>JACCHW010000023.1:1384118-2768236 GCA_018907185.1 Platyscapa corneri | reverse complement strand
CGGGGGGCGGCGGCGGCGACGGGAGAGTAGACCGCGCGGAGCATCTCACGGGTAATTTGATGCATAATGTAAGGCAAGAAGTTAGGCGGCTGGGCTTTTTGCCCCGAGTGCATCCGTCAGGAAGGCACGGAATGCAAAGGGTCAGAGTTCGCGGCTCGCGCACGAGCCCGTCTCCTCTCATCCGAGATATCGTTTTCTCGGCTGGTCCCAACGCTCGAGGCGAGAGCGAGGGACAAACGGACGGAGGAGGATAGATGATAAGAGACCGCCTCGCTTACCTGGATTGCTGTCGGCGTTCGAGCTGAAGAGGACGCAGAGGCCGGTTTCGTAGTTGACCGCCTGGCAGGAGTCGTTGGCTTGGCAGGTGTCGAGACACTCGGTGAGCATCAGGCTGCCGGGTATCGACTCGATCAGATTCTTCGGAGCCGTGTAGACGTAGCCGGTGACGAGCTCGAAGCCGACCATGTCCGGGTCGCAGTCGTCGAGTCCGCCGCCGCCGCCGCCGCCACCGCCGCCGCCGTTCGGTCCGGCGTAGTCCGCGTCCGAGATTAGCGATCCGGGCTGCTCGGAGGCGATCGCCCCCGCGACACCGTTTGTTGCTGAGCTGCGCGACGCAGCAGAGTAGCGCGACCTGCGCGTACAGCAACCTCGGGAGGAGCTGCCCAATGTGGTGCCGCTTCATTCTGAAGACTCACTCTCTGTCACTTCCTTCCTGGATCTGCAAGCATCGGCAAAGTGCACGAGGGCGTTAGAGTTTGGTTGCTCTTGCGAAAAGGGCCCGCGTCGGCCCTAGCGTGGGCACTAATGAGCCGGAACCCAGTACCGGGTTCCGTCGTGATCGCTCGAGTGCGTCGGGCCGTGTCGGCCGCAGCGTCGTCTCGAGAGCGCGAACAGGAGAATCGGGAAGAGGAAAGGCCGTGCAAGAAAAGCAAGTTGGAAAATCAGGGGCCGCACGATTCGCGCGGAGACGAGCCTCTTTCGCTTTCCGTTCCCGTGCCCCCTTCGCTAAGTACCTCACGGTGTTCGGGAAGCTCCGGCCCCTGTTACCGCGCTGTTGAAAGCAACTCCGATCTTTGGCGTTTGACGCGGGCAGTGTGGGGGAGTGCGCGCCGCGCGATTCGCTCGAGGATTCCGCTAATATTAATGTCATTTATTTAGTCGTGGCGGCTCTTGATATTTTACGAGGTTAATTACCTGGGCATAGCAAAGGAAGCTTTGGGAACATGTAATGCAATCAAATCTTCAATTAATTATTTGAGTAAGCGGTAACGGTAAAATAATTCTCGGGTTCAGCGATATACACATTTGATTCAAACTAGGCAATTAAAAAGTACTTAGTTTGAGGTGGATATAAAAGCCCATTTCTAGAAATGATTACAATTCCTCGTTCCTGCTTCATATTCGTGTATTTTGCCTTCGGAGTAGAGATCCACACGAATTGTTTAAGTTGAAGAATTATCGTCCGGTTTTTCCACGAGCCAAAAATAAGCCCGAGTCACGACGATTCCACGCCACCCGATTTTATTAACACTCTTTACATAATTATTTTAGCGTTTCGTTAGTAATTAGGCTAAACTTTTCTGGCGTCTGGTGCAATCACTCGCCCAGCCAATTTTACGTCGTATTTAGTGTTTACAAGCTTTAATTAATAAATCAATTGTTATGTGATTGGCAATAAATGCATTAATGATATTCATAAATTGTGGAAATAATTAATAGATAATTAGTTTTACACCGAATCTTAATCTATCAATTTTAAGGCATTCAAAGTAATTTTACTTCAGATATTGAAGTTGTAAGAAGGAACGAATGAATTGCATAAATTTTATCGAACGTTATGATCGCAACGTTAAAAATAAATTAAAACAAAGCTGCGGAAAATACGTTTAGGTTATCTTGTAAAACAGATTAATCTATCCGTTACACTAATGCGCGCAATACCTAAGGTAATCCGTAAAAAGTACATTTTGTATTTATTATAAAATATGCAATGACCACCTGATTTCGGACGGACTCGATACCGTATCACTTTACCCGATAAATAATACTCTGCATTTTTAAATCGTAAAATTAACTGTTGCTAGAGGTATTTTCGAATCGTTAGAGAGAGAGAGAGAGAGAGACAGAGAGTATGATTCTATAAAATTCCTGAATCAATGTAATATTTAACGATACAAGTTTGCAGGGAAAAATTATTATTTTTTGTCCAACACTTTAAAACTATACTTTATTCGATATCGCATTTATCATTTTAATTTATGTGATGGAGTAACGGTCGTAAACTTTAATTCTACTGGCGCTCATAATCCCCGTAAGTGTTTGGCATCACCTTCTTATTAATCTGCTTACTTGTCACGTAGTCACATAATTTTAAAAAGATTATTACAGTTACCGGGAAAATTTTGCTTATCGCACAACGAAACGAGGCCTTCGCCTAGATTCATTACAACTTCTGGCCCAACGGATGTCCAGCGGAAGGTGCTGATGCGACGCTACGTCCTTTGGCGAAATTACGGAAAGCACGATTTTACGCGATCGGGAGCTTAACAACGCGCATTCTACGTGTAAAGTCTCATGGGCGTTGCGCAATCGGATGCGCCCAACGAATCCAACGAAAACGAGTGTTCGAAAAAAGGACGTTGTCATCGTTCGACTCCCCCAATTCGTAATTACAATAGAGGAATACTAGGGAAGTCGCCTGAGAAGGCCAATTATTTTTCCCCTCGCACTTGAACTCAGTCCACTTGCCGAAATTATTTGTAAAGCATGTACTCGAGCGCGCGTTCTCCTCCTCCTCCGGGCGACTCGTCCCAGCGACAGCACTTTAACAACCATCGGAGAGGTGAGCTACGAGCCGCGACGGAGAAACTGAACCCGGCACTTTACGCAGAATAAAAACATATGTAAAGATAGAGAGAGAGAGAGAGAGAGAGAGAGAGAGAGGCGACCACAAAAAGAACAAGCGCCGTTCGGGGCTGGAGATGAAGCCAAGACAGATGCACTTGCACTGCAGTGTGTGGGTGCGCGCTCGCTTACACGTTCAATAGCGCACGTGAGGGCACGCGCCGATTCGCGTGACGTGTGCAGCAGCGGGCAACAGGTAAGAGACAGACACGCACCTGATTGAGAGGCGACGGCGGTGACTCTGGTGAGGGCGATGACGAAGGCGACGACGACGACGACGACGGTGACTAATCTGCGTGGTAGTTCTAGCCTCGTAGTCTCGGGAAGCACCTGCGAGTTCACCGATCAGACACACGCATGTGCACGAGCGCAATAGCGATACGAGGGGAATGCAAATATCGCGGATTCTCTTTTCCAAGAGGAATTTCCGGTCCTTCTCTCTCTCTCTCTCTCTCTCTCTCTCTCAGACGCGCACGAGCGCGCACACTCGCTCCTTTCTCTCTCTCTCTCTCACTCACTCGCTCGCTCGCTCTGTCTTGCCTTCCTTATGTATGCATACGCACGTTTAAAAGCCACTCTGCACGAATTTCAGCAGCTGCACACGTGCTCTTGAGCAAACCCTCCCGACTTCAATTTCCACGAAAGCTCGTTGCGACCAGGAGGAAGCGCAACAGAGTCGGTAACGGGAGAGCTTGACAAAAGCACAAAGTCTGTGTATCTCGCGTGTTGCCCCGAAGGAAGGACACTTGCAAGAGAGACAGAGAGAGAGAGAGAGAGAGAGAGAGGAAAAGAACGAGAGGGAGATACAGACAGATAAATGTGGGGAAAAAGGGAGAAGGAGCGAAAGAGCCCTTACGTATTTGCAGTGGTGTTCCCCTGAAATACGACGTACCGAGGTAGAAACGGACCGTGAAGGACGAAGAGTGCCAAGTACGAAAAGAGAGAGGGAGTGAGAGTAAGACCGATAGGTATAACACTGATAGACCCGCGGTACACACCTGGCGCACTTACACCGTGAGGCTCTTCCTCGAGCGACCGACCGACGACGTCTGAAGAGACCGCAGCGAAGAGCCGCCTAAGGAGGACAGAAACGGTACGCACGATCGCCTCCACCGCTGAAACACACCGCCGGTTTTCGATCGGCCTCTCTCTCTTTCTAGCTACGATTTCTCTCTTCTCCTTGCCCCCCACCTTCCTTTACCTACCGCTCTCCGACTCTTCTCTCTCTCGCGGTTCCCCCTTCCACCTCTTCTTCCTCTTTCCTGGTGCCGGGCCTACTACTACCTATCCTTGTGCCTCCCTCCGTAGCGAACGTTCATTCGTTGCTGCTCCTGCTCCTGCTCCTGCTGCTGCCGTTGGAGCCGCTGCCGCTGCTGCTGCTGCTGCTGCTGCTGCTGCTGCTGCCAGCACCGCCGCCACCGTCGAGAATGCACCGACCTCTTTTAGCACATTCTTCGGATTCATTGGGCCCGATACCTCCCACCCCCCTATCACTAACTTCTCTCCCTCGATCTGGATTACGATTTTCTTCCGTTTCGTCCTCCCTGCGGCACGTCCTTTCTTTTGTGTTCCGTTTCTTTTAAGGACAGATGCGAGTGACTTGCCGATTTCGGGCATAGATCGGCGGCACTTGGCTCGCCGATCCGCCGCGATAAATATCCTGGCACTTGTCTTTTTTTAATTATCTCGGCCGACTCATCTAATACATTCTGTCAGCACTGATTCATTTTTCGAACGCGGAGTTTCTGTATTTTTCTCCGTAACTCCAGCCTGAATGGAATACATTTGGAATACATTATTTACGCGTCGTCACCGGCCTACGAATTTTTTATTTTTTTCCGGGTATACTAATTATCGGCGTTGCATAATTCAGTAGTATTCCGAGGATGAAACGCTAACGCGTGAACACGAAACGACATTTAAAGTAATGTTTTTGTGTAAATTTACATAATCTATCGCAGTCTTACGTAGCTTTCGCACTGTCAGCGTTATAAAGAATGTTGAGTAACTGTAAGATCGTCGAGGAAACTCGAGTACTTTTTGTATTAATTGAACGCGCGGGCACATGATTTCCTCTTAACAAAGCATTAAATAAAATAATACTCTTTAGGAAGTCGTTGGAATAAGTGACGCGTGCACTCGATGTGTAAGTGCCGCCGCAGTGGTATCATCGGTGGGCATGTAAATAATTATCGCGCAGAGGGCGAATACCAACTTTTATCGCACCAAAGCCTCTGATAAATACATTAAATAAATTAATATTTCAACATCGTAGCGGTTGCGAATTCCAGACTCCTGTTTCGCTCGATCGCTGATTTCTTGACTGAGCAAGAAACTGAATCACTGCACTGGAAACTCGTAAACATTGTACTTTAAGCGTTATTATTATTAACCGGGTATTTACATATGAAATTGTTATTAGCCTTGGCATTTACATATGAATGTAAGTATACCCTGTTGCTGACCGCAGCTTCACGGCGGGCAGCGAGACTTTCGTGGCATGCGAAAAATTAGTCTACTCCCGGTAGAAACGTGCGAAAAATGCGGATATGTTCCACCCACGGGGAGCGCTACAGGTGTAAGGTTGTTGTCCGGCTGTTCGGAAAAATCGATCGCTACCGCTGATACTCCGGCCCGTTTCAAACCATTTTTCCCCGTAGTGGAAACGAAAACAGATCAGTTTTCAGAAATCATTAACCTCAATTATTAGTTATGAATGAATCGTAAAATTTCCTAGGAGATGCTTTTATTGGGAAAGAAATTGCAGGAGCAATGGCAGCTCCTTAATAAAATGTCGAGTTGCATTTTTGAATTTACTATTTAAAAATTACGGCTCAGCCATATCATTTATTTTAGCATTTTAAATAATAACACGATGGGACGGCGCGCGAGTATTTATTAGACAAATTATACGAGTCGAAGAGTTTCGCATTTTTTCAAGAGCCTCGACGAAAATATTCCGGTTGCCATGACAAATATGCTCGGGAGCGCGGGTTTTATAAGTTAATTTAAACATAATTCTCGGCAAGAGTTTCGTCAGACGTTCACCGCACAACAACGGGCTTTATGGTAAAATGTCCAGAAATGAACAAGTTACAGTTGCAATTTTTCCGGATGTATTTGAAAAGATTGCGCTTTTGAGTGGCGTATAAAACCGCGTAAATACCTAAACAGAATAAAAAAAAGGAATCTCTTACTCGGTTCGGAGAATGGACAAAGTAATTCGAAATAGATTTTTTCGATCGCTATCTGCAGAAAGCGTATTTTACGAGCTCGTATCGAAAACCGGCATCTTTGAAGAAACCTCGATTCGCGCTCTCTCTCTCTCTCTCTCTCTCTCTCGCTTCTCGTTTTTTCCCCTTTTACGAACAACGCGCGTATTACACGCGGTTCCGTGCACACGTAGCTCCGTCCGAGGAGGAGATCGTCCACGCTACCACTCAAATATGCGCCAGGCTTGTTCGGCATTCCATTTAACGGTAAGAATAACGTGCGCCAGGCATTTAAGCAGCCGAGACGTCGCCCGTCGAACTCCCGGCTCGTGTGTACTGCACGTGCGCGGGTGTATGAAGGGAGCGGGGAAAAAACGCGCGAGGCACTCGCCTCTAGTTCGCGTGCTTTCGTGCGAGAATCCCGGGATGCAGGAAGCGAAGGAAGACAACGCAGAAAATGACACGAACCCGTCATCATCATTAACGGGCATGCGGTGTGTGTGTGTGTGTGTGTGTGTGTGTGTATTCTCGTAGGACGGCGCGAGCGCGTTAGCACACAAGCTCGGCCGCTCCGCCGCTCTTCCGCGGGGATCTTCCCTCCGCGCAGGGGAACGACGATAAGTGCTGCATAAATAATAATTACACAAGAACGCGCCCAAGCTTAGGTACGCTCTCGCTTTAATATACATGAACTCGTATATATCGGCGTCTCTACGCAGCGGCACGCATATATTTGCGAGCGCGGAGAGTCCCACGTGTTGCCGTTGCCGTTGCAGTCGCAGTTGCACTCGCAGTTGCACTCGCAGTTGCACTCGCAGTTGCAGTTGCCTTTGCCGTGACTCGGCGGCGCGGCTCCGCGTTATACCTAATGCACGCCCGGGCTAGCATGCGTGCGTGCGTGCGTGCGTGCGTGCGAGTCTGCCTGCCTGCCTGGCTGCGTACGACGAATGACTCCCCCACTCCACGCGCGCTCCAGCTCTCTTTGTACACGTGCGAACACGTTATTTTTAAACGCGAAACGCGGAATCGGGCGTAGAGGAAGAACGCGGGAGAGGCAGAGCGCGAGAGCAACGAAGAGGCAGGGGCGGAAGGTGTGAAACAGAGCGCTGAAAGGAGCGGAGGGGAAGGAGACGAAGAAACCAAGCAGGAAGACAGATAAGAGCGCGGTTGGCGGAGGGGGAGATCGGGAAGAGAGAAGAAAATCGGATGTACGTGTGAACAGCGCGACCCGAGCCGAAGCTGCGGCTGCCACCGTCGCCGTCGCCGTCGCCGCCGCCGCCGCCGCCGCCGCGAGCTCAGCCAATGATAACAATGACGATCATGAGGCCGCAACGTCGTCAACGCAAAATTATGTCTGCCTCTATACGAAAATAGAGGGAAGAAGTAAGCGGCGCGAGAAAGAGGCGCGTCGTCGCAGGCCTCTAGGCGGGATGGATGTCTCTGTCTCGTTTACTGCTTTCCCGCTCGTAACATCCCGACGCAATCAATCGCGATCGACAATATTGCGCGAGTTTGGTATTACTGGGGCCCTGGACAACACCGGCGATGTCGCCGCCAACTTTACGAGCGGACAATATCCGTCCGATGTTGCCCGGATTATCGAATCCGCAGGATTTGTATCGAATCCACTGATTTGTCTCTCGGGCCGTGTTTATCTATTTATTAGCCGTCTGATTTATTTGACGATTCCGGCGCTCTCCGACGCTATCATTTTAAGTTTCGCTTTCAATTATCGCGTCCTTTGGCTGGAAACGCATTTTCCTCCTCGGCACTCGCGCACGCACACGCGCATTTGTAGCGAGCGGATAATTTAAACGCACGCATGATTTATACGAGCGAATCCGCAAAGCCGCGCTCGCAGGATCGCCTTTGAGACAGGTAAAGTAAATTATCATTAAACACACTTAGCGAGTGAACGAAAATAAATGGTGTCTCCGATTCTCGTGCCGCTCCTCGTATTTTCCCCGGGCCCTTCCTTCTTATTTTTATTCCCATTCTTATTCTTATTTTCCGGCGCTTTTTTCGTTTTCTCGCCGGGGATGTACACACGTATATGAAAAATGGAGAGTGACTAGCTACTCGGTGTGTGTGTGTGTGCATTTCTCGAGGAAATCGATTTACATTGAACAACGGTCGAGGCACACCAACGACTTTAACGGACGCTGATTTATCGCGTAACGACGTCAGGCGTTCTCAATACAGGTTCTCGGTCAAGCGGACTCGCAAAGTTATGCAGAGGGTCATAAGAGTGCACTCGAAAGCCTGGGATTCCGCGGAGCGCCGCGATCGGCTCGACGATCTCCTTGAATTTACGCGCTCGTCGATCTTAAAGCCGCTTTCGTAACACATTGCAACCGTAGAGTATCGAAGCTCGCGAGTGCGCGCGCGCACTCGCGCTCGCGCTCCCCGGAGGAAAGGAGAGGGAGAAGTATGTGGGGCCTCATGCACAAGGAATTCTATATATCGCGCTTTCCCACGTGCGCCTTTATATATATACCGATATTCCCTATTGTGCGAAAAAAAACCTTTTCGTTTTTCGAGGTCACGATCGGCCCAGATTTACGGCCGAACCCGTCCGGAACCTTTCACGCGACTGTTTTTTAAAAGTGCAATGCACC
Source organism: Platyscapa corneri (assembly GCA_018907185.1). Classification (NCBI taxonomy): domain Eukaryota; kingdom Metazoa; phylum Arthropoda; class Insecta; order Hymenoptera; family Agaonidae; genus Platyscapa; species Platyscapa corneri. The sequence goes on along the minus strand of JACCHW010000023.1, from coordinate 2,759,502 downwards.
GCGTGCGCGAAATATATGTACTGTACGGGACGAGAGCCCAAGTGGCCTTTCCTTTGCATTTTTATCGTCTTGGAGCCGATTTTTAACATATCCGCGTGTATATAAATTTCTCCGCTGCTTCCTATCAAAATATCATTTCTTCGTATTTGCAGTGCTCCTTTCGTCGTTTTATATCTGCCTCTCGTACGAAGAAACGCAACTACTAAAATCCTGGAATCTTATTAACCTACTGATCCAAAACACACTCGGAGGAAAAAGCTTTTCCCAAATTACTTTCTTCAAATAATCGATTGATTTTAATGCCCTGCAATTATATTTAATACTCCCGCGAAGGCTCTATTCTTATTACGGCCTCCCAGCTTAAGGGTCTATGATTACCAGCAATTAATAATAAGACAAGAGCACTTGCTCTGCTCCGCAGCGAGATTTTCTAATATTGTAATTACCGGGGCATTCGCATAATATAAATAAGTCGATATAAACAGTTCGAGCTCCGAACAATCTATTACCCACTTTTACAACATTGTTTTATTATTATAATTTGGCGCATCCAAACATTCCTATGTGTGAATTTTTTTCGAATAGCGTATTAAAATAAAATAATTATGGAATATTCGTAGGTATTTTTCTACTGTTACATAAAAATTAGCATACTGTATAAAATTAAGATGAAAAAGGGAACTTTCATTTTACTTGTAAAGCCGTATTATAATTTGGTATATAGTAATGAGGAAGTGCAGTCGCGATTCCTGTTATACATTCTTCTTTCCGCAAACTCTATTTCAGGAGCGTATCAGGGCTAAATTAAAATAAATAAAAAGCGAAACCTCCCCTTGTGTCGCCCGCCTCGATCGTCTGTCCTCGTAATTTTTAACAATGAAGTAAGACCAGCTTTTTCCCAATTCTTAGCCGGCCAGCGCTAGCGTTTATTATCCAAAATTTTTACACGACTGTAAATAAAAGGCTTTATCGAATAAATGGCTGTGAAAGCGGTAGTCCCTCGCTAAATTACCCCTTTAATTTTCTTTAGCGTTTGCCCCGATAGGACGCTCCGTTTCGGCATTATTCCTTTACGCGCAGCGCACTAACGACGACCACAAAATACCCATCTGGGAAACGATCCATAATAACCGACCCCTTCCTCCCGGCAGTATTTACTATGCTGTCGCGCGCGCTTATTTACAAGCTTCAAATTAAAAATTAAGCCGCGATGACTCGTCTCGCTTTTTCGAGCGCTGACCCCGCCTCTCCAGGCAAAGAGACACGCACGGGAGAGGAAAAGGCAAGCAGCAGCACCGGCAGAGGGAGGGAGTTACGTATAAATACACAATAGCATTGATATATTTTCAAGGAACTTAGCTGCATCTGGGAATTGATGGGAAGAATCGCGCGGGAGTCTGCGACGCTAATGGTAGGTTGCGAACAGGAAAACGACTAGGAGACGTTCTCCGATAACCAGGAAACTGGTTTATGCGTAGCTGCTCACAGCTGTGTATGCAGAGGGAGAGACGGAGAGAGAAGCCACGAGATGTTTTTGCTTAGCCGCACTCTCCGTGCTCTATATGGGGTAGACACCGATAGTTTTGCTCTCTTTCAGCTAGAAGCTCTCGATTTATTTATGCCTCGTTTATTTTAAAATTAATGACTTCATAATATTGACTCGGGATGTTGTCCGCGATTCTGATTTATCGCAAACCTTAGCCGCTGCCCTTGACGCGACGACGCGTCCTTTCGCAAATTCACAATTATCCACTCGGATATCCTTCATCCGACAATTCAATTCGAGTCTTCCGGCAATGCAGACAGAGAGAGAGAGAGAGAGATTGAAAGGAAAATTAGTTATTGATTATCGACCTTCCGAGGCGGACCCACGAGTGCGGGGCTCCAAGGGTGAAGGGCCGTCACGTCAAAAAGGCAGTGGGCTACCGGCGCTGCGTGCGTCTCGCAGCGAAGAAAGAGGCGCCCGTTGATGTTTGCTCGATCCACTCGAAGCTCTCGGAGTGCGCGTGTGAGTTTTCGCGATGAATCTGCGAACGAGTGGGCGGAGAAGACCAAGAAGCCTTTCGAGTTTCAGCTACGCCGAAGTAATACGGTAATTAAACTTTGGCCGCATTACGCCAGCCAGGCCTCTGCCTCTCCCTGAGCTCGATTTTGCCTCTTCGTGCTCGGCTTCTCTCTGCCGCTTTTATGCTTCCCTCAGTGTTAGTGTCACGGAGAGATTGATGATGTGCTGCCAGCATCTCTTCTCTCCTTCTCGCCAAGGCTCAACCCTTTTAATCCTCCCACTTTTTGCGTTCAAAATCCGATTCCATTCAATCCGACGAAATGTTAATGCTCGCCGTGTAAGTGTAATCATAATCTTGAATGTTACTCTACTATGTATTATCTTAGCTGTTCTCGTGTTTTATTTGCAAACGAGTTTAGCTCTCGTGCGTTACGACGGCCGCGAAACAATGCTTCGCGTTAAAGACGAAATTCGTACGGCTTGCAGGCGCGAATCGCTGCTTTATAGAAATAATTATAACTAATGAGCCGCGGCGATAAGCATCCCATTAAATGGATAAAGCGTGCTGCGAAAGACTCCGCGAATTTGCTCAACGCTAAAAGCGCTTAAATTTTCTTCGCGTTTTTCAGAAGATGCCTTTGCTATCAAACAATATATAGCGCTCTCTCGATTACCCGTCTGTGTGCTGGTTGGTGCGAGTGTGTGGGTGCGCGAGCGAGCGCGTACTTGAAATTACACATTGGAAGACGTTACCGTAATAACAGTATAAATGTATGTAATTTGTCAATTATAAAAGTTTGAATATATAACGCAAGATTAAAGTAATAAATACGTGACTAAATATCAGGTAATTTCAACGCTAGTTGCGATGCACATTTCACGTGCGCCCCGATAATCTTTATATTTAATTATAACGCAGAAAAGTATACTTTTTCCTGTCAAAAAATTACATATCACCTCGAAATGTAACGTAAGTCGTAGCTCTACCATCTCATTAAATTTTTACGTCGCGCTGATAAAACGAGAGCTGGAAATGTTTGGAAAGAAGGCGAGTTGAAAATATTGCGTGCATCCATTGTGAGCGAGGATGAGCGAGAGCGAGCGAGAACGAGCGAGAACGAGCGAGAACGAGCGAGAACGAGCGAGTGTGTACGACTACGGTGATTAAATTGGGTGTGTCAAAAAGAAGCATGAAATAACCGTTTGAATCGCGTATAATAGACTTCTTGTTCCGAGAAAGTTGGCGTAATGAAATAATGAGCGCGCGAGGCTGATTAACTCCGCGCTCCCCTGCTATTGAAAATTAGCCTCCCGAATGTGATATATTTGACGTAGCCAGACCTAACAGCGCTAGCCTATGACGGCTTGATAAATTCTTACGATCCTCGAGTTTCTTAAATTACGCTAATTGTTTTGCCAGCGCTGTTACCGTCCGTCACGCGGGCCTCGGTGCTCAGGGCAGACAGGCCGCGCGCACATAATAAAGCTTAATTTAAATCCCGATAACTCTTGATAAACCGCGCCAAGGCTGCTCTTCTCCGGCAACGCGAGGCAAAAAGAGGAAGGCGATCAAATTTTCGGCCAAGGAAAATCGAGCGGAGCCGAGTCCGGGGAGGAGGAAGGGGCGAGGCAGGCGCGAACGGCGCTGTTGCGACGACGTCCCGAGCAATCATTATTTTAGCAGCGAAACGTTCCCAGTCCGCGAGCTTAACGTGCTAACGCACACTCTTTCCTTCGGCAAATTTCACATGCTGGAGCGAGCGAGAAGCGGTCGGAAAGCACGTCCATAAGTCTAGGGCTGCGCAAATATTCAATTAACCATTTGCCGGCGCTCCGCACAATGTGCTTAGATCTCAATTAGTCCCACCAGCTGAGGATCAAGCGCGAGGGAGCCGAGGTAACTCACTTTTCCTACATACATCCTGAGTTGGCGAATGTAAATCCATAATAGCTCGGCTCGGCCGCTCGTTCCGCTCCTCCTAACTATCTTTCTCCCTACCTCCGTTCCTCCGTTCTCACAGTGTTCGCAGCGTCGTCGCTCTCCTACTCCCAGAGCGGGGCCTTATCGCGGCTACGGGTTGGAAAGGTGGCGTGTCGCGTGGTTTGCGCGCTCTCTCTCTCTCTCTCTCGGGTTATGGCCGGCTCGAATCGCGATTAAAGATCTTGTCACGGAGTGGCATTACGGCTCCGTACACGAGGCCCCGTCCCTATCTAGACGCGCAACTATTTGCATTGGGGACTAAGAGAAAGAGAGAGAGATAAACCGCGGATGGGGGAGGGGGAAGGGGTTAGCGTCCGCGCGCTTATAACTTGTTTATTTTTCGCGGGCCATATGGTGCGAGGAGAGCGCCCCCGTTCGGCCCGCTTCTTCACTCCTCGCGATATCTAGATCATGTTCCGACGCCCGAGATAAGGCTTTTGCGGTTAGCCTCTCCGCTCATTTCTCATGCCCTCCACTCCTAAGCCTCTCCGCGAAGACATCATTAGTTAAAGTTTGCTATCTCACTCCGCGAAGGCTCGGGCTCTCCTCTCTCGCCGCGGCCGGTCAACGCCAATTTTTCCGATCACTTTTCATTAAGCGAATTGGCTTACTGCACTTTGCCCCCGTCCCTTCTGGCCCCTAGAGCCATTATCCCGACGAATCCCATCCCGAGCGGCGGCCGGCGCGTTTGCGCCTTTCCCAGGGCCAGGACTCGATAATCATATTTTATTTCGTCGGGCCATTTCAATCGGCGCTTCCGCAATTCCCCTGAACGTCGAACTTTGGCGCGATCATTACGAGGGTAAACCCTCGCGATGACCCCGAGCTCGATAAAAGTGGCTTACCGCAGTCGATTTGCTTGGCGCATCGAGTAGCGTTCTGCTCCTCCCTCTCTCTCTCTCTCTCTCTCTCTCTCTTCTTATCCGGTACTTAGTTAAGCATCTCGCGAATGCGCCGCCGACGCCGACTCAAACGAGGACGCAAAATCTGCCGCTTCTCTCCGGGAGCGGAAAAATTAAGCGTAATGGAGAGAAGAAGGGCTGATGAGCGGTTGAAGCATCAATCTCGGGAGGAATCCGAGGAATTCGCGCGCCAAACGTCGGGACCCAAACTAATAAGCGGTAATAACGCCTACGCGGAGCAGCAAGAACAATATATTTATCGAAAGCTCGGGAGGTTTCTTCTTCTTCATCTTCTTCGCCAATAGCTGAATCTATTTTCTGAAATCTGTTTTCCGTATCGAGGCTGCGCTTTGTATCCACTTTAATTCTTTAATTTGCGCGTACGGCGAGAGCGTGATGTCTCAATAAATTAGATAAGGCCTGGGCGATTACCATCGGCGCGCAAGGCCCCGCGCTATTTATCCGCTTATTCTCGCGCTACGACTCGAGCAGAGCTGACGCTCTGAAATAAATTTCGCCTCAAAAATGGCGTTTATCCATAATTCCCGAGTGGGGAGGGGGCTGCTGCTCTCAAAACAAGCAATCAGCGCTCGGTATTTATGATTAACTAATAGCATCGTGCGCCATGTGTGAGGAGGTTGGGTATATACGACGCGTCGAATATACATTTTCCATAATTGTTTTGATGAGAACATAAGAGTCAAGTCGATAGTGAAATGTTGCACCGGCGAGAGCCGAGCGGACCAGGACTGCATAAGAGCGCTAAATTTATTAGTAGTCGGGTATAGTAAATTGCGCGCGCACGTCCGAGGGACCGTTCGTCACATGCTGCTGGCGTCGATGGAGCGCGTGTTAATGATGACTATCTCCGGTCGATCGGGGGCCAACACGGCAAAGTTTCAATTCCCCTTTTCACCTCGGCGCATGAAATCACGCGAGAGAAGTCGGCTCGTGCCCGCTAGCTTTAATTGCGGAGTACCTTCGGGTGCAATGACGGGGCACTCTCTCCGCGAATATTGGTTTTCGTTCGTCAATGCCCTCCTCTTGCAGCTCCTTTCATTTTTCCTTTTTTCCTTTCGACATCTCTCCCCACCCCCTCCGCCTCGCGCCGCCCCGCACCGCCTTTCCTCTTTATTCCGGGAGAATTATGTGGCGTGTAAGGTCGTTTGGCACGGTATCGTATCTATTACCTTGTCTTTTCGATCGTTTTATCTTCTCCTCCTTGGTTTATGTCACCTGTTTCAAACTTTACTTCTTATTATGTCGTGCGCGCAACGAAAACTCCTCTTTTTCCTTTATCACGTGTTACCCATTACAGTAGTTCCTTGTAAACCGCGTCCCGTGATTTAGACGCAGTAAAGACCGGCGATTTCGCAAAATCATTGATTAACGTAAGAATGCAGCCGACGAGTAATCACGCAGCTTTATGTGGATAGTAGTGGCCTAATAAGTATATATTCAGGATGATATTGATGCACGGATAAAAGGAGATTATTAAGTTTTCACTCGGCTAACGGAATCTCTCGCCGTACAACGCGCTGCGCTAACGCAACAACAACAACAACAACAACAACAACAGCAATAATAGCAACAGAAATATAATGGCAATTATTATTCACGCCAGGTGCGTACCTCGGCTTTTTACCAACTTTCTGAAAAACGCCATTATCGCGTGTACATATTTGCAGCGCGCGAATGATAAAATTTTTGACTCCGCGAGATAAATTAATAGCTCGAAATCTAGATGGAATATAAATCGCGATCCTGATAACACGTGTTGCTGATTGGTTAGTACCATTATATATAGCTACGATAGTGAGATGCTCGTACGAGGGAGAAACTTATACACTTATACAGCGCGTTTCGCAGAATATTGTTTAACGTTCGCTGATCGTGTTTTAGCGATAGGAAAACGGATAGCGCCAAAGCCACTCATAAATATAAGCCTCAAACGCATTGTGGGCTCGGCTTTTTCCCTCGCTTTAAGTTTATTTTCAAATGATAATATATTTAAAACGTAATACCATAAATTATTTTTTCTTCCGCGGTAGTTATTTATTATTTTGAAACCTCCTCGTTGAATTAACACGATGAGGGGCTACGATACCCTCCGCCAGAATTCGCGCGTATTTTACTTTTTCAATATCCCCAAAAGGATCGTTCGAGGCTTTTGTATAATTGCGCCCCCACAAAGAGAAAAGCGGTCAGTTTCGATTTCTCGACTAATCGCTATTTTAAATTAATTTTTTATCATTATCTTTGACAATTACTTCTAGTCAAATTATTCCTAAAATAAAATACGAGCAGCGGCCGTCGATTTCAGCCTGTTTCCATTGGCTTTGCATGAAATTCGGCAAAATATTTCGTTTGACCGCGAATAACCTGCGAGCGCTGCTTCTCTTTCCGAGTATTTTCAATTTATTAATTTCTCGTCTGAGCTTGAAAGCGGAAAATTTGCCGACATTAAAGACGTCAAAGTGAAATCGCGATTTAAATATTTGGAAAAGAGCTTTTATGGCCAAAGAACATATTTTGGTAGAACAGGTTGCCGGAAATAAAAGTGGGTAGTAGCTTTATCGAACTCATGCATAAAGATTGCACTTTCGCGTAGTTCTCCGGAGTAAGATCGCAATGTCGGAAGTGGTCGAATGATCTCACCCAAAGATGAAACCGCTCCAGCTCCCCGTGCCACTCCCTCACTCCCCTAGTCCCGCGCACCACTGTTCTTCCGATTAAACTTCTTAAGTTTCTCCCCCTATATATGACACACCGGAGGAAATTCTTTTTACTCGGAGACCCTTTTCCTCGCGCAGTTTTACAGTTTTACTCTGCTGGCACTCGATGCCGGGTAATCCGCGTCAGTCGAGTTCAACGAAACTACGTTAATGCATGCGATAGCACGGAGCCCAAATTAACTAAGCAGAAGAATAAAAAGGCATCGTTTCAGAAGCGAAGATATTTTTTACCTCGGCGTTTGTGCAAATATTCGTGCGCGCGCTCGACTCGCTGTATATCCCTTTAATTTCAGAGTGACTCTCGAGGCATTCGAAAACGACGGAAAGTTGAAGTAAGTCTTTACGAACGTTTAAATATTCGACGCATGACCCTTTCTTATATTTTCTCCAATAACTCGGGGATTGTCCCATTTTCTTAAAAATATTCCTTTTGCCGGGAAAATTGGATTGCGACGATGATAAACGCCCGGCAACACCCATAAGAATATATATTTTATCCCCTTGTAAAATGCAAATGCGCTTTTGCGACCGGACGAATTCACGATATTAGGCGTGACTCGCTTTTTTAATTTAGAATTGAATCAAGTTCAGATGACACGATAAAATTTGTAATTTTTGAAAAACTTAATTTCAATATATCTTTCTGGTTGCGCGCCGGGCAGCCAATAATAATGCGTTGCGCGATATAAATAATTCATCCGAATGGCCACGCGGAATATATATTTTCTAAGCGCTACAAAATATTGTACAAAAATATCAACAAGTCAGTACCATGTTTCAATTGCCATTGCAAAAAAGGAGAAAATGATTATAGTCTACCGTAGGCCTCGAAGCATCAAGCAACGTAATCATGTACCTTTACTTATCTTCTCCGATTAGCGAATGCATTAAAATATACTAGGAGGAGAGGGGGAGGATCATCTCACTCATACAAGAAGCTCAGATGCAGTCACTCGCTGGCTTGCATCTCTAATTCGAATTATTACTTACAATTAGTGTTAAGAATCATGTCAAAACAGAGTGAGATGGAAGGAGAGTCGCGAGTAAGAAGGACGTATGAGAGGTGTAATCTTAGAAGCATCGTTTTATAGGTACGAACCGGAAGAGGAAACCCCGCGAGGATCTTCTCGCGGGTGTCAGTGTGCAGTTTTGCGCTCTTATGAGTCCCTCTCCTCTTTCTCTTTTTCTTCCTTGCGCTTCCATCACGCCCCTTTTTGCCCTTTTCTTCGCGCCTCATTCTTTCTTTGGTTATTTGCTCTGTTCCAACCGCCTCTCGTTCTGTGCTAGTCCGCCCGTCCATACGTAGTCTCGTAGCTGCCCATAATAATTATTCGCCCATATGCGCGGGCGCGCCAGCACTGGGTAACGAACAAACCAGTAGCTAGCGGCTACTGTCCCCCATGATTTATAACAATTTGAGTCTCAAACTCGGTTGCTCTCTCCCTCGCTCTTCTCTTCCGTCTTGGTCAAGGTGATCCTCAGCCGTGGCACAGGTATTCCAGCTCAGCCCGTCTCTCTCTCTCTCTCTCTCTCTCTCTATTTCTGTCCACTTTACAAGACGAGACATTAAAACGCATTATCCTCTGCCTTTGCACGCGCATTTGCTCTTCTATTTCTACCTGCCCACCGTTGCGTCATTTTTGGCGCTTAATTGAAAACGCTCTGCGTCCGAGTTGCGTCCGATTTAACTAATAACAAGTAGTAATGTGTAGCTTTTCGACATCATCCAGACGAGTGTAAAAAATTAATAAATTCCGACGAGAGAGGCCAAGCGTTTATTTCCCCGTGATTACTGCATAATGCATAAGTGACGTTTTTCCCTTTGACTGCGTCTGTTTCGTTTTATCGTTCGGGAATGAAAGCATCGGACTAATGCACGCACAACAGATGTTTAAATTTTAAAAAAATACCAAACGACCACTCCGATATTAAATCTTCGCTTCCACACTTTAATTGCTCTTAGAGTTTTGCCGTTGTTCGTAAGTAAAGTTTATCCGCTTTTTTTGCCAACTGCTAGGAATAAATTTCTACGCCATTAACGAAAGGTGGAATCGGCGCGAAAAATTACTGCTCGTACATTTAAAAAGACGCGGAAACAAATAGAGGGATTGTTTATCATAAAAGTTTAATCGAAAAAATCACAGAATTGACACGTACAAGCGATTCGTCTAGAATAATAAATACGCGAGCTGAAAGTATGCGAGGTGCTCCTAGATGGAAAAGGTTGTAGCGCATTCCCGACGTTGACACGAAAATAAACGAAAGGAAAAAATTGCGCACTCAATGAACCCAATATAAGGTCGACCGACCGGAGTACATCAAGAATAGACGATCTTAGTCATTAGGATTTACGAGTGGTGATCAGAGAGAGAGAGAAAGACCGGGAATAAGCCGCGAGGGAGAGGGAAGGCCGATCGTCGATCATCGGTCGCCGTCGTCGTCTCGCGCGAGCCTATATAGTTCGATGACTCGGTATGCGGACACGATTTGTTATCAGCCTCCGGGGTTAAGCGATTCCCAGAGGTGCGAGAGGGAGGCGAGCCGCATTGCTCTCCTCCACCTCCTCGTCATTCTTTTCTCTCGGGCGCTGTCTACTTGCACACCGCCATTATCTTCCTAGCCAACCCCCCACGCTCTCGCACACACCCTTTATCTCTGCTTGCCTCCGACCATCCTGCCAGTCTTCGTTACCGATAAACCAGAGAAGGAGTGGGAGGGATGCTGGCCTTGTGTGTTCGCGCCCATAACGATCGGTCGACGAGCCGCTGCCGCGCGAAGATTGGTCATCAAACGAACGAACAGACGCGAGAAGAGAGAGACCACGGGGTCATACGAGGGTTGAGCAGGAGAAAAGGGTCTACAGCCGTAATAGGGTATCCTTCATTAGCGCGAGAATCACGTAAGAAACGCTAATTACCGCACGCCGCGTGTCGACGCTCGTGCACATAAAAGAGCTCGTTACTGCTCTCTTCTCCTCTCTATCTCTATTTATAGTCCCCTCCCCCTTGGCCTCTTGCTCCATTTCTCCCGGCAAATATTTCAGTCCAAGAAAACGATAAAATTCGATGCTCGGGATAGGCAAGCTACGTCTTTCCGATGCGTGACGCGTGTCGTACATGCGAGCACGATCGAGCGCTCGCGAGAAGAGGATCGTTTCCCTTCTCTTGGCAGAATATTAATTGCGATTCCTAATTCCAAGCTCGATCGATTCCCGCAGTCGCTGCTCCCCCAGTGTTTTGCAATTGTTCAGCGCTAGCGTTGTTTACGAAATAGTGCCGATTTTGCCGAGCGACTTTTAGCACCTTCTTTCGGAACTCGGCGCTGTGCCGATAAAAACTCGGAAGCAGGCGGTTTTGATCGCGAGCACACAGCGAGCAATAAAAATAAACGAAAGCAGAAGCGAAACTTGCAAATATGATTGAAAGTTATGTAGTTGTGCAAACTTGAAGCTCGAAAATTGCCAGTTAAAGCTAAACACGCGCGCGGTTAGTTATGTGCGTAATTCCAACTCAAAATACGACTGCTACTTTTGTCAACGCTTTTTTGCGCTCGGAGGCGCATAAAGAAGAAAGTTTACTAGTTGGCACTCGAGCGATGCTTCGTTAACAGTGATTCCTTTAATGCCGCTTGGGCAACTCTGGCGATAAGCCGAGTTGAGCGAACGGCCAAAAGAATGTTACTTAATAAAATATGATACTTTGTAATTAGATGGTAAAGTTCGTTGGGTGAAAAAATGCTTTGCCTTAGAAGCGGGAGCTCGGACTCGAAAGGATTAGTCGGGCTTATAGCTGCTCTGGGCAGCTTCGTCGTCGTCGTCTTCTACGAAGTCTAATTGTAAGTATTAACACGAAGCCGCCGCTCGCATAAAAAATGTGAATCGGCCGAGCGAGACAAGCTCGTTAACAGGTGCTTGTCGCGCTCCTTATAGATATTTTTAGAGGCCATAAAAACGGGGGCAACCAGAGCTCGCGCATTTGGTCAAAGAGACGTCGCTGCTCCTCGCGGCGACCTTGATAAGGCCCGACGTGTGGGTTGCCGTGTCGAATAAGGAAGGCCCGGAATGCAGCTGCCGGCGCTCCTTGTCGCGGACAACAATGGTTCCAATTTAGTCGCGGTTCGCGACCATCCGAAAGGGAGAGCAATGCGTGTCGGCGTTTTTTCCCGCCGCCGAGATTGATTTTTAGGATCCGCTAATTGTCTTTCTCTGCTCGCGGAGCCTCCCCGCGCCCTTTTCCGCGCCGAACGAAATTTATTCCCCCAGACGCACTGACGCGGCCGCAATTGCACTCTTCCACTTGGACGCAAAGAAGAAGAAATAATTCACCGGGAATTTATCGACTTCGCAGCCTCGCCGCGGACCCAAACTAAAGCAGCTCCCCCCTCCCAACAGCCGCGGCAAGAATCTATAATTTACTCGGATTAAAATCTGATTATAATTAGAAATCGCGAAAATTGCATTACGAGGGAGATGCGCTATCTCGCGAGATGGTTTCGCGGAGATTAAGCGGCGACTGGACGCGGCTGTTATTCATAATAATTTAATGAAAAAGCTCCAGAGTCAGCGTCGCTGAAGGTGCGTTTCGCATTCGGCTATTGCTTTTAAAATGTCGGGGCACTCGGAGGAGTTGCGCCGTCGGCAAGTTGCTTTGGAGACCTGATTTAACGAGGGACTCTGTTTTTTACGCTCGCTTCAGCGGGGGAGGCAGAGCACTTAATAAGAATAAAAGGTATTAATTTTGCAGAATCGCATTAGCTTAGTAAAGAAGAGTTAAAGTTTAAAACAGAAATGTTTCCGCTGCAACATTATAGTTTTGCTGATACTATGCGAAGCTGCAAATTCGGTTTACTCGGCCAGCATTTATGAAGATTTTGAGGGAAAAGGTAACAAGATTCAGCGCCAAAGCGCCTCGTTATCTTAAGACTTAGGCTGGAAGGAGACGACGAGGAGATAAAAAGGGGCGCCGCCGTATTCGCGATGTTGAACTGGATTCGAGTGCGCGCCCAATGAAAACAGGATTATTTGTAGCAGGGGCAGGGGCAAATGGCCTACATTACAGAGCAATTTACCGTAGAGCCTTTAGTGCACCGCGAAACATAACAGGGTGATACATTCATCTCGCGAGACATTGCTTTTCTCGGCATGTACATTTAAGTAGCAATGAAATAACTCGTCTTTCTTGCGCTCGAGTGCTGCATAAGCGAATGACGCTTGTATAAACAAAGCTTCTCTGAATAGTCGCACCACTGCGGAATCTTTATCTATGCACATGCGCGTCCACATCCACGGGTTCACTCTTTCATCCGTTTGGAGTTGGTTGCTCGCAAGTGGCTTATATAAAGTTACTATATTATTAGTTGACCGTTCAAGCTGCTTCGTGTGCCGTGTATTTGCAGCGGACGAATGTCTGCTGAGTGCCGAGTGAAAATATAATTTCCGGCCCCCGAGAACTTACTCTGCATCGGCTGCCCGCCTCTCCTCTCCTCTTCGCTCCTTGCCGCCGCTCCCGAGAAATCGTGTCGAGCAGCTCCTGGACCCCCCCCCACACTCCTGAGCTCCCTTACAATTACACACACGCACACACGTGCGCGCGCATATCTATTTAAATTGCAAGCTCATCGAGGTGGAAGTCGGCCTTATCGGCTCACAGAAATCCTCGATTCCCCAGACTTGGATCAGTGAACGAGTACATCTGCATCCTTCTCTCCCCTTCTCCCTTTCTCCGCTCGCATCAATTTTTTCAGGTCGAGTATAAGTTGCTTGTCCACGCGTCTTCGATGCCGCTCCCATGCTTAGTTTTTAGCGATGTTTAATAGAATTGACTCGCGATCGAAACTGGCGGCTGACTGAATGGTTTATTTTTAGCTTTCTCCTCGTTTCGCTTCCACTCGGCTGTCATTAAACTCCAAATAATGCTGTCAATTGAGAGGATAATCGCCAAGATTTTACAGGCGAAATTTTAGCGTGGAATGGTATAAATTTTTCGGAGCTAAAATTTACTTCTTGACGATGACAAAGAACTACTGAATTGAAATGCAAAATTCGCAAGAGCTTCTCCGGGCATAATTCCTTCAACTAAATATTGCAATTTTCGTATCTTCAATTCTTGAATCGGCTCGTATTCAAATATTTGCTTACGAGAATCTTAATGGCGAACTGAAACTACATAAGATTCCCATCTCGACTAATGTCGGAGTTTCCCGGCGCTAATAATTAAAATTCCGCGAATGCTTAAGATGGAGTTAATAATCTTATGCAAATTAATCAAACAAATAATTTCGGGAAACGTTGAGGCAGTCAGCGTTTAGTCATTATTACGCAAAGTCTTGGCCTAACAATACTGTTTCGTTATTATATTTTACAAAGGCCTGCTTAAACAGGATCTTCTAGAGCAGAGGCACGGAAAGAGGTGAAGCAGAAAGTCGCTCGGCTCGGAATTTTCGTATTTTCGGAAAAACAAATGCAATCAAAGCAAGGAGACCGCTGTCCTATCTGCGCAATGCGCTTCCCCCTTCCCCTGAAGTACATGTATGTGTGCGCAGCCAGTTTATACGGACGACAGGGACATTCGGCGGCGACAACAGTTTAACTTTGCGGAAGAAAATCGGCGAGCCAACTGCTGCTGGACGGCATTGAGCTTCGCTGCGTCACAACTCGAGCAGCTCAAGCGAAACGCGAAAATGAGAAAATTCACTCGGCGCATCTAAGCGCAGCGGCCGGACGGACGAGTTGGGGCAAAATTCGGTAATAAGTCCACCGGGGGAAAATAATTCCTTTAGCATGACGATGCGACAAGCCGCTTCTGGTGTCTCGGCGACAGGAATAGAGATTCGAAAATTTCCGTGAAGCAATACAGCACGAGTATTAATTAGCCTTTCTTGCTCGTTCATTCATACACTTTAAGCGGATTTTCCTCCCTCGTATCCCTTCCTAATCAACAACTCTTTCTCTCTCTCTCTCTCTCTGTTTACCGCGGAGGAGGATGTTCGCTTTGAACGGGGCAAAAACTATAGATTTTTTTCCCGATAATGAAATTTCGTTTCTCAAGCTTGCTTTCTTAAAAATCCAGCTCTTTCGAGTCCTCGTTATTACTCTTTCGAGTACTTAGTCATCTAGCCCATTAACGTTGCAATGATTTAATCTGCCGAGTAAAAGTTTCAAAGGAAATCTCTTGCTCTAATATAATTCAGTGATTGCAACACTTTCAGAAATTACATACGATTTGTGACATTTAATGCCGTACACTTTAATACTTTAATTTCGCGGAAATGCATAGACGACTTACTGTTGTCCACGTTCGTGCTTATTTTCCAATCGGCGACGTTCATTTCAATTTCGGAGTCAACTACAATCCGAAAATAGCCGAGTTTAAGTACTCGAAGCTATCGCGCGCTGTGTTATACTTTTTATAAAAAAAAAAAAAACGATAGCTTCGAGAGTTACATTTTTGTAATTATAGTAATTACGACATCGGCACTTTGCGCGCTACACGCGAGACGCCCGAGTCCGGCTATTGTTATTTTGCAAATACGAAAACGTCCGAACTCTCGATCGGAAAGTGCAGACCGAGATTTTCGCAACCGCAGCAAGAGTCTCTTCTATTTTTATAATTGAAAGTACGGGAGCCATAAAGCCGATGGTACTGCAACAGCAATATTATTTGGCAGGAGGTGTAGCGAGAACAAATTGCAGCGAGGAGAAGTGCGCTATTTTTCCGTGCACTTTCATTTAAAAGAGCGCGTATGCGGAAAAATACGCGAGCGGGTGGTCGATGCGACTGGAAATATTCGCGAGGCAAGGATAATAAACGGGCCCGGGCAATAAGGTCAGTAATTTCAGCCGTGTTTATTCCCCGATGACAGGGAAATCAAATCGAGGTAGCGCGCTTTGTTGGCAAATCAGCGCCGCGCATAGAGAGGCGAGAGTCCAGCCCTCGAAAACGTATTTACGGCTGTTTTTGATTAGCTCCTCTCGAACAGACGCGACGCTCGCAAAGCAGGTCGGGTCGCGGACGCCTGCGCGCTTTCAGCAGCGCAGCGCAGCGCATATTTTGCAATTACTCCTAAATACGGTTACGCGAGATTAGAGTCTGAATTAGCGCATTCAATTAACATTTACCAGATAGCAGTGTACCGTTAATGGCGGCCCTATTTCATTGGATTTCTCGGGATCCCTACTGTTGCACTCCCTTTCTCTCACGCTCACTCACTCTCGGCGCTCGCTATGCCGCGCTCGCGCGCGATAATAAGAACATCCATTTGCCGGGAGGATTTGTTTTTCGTGGCCGAGCCGCGCCATTGCGTTCCCTCCTCCTCCCGTCTGGTCACGCATACGCGTACGCGCCCAACGCGTATTTACCCGAAAATACGAGGTCCGCCCGACGTGAAATTCGGTAATGGAAAGCCCTCCTGTCGAGATACGCTCTTTCACCTGCGGAACTTATGCACGCTCTTTTCGAGCGGCCTTTTTATCGCTCCCTTCCCCGCTGCCCTTCCCCGACTCGGCTGAAAAATTTAGACACTTTCGAACGGCACTGGATTTTCGAGAACCCCCCCCTCCCCATTGCCGCTGCTCTGCAAACAGCTTTTTAGATTGATCGCGCTTCGGCATTATCAATTGGTTAATAAAGAAATAAATTTCTCGGCCGGCATTAAGATAATTTATGTCCGTTCTGACGCAAATTACCGCACAGCTTTTATTATGGGAGTCATCAAGGAGCATTTCTTACCAAGGCTGCTGCTTATGCAAAATTTATCGCAGCCTTGGTATTAAAGCGGCGCGCAGTGCAAATGCAATGCCACGCTAAGTGTAAAGCCGCGTTTTTCCTTATCCCGATTAGGGTTCGAATTTCCACACTTTTCCAGCAGTTGGAAGCTGTCCCGACGACGGCAAAAAAAACCTGTCAGCGCGCGAGCGTCGAGAGACACCTTGAGTGCGCAAAAAGAGCCGCCGACCATAATCAGCTGTGATTCGTATTTAACTTCATTATCGAGTCTAGCGTCAAATTTTAATTACGTCGGATTTTGGGGGCCCAGCCGGCCGAGCAAAGCTATCAAATTGTAGGCGCTCGGTAATAAAGTAATTACTTTTCTTTGAAGACCGGTGGGGCCGCGCGCCTTCCATCAGCGGGAGCTGCTGCAGCTGGAGCATACGAAATGAAAGCTTTGCGGAACGAAATTCGAAACTCGGACAGAGAAATGAAATAAAAGGGAAAGGCCATCCTTTAGAGTGAGCGAGGGAACGGCTCTCGGATCTCCTGAAGCGCGTCGGGATTTTCTATTTCAACGGCGGAATGTTGCTATATTACGTCGGCAAATGCCTGCCTGCCTACACGACCATGCGAGTACTTTAATCGAATAGCGCGTAATTCTATTTGATCTCTAATGCCGCATCGGCTCTCTCGCGCCCGCGGCTCCAGCAGCAAAGAGATCCAACTCTCCTCCTCCACTCGATCCCGGCCAAATAAATATTCGCCACTTGCTCGTGGAAAAAAGAGGAGGCGGGGGAGAAGGGCCGCGAGAAACGAGAGACGAAGTGAGCGAGTGCGGCACTTTGTACGGTGGTGGCGAGGAAACGGGCTGCGTATCTACACCGCGGCTCGGGCGCACAAAAATTACCGTATCTAAGCGAGACAAAAGGGCTGCTGCCGGGTAGAGAAACGATCGCTTCCACATAGAATGTCGCATCACGCGCCAAGCATACAAATCGAGGTCTCCGTGTACGGCATGCCAAAGTTCTTCTCCTCCTCCCGTCTCTCTTTCATCCTCCTGGATGCTCTGGCGGGCGCCCGTCGTCCTCCTGACCCCTCCGTCGTGGCTTAAATTTCTGCGAGTTTGCAGCGTGACGTTGACCGATGCCGAGGTGGAAAGAAGTCGTGCCTCGCTGGCTCAGCTGCGCGCGGGGCCCCCGGTGTCTCGGCGGACGTCGACGGGAGGCAGCAACTTTTGCATCGCCGACGTCGCATCACTTAAAACGAGAGCCACGCTCCTCGTCTCCGCTCGGTGGTCCTCTCGAAGTTCTCGCGCTTACGTCGACCACTGACTTTCACCTCGAGCCCTGCCTCCGATTTTATTTCCGACTTGTTTGCGATCGAGTTCTCGCCCCAACTCGATGATGTTCGCTGGACGCGCGATTGAGAAGCAGTCGCTCGGGCCCTGTGTCAACTGCGTTGCAATCTCCCTCGCGGCAGACACTGCGCCTTTATTTTATACATTGCTGTGATAGAGTGCAATTTAAGGTCCTTCCTGAGAAAAGCCGCGTTCCAGGCTGACGGAGGCATTACCCGCATAATTTACGCGGGAACGAGATTATCGTCGAGTAAGGTTATCTCTAAGTATCCGGAATCCGCGTATTTGCTCAACGGCGCTCATTCGGAACTTTTAAAAACTAACGGATTTCCGAGGTGCTTCCATTTAAGTGCGAGTCCCATTCTAGTTATATTTTCAATTCCTCGGCTTATCTCGAGCGCGCGAAATTTCAAAGCAATTGCAAAGATCATCGGTAACGTCAACTACAGCAGTCCTTTCTATCTCTAACCTTCGTTTTTATCATCTTCGGGACGATATAAGTTGGATCTATATAAAGGATTATCCCAGCTTATACTAAGAGCCCATAAAGTAGAACCACACCGGCAAGTGAGAGACGGACGAAGCATGCGATCTCTTGCATAAACGAGTGGACGTTTCTGTTCTAAATGACGTTCCTACGTGTCCGGAGGCAATTCACCTCTTCAAATCAGCGCTAAATCTCAGCTTGATTCTTGTTACGGCGCTCGAGCCTCGCCAGACATTCCTATCTTTGTTTTTATATCTGCAAAAATGTGTACAAACAGCGTAGGTATGTGGGTATACATAAATTAGTTTAATTTCTTGATTAGACGCTTGAAATTGCATTACAAACTTCGTATAAATTTGAGACATCCGCCTTTTACATCATTCGTCGTGCATATTATTCTTGGATATAATATGGAAAAAATTTGAAAAACAAAAGGCCCGCCTCCTCTCTTTTACACACGAATTACACAAATATAAAATGTTCTCATATTTCACGCGTAACGCGCATAATTTATAGTTGAATAAGAAATATGAAATGGCACGAAATTTCTCAAAACAAATGTACGCTAAAGCAAACGTATGCTAAACGTTTCCAAAAACAAGTACGATTTTAAACAATATAGTTTTTGGTTGCTTTGCTAGAAAAATTGATGTCTCAAATAGTAGTGTTTAGCGGTACCGAATAAATTTCGAGCTTTCCAAGGGAATATAACGATAAAACTCCTCAGAAGCAATTTAAATAAATTCCGTCGAGTTGAAAATGGTCGAGTAGGAAGATGCAAATTGAACAATGGCTATTTGTCTATGTGCGCATTATACATGTGCT
The DNA here is from genome assembly GCA_018907185.1 of Platyscapa corneri. Lineage (NCBI taxonomy): Eukaryota > Metazoa > Arthropoda > Insecta > Hymenoptera > Agaonidae > Platyscapa > Platyscapa corneri. The sequence continues at coordinate 2,740,502 of JACCHW010000023.1, read as the reverse complement.
GAGCTGCAAGGAGGAAAAGAATGCTGCCGTTCAACTTTGAACTCGGTGCATCGATTGTCCATTTCCTCGCAGCCCTCCGCATTTTCGTCGCTTATATTTTTCGGCAGATTTCGCGACGATTCGAAAGTATTCCGTAAATAACTTTGGGGATCGGGGAAATCAATCCGTTGCGTCGACGAGGAGGCGACGGATCCCCCCTCCTCTCCGCGCCCCTCAAGATTCCGACACCAGCTCCTAGATAAAATTTTCATCGCATGCTGAAAATATCTAAATAAATGAAGTGAGGGCGGGAGGGGGGCGGAATAAAATAAAACAGTGTCAGTCTGAAGTAGGAGAGTGAAGTAAAGCTTGGCGGAGCTCCGCCGTACAAGAGAAAAAATCGAATCCGATTTGATAGGATGGGTGAATCGTGCGGCGGCGGATCGAATCCGATCGTCGAAAAGTGTTTACCCTTCAAGAATGTCGAGTTCCTCTCGTTTCTCGCTACTTTAAGCGAAAGAAGTTTGGGAGCTCAAAGCTCGATACAGAAAGGGAAAAGAGGCGAAGCGTAAAAGTTACTCGCGAGGTAAACGCACTCGACTATGAGATGATGAATCCTATACATCGAATTGTCTAAGAGCAGTCGATATTTCGAATAATACATAATTGACTGAAAAAACCTCTTACGAGTTATCTCTCGAGTGCTGCGATGCCACGTTTTCCCTCGAAAGTAGGCGGGAATATATAAAAATATATAAAAGAAAAAAAAAAAATACTCCTTCTGGCTCGAACTTTTCATTTTTAACTTATTTATCGCAAACGATAAATTCTTCGCGTTTAACGTCGAGATAATTGATTAAGTTGGGATGATACTTTTAGGCGAAAGGCATCCGTGACGAGGTCGAGGCTCGAATCAACGATAAGCAGTACAAAGTAGCTATTGATACGTGAACTAGTTATGAGTAATCGTTTTGAAACTCAATTAAGGCGTCAAACATAATGTAACGAAGATGACGATGATGATGATGCGCAGAGTCGTCGTCTATCGAGGTACAAAGAAGAACGAATTCATCATTAGACCAAATAATACAGAATGATCGTCAGCATTCTAGTAGCTCATTGTATCGTCGATGTATCGGTGCAGTGATATCGAAGGTATCGAAGCGACTTTTCATCGCAAAACCAGGTGGATCGATGGACGTATTTATCTCGGCGACGACTCGGGTCCGAGAGATAAGTCGCCCGAGAAACGGAGTTCCTCTCGGAATTTCGCGATCGTATCCTCCGAGTGCGCGAATTCACGTCGCGCGCTCTCGTAAAGAAGTTGGCAAGAGGCGTGGCGTATCAGCTCTTTAACGTCAAAGGCCCGACTCTTTTTGCGCGCGCGCTCGAGTCGCACGGATATTTCACCTTCCCGAGCATTAGCATTTGTATCTAAACGAGTCAATTAAGTGGAGCAGCAGCCGAGTCCGGAGACGAGGCCAAGGCTTGCACTCTCGCGGCGCTCGACCGAGTTCATATAAAACATTAAAGACCGTGGATAATTGGAGAAAAATTACAGTTGGTAATCGATTTTCTGTTTTCGCCACACGCTTCGCCTAGCGTTCCGAGCACTATCGGTACTTTTAAACGATTATATTAAAGGAGGCTCATTCAGAAAAAAGCTGCTTATCATCCTATCCCGAGAAACAATATAAGAGCCGTCTGCACAAGCTCCTATCGAAGGATCCAGGCATTAACACTTACTCTGCCGGACGTTCCGGGAGTGCGAGCCCACCATGCGAGGGCTCGAGCTGATACCGATCGCACCGTTACAGAGTTGCCGGTGGTAATTTCGAGCAGTGGAGACGAGCGACCCTGACACGCAACCAGTTCTCGGGATTCACGAGACAATCGTGAACCGGTACTCATTTGGGTCGTACACTTGAGACCCAGTCCCCGAGAGTCGAAACGAGTGCGCGTGCGTGCGTGCGTGCGTGCGTGCGTGCGTCCGCCAGATGGGCCACGAATGGGCAACGAGCCGTGCCTCGCACACCGGTAGTGCGAATGCTCCCTAGGTGGTCATTGGCTCCGAGAGACGGGACTAGATCTCCCCCGGCCAGGGCCCCATTACCTCCTCCGAGGCGCCCGAAAACCCGGAGCCGGTCACACGTTCCACGCATTAACCAGCACCTCGTCCACGCCAAGAATGTACCGTTTCAGCTCGATGATTGAGCGTCGAAGCTTCGCCGAATTGCTTTGTAATCTTAAATTGGACGTGCCAAAAGTACAATCGACGTTTTTTCTTTGGGAATGAAAAACGAGTTTTGCTGGATCTCGTAGTGGAGGATTGTGGCCGTCGAGGAGTAACCGGGCCGCGATTATATTATTCGAGTGTTCCGAGTCGACGACACTCGCAATTAATTCATTAGGCTGTAGTAAAAAGCCTCGGCTTCGAGTCGGAGATCCAGTGCGACGTCCAGCGTGAGAATGAAGCCCCGCTCTCCCTCTCGGCGGCTGATCCGACGGTGTCGGCCGGGATATCCGGCCGTGTCATTCTATCGTTACACACAAAGGCAGGGGCCTTCCGAGTCTTTGTTTAAGGAGTAAAAAGTGGCGAGGCGTCGGCGTCGATCTTGATCTAGGCGTAGCCATCGCCGAGAGCTGCTAAGGCCCCGAGGAGGCGCGAGCTCCTTTTCGCATCATCCCCAGCTGTCGAGCGCTCGCACTCCCGCTTACCCCTAGGGTAGGCCTTTGTCGTTGCGCAGCGAGATCCGAGCCGCGGATTGCGTTCGAGTGTCGGAGTGTTGGACCGGTAGGTTGTAAACTCGTTCCGCGGCGAATCGTGTTCGACGCCGGCCGGGATATGCGGCATATCTATGAGCAGGTAGAGCACAATGCCACGAGTCCCAGCGGGTCACGCGGATCGCGTGCGTGCCGTAGGCTGCACCGGCCCCGGCTCGATCGCGTCAATGCCGTTTCATGCACTGCGCTGGGCCCGCCGCCGCTGTCCCTCGGCTGTACACGCCCGAGAAGATTGCACGGGACATGACGGCCAGCCGGAACTCCGTCGGCTCCGTCGGCTGCTCGACTCTCGCGTTAGACCGCTAGCAATTCCCCTTCACGATTTCATTATCATGACTCCACAGACGGTTCGTAATATCGACTGCGATCCTTTATGTCGAGCGGCCGATGTCTTTTCGCGCGCGCGCATCGTCCGCTAAAATCTTGGCAAAAGCAGTTGCACGTTGCGCGCGGGCCTGCGCCTTCTGTCTTCGGCTCCAAACTTTGTCTCGTGCCAGCGAGATAAACTGTCAATACCGCGCGCCTGCAAATTACACGTGTGGGAAACGCTTTGTTCTCTCGGTACTCCTGCGCCCGCTGATATATTGCCACATAATATTTTACCGTTCGAGCGATTATTTTTCAGGCTCGAGTACGGAAACGTACTTATTCGTTCGGCTGTGGCGAGACGACGCAGCGGCGAAGGGACGTGTCTTGTAAAAGGCCAATATCCCATTTTTCGAGTGCCGCGTCGATACGATCGCTGATTAGAAATTGTGCAGCTGTGCAGTGGTATTCCGAAAGCTGGCGGGCTCGATCGTCGCGGCAGCGATTATCGTTACGCCCTAGGAGAACAGAACAACGTGGATCGCAAATTTTAGCCTGCTAACGAGAATCAACGACGCAACGTATTTCGCGAATAAAACGCAGGAATAGTAATTTGCAGCGAGTCCTGGTTCGAAAGCCTCGAATTAATTGAGATGTAAGATGAGTTTACTCTAAAACGGTAGATATAAACATGTCTCGGGCTGATAAGAATACGGTTAGACTAATTATTGCATTGCCCTATTGTGTTGGCGATAAATTAAATTAAATACAAAACGATTTCCGGTACGAGCAATAATAATAACGAATGCGTTACGTAACCTGAAATTCTTCCGTTTACTAATAAGCATTTTAAACAATATTATGAACTTTGAAAAATTTTTAACGAACTAATTTTGCGCGTGTTGCCGGTAAACGAAGAGAAAATTGAAACTCGTTAAAGTCAAGCCATCGATAAATTTTAAACTCGCTTGCATTATCGCGCACGGCTGGAAAAATATGCATACGAAGGTTATAAAACATAATGTATCAATTATTTTTTGTTGGCACGCATTTTCCTGGTCCGATAAATTAAAGGTTAAAAAAAGCCTCCAATATAAACAATTTTGCGAGCAAGAGAGGATGGCTGGCAAAAGTTGCCGCGCTCGTCCGAGCCAACACCGGCGACTCCGGTTAGTTCGGAAATGCAATTTTTCTCGGATTTGAGGCCGCGTACGGCGATGCACGTCAGCGCTAATAAGCTGTTTCCTCGTTACAAAAGCGCGTTCGATTAGAGTCCGGCGGCTCGCTGCTATTTATCTATTAGAGCTGTCCGTCTGTCGGCAATAATGAAAACGTTTGTTTTTCACGTGACGAAAAGCGGGCTCGCGTGCAGACTCTCGTCGAGCGGCCAAATGAAGTCCTCGCTGAAATAAGGTGGAAAAGTGAAAGAAGCCGAGGCTAACTCGCGCGTTAATACGCGAGTCTCCTAAGGTAGTTTGCCGAGCGTGTGCCGCGCGTCAATTTCTCGCGTGCGCGTCGCCCCTTCTTTCTCCATTCTTCCTGTCGAGTTCTATCTTTTGGTCTACGTGTACGAGCCAGGGCTGAGCGCTTCCGGCGAAATCCTCTAGACGTCAATTTCCCACGTAATAACAGAGAGCACCTACATACGTGATTCATCGCGCAACGGTAAGCGCAATTCGGGGACTGCGCATGTATGGAGCCGCAGCTGGAGTGCACCGAGGATTCTATCGACCTCTCGATGCTCTGCGTTAATGAACCGAATGCCTCTTCCTCTGCTTCTTGCGCGCATTACTGTTCATAAATGTCGTTGCGTGAGTTCGAGTACGTTTTCTGTCATTTTTCCTCCGCTTTCCGCTACTTCCTCTTGGTGGGCTTTTCTTCTTCGCGGGACGTTTCTCGCGCGATTCCGTTGCACGTCTCGACAATGTCTTGCGCGAGCTCCGAGCCACTCGCAAAGCTATTCGCTTTCAGATGCACGCACGCACACAGCCAACTGAGTGCGGCCTCGAATTTTTCCCCCTCGCTCGGGCTTACTTTTTTATCAATTAATAAGTTTTCCTCTCCGCTTTGCCGAGTGATACTGTAATATAAAGAGGAATAAACTCTTTGCCCGCAACTGCAATCTGCATGTTCACTCGTAGATCTAACAAGTTTAAACCGGCTATTATGGACTCGAGTCCTTAGTCACCTAATAAATAAATCAAGCAATCAATCTCCTTCTATATCGCATCGGCTCTTCCCCCCCCACCCTCCCCTCCCCTCCCGCTGGCAAACTCACAAAGGGCTACTACTGCTCGCGGCGAGGCTAATCAAGCGGTTTTATCAGTTTATCTCCTCCATCGGTACAAAAGACCGGCTTTTTTCAGTCTCCGTAAAATCAGGTGGCTTAGCAAAACTCGCTTTTTTATCGTGGCTGAATGGAGATTCTTGCATTTTGCGCTTCGCTTCGAAACTAATTTATACTCGCGATGGAAATAACCATCCGCTATAAATAAGACACAGATATAGGATTTTTCGAGCGCTAAAGAGGCAGAAGTAAGCGTTTGTCGGTTTGGCCCTGGTGTATTGTTTCTTCATCAGTATCCCTCTCCTGCAGGCCGCGCTTTTTTGCCTTTCGATCTTCCGACGGTTCTCGACTGTCCACTGGGAGCGCGAGAATCAAATTCTGGTTTCGATTTCTCCTTTGCGAGGATCGTCGCTCTCCGCTTCTTATTTTCTGGGGAAGCGTCTTTGCATCATCTCTCTTCGTACCAGTGTAATCGCAATAGTGGCAAATCACGAGAGCACTATTATGAAATGTTCGTTTTCGTGATGCGCGCGCGCGAATCTCCGATACTCGAGTGGATCGCGCTCCGACGCTCCTTCTCCAAACTATTTTCTTTTACAGCAATAACTTGCTCAAATTGCTCGGTGCACAGCCGCGAGTCGGAGCCGAAAGTTTTCAATTTCGCTCTTAAAGTCTAAAATAAATCTTATTAATTTCTCGGGTCTGGCAATCGGCGGATACGATTGCCGTTGCGATTGCGATTGATTCGAGGCTTAGAGGTGTTGCGGTGTTGTGTAGATTGCGATTCTCTCTTTGCTCCTCGACCGCAATGGTCGTTAGAATTTGCAGAAAACGTAGTTTAGAAGCGAGCGCTTTCGGCCGAGAAAAGGCAGCTCCGGATGAAACCCTGTGCAAATCGCATCTTGGATTGATTTTCGCGGATAAGGACGCGCGACACGAGCACCGCCCGAGAGCAACAGATTGAACTCGAAAGGGGATGAGCCGGCTTAGCCAAAGTTGCCGTTTTTTACCTTCCGGAATTCGCTTGCTCTCTACTCGTTTGCGCCCGAGCCGTTCTTTAAAGGCGCGCTGCGACGCCACCCTTTTAAGTACACCTGTTAATGCAGCACTTGGAATATTATCCGCGTCTCGATTTAGTTTTATCAGTTTCGCGTCTCCGAGACCGTCGCAGGCTTGCGCAATCCGAGGAGATTAGGCGTAAACGTTTTTTGGCCGTTGTTCAGGCGGGAGTCCGAGTCTCGCGTGGTGCACATTAGGCGCACTCGCGCAATAAACGCCGACTGTTGATATCGAAGTTTGCGGGTTCCCTTATATTTTTTCGGGCCCTCTTGCGACTCAGCGCTAGTGTATCGCTGGCAAAGTTTATATTTGTTAAGAGCATCGCCACTCCCGAAGGATCACACGGGAGAATATGGAAGGAAAACTTTGCGAGTTGCCGGCGAACAACGGAACGGAGAACGTCTAGTTACTCTCACACGTGGTACTTTGAAATTCTATGAATCCTGAATAGGTGAATGGCGGGCGGGCGGGCCGGGGGGAAGGTGAGCGGCGAGAGCGAGAAAGGAACGCAAGGGGGGTTACAAGACGACAAGTTGTACGGCATCTCGGATAACTTGTAGAAACGATCAAAGGCGCCTCAAGTTTTTATCTGTTTACCGCGAGCGAGGAAAAACACAATTCGAATGATTCACTGTTATTTCATTGTGGAGAGAAGAGGAGCCTGGGAGCGCGCGAGCAGCGCCAGGAGGGGAAAATTCTCGGATACCTTAAAAAGCAGATATAGTTAAATTGTTAATGATGAAGACGGCTTATCGACGTGAAAATTGCACGAGTTTATCCAGAGGGTAAACATAAAGTTGCGCGTAAATGTAAGCGAATAGCACGTTGTCTGAGGCGCGCGGAGCCGTGAGCGCAGCTGTCGCTGTCGCGCAACTTTGCCCAACTGTCGGCGTAAATTGTTTGCAAACGTTTCGAAGCTTATTGAATATAAAGTGCACCAGTACCGACACTAGATCACGATTACTGCCTCTGACCACCTGAATTATTTTCTATTAAAGAGACGAAGACCCGGCGCTGAATCCATAAAAGTTGAAAAGCAGCCACCTTAACTCCGGCACCCTTTCAACTCCATCCTCTGTGCTGGAAGCTGCTTTTTTCCTTTCGGGAACAGTCCATCAATCAAGCTTAAATTATACCGGATGCTTAAAAATCCCATCAGAGCGTGAGCGAATTCCGCAACACGATGCTCCTTAGTTGAAAAACGGGAGGGCGCGAAGCGCGGGAGCGGGGAGCTACGAAAATGGGATGCGAACGAGCGAGCGAGCGAGAGGGCGCGGGGGTCCGGGGAGGGAATTCAATTAAGAACCCAATGCTGAAGTGGAAAGCGTCGGTTGGCTTGCATGTGGATGACGCAAGAAAATCAATTCCCCTACGAGCTGCGAGCCTCGCTCATTCTTTTGCCTGGTTCCCCCCGTTCCATCCATCCATCCCACCCTCCCTGCCTCCATCCCTCTCTCTCTCTCTCTCTCTCGCTTGCTTGGAACTACCGAGTGCATATTAGACGGGGCGACGCGCGTTTCGTGGATTCTCGCTGACACTGGCCCAGCGCACAATGCGCGACAACTTCATTATCGCGGGCTGAAAGAGAGAAAAAGAATTAAAGGAGAAGGCAGATGGAACGATATTGGAGAGAATGAAGGGTAGCAAGGACGGAGGCAAAAGACAGCGTTCGCCTTTGCCGTGCCCGCGTTTACACAACCAAGGCGATGTCATCGTCAGCCCCTGTGATTTTAAGCGCAAGCACATGTTTTAAAACTAATCACGCCGTGTCAAAAGCTTGGGCTTCTCTAATCATTCTTTATCCGTCGCCGAGAGCTGCCACGGTAAACTTCCACCTATCCCCCTAAAAAGACTCTTTTGCAGTATTTTATTTCAACGCAGGATGGAAGATCAAACGCGCCGCTCTAACCTGTCCCCTGATAATGTTACAGAAAGCTGCTCAAGACTAAAGAACTCGAAAATAAATATAAAAGCTCGAGCGCTTATTTTATAATCAGCGGAGTTTATGCGAACAAGCCTGAAACATTCAATTGTATATATTAAATATTTAAAGCCATTTTTACCTTCCATAACCAGTCCAGCAAGTCTATCTGATTAATAAATATTCTGGAGCAGTTCCCATGGATTTATCAGATGAATTAATAAGTAGGCTTTTTGAATAATTGAACTTTTCAATTCTAAATGTTAAATTTATCCTTAAACCGGCTGATTCTAGACTTCCTGCCTAAAAAAACTAGTCGCAATTACACTCGCCGCGCCGCGTGCTTATCGTAAATTTTTTATTGACGAGGTTAGCAGCGATGCTTCTTCAATAAATACCTCATTAAACGAACGAGTTTCGCTTAGATCGGTGCTTTGTGCAACAAATTTTTTTAACGCAATGTTAAATGCAAAAGTGCTTATCGTTATGTAACTGTATGCAGTAATTAGAGCCCACTGATTTATAATCGATCTCTTGTGACATGTATTCCTTAAAAAATTTAAATCAATTCTGTCCAGTAGAATCGAATGTTAATTACCAAGGGCATTTTTATCGATTAAATTACGTCGGCAAATTTTTTGTCGCTTAAAACATTTTTTAGGATTTAAAGATAAAAAATATTCAAAATTCGCACGTACAGCGCAACTCGCAGATGTAACAGAAGATTTAATCGATCGCCGTTCCGGGGTGAACTTAACAGTATTTTAATTACTATTTGAAGCCATGAAAATGGTTGTTGTGCTTTAAAGTACAGTTTGCTCTGCAAACGAACAGTAGCGATCGATTAAAGGGACTCGGTCTCTCTACAAAAATTGATACTTGTGTTTCGGATACAATTGGGCTAATAACTGTTCGTACGAAAAACATCGCACGTAGAAACATTGAAGAAAATTCATCTCAAATATTTGTTCGACGTTGTCGTTCGATTTAAAAAAAATATTTTTATGTTTTTACGAGGCAATAAAATGCAGTCGGTCTCCCGATAATCGAGCAGGAAAAAAACGCCTGCGAAGGAAAGCGAACGTACGAACTAATCCTCAGTTGATGTGCAGTGCAATTCTAATTATTATATCAACTCGCTATACTGCGCCACAGGGCTTTGTAAGACAAATGTTGTATTCAAAATTGTGGGTCATAACACAAGAGACATTGTGCGGTTCTGTTGACAATGCGCGCGTTCCGTTTTGTAAAGTCCCTTTCTCTAGCTTATCTCTCGGTCTTTTTCCCAGTCCCACTTTATTATTCTTTCCTGTCGGCTCCATTCCAGTGGACTGCCGCTCCCCGCCGGCTTCTTTCGAGTTTTCGCCTTAATTAGCCGTGTATTATTTAATCGGAATAACGTGTGATGTCTCGGCTCGCGTGACACTTGGGGCTCGCGCATATTTCTGTATGTGAATAGCCAATTGAAATTCATCGTGCGCCGCGGAGCGTCGAGCTCCACGGATTCCTCGCGATGCACAAGCAAGTTCCAAACTTGTTAATTCTACAACTTCTTCATACGACATTGTAGCGCGCAAGATACATCGCCGGTCTGATTCTTATTCCTTTCAAACACACGCGTGGATAATGCGCCCGAGCGGCTTTACATATACTTTCTGTAATTTGCTCGAGTCCGAGCAGTTCAGCTGCGCGCGCAACACATTTACGCATACGCGCACGCTTAACTGGGACGAGATCGTATCGCTCATTGTATAAATTGATGAAATTACCGAGTCGGATCGCCGTTGTTATTAATTTCATAACCGGATTTCGTTATTCGTCCGAGGCATTTTGATTATTTACTTAGGCTCGCGCTTAACGTACGAGACGGCGAGCGTCAAAGTGTGGAAAACTACCCTATGAACTAGTTACGCTCGGACGCTTCGTTTTTTGATTCTCCGAGATGGAAAAATAAGAAGAGCCGTGTAGTGTATTTACTTACATGGATGCTTTATAGATAGACTCCGCGATAAACTCACCTGGATCTGAAAAAGCAAAACAATTTATAAGTATTTGTCTTATTCAATTGAACATGTGTATACGATATTAAATTATTATTATAAATTTGCATATAAGTTCTTGGATTGTGCTTTTTGCTCCTCGATATCAGGAATTCGAAATAAACGAGCGCAACTGTTTATCGGCTTGTTCCGATAAATTATAAAATAGCCTTTTTGCGTAAGAATAATTAATGTCGAATCAAGTGCCTGCGAAGCAAACACAGAGACCATCACCTCGTTATTCGCAATTCGCGACTCGAGCTTCTTATTAAACTCGGATGTGTTTATTATCGCGCATTATTATAATTCAGGTACAAACAGCTTTCGTTACACGTAAAACGCAATAGAGGAAGAGGAGTGTAATAATCCGAGCTTTGTTTGCAAAGCCTTTTCGATCCTTAACGAGAGCCTCAACGGCTGAATCAAGGCTTACGGAATCAGCCGTGCGAACTGCAACGAGGAACGCAATTAAATTTTAGCAGAAAAAGTGTGTCAAACTCATTTTGTAAGAAAGCCTCCTCGCGCCCGCTCGCCTCTGTTTCTTTTTAGAGCTCGCACGCACGCGTGCGAGGGCGGCCCCGGTGCCGAGATAGCCGCCGCCACCGAGCCAAAGCACCGGGTAGTACTCGAAATTATAGTAACAATTCTCCTCGAGATAGATATTATTACAAGCTGCTAGTGGCACGGCGCTACCGCGCTACGCCTTCATTTGCGCGAGGCGCATTTAAATTCAGTGTTACCAGTCTGAATGCGAGCGAATGCATTGTAAACGCGAAAGACGTCTCCTCTCTGCTCCGCCTCGTTTCAATGGCTCCGCGAGTCGTCGCCGCGGGAGTATAAGCGAGCGCTAAACAAACGGAAAAATCATCCCGACGACAAACTTCGCCTCGGTCGCAATGAACTCGACGACGATGACGGTGGCGCCATCAACAACAGTTTTCGAGTATTGTTTAGTTTATTCCGAGGTATGGAAGGCTTTGTCATTGTCAAACTTGGAGCTGAAACGAAGCTCAGCCGGTCCGTTTCCTCGAGTTACACGAGTTTTTCATTTCCCGTTTAAGCGCACTCTTACCCACCCCCGCGCGTCAGCCGAAACGTGAAAAATTTCGCGGATCCGCTGCGAGTCGCTCTCGACGATCTTTCTCCCTTACGTCATTCGGCCCTAATTTGCTCGCGCTTTTAACGCCCGATCCGCCGTCGGAGAGATTTTCTTTCGCAGCTCCATTCACGAATATCCTCGCGTTATTGAGCAGCGTTTACTCGTGACGGAACTGCACTTCGCTTACATCCTCGCAAATACGTAGCAGTTTTTGAAAACGTAGTTTGATGCGTGTGCAAGCGCGCGCGCGCCAACGCACGTACACACACCAACGCGTGCAGGTGCAGCTGCTGAATCGTCTTCCTACCAATCAGAGGTTAGGCGCACTACAGGGCTTATACATCTTACATATTCTGCGCTGTATTTATTACAATTATCTTGTAAAGCATACGCGTATCGTAATAACAGTGCGAGTAGGCGTTATTCGTCAAACACACAAACCTTCGCTACACGCGTATAATTCAGATTGTGATGGAAATTATAAGTTAGATACTAGGTATGTCTTATGACACGTGACCGGTAAAAACATTGAATGCTTATAAATCTCAATTAAAACGGAGGCAGCCTTCGAAAAATCTCAACCTTATACGGCATTATTTATTTTTGCACGCCTCCGAGGGATTACGCGATAAATATTATTGTCTCGGGCAATTTTTTAATACCAGACTGCACCGATAAGCGGAAGGATTGATTTTCCCCCGATGCATATTTTTCGCTCGTGTGGAATGATAAGAGCTAATGTTTTATTGGAGGCGAAGGACGAAAGTAAGGCAACCGTCGTGATTGATATTCAATCATTATTCGCGTAAGATGCTATCGAGTGATCGCGAAAGATGGCATATCAGTGATGTAGTGCTCCATTCCTATAGACGCGAGCCTCGGCTTATTTCCCTTGATGAATTTATTACACCTCCTCTTTCGCGCAAATTTAACGCTGCTTAAAAAGTTGGCGCATATCAAAGCCGCTAATAGAATGACGGCCGCCCGGGAGTAACCGCTAAATTGATCCGGGACTCGTTTTTTCCGCTCAGAGCCGATCGGGAGTAACGACCCAAGTTTTCCATTGTACTTAATGAGATGCTTGCAGAAGACGAGCGCACCCTTTTACTTCTGCCTCATTGACCTACAATGCATCATTAAGAAGTTGGTCCTCCGAACGCGTACCGCGGGGGGGGGGGGAGGCACACGGCAACCAACACTCGTCGCCGGCCTCGGCTCGACTTTCACTCCAACTTTTTCAATAACGAATGATGCGCGAGGCTGAGAAATCTTGCCGGCACTGGCTTTTCGAGATGCGCGAAAAATAGAAGCGCATTTCGCTCCGGGATCTCCTTTACGATGCGAATAGAATTCCCGGGTAATTCTAGTTCAGTGGAGTGAACGGTAAAAAGCTTATTGTCACTGGTCCACTAGCTGGACGGGCAGTGAGAAAGGAGACCGGGAAGCCTGGTGTGCGCATGTGGATCGCAAAACTGCACTTTCCCAACTGCATATTCCGTCGTAAAGCACGTATTAACTTGTAATGGCAGCATTTTCTAATAAGGTCTTAGTCGCGGTAGGTAGCGGGGCGGAAAATTCATGTCAGGACTGGGCAGGGGAGATGAAAGAGCAGAGTGGGCGGGCATTGAGAAAAAGAGCAGTCATCCTTCTATCTGTGCGAGCGCAATCGGTGTATCTCTGCGCACGCGTCAGTGCGATACACAGGGTTGGGACACACCTATACTGACGACTTATCTTCGTGCAAAAAGGCTAACGAGAGTCGATTGCTTAGCATAACATGGTGGTTCAGTTCTGGCGGAGGGCTGGAACGGTTAAAAGAGGAGCTGCGAGCAGAGGAAAAGGAGCCTGAACGCGGGAGAGAGAGCGCGCGATAAAGAGAGATACATGGAAGTTTCACGCGGACGGCGTGGAGGGGCGCAAGTTTGTGGTTTGTGCAGGAAGAGCTTCGAAATGATTTGCACGGCGATTCAGAGCTGATATCGCCAAAGACATGAAATAGTGGGATATCGTCGCTCCGCGGTTGCGCCGCGGCGGCTCTTTTGCCCTCCATGAATCAACGGAGGAGAAAAGAATCGAACGCGTGCACCTTGATCTACTGTACGCGTCTGGCTGCATGTGCGCGAGCGCACTTTTACTTATATGGTGATGTATTCCGTGCGCGCGCAGTCATCCAGATATATCGGCTTATCTCTTTCGTGCTTACGCACGCACGCACGAGCCAACACTCTCACTTCCTCTCTCTCTCTCTCTCTCTCTCTCACTCTATCTCCTCTATCCCGATGCTCGTTTTTCCTCCACAGCCTTACTTCTCTTACTTCTCTCCGTCACTATTTTCGTATCTCTCGTTGCGCCGTGCATCCCTGCCCTCGCGCCTCCCACTTCCTCCGCTGCCCTGCTACGGATAGACTTTGCCCGAATTGCTGGCATTGTACGTCACGCCGTAGGAGCTGACGACCCACGCGAACAGCCGCGAGTTTAGCGTTTTATAAAAAACGAGAGAGACATCCAAGACGGGAAGGACGAGCCCAACTGACGTTCAATTATTTGACTCTGCTGAATTCATTTGGCGCTGCCGCATAAATGTAGATTTCGATCGAAATAATTGTTGTTTAATATGGGAAAAGAGCACGAGGAAATTCAATTAATATTTTCCCAGCTCGTATAAACAATTGAAATTCAAATTGAAATTCAAATAAACTCTTGCGCCGCCAACTAAATGAACTCTCGCAAGACATTCTTAAGCGCTTGCATTGTAACACTAACAGCAATACACGCTTCATATTGCGTTATTAAAATTAGCTACTGAACAAGACAATGAGAATTGATGAATTGCAATAAACCAAGTATAAGGGTAAAACTTTTAATGAATATTAATGGCGTTCCCTATGATATATAACTAACGACGATGTGCTTGTTTAAAAAAAAAGTCAAGCTGCTTGATTTATCCAAAAATACGAGCCAAGTTTTTCGAATAAAATTGACAAGCTATTTGTGTAGCTCGAGCAATATTTTCTGCTCACTGAGTCCGATCATATGTAACGCAAAATAATACACATAATATATAAGAGGGTCTTCGTACAATTTAAGAATACAACAATGTAAATAACTTTCAATCATGTTATAAAACAGTAAACACCGAGGAAAATTCATTCTCATCGTCCAAGTTCTCGTTATAATGCGTACGTGATCATTTGTAAACGAAATCAACGTCGAATCTCGTAAGTGACTTTGGAAAAGGTCTCGCAAAAATCGGCTTGCAGTATTTAGCATAAATCGCTGAAAAATTAACGAGAGAGATATTTATTAATTTAGTACACGTACGTGCCGCGAACGTCTAAATTCTGGATTTTGCAGGCGTTATTTACGGAGTAATGGTTTTGGCTTCCGCCCTCCCGACTGCTCCCTCTTGCCAATATCAATGTAACCCATAGAAAAAGATTAAACTCCATTTTACTTAATTAAAATACACGTGCGGCTTAGCCTTTAGCGGCTGCGAAGAAGAAATCTATACGAGTGCCGTTGTTTCTCCACGAGCACATTCATCGTTTCCAATTACTAATTTTTGAACGATGATTGGTCTTGCCTTTAGCTTCAGCATCAAAATATAAGAAGCCAGCGGACGAATATAAAAGTTAGCAGTATCATTTGAAAGATATTACGAATCCAATTATCGAGCGCAAATTATTAATTATTTTTCCTTTCAGCGGGGCATTTTTTCCGGAAAATAGCATGAAATGGAGGTGCCCCTTTAGCCGGAAGGCTTTGCTCGTTATCGCGGATGGACCCGAGTGGAGCGGATAAAATATATCGCGTTACTTCCTACTTCGTTACGCTAAAATAATAACTATTTTCGGCGCGAGTCGAGAGAAGGAGGGCCGAAAGCTCTGGGCCTTTTCAAACCTCCGCGCAATTCGCGTATTTGTTTAAGTCGTTGTAAAAGTCGAAGACTAACTTGTAGAAATGATCTATAATATAGCAGTGGGCTCTCGCCGCAGCGTTCGAACATTACTTGAATGCTTAATGAAGTCGTGTATTATGTGGAACAATGCCTCGAACCATCGTTTCTTCGCTGTAAAGCCTTTTAAATCAACCTCAACTGGCGCCCTTCTTCCCTCAATCGAATACCCTGTATTCTATTTGTCTCGCTTTTCCTTTTACTCGGTCCGCGTTTTGCGCTCTCCTCCTCCTCCTCCTCGTTTTCCTTTTTCTCCGCGTTTCTGCCGCTTCAACGTGTACGTGCAGGACTGCACACAGTAGCCTGCGCTCGGCCGAACCGCTCGCGACGCTAAAGCTGCAGCTCCGTTCGCTCGTCCCTACTCCCGTCGATTGTGGCGAGTGGCTTTTCTTTCCCTCCGCCCCATTGTCCAATAGCGAGCACAGGAGCGACGGCGAGAGACCCGAGCTGCGGTCTACCGCGGGGGCTTACAAACTTGCGTAAAAAAGGCTAAAGAATCGAATACTTACTTTCCATGGATTTCAGCTCGCGGTTCACCCACTCGAGGGTGCGGGCAGAGCCCCTCGACCTCTCGCTTCCTAGGAATTGCGCGGCTCGGGGCTCATTGTTGCGAAATGAATTACGAAAGCGTTTCCCGGCTACGGCTCCCGGCGGCGATTCAACGGGAGTGCGGACTTTAATCGGACGCCGCTCCCTCCCATTACGGAAGTGCCCGAAAAATGGTCGAGAAGGAGCCGTGAGAGGCGGCAGCAGGAATCTCGTTTGCATTAGCGAGTCTCTCGGGGAGTAACACTGGCTTCGCACGCACGCGAAACCGCGACTCCTTGTTCCCGATCCTCATCCCGAGCGAGCCGCGCCATTTGCCAGGGAAGCGATCCATCCGCGCTCGTTGCAGCGCTGCGTTCCGCGCGGATGCAGGCGCGCGCGCACACACGCACGTAGACTAAGCTGCTGCTGCTGCTGCTGCTGTGCGTAATGGCTAAATTTACCGGGCACTCGCGCGTTTATCGCATAATTATATTGCCGCAACGATTCGACGTGCGGATCCGCGCGCGGCTGCGGCGCAACGGGCGAACGCGCGCAGCAAGAATAATGCTTGGACAAAGTATGCGCCTGTATTTCCCGAAGAGCGTGTGTGCCTGCACGCGATGCGTCTGTGTGTGAGCGGCATCAAACGAACCATCCGGCCGTAAACGCAAGGGACTCGCTCTCTCTTTCTCTATTTCTTCCTGTGCGCGAGAATGCCTCGGAGAAATAAAAGTCTTCCGCGAGATTATCTCGTGGAAAGGCACGAGAGCCCTACGGACTTATTATCGAAGACAGGGAGATTACCCGATGTTAACGGCGGCAGGCTCATCTTATTATAGTATTCTAATGGGCTGCTGCTGCTGCTGCTGCTGCTGCTGCTGTTGCTGTTGCTGCCGTTGCTGCTGCTGCTGCTGCTGCTCCTGGCCAGTATATTTTATCTCGCGATTCGATGCGTCGTCTAATGATCATTTCGGTGTGCATCGCCAACAAATCGTACGCTGAGAACTATAGGGAGAACCTTAATCGCACTTGTACGCAAATATTTTTTAAAGTGCGAAAACAGAAAATACAAGCGGACTTTAATCTAATTTAACGCATTCGACAAAAGTATATATTATCGCTTACTGTGTACGGAGCAAAAATACTCCAATGTATGCGACCGCATATTAATTGACTTTAAAATACTGCTACTGCTGCCTTAAGGACGACGCGCCAACTCCGGGCGACTGCCATTATTATTTTTATCGTTGCTATTACTATTATTATTATCGTCGTCGTCGTCGTCGTCGTCGTCGTCGTCATTATTATTGTAATATTGAATCATGCCGATGAACGTACTGGAATCTCGGATTCACCTTAATCGTAAATTTAATTCCCGCGCAGGGGAAGGGAAAAATTCAAATGTAAAATAACGAAAGCCGTGTTTCTCTCTTTTTTGTTTACATGCCCCGATATTCGGAATAATGGTTGATTCATAAGAAAGGTAACTTTGATAGACGTAGAAAATATAACCGTTATCGACTCACTTAACAGGCTTTTCAAATTAATTTATTTAAAATTTTTATCCGCGCAATAAAATGTTTGAATTGCCAGCTGAAACTAGTCGAATATCTCATTCATTCTCAATCTGTGTGCGCGATTGATGATTACAAACAATCGCAGACAAAAGTCATGCAACATAAATCCGTTGTGGAGAAGACCGCGAATGCGATAAACTTTAAATGCACGTAACTTTAGAATATTTGAAATATGAACCTTTATCATCTCAAATTAAAAACTCTGCGATTTTTCTTTTTTAATAAAACTCCCTCTTATTTAGTTTAAATTTAAATATTATCTCTCTCTCTCCCTCTCTGCACGAAAGTATCATAAATTATGTATTATTTGAAAAACTAACGCCGAGTCTGGAGGAGAACGATGAAACGCGGGCTTAATATTTTATAAATTTAAGCACAAATTACCAAGTTCTGTCTCTCGGATGCTTTCCTTATTGCTGCAAAATGTAATTAAAAATAAATAGAAAAGGGGGAAAATCTATTTGCCGGCGCTCGTGAATTGAGGTAAAAATTAAACACGAGCGAGTATCTTAGAAATATCGCCTACGTTGGAATGGTTTGATGAACCTCTATCTCTTGTTACATTTCAGCGAGGTAATTCGATCACGGTCGAATGTCTGAAAGTGGATCGTGATTAATTGGATTGATCTATAACTTTTTCCGGGAATACGAAATGCGATACAGTCGCAAAGCGCAGTCGTGATCCCCTAACTTGCTTAGGGGTACTTTAAAGATCGCTCGAAAAAATTCGAGTATTATTCCAGAAAACGTTGGCCCTAAGTTGCGTATCGCGTTACGTACAATTAAAATCAGAACGAGCCAGCTCGTCCAATGTTTTAATATCATCGTTTAATTAGAAGGTAAAAAGTTATCGATTTTATCCTCTAATTAAGGCTCTTAAAAACGGCGGAGAGACAGCTTGTAATTTAATATCACTCGTCATAAATTTTTTAAAATAACGTATTGCCCGACTGTAATGTCATTCGACGTAGGTGCCTGCGCACCGTAACGAACGATTTACACCAAATTCATTTACTGCTCAAGGTTGACAGCGATCGGCGACAACACTTCCAAGGACTCGCGCCCCCGCCCCGATATTTAGAGCTTGCAAGAGCACGCGCGAGCACAGTCCCGAGCCCGCTGTTTGCTTCCCAGTTCAACGTCACTCTCGAGAGCAAATAAATTTGATTTCAGTGCGTTTATTACATCCGTCCGGTCGTCAAAGAAGCACCAAAGTCATAATTTCACGTTGCATCGGCAAAGCCAAGCTTTGCTAGCCAAGGACGCGGTGCGCCCTGAATTGGCTCGCCTCCGACAACGACAGAGGGATTAAAATTCTTCGCTTTCGAACGACTTTGAACGAAATAGGGTGGCAGCGTTTTCGGCCTTAGCATGTCTCCATCGAGCGCCAAGGGAACGCAACGACTCTCCGTGCCACCCACATCGCCGCCAACTTAAATCCGAGTAATTAGTACTGCAAATCAAAAGTAAATTCTCGGCGAGTTCTGCTGGTCCATAATGTAGAATGCACATCCCCATTCGACGGATTATAACTGCGGTCGGCGTCTCTGGCTCGCTTTCAGTTTCGTTCAATTCAGCTCTCCGGCGGTCGCGTCGCTCTTTCGCAGCGAGCATCCGCAAAATTATTAATTAATTCGTAAAGGGGCGTGCCGGCCCGCGTATCGATATCCGGAGGAATTTAACGCCTCCTCCTCGGCGGTGTCGGGGGCGCGTTACATCTGCGGAACGCAACAGCCGGAGAGCGGAAAAAGCGGAGGAGGCTATGGCGGAATATTTATCAGGCCGCATGCCAATACCGGATACGGCTCTCAACCCCGGGGCTTTCAGTATTCGCGCCGGTAGCGCCGCGAGTTATCCTCGGCAAGGATAATGCGCTTATTTTGTGCTCGGCTGCATTATTCCCCCTTTTAATATAGAAAGTGCGGCTGGATGCGCGCGTGTCGCCCAAGTCGCCGGCCTCCTCCGCTCGGATACCGCTATCCTCGCGAGCTCGCGCCTTCGATATCCGTTCGCGGCGATATATGTATATTCGCGGCGCTCGCGGCTCTAAAAAGGAGGTGCCGTTGTCGCGGCCGTGCCAATATCGTTGGTCGCTCTCGCGGCCCCTCATCTCACCTGCGCGCACCCACACGAACGGACACACAGACAAGTGCGAGGCCCAGGCGCCTGTAACAGTGAACGAGATCCAATCGACGGAGCCGGGGGCGAGAGCGAGAAGGAGGGCCAAGGGCACCGTCGGTTCACCTCGTGCTCTCGCGCGCAGAGGTTAGCCTTCCGGCTGTTACGTGCGCGCGTATCCTCGGCCATCGAGATATATATTATGTAGTCCGGCGCATAATCTGCGCCCGGCGCACATGCATGCACGCGGGCCTACGTATAGCGGAGAGTGGGGCCGTTAGCTCATAGAAACGGGACGTACCTTCGATCTCTCGGTCTCGCGCGCGCCTACACAACGGCCTCTTCCACTTTTTTCGTCCTTCCTCTCCATCCTTCTGCGGCGCTTTCCTCCGGCCTTTTTTCTTTTATGGGTGCGGATTCTCGAGCGAGGGAATTTACGTGCGGAATTTCGAGGCCGAGACGCGCATGCAGCCCGAAAGAGAGAGGCAGAGGTGAGAAAGGGCGCGGGGAGGGAGGCACAAGGCAAAAGACTGGGCGCACGTGTACCGGGCAGCTGTGCGCTCGTGCGCGGCTCTCCTCTCCGTCTCTGACGAGGATAGCATTGTGCTCTTTGGCTCTCTCCCTCGCGAGGTGTAAAGTCCTCCTTTTTATTTTCCTCCTTTTTCCATCTCTCCATTTTTATCACCTCCGACCGACTGATTTATGGCTTTGGGAAAAACTTGAATATTCAGTTGCGCGGGGATGCGGCGTGTGCCGCTGTAGCGGTGAACGACGAGAAAATTGGCACCGAATCACAATACCTACAGTTCCAGTTACTTTGCCCGAGAAATTCCAGACAGATACGAGCCGTTAAAAGAGTTTGCGCGCGCTTGCTTTGGAAAATGCCGTGTTCACCTACACGGACGCCAGCTAAAGATGACAGTGAGCGAGTGGAGCGTCTAGGATTTTCATTCATGCTCCCGGATCTCGGCGTATCGGACATGTCGACTCTGCGATTCGAGGAGTCGCTTTTTCCCGTGCATGCCGACGACTTGCTCCGTAAAGCAAATTTGCAACTCCCTTTTTTCAGGCTGCGTTTTCCTTTGGCCGCTTCGTTCTTCCTCCAACTGCTCGATCAATTCTTTGTGTTTGTCCAAGACGAAACGGCGACGCGTGCCCTCGTTTACGCCTGCGCACGTACATCATCGAGCTCGCACATCGTCGTGACCTCCAGCACACACGACTTCGGTACACTAACCTTCTCTCTCTCTCTCTCTCTCTCGCTCTGAGCCATGATATCCGCTGTTGTAGATCAGGCCGAATCGCTTCTAGCAATTGCAATCGTCGTATAAATTTGTGTGATCACGTTGGAATATTTTTCGTCATGAATCGAGAGGAGAACGAGGAATCGCAAAAGGAGAAATGCAAAAAACTTGGCACAAGCATAGACTGAATAGGGAGAACGTGACCCTTCACAGCTTGAAAAAAAACTTTATTTTATTGCGCTGCCAAGCGATAAAAGTAAAATGCCTAATTTTTCCACAAGAATGACTATATTTACACGGGACAGAATTCTTGCTTTGGTTGCTGAAAGTGAAACTACCCGGAATCAAAATTGACGAAACCATATATCACTTTACACGGCGAAAACTTGGTAATTTGAAAATTTTTTAGTTTCACTTTTGATTGATTCAGCGTACGGTCATTATTGCCAGTTATAATTGCAAGAATTATAGTGCTGCTCGGGTAAATATTGTTTCGACCGCTGAAATTACATTTCCAAAGAGTGGCATTACTTTTCAATGTAAATAAATATTACAGTGCTGGGATAATAAATTAGTATTCATGCATGGAAATATCGTAGCTTGGGTAAAGAAATTTTTCTGGCTTTCCGTTCGTGAGATGGCGGAGCGATATTTAATAACGTAACAGAGTGCGAGAGAGAAAGAGAGAAATGAAATTGATAGAAGGCAAAGTGCAGAATGAGAAGAAAAAGTGGTAAGCAGCCCCGAAGTGACGTAATGTTCCGTTACGTCCAGAAAAAATGGAGCCACGAAAGTATACACAAGCAGACCGCTGGGGGCAGTATAAGCAAAGTAAAGCAAGAACAAGACGAAGGAGCACCGGGAGGATAAGAAAAGCGATTTAAGCTACAAGAGAGAGAAAGGAGTACGGAGGTACGCGGAAACAAGTGACAGCTCGTTCAGCGACCGTAACAGCGATACTATTTCGACGTCCTCGGGCTTTTTTCGTTCCCCTCCTTTGTGTGCCACCAACGCGCTGTACAGCTATTGCCGCCGCCACAAGCATCAGCGCAAGCACATTGTCGCTGATCACAGCTCCAGATACGCTACGCGGTTCCCCGCGCCATCCGCGCAAAAAGACGGAACGAGCTCCGCCGGCGGGAGGGGGAGTAGCAAGAGTTGCGGAAAAAGTTGGCGAGCGATGCGGCGCCGTGATGTATTAGACGTCGCCATATGAACGTGTGCATCGCTTATTTACGTGGTTATAAGTAGGCAGTGTCTTCGCGCTTCGCGACCTGTACATCCCGAAGATGGTACCTGTCGCCGCGACATTCAGGAAGAACAGTCCGGTTTCCGGGCCGCCGCGAGTAGTCCGGTACAACAATCCCCGACGAGCCCATGTCTCATAAGAGCATGTACCGCTCGCGCATGCTCCGAGATCATCTAGAGATACCTGGGCTATAACAGCCGTCCAATGCCAGCATCAGATATCTATACCTCTTTTCAGGGGCCTTCCTTGACCTGCAAATACATGGGAAACTGTCCCCTAGACGAGCTTGAGCTATTTTCCCCTCTCACCTTCCTTATCTCTCGGCTTCTTTCGCTCTCGTTTTATTTTCCTTTACTCTCTCCCTCTGTGCGGCGCGCTCCCGAGTATAAGAACCGATACTGCGTTCCGATACTACCGACTCGATCGCACGCCGGCGCACTCTCTTAGGCAAATTATTCTCTTTCGGACAATGACTGAATTATAAGTGACCAATTTGGATTGTCAGCTGCCCTCCGACTTTCCGCGTAGTCCGAGTTTTTGGGTTAAGTTTAGCATTTTTATCGCATCGGAATGTACAGTTGGCCGAGGTGATACTGACGAAAATAAACGCATTCCGTTCTGAAAGTAGACTCTGGGAACACTGCGCTCCAAGTGGAAAAAAAATTCGTAGCAGGTTTATAAGTAGTTACGGACGAACTGGTTCAGGCCGAGACAGTGCAAAAAATCCTTAATTAATTTACTCAACTTTTGCATTTTAAGACACAGTTTCTGCTTTTATGAAGTAACGCAGCCACACACGTTCCTAATGCTATTAATTTCAATGTGGGTCTTGCGGAAACTTATTCCACTTATCATTTATTTATGCATCGACTATACAATTTAATCCGTCTAATTATTTTAAGCACTCGAGAATATATCCGTCATTTTTTAACTTCGCTTTCATTACTTTTCAACAAATTGCGCGATCTGCCCTTGAATTTGAAATATTTCCACGCCGAGTATCGCGTAATCCAGTAATAACATCTGCTTTAATAATATAATTTTGCATAAACCAATCATAATGCTATTTTTTAATCAAGTAGCAAGACTAATTTTTTCATTCTCTTCTAATAGCTATTATTAATATGCAGATACCGTGTCTAATTAGAATTCTGAAGCTTTCGTTTATTGCATTTAACGGATTTTAATAAACTATTCAAATTTATAACGCAACACGCTAATATCCGAAAATAGCCAATAAACGTTACAATCGAGAAAATAGTAGTTTTAAAAAGAAAATCAAGAATAGTTATTGAACACCATTTCGTTTTAAAGAGATTAAGCTAAAAATTAATTTTATAAAATACTTAATTTAATTCATTAACTTAATTTTAAGCAGTTTCTTTAATTTTTATATTTGCATTAATTTATGTGTCATTTGTGTATTATTAAATTATTTTACTAAATGAAAATCAGTGAACTCTCTTGGTTAGACCATTAAAAATCGTCCAAGTTTATTTTATCTCTTTGATTATTGTTAGAGCCTATTAATCCATGGGTTTTATCATCGACTCGTTCGATTTATTCGATTTCGCAAAAGTCTACGTTTTTCCAGCCCGAGCCGCAGCATGTAACTTCTGATGCTGAAAAATGCCGATAACAAATCATTTAGATAATTGAAACTGGCTAGGCTGAGCTTCAAACAAAAAGCAAGAGGTCGAGTTGGGCAGACCGCGGGATAAAATTTCGCGTGGCAAAAGCCCGACGAACACCATTTTGTTTTCATCTAGTTCCAACAATAGAATGCAGCAAGTATTTCGCGAGCCCAAACGCGGTCTGATATACGCAAAAGAAGTCATTGTGCGGCCGAGAATAAAGGGTGCGGCGCCAGCGGTGGTGCCTGGGCTCTTGGACTCGCGAGTCGAGCCTATTTCCCAAAGAAAATTGCTCGGATTAGGGTGGAAGCATACGTTCTGGATTTCCATTAACTGTAACAGGAAATAGAGAGCCGTCGGTGTCCTAACGCCGCGATCATATCTCCGAGCTGAGCGAAACTCGGCCGAGTTGAGTCGGTTTCTCCGTCTCTCTCTCTCTCTCTCTGCCGCGAGCTCGGGGATACACGCGAACTATAACATCTTGTCCCGCGCTCAAAACCGGAATGCACCGCGGGATTGCAACTTGTATTAATTACGGGCGACATTGCTCGTAGTAGATTAGAAATCGAAGGGCGGCCTGCCGCCGAAGGACTCGGCACTCACTCGCCCGACTAGGACTACCAACATCCCCAGCAGTGGTGGGAGAAAAAGTGAAAGAAGTGGAGGAGGAAGTGGAGGAAGAAAAAGTCGTGAGTTCACTGAGAAATCGCGTATCGATCGAGGCGCGAGGAGCCCGAGCACGGCGCATACACAAGAAGAGGGGCGCGGGGGCGGCGGACGGCGGAATCCTGAAAAAGTCAATGAAAAAAATGAAGAAGAAAAAAATCAAATCTCAATGAAGCGTAGGCCGCGCGCGCCAGCCGTTGCTCCCGTAAGGAGCAAGGGAGCAAGGGAGCGAAGCCGCACTGTGCCGTGGCACGACTTCGCTGTCCCCGCGCCCATAAACGCGCTCGCGCCCTACGGGGGAGGAGAAAAAAACCGCGCCTCGCCTCCGCCTTGGTTTGTCTCGGACCTGCCTCGCCTCCAGTCCTCTCGGCTTCCCATAAACGAAGGCTCGAATAATAATTACCTTAATTGCAGCATAATTAACAGATCTGTATCAGGACGCAGGAGAAGCTCGTTCGACGTCGTCCTCGAGGATTTATTGCGCGCGCTTCGGCCCGCGAATATAACCACCTCGGAATATTCGATTTACGCTTGATTGGCTTGATTAAAAAGCGATTAAAACTGATTATGAAGAGAGATATGCTGCTGCGGCAACGGCCGCCGGCCACAAACCTTGACAATCGCGTTGCCACGGCCACGAAGCCACGGAGCTTTCTTTTCCTCCCGGCCCCTCCGCCTCCCTTTGTTTTGTTTTAATCGATTTTCCCACCGAGGAGCTGCGAGGAGTGCGAGTGCGAATACCGGTACGTGCCATATTCTGCTGCTCGGAAAAATCCGTCGCTCTAATTAACCCGTCTCCCCCCGTCCGCCCTCCGCCAATACTTGGAATTCCTCGAATTCTTAAATAGAAGCCGTGCTGGCCGAGTTATAACACCGGCAGTTTTATCCCCGAACTAATTTCAAAAGCAGGCGCATAACCTATTTCCGACAGATAGTTTCCGGCTTCGTCGATAATAGCTAATTCCTTCTTTTCGAGGCATCGGTCTTGAACCCTCCGAGGGCGAGCTAGATTTTGATGGAAGGGAATAGGACATTGTCCCGGTGGATTTGGCAGTCCCTAATTGACTCCATTTACCAGGCAGGAAAGGAGGAAGACTCGGGCGCACCTAATGATTTTGGAAATTGTCTTGGGATGACTCGCGAACCTAGTCTCGGTCCGACTCGACTCCGAATCGATCCCCTGGCCAACGGTCCAGTTCTATGCAGCCGAACCTTGCCCCCGTCCCGACCCCTCCTGTTCGCTCCTGGTCGCTCCCCCGATCGTCGCCTAGCCAATCATGGGATGGTAATCAATTAGAAAGCGTGCCTTTCGATCAGCACCGAGAAAAGTGTCAAAAATGAAAGTTTAATCTAATAAATCGGTGATAGAAGTGACATTACTTTTTAATGAGATTTCTTAAGAGAAGAATGTTTTACTTTTCGAGAACTCGCCACGTCATTGCTCGCCATAATCTTATTGCGTGTCAACCTATCTCGCAAAAATTTAATTACTTCGCAGTAATCAGAAACGCGGATAATTAATTAAAGTTATTATTGCCACTGACAATATTTTTACAGGGGAACTATGTTTCGAGCGCAATTTTCGCGAATAATTAAAAGTCCAATTTAAATTGCATCAGCGGCTCTGGGTTCGGACTGAAAAATCAATTCGTCGAATGTTGAAAGTCGCGGCGCGAAAACGGAACGCCATAAGTCGCGATAAACGTTTGGATTTGCTGTTTGCCGGCAGTTGTCGCAATCGGGGCCAACTTGGAGTTTGCCGAATTCTAAAATAAATCTCGAGGGCGCATTTTTCCAAATATAGAGAATTCGCGCGCTTACAAGTTGAATGCCGGCCGCGCAGGACTCAGCAAATTTCAATTGTAGCGACTTAAACGAGACACACACGTGCTGAGACAGATTTTCCGTGCCTATTCTCCCGCTTGTTAAGAAAAAATAAATACGCAGCATTTTGCAGTTGCGCGCGCTGATTTGTTGCTCAAGTTCGCGAGCGAACGGGGCCAGAGGGAAAAATAAAAAGTGAGCTTGTAGTTCTCACTCGAATGACTTTAACATGACTGCCAAGTCAACAGTATTTGAGCGCACGAGGGCAAACGCGGTGATTTCAATTTGTGTTGATTTGCGATGGGCAAATACCTGAGTTCTCTTGGGATTTTCACTTGCTCGCCGATGTCTTCGCCCTCCCCCTCGTCCTTTTACTTCCTTTCATATACTTGTTTTTCTTTCGGGCCTCCTTTGCTCGGGCGACGGTTCATTTAACTTGGGTACGTCCACTATTTGCAGTATTACTTGCAAACTGTACTTTCTTTACGTTGCTTATTACAGCTTCGCGTGTACGGTGGTGACGGGGACGGTAACGACTCGGTTCTGCTCAAATTACGCGGGCGCATCCTCGTTCCCGTTTATGCTCTCGCGATTTCGGCGCGGCGTCTTTCCATAATTTCGGGGCTCGCTGTTGCGAACTGCGCGGAAAAGGGCAGGAATTTTATTCGCTGCATTAAATCCAGCGCCGCGTTGGCAGGATGTGTGAAAGCGAATCGTTATCATTATCATTATCATCATTATTATTATTATTATTAACGGTGCGACTACAAAGACTGTCATTGTGCATTTAACTGTAATTAACTTTCGATCTTTGGCCAACTGCTAATTTCGATAGAATTTTTACACGCTTTACGAATTTTTTGCAACGAACGCGAATAAACTCGCCATTATTATAATTAGTTTTACGAAAGCAACGTGTGCTCCCGGTTAAATCGCTTAAAAATTATTTATCGATTCGTCACGCGTCGCTCTTTTTGCATTTACTTGTCCGGAAGGAAATTCAAGACCATTGAACGCAAAGCGAATTTTACGGCAAAGCAAACGAATAATTCGAAATCACGAAATTGGTAATGAATTTGCTGATTTTGAATAAGACGTTTTACGGAACAAGCGTCATTAGTGCATTAGGAAGTGTATTTAAATATGCGCGTGTGTGTTTTTTATATTTAAAATTTAGGTTTAAGTTCTAAAAACTGAGATCAATAATATAATGAAACGTGTAAATAAAGAGTCGACCTGTCCCAACATAATGCAATTATACTAGATAATCTTGATGGCGTGAGCATTTTTTACCGTTCCATATTTATTATGGACTAGTTAATACGAGACTTGTTATAGTAAAATTTTCGAATTAAACTCGGCGACCGTGAGCTACAATTTTTCCCAGGGTTTCTTGCTATTTCTTTATCGAATAGAAAATCGCCCAGCCATAATTGGAATTTTTAAATTTTTAGCGAAACAATAAAGATACGCACCATTAAATTGAATATAAACAAGCAGATGCTCGACGTCACTGTTAACAGTCTGATAACAGAACGACGTCAATATGTTGAAACTTATTTTCTTTATTCTAAATTACATTCAAGTACACTTCGAAGGAAAATATTGTCATTTTTATTGTAATGTGTTCCAGGTGAGTGCTCGAGATTTTCTGAACTTTCCTTTTGTCGTAAAAGAAAAGAAAAAGATGTCGAATCCGACCGGAAGCAACATCGACGCAGAACCAGTAAGTAGTAAGCAGTCTTTGCAATATCCGCCGCGCCCCCACGCGACTTTCACAGTCGTAGTAATAATGCGCATACGTACGCGCGCATATTTATTTTCAGCCGAAAACCAGTCGGCGGCGGGAGGGAGAGGAGAGCGAGTACAGAGTAATCGAGCGAAACCATCCGTTTCGACCTTTCACGCGTCAAAGGAACGCGGGGGTGCGGAGGATTCGGGGGATAAAAACAAGGCGCAATAACCGAAAGACGTTTGCGAGAAATCCACTTACGCAGTTTTCCGCGGATTTCCTCGCATATTGAAATCCCGTTTAGGTGCCGAGGTCAAACAAATGCGTCGGGGAAAAGCCGCGCAAATAGCGTTCCTGGCCTTTGCTCCTTGTAAATTGTCGCCAACCCGCCGCTTTTCCCAAGACTCGTCATTTTTTGGCGACTCTTTGTTCGCCGCTTTTTTCTAACCGCCTGCTTACTACCAGTTGGCTGGGGGAGGGAGGAGGCGCGCGCGAGGTGCCAGAGGAGCTGCCGGTACCGGGTTGTTCGTTTGGAAAAGCGTACGCTCGGCGGCAGTCTGATGAATTTTCACGCTTTTCGCGCGAGTTTCTAAGGCAGCATCCATACATTGAAAGTGCACATAATGCACGTAGGGGCTGCAGAGGTCTAGGCAAACGCGTGCGACTGCTAGGAACACATTTGAAGCATCGAGGTAACGCCTTTCGGAGTTTCAAATACAGACACAACTCTTTGTTTTTGAGGACGCCTTTGTCGTGCTGCGTAGTTGAAAATTTGCTCGCCTTTTTGCTCGCTCGATCATTCAAGAATATTTCGGTGTTTTGAATATAGAATTTCGTTCTCTGGTAGAATTCACTTTGATACACTATCGTGTGACGTATTGCCTGCGCTTTTTGAAGTCCTTTTTGTAAAAAATATCAAGCGAAAATTCTATTTCGCGTTTGGCTCGTTTTTTCAGCTATAAATACGTTATAATTTGAATGGAGGCTGCGTGCGTGTGCAACCTTGGAATTTCCGTAAAGAGTATCAGTGCCGCGATAATACCGGTCCGGTCTACCCATTACAAAAAGGCGACTCAGTGCGTTTCATCCGTTATTTCGTTCGCGAAACAATTTAAAAGGATCCCGCGGTACGGCGGCAGTCCAGATGCAAGACGAAATCTTTCTTTACCTTTTTCCGAATCGCGCGCTGTAAATAATAGTTTGCAAATGTAACATTTACGTTAATGAACACGTTAAATTATGCCGAGAAAATTCTTATAATAGTCCTCTCGGATGATTATAGATTTTCAATTTTGTTTTTTCCTCGTTCCTCTATTTTTGCTCATCATGCGTTATTATATATAATCAAATCCGATTTTATATGTTGTCCTGCCTAAGAAACAAAAACGATTATTTATATCTATCAAATCATGTGATCATACTAAATCATATAAAAACGTTTCCGAAGTATGTCAACCTCTAAAACATATGTAATTGTGTATAATCATACGATGATATATATCTCTAAACAAGAAGAGTATTGCGGGTATGGGGAAGCACGGACGGTCGGCCATTCCTCATTATCTCCGATCTTTATAACCATATGCAAATTTACTTGAAATTTTAAATATTTATATTGATTATTCGTGACATAATTTCAACATTTGGCCGCCAGGCGACGTCTCGTTTTTATTGCTTTTTCGAGTTGCTGTACATGAAAATTATAAGAAAATTGTATTTGCTTATATTGTAACGGATGGAAGGCAGTTAATGGCAGAGATGATAATTGGTTAACTGCTCTTAAGTTCCTGCATAACTATTACGTAGTATTGCCCCGTGCACTGATAAAACTTTCAACTTTTTGCCCTTCTAGATGTTGTCATATAAATTTAAGTTTTTATCAAAACTATTCCGGCTTATTTTTACTGTCGATTAGCGAGAAAATTAAATAATTGCACATTAAGTGGGTCGGAGATTTTTTATTTCACCTTTTTTCATCCACGTAAACTTTTTACATATATAGCGTGAAAAAAATTTTTTAATCAATTTTGCGCGTTATATTTAAGAATAATTATAAATCTCGGGTAATTTGATATTACAGTTATAAAAAAACTTTATTAAAGAGCGCAGCTGAAATTACGTAGAAAGCTGATAATATTTTTTTAATAACTTAAATACCGAACTTAATATTTTCTCTTCTTTCCTTAATTTTCATGACTTCATAATAAATCGTAGTGCTGTCACTCATAAAAACTGATTTTTTACTTATTAATTCTGCGCAATTTATTATTTTATAGACATGTGAATATAATGTAAGAAATTCATTAAGCGGATGGCTATGGAAAATAAACTTTATATCTCAATACTTCGCTTATCAAAAGTAAATAATTCATTATTTCTGTTTACAGCCCAACGCTAATACTTTTGTACAATTTATATTTTTAATTTCTTATTT
Source organism: Platyscapa corneri (assembly GCA_018907185.1). Lineage (NCBI taxonomy): Eukaryota > Metazoa > Arthropoda > Insecta > Hymenoptera > Agaonidae > Platyscapa > Platyscapa corneri. The sequence continues at coordinate 2,710,067 of JACCHW010000023.1, read as the reverse complement.
TTTCTCGTTTCCTTCACTTCGCTTTGTGTTGATTATCCCTTTCTCTAACTCGTCGTTTTAGTCCGACGTAATGGACGATGAACACTCGAAACATGTTTTTACACGTTGCCTTAGACTTGCTGCAATTTTTATTAAAACACACTTGTAATGCAAATTAGTAATTACGATATTCTGAATTATATTTGTGATTCTGCCAATTTATGAACACGAAGCATTTACTTTCAACAAAGTAATCTTTAATTTGCTCGACTAATTTATACAATATTTAATTTGAGTTTTATTTCACCATTTGTCGGTGTAATAAAATTATTACGTGAGATTAGAATTAAACCACATATGTGGATCTAAGATAAACATAATAATAAACTAAAACTTGTTTCAACTTAATAATATGATTCTATCTGTTTGCATTCTAATTTAACCCAGAAATTTTTTACTTAATCGTTTTAAAAGAAGCTTAAGAGAAATTGTTATTTTATAAAAGTGTAACAAATTTAGAAACTGACGTTTAGAGTTTATTTGCTAAACGCCTTTTTGGTTAACTGAATTTTTTTACTTTTCTGCATCATACAAACGAAAACTTAAAATTTAACTGTTGCATTTATTTTTTCGGCATTTTAATTAAAATATATCAGCTTAAGGATCACCAAAAATAAATTGTTTAACGACTAAATAATAATATTACGATATGATTTAATCTGTATATTTCTATCCTCTTATTAAAACAGTTCGTCTTTCCAAAATGCGCAAAATACAAATAGATGTGTAAATTTCGAGAAAGTTTACGTCATCTAGAAATTAATCTCTTTATATTATTATAAGTTCTTTAAAGTTTGAATAGTTATATATATATAAAATCGTGGTAAACTTTGATACTCAAATAAATTTTTGAAAAAGAAACTTTTGTTACGTCGAGCAAGTTGTCTTAAACAAATATTTATCCCCTTTATAAGTCAAAATATTTTATTAGGATAAATAATTATTATTCATTGAAATTGAATTCGAAATTTGCACTGAAGTTTAATGCATCTTCTATAAATTTTAAATTAAAAATATGTTCGGCATCGTGAAGCTCCTTTTTTATTAAAGATTTCATAGAAAATACATGGTTTGAACGATATAAAGTTTGTCCGCGGAAAATGTCGAGGTCGACAAAAAAAGATAGGAGGAAATATTTGCAGTGAATTTGTTATTATCCTGAAGCAATCGAGATATCCCGACACCGTTTCCGTAACGAAGGCCGAATAATGATTCGCATGATTCGCGCGATTCGCGATATAAAGCCGAAGCTGAAAGTAAAAATGAAATATCGAGGGGAGGGGGGGGCGAAGATTTTTGGACTTGGTCGAGGCGCATCGAAATATATTTGCACGAGTGGACGCTCGATCGGCGATCCTCAAATTGAATACATTTTCGACCTTTTTAGTACGACCATAATATAGAAATGAAGATGCAGAATCTTGATTCTAAAAATAGATTATTCGAGTTGGCTCCATCAGCGGGGATTTAGCGACAGTCCGGGCCCAAGGGATCGGATGTGTGTGATTGTGCGAGGGGCGAGAGGAGATACAGAGGGAGAAAGAATGAGATAGAGATACGAAGCCGGACGTCGGGTAGCAGAGGCACGGATCCCGAGCATCCTCGGGGCAGGTCACGACCCGAACCGCCCGCTTATAGAACGGATGCAAGCCACCGAACGACCGACTCTCTCACATACATTAGGAAGTTCCTCCTAACTTTTCGCCATGAGGGCGCTGCTCCGTCCGCGGCGTGTCGTGGAATCGGATAGTCAAGCTCCACCGGTGGAGAGCCAAATCCGCCCGCCTCCTCGCTCTTATTCCCGCTACTCCGCGCAGCTTTTACTCGTGCTCCTCTTTCCTCGTATTCTTCTTCGTCTTCGCCTTCGCCTTCGTCGGCGTCTTATTCCCCCCGAGCTTCCCTGTCATTCAATGGCCGCCGCGTTCGACTGCTCGGGCCACGCTTGTCTCTCTCTTTTTCGTCTCTAACGAATAAGATCTATCAGGACACAGAGGAGATTCCGATAAAAGGACCAAGGAATTTACCGAAGCGAAAAAATACTTTTCCGAAATCATCTTCGCTTTTTCGTATCTTGTTTTATGTATTTTCCGTATTAACGACGCCGTACTCGTGATATTTATGAAAGACTAGGGGATTTCGAATGTTTGAATAACTCAAATTTTAATAGCTTTTTATAATAGAAATAGGAGGTGGAGCTTTTTATTTTTCGAAAAACGCCTTACTTCCAGGTTTCAGAATTTCGTTCGGCTTATTCACAGGGAGAGATGCTCTGTTATATTTGATACAAGCAAGTTGAATTTACCACTTGTGTAAATTTATTAAATGTGCTCCGATCTCGCTGATGTGAACGTAATTGAAAAGTCTATTTTCCGCCATTAGCTTTAATACTAGCAGACTCTCTCTCTCTCTCTCTCTCTCTCTCTCTCTCTCTCTCCTTTATCAAAGTATTAAACTTTCATGATGCTTACGAAGTTTGTTTTATTTGCAAGTGTATAATATCGCGATTGTGCAGATAGAAGTCTGTATAAAAAATATGACTAAAGAAAGAGAAAGGAAAGAGGAACTGAAGAAGGAAGCTTAGATGAACACAAAGAGGAAAAAGTAACAACTGTAATCTCTCGGGTATTACTATGGCAGACCGAAAGTCAAGAACCTTGATTCTCTCTCCCACCCTATCCCTCCCTCTTTCTCTCTCTCTCTCTCTCTCTCTCTCTCTCTACCTCCTCCCTCTTTCTGAATTTCTCCCTCTTCATAGGAGCATGTGCTCGCGGCTGCTGCCACAATATTTTGCTCGATTACCATCGCAATAGGAAAAGCCGCTTCTGGCCTCTCGGTGGACCTGACGCCGACATCGAGGGTTGTAAGAGCGAGGGACAAGCAAAAAAGAAGAGAGAAAATAGGTGCAAATACACACGAGAATCGCTGCTACGTCGCGTCGCCCGTGCGCATCCACTCGCGTTCTCTTTCTCTCTGGCTATTCTCGTTAACATGCTAATTTATTGTACCGCTAAATTTCAAGTTGGTTCTCTTCTCTTTCTCTCTCTCTCTCTCTCTCTCTTTTCCCCTCCCCTTCATGTCGTCCTCTCTGGAGATACATCGCAAATTTATCTTCCATACTGAAAGACAAAATAGTTGTTCGAACAAATATTTTAATTAGCAAAGTATAATTATAAATTTCAGTATTATTCACTACATTCATTTTCGCTCATGAATTCTAAAATTAAATTACTTCAATTAAATTTTTTAATATCGTTTATTTTCTCATTTTATATAAATGTGCCTCGCAAAGTTAACAATGAAACGGAGGTTTTAAACAATAAACTTTTATAACGATGCCTAATAATTCAAATATTTTATTTGGTTATATATTTTTAATTGCTTCACTATTAAATTCAAAGAAGCAACTAAAACACGATATTATTTAATATTATTTTCATTGAAGTCAAATTTGAAATTCATCGAATTTTTCATATTTTTCATTTTGCTCACTTGATAATAATCTCGTGCAATTTCTATTTTTTGCGAATACAACTTCGTGCCCGTTTTTGTATTCGGGTATACAACTGACCTATATCAGTTCTAATAACATTATTATAATAATCTAAAAGATAAATTGCATCAGGTACACCTTTTATCGTTATAAAATCTTATCTCAACAAAATTTTATAATTAAATTCAACTCATTATTCTTACGCGTTAAATTTATTCATTATCTTTTAGAGTATTAATAAGTAAAGGTAATAATTTTTCAACGAAAGGAAAACCATCCATTAAATTTCATATATGTTGATTTGTTTTATTAGAGAGATACTTAAGTTAAATTTCTAGGGATTCTTATAGCTTGTTTAAAAAAAATTTTCTAATATTTTTTGTCTATAAATTAGCAAAAGTTATTATAACGAATTAAAAATTCTTTTATCAATTTCGAATATTCGGAATAAAAGTTTTAGTGTAATTATTCAAAACTTCTACAAGTCTTCGGTGTAAGTTAAGTCTAACTAAATTATAGCCGAAGTTAAAAATAAATTTTTACATTATGAATATTACGAGAGAAATGATAAAACTATTGTTCGAAAAGAAGTTTGCTGTTTTCGAGGAAATCGTAGTTTTGCGGAACGGAGAAATAATTGCAACAATTGATTACCAGCGAGCCGGAAGCAAGCGATTAAATTCATTAATGGTCTTCGTACTAAAACGATTGTGGGATGTACAATATTGTCTTAAGCCCTAAAAAATCCATGATCTAGTACGAGATGTGCTCTTCCTATGCACTCCAGCTCAAATCATTAGACTATAAATCTCAAAGTTGTAAAACCACACGTTTACGTCTGCAATTTCGTGTCGCAGATTTTACATGCTGTTGTATTTTACGTTTGTTCAAGCTACCCATTTCAGACCCTTAAGGTAGGAAAGTATGTTAAAACAGCGTATGTTCAATAAACTAAGATTTACAGTGTAATGACGAGGGAAATGCAAATTAGCTTCGACTCACGAGTGCCTCGTGCCTGCCGAACTAGATTAAATCAACTCGAGCAGTCCAAAAATGTCCGCGACTCAAAAGAAGGAGCGTCCGAGCGAGCGAGTTCAATGATAAATACCGGCGCTCGAAGCGCAGAAATCGAGCTCTTCTCTCTTCTTCTCCCCATCCACCCAACGCACACACACACGCACACGCGCACACAGACCAAATATCGCGGGTGATAATTTGCGCTCCGTGGCAACAATAAATCTCTATCACAATGAATTTATCTCGTAATTAATGCTTCCGCGCTAAATTAGAGTAAAATTGTAAGATATAACTCGGGGAGGCATTTGAATTAGGTGGAAACTCACTTTAAGAGGAGTGTAACTTTACTCCAAAGTGACCAATTCCTATAATTCTTGGGACGGGCTGCTCACTCGCACTAAACGGCGTTTCACTCTAAAATAGTAAGCTTTTGCCGTGGCCGAGGAGGTGCGTCGGAGTTGCGTCGGAGTCTAGTCCCGGATCTGCCTTCCCTCCCGCTCCGGGCCGTCGCTATAACTTCCACCGAGATTATCCTTATTAAATTATTATCGCTCGAGCTCGACTGCGCCGAGGCACAACAGCGGTCGTCGGGCCTTTGGGGCGCGAGGATCTGATTTCCGCTAGAGCCTCGTTATCGAGGCCAGAACATACGCCAGGAGCGCCGTCTGCTATGGCCGAAACTCGCCGCCCTGATAATCCCTTACAGGCCCCAGGACTGCGAGCACGAGTTATATCCAAGTCGCCTCGTGTCGCGATTATTGCGGCGCTTGTTCGCGCTGCGGTGGCATTATACGCTCTAGCGGCCGAATGTAAATAGAGCCGAGTATCAATTTAGAGTTGGACCGTTATGCGGGGACAAGAGCCGACCACCTCGGCGTTATCGGCGCCCGCTTCGGGGCATCTTTATCCGCGCGGCTACACCCGCGACAAACTCGATCGCGCCTCCTGCGAACCAAGATTCGGGCTCGCGCCTCTGCAGAACCTAACGCGCCACCAGCCTTGTCTTATCCAATTGATAGCTCTCCAAGTTTATCGGCGAGTCGAGCAGCTGCGGGCTCCTCGATTCATTTCAATGGAAATAAGCAAATAGTAAAACTGCCCGGGCAGTTCGACGATCAAGGTTAATTCGTTGATTCGCATCCAAGCAGTGAATGTTTATGATTTTTTTATGGATCCCTGCGTAAGAGTAGGTCGAGCTGCGATTATTCGACCGGGATAACTGTAAAGTTATGCACGAGCTCGGCATAACGCGGGCAGAGGCTACGACCAAAACTGCCCGCTGATAATACTTGAGCGAAACCCGAACCGAACGGCTCAATTAAGAATGGCACGAGTTCGCGATTAAAATTTAAAAGCATTACTAGCCTGGATCGACGACTGCTCGACGCCACTCGCGAATAAGCATTCCGGTCTCGTAACCGGCTCACAGCTGTGCTCCTCATTTTTTAATACTCCCCTGGTACGCGTGCTTCCCCGAAGGGGAGCCGCCGAATTCTGAGCCCAAAGTTCCCCGTCCGGCGCGCTTCCGGTTCGCCCACTAACGACTGCCACTGCACGAGCACGCGTACCCGACGTGCAACTGTACCGTTTTGCTCGCGGCAGCTCGCGGAAGTCCAGGCGCTCGGGCCGCGCTCGAAAGCGGAAACGAAGACGCGGCTCCGAGGATCGTCAGGATCGAGAGCCCGAGCCAGGAGCAAAGTGACACTGGGCTACGACCGAGCAATACCCCACCCCATCACGCGGCAAAGTGAAATTTACGTATGCACTCCGCTCGCCGGATAAAAGGGGAGATGAGCTTTAACGCGTAAGCCGAGGACAGGAGCGACGAGCCCCGAGCTGCCAACCTCTAAAAGAGCAATAAAACTGTAGCTGGCCGTGCAGCTTCACCTGCATCTCTTTATATGCACTTTCTTACTTTGGCCGATGCTTTTACGGCCCGCGCCCCTTGCTCTTCTTTTCGACGCGCCACTCGCCTCCGAGACACCCAAAATAGACGCGGAGGCCCGGTCGGCTCGCGCGGATTATGGCCGATTTCGATTATTGAAAAATCAATTTCCGGCTTCGGAAATTTCCCGCGACTGTTTTTCAACTTGGATTTCTTCGAAATATTCCCTCCAAGTTTTAAGGTGATCCGATTAAAATTTATGGAGTTGCACGAGTTCGGGATGTGGCCTCGGCCCACTACTCGAACCGACTACCAGAGCTGGAAACTTGGAATGCATTTTTCCGAAAATTGCATCTTCGAAATCGGTCTCGGGAACCGCAAAACTAATTTTCTCCAAAGTTTTTAACATTTTGTGCCGTAAACGTGAAAACCCAGTCCCAAGACGAAATATTTTTTACTCCTGATTTTTATTTAATTCGTAAAAAATTGCCCATTAGCGAATCCAAAATTGCCGCTTCCGTTAAAAACGCTCACGGCTCCGTTGTAAATCTCATTTTTAATTAAGGCCTTGTACTAACAAATTAAATAACTTTGCGCATTAAACTTGTCCCTATTTTTAATTTTTGATAATCCGATCCTCGGTATTCTTGCCACGAACTGCTTTTAAAACACTAACAATATTTGTCCTCGAAAGGTGAAATATTTGTTTAACGCTTAAGTTTTTGCACGCGGAGGAGAAATTTTCCGTCAGTCTTAAGCGGAAGTCCTTAGTCACGGAAGTAGAAGCAACTGTTTGAGTTTGTCCCTAAAAATCACAAATTCGTGGCGATGCTCCTAATGAACATCCAGCAAATCAGCTTACCGCGATTCTCTGTTTAGATTAAAACTAATCCTGCTTTAAGTGTTTTTGTTTGCATTATCTTGACTGTGCAACAACAGTTTCTTCAAATTGAATTCACATATTTCCCCCGATAAGCTCGAAGAATTTTGTAAGCAAACGGTATTTTTCCTTCCCCCCCCCCGACAGCGGACTTTCATCTCGAGTGAACGCCGCTCGAGTAAAAAGACTTTTTTTGAGGAATTTTGTATCTCCGCTCGTGCAATTGCATTTACTTCAATCTGTAATAGCTTCTTCAAATTAGCTCAGCCTTCTTTCCGGTAAGCTTTAGGAATTTTAAAGGGACAAGCTACTTTTCTCGGTGGCTTTCTTCAAACGCGCGTAAACGTTAAGTAAACGCTGAGCGAGCAAAGGCTTTGTTTGAGTAGTTTTTTATCATTACGGCCACGAAGCGTTTAGCGGCGCGAGGTGAAAAAAATGTTTTTGCTTTCGAGCGATACATTTTCCTTAGCGGAAAGCGATGCTCCGTTAACAAGATGACACGTTAATGCGGTCAGTCTACGTGCGATGCCGCTATCTCCGTCCGATTCCTGCGTATCAAGATCAGATTTTATTTTGTCTTTATACCGTTACGAATACTATAATCATTTATGTTGCTCGTCAGGTTCGTGCGACCACGTGAATCAGCGCGTAAAATAAAACTCTAACACCGAGGATGGTGTTCGGCTGCTTTCATAATTAGTCGCGTCCTCTACGCGGCGGACGAAATTAGTGCCACTCGATACAATTGCGTGCTATTAAGTAATTAAAAAACCCACCGCAGTCGACCGAAAAATTCGTCCGTCTTCAACTTTGTCAAACTGTTGTCTTAGCGTGCGTCCCGAATGCTTTCGCAGCGCGGTTAGCGGTTACAATACGCCGTCATTGTGATAAAACGATTAATGAATAATTAAGAGCTAGTTTATGTGATTACGAATGCAAATAATCTTAACTTATAATAGAATTAGTTTTATAGCGTTATATACTTAAAAAGTTTTAAGTGGTTTTGTGTACTAAATTTCAACTTCTATTTAAATTTCTCATAAGAAATTGCCCCTTTTGTATGTTTTTTGCTTGGCAAAAACTTTATCCGTAATATTAATAAATTTTCGCTCGAGTAATTTCAAATTCATAATATTAATTATAGCGAAATACGAAGGAGGCTCCTCTTCTTTCGTTTTGCAGAATAAGTATGTATCGTAATGCCCTCGGAGCATAAATATTCATAGTGGCAAAATTAAGTAAATTTAAACGAAGGCCGAAAACGTAACCTCGTAACTGCAATCGGGGAATTACTTATTTCGCAAGTTCTGGGAAGATAAGAAATGCGCAGTCGCAGAGGCAGTGGCGAAGCAAGAGCAGAAACACCTTCCAATAACAGGATTGCACTTGTGTCTCGGGGACTAAATGTTTTTAATGTTTAGAGATAAAACGTGTGAGCGGCCGTCGAAGCTCCTCTAGAGCAACCGAAGCTTCCCAGTGTCTCGATCGCTTAATCCCGGCTGTTCTCAGCAAAGACAAATGCGAAACGTCGATCGGATTTAGCGGAGTTCAATAAGGGCGAGAGCCGAGAGCCGAGCTCGAACCCTGGAATTAACTGAAATTTCGGATGTAAAAGTTTCCAGCGCGAATATTTAGCCGTTACGTAATCGGAGCCCGTGCACAAAGTGCGCGGCGAGAGCTGCGGAGGACGAGGGCGTCGGGGAGGAGACGGGAGGTAAAGGATGTTCGCAAAATTAATCGATTTATCAAATCGGTCGGGGGTTCGTTTGTAGTAGGAGTGGGATTGCGTAGCTGGCACACGTATATCTTGCAAGAGCTATAAAACGAGTGCCGCGAACTCGGGAGAACTCGCGATTAGCAAATACAGCGGAGCCCTTCTGCAAGTTTCGCCGTATGTTTCCGGCGCGTCCAAGAAGCCGGAGGGGGCGCAGCCGCCGCCGCAGCCTCGCCACTCCTCGGCGTTATTTCGAAACAGCAAATTATTTTACTCCCCGTGACCGGGAACTTTTGACGCGCCACTCGGCCCCCTGATCTGAATACCGAGTGCCCGTGCACTTTAGCATGCAGTGCGCGCATGCTCCGGCAAGTCGCTCTCCTCCTGGAGCCGCGCTACGACCAGAGGGATATACTAATTCTCTTAACGTTGCGCCGTAACACGCCTCTGGTGTAGTCGAGCGCCACGGCGCTTCTCGCCGCTCCCCGGCTCCGCGATGACGTTAAGTAGCAGCATCCCTTCTCGCTCTTCCCGCCCGTCTTTCCTCCCGCGAGACGAGCGGTGACCCGTTAAAAGGGAATTCATCAGGAGCCCTGGAGCTGGTGCGCGCTAACGTCTGCACCGCCTCGTCGTGAAAGCACGAGTTTGACTTTCATTATTAAACGACTGGTCGTAAATTACTGATTAGATCACCGCTCGGATAAACTACTCTCGCAAGCTCTGGCTCGTTCGGCTGCTCGGGGCTCCTCCTCTCTGTCTTGAAATTCAGGAGCCCTCTCTGGGCCGCGAGGGACACGCGGAGGACTCGTCTCTCGCGGGCTAAAACCTGGGAAAAAGCGAAGGCTTCGGCCGATTCCCGAACACTTGGCACTAGTGGCTTATCACTTTTACCCGGAACGACGATAAAATTTTAACGAATACTTTGTCCCGATCGTTGTTTACGCTTGTTGTCCTTTTCCGCTCAGGGGCGGGCCGTTGGAGCATTTCGAAAGCCCCAAGTCTGAACGCGCGTTCTAAAATCCGGGCAAACGGATGTCTCTAAAAATACAAGCAAATTGAAAAACATAGAAACGAATGCTTTAAGGTTTAAAGCCGCGGCTTAGTTTTAGCTTTGATAAATGGCTTGTTTCCAACTGCCGGATAAATTGGCGAATTTCCGATAATGTTGGAAAATTTCGGTCAATGGTTTTATAAAAAATGAATGCGTTTTAATTGGAAATTTCGCTTTATGCGTGAAAACTCTTTGCTAAATAAAGTTGGAGAGTTGAATTAAATAAAATAATTGATCGATACACAAAAGCAGCGGATGGTTTAAAGAAGCTTTTCAGCGTTCATATCCCGAATTCCTGGGCAAAGTCTCGGGGAAGCGCGTTTGATGAATTTCGGCTCGGAAGGCAGCCGAAAACGATTATAATTAGCGCGCGGGGGAGAGTTCGGGGCAAGCCGAGGAGTTGTTTAAAGTTAAATGACCTGGGTATGTCTTTGAGCGCGCGCGCGAGTATCGGTGCCCCGGCCCCGGCGGTCACTCGAGGAGGAGCTGCTGCGCTCGAAAAAGCGATGGCGTGTGGATGTGCAGCGATGCGCGCATAAAGCAAGATGTCAGCACTCGAGCACCGGAGCCCTCGCAGCCGAGGGTTCGGACAGCCGGCATCCTCGCGCCGTCCTTAGCCGGCGATATATCTTAACTTCCGCGCCCTCGGCCCTCGGCGAGCGCTCCTCAAACACTCAATACGCCCAGCGGCTCCGGTAATTTGTCCGATCGGAGTTCTCGCGCGAGCGAGTTTTATCCGGAGATTCGATCTAATATTTGCAATTTCCGCACGCACGAGCAGACTTACGCACGCGCGCGGGCACGTGCGCTGCGAACGAGCGAGAAAAACGAACGGCCATCAGTTAAAGGTTGTTAGAGGTCTAGTAACCGGTAATCCAACCGTCCGCTTCTCGAGTGCCGAGTGTAAGGAATTAGACGCGCTACGAGCGCCGCCGATACTTCCGCGACTCTCTACAGCCTTAAGATTGGGACCGTTGCGGGGATTACCGCGTTCGACAGTGATAAACGATATGGTCTCGGGTAGCAAGAGCGAGAGAGAGAGCGTGATAGAGAAGTTACAGGTCCCTAGGAAACGCTTGAAATTCGATGAAAATCTCCAGCGGACAAAACAATTATGCACCGAGGCGCGCACTTACCTCGATGCCTAAGTGTACGTCTCAATAATTCAGCTCCGCGTTCGTGTCCACCTTGAGCGTCCGCACCTTCGCTTTTACTCGAGAGTCTCTCGGCTCGTTAATCATTTTAATCATTTTAATCATTCGCATTCGCCTCAAAGAAACGGATCCTAGAAAGCGGAGTCGACATTTTCAACTCGGAGCCGCGACTTATGATACACATCAGGACTCGAGCGCACGCAGCTTCGTAAGCGCGCACCTTGCCACGGCTATTTTTTAGCTACGGGATGCAACCAGACGCGAAATCTCGAGGCTAATTATTGGCGTTGCGCGTCGGTGAGGAGCTGCGCGAAGCCTAAAATTAATACGCAAAAGCATGTTATTCGAGCGTAACAATCGATTGGATAACCTAACCGAGGATGGCTGCTTTATCGTCCGAGAGCCGGAGAACTTTTTCTTCCGCCGATTCCAATAAACAATAAACGTGCTTATTAAAATACGATTTTAAAATCTAAAATCGAAGCTCGCAGACGTAGACGTATTTTACTCTCCGCTAACGGTACTACTGTTTTATTTGCATCTTATTATGCTAAGTAATAAACAAGTCCATTATTATATTATATTAATAATACGTGACCATTATGCTAAGACAATAAAAGAATATTAGTCACAGAAATCATATTGAAGTGTGTGGGTCGTAAAAGATACCTATTCTTACTTACCGTTATATTTTGTACATTCTTTATCGCGAATGCAAAAATACTCGTGCACGACTCTCTCTCTTGCGAACGGACGTTTTACGTCATTTATAAGTGAAACATTGCCGTCGCTGCTTCATCGATCCAGCCCTACGGTAAAATAAACAAGACCAGCTTGTTTTGGATAATGTTTCAAGTCGGAAGTGCATGGACAACGAGCGCTTGCATTTCGTGTTGCTTTTCCTGTCTCTCGCTCTCTCGCTCTCTCGCTCTCTCCGTCTCTTTTTCACTTAAAAAAGGAAGGAACTCGGCGAGAAAGCCATGGCCCCGCATATTATTTTCCGCTACGCAAAAGCCAAGTGGTTTTCTGGCGCGTAGAGTAATGGGAGGAAAAGCAGGGATGAGTAGTGTGCGCCGTCACCAAAGTCCTCGCACGCACGCCCGAGATCGCAGACGTACGTGTGAGAGTTCTAAGCGAATGGATCGTAGAAAAATGAGCCGAAGGATAAAAAGTAAATAAGAATTCGAGGAAACAGTAGAGCCGCGTACTGCTGGGAGCGACGTCCGCGTTGGCGTTGGCGTTGGCGTTGGCGTCGGCGTCGGCGTCGGCGTCGGCGACCGACTCCTCGTTTCGCCTTTTATTCCGGAGATTTTCGTCAGCTCTCGAGCTCGCGGCTGTTTCTTCGCCGCTTTTTTCCCCCTCGCGCATCTCTGCCGGTGCAGCCATCAACGGCGCACGATTCGCGCCGACGCTCGGATCGAGCGACTTTCTCACACTCACCGATGCAGAAATTAGCGCCGACACGGACGCGTGAAGCATTCATGACGCTGGATCGGGGCTTTTTCGCCGCCGACGTCCAAGCAAATAGCGCTGAATTATTGTATGTAAAACGTGAAGCTCCAGCAACTCTTTAATGGATGAAAATTCCCCTGAAATATTGATGCGCGCGCTAACAGCCCGTTTGGCAAACTAAGTTATTGACATTTCCGAGCCGACAGATTTAAGTTATCTTTGTTGAGAATAACTATTTGCTCGCGCGGCGCTGCTATAAATTTCAAAGAATAGCGTCCGGGTGTTTGAGAATTTTAAATCCGCTGCTCGGACGGACCCTTTTTGAAAGAAAATTAGCGAGATGCGTCCGAGGGCCCCGACACGACCCGGTGTCACGTTCGCCGCTGGTGGGAAAGCCTCGAGGATGAGCGAGCGACGGTTTTCAAGGTATTCCGGAGAAATCGATCGACGCGGAATTACATTTTATTAAGTGAGGGATATAATAAAGGGACAGGAGGCTCGGGGTGAGGGGAAAGGCTGAAGGGTAGCCCGGCCACGCGCTATTAAAACAATCTGGCGGCAACGGTATAACGTAGCCCCTTAAAAATGATTAGTTCGTGACTCATCCGGGCAATTAGCTGTGAAACTGTCAGAATCCGTATGGGCAATGTCGAGAGCCAAGTGGAGGCGGCCCAGCGCCTAACCGTATCCCAGAGAGGCACGACGTTTCAGCGTCCTGAACGCGACTGAGACACTGAGATAAGGATGAAAAGAGAAGGCGGACACCGATGAGGAAGAGACGAGCGAAAAAGAGAAGGAGAAATCAAAGAGGCACTCGCTAATCGAACGCGGAAAATCGTGATCGCATTACCCGCTTATCCCGAGTGCTCCGCTTCTCTCTCTCTCTCTCTCTCTCTCGCTCACTTTTTCTCACTCCTACTCCTGCTCCCCTACCATTCTACGAGCTTAACTCGCGGCTGCATCGTGCCAACTCTTCCGTTAAAAGCACATCTAAAGACAAACAAAAATTAAACGAGTCGAAAAGACCATCGCAATGGTATATAAATAAATAAAGCTCGGACGCGGCTCTGTGTGGGGTGGGATGGTTAGCGCCGATGCGGAGCACTGTATTGATGTAAATTCCAACGCTCGAGGGAAGAAAACGCGCGCGGATGCTCGATGCGCGAGAGGCAAACGGATTTTTCCGTCGAACGAGCGCGTGACGACGAGAATAAATAAAATTCGAGAATTGGTTGACTCTGCTCGTCCTGCTTCGAGGCCCACGTCTTCTCTCTTCTTTCCTTTAGCACGCGGGTAATACATCGGCGGCGAAAGATTGGCGCCCGTCCAACTCTCCGTTTCTCCCCCCCTCCTTCGGCTTTTTTCCCGTCCTCCCACGATATCTCTTTTTTCAGCACTCGGGTCAAGCCCGAGTCAGTAAACTACAGGATTTTTTTACCTGATTGACGATATAGGTTTTCGCCTTTCAAGAGCGAGACAAGAGCTCGGACGCACCGAGAGAGGGAGTGGAAAAAGTTGTTTCGCACCCAAATACTCAGCCTTTAATTTTATTTTTATTATAATAGCTGCTGTTTGAAGACGGAAACTTAGAAACGTGCACTCGGTACGATGATCAAACGTGTAATTGTTTTATCATCGATGCCTCCCTTCGCTGTATTAAACTTTTAAAATGGCAGCCTCGAAATTAATTATTAAAGAAGCGCTTTATTGTAGCTCTCGTGTCATTAATGATTGTGTTTGAGAATTTCTGTTCTTAAATCAATCATTGGTCTTAAATTTTTTTCGTAAGAAATTACTTAAATGCTAATATTAAGACGAAATTTTTAAACTCGGCTGTATTTGATTTTTAATTATCGTATATTGCCGAACGAAAATATAAAAGATTAGCCGCTACGGGGAAATGCATATAATTACGGTCATACGTGCTCAATAAAAACAGAGTGTAAAATACGAGTTGCATATTTTATTATTTGAAAGACGGTACGTAATTATTTCTAATGCTTATACAACATTTTATAATGCTGTTAAATATTAGTTATTACTTTAATCGAAACAGTTATAATTCTGTGTTTAAAAGTAGCCAAGTTTTTGAAATGCCATTTTTATTAGCCGATTCGTATAATTAAGACTTTGACCGAACTGAATTATTTTTCAGATTGTTTTCAATAAAATTACGAAACGTTCGAGAAGCAGGAGAATGGCTTTTTGTAATAAATATCTCAATAGGCTTGTGAGCGCTTAAAACTTTTTCCACAAGCCAACTACTCAATTGCATTTTCGTTTTTTTAGCTTTTCTTGCGCTTACTATTTTACAAGTTTTGCTCCGTCCCATTGTGACGGACAGCTGACTTTCAAAATTTTTTAAAAACAAGTGATGCTCGATTTACTTAAAATATAATAAGCTTTGGCAATCGCGCAAAATTTTTAATACAACTTTTGGACGCGACGGGAGAGGGAGGAAGACAAAAGGGGAAAAAGGAAAAACGAAATATGAAAAGTGCGAGATAGTGTTTTGTTCGCGTATTGGCTTATTCTATTACACGCTTTCCGCTCTTTCGCTCTGGCGTGTTTCTCAACGGAGACAAGCGCGAGATATTCGCCGTATATATCTGGAAGTGATAAAAGTTTAGCGTTCATTGGAAAGAAGCGCGCACATCGGGCGGACGTGACAAATGGAAAAGTGCTCTCCCTACCACCTCTGCTGGGTGCACTCCGACGCTTCCCTCATGGAAAACAGCTTTGCAGTGCGAGCGGCCACGAGGGGAAACGACATTTATTTTCTCCCGAGCCCGTTACTCCTTGTTTCCAGTTCTATCAAAACGTTATTCGAGTTTACAACTGCACGCGTGTAGCCGCGTGTAGCCGCGTGTAGCGGGTGTCCCAGCTCCGCTGCACAAAGTGCGTCCGCCGACTTGGGAAGCCTGGGAAGCGCACGGGAAGCGTCTCTTGGGTGCGCGCTGTCGTAAACTAAGGGGGACACTTTAATTAAAAAAATGGACAGGAGCCGCGAGCCGTGGATTCGGAAAAGCGGAGACGCGAATGCGAATGCGAGGAGCTGCACGCGGTCAAAGGAGGCGACGCGAGGCGGAAGGATTTCGAAAGGGGCAACTCGTGAAAGCCGAGTGGAGGCGTGGGTGATAACGCGGGCCTCGTTATTTCGCGCTGTGCGCACACATCGAGGCGAGAAAGGGAAAAAGAGAGCGAGCCAAGCAAATACCAGTGCTGATGATTTTCCACGTACAGCGGTGCGAGTCAGCCGTTGAATGTGTGCAGTCGTTAATGCACCTGGGTTGGCTAACTTGGCCAGGGCCTTAGCGCCCCCTGGCATATTTTATGCAAACGAGCGGTTGGCAATGCCGTTAATTGAGCTGCGCCAGGGAAAAATCTCATACTCAAGCCACGTCCAGCCATCCTCGATTCTCTCTTTACTGCCTCCTCCTCCTCCTCCTCCTTCACCTCGTTCTTTTCTCCCG
Organism: Platyscapa corneri; assembly: GCA_018907185.1. Lineage (NCBI taxonomy): Eukaryota > Metazoa > Arthropoda > Insecta > Hymenoptera > Agaonidae > Platyscapa > Platyscapa corneri. Next base: position 2,693,912 of record JACCHW010000023.1, on the reverse strand, counting down.
CCAGCTGACTTTTTGCTCGGTAACCGCCCCCACCGGTCTCCTATCCGGAATTAAAATTCTGCTGTTATTCCATAATCAGTCGGAGCGCTAAACTTGGTCATCCAGGTAATTGTCCAAGGCAAGCACGAAACTGTCCACGAATTAAGAGGCTTCGCGGCGATAACAAAATTTGCCTTCCCCCTCGAAACGCGGAGTTGCGCTCTTTTATTACGCGAGCGGCGGTCCGCGACGCATCGAACGCCTGACTCTATATTTGGAACGGGATTTTGAGTTGCAGGAGCCCGTGTTCATTTTTCAATCGCCAATTTTAATTTTCAAAACACGTTTAATTGCACTGCACAATCAGCTGTTGTGCGCGATTTTTCCAAGACTTTTTGAATTCCCGAAAGCTAAATTCGTTAAAAGTAACGAATAGCTGCGAGCAGAATATAGCATTTAACAATTTGCGTCGCATGCTTTGCCGCTACAATGATAATTATTGAATTTTCGGAGCCGCTGCTCTCGACCGAAGAATAAACACTTTTATTGCACTGCGTAACGAAATCGGAGCGACGCTCGGGTTTAGCCCCCGAAGCGTATAAATTACGCAAACGAAAAGCAATTTGTCGATTCGCAAAGGGAGCCTTTAAAAACTGGCCATCTAATACTGTAACGGGAGTGTGGGAATGTCCGAGTGGGGGTCGTTAAAGCGCCGAGGGGGCGCATCCGTCCCGTTGATACAAGTAAATAAACGAAAATTGAAGATCCAATTAAAAAAGTTGGCCCTGTGTGCTTTATGCTCGAGAGCGGATTTTCCGTCTTGGAATTTGCTGCGGAGTTGTTGGCAGGGTTGCGCGAAGGGGCTGCTCGGGTGCTCGTTACCTCGCACTCGTGGCAAGCGTGCGCTCGTTCAAAAGCTTGGACCGCGCGCGATCCTCTTATGCAAACGAGTCAGCTGGCCGACCTTGGGGGGCGTCCGGGGAGCGTAAAGGCTCGCGTGCAAAAATGCTCGTGCACCGTCTCCGCCGATATCTTTATAGTCGGCATTAGCGCAGCGGCAGCCGCCGTGGACAACAATGCCGCCGAGGGAGATGGAAGATGGGCCAGGGGGTCGGCTCGCTGGCAACAACGGCAAATAAGGCCGCGCGCGCTTGTAAACACGCCGGCTTTCATATCCCCGCAGACACACACACACACAGAGGAGCAAGAGAGCGAGAGGGCACAGTACACTCGGGACACATGCAGCGAGCCGAGTGCAGGTACTGTTAGTTAACTCGGAAGCTACCGGTGTCTGGGCGTCCTCCTTTGCTTGACTGGCCGCCGGCGCGCCTGTCCTCCGGCCTCCCCCCGCCTTCCCTCTCGCTCGCGCTGTCTCCTGCTCTACTCTCCGAGTGCCCGGATTTCCATGGCGCCCTTGTCCCTCCGAGCACGTCGAGTAGCCCCTGCGCAAGCCACAGCGCCGCACCTCCGGGCCCGCGAGCCCCCAAAGCTCGTCGCTCGGGCTTAGAGAGGACACGAGGATCGCACGTATCGCACACCACGGGCTCGGCCTCCTTTCGGCGTCTCAGTTTTACCCACCCGATAATCATCGCCTCGACCGATTTGGTAAACTTTGTCGGGAATAATTGTGTCGGGCTGCAGCTCGTCGTCACTGGCAGTCGCCGCCGAATCGCCGTGTTTGTCCGCTTTGCCGCTCCTCCTAGACTCAGCCGAGCTTTATCCAATTATCGGGATAATAAATATAGGCTATCGGGCGTATAGTTATCGCGATTGAGCGCCACCGTGATTGTGTTTTCCAGCCGCGGCAACAGCCTCGTGCCTGTCCTTTAAATTACGATTATTGCTCTGGCTGATGAGGCTGCATTTTTGCGCCTTGCGTTCGTTTCGTCTCGCAGCGAAACGCAGCGAAACAGATGGGAATCGCATCGTTGACAATGAAGCTCAACTGCTTGTTTAAGTTTATTCGCCGGCAAGATTTTATGGGAAACGCAGCGCACGATTTGGTTCGATCGGACGGACCACCGCTTGCAAAACTATCGACTTTGCATGTTGCGGCTGGCAAAGTTTAGCGACACGTGCACTCGCCTTTCCGATTAAAATTCTGAGCGCGCTGCATTACTGCTTCGTAATAACAGCGTTTTATAACAGCTTGGAGCCCCTCTCGAACCAGAATGCAGTTGAAACGGTCGGGTTGAAACAATTCCGTTGGAGTTGTTCGTATACTGATTTAATTAAAATATCATCTTGTTTCTTGCTTTGGCCACTTCTTGTCACATTCGCGCTTGACCCAATGCACTTTATAGCGAGTCTCTTTGTTTGTTCGCCGAGCATCGCAGTAAATCAATACGCGAGTAACAATATTTAATAAACGCGATTTGCCAGAGCGGAGGCCAGTTTAGACGGAAAGCTCGGACTCTTTATCCTCGGCTGTCTTTGCCTGCAGATGCGCAACCAGAACCAAGTTTTTGCTCGAAACAAGGCATTACTTTTATCGGTAGGTTTTTGCCGGTGCGCGCGCTGCAACGCAGTCCAAAGATGCAAAACACTCCGAAATTCGTTATAGAGCGGCAGGCGCTTCTCCCCCGCCCCCCGCCGCTGCGAACGCGTGCATCTGGTTCTCCGGAGGCGAAATCACTCGAGCCAGTCATGGCTTCTAACAGGGCAATACGAGCACCGAAATTCGAGAGCAGCGGAGAAATGCCGCGGGAGGAGCGGCCCCGGGTTCAAGTGTACAAACGAAAATTCGCGTCTCTCCCTTTCCGGCGGTGGAGCTTTCGCAGAGAGCGGAAGGGCGGTAGACAAGTCGTTAAACGAGCCGTTGAATGGCTAGTTGGCTGCAATTATTATCGCACGTTGCAATTGCGGACGCCTCTCCGATGTCTCTCCCACTGACCTCGAATCCTCGCATCCTCGCATCCTCGACTCTCCGGTCTTTCGCTTTGCCCGACCCTAGCCTCTCGTTTCTTTTGCTCTCGCTGCGGATGTCGTTTGGCGCACTGCTGTTACACAAAACGAGCAAAGTCCGAGCTTCGGCGATATTCCACCGACTAATATCCGTAGAAAGTAAACGACGCAACGTAAAGCGTTTACTGCGACTCATCAACACTCTCTACTTAAATCGATAGCTTGCGCTCTTGCTGCTGCTTCCGTAACTTTAATCAAATTAAACAAGGAAGCAAAGTACTCTTGATAACGAAAGCATATACAAATGCTGCGATAGTGTACGCTAATCAGGAGCTTGTGTGAATAAAGCGCCGCGCGTCCAGTGCATATTGTCTTTTCTCCAACCGCGAGAAACAACTGTGTTTCCCCGTGTTCGCTTTAATTAGTAAAGCTAAAAATTGTTCTTTTAAAATGTTAAGAATAAGCTTATTCTATATTTCTAATTCAACTTTACGAAACGATAGTGGCAGCACGAATGTTCTTATGAACTGCATTTTTACCGACGATGGGCTGTAATAAATATAAGTCAGGTATGCCTTATCTTTAGACACGCCTGAGCTGGACCTTTCGAAGTATTTCAAATGCACGAAACTGAAAATTTCCCCGAGTAGTTTGAGAATTTTGTTAAAATTTCAATCTTGAATTATAAATTTATGCAATATTTAGTTAATCTCGAATCTCGACGCGAGCAGAACACCGATTTTACTACGAGGGAACTCGAGAGAAAAAAAATTACACAAAAATGACACATTGCATTTCTTAAGAAGATTATTAAAAGATAAGAGGTTTAAAGTGAGAGAACGAAATGCTTGATATTGAATTGTAATTTTAAAATTACTTTCATTTATATTATTTGAGAAAATAATTTTCTCCGCAGCACGTGCCTCGGTTTAATAATTTTAATTTTTGTCTTAAAAATGTGCAGAGCGTTTAACTTCATTTTTAGCCGCGTATAATTTTCTTTTTCACGAAAGTAATAACACCTTGAAAAATGTTGGGATTAAATTTATTGACTCGGACGAGGAACCTATTTTTCTAGTGTAGCACCTTTAAATGGAAGCGATTTAAGCAATGAGTGTTTTATGCGAAGAATACGTCGTACGGAGCTCCTGGTCCGCTTTCCGTGGACGCTCCCGCCGATACAATAGACACTTGGCGCTCTCTCTCTCTCTCTCTCTCTCTCTCCTCTCTCTCTCTCTCTCTCTCTCTCTCCATCGACTGGTACGAACGGTGATCAATAAAGCGCCAGTCGGACGCTCGATGGTTAGCTAGTTCTCTTTCTCTCCTCGAACCTCTTAAAGGTTATGCATCGTTTATACGTATGTGTAGCGCAGAGGTGTGCACACGTGCGTATAAGCACAGTAGAGCGTTTATTCGTCGTGAGGGCAATTTCCTATTGTCCCTCTCTCGTTCGCAGAAACGTCCTCTGCTTATGTAACTAGCCATTAAAATCCGCGAGAGGCCAGATGCATACTCGTCCGGAGGTAAGAAACACAGCAGCAGTGCCCCCAGGTAGACGAAGAGAGCTGCATCTCGAAATTCCAGAGAAGTGAGAGAGGGATAGAAAATCTCCATCGGAGATTGAATCTCGAGTCTCTCTCGCTCTCTCACTCGCCTTTTTCGCTGGTCTCTCCCTATACGTCGGTGCGCCGCGTCGAGATTTATCGTGGCGAACAGTTGGCGCGTTTGTCTTGGGCTACAGGTCGCATCCTTCCGCTGGGGCTCTTTATCTGCCTCGGTCCAGCCGCACAAACGAACATTCTTCGAGAATTTTTTGTCGCGCGCTCATGCAGGAACTCGGGACAGGTGCTCGTGTGCTCGTGTGCAAGAGTCAACGCTCCTCGCCGCAGTTTCGGTCGACTCTCTTAAGAGAGATAGAGAGGCTCTAAGCCTGCCGCCGCTCCGACTGGAGCCCGAGATGCTCGAGATAAATTTCGCCGGCCCCGGAAAGACGTGTTTGCGTGGGTGTGGTTTTCGCTCGCTCCCATATTGTGCAACTATCGAACGGCCAAAGCCAGATGTAACGGGCACTGAAAGGAAGTCGAACTGGGCGCGCTAGCGAAAATGGAGCCGAGCGATATCGTCGGACAAATGCAGCTGCCAATGGATGAGCGAAATACAGAAGCAAAAAGCCGTAAAAAGCCGGACGAAATGAAAAAGGGTGCGAGAAAAGAGGCGCGCACGCGCGGTTAAACGGGGGAAAGTGAGCGAGCGCGTGTTTTCCTCCCCGCGTCGCCCTCTTGCACTCTTGCACTCCCATGCGATATCTGCGCCAACAACACCTTATAGAAACTCTGCCATCTCTAATGAAACCAATACGCGTGACGGAATGCCGACGGGGGAAAGGGAATCAAGGGAAGAATAAGCTTTCTTATTTCCTTCTAGGGCTACGCCAATTTCTCTCGAGTTCACTGAGATTCCGATGATTCTTTGTTTCGTCCTCGTTCCTCTCGATGCTTACGTGATTTCCTCTGCTCCTTCTTCTATTTTTTGCATTACGTATTTATTGCGATTGCACAGCGCAACAATCCAACGCAGTACACGTCTAATAACTCGTACGTGTTAATTAAAGTGCTATCGAAAAATAATAATGCAGTTTAGGAAGGAGCAACGAGAGATCTTCCTTCTCGTTCTCGTGATTCTGCTTCAAGTTTCAAGTGCATAATGTCTAAATCGAATTGTCGAGTCGTCGCATTAATTATATTCTCGATGAATGCCTTTTTTAATCAAAGCAGAAATAACGAACACTCGTTGCTTTTGGATTTGATCGATGGCTAAACAAGCGATTCATTCGCACGCAGAAATGCTCTTTGATCACGAATAAAACTGTCCGTTCTATCGATTTCTGGATACGAGGTCTTGCGATCCCAAGCTTTAAAGGAACCGCGATTATCACCTGACACTGACCCTTATCTTTTTTTAATATAATGATTATAATTATGATTTTTTAATGTAATGATTTAAGTATTAACTAGTAAGGCTTTGTAAAGAACCGTCACTCCGTGAGAAATCATAAATCATTAAAATTTTTAACGAGTAAACGATTTGTATACTTGAACAATTAACAGAGTCCTAGATTTTCTATATACTTTTGCATCTCGGAAAATAAAAGGAAAGAGAAAACTTTAAATGAAGTTAGCATACGAACGAGAAGCTCCTACAAACTACGCGAACTTTTCGAATGAATAGGACAGAACGACAGGGAACGAGAAAATTCTGGTATATGTAACTTTAAGGGAGCCGGTGTGTCCTCTTTCTTTGGACTTTACTAATTAACCTTTCTTTAACTAATCGCAAAATATTTTTATTCGACAGATACCAATTACTATTTCTTTTACGCTTCGTAGAACAAACTCTATTTATGAAAACTACATTTACTCGTGAGTTCCTTTGTCTTTTTTTCTTTCTTTTGTTTCTTTTTTAACGCATGCATTAGTTACGATGTATATTCTTACTTTTGTATTTTTAAATCTATTACAATTCCTGTTGAGTAAAGTAAAAAGGAAATTGAATTTAAAAACTAAAAAATACACACCGTAATTACAAATTGAAAATTATAAAAACAGTATGCACATGAATTTTTTATCCGTTAAATGAAATTAACACTAATTGGTTTATTTGAAATTTTAATTATCATATAACTATAACTTAGGTTAATTTCTTGAGAGCGAAATAATGGAAAACGCAATTTGCTCGAGTAAACGTTTGTAATTATTATCATTGTCTTATGACAGTAGAAAGTTAGCGATCCCTGCTAAAAGATATTGGCATTTATTTACGATTGTTTTTAGCATTGAACGGATAAGAAGCGCGAATTGCCGTGCAAACGAAAATCTAAGCTTATTCGCTTTACATTTCATTTTCGTAGTTGTGCCACGTATAAGAAATTGGAGCGATTATACGGAGACAGAGTCAATCGGAGGGAAGAGGAACGACCGATAGTCCAAATCGTGAATTACGTAAACGAATGAAATGCAGAAGGGGGGTGTTGTGTGTGTGTGCGCGCGCGTGTGTGTTTGCAGTGGAGCAACCGCGACCAAATCTGATCGCTGTTCTGTCGTCGGCCCGAGCCTACGAAAATGGAAACAGAAGAAGGTCGAGGCTCCCCGCGCCGGCAGATAAGTATAATAGCCAAGGAAGCGCGCGGCTAGAAAAAGCGACGGCTTCCGCCGGATATGCGCGTCGCTTGACAAAAGAAAAGAGGGTTATGTCCGCTACGCGAGGATATCGCATTGAATGCTTTTCACTGGTTGTTTTACGTGGAATTGCTGGATCTGGACGGGTGTAACCGGCACTCCATGCGTGCCAATATCCGTACGCGTGACTCTCGATAACGATTCGAGTATTTATTAAACTGATGAATAACTTGGCGCGGCTCGCAAGCGAAAAAGATAAGTCACGCCTCGAGCCGGACTCGCATGACTTTGTACAATTATTTTTACCTCGCAATAAATGACATCGAATATGGAGCTCATTAGTAATGACGCGTTCCCCTTGATTATTGGAATAATGTGCTGCGTAATCACCATTCAAACTCCTTTTTTATGGCCTTCCCTCGCCTCGAATCACCATAATAATCTGTTTATTTATCTAAAAATCTACATGATAATTATTAACCGGGTGATTACGCTAATAATGGGTATTTAGCTTTATTTTTCTGAAAGTATCGAGTATTTTTTTCGCGTGCACTTCGGAAGCCATTATATTTATTACGGCCTGGCAAGATGTGTTTAACAGTCTGTCCAATTCTGGCACAGAGTCGCCGTCCGACTTCAAAATTTTTCAAACGGCTCTTTTCAACGTACACGGGGATAAAATTTTTATCCCACATTAAAGTGCGCTAATCTATAGGATCTTCCGATCATAAATTAGCTGCGAAAATTTTAATTCTCATAATTCACCGGATTCCTGTCTACTAATAGCAATTACTCGAGTTAACGAGTACTTTATTCTGTACTCTGGACGTGCGAACTGAAAGCTTAAAATTAAAGCAAATAATATTGACTAAATGTATTATTTGAATTTGAGTAAACAAGAGTTCGAACGTTTTATTTTCGACTTAACGACCTCCCTTGCGCGCGCACGAGCACACGAAGTCTTTCTCAAATTGTTGATCATAACCGACATGCATTAATCAAATCGTTGTTTCAAGCGCCACAGATTCAAATACTTATCCTTAATTGCTATAATAAAGGGAGGCTCTATTTTCTTTGGCCGGGAAGAGAGAAATCTTGGAAAATCATTAGGTTGACTGTCGCCGCGAGAAGAGAACAGAAGAAAACGGTTATAATAAGATTCTGACGCGAATAACCGAGAAAATGGTGACGTCCTTCCATCCATCCTTTACCATTTCTGAGTTTTTAAAAGAAGAAGTTCTCGGGACAAACAGCATATTGCACAGTATCACATAATGACTTTCAGCCCCTTCTGCTGCCTGCCTCACTGCCTGCCTCCCTGTTAAATGTATATGCATATTTATTCTCGCGTTTAGATTAAAACAGTCTCGGCTCTGTCTATATACTTCTTATTGTCCTTATACATTCCTCCGGAGACGCTCGCATTGTTTTCAAAAGAGTTGGACGTATCTCCGCTGCTGCTATTAATTTAACCGTAAAGAGTTCATCCCGTCCGTTCGTAATATTCTGCCGTTTAAGAAAGAGACGTCGACTCTCTTGTCTTCGGGGTCTCCCTCCTCTCTTATTCTGTATTTTTCACGAATTTCCTTTGCGCGGCTCGCGGAAGCACCCGAAGCAAAGGTAAGATTATGCGAAGCAATGCGCGACGAGAGCATCCGAAGCCCCTCGCGGAACTCCTCGCGATACACGTCTGCCTCTTCCGCGAATTTTTCGGGCAAATAAATCAAATGAACGCGTGTTCGGCATTTGTATTTGAAGATCGAGTGTAAATCATCGTATTGCGAGCAATAGTTTTCCACTCGGCCTTTCAGGAATTGCCCATTGAATTGCTAATGCCGATTGAATGCGTTGCATTAATTAACTATTGATTGTGCATGTGTAATTTAACGTCGACTATATTCTCGCGTCAAATTCCAGTAAACTAATTTAATGCAGTTTAGTTTTTATAAGAAATGATATATCATCTACGCGGATTCTTAATAATCGGCTCGAAGAAATGACCGACTCGAGTGTGCGTTTATTTTCACGGCGGTTAACCGATGCTTTATCGAATCGCAGCGCGTTCTTTCAGGAAAACCACAAAACGAGGAGTCCGCGATGCCAAACGACGTGCATATTAAATAGCAATCGTTATGGGTTTCTGAATCGCGCGGAATCATTGCGCGGAGTTACTGTTTTAGAGGACGAGCGATACTATTATTTCGAATTAGGAGTTATCGGAGCGCAATGGACGGGACATCGATCGCGGAAAAAAACCGATTTAACGAATACAAATAAGCGTTCCAGCAGCTCTTTATGCGGGCCCCGATGCTCGACATGGAACGCTCGACAATGAACGCCGCGAGCTGATTGAATCTGAAAAAGGAAGACGTCGGAGCAACACCAGCCGGAGTAACGAATCAGCCTGGCCTCCGTTCGTACACGTGTAAAAAAATGGACGAGTCGGAGGGTTGGAAAAAGAGGTGCCCGGAGTGTCGCCGGCCCTCCTCCTCGTTGTGTCCGCTCCTCTCCGGTGGGTTCGACGCCTGCACAGCGACAGATATACCCCTCGAGTCCCGAGCGCCAGAGCCACCCGCCAGAGCCACTAATTCAACCCCAACAAGTTGATGCTGACCGATAATAATATTCCATTAAGGTAGCAATGCCCATACATCAGCAGTCGTCACGCGGGCTGTCCGCGTATGGCTTCCTTGCGCCGATAGCATCTACACGAGGCGTTAATTACGTACCATTCTACCGCGTTACACTACCACTCGGGAGAATCTCCGAGAAGGACGAGGCGAGAGTGCGCTAGACCAGCCTGCGCTCCCTTCACACGCGAACCTAAGATCGCATCCTCCCTCCCCCTCCCCTCTCCCGGCGCTCCTTTATTATATCTTTTGTAGGAGTGCATACCAGGTGCTTCGGGAGCGACTGCTGAGTCCAGCTGCGCTGATTGTCGAGCGACCGGTACAATGCGCCGGGAGAAGACTTATGATGGAGTTCCGCAGCCAAAGCAGAAAAACAGTTAACGATCGAAGCTTTTTAGAGCGCCGCGCCGAAAGCAGCTCGGCCCTCGTTACTCTTTCACAATGCTTCGCGAGACGTGTTATCGACAATTCAATATCAACTCGATACAATAGCTTTATTGAATTTTACTTACCAAACGAGCGCGACTCTGACCCTTTGAAGATTTCAGCACCACTGCGAGCTGCGAACAGAGGAGGAACTTTCGTTAAACAAGGTTGCCGTTTTTTTCAAATGCAATGCCTGCGAATGGTCTCGTGTTTGTCGCGTTTGTCGTCGCTCGACCAAACTTAGCCTTAAAAGTATCCCCATGGTTAAAATTGTCTCAAGGAGGGGAAAGTGAAAATGGGACGTCGCGAGATTACGAAGCAAAAGCTTGAGAAGGAAACGCGCGAGGCGAAACGGCGAAATATTTACAAACGCGTCCAATGCGCGCCGGCCAAATGGAAATCGTCCCTGCGTCTATATTAAAAAATTTGAAAATGAATGAAAAAGGGAAAGGAAGGCAGGAAACGGATCGAATTTAAGTGAATTCGCGCGTTCGTTCTGCTGGGCTCGAATAAAAATTCTCGCGGTCAGTTTCCGCGGAGTGCGCAAGAAAAATACGGAATACGTTAATTTTCTCGCTTTTCTAACGCGACCGATCGTCTTTCCCGTTCCGTTTATTTGTCTCTCCTCTTCGTTATCGCTTTCCGCCTCTCTCTTTTTCTCGCTCTTCTCGTTCACGCACACGCGTGCACAGCGTGCAGCCCAAAGCGAGAAAGAGGCGAAGGTGAATAAATTTCCGTGGTCGCTCACCCGCTAATGGATAGAATTACAAACGCGCGCGCGCCAACACACGGAGTTAATATTTACGTACGAGCGCGAACCATCCACGAGGTATCACTAGCTAAATCTCGGCAGCATTGATGACGTGTTTTTCATAATAATCTTCTAAAATCGTCCGGGCTTTAACTGTATTTTACGAGCTCGCATTTATGCACTCGAAGACGCTGGAAACTGTTGGCGTTCAACGCGATATTTCGCGGGAAAAGGTTTTTCGACTTTTTTACTCGCTAATCCTTAATGAATGATACGTTGCCAACAATAGCCAATGAGCCTCTGCACACGTGCGAACCCAGGCTTTTTAGTCTTCCCCGAGATATATGAAGTGCCTGCATACGCAAATGCAGCATAAATTTATATTTGCCGGGGCTGAAAAAAATCCAAGTATTTTGTGTGTAATTTTACGAGCAACATGCTATACATTCTGTAAGTTTCGAAAGGAGAATTCCGAGGTATCCGGAGAAGAATAAAGTACGTTTCGCTCAAAGTATATGTAATATACTAATAAATTATACATAATATTTTATGAGAAATCACATAGCGGTACTGAAATTTAAAATGCCATTGCGCATTATGGGATAGGAGTGAGTTTCGCAAACTAATTTATCATTCGAGACGGATGAAGGCAAAGAAAAGCAGCGCCCAACTGACACCGACGTCAGGCGAAAAATAAATATGCGCGGCAATAGATCTACATAGTTGTAAATGAAAGAGCGCGAGAGCGCCACCGTGTTCGACACTTAGAAGCTCTAGAATTCGTGCATAAAAAAGGAAGCCGAGCAGAGCCCCGAAAGATTACGGAGGAGCCGAGTGTGGAGTATAAAGCGCTTTCGCATTAAAACGGTCAAAGACCGCGAGGAGCGCGTGTTAAAATAAATTTGCATCGGCGTCGCTTATCTCGGACTAATGGATAAACCAAATGCGCTCCGTGTCGCCTCGGCTGGGCAGCGGGAAGCGGGTGTGCGAGAGGTTAAAATCGGCGAGGGCACCAGCACGTGTCCTCGAGGAAGGGAAAAAGTCGGCTCGATCGATAACGCAGTACTCGCAGCCGATAATTGCGGTAATAAGCCTAAGGTTAATAACGAGTCTTGTTGGGAAGCACGCGTCCTGCGAGAGTCACAAATGAAAATCGGTCCCCTCGCACTCGCGCGACAGAGACAGCGAGAGCATCGGGTAACTTCAGCGGCGGCGATCCCACGAGACCAGTTCCGCGCGCGATTTTTCGTCTCCGGGAGTCGACTTAACCAGCCAGGAAATCCTTCTGTCCGCACTGTGAGTCACGCGAGTCTCGGCCACGCAGAAGCAGCGATTTTTCACGAGCGCTTGGATTACTACTTCCTCAGCTCTGCTCATAGCTCGAGGACCTCTCTTTTCATTATGCTAATTTGGCATCATTTTTCATGTAATTAGCAATTACAATTCCGTAGTAGGTGATTCGAATTACCAGAACATCACGTTATCGACACGCAAGCGAGTCATCAATTTCTCAAGTACTCGTAAACTTTTAGAATTACAAGCCTTCTTTCTCGCTTCTTTTCCACCTCTTTTTATAAGCCCCGCGGTATTTACATATTCATAAAACGAGTTGTTGTCTAAGACAATTTTTTAACGTCGTCTCACTTTGCCCTTTTTCCGAATGCAGATTTATGGTTTTGCGATTGCGCGACCAATAAATTCAGGCAATACGTTTGGCATTCGGCGATGTTGTCTCGTCGTCCGTCGACTGCAATGGCCGCTGACCCAAATTATAGCGGCGTTATTAAGCATATCCCCGACTGCGCACTCTCCCTTATCATCGAGAACTCGCCGGCAAGATTCGACAGCCCAGCAAACGAGTTCTTTCTATTTCCTTGTCCACCGGCAGTCTTTGACTCTTATTCAATTTCCACATCGGCGCTGCTCGACGGTCGCAGGGCGCGGACGTTATCTCCTTTTCTCCGTAACCTTCCCCGGCGGCTGTCTTCCTCTCTTCCGGGTTCCCCGCGCGCCTAACCTGACAGCGCCGTTTCTTTCCGGCGTCGCACGTCAATCGCCGAGCGCGCAACGCAACGCGCGGGACAATGCGCTCATCCCCGCTCCCCGCTCCCCGCTCCCCGCTCCCCACTCCCCGCAATCCAATAAATAACAGCAGTTGTTGCCCATAAATCTGTAAAGCGTGGAATCTCTAAAAATTTACATCCGCGGAGCTTATAATTACACTCGACTTTACGAGCCAATAATTTCACAATTGACAAATAAGCGTCTCGTTTCTTTCCTACGAATTTCACGCTAAACTGAAACGGGCGAACGCAAATTAAAACCCGCAAATATCTACTGTTGCGTAACGTCTTCCTGTCATTTTGCGACTTTAGCAAGTTTCGATCGATACGCGGCATTTAGTAGCGATTGGTTTTCTCCTTGTTTCGGAACGACGCAGCCAAAACCGGATAATTGACATTGATTCCGTAAAATATTGAAGCTCAACTCGGACGAATGGATGCGCGGCTCGAATCGCGGTGCATCTTATATTCCGCTGTTGCCATTATCCGCCTCTCAGGTATCGAAATACGTCGGCCTCGAGCGAGCGCAGTGTCGAAATCGTAATTTTGACAACCGCTCTCCGCCGCGTCCGGGTCGCTAAAACTCGTTTCTTAAAATGAGCTGAAAGAGGGGTTTTTCTGGTTTTTACGAGCGTTAACTCGCGAAAACAAGCCTGCCAATTATTAAATTTCTATAAATCAAGTTGAAAGCTTTACGAGACAGATCGAAGCCGGGGGAGACTCGCAAGCGCCGAGTTTCGCTTCGCGGCTCGTCATTTCCGATGCGTAACTCTCCGCTCGGCGTCGATGGCGAGGAGGCGGCGTACCTGCACGCACGCTTCTCGGAAATTGACGAGAGCCTGGGCGAATCTAGACATTACGATCGTTCCCGCGGCCTCCCGCGCTCAGCGCCAACTGCCCTTGGGCCCGCGCGTTCGCTCGCTCACTCAGGCGGCGAGCGAAAGTGGTGACACATGCCGAGGCGCGGAAGATGCCTGCCGAGAGCTGCAGCAGCCGCTCGTTTCCCGCTGGCGACGCTTATGCAGCGCCTCGATGAGTCGCTTATTGCCACGGAGAAGAAGAAATAAAAGCTGGCCGGCTGCTCGGAGCCGCTGCTGCGGCGAGGAAACATTACACCGTATCATCAGGGGTCCGCGTGCAAGCGCGCCACGGAAATGCGCCACGGAACGAAAGTACGAAATAAAAGCAGCTGCATCGACCTCCGCTTCTACGTACAATAAATTTCTTACCGTCAGCGATCTCACTTATACCGTTTTACCCCCCATTATTATTACCGGGAGAGCCGAGGCATGCATATTAATGCAGAGGCGCGTGAGTGCGCGGGCGCACATTCGTGTATACAGAGGGAACGCGACGCGCACCGCTAAAGTGGATCGTAACTTTCGCGCTTTTACTGCTGCGACGATCGTGGCCAGTTTGTCATTAAGAGGCCCGGGAGCTGCTGTGTTTCGCGGCAGGCCACAGACCTCGCCCCGGCGTTTCATTCAATAATTGAGATGATATTATTTCAGGGCTGTAAAGTCACCGCTGCTCTTTCGGATCGCGATCGCCTTCCCGGAACGCGCGCTCGCGCTCGCGGCCGTCGCCGAGCCCGAGTCCACCCCGACCTTTATTATTATATAAAGGAGCTTTGTTATTGCCTGCATCATCGTTAAAGCGAATTCTGTCCCTCTGTAAATGTTTAATTTGTTGCATCGCGAGAAAATTACCTTCCGAGAATCCTACTTTTTCATTCCTGCCTCCGTCGGGCTCGCGAGCAATTTTACAGAACTCGGGCGTTATTCGCGAAAAAGCTTTCAAGCGCACACATTGCGAAACACTCGAATTATTAAATTATTATTTAAGACGCTCGGCGAAAGGGACAATTTATTTAAAATATTCATTGGAGAGCAAAGCTTTTCCACGCATCAGCGTATGCAAATCTCTAGTACCGAAATCCATTTTAGTTCCTTTTGAAATAGAGAACAGAGTTACCGGATACGCGTGCTCCTGATTTCTTGGGAATTTCATAAATTCGAATTAATTCAAGTGCGCGGCAAATAATACAGATTTAAATCAACTGAAATTTTTTAGGAAATATTCGAAACTTATGTGGGGGACGCTTCGGTCTTAAGCTGCCAGGCTCGTTCTACTTAACGCAAGCCGATACTCTTCTGCCCAATTTTTAAAATCAGCTTTTCTTTCCTACGGTTCGTAATTTATCTAGGCGTAATTTAAACTCCGATTCACAATTGATACGGTAAGTCCTGGAGCGGAAACATCGTCTCGCCATTATGCTGCTCGATTTAAAAGTCCACCCGTCTCTTGCTCTATTTCGAAAGCTAATTATTTTCAAGAGCAAGCACGTAAACGAGTCCCCGGCTTCTGTTTGATAAACTTTTGAAAGCGAGGATCTCCTACAGTCCGAGTTAGTTTTATTCGGTTGTTATAATAACTCGCGTTATTCGGTTGCAATCGATATGGAATTATGGCGAAGCTATTGCTATCCGTACGAATGAATTTCGCGAAAATCGCGCTCGATCACGACTAAAAATTCAAGCAGAAACTTATATTTTGCCGCGTTAGCTAAACAGGTTATACACAGTTCTCGTAAAAAACAGGTTGTTCGATAAAATTAAACGTACACGCGTGAAAAAGTCGGCATAAAGGTAATTACCGTGAAGTCAAAATTAGCTATGATTTTATTACTCTAGATAATAAGACGGACTGCTAATGAAATAAAATGGATAGGATAAGAAAGTAATTATAATAAAATTATTTAATAGTGACTATGAAAATGTGGATGTACAATTTGTGTTTAGTTTTATAATCGGACATTATTCGTTCATTGATTGCGATCGTTGGTTTGCTCGTTGCGATACGGATCGAATTCAATTTGACGGAAAACAAATGTTCGGTCGTCGTTAAAAATTAACCAAACCTTATTAAAGTCGAGCATTAAGCGACTTTAATGGCCAGAGGAAGAACAGGGCATATTTATGCATCGGACTCATTCGGCAATGTAATTCTCGATTAAATTACAGTTTACGCACGAGCTGCCTGGGAAATTGAACAAGTCGAGCAGAGCCGCGCCAGAAAGCTTTAAATTCTCGCGCGCCACGGCCTCGGCGAAATTAAGAGTAACAACACGGGGCAAGCAGTCCCTGCGACGAGTTTGCTCCGGCGCTTTTTCCGGCCGACGAATGCTCGCTTATCTCGCAGCTCGGACGAGGCCCCGCAATCCGAAGCCCTCGCACGAGCCAAAAGCAGAAAGGTCCGCACTCGCGGAGGAGCGGAGAACGTGTCGGTTATTACGAATTCCCCGGGAGCAGCGACCCAGAGTCGTTTGGCCGCGTCGTCCGCGGATAATCGTCCGAAACAAGTAAGCTACAAAGAAGGCCGAGGTCAGCTCGCGTGTCGCATAATAAAAGCGGTGCCGGGGCCGCGTGATTCACGAGCGGCCAGCACCGGAATATCGAATGCGCCAATAG
Source organism: Platyscapa corneri (assembly GCA_018907185.1). Classification (NCBI taxonomy): domain Eukaryota; kingdom Metazoa; phylum Arthropoda; class Insecta; order Hymenoptera; family Agaonidae; genus Platyscapa; species Platyscapa corneri. The sequence goes on along the minus strand of JACCHW010000023.1, from coordinate 2,677,514 downwards.
GATCGGACCGCGCGCTCCTTGCAGCTGAAAAGAAAGTGCATTGTTTGCGCGCGCACCGATACAATTGGGAGCGGCCGCGCGCCGGACTCCTTTGTTCTCGCTCATTTCGCATAATCCCGAGCGAATATTTCGTACTTAAATCCGGGCTCCTGCTAATAGGAAAGAATAAGACTGCTCCGGTGCGGGGGAGGGAGCTCCAGGGAAAAGACCGAAGAATGAGATCAGCTGCGGAATTCGCGGCGGGCGCAGCTCGACGGCACAAAAGGACGTTGCCGGCGTCTTCTTTAAGTGCCTCCTCCCCTCGCTCCGCTGCCCACGCGACTTTCGGCGTTAGTCGCAAGCTCCCGCCGCTCTTTCGCCTCGCTTTTTTCACTCATCTTTCCTTGAATGCGCGCGCAATTTACACATAAAGCATTCTTCTCGAGCGCGCGGCTTTTTACGGCTCGCGATTTGATTGTGGCGGTCCATTATTGTCGGACCCACGGCCCGAATAGCGCTACCGGCGTGCGCGCGCGCGCGCACCAAATAATAAATGTACCCCGACGCGTCTCTCTTGTAGCGCTTTAGCCTCGTTATCGAGAACAAAGCACCTAAGGAAGTGCTTCGCACTTGCTGCCAGCGCAAATGGACCATAATGGCGACGCGACGCCTCCTCCTCGGCCGTACCCGCGCGCGACTGCGGTCGACCGTGGAATTAGTATAGAGCTATTGTCACACAACGTTAAGTGAATTTGCGAATTGGTATTGTGCTGGGCGCGAGACTCTATCCCCCCGAAAAGAGAGAGAGAGATAAGACTGCCGGGCGCCCTAGTCGCCTCGTCGCCCCGCCCCCGTCACTCCGCTCTTGAGCTCTTTTTCTTCGAGTCGACGAATACTGCGGATAAAACGCGCGAAACGAGGCGAAAGGACTTTTTTCCTCCTTTTTCAGCAATCCTTCACTCCGGCTGCCGCTCTCCTCGCACTTTTTCTACCTTTTTTAATGTTAACTATCTAGGTAAGACGACTCGACTGACTTTTTCTTAATACAACAAAAGTGGAAACATGGAGGCACTTGGTTTCATAAGTCTCTCTCTCACAGTCGGCAAAGAAATTACCATAAAGAGTGTCGACGTCCCTGAGGTATCGGTACAAAAGACTGCTTTATGAATTCGTGCGGGATCCATCCGGTCGCGACGTGAATAATATGCACCTGCTACGCTCGTCTCTACACGAAAAACGAGCCGCGGCTCAGCGGTACAGCGCCGTACCCCCGCGCGTCTGTGTGCATGCGCGTGCACGCCCGTGTGTGTGTGTGTGTACGCCTGTGAGAGCCGACGCTCCGTCCTTGTCTCGACCTCGCCTTTCTTTTCTCTACTGCCCTGTCGTGTTAACCTTTCCGCTAGACACGGGGTTATTCTTTGCCTCGGCTGTAAAATTGCTGCTCGAGTGTCAGCTGAGACTTTGGATTCCCATTTGAATACATAAATACGATTTCCTTCCTCCTTATTCCTTCCCGGTTACCATTCTGATTCTTCCCTCTCGCTCTCACTCGAAGCTCCGCTCTCGCGAAATCAGTTTACAAAGAAACTACGTTTATTAAACGAGACTAGTCCCAGTAATGCCTCCAGTGCTTGCAGAGTGACTTACGCTTTATCAAGACAAAGAAGGATGACATTTTTTAAACAACATTTTCCGCAATATGTACATTAAGTGGACGTCCCATTGAGCTGGCGACCACTAATTTTTGCCGACTCGAACGCCTTATTATCGGAAAATGGAAAATATTAACATGCACTCTAAAATATTGTTTAGAGCATTTGTAAGTGGTCATTAACAAAGGCTTAAAGCGTCTTTCTTCGGTGATGTGTTTTTTTCGCGCAAGTCTCAGATTATAATGAGTCTCCAAGAAGAAGAAGAAGAAGAAGAAGAAGAAGAAGGTTCGTCATCGATATGGAGGCAACTCGAAAGTAATAATCGAAGCGACACGTACACCTGCCTGATGTTACATGGGAGCGATTAATTAAACGGCAATTGAAGAGGCTCGAAAATATATCCTCCGACATAAATCGGTGGCCTGCAATTGCAAATAAAAAATGATTTTAATTAAATAAAGAGGTTATATAAAATAAAAGGTCGAATAAGGCCGTGATTGATGAAAAGCAGTAGCTGCGAGAACGGGGGCAATTAATTTGTAGAGCAGTAATATTAAGCGCGTGTATCTACACGTCGAGCCTCGGACGGCCGCGTATCCAAGAAAAAAAGGCTATTAGGGGTCACGGCTGATTACGCCTCCCAGTACTCCACGTATGTGGGCACGGTAAAAATATTAATTAGCCGCAGACCGCCCGTATATAGGTTGCGGTCGGTCTCGGTATGTGATTGCGTTGCGTTCCCCCGTTTCCCTCGGGCCTCGCCCCCCCCCCCGCTCCCACCTGTGCCTCCGCTAATGTAGCTTTGGCACTGACGCGACGCGACGACTGCATTGCCCGTTGACCCGAGCACCGACGCAGGCGGGGGCGGCGCACATGCAGCCGACTCGCCGCTGCATAAGAAGTAGCCCACATCCGAGTAAATTGCAGGCGTGTTTTAGCATACGGCTGTCGGTATAAGCAGGCCAGCGCCGGAAAACGGAGTCCGACCAAGGGTGAGAGCGGCTGAAGGATTTCGTCCGCAGGGGGTGTCGGGATCGCGCTCGGCCTCGAGACGAAACGAGAGGCGGAATAGAAATGAGGGATGGGGATGCGGAGTGAGTCGCTCACTCGATGCCCTTCCCCGTCCTCCCGAGAGCAGAGCAAAGGACTCCCTCGCAGACTAAGAGCCAGGAGAAACCGCCAGTCATTTCGGCGCGATTTCCCCGCATTTTTTCTTTCACCCTATTTGCCGCCGCGCATCTCCCTCCAGACAAGTATTAATGCACGGCTTTTCTTTCGAGGCGTTCGCTCGTACCTCCGACTCTTCGCCACGAGCGAACGAGCGAACGAGCTACGACTCCTATATCGAGCGCGACCTGCCCCACCCTAGAATTTCAAGGACGAAAAGGCTGGCCGTCGGCGTCGAATCCGCGTGTCCCCCCGTTCGCCAAATTGAAAACGGCCAACGAACCGACTTGACCACGTCACGAGGTTACCGCGCGCTGCACTCGAGCCACTCGGAATTATTATTATTATTATTCACTTATTAGCTTCGCGACCACGAGTCTTTTGGTTGTGCAATAACTCCGGCGGCGATCGACCCGCGGCGCAGTGCAACAACGGGCTCGCTTTCCCAAATTCCGATCGATCCGTCTTGTGCTATTTTCAGTCCCGCCGACCTTAGAATAAGCAGCCGCGGGCTGGGGGCCAAAGTTTGGGCAGATCGTCGCGCACCAGGGCCGAGCGATTGGTGCACGTTCGAAAAAATTGACTTGTCCGATTGGCAGCGCAAAAGTTCGCCTAAACTTTGCCAGAGCATAAGTTTGAAAGACAACTTCTTTGAAGTTTCCTCAACTCCTCGCTATGACAATGTGCGCAGACACGTTGACGGTGGATTTAGAGTGCGGCTGATAATTTTCGAGGGCTCTCGTGCTCGCCGAGGCGGGCGATCGAATGGCGCGGTCGAGTCGCCGGCGCACGTACACCCTCTTTTCCGCCTGTTCTGTCCTTCGTTGCCCGCGAGTTCCCCAGCGCTTAACGGTACAGATCCGGTGGATTAAAAATAACTTTATGGGTACGCGCGCACGAGGCCGGGTTACTTTGTGGACGTCGTCCGTGAGAACGCGCGCGCGCGCCCGCGGAATTATCGCGATCGAGTAGCTCGTGTCGGGGCACAGGCGAGCGCGAGAGGTCCGATTAACGGCGATGTCAGGAGTAAAAGAGGGACGAAAACTTTTTCCCGGCCTCCGAAGGATGTGCTGACCCCCCCCCCTCTCTCTCTCTCTCGCGTGCACGCGTTATCGCGCGTACCAACTCGGCGAAAAAAGCCGGCTCGAGGACGACGCTTGTGACGCCGCCTGGGCTTGTGCGGCGCGCGAGCCGATAACAGCGGCAGGCGCACATGTCGACGGCTAAGCAGAGCCTCGGGGCTTACGCGAGAGACCGACGCGACGGCGTGTTTATGAAATTAATAGACTACCACTTAATCGCTCCCCTCCATCAAACTCTCCTTCGCCGAGTCTTGCTTAGCGCTTTAAACTTTTATGCGCGACGGCAGCCTCGGAAGACGGAAGACAATAAAGGAAGCGAGCTTGATGGGGTATAACGACGATCTTTTCATTTAACCTCGGAAGCTGCTTATGGAATTAATTTTCTATGGAAACTTTCTTGTGCCGTTTTCGTAAGGAAAAATCAGCATCGTGAGGTGAGCGCGCGCGAATAAACCGGCAGGCTTTAACGAAGGCTATATAATAAAAAATTACCATTTTTAATCGCTCCGTAAAATCTTGGTGTTTTTGCTTGCTCTTATGAAATTCCTCTCGCATTTTACGATTCATGAAAACGCCTTCGATAATTATTTTTGCTTATTAATCAGCATTTTTCAAAGCGAGTCAGTGGTCCGAAACTGCCACGTCACAGCCGCCGCTCATTAATTGTTATTACCGCTGTCCGATGAGGGGCTGCGTTTGCAAAATGCAACATTTCCTCTCTCTCTCTCTCTCTCTCTCTCTCTCTCTCTCTCTCTCTCTGAGGGAAGATACGCGTTACTCGGCCGGCGGTTGCTAACGCAGCTTCACTCGCGATGCGCAAAACCGAGAAGCTGGAATTCAAAGGCGATGCCAAAATCCTACAAAGTAACAAGAAGATATGAAGCCACGTACCGGTCGGATCACCTAAATTGTAATGCACTGACCACATGTGCTCCTCTATAAACGTATACATTTATTTTTATGTTATTCATAAACTTTGATTGAACCCTCCTGAATTTCCTCAATCAGTGCGCTAACATAAACTTTTATACTTTATACCTTTTTTTACGATATGTGGTAGCTATTTGAAGAATATGAAAATGATCATCTCTGTAATGTTTATCTAGATGCGAACTTACACGAAATTCAAATTCCGTAAAAAGCATTTCCACGTGTTATGAAAGGGCGTCTGGTGATTTCTAATTTGACGATTTTTCATTATGATCGTGCTGCTATTAAAAGTAACCTTCTGAAGGAAGGAACTAATAGGCTAACTTGTTTGATAAAACGAGTTGCGCATACAACCATAATGGTTTAAATGATAAAAATATTTTTTATTCTTAGCAAACGGCTACTCTAGTAAAATTTTCGAATCGTTTCGAAGCCCTTAGCTATTGGTTAAAAGAAATTTTTATGGACAACATTTATTCCTGGTTTTCAGTTTCCACAATGTACGTCGGTACGAGTGGAAAATGAAATTTCATAGGAATGCGCGATTTCTGTTTCAATCGACCAAGATTATTTGGGAAAATATTTGCCTCGCGAGTACTAGAGTCTCCTTCGTGAGAAGCAAGCGAACGAATAGCAGACCCTAATCTTTATTTTTATCAACGAGCTCCTAATTTGTGGTGTTTTTCAATACTTGCATCTCTCTAAATTTAAAAAAACATTTTACTTCCATTTTTTGGCCGATAAAGCTTTTAATCTAAAGAAAATATTTTTTAAGGCTTAGTTTTATCATCAATTTCGTACACGTATTTTTAGATTAGCTACTGTTATTCTTCTGTTATATATGACAACGTCACTTTTATGGAATGAGGTTTTATCACAGGAATTGATGGAGTAAAATTAATGGCTTTCTGATAGTGGAAGACTCGCGATAGTGAAAAAAAGACTTCTGTAAAATATAATATTATAAACAGACGTTCGGGTACAATATTAATAAGAAGATATGATTTTAATAAAATTTAAGACTATGACTATAAACGTGCATATTTTTTTGAGCACACGTACATTCCCCCTATTTTGTCTGTTGTAAAAATTGTACACTCCGATAAGATTTTTATTCCCTTTTTTTTACTTATATAATGCTTTGATAGTTTTTTCTGTATAATTGAAAATTCTAAACAAACGTTGTTAATGATAAAAAATGTTAGATCTCATATACGAAACGAATCTTTAGCTTTAAACTTGCGTGCGAACCAAAAGTTGTGTGTGTGTGCGTGCGGGCGCAGATAAAAATTTTACACTAATAAGTTACTGCGTTACGTTTTATTATTATTATTTCTACCCTAAACATCAATGAGAGTTTTAGGTTTTAAGGTTTAATTTTATTCATCTTAATCTTAGATTATTATTATGCATAGATTATCGTAATACATTATTAAAGATTTTGCCCTTTTCCTTCCATTTATAGTTCCAATGTGTAGTAATATCTCTATAAGAGAAAGAGAAGCCGGTAGATTGAAGCAATAGTTATAAAATCTCTATTTCTTAATTTAATATTCAAGAGGCTTTCGTAGCTATTTTTAAATTATAAAGCGTATATTTTTCATTCGATCAATATTCCCTCTTTTTATATACAGTTTTTAATTTCACAATTTTACCAAGTCAATGATAAAAAATCGACAATGCTCTTTTAATCGACTACCTTTCAATTCATTTAATTAGATTCCTGCAAATATTGAAGTATTTAGTGCATAACTTTTGAGAAATAAATTTTATAGATTATGTTTTTAAAAGCATCATCGATCGCATCAATTATGGTTACGAGCTTTATGGTTAAGTTGTGATTAAGAATACGTAATGATTTTGCATTATTTCTATCAGACACTTTCGTTAATATTATGAATAATGAAGATACTATTTTCTCGTGTCCCATTACTCGAGCTGAAATATTTTCAATTATTTTCTGGATTTAGGTAATATCACTGATAAAAGTAAAAGCTTAAATTTTTACAGAACTATATTAACAAAGTTGTTGAATTTGTAGTTAAAAGTTGATTTCGATTACGAACTTAAATTTTTATTATCAGTCTTACTTAGGAATCATTTATAAATTATTGTTATTTATACAATACATTCAAAATATAAAATCTAAATCCCGAAAAAATCTTAGCGTTTTCTATAAATTCTTTACTAAACATATTCCTAAAGTAAATAGTAATATCTAATTGTATTATTATGTTTGCTGGACTTTAAAAAAAGTGGAATTATCGAATGTTCTAGCAGAGCCTTTAACTTTTATCGCACCAGGTTCAGCGAGTATATTTTCGTTATTAAAGTGAAAAAGGACACTATTACAGTTGGTCACTTCCAAGTTTAAATCCAAAAGATTATTTTTCACAATTTTTACCAGTTTTTAAATTCTATTTATATTCCTTTTAATTAATATAATATTTATGCAGGCGATAAAATTGTGCGAATGGAAATTGGTGTCGAACGAAGACTCGTTAAAAAAATAGTTTAATTAAAAATTTTGACGTTCATAATGAACTATCTATGCTTCATACATTAACATAATAAAATGCAGTGACAGCACGAAGAGAAGCATCCGATATTTTGTATTTTCTAAGAAAATCCTTTCCCACTTTTATTATTAAGTAAATAGCATCAATGAATATAAAAGATAACTCATATTTATAGCACTGGTTTTCTTATAAAATTCATAAAGATTTTGATAAATTTAAGTCTTTTAAATCTTACTTTGAATAATCCTTTTATTTTAATAAAGTTTGAATTTCAGCAAGAGAAGGTATTTATTATTTTAAGACATTTCGCGAAGTTCTTAATTTAACGAAATTAATTAATTTTAATAAGGGCAGGTTGTTAATAATCAATTAAGAAGAAGTTCACGTTATAGTTGTCGATTTTTTCCATATAATTATGTCAGTCAGAACGAATGGATGTTGAATTAAAGAACTTTGATAAACTTTATTTCTTAGCTAATATAACAAAAAAGGGAGAGAAAAAATCTGGTATTCGAACTTTCATTAGAGACATTTGCATGAATTTCATTTGAAACGATTCAGGTAGGAAAATAGAAATTCAAGATTCGAGTTGGAATTTCTGTAAATACACACGCGCGCACGCGCTAGCACACACGTATATATCCGCGTTGGCGCTAGTACTTTTATTTTCCAGAAATAGTTATTTCAGCTACTGGTTTTTCTCAAACTATATTTCTTACGTTGAAACGTCAACCATTCCTTTATACTAGACTCACGTCACATACGTGCATCTATCTTTCTTACATACCAAACAATCATGCGAGGCGTACCTCGATCGTGGCATATCGTAAAATGAGAGGAAACTTTGTATTCTCTAGAAAGTTTGTAAATATTCAAGAGCTTTATAGAGAAATAAACTGCCTTCGCGTACACGTACAAGAGAGTGAAGATTTTTTCTGCCTGACCCGGAGATTCCTGCATCGTGAATATCTGTATTAGCCCAATCCAGCAATTTAACTCATCTAATGTCCTGCGACTCTTAGTACGCATGCGCCCGAATTTGTCAAGGCAATTCAATGCGATTCAACGCGATTCAACGCGATCCAAGGCGCAATTGAAAAGCTCGGAATTTCTGAATTTTAGCGCTTTGTTAAAATTAAGCGCCAACTCACTTTTAGCAGGCAATGCTTTTCTGCATATTTGGAGGCATTGATCAAGCGATCCCGCGTCTCCAATTTCTAGGTAAGCTCGGCTTTTTCTGTGTTTCGCGGTATCTTTCTGGAATGCAGTCCATCCTCGGTACCCGTTGAAAAACTCGGTGGATGAATGCAATCTTGTGAAGTCAGTCAGGATTCCAAACAGATTATCGTGTTAAAATTCTTATAAATAGTTTTAATTTCTGCTCCCCGTCATCCCGGCTTCTTTCGCGTCTTGGCGTGTTGTTCTGTATACACTATTTTTAGACGCAGAATTCGCTATTGCCAATTAAGTGGAAATGAAAAATTACGCGTCCAAGTCTGCCCTCGACTGGATTCTGAATTCTGGATTCTGCGCCCAAAAGCTCCTGTCGGTTAAATATTTTCAAGATTTTCCTGCTCTACGGATATAATTTGGCTTTTTAATTTGCGATCTGCAATACTGTTTTGCATATCCGAGGATTAGCTAATATATTTCGGCATTAACGCGTAATTTAGCTTCTCATTCTTACTTCATATTAAATTTTTCGCAGTTTTTATTTTTTCGGTGCGCTTATTCAAGAATTACGGGAAATATAATGGTAAAGATTTTGTACTTTAGAGGATTTGAAATTTACGTTTCCGCGCGTTAAATGCAACCTTTAAGTATGAAACGCAGGGCTTTAACATTGCTATAACTTAAAAACTATTTGAGAATTATTTAATTCAAGTACTCTTGGGATCTTTGATGTGCCTCCTAAAATGCATTTGCCTTCAAAAATTGTAGTGCCGCGCATTAAGACGCGGACGGATTACACGCTTGCCCCAATAAACGTTTTCCAAAAATCACTTTTATATTAAGTTTATGCTGTGCTTCGTTTTAATTAAAAGCTTCCACTTTATTCTCCAACAATCTGCTTTCCAATGGTTGGCGGTCAATATTTATTTTCACGATATTTAAGGAGAGTTTATTGGCTGGCCTTTTACTATACAAACATACGGACTGTTCGAGTACAAACGTGCCCTCGTTACACATTTGCAACACGTATCTTCTAATATTTGTTGGCTCGATAATTTTGCCTAATTAAACTATTGTATGTAAATTCGCGAATTTTATTAGATCGCCATTGGTAAAAACTCGCCTCCTTCGTAAGTAAAACGCGGATGAGCAAACAATATGCGTTTAGAAATGGAGGCGGGATTCGTTAAAACTGCAATGATATTCGTCATTACGTTTGTCGCGAATATTTCATCAGACATTAGAGCGGCGCAGTAATAACTTATTTGAATATATATACACACACACACACACACACACATACACTTACCATCGGTAAATTTTAATTGTAAATACCCGGGGTATCCTCGCAAGCGCTCGTAAATATATCTCGGCGGTCCCAGCTAAATTTCAATAAAATATACGACTCGACGTGATATAAATTAATAATTGTATCATTAATAGCGTTTGTTCGCAAATAAGTGTTCTCAATTAGCCGCTATTGCACGAATTAATCGTAATGTCAATTGCAGGAAGAGAGTTTTATAAGGAAATGATTAGCGTGCAATTTTAAGGTTGATTTTACGTGTGCGGCCGCTTAACGTAACGACTCCACTAATGTATTACGTAATGGTATCTTTTGTAAATATTCAAATAAGTTTATGTCTCTCTTAGAGAATTTCGTTCGGGAAAAATAGTATTCGCGCGGTATATTATCCGGGATTACCAATTAAATTTTAGTACTCCGTCGGCCATACAGCATCGAGTTCAACTGAATTAATTCTAAAATCGTTAATAAATTGCCAAGTTCACGATGCGCGTAAAAGGATAGATTTAACGGCCTCGCTAATATTGCAAGGCTAAAAATACGCGGTAAAAAGTAAAGCACGAGGTAAGGACGGGGCCGTGTTTATCGGTTACTGCCTCCGTGCCATACTTTCCTTTTATAGAGCCGCAAAAAGCAGAAAAAAGAGGAAAGTAAAACGGTCTTTTCGAGCTCTTAATTCTTTGGAAAAGTGGTATTCTCATTGGCGCGAGCGAGTACCCGCTCCGACGTAGAGCCCGGGGGGCGATTACAGAGCCGGACTCGGACTCTGCTGATCGATCGACGGCGACTGCGGCGGCGGCGGCGGCGGCGGCGAAGAAACGAGCCCGAAGCGTCGCGCCTCAGAGCCAAGAAACTCGTGCGTGCGCTGCTATCGGCGACTTCAATTTCCCCGATATGTCACAAGAGAGCCAATTACAATCAGCGGCGATAAGGCCCCGCGAGCGCAGGTGGGCGTCCCTGTTTGCGCTCGCTCGGCCGTGTGGGTGCCCGGGCCGCAATTTCCCATACGCTTGTTTCCGCAAACACGAGCGCCGGCGGAGGGACAGGTACCGTACGTACACATAGGGGCGCCCGAGTGGCGTTCGGACTTGTACTTTACTTCGTCGTGTGGCCCGTCGGTAACAGCCTGCGCTCCTTCGCAATGACGTGGCCTCTCAGAGGAGAGCCGGCGATGCGCTTTCATGCACCTACCGTTAGACTCACGCGGCATTAATGATCTATCGATCTGTCCTTCGCCACCAATAAGTACACTTAGCCGCTCGGCTTCATTAGCATTCGCATGGGAAATTTTCGCCTCGGTCTACGCGGAAATCCTTGGCATTTTTCACTCCTTTTAATTGACCCATAACTTCCCTCCTGTAATATAATCGGCTGTAAACGCGCGCGCACTCTAGATGCCGCGAATTCTCACGTCGACGAACCGAATTCTTCGGATACGAAAACATTTCTTCTCTGCTCGGGATTCGGTCTTAAATGTGTGTCAGTGGCAACAGCCTGCAACAGCGTAGTTTCGACCGTAGCCTCGAACGCTAAATTATAATGCACTCGTTCACGCGGCCTAAGTGATTCGCTTCTTAAACGAAGGCCCGCCGCGATAGAGTCGAAGCAGCGCAGCCCAGCAAACGCGAGCCTTTTATTATCGCGTGTGCAGTCGAAGGTGTTGCGCGTGCTCGATCGAGGACTGCCCCGCTCCTTCCTCGAAGCCGCTGCAAAATTTGAAATACGCCACTGGCCGACCTCGAGGAAGGAGGCAAAAGCGAGGAGTCGCGCGGACCCTTTGCACTCACCGGTAGTCGAAAAATGGCCAGGCGCAGCACCAGAAATCAGCGGATGCCCAGTGGTGGTCCGTCTCGGGAGACTCGCCGCGGGCCGTATAAAATTGAATTAGAATCACCCGCCGAGTGTTTACCCACGTTCTCAATTATAGGCGCTGAACCTTGGCTTCGAAATAATTATCTTTCGAGGCCGTTATGCGGGCAACGCTTGGGCTCGCGCGATATCTCGAATCGACCCGCCGAACCCGCCGAACCCGCCGAACCTCGTAGCCGAGCTATGCTAACATCCGCACGGCAGTCTCGACTCCCCGCTATCATCTTCATCCTCTCGTATCTTATAAGGTCTTGTAGATTTTCGTGTTGTTACACGCGTGCGGTACGTCTTAGCTCGATTGCGACCAACGTGTACTTTGCATTTTCACGCTTCCTTCTCCGCTTAACCTAATAAAAGCATCCAATATAAATTTATCGAAATGACTCGCCGTATCTTGGACTATTCAAATTTAAATTCTTGTTTATTGAGTATCTTCAAAGGAATATCCGGAAATTTATAACGCTGCTGATGAAAATACGAGAAATCTTCATTCTACGAGCCCCGAGAGATATTGGATCAATTTATTATCGATGCAAAACTATACAGCAGTTAATAAATCAGTGCGGATTTAGAGGCTTATCGCGTTAAAAGATTATGATAATTTTTTCAGCATATTACGAATTTACTGTAAACTTAATACTCCTGCTTCGCGTTTCGCCAACGGAGGCTTTTATTTTTCCGACGCTCCTCCTCCGCCGAGGCATTTTCCTCCTTCGCGCTGATTTTTCACGCGTACGGGTTATTTCAGTGGTTTGGGCAGCACTTGCTTCTTGTAACGGCAATGCGACTTACGAATAATACGTTGGATCGTGTCAACGGAAAGAAAGCGCCTCTCGATAATTCGGTGCGAGTAAGAGTATAGAGGGGCAGTCTCTAGTTCCAATATTGATTTAATTACGCGAGAGATGTGCCAAAACAGTGTTCCGCGTTGGGATCCTATATGAATTAATGTACGTGTGCAAGCTAACACGCAAACATTGTTAAAGAAAGAGCGCGACATTTGCACCAATGGAATACTCTCCGGCGTAATCGCGTTTTTGGCTTTTCTAATGCACTGTCCGGCGGCTTCGTTCGCAATTTTAACGAAAGCGCCCAGTAGTTCAGTTGTTTAATATTGCAATTGCTGGTAATTCTAAAAAGCACAATTTTCATTTATTAAAGAAAAAAGATAGAGCAACGGCTTAGATCCATCGGAGGTTTCGCGAGGATCGGAGAGATTATGAAAAATCTGCCGAGATTACAAAGGATGTTGGATTTAACAAAGAAAGAGGAAGGACGAGGATGAGAGAAGCCGAGTCAACATCAATGGTCGGCGGGTAAGACCGATCCATACAATAGATAAGAAGATAGCAATCTCGAGCGTATAACAATTACATGATTTTCCATGGAATGAACTAAAGTACTCTGATACCGAATAGGATAAAGGAAAAGTCGGAAGACAACGCCATTGACGGCCGCAGCTTTTTTTCGCAATATTCGAAGCAAGAATTCAATAAGACATTTTTACTCTTCATTCAATTAAGCATTTAATTTACGTCGATTAATCGCTACAAAATGAGATTTATTATACCCTTCGAGGCCTTCGTTCTCGCTTATCGGCCAACAAGGAGGGAAAAATTTTGTTCCTGGAATTGAATAACACTTGACGAGCATAAGCGACTTAATGATTTGTCGTCGGTTTAACCGATCCTCCTATTTGTATTGCCTTTATACTCGTTGAATCTCATCAAAAGCACGAAGACGATCGCTAAATTTACGGCGCGCCGTGAATCAGCCGCCGTCGCTTAAGCTATGGAAATGAGTGTAAATTATTTTATAGATGTTCGGCTAAATTAACTGTTTACTCGTTTTTATATATTTAACGCGACGTCGGTGTGCGTATTCGATCGATGTTACTCGTGCGCGAGCCTCGAGGAAGTCTCCGCGAATAGAAATAGTTTCCCGTTCGATCGCTTTCCACCGAAGGACATCACAAAGAAAGTCGAGACTGCGGTGGTTAGTTGGCGTCGAACTTTCCAATTTCACATCGCGCTGTAAATGTTTTAAAAGCTTTTAATGATAACGTGCGAAATATTTAACGGCGCGGAAGAGTGATTGCGATAATCTCTTGAAAAAATCGGCCCTATAAATTATAATGTAAATATTGGCTTATCGGCCGTTGCAACTTTTATACTTAACATACGGCTGTACTTCTGTGAAATCTAAAATAGTAGATTATTCACAATAAGACCGTAATCTTGTGTTATTGCACAGTTGCTCCGTAACTCCTTAAATTCGCTAAATGCGTTTATATTTGAATCTAATTTATGCCCCTCGAAAGACGTTGTGCGTCCAACTCTATTTACTTTAAAGCTGAGAACTTTGAATATCAGTACTATTCGGTAAATACTCGACGACTATTAAGTAAATATCTCCTCGAAAAGGTCCAAAATTTAAAAATAACGCTTTTCCGCTTCAAATGGCGAGCTCTCGATTGAAGCACAACAGGTGCAAAGAGGGCAAACATTTATGCAATCCTGCAGAATGCATATTTAAGGTGATTGCAGGTAAGTTTATAAAAAGACCGAGAGGATACTTTCATGCGTTTCGATTTTCGCAACAAAGCTGCCGTATTATCCACACTCGAGCAGTCGAAAATTGATTCTGCTTAAAATTTCGAAGCGCTGCTCGAGGATTCATTTAGGCTATATTTCAATATGTTGGGGATTTTGTCCAAAATGTCCTCGTTTTTCTTCAAAAATGACCGGACTCTGCGAGGAGAGACGAAGAGTCGAAGAACCGGGCGAAGGAAGGAGGAAGGAGCAAGATTTGAGTTTACGTATTCGCAGAAGCAGCCATGCATCGAAAACGTGGGAAACGTGTAAAAGGGGGATTTTCTAGCGAAATCTCTCGAGCGTATTTCGCTTAGTCGTTTACTTTCTTGCCTGACGCTTACTAAGGAAAAGATAATGTGGCGATAAAAATAAAAATAAAACATTTTTAGAGGCCGAGAGTATTTATCAAATGTTTTGATTGCGAGGAGATAATTGCCCGAGACTGGAGACTTACAACAACAATAATTCCTCATCAAAAACTGAGCGATAACGAATTTCGTGTTTAATTCTATTTGATTCGAAGCGCGGATTCGTTCGCGAAATTTAAGGAGTCGAGTCGTATTTAGCTCTCTCGCTTCATTCGAAATAATTTTCGTTCTCGAAATTCAACTGTTTTTCATTTAACGAAAATCGAAAAAAACTTTACGGTCAAATCGATTACGATTGGCTTTCAAAAACGAATTCGAGCAAGTAGTATCGTTAAAGTCACCCTTCCAAACTGCATGCTGCAACTGAGATGACTCGTGATCATTGTTCCATCTATTTGAATATTTGGCGGTAATAAATTGCTTCCAGGTCTTTAATATTCAACGCCAAACGCTACCTACTAAATATGCGTAAAATTTAAAAAAAAAAAAAAAAAAGAAGAAGAAAAAAACGATTATAGAAATGTAATAAGCATTTCGTGCAATGTGCTACAGAGCGGAATTTTAGTTTTGAACATCCATTAGTAGGAGAAAAAGCGAAGCAGAGATAAAACAACTTATCCACTGTAACGTTGCGCGCTTTAAATGAGCAGAAAGACGAAAAAGATTTAAAAATTTTATATCACAACGTGTTTGAGTAAAAACTGAATTATAATTCATTTTGAGTTTCGAATCAATTTTAAAAGTAAATAAAACACGCAGGTCACACGCAGCAGTTGAAAAACGAGTACAAATGAAAATTGATGCGCCGTGTCGTTTGTGTGCGAACATACCTACGCTTTTATCTCGAGCCGTTTAAATATTCAAAAATTAATACATGCTAATATAACGTTGCGACAATTCTACTGCCGAAAAAATTATCATTCGCTTTTGAGAGAATTTTGAAGTGAGACTAGGTGAAGTGTAAATCCGCCGAGAAAAAATAATTCCAAGAGAAAACGAAATATATCTGCCGCCCCAGTTGAGTCAGCGTCGATTGATGCGCGGCAACCCTTTGTACGAAGTATTTGCTCTGTATCGTATCATTGCGCCAGAACGTGCACTTTGAACTTTGTGAACAGAATTGACAATAAGGCAGGGGGATTTTTCGTCGCACTGACAAAACTATTAGAATAAGTTTTTAGTTAGGCGCGGAGAATCTCGTTGCGCTCGCGTGATCGGTCGAGCGACGAGTGCCTAATAGAGCTCGAGCTTAGGGACGGGGGCAGGAGCGGGAGCAGAGATCTTTTTGCGTTCACATCCCCTTGGTGACGATAGACATCGTCACCGATCCTAAGTTCGCGGAACGGTTAAGTGACGCTGAATTATCCGTCGTGTAGTCCGTAGATGGACACGGGTGCTAACCTCTACTCTCGAGGAGAACTTCCACTCAGCATCGGTACGTTAATGCTCGGTCAGAGGAATAGAGGGACGTTAAAGATAAATAAAGACAGAGTTGGCTGCTCGAAGGGAAGGAGATAGAGGAGAAACGAGAACTGGAAGGGATAAATGTCTGCTCGCTGCAACCTGGCTGCGCGTTATCTGCGCAAGACTGCGCATACATTTGCTACGCCAAGTACTAGTTTCGTTTTCCTCTCGAACCATTCAATCTCTCCCCGTCTCTTTCTCTATCTTTCTATTCTTGTCAGTTATAGAATCTCCCTTGGCCTTCGTGTAGTGGACTTTCTACTATCAGTTTTGTACTTTATTGTTTGCTTAAGTGTATTATACATCGAGCTACGTGTATTCATTCACCGATGTCATTTTTCCGTTGATGGTTGGGCGATTTAAGCGCAACTCGACTCCTAACATCGTCTACAATGTTTTGCAATGATAAACGCAGTGGGAGTCAATGAATTGGTTAACGTTTCCGCAACCTAAAAAGAAGCCAACGTTTCAACTTTTCCATTATTTCTTGTTAGGCAAACATCCATCAAACGCTACAAGGGGGATCTTTTATTTCATTTCTTGGTTGCAACTTACAGACGCAACTTACGAGACTGAATTGCTCTTGTTGCAAGAGACGTTACGTGCGCGTTACGTACAACGATTTCATTTCATCAACCTTTTTTTCATATTCCTTTCGATTTCTTGCGTAAATTTTTCCGTTGAAAGTAGTCAAGTTTCGTGAAAAAAAGCTCTTGAAAATACCTCCACCTACGACATCGTATACAACTTCATTATAATCTCGCGCAGCCACTTTCGTAACGCGAAATGCGTTATGCAGGATGCGCTAACAGCCTTTCCGCAGCCGTCATTGTTTTTAACGCTAAACCGAGTTACATCTCCTTGTCTCCCGCACAACACGACTGATCGAGGAGGAAACAATTAGCAAGCTGCTAATTCAGCAATTATCCGTAATTTATCTTTTGCGTTCGTACATTCCTGCACGCACGATAATAAGTAATCGAGCAACGCATCCGCACCGTATATTTCGAGTGCGCGACGTGCGGGTAATATTTTTTCCAGAATTAGTTGCTGATTTTGTCGATGACGCGATACCCGTATTCCTAAAGAGTATTTCTTTCGGAGAATGTCGAGAGCAGTGGTTCTCATTTTAAGGAAGGTTTTCCACCGTTTGTGCCTCGTTCGCAGTGGCGTACAACCGCGCTTAGTATTCATCGGAAGTGAAAAAAGTGGTGGAACGGCGCAACTTCCAATATCTCTAATACAATAAAAGATGAAGAAAGAGCAAAATAAATAGGCGAGTGTCTGGGAGGCGATATTATTTTGATGGTCATGATTCCAAGTGGATGCAGTGCTTCTTGAGCCGCAAGCTCTCGTGTTGTTTGACTCGTCCGAGTGACTTTCTCGCATTATCTCTGTCTTTCTTTCGTATACTCACTATTCCACAGTCTGTCACAAGAGCAATAGGGACTCGTCTTAAGGAGACTTAAGAAATGGAGTCGGCGAACGACGTCGTCAGAGATAGGAGGACGCACACTTGGATGCGCAGTCTCGTCCTGTCTCCGTCTTGGCCTCGGTCTCGGTCTCGATCTCCGTCTCCGTCTGCGTCTCCGACCCCGACTCCGCCTCCGCCTCAACCTCCGCCTCCGTCGCTAGCTCCCGAGCGTCCTCTTCTTTCTTACGCTATCCTCTTTCTTTTCCTCCTGAACGAACCATAAATATAAATCTCACGGATGGGAGTAAAAGATCGAGGTCCTCTTGAGCTCGGGTTCACCTAGTGCACTGCCATCGGAGCGAGCAGACGGGGGAGGGAGGGAGTTAGGCATCCGCTGAGTGCCGCGTACTGCATTACCAGATCGGCTCGTCTAATGCTGCAAGCTTTTTCGTTCTCGGATCTCGTCTTTGCCCTCCTCGGCGTTGGCCTCCGATCCCCATGTGACGTTTTATCCATCCCATCTCCGCGCGATGCGCACTCCTTTCTCGCACTCGCACCTTCTATATTCAAGAGTCCGCGGTAAGCAGCGACACTCGCATTACACTGTATCACGCAACTTTCGATGTAAATGCACTCTCGAATGGGCGAAAAATGCGTTTTATCGCGAGTCGGAATAATGTTCGAATCTGCGTTTCATATTAGCGTTGTGCAACGCCAACGGACTGCGTCACATATAAATGCACGCAGGTTGGCGTTGAAAAAATGTCCACGGCTGAATCGGGTGCTACACACGACGTTTCGAATACGCGTCTTGCTATTAAGGGGCTTGTTTATATGACAATGCAGCGCAAACAAATGACAAAGGAGTTTGTCTTACGAGTTGCGGACGTTAATCTAACTATCGAAATTTCGTCTGCGTACAATAACGTCCTTGTCACGGATAATGAAAGCCCGGGGATTCGATGGCGCAACGACGTTCGTACTCGCACGTATTTATCGAACTTGATAAAACATTGAGTCTGGCTGCACGCTTTGGGGGACTTTTCTCCATCAGTTATCGGTACAAGGATGCGTCTGTATCAACAAGTACTTACATGTGTTGAGGAATAATTCGATATTAAGGCACCTCCGCGTCACCATAAATACAATGCTCGGAGATGCTTACCGCGCAACTCTGCGCACGAGGAAGCAGCGGCGCGACTGCTTATTTCAGCTTTTCTTCTTATTTTCCCTCCTGCCCCGATTCCCGGTGCCGCTCCTCCTCCTATTTTCGTCCCATTTTTCTCCTCGCGCGCTTGACACCGGAGCTCGATATAGCGCGCGACGAGCGGTAAGCGGATTGCGGAATCGAATGTTGACGCAGTTCTCTAGATGCAACCGATGGCTATAGTGGAATGCATAATGCGGAATATACTTCTTACGCGCAAAATATGGGAGAAAATAGAGGTACTAGTGCGCGAAATAAGAGAAAATTGCGAGATCCCGTGCGGCGCTCACATTTTATTGCCGCGTTATCCCTGTCGTTTCTTTACCTTTCATTTCCCTTTCGCAGCTCGGTTCGCACGTTTTCTTCGAAAAATAGTAGCATCGATAAAGCAGCGCGTACTTATTGCCGGCTGAAATTAATCAGAATCATCGCGCGATCCTCGGCCGTGTACCCAGGCGCTGGCGGCGGCAGTAAAAGTGGTGGCGTCGAGATGGTACTCGCGAAAGCCAACGCAATGCTATATAAGTTAGTCATCGTTGAGAACGATCCAGGTAATGACCAGTGTTGGGCCAACCTCGATTGCAAATTCATAGGATTCCCCGCTCTCTTCTGTCTGCGCGCGGATACCGTAGCTGCTGTTCGTGTCGTTTTCCAGTACTGTCTCTCGGTCCTAACCACCCTCTTCGTATCTCTTACTCCAACTGGAATTTTCCTTTTTGCACGTTCCCCACTTCACGTACCGCAATTTTCCGAGTATATTTTTCGCAACTACAGCTTACGCCGAGACCCGCTTCTTCCTGTTCTCCAGCTCTCTCTTTCTCTCTCCTTTTCAAATTCGCTTTTTTCCCTCGTTATTACTTTCCTTCCCGGCTGAAAATTACATATTGGAGAGAGGATTTTCAAAGGAAACGAAGCACGGGATATTTCTGAAATTTTCCGCATCCACAGTTGTGCGCGGAGGAGGTGCTCGCAGCGCCAAGTCGCAATATTTAAGCGACGAGGATTCGCAATTAGTCGAAAAAGAAGATTAAGATTGGCTCCGATGTGTTGACTAAGAGTAAAGCGCCAGAGTCGAGTGCGGCACGGCGTCGCCTCGTCGAAAGCCCGGTTGGCCAAGAACAAGAACGAATATCCTTGCGAGCAATTTTCTTAATAAATGATCCTATTACACGAGGCCAGAGCGCGCGATAAAAACAGCCCGTTGAAATATCTTATATATCATTCTAACGTGAAATTGGATATTTATTGGTGACAGATAGGACGTGCCAGTTCTGCGGATCGGGGCTGGGCAATCAATCATAGCAGACGCTCCCGCGCACCGCTGCAACACTGTACGTCTAGGCGCGCACTCCTCTTCGACTAGCGTAATGAATTGCGTCTGCTGCAATAGCTCTGGTCAGCAGCAGCGGCATCAGCAGCGCCAGCGGTGCAACAGCGGTGCAGGCTCGATGCTGGTCTGCTTGAAAAATAACCCTAATTCCATTGTTCCCCCTGCCACGCACATATATTCCCCGAGTCAGGACTACGCGGCGGACCGACGGCATATCACTTGGGATATGGCTTTGTCGCTTCGCCTCGCACCTACTCCCCCGCGCATCTCCCGGCATGCGTGTGCGCGCAGACGCAACAGCCGGACAGTCTCTGCGCACAGTCCCGCACTCTAAATGCTGAAAACGGCCGCGGACCGGGCTTTCCCCCCGAGAGAGGGGGGCGGGGAGAGCCTCTGTGGCGTCCGCGGCCTGCATCGGCGCGAGTCTCGATTTAATACGTGGCCAGACACGCAGAGCTTCGCAATTTCCGAATCTCCAAGGTATCCGCAATCTAGCTTCCTTCCCTCTCGGCCCGGCCACTTGCCACTCGATACGCATGATATCCGCGCTCGGGAACGTATCGCGACGGGCGGTCTCTGACGGCCGAGCAACTCGTCCGCGCCAGGGAGGAGGAGCAGCTCGAGTTCGTACTCGCCAAAAGTTCTGAAAAGAGCCGCGGACGCTCCGGGATCTTCGCGCCATCTCTTTGATGTATTAAAATTGCGATCAAAGCCGACGACGATATATTTAGCGGATTTTCGCCATCATCTTGAAATTATTAACACAACTCTGGTTGTTGGCTGCTCGAGTCGACATTTCCATAAAACAATTTGCGGGGCTGGAATTTTTTCCAGCACTTGTGGAAGCAGCTGCGCGATCCCCTAACGAATCTCGAAACGCGATGAGAAATAGCGGAAAGCTTGATAAATACATAATTCGAATCCGCGCGCAGCGGATTACACATTTTCAGAATTGATGTTAAAATCCATTCGTAAATGGATTGCGATTAGTGGGGAAGCGAGCAAAAAGTCTCGAAGCGCCCGGATAGAATTCGAGGCTCCGGAAGATTAATTGTGCCAGAAGAGAGCTTAATAAGGTCATGGTTAATAAGTGACCCAATCGCAGATGAGAGGCCAGCACGGCTCGTCCGCAGCACACATGACAGATAATTTAATCGTGCGCGATTTCCTCACTGCTGTGCGAACGTCATTATGGCGATTGTAATTTATTAAGCTGCCGTGGCCGCACGTCGAGTCTGTCCGAGGAACTTGTGCATCTTCTCGCAGCGCGACCTGCGCACGTCTCTCTCGAGAACACTCGCCTCGCCTCACCACGTGAATCTCGGCCGACACCCAATGCTCCGAGGAGCATCCTTTAACCATTACCCGTCCAACTCTCACCCTCGTTCAACACTCGCGATACATGCGCTTTGACGGCCCCGAGAATCACTTTATTTTCATACTTATTATGCATGCAAATGTATCTTTCAATCACATTTTCTTTCAATTGCATTCTTCGGCTTTTTCCCCTCCGTGGCCGTCGAAATTAATTGGCTTTTCTTTTGAGTAATCGCTTGCATTTTTCTCCTCCGACGATTTGACACGTGGGCTTGCAGAGTCTTATTTTTGTTCCGCGCCGCGCATTTTGTAATTTATTAACGCATCAATAGCGCGAGTTTCCAGCCAACGCACAAGCAATGTTCTTAACATTATACGGATAAATAAGTTTGCTTTGCAATTCGTTTCGAAGCGTCCGTTTCGTAAGCCATTGCTCGAGTCAGAAGCTAATACACATTCGCTCGACAATGTATCGAAATAAAAGTTATATGATTAATTACAGCTCGTAAGGGTGAAAAATAGCGGGGGATCTTTGGCTCGTTTTTCAATTTTTGGAAAATTAATTAATAAATTGAATTAATCCGCGCGGCGCAAGCAGACGATTAAAATTATTCAACGGTAATTTAAAGTAAACTTAAATTATCCGACGATTATTGCCGGTCGTGTGCTAAAAGCAATTGATCCATCTCTACGCGACTATTGCGACGGATAATTTAGGAACAAATAAATGCGAAACGTACAACAATGGCGATACTGTATCCAAATACGAATGTATTTAGTTTATTATCGGCCACAATAACTTTCTTGCACAATAGTCAGTTTTCCTTTATTAAACTTAAATCGATCGCAATTATTCAATGTTCATGTTATATATTTCCAGACAATACAGATACACTTGTAGTTATCTTTCAATAGGTTTTCCTTTGCCGATGCATTCGGTTGTTTTCCATTTTATTCGCTAAGTTCTCTCGCACAAGAATTCCTTCGATTTCATATTGTCGCATAAGCCAACCTTGCTTCGTGCGATATATAGTTGCGAAAAATAAGCTTTGCCCGCGTTCAATTTTATCGTTTATAATTAATTGTTCGTTAAAGGGGTTTATAAACTAATTTAAGAGCGAACGGAGGAACAGGGCTCGAGGACGATATTCAAAATATTACGCGGAGAGGAGCGAGATGCGACGGACAAATTTTTCCAATGATATCCTTACGGAACAGATAATTATTCCTCGAAAGAGACGAAAAATAGACCATTTCCTTGAAAAAGCCCTGAGCGGATCAGAAGACGATTTAATCTTTATACCCTTTTCATCTATTTATAAAAGATGTAAGTAGCTAAAGAGGAATAGCTATAACAGAGGAGCAGACTAGGAGGACCGGGAGGACGATCGCACCGAGATCAAGCGAAAATGAACGGCCTTCGTGGACTACCGTTTAAAGCGCTCCGCAAACCCCTTAACCTCGTATCCCGGCAAAGGATCTCTCGAGTAGTCTTTGCCGGCACTGAATCCCTCGCAGGATTACGCCGTTCGCTTAACAGGACGTTAATGTAAAAGGAAAATCGTCTCCGCTGTGATCCCAAGCGTGTCGTGATCTTCTTACATATTAAGCAAACACTAGTAAAATGCGCTGTCCTCGATCGCGACCAGATCGTCGCGATAAATGCAGGAATAAGTCTTTTCCGTGCAGATGGCGAGGGCCGAGTGAGTAGCTCGGCTCAGATGCGAGATCGAGCGCGAGTAGCGAATGCGAATTAATCTTGTCGGCCGGGCTCGTGAAATGACGAATCGGAGAACGCATCTTAGGGAGTGAGAGCGCGATCCTCGCCAAGATATCTTCTGCTTCTTTTTTCAAAGATCTCCGACCCCTGCCAGCAATTATCAATAGTCTCTGCGTTTTCAAGAGTCGAGGCTGAAAATTGCCTCTAGCGCGCCCAGAAGGGCTCGCCTAGGGCCGTCAGAGCCCGCAGAGACGCAGCAGACATTGACGAGCCGTAATCAAAGAGAAACTTATAGATCGGCGCTCGATTAGCTCTTGATATCGTCCTTTTAACAAACTGCGGCCGATCCAACGTTGTGACAAGAGCATTAAGGTTGACAACAACTACGTGGCTCGCACCTGTAATTAAGCGCCGCGGCACGCTGTCTAAGAGCGGCGCACAGGCGTGAACTTGGCTCGCAACGCTGATAGGCGTTAGAGCGCCGCTCGTGTCAAAAGAGCCTTTAAACAGGGTTGGTCAGCGTTCGCGGGTTCGCGCTCGGTAATTCCGGCCCCGTCAGCGTCAGCTACGCGCCCAAAAGCTCGTCATTTCGGGACGAGCCATTGGGTAACGCGTAATACGTAGCGCGCCAAGGGTTCGTCGACCCCGGAGACTCCGTGCGCGTTGCAACTAACAGGATACCTTGGGGAATCGAGTTTAATTTTAAGGTCGGAGCCGCGAGAGCTGCGAACGGCCTGGTTGGCACAACGAAAGCGCCCACGGCTGCTTTCGGGCAACTTTAGAAATTAGATGTCCAGGCTAAAAGAGCCTGGATAGCGACGCCCGAGCGCCTCGGCGAACCTCAATCTGCCGAGGTCGCGACGCGAGAAGGGAGTCGTCAGCCATTGATCTCTGCGCGCCTTCTTTCTTCCAGCGCTGATCGATGTCTTTTTGATCTCCGACTCTCCCCCTCCGCCTACCTCTTATCCAGTCGATGCCTGTCTTATCATCAGTCTACTTAATTCTCAAGATTAATAAGCGTTGTCGATCACTCTCGTTGGCTCCGCACTTTTTCAGCTTCTTGCGATATCCAATTCCATTATCCTTATTGTTGGTGCGAGCTGCCGGTAGGCGCACCTGCTTCGTAATAAGCCAGGACAATCTAATAACCTTTTTATTTTTATCGGTTTCGTGACGAATGCATCAATTATAACGCGCTCCCCTTCCCTCTTTAGCGCAGTGGCCGGCGAGCGTCCCTCGGCCTCCCGCGCCGATGATCAATTATGAGCTCGGCGTTTTTACTAAAATTTGCTCCTTTCGTACGCTATGGATGAGTCGCAGCACCGGGGAAACGGGAGCAATAAAAGCGGCGGCATGCTTTATCAGCCGCTACGCCGAGGAGGAGTGCTGGAGCGCGTGGCAGGCATTCCTAGCTTCCACCAAGATTGCGACGGCGTACGTGACTCGCAAATTCGATGTATAATGTCGACTCTCTCTCTCTCTCTCGTACACTTCTTCACGACTGGCTCTTGATCTTTGCTAAATAGACAGAATTAATCGCAGCTGTTAACGTAAGCTTTACTCAAAGGAACGTGATGCGTAATTCAAAGGCCATAATGAGTCTCTTTAATCGATTTCAATTATTGCACCTCATGATCATTCTTTCGATAGTAATTGCCATGCAAGCACTGCTCTAAGACATTAATCGAATAATAGAGATTTTTCAAGTTTATGCACCTCGCTTTAAAAATCCTTTTTAATCGCTGCAGCTGCCTATATCTACAAAGCGCTGCCCCGCTCCTTGCGCTTCTTCGCCTCTTGGGGGATTTTTACAATTTCCTAAATACAAAATTACTCGTAATAAGTTTCGAGTTTCATATCAGATTAGAAAACCGCGCGTCGGTGAATAAAAAATAAGCGCTCGCGGCGATACAGGAGAGCTTTGGGTCATTCGCCCGCGCGTACCGCCAATC
Organism: Platyscapa corneri; assembly: GCA_018907185.1. Classification (NCBI taxonomy): domain Eukaryota; kingdom Metazoa; phylum Arthropoda; class Insecta; order Hymenoptera; family Agaonidae; genus Platyscapa; species Platyscapa corneri. The sequence continues at coordinate 2,652,471 of JACCHW010000023.1, read as the reverse complement.
CGTCTTGACTGAAGCACTGCTCAGCGCTCTTTGAATTTTGAAGCTCTCGAAAACTATATGAAAAACACATTCGTAAAGCACAAAGAGCTTTAGTCCGTAGCAGTGTCGAGGCTAAATGATTAAATTAAATCCGAAAATGAATTGCCATCGCGATCGGATCGAGTTGCGCTTTAAACACGAGAAATTTTGCACTCGCGGAGAGCGGGGGAAACATTTCAAAGGAACGTTTAGCACGTGCTCGTGGAAAAGTGGTGAAAAAGCAGTCGAAACTCGTCCAATGAGACCGACGTATCTCCAGGTATGTGCGAATGCACTTCGCTCTCGTAGGAAGCATAAATGTACACGTGTACGTTGGAATGACTCGTGTAATACGTGTTCGTGTGCGGTTATGAAATCTGATGGGAGTGTTTATTCAGATTTATGGAAATTCTCGTCCGGTTCAATTTGTTCATTATCGCTCTGCGCGCTTGTAAAGCGGCTTAGAATTTTTACAACCAGGCTACGGCAAATGGAGATTAATTCGCAAAGGTGCACGAACTGTCGCCCGTGCATTTTCGCAGCGCGCGCTCGGAAAGGAAAAAAGCCGAGCCGGATAAATCAATAATCGGAAGAAGGGCATCGTATATCACTTAAAGCGCTTCTCTTCCCGAATATGCCCTACTAATTGCTTGACGTAATCGCTTGTGGTCACTGACACGCTCGTGTTTCGTCATACCAGATGAGCATTTACGGAGATTTCACTTTTTGCCCGTAGTGCCGAGTTAGATGCTGTTGCTGGCGCTGTCACAAGTTAGTCGAGTCCGCCGTCCAGGTGAACGCGAGAGCATAAATGCCTGGTTCTTCAGCCTCACCCATGCTTGCGAACGGTAGCGAGAGATGTAACTCGATACCGAATCCCACCGTGATTAACGACGTTTCACGCTCGTCCAACGTCGGTTCCTTTCTATCTATCCCTGCCCGTGTCCCTCCCACCCTTCCCGCCTCTCTCTCCGCCTCTCGTCCCCTCGCTCGCTCGCCGAACCTTCTTTCGACCTTCCGTTTTTCTGCCATACCTTAGCCAATATAAACGAGCTCAAGGATTTGCGATTCACAAGCTTTTCGTAGGGCAATAACCTCCTTTTCTAGCGATCTTTCTTTGTTTCTTGAACGCATTAAAGACCTTCGCGAGATAACTAAAGCCTAGCATTACATTACGCAATATACGAGATCGTCTTATGGCTCGGATTGCATTTTTTCGTCGAATCCGTAGCGCTTATTTTGCAAAAAGCCGGCACTCTCGGCGTAACTTGATTTCCCGATGAATTCCAGATCCTTCTGTGATCAATAGCTCTAATAATATAAAGTAACTAAAAGTTGCTCGCGTCCAGCCTTTGGCTGTTACCCGTAAAGTATTATTAATGCGTATTGATCGCGCAAAATGTTTCAGCTTTTCAATTAAGGTTTTTTAATCGCGGCTAAGCCTCGTGCAATCGTACAGCGGCGTCGCGGAGATTATACGATCAAACTGCAGCTAACAACGCATAAATATATTTTTTATGCGCGCGGATTCGCAATATCGACGCGTAACGGTAACGTAATATTCGCTCGGATTACAAGATGGAGCGAGGCGCAGTTTATTCAGAAGTGTTTTTTCGAAAAATTCGGAGTACTGTTAGGAGGAGTTGTCACGAGGAGGAGGAGCGATTCAAACGAAGTTACGACCAACTCGTTTGCTTTGGCAATCACAGAATTTTCGAAGCGAACTCTTCCGCCTTTTTTCGTTTTCAAATGAAGCTATTCTCTGAATAATAATTTGAAAAAATGATGCGCACCGAGCGAGCAGGTGTTTATTCGATCATTTTAATTTAATTTCCGTCCAAACACATCGGGATCTAACGCGTTGGTGAGCAAGAATGCGAGGGCAACAACTCGAACGCACGGAAAATTGAATCTCAATATTGCCAGATCGTTTTTGAAATTAATTAAAGATAATTTTTTTGCGCGCGATGTAATTATAAAGCGTAATATAGATTGAAAATCCGAGTATTGCATTATTCAGTGTTTTGAGAGGAAGCAGAAACTTGATATTTCTCGCGGCCGATGGCTTCTCTGTATCTCCTCCCAGTCACGCTCTCTCTCTCTCTCGTTTATCCGACTACAGATCTATACGTATGTTTTTATCCGCCTGCATTGCACTACCTGCCGGATCCTCCAGTTTTTTGGTATATAATTGGAAGTATCGCTGGCAAAGACCACGAAACGTATTCTTTCTCGCACTGCGGTAGGTCTTCGTGGAAGTTGTAACTACCGTTCGCTCGACGCCCGCGATTCAGCCTCCAGTGTATGACTAGTGAGGATAAAAGCTTATCGCCTATCGCTAAAAAATATAGCGACCTAGTGACTCTAAGCGTAGGCCGCGACGCTACCGTCCTCCTCCCCTCTCTCTCGCTCGCTCGCTCGCTCGCTGCAGTGCCTCGAGTGCCGTGTTTCCTCGATTCCCTGTTCCCGCGTAAAAGCCACTCGCTGCGTAAACGTCCGCTGCGCTGCGAGAGAAGAACCGTTGGCCGCTTCCTCGCTACACCACCCGCGTTATACAAGACTTCTTTAGTGCTGCCTCTCCTCTCGCTGGCGATTCTTAGAATATTCGAGCTGCAACAATGGCTTTTCAATTACTGTGTAAACGTGAAAAGGCTTTTTATTTAAATGTGCTCGAATGAAATTATGAAGTTGCCGGTTAATGATAAATTGTATACAAATACGAAATAGGATTACCTTCGTTATATAAAGAGAGCGGCCTTTTCGTATCCCCCATTCAGTATCGATTCAAAAGAACTCATTGCTGGAACGAGCGACTAATAATGGTGAAAGACTCGGGGGCGGTGGCGGCGGGGGCTTATTTTTCTAAAGCTAAACAATAATGATATTCCCGAGTATAAATTTAATCACTTATAAAAACGACTTCGTCTCCGGCTCCTCCAAATGCTCCGCCGCAAAAAACTTTCCTCAACTTTGATAAATAAACCTTTTTTAATTCGCGTTTAAAACTAATTTAAGTCAAATAAAGATCTTTTAACTTTTTAGAGAGCATTTTTGCGCTCGGATAAACTGCTCTTGTACGGAGCTGGAGGAGGTAAATTGACGTTCGCCGGTAAAAAAAAATATCCGAATCTCGGCAACTTCCCGTAAATTAACAGTTTCAAATTGATGTATTTCAAAGTAATTGTTTTAACCAGACGCTGCTGCATCTATACGCGTTAAAACTCATATACACTTAAGCCATTAAATACATGCATAATTGGTGCGCCGTATTCAAATTCAATTATAAGAGTTTAAAAGCGCACTCGAATATTTTTCACTTTATGCACGAGACTCTTGTTTGGCCAACTTTTAAAATAATTTTTCGAATTTATTCTTGCCGAGACTCTATTATTTATTTATCATTTTATTTATGCCCGTTGTTGCTCTCGAAACACCAAACTTGGCCGTTGCTGCGCCGTTGTGCCCCACCGTTTATTTATAACATTTCACTCGTGCAATTTGGAGCGCGTAAAGGAAATGCAAAGCACTGGATCGCGCGCCTCTCCCTCTAGTCGATAATGAGCAATAAAGGGAATAGCTTTTATCGGAGTGCGAGGTCTTCAGAGTCTCTAGATTTGCTTCGTTCGTGACTTATCAATTTAAGCGTGCACGAGGATATTATTGCCAGAGCCGAAGGAGCGAAAGAGTCGAGGATCGTTTTTAATTTCTACCCCTTCCCTCTAATACGATTTAGAAAATGCTTGTAATCGGATTCGCGGAATAAGAAAAAAGCTTCTAACTGGGTTAACTAGCTTTTTCTCGCTTTTTATTTCCGACTCTCTCGCTTTCTCGCTCGGCCGTCCTGAAGCCGCTAGATTTTCCCGCCCGGAGCTATAAACTTCTCCTTCTGTGCCTCGGCGCTGCCTTTATTTCTCACGAGGGAAGGAATTCTGGAAGACGGATGCCTGACTGCTGTCGGATACTTTTCCCGAGGAGTATAGAAGCAGCGCCGGTGAAACAGAACGTCGCGCCGAAGCTGCGCCGACCTTTTCAGCTACAAGTCAAGGGGCTAATTAATTACCATTCATTATGCACTTAAATATTGTAAGAATAAAATCCGTTACGTTACTAGCCGCATATTGTGCAGCCACTCTCTCTCTCTCTCTCTCTCTCTCTATTTCTTTCTTCCCTTATCTGCATTTTCTTCCTTCACTCATATTTCCTCGCGAATTTTAAAGAAAAGAGGCATCCTCGAGGAGATATCCTGAAAAGCGTCGAATTTTCAATTGCGAAATTTAATCGACGCCGCTTCCAAGTCGAGGCGACGATAGTCGAAGCTTATCGAATAAAGTATTAAAAGTCGCTAAATTGTACGCGTACGAATAGTCGGCGGCGCGCGGCAACGGAAAACATTAACTTTATAATGGCGTCTTTGATTAGATAAGCAGCACAATAAATATACAGGTGTGATAACAAACGTGCAATTTATACGAGACTAGGATGGCGCGGGCTCGAAAATTATTAAGAAAACATAGTTGCAAAGAAAAAACGAATGCGGAATAAATTACGAAAGTATATTTATTGCAGATGCCAAATTAGAATAAAAAGGATGAGCTCGCAATTGCACTCTTAATGATGTAAATGGGATAATCTCTCGTATTAAATTATCCGTGTTTTCTTGCGTATCGAAGCTACAAGAGTTTGATAACCCACGTAGCGGGTGATATACATAATATAAATATAAATCAAATTTCTAACTTACCGAATTTGCATAGACGAGGATCGTTCGATTAATGTAGGGTAAACGTACCTGCAACAGAAGACGAAAGATGAATAAATTCATTAAAAGGAGCTTCATCGAGGGGCTTTATTTTAAAATGCTGCCAGTGATATGGTAAATAAAATTTATGTCGATAACAGAAATCCATGTCCCCGTTTGTTTTTTCCTCGTAAATCGTATCAGGAACAGGACGCGTTCGGAGCGGCGATGAAATCATTAATAAGTATCGTCGAGGCTGCTCTTGGCGGCATCTTTTAAAAACCCGTTTGGGCACGCGACTCGAGTCCGAGCCACCGCTCGTTTGGGCCCAACCGCGCTCTTTTCCTCCCCCCTTTTTATCTCCTTTTTTGCGTTCCTCCTCCCGGGCGCCTCTGCATTCCGCGCTCTGACGCAACGCGCGGCGCTCGGTTTTTTTCTCTTTCCGGACCGATTGAATTTTAATTAAGGAACAAGGTCGGGCTGACGACGGCACGCGCGCACCACCGGCTTGAGCTCACACTTGGCCGCATTTATTATGCGAAGCTCGAAGAAAATTAGGTAGCCGTATCGAACGGTACATCCGCCGCCGCCGCCGCCGCCGTCGTCGTCGTCGTCGTCGTCGTCGTCGTCGTCGCTGATATGTGGAGCGAAGACGTGACTGGGCGCGCGTACGTCGTACATCGGAGCCGTCCCCTGGTGTATCGGCACCGGCGTGTTTCCGCTCCGTTGTCCTTTTATGCTCGGCGAATGTCTCCGTATGCACATGGAGCCGCGTCCACACACGCACGCAACGCCGAGCGCAACATCCACGGCCAATGTTCCGCTAATATCGGAGGCAAATGTGCGAGGGTCAACAGTTTTTTTTCGCCAAATGAATTTTAAACTGAACGCTGTGCTCGTAGATTTCAACGTATCGGCAGTTTTTTTCAATAACATCAAATATTGTGATAAAAGTTCCTATTTTTCTGTCTCCTTTTTTTTATAACTCGTCGTGTAACTTTTTCGCAAATGCGCAAAAGTTAATTCAAGCACCCCAAACAAATAGTGGATCCGCGTTTGCCGCGCGCGCTTTTGCAAAACTGTAGACGGCGATATTTTATTAAAAGGCTTCGGTACTTCCCGAATTCGCTCAAAACGGGATTGCGCATTAATATTTTACAACGGAGAAACTAATGAAGTGCGAAATACGATTCAGTGTATGGCTCTACCAGAGCTGAACCTCGATCATTCGGTTTGCATAATGTGTAAAATTTCTTTTAAAAAATCATCGAAAAATCGCGTTCGTATCGGCAATACGCGAGTCAATCTCAAACGCTCGCGAGTTCCAACTGCCTGAGCTTCCTAAGCTCTTTACTATCTATTCAACGGTAGATTACATTGTTAAACTCGTCTGCTCGTAATTAAGAATTTCGAGTATTCGAAAAGAGGATGAGCACTGGATAATTTGCAAAATGTATCCGCAGCTCGTGCGCGTTGAGCAAACTTGGACGGAGGAAGGAAAGGCGCTCGGCAAGCCTATAAGAGCTTTTTTGCGACCAATAAATTCTAATAGACCTTAGCTGCTCTTACACTATTCATAATCACTGACACGTATAAAATACAAGGTATCATAAGCATGTGTTACATTCCCGTTTGCGCTCGAGTTCCGTGACCTTATTTTGTCACGAGTGCAGAAATGCGGTTTGCATACTTTAAAGAGAATTCCATAAGATGACAAATATACGATCGCGGCGTCAAAGGGATTAATGAGTTTGAGCGGATAGAAGCGGCGCGCACTTTTGCGGGATAAAAGTTGGCGAAATTTATGCGCACGGGTGCGCGATGTAAGACCTACATATCTCGATGAATCTTATCAATTTGAAAAAGTGCGGGCAAAAGTTTTTACGAAAAGTACAGTGCACAAGAAAATTAAAGACCTTATTTAATCAGATTATCTGCAACCCTATGGGCTTAAATACGTCGTTAATCACAGCTTGAAATTAAAGTTCCGCTAAAACCTGTGGCTCAGCTCGGCTGCCTCCAAAGAAATCGTAGCAGAAATCCATTAAACACGGGGCGATTAAAAAGATCGTTCGAGTACGGCGGCGGCGCATGGACAAGTTTCCGCGCACGAGCCGTGAAGGGAAACACTTTGAAATTGAAGGCCTCGGCGCGTATAATGAATTAAGGAATGGTAGGACGCGCCGCGACGATTACAGGCCGGGACTTTCCGGGTTGTGTAGAATAACACGTCGGTGCGCGGCTGTTTGCAGGCACGGGCCCCATTTAATAATCGGGCGCTCTTCCTCGGGAGTCGGTGTCCGGCTCGGCGGCGACGGCGACGAGGACAGCGGCCGCGTCGTGCCCTCGCGAGCTCGTGCTTAACGGGGTTATCATCGGAAATACTCGTAACTCGGCCTCGCGTGACAGACCGCAGGCCCCTCGCGCATCCATATTCATCGTCCTGCACGAGCGCCTCGTAATTCTGCCGCTCCCCTCCCCCTCGCTATGCATCCTCCCGCTCGTTATACTCGGTTGGCGCAGTTAAATCAATCGACATTAACGACCTCGCGCCAAATGTTTACTATTGCATCGTTGCCGCCGCCGCCGCCGCTCCGACCAATACTCGCCAATTTATCATTTCAGATGCCGCGTCTGATACCGCGGACGGACACGCTCCCGCTCTCGGCCCGACTGCGTTATTGTTTTTCTGGCCCCTGCGCCCTTGGTGACGGATCCTCGGACTGCCTCGAAACGTCTTTGCCGTCCGCGCGCCCCTTCCGATCGAAACGGAACGAGCGCGAGAAGCCGGTGCGAGCAACTCTCGCAACGGGACGAAATCAATAATGAGCCGCGAGCACTCGCGAGCGAAGAAAAATGGGACGCGGTTCTGCTCCTTTAAAGTCGGCGAGGGCTCGAAAAGGGCAGCGGGCGACACCGAGCCGAGGCTACTACTAGGGCTCGTCTTATTTTCTTTCCATCAGAACCAAAGCAGCGCTGCAATATCGCCTCCTCCTTATCGGCTAATGAAAACTCGTGTACGATAAACGGAGAGAGACGGAGAGGAAGATTACAAAGCCACGCCCCCGTGAATCTGTATCCGTTCGAAATACAAATGGGTCCGCTGATGGAAAGAAAACCCGGGATGTTTTTGTTGGAGTGCAGGTCGCGCCCCCGGCGGCCGAGTAGCGGCGACGACTTTATCAGCGACCCGGCCGTCCGAAAAACATCTACAAGGCATCTCTGCGCGCGGAGACGACGCGTCGGCAGTACAAGGGCTGCTGACCGACCACGGCGATGCCTCGCTCCGTCGCGACGATAAATCCGACGGGACGATTGCGATTCTCGCTCGCGGAACGACGTCGTTTCCTCGTATCGGAACACCGGCGCTAGATCGCGCGGCAAATCACCGGGATATCGGGTCGCGCGCGATAAAATTAGCAACCGAGCGCTCGAAAAGCCTCCCCCGAGGATAACCGCCCCCGTCTGCTCGCGTTCGTGTTGGCGCGATTGTCGAACTCCGTCGCTAATGTCCGCAAGTTTTTCAATTGCCGAGCGATCTTACTCCCCGAGCCCGAGCCGCACCGCCTCCCCGTGGTTCACCCCGACGAACTACATAATCCCGCGGACGGGGACCTTGATTATTATTATGCTGGATTCGCCGTTCTCCTTGGGCGTAAGCGCGCCCTTTTATCGTCTTTCTGAACTGTATTAAGTTCAGAAAGTCTGAAAGTCCGGGAGAGGAGATGTTCGAAGGTGTTACGTGGATTTTTTCTAGGTTTTGGATTTGAGGTCGAGGATTAGATTTATCTCGCGCTCACGCCGAAAGCGTTTTTCCATTTTATTTTAAAATTTTAGTTTGTAAATTGTGGTGTAACGTTATTTTCAAAATTATCGCGCAGCGCTTGACTGATGGGCCGAATTTAGAAACGAATTGTTTGACAATTATTAAACGACAAACATCCCCCGCTTACCCCTTTAGAGCTCCTGTTTCCAGTCCCGATGCTTTGGAAAAATATTGGCGAAATTTCCAAAGGAAAATATTGAGACTGCCGAGTGAGTATCAAGTTCACTCGGATATTTTTTAATTCAAAAGTCAGCTCTTATTACAAGAAAAATGCCTTCCAAGATAGGCACGTTGAGATATTGCGCTCGAACGGAAAAAATTCTTTCAACGCAAGATTATTCCTTTAATGGAAAACGATATCTCTTATGCAAATGAAATATCATAAATAGTCGAAGCGTATCTATCGGATATGAATTCTCTCCTGAAATAAGCGTCATTTTTTTCGAGCTCAGCAACTTTTAACGAATTACGAGATATAGCGCGAAATTGCGATTCGCAACACGCTTTCATAGTGCATTAACTTCCACCACGAAATTGACGTGCCCACGCGCGCACGGGCGCGTACACAAACGCAGAGTTGGCTACTGGTGACCAGCAAATGCCTCGACAAAGAGACGGAGACGGATTTCTGCGTCCGATAATCGTGCAATTATCCAACGATCCATTATTTTAATTCTTATTGAAACGGGGACGGATAATATCGCGTAGCTGATAGGATGCTACTGGCGGAGGCAGCATTACTTTGTATTTACGAAATCAGTGATATTTGCCGAGCGTTGCACTGTCAAAATCGCAACTAATCAATTAATCACGCTTCGCTACGTCGTCAAGAAGACACGCGCGTTAAAAAAACATGTTTACGAATAATAAATAAGTATTATTTATAAGGCTTTTTCGCATACGTGGCAATGAGTAATGAATCTGCGCGGAGAAAAGTCCTCGGCAAAAACAAAAAACAATTTACAATTTTTTACCAGATTTTACTTAAGTAAAGGTCGGTAAAATTTATTTAAAGAGACGAGAAAATGTAACTTAAAGTTACTCGTGTACAAGTTTGTAACTATATTCCGGCTAACACGAGTGCCTCGGCTTTTTAAGCAATCATAAACAATTTTCAATTAGGATTTTTCTCCGTGCGTTAACTGTGAATATATCCTACACTTAGTGCACGAAGAAACCCACCAAGAATTTAGTGCGCCGACGAGTCCCGCGGTTGCGCAGAAAAAGTGCCATAAATTAATAACTTAACCAGACGCTATCAACTCGCGACTTCTCCCTGCCGAGGCGCACACTCACGTGCACGCACGCGCGCCCGTGTATACGGACAAGAGTCAACGTGAATTACCGAAGACAGCGAAAAGGAGGAGGAGGAGGAGGGAAAAAGGACTCGTTCCCGTTGAAGTCTAACCGTACCAGCCTCGGTTATAGCACACGTACTCGCTCTCGGCATCGGCCTCCTAATCAAGATTCGTTAAGGGCATTCGGATCGCCGTTTCACCTCCGACCTCGATCCGGCGCGATATCAAAGACGGCTATCTGCGTCGGACGTCGCGTGCCACGCGTCTCCATCCTCGCCGCGACGACGACTTCCTGCAGCGAGGCCGGTTCTGCCGGCGGCAGGGGGCAATTCGAGCCACCGGTTTTTTCCCCCCTGCCGCAAACACACGCGGAAGGTCGCCGCGACGCAGACACACGCCCGCTCCTAAGAGGCTCGCGATAAGCGCCCGCTTGTGAAAAAGCTCGCTCCTCAAAGTGTCCGCCCAAGGCCATTCGCGGCAGTCCCTTGGCTTTACCGCTGGCTCTTTCCTCGTTTTCCTCATTTATGGGCCCGCGTATCTCCTCCTCTCGTTCCTCCTTTTAAACGACCCGCGTCTCGGGTAACGTTACACCTCACTCGTTTTTCCAGCCTCTCCTCGCTCTCCGCTCTCGTATTAAGTCCTTTTGCACTTTAGCGCGCGATTAGTTGATTTTTACCGGTGCAAACGTATTTTCACCCGAGACTCGCTGATTACCGCGAGCAAATATTCGAGCAACTGCCTTTTGCGAAAAACAAACGCCGCTAGCTCGGGAGTTCCGACGAGCGACGAGCGAGAATTTCTCCTCCCGATCTCGGAAACGTCTGCTGATGCACGAGTGGCTGCAGGTGCCCCTCAACGGTAAATCGGCATTAACATTAAAGCAAAATTCAGGAGTTCCCCCCCCCACCCGCCCCGTTAAAACGTTTGCACGAGTCGCTCGAGCATCAGCGGCGAAAAAGCGCGGCTGAGCCCTTGTGTGTTAACGGCATCCAAACATTGCAACTGCGGTCTCACCGATGTAAAGCGTCGAGCGTTCCTAATAGACGCTCTCGAGTGACGCGGTAAATCAACGTTGTCTCGGATGATAAAATACTTAACGCGGCAGAGCGAGGCTTAATAAGCGCGGCTCGAGGAGCCTCGATTCAGTTAGTTATTTGTAGAATGTACACCTCCGAAAGATAAACAATCGGTAATTGCTCGCAAGCTCTTAAAGAGCAGTCGCGCGCACGATGTCGCGCGGATTGTTTTATGCATCAGGCGAGTTGGAAAGTACATCCATCAGGCGGCAGACGGTCGCGCGCTTGCATTACTCTGTCATTATCGCTATCTCCCGAATAAACATTTTTGACGTCGAAGGGAAGGCTCTTGGCCTCGATGCCAAGAAATATAGCCACTTAAGGCGACTCCGCTGCAGGTACCCAACCCAAGTAGCTCCGCTTAACCCTCCCCCCCCTCTCTCTCTCTCTCTCTTGTACAAAAATATTTTGCATTTTCCGCTCCGCGTTACGTGGTGAAACCGCAAATTTAAGCGGACCCCCCCCCCACCCTCGAGTGCGTAATAAGCTCGGCCAGGAAAATTATCGCGCCTCGGGAAGGACTCTATTAAATTCCTCCTGTCTTAAGCGGCGATGAAATATTTAAAAGCCGCTAAAAATGCGGCAATAAAATAATTAAAAGTCCCGGGGGCCTGGGCGTGAAATATTTAATCTCGTAAAAATGATGTATGCTCTGGAGAGTCGGTGGAAAGCTCGGGAAATCACTTGAATTCGAGGATGATTCGTGCAGCCCATAAAAGAAAAAGTAACTCCTGGATGTCTTCTCAGCCTCGCCGTCCGGGGTATTATCTCAACGGTGAGTTCGCTCGGTGTGAAACGACGACCAGGGGAGAGAGAGCCACCCCCGCTGCCGCCTTGAGAAAACGAGAGAGGAGCTCTCGCGCGATAATACCACGGGCGGTTCTCCGCGCGAGCAAACTTTACCCGAGGATCGATGACGTGAATTTACATTCGTACCTCGTGTATTCAAGAGAGAGAGAGAGAGAGAGAGAGAAGGAGAGAGAGAAAGGGGGTTAGAAAAGAGTGACGAGGTCGTGGAAAACTTTCGGCGAGTTGGGCTCCTTGCACCCGCTGACCTGCGCCTCTCCCCTTCTTCGCCGATCCATCCACGCAAGCTTAGAATCCTTGAATTTCATACGGATGCCACAGAAATATATATTTTATTGCGAATTCGATACTTTTGCAAATAAATTCCAATTCGGCGATACCTTATTCGCCGCCGCCCCTCTTTAAAATAATCGCCCCATTTATACCCAATGCTGTTATTTCGCGCATCGTTGATTTTTTAAAGGAAATTATACAATTCCGCGTGCGTAACGGATAAATTTACGTTCATTTGCCGTATTTTCAGGAACGTCGAAAACTCTTTTATTGCCTCTCTTTTTTGTTTCCCCGTGCTAATTTAATAAAGTCGTTTAAAAAATTTTCAATTATTTTTAATTCGCTTATTCTGCAAAATTCGAGGTAATAAATTTAAAAAAATATTATGCATCGTACAGAGTTCATCGGCACGTGCAATCCGTTTCGCTTTTTAAAATTATAAAATTGGGCAAATAGAGCATAAAAGGAAGGAACTATTTGAAAAACGTTTTATTCATCAGAGCATTGGCCGGCCTGTACATTATTCTTATTAAATTGAGAAATACATATTATTCTGAAAATTAATTTCTGATTAAACGAGAATGGCTTCGCTCAAGCCTGACTGCATTTTAATATCAAAGCTCGAGAATCAGTCCGGACAATATCTGTCCGGATCTTCAAATATTCGGATCGATGCACTCGTTAGAAGGGGGTTTGGTGCGCTGATAAAAGTTGGAGCAGCGCCTCCAGTGCAGTCCGGCGTTAATTCGAGTCCCGGTGAAGGGATGCCTCCTCATCGGGATCGGTATCGGCGCCTCCTCCCACACTTGCCCTCGTAATTCACCGACCACTTGGGCCCGACGCGACGCATCCCGTTCTCGAGGGCAACCGCCACCCTCGTCGCCTCGTCCAGGGTTCTCGGCTCGTAGGCGCCCACGCAGACTTCCATCTCGGCGCTGCTCAGGCCCCGGCAGAAGCCCGCGAGCGCCGCTCTTCTAACGAGGCTCTTGTTGGCCTCGCGCAGATCCGCGTCACCGGGCCCCTCGGCCTCGTAGACGCCGCAGAGACGCGTGGCAATTTTGTCCAGTCTGGCCCCGAATTCGCCAGCAGACTCGTCCACGTCCTGGTGCGCGCACTGCAGTTCCTTGAGGAGTGCGGCCTCGGCCCCGAGGTCCCCGAAACTCGCGCGCAGCCCTTCGAGCAGTTCGTTGAGGCTCCCGTGCCGATGCAGTCGGTGCGCGAAAAGTGCGCGGGCCCGGCGCGTGAGTTTGGACCCGAGCGCGAGAAGAAGGGTGCGCTCGGCACGGGCCCCGAGCTGCGCCCCAACGTAACGCACCGCCTCCGCGAAGCACTCGAGCTCGTGAGGGCAGCCGTCGTAATCAGGAATCAACAACAGCCAATCGCGGAGGCTCATCCCGAGTGCAGCCGAGGACTGCGGGGCCTCGACGTCGAGCCCTGAGCGCTCGCGCACCTCCCAGACGCCGCTCAGCGTCGCTACGGTTTTCCGCATCTTCTGTTTTACGTCGAAGACGGAGGTGCGCGAGTCATGCGTCTGCACGAATGCTGGTATTCGTCTTCTGGAAAAAGGCAATTGAATAGTCGAGTGGAATCCTCGGCGGGACGAAGATTTCGGTTGAGTAGCGGATAAACGTGTATTTACCGGTCTGCGGGCCTTTTATGCTGCCTTGAAGAGTCGCTGCGGAAAGTTAATCATAACCGATGCAAGAATTCCTACAATTTGATTAATGGTGCTGTGTAAATGTTAAGAACTTTTTTATACCACCACAAGAGCCGCAGGCATTCTAAGGAAGAGAAAAGCCGACGCGGCATCGACATTTTCCGTAATCAACCACCGATAGAGTTTCGCTTAATACGAGGCATTTTCCAAATAATTGCTTCCAATCTACTTGAGATTCACGTTCGGGCAAACATCTCAGCAGTGTATATGCATACAAGCCAATTATGGTATACGAGGTAATCTACTTAAAACCGAGTTTCGACCGAAGCTTTTGCGAGAATAGGACGTATGCAGACTCGAGCGAGACAATAAAAAGAGAAAGAAAATTAGAGTCCCAATCATTGAAGCGCAGGAGACGTTTTTGAGGGGCCTCTCGCACTCCAAAGTCGCTGCTTGGGTTGCTGCTTTAGCGGAATAAACTGGAACACATGCGCTTAATTGTCATGAAATAATCGAGAAGGAGTAAAAGAGTACTCAATGCCCAGTACCAATTCAAATAATGCAGTGCACACTATTTACGATAATCCATTTAAGGTTCTAGTAAGCTGCCTCTAATTTATAAAATGTCGAATAAATTACTAGCTGGTGTACAACAACAACAACAGCAACAACAACAATAATAATAATAGTAATAATAGTAATAATAGTAATAATAGTAATAACAATAATAATAATAATAATAATAATGATGATGATGATAAGCATAATGGTAATGATACGACGACGTCGACGACGACGACGATGATGATGATGATGGTGATTCGTTCGAAAAGAAGTTTTGGGCAGGTGACGTATAGTTGAGTCTTAGTCGCAGATATGTTTTTAAGAGGGGGCATATTTCAAGTGCGCACTAATGCACGACTACGCGGATTAATTTATCCGCATAACACGCAAGGTACTAATAAAATTTTCCAGCTCGTAATATAAATTTACCCCGAGGGCAACTTTTAAGTTTCGTAATGTAATGGGAAATCGTAGCAGGAAATAAGGAGGAAAAAGTGAAAAGTAGGTTGATACGATTTAGCAGGTTATTCAGCGTTGCTCGAACTGCAGGAGGAACGGGAACGGCAACAAATGTCAAGTCGTCGGCGCGGGGCGTCTCGCGTCTCGGCGCATAACTGCGTTTAGCAAACACAATAGTAAGTTACGCCGCGTGGCAAACGACTCTTGTGACAAAACAAAGTTTGATACGTGCGCGAGGCACCAGCAGCCGGCCCCTTCCATGGTTGCTCTAACCTTTATTCCCCGCTCTCTCGCTCCCACCGAGGGGGTCTGTTTGCCCAGAAATGCAATTACGGCGCATCCAGCGTCCAGCCCACTCCCCTCGCATCAGCTTCCGCGCGGACCTGCGCGACGTCGCGGTGGCGCCGAGGGGCCCAAGACCGCTTAGCCACGAGGCGTCCATCGGGCATTTTAACGGGCCGACGTATACAAGGCGGATTTTCCACTTTAATCCAATTATTTTCAAGTGCACTCGACGCAACCGCTGTAATTAGCGCGCGGTCGACAGCCTCGGTGCTGGGCGGAGATGCTGCTGCTGCTGTCGGTGCTCCCGGCGGCAAAGTGGACCGGCCGGGCGAAAAATCGTCCGCTTGGATTAAGCGAGAGACCGGAGCCAAAGAGGCACGTCCGTGCACTCCAAGGCTGGGCTAATTTCATAAAGAAAGCGCATCGGGTTAAGCGGAATGCACTCCCCCCCCCGTCGCGGAATAATGTTTGCGAACGTTAACCGCGAGCCTCTGTCTTGAGCCCCCGCGTTTTTACAGAACCCCCGCACATAAACTTTTATCGTGTATTTGAGCTATGACCTATGAAACTGTATCCATTTTACGTTCACTTTGTACAGACGTATCTTTTGCGTTATAAATGCTATTCGCATTAACTTAAATTCAGCTTTTAAAATTTTATTTGTCCCGCGTATAAAAAATGAAACGAGCGCGCGCTTTAAAAAAAAGAAAAAAATTCGAATCATTAAAATTTATAGTGGGCAGAAGTGGGGATTGATTTATTTTTAAAATTATATTAGCCAATTTGGTCGGGGAAAATCGCGGAACGCACTTTATTAGGAAAATAAATATTTTTAGAGAGAGCAGTTGTTAAAAGTGAGGCGGTAAACATTGACGAAGTTGATTTGGCTTCGACAACATTGCGTTTGTTTAAATGATAAAGTTCTTGATTTCCGAAAGGCTGATAAAAATATTCAGCGGCTCACACGAGGCAGTTCCGTCAGTTTTCCAGTCGGCGCTGCGATGACGGGATATAAAATGCGTTCGAGGATCGTGCGGGGAGCGCGAGTAGACAAAGTCGAGGCTAATGCGCGCCGTTAATGGATAATCGTGCGCGTGAAACTCGAGTCGACGCCGCCGAGGGCCCGAATAAAAACTTATCGAGCTGGAATTCCTGGTTTACGAGGTGGAAATCTCGAGGAACTTGGATATCCGTGTATCTGTCATAGTGGCAAGCGCTCATTCGGTAAATTACACGGCGAATACCGAGAAGTCGTCAATGCCGCCGTCGAACTTTCCCATGGCTCCCGTAATTGAGGCATCCAAGTAATCAGTGGCGTCGTTGGGAGCAAATATGAAAGAGCCGTTTAGAAAGACGTAAAAATGGAGAACACGCGAAAGGCTTTGGCTCGCAATGGACCGCTGCACTGCAAAGTCTCCCTCCCTAAATTTACTCGGCGCGCGTAAAGCAGGAGAGGTTTTAGGGTCGCCGGGCGGGAGGCTGCGGCGCCGCTTCCAAGCTCAGCCGCGGAGAAAGATTTAGGTAGTCACGGGAAATACGGAGATCCGGAGCTTTAGGTGGAAAAAGGCGTAAGTCACGACAAGGCAACTCCCAGTCCGCGTACCTGCGTTTTACGGGCGCGCAGCCACAGCCACGGCGGGGGCAGGGCGCGGTGCTGCAGCTCGGTAGAGTAGCAGTTTGAGAACCGCTGCACCGCTGGCAGTCGGAGTCGGGATTATCAGCCGATCGGCTCGCTCCTCTCCTGTCCGTCACTTTGTCAACATGCGTATAATCTGACGCGGCTCTCCCGTTATATCGGATAGGCAAGTGCATTCCTGATAATCACCGGCCGTGTAGCGCCGCCGACGCCTCCGTGCATATGAGCGCGAGTGCGAGGGGCGCGTTCGGCGTGACAGACGAGCACTGGGCGGTGTAATCGGTTCGACTGGGCCCACTGGTAATTTAGCACTACCAGCAGCAGACCAGCACTCGAGCAAAGACTCGCTAAGCGCGTGATTGCGTCTGCAACTCGACTCCTCTCCCTGTGCTCGCTCGCTTTTGCAGGCCGTCGCCGCGTTCGCCCCCGTCGCCGCCACCGCCACAGCCACCGGCGCCGACGCTCTATTGATCCCTTTTTCCAAGAGAGTGTACGCATCGCGACACACCGAACATGATTATCGCTTAACTAGAGTGGATATAATTGGAGCGTCGTTATCAAAATAATTGGCTCTCGCCTGTTGCTTCTCTCTCTCTCTCTCTCTCTCTCTCTATTCGCTTTAAAAACCCGAGCGATAAGTGTAGGTGCGCGCGCACGCCTATACGCGCATCAATCGACGCTGCTTCCATTGTACTTCGCAGGACGCGTTCACCTCCCGAGACGCAGCGTGTAATTTTCATGCATCCATCTGTTTCGCTCTCCCCTCTCCGGCTCGAAATTCATTTTTCCCGGCATTTCTCAGAGGCTGCGTCTCGCTCTCCTTGTCCCGCTCCCCAATGGCAGTGCGCGCTATCCCTCGCCACTTTTCGCACTGACAATCAATGCCAGCGAATAATGCTCTGCTCACGATTCCGTGTATCAGTTGACATTTCACTGACACACTCTTTAGCCGCGTGAACTTATCAACATAATTTACGATGCAATTTGTTTTAAGCCGCGCTGGCGACATTCTAATGCCCGAGCCAATACCCGAGCATTAACTGAAACAACGTTATGAAACTTTTAAAAGCTTATCCGAAATCGCTTATCAGTTTTAGCACCGCTCACAGGGCAAAGAAGACCTTAATCGTGACCATATTTCATTGGGACACTCCCAAATAAAATGCTTTCTTTATTCGCGCGTTCAAAATTAATTACAGGCTGAAAACTTTTCGATGTAAATAATGGCGGAGAGATAAGAGGGAGGAGAGATAATAATTTTTATCGCGTATTGCTGGATACCGAGGCAAATACAGCAACGTAAATTCGACCTCGGTGCGCGACACGAATTACGTAATTTACAATAAAAATTCCCCGCGTTATTCCGAAAGGGAGGAGGGTGCGCAAAGGCAGCAACACTGTTACGCGCAACAAATTAATTTCCCAATAATAAAACTTGGCATAGATATTCGTGGAGTTATTTCTTAAAATTGCAACTTTAATAAGCTCCGCTGGACGCTCCTCGCTATTCTAAAATAAAATCTGTGCGGATAATTAGCCGCGATAACTTTTACTTAGTATCGGATAGATTATGGCTGATCGTCGATAATTACTCGATCGCATCTCGAGCTTTTCTAATGCCGGATCAGGATCAGTTTAGCGTAAGTCCTCTGGGAAAAAGAGCGTCGGCAGAACGAAGAGTCAATAATCAAGAGCAAGTTTAATCGGCTACATCTAATAAAGACGAAAACATAGTTGATACGCGGCCGCGGAAGGAAGGAGCTGCCCGGGGAATAATAAAAGTCCCGCCGACTATGAAATCTTAATTATCCCACTTCTTAAATCGGACATTTAAATTCAGCAGTCGGATAAATCGCGAGAGGGACTCTGCTTAACTTTGAAGACGTTATCGGTGCCGCGATTAAAAAATAACTCTATCTCGGCGCGCGCAGAGCATGAAATACGCGCCAATTAACATTAACATCTTTGCGCGGGTCGGGGCGGTGGGAGAGGGGGGGGGTGCTCGCGGGTCCGCACATTCCCGCGCTTCACTCGTGTAAAGAGATAAAACCGAGCATAAAACTGGATCAAGTTGTAATATCGCGGCTAGTCAACCAGTTTCTCGCGTTAGTCGCGCAAAGTTTCTCGGACTGTCGGACTCTGGAAGAGAGGCGCGCGCGACTGGCTACGGGCGTAGAAACATATGTAAAGGCATCAAAGTGACAGGTCTCTTAGCGCCTCGGACGGGCTCACACGGTGACCGACGACTCGCTCCAAGAGATCTCCTCTTATGCCCAGACGAGAATTCGGTCGCAGCGGCTCTCGATAGCGCGATCGAGATCGTGCGTCGGTGGGATCGGCGCTCGCGGCGGGCCGCGCGCATGCGCCTTTACTAGGCCAGAGCCGTTAAAATTATCGTGTTTGCGCCGGGACTTTGATTTAAGTGCTCGTATAAGCGGCCAATAATTCAGCCGGCATTTGTTTTTATAAGACAACACCTGTTAAAACTTTAACCATGTTTTCATCTAAATGCGCGTGCACATCCGGGCGGGTGTAAGTGCGAAACGGTACAGCGGAGGAGGCCTCGATAATGGCCGCAAAATGCGCTTTCGTGGGCGAGAGCGGCCCTCGCCCGCTCGCCGTTGTGCGCGCGGCTCCTAGCAGGAAGGACGTCAAACGGTAAACTCCTGCCGGACAAGTCCGCCGGCTCTGTGTCCTTTACGGTAGCTACTTAGACTCGCCGTGAAACCATTCCATTCGTTTTCACGACGTTAGTACAGCGATACGCTTTGCATTAACGTAATTTATGCCCTTGCGGTGGAGCTCACACAAACAAACATACAATTATTCTAAGAGTCTGCTGCTCCTTCTGCGCTCTTATCTTTATTTTAATTCCCGCGTTATTCGCTACTGTGTCGCCAACTAGCGACGGACGTTGGACGTTGGAGGTTTTTTTCAGCCTCTTAAGCGCCGCGCGCCGATCGCGTCGACGGATGACTCGCGACGTCGATCATAGGAGCCGCGACTCTTGGCGAATTAATTACCGGGCGCGTCCTTAATTGCCAGCTAATTTCCGAGTCGGTCGCGCAATTGTCGCGGTGCTGCGGCGAACGACTCGCTCGAATTCAAATGCGTCTAACGTCGTGCGTTGCACGTTGTACTCGGCGCGTCGAGAACCCAAGGAAAAAAGGTAACGGCAACTCTGTTTTCTGCCGTTGGCTATTGCCGCCGCCGCCGCCGCCGCTGCAACTGTCAATAACGAAGCTCGAGATAAAATTGGTAATAAGGAATTTTCATGGCCCCAGGCTGGTTCACGGCGAGTCCCGCTGGAAAGGTGGAATTAGAAAGCCTCGCGCGTCGCCGCATCGAGCGCGGAACGGGAAAAGGGAGGCAGAGAAAAAGGGATAGCTGGAGATCGCGGAAGCCCGTCTTCGGGTGCGTGAAGAAGCTGCATTTATTACCCGACGTAAACTAAAATTACCGCTGTAAGAGCGGAGGCCGGCGCCGCGTCTCTGCTCCCTTTCTCGCACACCGCCACCGTCGTCGCGAATTTCCCATCGTTTTCTAAGCAACCGGAGCCACGCCATTTTCGGTATTCTCTCTCTCTCTCTCTCTCTCTCACCGCCCGCTCGAGCTAACGATACCCAAACAGTCTCCCGTTCTTTCGGCCTTTCTTAGCCTCGCGGAGGAGGCGCGTGCGACACGGCAGCCGACGCGTCCACGCGAGGGACCCGAGACAGGCCGTTGGCTTTTGTCTCGAGCCCAGGATTCGTTTTTATTCGGCCTCGCCTCCTCTGCCCCCGCCAACTCTCGCGGGGCAATCGAGAAGCAAATCGAACCTGCGGCGGCGTTAGTTTCCTTTTTTCGCTCTCTTATCCCTCGCGCGGAACGCCGAGAAGCGCAGCATCACCGTTGCGTCGGGATTTCTGCCGCATTAGTCAGCTGTATTGGGTCCAGAGGCCTCGCGGGCAGGCGTGCGAAGGGACGGCCGAGGACAGCGACGAGGACGACGTCGGTGAGACGACGAGCCGGGCAAAAAGCCGACCGCTCGTTTTGATTCTTGTTATTGCGGGACCCGCGCCGGAAAAAACTCGGCTCCGGGTACGAGCGTGAAGAATCGGATACTAAACTTTTGGACACAGTGTTTTTGCCGGCTGCACACGCGCACGCTACTTTGCAACGCTGAAGCCTTGAAATTGATCAGCATCGTCGAGGCTCCCGTTGTAATTCCAGTAATCATTGTTATTTTATAAAGCATCGTTTGCTAATATCATGGATTAAATTTTTTAGAAAAAACAGAGACGAGAGAGGAATTCTCAGTCTCGAGTAAAAAACCATGAAATACCGAAAGAATTCCGTCTACGTCTACTATTCCGCCATGAAAGTGTGGAATACTGCTGTGTTTATAAAATATTTACCTTCGAATAAAATATTCGATCGACTGGCTTGGTGCGAAATATTTTTGTAATCCAATAATTTCCCTAACGAATTGAACTAATTACGATCCAACTAAAAAAAGCGTTGAGGAAATTATTTTCATTCCGAAGGGAAAGGTCGCCGTGCCAAAGTTTTTGTTGCTGAATTCTAGCATCGCATCAGAGCTGCTACGAAAAAGCAGCACCTGCTTTTCGACTGCGGAAACTTTCGACTTTCGTTTTACCCTGCTAATTAATTGTACTTCATATTTGAGATATAATATGACTATATTATGAAAGAAGTTTAATGAATTAAAATATATCAACAAAAATGCCGGAGTTTATTAGCGCCAGGAATATTTCGCGCAAAACTTGCTTAATAATAACAATAATAATAATAATAATAATGAAAAAATATTCTAAAGACTCGCGAATGACTTTGGAATTGCATCTGGGAATTCGCGCGATAATTAACTTCTTGGAGGCCCCTCCAAGGCAATGGAAAATATTGAGGCAAAGTTTGGCGATTAAGAAATTTGTCGAAAGCTCGATTTTCTTACATACATATTCTTTTTAATTCGGCGAAAGGTTTTTCAGCTCGGCCCGGAAACTTGACGCACTAAACTACATAGAGAGAGAGAGAGAGAGAGAGAGAGAGAGAGAGAGAGAGAAAATCAGAGAGGATAAGAGGAAAGAAAAATCGAGGTTGCTGAAGCAGTGCCTACGGTAAAAGCAATTCCATAACAAACGCCCTTGCAAACGCCTCCATTACAAAGACGTTTTACGGAAACACAATGGAAGAAGGAAAAAGAGGGAAAGACGATGGAAAGTAGTGCCCCGGTGAAGCCGAAGAAAGTGCACCCACGTACGTGCGCATAGTTATAGCTGGAGTAGCAAAGAAAAGCGGGAAAAGCACCCAGAGGGAGGAGGAGGGACTCGCCGCCGGTCCGTAGTTTTCGGCTCGAGCGTTAACGTTGGCTGGCTCCGAAAGATAGATATGCCCTTTGCTCGTTTACCCTCGTTGTGCTACTTTGATGCACGGGGCTACGGAGACGACGGAGACGACGTGCACGCGCCAATGTAAAGGGCTCCATTAGTGGGCCAATTTGAATATTTGCAAAGCCTGCAGAGGCGATGCTCGGGTTCGCCCCAGCCGCTCTTGGCAGGCAGACTAAAAAGACTTAACATACTGGCACGTCATTTCCACTTGGTTCTGAAACTGTCGCCGGCGTCCCCGTAGCGTCCGTGGCGTGGTTGCTGCTGCTGCTGCTGCTGCTATCGCCGCCGCCGCCACCGCCACCGCTGCAAAGGCCAGCAGCCCGTCCTAACGTCGCCGGAAAGCCGCGGCTGCAGCTCGATTCCAGCTCTTAACGAGAGCCACCAGACCAGCGTCGCACTGAATTTCCCTTCCCGCCTTTTCCTCCCTCGGTCTCTTTATCCCGGCTTTTCACTGGCTTTTTCAGTTCACCCCTTTTTTTCTCCGTACAAATGTGCGGTATCTGGCCGTTCTGGGCGTTCAAAGCGCAAAAAGCCCGCCTTTACACGTTCCGCCATTATACGCGAATGACATAAAAAAGCGGTACGTTGCGCGCGTTCCTTTCTTCTCCTTCTTTCCCCCGCGCCCCTCCCTGCCGTCGTTTTTACTTTCTCGTTAAACTGTTGCGTAAACTTTGCTAAAGTCCGCTCGATGTCAAAGACAACCGACGCCGGCCCTTTCTTCCTCAACAGCCCAATTTAATTAATATATACATAAATATTTGCAGGGCCAAAGCGCCTTAACGTCAAAGTAATTTTAATTAGATAGAGCTGCAACGCCTTTTTCGACATTTTTATGCATTTTGGCCGCGCTTGCGATAGAGTGGTGGGGGTGGGGGCGAGATGAGAACGAATGCGCATTATGTTGAGGGAATGCTTCTGCGCGAGATTTATGTCGCTCTCGTTTCAACCACGTGCGCACGTAAGTCCAGTGGATAAAAGGAAAGCGTCATGCGTCTTCGTAAAAGCTGACTTTTCGCGCTCTGAAATTCATGCCTTGCGCCCTTTCTCCCTCCTTCTTTTCTACCAGCCTAAAAGAACGATGGGGGAACAAAAAATAGCTGCCCGAGACCAAGAGATGCCCGTCGACGCGGAGTCTCCTTTACACTGACTCGAACACGAAAGATTAAGAAGTGAGACGAAGAAGAATCGGATCCGACTTTTTTTCCCGCTCGATTTTTCGTTCGAGTGAAAATGCATTTGGCCTTTATTTATAACCGAGTCTCGCTCTCGTTATTAGCTTCGCATTAATCGTCCGCTCGTAAGTAAAGTACTTTGTGATATTAAACTCTGTCCACGAAAGTGAATTACGCAGGATAATTATTCATTAATTTGTCTCTATAATTGTTCCGCTCAAAGAAGTTACTTATTATGCGCGCAACATTAGCTTCGTAATAACTTAAATTTATTGTGCAGGATAATAACAAATGTTTAACAAACATGGGTAAAAACTTGTGTCGTTGTACAATTATCCGTGGCGAGGTATTTCTTGCCTCTATCTCGTAGGTTCATTAACGCGCTCACGAATGTATTCGAGCGACTAATGCACTAAAACCCCTTTCGCCTCGGATTAATTTTTGAAAAAAGCCTCGGCGCTAAAAATGCCTTAAATGAAAATTGCAAACTGGCCGAGATAGGAAAAGGTGATGAATCCCTTCGATAAACCGCGCATATAACGTCTCACTCGGGCACTTCCTTAAAGCCAGAAAAAAGCATATCTCTTACGCAACGACGCGGCATCGGAACGATGTCTCAGCGAGAAAGAGCCCTAGGTAACGGGGAGCGGCGGTGGCGGCGACGACGACAGGAGCAACAGCAGCAACAGCAGCAGCAACAGCAGCAGCAGCAGCAGCAGCAGCGAGAGAGAGAGATCGTTAACTCGGTCGAGATCCTATTAAAACAACTGCGAATGGAAGGTGTAGAGAAGGTTTTTCTCCTCGGTCGGGCGTATCGTGCGATATATGGGCACACGCGGGGTGTACATGCCCATCGTAAAAGCGAAAGGAGCGCGGCTCTCGTTCGCTTGTAAAACTAAAATAAAATCCTGTATGTGCGCTTCCGTGTATAAAAAGGCCGATGAAGTGTTCTCGGGTGACTACAAGCCCAAACGGATTATCTGGCAACAAGTTATAAATGCCCGCAGATAATTCAAAGTTCGGATTTAATTGTGAGTTAAAGAAATACGGGACTTTTCCCACCGAGAGCGGCTTTTCACTTTGTCACTCGGTCCCTGGATTTAACTCAGTCTGCGCGGGCGCGCGCGCGCATTAATTCGCCTATTGTACACCCGTATCCAGCAGTTGCTCGATATTTAAACGAATCAGCGATCTACAACTCGGCATGAATTCAATCACTCGAATTTCGGGCCACTTTGATGCTCTGTAAACGCATCAAAACTCACACAATGAATTAATCAATTTCAGGAGTTTATTATATTTGGAATTATGCACGTTCGGCTGCACACCTACACTGCCTCGGAACTTTTGCCGCTTGCAAATATTGTTCGAGCCCGTCGGCGCTTCTTTTAATTCTCGTTTTATTCCAAAAACTGGGGAGTCAAGCTCCGCGGCTATTATTGGCGAGTCCGGAGATAAGGAGAAACGTTAAAATGTGCCCCCGTCGGCGAAGAAGGCAAATTAAATAGCGGGAAAGTTGCGAGCTTGGCATCGAACTGGGAGTAGTCCCGGCGGGAAAAGCGAGTCGTTTCGTTGATCGGCCGAAACGCAGCCTCGCCGAGATATCGAGGCCGCAAAATAACGCGAGCGAGCCAGTCTCGCTAATTTTCCGTGGCCGCCGCCTCGCACTCGCGTCGAGTGGACGGACGGAACGAGTTTCGCAGCGGCTGAGACTCGGAATCGAAAAAATCAATCCGTTTTTACCCCACGGCATTGCGGCGTTCATTTTAGCCGCCGCCGTCGACTTTAGCCAACATCCACGGCAGCTGGTATTATTGCGAAGCATATCCTACATCCCATCCCGGCGGAATTCAATGAGACCACTTTTGCCAATAGTTTTTTGTCCTCCGAAAGCAGCGGCGCGCATTAAGCGCGGTGCCGAGGAAAGTTTGCCGTGGCGGCCGAACTCCAAGGAGCTGCTGCCACGTGTACTCAGGGCCGATATTGAATTCTCGGCAGGGCGTTTTGAATGTCGAGTCGCAGCGGCGAGGCTCGGGGGCGCGGCCAGACCTATCGTTTTCGCATCACGTAACCGCAGTTTCCAACCGATTTCGCGGACACGTGCGTACGGGCAGCGGAGGCAGCCCAGCCCCGAGGATGACGAACGCGAGCCGCGCAACGGGCCCGGGAATTCCATCGAGATATTCTAATGGGCGAGCAAAGGCGCCGACTCGCTCCGGAGTGGCTCGATAAGAGCGCGCGGGTGCACGTGCGCCGCGGGACGGGGAAGACGGAAGCGCGTGCGAGGCTCTTCCAATTTAGCAGGAGAGGTCCGATTGGTGGTCGGGTCGCGCGCTTTCAGCCGCCGCGGACAATCGCGAGTGCGTCGCTACAGTTAGCCGTCCTTTCCCACATTATGATCCGATTAGATGGCCGGGGCCCTCTTCCTCCTCGTTGTCCTCGCCGTTGTCGTGGTCGTCGTCGTCGTCGTCGTCGCCGTTGTCAGCGCGTCGCGCTCCCCGGCGCACCACGGCTTCGGGCCAATATGCATAATGAAGTCAACGGCGCGTTTCCCTTTGGCTTCCTCCCGCACCCCGCCGGCGAATAAGGAGTCGGCGACTCGCCGTGCACCGTGCGACCCTCGATCGCTCGCCTTTGTCGCCCGAGATACGTGTGCTACGTGCGTAATGGGATACCTACCCACCCACCCACCCACCCAACTCGATTATGTTACGTTTTTCCTCGACCAGTTTCTTTGTCAATGCCATTGTAAGCTGCTTTCGGCTTGATTTGCAAGCTCCCCAGCGCCGCGGATTTACTCGCGAACACGGCACACGCGTGATCCTATAAATAACGCGAAAGTGCGCACAAAGATAAAAATTGGATAAAGAACAATAGAAAGTAAAGTAGAAAGGGAAAAAATATGAAAATAGGGAAAAAATTATTAGTCAAACGTGGCATTCTCTTCTCTCCGGCATTGTTTCGAGAATAATGTATGTCCTAATGCACGATAAAATATACGCAATTGCTGACCCATTCTGACGCTATAGCTACAAACTGCAGAGCAGCGTTTCTTATTCCTTTTCAAACTACGTATTTCGCCGCCGAGTTTTTTCACAAATTCAATCTTGCACTTCTTACAAATACTTTTCGTCATTCCAGGTATTAAAAAGATTTTAATTAATTTTGCAAGGACGCTGAGGTTGGGCTGGGGGGAGGGGCGATCCTCGTTGCGTAGCTGACGATTATCTTTAGTCATCTTCCACTTAATTAATTTTCAACAGTTCAATAACGCAGGATTTTCATCAGCGCTGAGCCATTTTCTCCAGATGCCAGCTTGAACATTTGACTTAAAGTTATTTTTCGCTGGTGGAATGTTCGCAAAAACGTAGACGTATTCGGCGAATAACTTAATTACTTTTCGACTGCGCTGTCTGGCTTATTGGCCTCGTGCGTCCAGTGTAATGTAATGTGTCTGAAAATGAAATTTGCGCCGATCGAAGGGGCCCGCGAAGCTGAATATTTAAAAAACGGCGTTAATCGAATCGCAAGCTTTTTTTAGCAACTATTTAATTCGCAGGGCAAACACAAAATAGCAAATAGCACGCAGCGAATGGCAAATAACGAATTGGATGGGGGGGGGGAGGTAATGCGTCTGCTGGTTGGTGGTTTTCTGCCCAGACAACGAGGGGATCGAGTTGATGCTAGGTACGCGCGAGCGCGGACGTTCTATGAAGTCGTTAGTTACGCTTCCTGGACACGCGTATACACACTCGAGCGAGCCGAGGAAGAGCCAAGAGAGAAGAGAGGAGGACGTATGCGCACCGCAGCGCACACACGCCGAGGAGCGAGAGAGAAGCCACTCTAAAATGCGCTGGAAATACGCTTTTTTTAGCCTTTAATTATCCGCATAATGCATACGTATTATTATATTTGTCTTCTTGAACGCTTATTATTAGGTACTTTTAAAATCAATAATGAATGACAAGTATCATAATTCCGAGGGGCGGAGTTGGTCTTTTGAATCGCCGAGCCTCGCTTCTAACGCCATTCCTGCCATAAGTATTATTAATAAGAATGCCGAGCCGAATCGCTATCAATGTAACATGTTATACAGAATTGCGCATTAAGTAATAGTTTAATTTCAATGAATTACGGTATCGCGCGCGAAAGCAAAGAAAAACCGAGAGCTCGGCGACGTAACAGTACCTCGCCGATACAACTTATAATTTATACACTGGTATTTAAAAGTATGTACTTTGCGGAAATTATATTGTTTAGCGTCGCAGATTAATTTCTAATATCGACGCCGGGCTTCGGCGCTTATTACGAGCCTAATTACATCGGCTCCCGAGTAATTCGCCGCGAACGAAATTGCACGCGCTACCCTCGGTGTTTCGACAAGTTGAGCTGCTCGAACGAAGCCTTAAGTGCACTCGCGCCACAAACGAATCCGACGGCGGATCTTGAACGGAGAAGAGCATTTGCATCGGCGGCCGCCAGTTGCCGTCAACCCTGCCCGGGACTTCCTCCTCGATATTCGGCCGAAAGAACCACCTCGGATGACCCACTTCCCCGGCAGCGGGATGAAGGATTAGTCGGGAACCGAGCGATACTTGGTTTCACTGGCAGATTGACGTCTCTGTGCAACAAACTTAGAACTCCCACTAACACGCCGAAGCAGAGTAGTTCTAAACAGCGGAATGATGAATTAATCAATCCCCGATCAGAGTCGGAGCTACTGCATTGTTCCTCGGATAGGATCCCGAGATGGAGAGAGATAGGCGTACACCGGCCAGCTTTCCGAACTACGGGGACGGCCTGTGTAATCCTCCGCGAGCAATCGTGTCTCTGTGAAGCTACACACGGCGATTCGGATCGCGCTCTCTCTCTCTCTCTCTCTGTGTGGGTGTTTCGCGTCCGTCTCTCCCTGTGGCCGAGTGCGCGCACCGACACAGAGCCAGAGGGCCAGGAAAAATCGCTGCATCGCCGGCTCGCAGATTTGCACCGCGATTAGTGTCGAATTAAATTCATGTATACGCTTGCATATTGTAAAAGTTTTCGAGACCAACTCGAGTCTCGCCTCGGGAAATCGCCGTGCCAAGGCTCTTCTCGGCATCGGGGCGAGGAGGGCGACATTAATTTTAGTGTCGCATCATCAAATTCGAGGATTTAACGCCGGTTTCCCGATCCGAAAGATCCGTCTTACTGCAAATCCGGCGCCGACTTTTTGCAAAGCGTACAACAGTCGCCCCGCGAGACGGAAAATTTTTAAATTATATTAATGCCTTTTGGATTTTGTTTTCGGGTGCATCGGTAAACGCACCGCCACAACTCATCGATCCCAACTACTTACCCGGGCATCTACGTATTCTCGCTCCCCTTTATTCGGCGAATGACTTTACGCCCAAGCGAATCTCTTATTTTCCAGCTTCTTCGTTGCGCGTGAATTTTACGATTCCTCCCACCTCCGCGTACGCGCGCCCAGACACATTCCAACAAAATATTGATTAGAGCGAATCTCGTCTCGATCTACGCTGAATTTAAAAATTACGTATACAGATATAAATCATTCGCAATTTACATCAAACATAACTACGAACTTTTAATTGCTTGTTATAGGTAAGTGGTCGGATACTTCAAAGACTGGGAGACTTGGATAATTTACTTTAAGAAGTCTAATTTAATAGAGAGAACCACATAAGTAAGTTTTACCGACTTTCTTGATTAAATTATTACAATAATTCATGCTTTATACTGACATTAAATAATAAATTTCAAGGAAAGATTCGAAACTTAGTTGAATATTTATATTCGAGCATACGATGCTAATTTAATGACATGTTCTAATTACTTTATATAATTATACAGTCGCTTTTTGTCGGGAGTATAAAATATTTTTATCCCATTACGCGCTACGTATAAATAAGACATTCGTTTTATTTTCATTTAATAAACCGTAGGTCAAAAAGAGCCATGATTGTTAATTCCGCAGTAGAACAAAATAACCTTTGGCGGATGTCGACACAGCCAAACTAATCTTAATATTCTGTGAAAGTTTAAACAAATTTTTATCGTTATTCGCGCGCAAAAAAGTGTGTGCGTAATTTGAATGCGACATAAAAAAATAATGATTTATCGTGCATAATTTTTCTTCGTGCTGCGCTTACACCAAATTCGTGAAATCAGAAGACAGTTCACTGCGTACGATGAAACATTGTAAATAATTTCACGCAGTCGTAATTTATCTGGAGTCGATACGCGTTTTAAAAGTTCGTTAATTTATGCGCGACATTTTTGTCGAACGTTCTACGACGAATAACTTAATACAAATGCTCGTAAGCGCGTTGCCCTTAAAAATCGCTAAATATTATTTGCGAGCAGCTGCGAAGCTAAGTAAAGATTTCCAATGCATTTAAAAAGGAGCAAAGGACTGTCTTCGGTGCGAAAACGGTCGTGTGTGCCGCTGTTCTTCGGAAAAATAAAATAATAATTGGGTCGGCGAAAGAGAAACTATTCCAATTCGTGTCGTTTCAGGTGCTTTTAAAAGCGTCTCGCTGTTACGCGTCAAAAAATTAAAAAACTAAAACTCGTCCTGAAAATTATTTTTCGAACCAAATAATGATCCGATCGTTTCAATTTGCAATAAGTTTGCGCGGCGTTCGGCCGGCAAAGGAATTGCTTTTTTGAATAAAGAATAAAAATGGACGTGTCGACGCTCTGGAAGAGCAGTGCGTTAATCAAACTTTGCGATCCGGCTCGTGCAGAAACGTTATCTTTCAATTACGTAACAGCGAGCGTCGATGCTCTAGCGAGCGACTTGGCACTTTTGAGAAATTTCTACTGGGAGCGCGAGACTCGTTCAGCGTGTATCTCTCTCGCTCTCTTTCAACTCTCCTTCTGTCCCAGTCTGCCTCTGCGTTCGCGGAAGCTAGGACACGCACGCACGCACGCACGCACGCACACCCCTTCATCTCCGAATTGGCACGCGGTGTTTTGTCTCCCGTGTGACAGCAGCGCCTGCGTCTCCGATCGCGAACCTTTTTCAGGCAAACGCTCTTTCCCGCGTTCTTCTCCCGGAATTCAGGCGAATGCGTCGAGAGCAAGTTACGTGTGTAGTGTATTCTTTCGATAGAGACGCTCGCCTGCACCTAATCCGAGAATAAGCAACTGTGCCTTCCGCGTGCGGGAAACGCCCTCGCGCCCCCTTTCCTCTCGCCGACTCCGCCGGTGTTTGTCGATCGCGCGTTGCATGCACCCAGGCCTCATCGCCTCGGCCGACGCCGCGAGACAAAGCGACATTCTCCGGGCGATACTGGAGAAGCTCTCGGCGCTGCACGCGCGCCAGGATTGCACGCACGCG
This sequence comes from Platyscapa corneri, assembly GCA_018907185.1. Taxonomy (NCBI): domain Eukaryota; kingdom Metazoa; phylum Arthropoda; class Insecta; order Hymenoptera; family Agaonidae; genus Platyscapa; species Platyscapa corneri. The sequence goes on along the minus strand of JACCHW010000023.1, from coordinate 2,621,927 downwards.
AGGCCTCAAAGTATACACGGCTCTCTTTTATGAGCTTATCCGGTTCTTAAGGGAGGATCTGCTGCGGAGGAATGCTTGGTTTGTGAGCTTAAAAAATTACGAGCGACTTCCGAGGGCTTGATAAATACAAGCTGCGCTGCGCCTCGGAAGTTGGTATTTTAGCGGCCGCGTGACCCCTGAAGATCGGATTCGAAATTAACTGTGTTTTTCATTGAAACAACGCGTGCAGATTGTGGCTCTTAGCGTGTTCGCCGGAATTAGAAGGAAAAGCACAGGGGGAGCGAGATGAATGCCCTGCGAAATTTGAATTTTCAAGGAAGGCATTCCGGCGATATTAAATTGTTTTCCAGAAGCACTTCTGAAAGCTGACCGCTTGTACTTTTAAAAAGGCATTGCTCGAGTGCGCAGAGTAAACAGCGAGAGCGCTTTAAGATCGCGACGCCAGGCCCGGCCGGCGTTAAATACATCGCGTTAATTAAGGGCGAGTCGTCGGGCCCGGGGGAGGGGGCAGAAGACACGAGGCAGGGCCGAGCGAGAGAGACGTGGCAGCGGTCCAGCGGAAAAAAGGTAACGCGAAAAACGATCAAGACTCGGAACAATTTCCTTATTGCGCTATTTTGAAAAGTAATTGCCATCCCATTACACGGGCTGAACAAACTCTCGGCTCAAAGCCGAGCGGAGGCCCTTATCTGCATTCGAAGGAGAGAGTCGTTCCCTCCGTTCCCTTTACGCGGCAACAACCAAGTTATGGTACTCCCGCTGGCGCGGGAATTTCGTAACCGCCGCGCATAGAGCCTCTGCACGGACGGAGAGCAAGAGAGAGAGGGAGGGAGAGAGGAGCACACGAGCCGACCAGCGGGAGAGGGAGCAAGAGTCACTATCCTCTTCCCTCATCGTCTTTCGCGGGGAATATCTTTCCTATTTTCTCGGTGATTACGCCGCGACGCTCTCCCTTGTCTTGGCCAAAGTAATGGTCAAGCCGAAGAAGAAAAGCTCTCCTCCTAAGTACTTCTTCCACCACGATCGTGAGGATCGTTGGCCTCCCTCTCTCTCTCTCTCTCTCTCCCCCTGGAACACATACGTGCGCACGCAAAGCCCCTTCCCCGGCTCGCGAGGATACGTGGATAATCGCGAGTCTCAATCTGCGGGGACGAAGAAGACGCGCGTCGTGTAGCCTCCGGGTGATCGATGCACCGATGCTTTCCCCAATCCCCCGAGTGAGTCCCGCTCCTCGCTCTCGCTCCTCCAATTATTTTCGAGCGCGCCCGGCCGATATATTTAATTTTATACAAACGACGATCTCGGTCGGAGCAACACCGACAATCATCGCCTGGCCATCGCCATCAATGTAACTGTAACCCGTGCGAGCTGGCGGCTCGAGAGCCAGACAGCGATTCGAAAAATAAGGAGCAAGATTACTCCCACGCACGCACGGGGGGGGGGGATTGAGCAATCGGCCGTGGGCAGACGGACAGTCGGGCCGGACTGGCGCTTCTGCGCGGCCGACGTCACAATCGAGCTCGCGTCCCCTAAATTATAAACGGTAATCGCCGATTCATTAGCTCTCACTCTTAGTATTTACTCGGGCGTTCAACAAGTGAGGACGTATCTTAATGGAATATCAAGAAAGATTACAATTTTATAGGTTCTTTTAACTTTGATGAAATACAGCTTTTACGGTCTTTTTTATTTTAGTCGTCGACGTACGCGGACAAATCAATTTCTCGTTTTTATCACCAAGTTCGAGTTAATTAATTGAGCCGTAAAAATATGAAACGATGAGGAGAAAATGAAATGTAGACGCTCGAGCCCTCGGTCGGCCATAGCTTACTTTTATATTCCTTAACAATATTATCCGGCGAACAACGAACGCGACGTAGACGTGCGGGGTGTATTTGTTTATTCGCTTTAGCCGGCCCCTAACTCGCCCTACTTGTGCATTTAATTATAATTATTAACTGCTAATTAGCCATTAATATTCCTGTTAAGACATTACCCAATAATAGGCTCGAGTTAATTCGAATTGTTCTAGATAATGAAGCCAACGAGCGTTGTTGGGTAAAATTAATTAAACTTTTTCTTGCTTTTCCGAATTGCGTTACACGAGCGTTCCAAAAGAACCAAATATTAATTTTCATAAATTTTCTTCGCCTAGGGTAATCTGCTTCAGTTGCGCCAATTTCCGCGCAATACATGCTAATAATAACTGGCAAAATGTTTCTTCATTTAAAAGTTAACTTTGAAACCTTTTATCGAATTATCGTAATCTGTTTTTTACGAAGCTCTTTTAAGTTATACGACGGTAAGCGATAATAAAATTTAGCGCCGCTCCACATTTGTTTTGTGAAATATTTTTTAAGTTCAAAATCTAACGAATGCGCGATAAAATTCCACTTGCTCCGCAGAGTTTGCACTACTATTTTTTAAATAAATACTTAAACCTCTACAGGGTATTATTACCTTTTTAAACACGAATGCTCGTGCCGATATTTTTTAAATTTGTTATAACGTCATAAATTTTTAAAATTATTTTAAAATCTTTTACTTGTTTTTTTAATTTGAAAATATGATATTTTATATGATCTATAAAACGTACTGGAAAACAATTTCAGTTTCATTTCGCTCTCTCTCTCTCTCTCTTCGCTGTTTTTCTCGTGTTGTTTTGTTTTGATCCTCGAGCCGCGCGTGCACTGCGACAATATTTCACAAATTAAGCTACGTTAAGCCCCACGGAATCTTGACGATCAACTATTTCGCGATAGTTGTGCGCTAAAATTTAGCTTGTTTATAAGAATAAATTGTAGAGATTTTTTACTTACTACCCCGTGCCGCACGGGGTAATTAAAGTGACTCGAATTAGCTTATACCCGAGTGTTCGAAAGCCGTCGTCAAATCCTTACATCGATGATGGGGACTCAAATGCTTAATTCGTTTGATTTAGCTTAATAGCTGGTCATAGAAGCAGCAATTATTTATAAGCTGTTCGTTATAATTCTCAAAGAATCGTGATATATTATAACTTTAATTGCCTCGTAAAGCACAAAAGGGAAGACAAAGCTATCAAAGATACACACTGGATGTCTACGGTCTTATAAATCGTCAAATGTTTACGACATTTCAATAGCACGAGCACGTATTATCGAAAAAGGAAAAGCCATCCTTCGCGAAAAGGCCGCGCGATTCTTACCGGGCGACCGAGGGAGAGAAGGAGGAGAAAGTGCAATAAAAAGCACCGAGTCCCTTCTGACGAACTGTGCGAATAATATACGTATAGCCGGTCGTCGCCTGTATAAAAGCGTCGGCTCCAGATCAAACGCATAAAACACAATATTCGCCCGTATAAAGTCTGCCTCTGCTTCGTCAGACGTTAATATCCGCATAAAGTGAGAGCCAAGTGTCGCAGGTAGACTCGGAAGGGGCGACGGGGGTGGGACGAGGCGCGTGTCACGGCTTCGGAGACGCGTCGCGCGGCATTTACGTGATCCGCCCTCGACGCATCACCGGAGCCCGGGCACGAAGCAATTCGCGAAGGAAATCCTGCAGAGACTGCATGATCCTCGGAGTGCCAGGTGCGCATAATGAAATCGACGCCAGCGATAGGCAGGAGGAGGACTCGAGGAGTCGCACGGCGGTCCCCCTGACGAAGGGGAGGAACAGCCTTCCTTTTCGCCCCAGCTTTCGAGCCCCGGACTTCTCCTGCGCTTGCCCGGGATCAGTTGGTTATTAGCGTCGGAGATGCTTTACACGCTCATTCCTGATTCGTGGTCGCCGATCGGGGGATCGAGGGCCCGATCTTCCATCTCCGGAGCCGAGCCAACGAGCCGAGGCTTCTATTCCGCGCCACGAGGCCTAACTTTCAATCGCGCTTAAATAATTCGCGACTTATCCCTTCATTCCCTCCGACGATCGCTCGATTCTTGCTTTGTTATTTCGTCTCGAGGCGCTCCCTCCTGAACTTTATCGCTTTTCAATACTCGCCCTCGGGCCTTTTAAAGAATTTCATATTCCGCCTCGAGCAAGGCAATGTCATCTGCTAAATTATATTTGAGTCCTGCTGCCGCTGTGGCCTTGACAAATGCCACTGCTGAAGTTCGGTTGTAAGACATTCTACCGCCGGGACACACAGCCAAACATACGGAAATGTGCGTTCCCATTCTCTCGGAGGCAAAGAGATTGTCGCGAGTAGCGAGTGGCGTTGTTCTAATTAACTGTATTCGAGCTTCGTTTATCGATTAACCGCTCGCAAATGCATACGCGCGCAGTTGCACGTGGCGTAGACTCGCGGACGTGCCGTAATATAAGATAAACGAATATGGTCTTGCGAAATTAGTGCTCTTGTTACTCCATGTAATGAAGTGAATTAACGTCAGCTTTTCTTTACGGGCTAAGTTAATTTAAATGAAATTAAGTCCAGGCTTATCCGTGAGTTAAGTATTCTGTCAGAAATAGTAGAGTATTATTACTTCTTTGAATGCAATTAAGTCCTTCGTATGCAGATGATAGAGGGAGGCTTGGGCTCTTCGTCTCCGCCTGTCCGGTGCATTCTCGCATCAAGACTCTCTACGCATGTGCGTGCGCACGGGATTAAAATCGCGGAGAAAGAGGTGCAAGATTGCACCTCCGTATTACAAAATCGAATTCAATTTTCGAATAATCGGACAACTCTAAGGCCAAACGCAATTAATTTCACGCCGTCCACGTGGCGGCACACCCATTCACGCCCCGAAGTCTTCAATTACTCACTCCCTGCCGCTGGAAAGTGAGCGAAGAAGAGCAGCGCTTGCCGTAAAACGAATATTCGATCTCTTCCCAGACACTTGAGACACAAAACGCGCGCGCGCGAGAGAGAGAGAGAGAGAGAGAGAGAGAGAGAGAGAGAGAGATAAAGGGAAGACATAATTTTTCGTCGTCGGACTTGCGCCTGTCCGAACTTTCGAGAGAAGAAAAAAACGAGCAGAGGTAACGCAGCGCCGAGTCAAGGAAACAAGCGGAAGGGGTGGGGGACGAAGAAAAAAGCGAGCGCAAGGGTACGAAACGAGTAAACGATGAGGTCCGAAGGAGCCGCCGCTGCTACGGAGGAAAAGAGGAAGAGCGAGAGATAGAGTTATAGAAACTCGACTGGATCTCGAACACGAACAGGACGCAAAGTGCGCCCTGGGATGCCCTTGGGGATATTAACCGTGAGCAAACAATGATCTAAAAGCGGAAGTCGACACCATCGCGCCGCCTCGCCGTCTCTACACGGAGCCCTCCACTAACACCTCCGTACACGCGCTCGAACGAGAATGTTCTCGTAAAATTGGTGTCTGTGCATCTTACAGGACTTTAAGACCCTTGGGACTGAACGACACGAGTCTTAAGATAAGGAACACCGCCGAGGCCATGCGTTTAAATAGTGATCAACTCGAGGAGATTTAATTCGACCAGATCTATATTAATTTTATATAAAAGTCGTCTCGAATTAAAAGCTCCGTCTTTCGGCTTCGTATATTTATTGGTTGCTTCAACGCGAGCGAGTAAGCGATAAAGTAGTCGTACAATTAAATTTAGAAAACATTATTACCTCGTAAATGTAAGCGCTTGTAAACTTCGATATCGCCGCTTATTCCCACGTATGTGTACAAAAATGTGAATGTATCACGCGACGCGAAAAGCAAAGTATTTACTTTTGGGTGGGAGGTAAAACTCTTAAAGGCAACAACGCATTACAAAAGCAACAACTCCCCTGCTTACCGACAGCAGACTTTAATTAAAAGAAACACTTCTGTTAAATTATGAAATTATGTTGTTTTTTTTAAATTTAAAGAGCTTCTTTTAAATTTTATACAGCTATTGTGCACTGAGTTGCAATTAAAGAACATTCTAAAAAATAGTTTTCGTCCGTAGGCATTTTGTATAATTTTACGCTTTATTAAATAAAACGCAGTTTATGGTGGGAAAGACTTAGTTGCGCTACCTTCGGCATTTAAAATTACCAAGTGCGGAGACTTTTAATTAAAGTATAAAAAAGTTGGACAAAAATTTAAGTTAAGTCATGTGTTGTAATTTTTATAGATTGCGAACTTTGGCTCGAGCCCAGTGCGGACGTAAAAAGTACAAAAGCACAAGTGTGCGCGCAGGTCGGAATGGAATGTAACGGAAAAACTAAATTTTCCATTTGTGTTTTTAGCAACTTATTTTTTATAATCGCTCCCGTGTAAAGTTTGATAATTCCATTATTTTTTATCTTGAAACATATTTTTATGTCAATCTCGATAAGAATCTGAAGGAAGTCGTACAGATAAAACGCCGCACGACTCTAATCGCGTTCCATTTCCACGGAGAATTTCTGGCTAGTCATAGAAATTCTACAGGATTAGTCGTGTAGCTTCTATAAAAATTTTTAATACTTTTATTGGAAAATAAATGAAGAGGAAACATGAAACTGTTATTCAAACATGTAAATCAAACTACACGCATCAAAATAAAATCTCTTACAGTAGATGTTACGTTTTATCTTATGAAATCGCGATGGAATGTTTTTGTTAGTTTATTAGTCGCATTACTGACATCGTGAAACGCGGTGTACTTACGCGAAATAAAACTCTCGATATTTCGCTATAATAATTATAAAATAACGATCTCGTTATAATAAAATTTAAAATTATTAATTCCGGCTTTTGTGCTCGCGTAGACTTTCCCGCAGACTTATTTCGCGCATCAAATACTTTTATGCATTTGTGAAGTTCACTGGGTGCGTTAACATCTTACAGCGTGTACGGGATTGTTTGGGCAGCGTGATTTTTGAGCCGCGACCGGCGTAATTTACCAAAGCTAGGAATGCGCGAAAGAGATACGGAACGGGGGTGGCCTCTGCAAATTTCAGCGCTCGAGGATAAAAATGAAATTAATTCGTGCGCTCGAAAATGTCGAGGAGCAAGAAAGAAGAAGGCCCCCAGAGCTGCTAATGTTTAATAACAACAATAACGCTGGAAACAAAGGCAAAAATGAAAAAAAAAAAACAAATGCCTCGAAACCGTACGCTGCTGTAAGACAAGGTTTTTTCTGTAAATATGCACCGTATAAAAGAGTAACTGTTTATCGAAAAAAGTTAAAGGTTTGTGGGTCTAAAATTCTATGTAATATTCATTTCTGAGCGTGTGCTTCCTTTCTTTGCTCGCATTGCTAAGTATAGCTTAGGTTTTCAACAGTCCATTGTACCGCCTTTGTCTACTATCAACAACTTTACACACGTTCGCTCTTTGCGAGTCGTCGAGTGGGGAAAAAGGAAGGAGAATGATACTCTTTCCTTTCGTTTTGATCTGCGCGTCACATACGTCTTTTTGTTTGCACTTCTTGTTAACGGCTCGAAGCGGCATTTCGATCCTCTTCGGAACTAAATCCGAGCAAGAAAGAAGAAAAATGTCCGACACGCTGTTTGAGCGAGACAAATCTTCTTTCGGCGCTGAAATCTTGATTACTTATTTACCAATGATAAAAATTTCTGGGTTTCCTTTTATGTTTTCTGACGCCGCTTGTCCCTTAAAGTTGAACGTGAGCCGAGCCCGAACCCGTGTTTAAATGAAGAAGAGCACGGCAAACGAGCAGCGGACGCACCTCTCTATTGTCACGAAATACACAAGCCTTTTGTTTGCCCTGCGTATTCCTGCTTTTTGGTAGACAGGGTAAATATTTTAGCCCGCCTCTGATAAAAGGGCGTCGGCTTAGCAGCAACGTGGACGGCGGCGAATAGCGCGGGCAAAAACAGCGGTAACAACGTCGGCGGCAACAACGACAACAACGACAACAACGCCGACAACGACGACAACCGCAGCAACGGTAACTGGAGCAAGTGCCGAGGGTTAACGGGATTAATGACGGAAGGACGCCGATCCGCGCGAGTCTCTCGTCGACGTGCTAATGAGCATCAATGGCTCTCGGTTTTACGATCCCGATTTTGCACTAATGCTACGCGCAGAGGGACTCCGAGGAGCCGAGCGCAGCCGCTCCACGCACAGTAATAGAGACGGCAAGCCGCCGCGAGAGAGGGGGACAACGAAAAACGCGAAAACAAAACGCAGTCGATTATAGAGGAGAGAAAGAGATCGACCGGAGCGATAGCACTCGTAGAAACGGAGTTTTAACAGCTGTAAAAGCCGGGGGGGCCCCTCCCTCCCCCGTCCCTCGGCCGCTCGCATGAATACGGAAAGAAGCGGACGCAGCAATGCACTCTGGCTCAGCCTTGGTGCATCTTTACGGGAAGCCGGCGCGCGGAACGTATAATTTCTTCGACAGCTTAGTTTCGCAGGGACTCGAGCTTCTTTGCGCCTGCGCGTACGTGGGGCACAGACACAGGCACTCACACGCAGCGGCGAACAGACGGACAAATAGACTGGCGGACCGAAATAGATACGTATGTGCGTAGAGTGCAGGTACGCGGAGGAGCGCGCGCGCCATCAGGATGAAATTAAAGCGGAAAATGCCCCGCGTGCGTCGATCTTTCTCTCCCCGTCCTTCTGTGTATATTATCCTTGGAACTCCCTGGCCGCGCATAATAGCAGCTTCTCGCGCGGATAATGATCGTTCGACGCGCCCGAGTTACGACTCGCTATATAGCGCGAGTCGGCATTCGGAATGCGCGGCGTTTCGTAAGAAAAGGACGCCCACCACCGGCATCTAAAGGGCCGTACAAAGAGAGAGAGAGAGAGATGCGACCCATTAGGCCGTCACCTGGGCGCAGCCGGCAGTTCCTCATTTTTCACATTATTACGCGAGCGCTGCTTATATTGAAATCTCCTCCGCCTTTTTTTCGAGCCGACCGCCACTCTCGCCTCTGCGTTTTATCGCGCTCATTCCATCGAGGTGGGCGTCCGCGGTCCGCGCGTGGAGGTGGAACCACTCCGAGGGGCGCACCAAGTGGGCAACCAACTTGGAGTTTGCCGTCGAATCTGGAAGTCCAGAGGTTTGCTTTACAGTTCCTCGCGAGTTTTCTCTGTCTCTCTCTCTCTCTCTCTCTCTGTTTAAAATTTAATGATCTTACGGTCGTTTTGCTCCCCGGGATAAGCCGGCGCGATAATTTACTCGGCTGTAAAGGCGTTCTCCGCATTTTTCCTCCTGCCCTGCGAGCCGCTCCCGGGCCGCTTCCACTCGCGAAGATTGTTTAGTTAAACCGACTATTGGCCATTTGCTCTGCCATCCCAGCTTTCGCCGATTCGCCGCTGCCTCCGCAAATATCGCGATTGATAAATTTCGCTCGACGGTTGGACGCGACAGCCGTGCTCGGTGGTGGTCGCTTTTCCCATTTCCCGGCTCCGTCCGGCGCAATCCTGGAAAAGCGCGGGACTCGGGGCGGGGCCCGCGATTTCGAGGCTCCTGGCCGGGCATTTGTCATTCGATTAAAGGAACTGCTCGCCTCGGAGTGTAAGCGCAAGCTTTGAATGGCTCGAGTGCAGTTACAGTTTACATTGAAATCGCACTCTTAGAATGCGGAGCGATAAAACGAAAGGAAAAATGGAGGAATAGTCGGAGCGAGGAGGTGGCAACAACGAAGCTATTAACGAATTTGAAATGAGAGAAAAAGGGGGAATTTCCGAGCGGTTAATTCCACTATAAACTTTCAACAAAGGAGCAGTAGCTCGTATCGAGAAGAGACATTTCTCTCGTTTTTACTCTTCCTTGTTTTATTCAAGGACGTTACCGCGCATCTCCGCCTCCGGCCTTTCCGTATCGCCGCGACGCTCTCCGCGCCGTCCGCGGCCGCGTTTCCCTCCTTCTTCTCACTCGAAAGAGGAAAACCCGCATACATATTCAGGAGGCGCAGTATTTAATGCGCGTGCGAGAAGACGTCCGGTTACCAAAAGCCAGCCCGACTCGCCTGCACACGGGAATCACTTACTCATTCCGCGAAACGCGCACGAATGCGACCAAGGGAACGGTATCTCTTGTGCCCAAAGTACACAACTTTCACTCCCCCTCGCTCGCTCCCCCTCTCTCTTTCACTTTCTGCTCTTTTATCTTGGCCCGACAACCACCCGCACCGGTATTTTGATATTTTTCTCTCGTTTTATCAAATGCTAACGCACTCCCGGCACTTTATTTACATTGTATCTACGCGAGCTTACGCAACGCGATTACCCGACCAACTTTATTTTCTATCCCCCTCCTTTTATTTGCTGAATTTTCTCGGGCATTTATGTTTAATTTCTGGCTGAAATGAACTAAACCAGCTCCACTCGACTTTCAAATTTTGCATATTTCTAATATCGTTTTAATTATTCCGAGCGAAAGCTTGTTGCCGCCGCCGCCGCCGCATAAATGACAGTTTAATTGTCTAATGAATGGATGTGCGCTAATAGCCGCAGAAAACTAATCAGGATATCAGGACTCGAAAAATAAATGCCAGGGGGACAACATTTCAAACTGACAAACTGGAAAAGTCGATTAAAATATTTTCCGCTCTTCCTTTTCCGCTCGTATGAAATAAAATGTACGAGTATGATCGAAGACCACCTATACTATATAATAAATTTATTCAATGGAAATAAATCAAATATAATAATAAAAACAATTACTACCTTAAGTGATATTACACCTTTTGATACTGAGTGATTTATTTGGTGTGCATAGGATATGTGTATAGTTGAAAAGGTGAAAGCAAACAAAAACCGTGCAATTTCGTATGCTCGCGTAATAAATCACGGGACGCGTGACGTTTGAGGCGGAGGTGCGTATAAGAGACTTCTTAACGGTGCGAAGGAAGAGATAAAGAGGGGGAGAGAGAGAGAGAGAGAGAAATAGTCGGTGTGTGCGTGTGCATCGGGACGCGCGCGGGCCTCCGCGTCTGTGTGGGAGAAAGGAAGAGAGAGAGAGAGAAAGGCACGAGCGGCTATTAAATTAACCGTAACGATCAGAAGTGTTGGATAAGTTATTGGATTACGATTGCCGAGCGACATTCCCACAATGTATTGGCCCGCGATTACCGGCGAGATGATGCATATCGCTATAATTCACTGTCTCACCTATAAGTTATGGCAGCTCGTGCCCACGTTGACAGGCATTTATCGTCAGCCTCCCTAATTGACACGTTAATTTCCCGCCCGGCGAGATCTCCACTTAATTGGGACATTACAGGAATCCGAAGTAAACAATAAAAGGAAAAGGCCGCGCGACTCATCGGCGGCGTCCGCGGGCGCCCGCTCCGGGAACAGCAGAAGCGCATCGTGCAACTTTTTGCGCCTCGACGACGCACCGAGCGACAGCATCGCTTCGCGGATTCCTGTGCTCTTACGATCGCCGTGTCGAGGCTAGTCTTCTTAAAATAACCCTCCTGTACTCCTAAGTGATGCGCGCTACGAGCAGCAATTCCAAGAATAATGCTTCCTTTCCCGCTCGGGAGAAGATGGGAGCGACATTCAGCCGCGATGCCTTCGCGCTTTTTATCGAAAGTCCGCGGCGGGGAGGGATCGCGGAGACGGGAGGACGAAATCAGCAGGTGAGCTTTGTTCGCGCGACGACCCCCCGGCTGTCTGGAAAGCTCGGGGAGGGAAATTGTTGCCGACTCGGCCACCTTGGCGCCCGCGGAGCCACGGCGCGACACCGCATTAGCCGCAATAATCAAGCTGCACAATAGTCCAATAGCGATATTGGATTTAATTAAGCCAGGCGCTCGCGAGATCCGGCTCTCTATTTTCGCAACGCGCCCCGTTCGATGCGAATGCATGGACTGCCTCTGCACTCCGCAGTCCGCAGTCTGGATTCGCGGATGAAAGAACAAGAGAGGGAGGCTCTTTCAATTCGAGAAGTTTGTTGAAAAACATCTCTGCGGCCTTTCATTAAACTCGAACTGCACAGCGCCGCTGCGCACTGGATAAAGCCCTTATCTCGAAACTAGTTCAATTAGATAAAACTGGCAGGGGACAACGCACGCGCGTAATGCTCCTGGTTCCTTTCTCTCTGCCCTCCTGCCCCATTCGATTCCATCCCTCTCCCTCCTCGAGGCATTAGACATTAACCCACTCATTTTTTGACGTCTCCTCGAATGAGTAATGCCCTAAATATATTTAGCGCTTGGGTGTTGGAAAAACTTGAATTTCGACGCCACTAAGTAGTGGAAACATCATTTTTCTCGAAACTTTCCTGAAAATGGAATGCAAAGAAAAGATGTAAAGATAAGAAATTGCTGTTCTGCAAATCTTACGCGAAGCATTCGTAAAACGCAAAGTTTTCTTGAATTTTAACCTAAAACATACTAATCAGTTAACCGTATTTATTCAAATTTTATCTTCTCCCTTGGATAGACATAAAACAGTATGAAATTGTATAAAACAGCATAAAGCGGCGCAACTTAGGAAACGGCCTTATTAATCGCAAGCTTTTAACTCTTAATATTTTCAAATACCGTCTTTATGTTACAGGAAACTTAAACGAAATAGTTAAATTACCTACGGGTTTCTGGGTAAAATTTAAATTAAAACACTCCTGCGAATACAAAGTAAGCAGTTGGTTTATCTTAATTTTGCTGAATTTTAAATCATACATTTTTTTTTAAATATAACTTCCAACGTAACTGTACGTCGAATTCGGGTAAATAAGTTTTCAAGAATGAGAAAGGAATTTGCCCGACGCCTAAATTACAAACAACGTTGTAGCGTTTGTAGCACTGATCCTTATTTTTCAAATACGCACCCAACTATTTCGTCGCGTCGTCTTTCTTCTTCCAAAACAACTGAGCTCCCGATGCAGCCCAGAAAGGTCGACGACTAAATCCAAAGTGAGGCGAATAATTAAGGATTACAAATAACCTTGTCGCGTAAAATTCAACTCCGGAAGTTGAATCGATCGCGAGCTTCGCAACAGCTTCGCAATAGCTTCTCGATACGGAGGCTGTTTGAAGTACGAATGCATTGAATTTTTTTTTTGACCGCAACTGTGGTTGCAACAAACTGATTGTTGTACTCTGTCTCTCTCTCTCTTACACTCCACTATCTACGCGTCGACGGTTCGAACAAATTTTACTATATTTTTTGCCGCTGCTCGTTTGAAAGGAATTTAGTTATTCGTATAAACACGATGCACGTCTAAAAATAGCAACAGTCTCGTAAAAATGCCAGACTATTTTAAGGCTTCGCTTGCGTCAATCTTGACTTTAATTTGAATTAACGGGATGTGTAATAACCGATTCACCATACAATCTACCGTATCGACTATACATCAACGAATCTCTCTAATTAAAAAAAAAGCTTTGATGTGAAACAGCCCGAGGTTCGGCGAAGAAAATTTGTATCTAAATGAGAAATTTCCATAATTTTGTGTAAATGACCTACCGATGGACTTTGAGGGGATCCAAAGGGACTTTCAATTCAGTTTATTCGTCGGGAGATCACACGGGGAGATCTTTCGATTCAGCTCATCAATTACCTTTTAAATAGTCGCCGTGTTTTTAATAAAATAATTTGATCTAAATTTATAGTCATCGGCAAGCGTTCAACGGCGCTTATAACGCATTTATAAAGATACTAGATTGCGTGCATATTTCATTTGTATTAAAGTGGAAAGTGCTAAATAAAATGGCATCATTTATCACATTTTAAAAGTAACGCGCACGATTTGCTTGTGTTTCGACCTTAACATTAATGACTTTGCCCGTTCTCCTTTTGCATTACTTTATCCCGTGTAAAAAAGGTTAGTTATATTTTATTTTTTAATTTGCACTCTAAATTCGAAGTGTCAGGGACGCGCAATAAGAATAATCTAACAGCGAGTGCAAATAAAAGAGCGTATCTGTGATTTATAAAGTCGCGCGCTCGGCTACAATACAACTTGATGAAATATAAATGAATTTTTACGCGTGCAAACGCGTAGTCAAAGTTTCGTAAGCAGCCGTTTAATATAAATCGATTTCGAAAGGAAAGACGTCAAATCGGCGCCGCTCAAAGGAATTAAAGATTCGCTAATGGTTTTATATTTGCGCCTGAATCCTCGGAGAGTTTTTGAGTCGTTCACTACTCGGCCCCGTCATTGTAGTACTGTCTGGCTAGAGGTCATAAGGTAACACTCGAGAAAGTCAAAGAACAGAAACCTGCCGCACGATAAAGTGAGTCCTCCGCATCAATAGAGAATGCGCACGTCTGGTGGTTTCCTGGTGCTATTGTGCCGAACTCCATTGCTCGGACTAATTATTTCCAAGTTAGTTGAACGATTCGCCACAAAGTAATGACTAAGATGAAACGAATTCGTGATCTCTCTCTCTCTCTCTCTCTCTCGATCGCGCTCGATCCCCCTACCCCCCTTTCTGCCGCGTCGCTGGATCAATGGCCGAGGCTCATCATTTCGCATTCGACAGACAATTCGATATTTCTCCCTTTCTCCGGCTCGCTTTCTAACTGTCTGTTTCCTTTTGTTTCTCTTTTACTATTTCAGTCTGTTACTCTCGGTGCCGTAATTACTGAAACGAATCTATACGAGAAGTGAATGTTAACGCAGTGGAAACACTTGACACGGAACGCGGCGCACATCCCATGGTGTATTCTTCCGCGCTACTATCTCCCCTCTCTCTCTCTCACTCACTCATAATGCAACTCCGCGGTCGACAGCGCGAATCCACGGCAGCTGTCAAGTTTACTACCGAGGAAAACGACCTTGGACTTTTTCGCCTACCGAGCCTCGGGTTCGCATACGTGTCTTCGCGCGCTTAGCCGCGCGTTATTCCCGGTTCAAACGAATCGAAACTCTCGTTAACTTTATGTTCTCCTTAAACAAATATACCTGCGCCGAAGAGAAATGAGCATTCCAGCCGAAGACTGAAAAGGACAACAGTCGCTGGAGCAGTTGAAATTTCGCGCGCGTCCCCAAGATGAGTGACGTGCAATTTAGCGTTATATGAAATTTTCAACACAATTAGTGCTAGAACACCATTGCACTACTCGTACGCGGAGACGTAAATGCTGTCTTATTTGATAAAATTACCCGACGATTTATGTACACTGTGAAATTCAAGAGAAGCGTATTAAATGCAGCAGCACTTCTGTGCAGAAAAATTGCGTGAAATTCAATATAAACTAATCTGCGGTCATTTTTATTCGCTGCGCGCATTACGTCTATTATTTCAATCATTTTCTTGCTTTCGCGTCGTTTTATCAACAAATTCTCCCCGAGTCGAGTCTTAAATCCGTCCCCGTGCACTATTCAGCCTCTTATTGAACATTAGCGAATCAAATAATTTATAGTTGCAATTATAATAATGAAATTAGTCTTGGCCGATACATCTTTTGAAAAGAAAAATAATAATAATAAAACCGAAATTGTTTTAATAGCTCACCATCAAGCTGATGCTACACTTTTATTGGAAACTTATTGTATAACGGTGACTATAAACTTCAATCTTTCTTTTTAGCACTAGCTGTATCGCATTATCTTGTTTAGTTATCAAGTTACATACGCTCGAATGAATGGTGCATTTAAAAGCCTCGGCAGCGTTTTTCAAGACGAAGAAAAAAATACGCGTTTTGAAATGTAAACTTATGAAAATCCATCCGGAGCTGGAAAAAGTTTGGCGTGTGTATTTTGCGGACATTAATGTAATGAACTCGCGGAGATAATTTGCCGCGGCTGCGCCAAACGAATCAGCGGCATCAGCATTTAGACTCCGTCAATACACTTACGCCAAACGATTTGAAATTTCAAAGGTCTTCGAACTCGAAGCGCTACAGATTTGCAAAATGCACGCTGAAATTAATCGCTAAAAATTATTGCTGACTGCGCCAAGCTACAAACAAGAAGACAAACGTAAAAACTTTGATTATACGTTCTTGATCAAGAGCGCCTATCTAATCAACTCTGCCCGGGTAAAAAATCAAATTAAATCATCGTCGACGACTCGGTCGAATCCCGTTCAGCTTTATTTAGAACTGTTGCATTGGTCTCGATACGAAATACAAATTACACGAGAATCGATAAATTTTATTCGCTTTGCATTACCCAGTGACTGCTCAATACGTACGCCCGATAATTTTTCTCATCCTCGATGCAAATTGCGTGCAATTTTTAATTTAAAAATTGAACGGCCGCATTACTTAAACTCGACTCGTTTAATCGCGTGCGTAATTCAATAATAATCCGTCCAAATTATACGGAAAACAATTTTAAAATCCACTAAACAGACGTTGCGTTGCCGTCCGTCCATTCGGGCATTCGCAGCCAACCCAATAAAATAGCGATAACCGTATTTCTTAAATCTACCTTGCAACTATGTCTCTGATACTTGCGGATTTTAAATTCGCGAAAGCAATTCTCCCGACCAAAGGGGCTAATTCTATTTCGCTGGCGATTGTTTAATAACCTGCGATTTCGAATTATCTCGCGGAATTTAATACAAATTGATCGAGTCGAGCGGTAATCGATTTACGACCAACTTTGGACCTTTTCTAATAATGTAGTGTAATAATCGTGGAGATATTTGTTGAATAAACAAAAAGGCAGCGAGCGGTAACGATGTTTCATATTTGGTGGCGGCGGCGGCGGCGGCGGCCAGGCTATTGAATTACGGTGCAAATCGATGGTGTGCGAAATCCGGGCTTTAGCGAGCGATTCCTAATCGAAACTTATAATTCGAGCATTAATTCGTGTTAATAGAGATTCGATATTTGATTACAGCCCCGTCTCCCCGAAATTACAGAGTCCCATGCCGCACTCTCGCGCGGCGAACCGCGAATCGCGCTCGGCGAACTCAGCCGATCGTGTCGTAATGCACGCGCCGTCGAACCCAACGGGCGGGGCCAAATTTTCTCCGAACCGAACCGAACTCAAACGAGACGAGAGCAAATAAAACCGAAAAACTTCCCCGAGTCAAATTGACGGGGCGAGAACTTTTTCCCGGACCTCGCGAGGCATAAATCCTATGCACCGTCGAGCGTCGGGGAAGGCGCGGCTCGTAAATCAAAGCCAACAACGCGAGCCCCGGCCGGTGCATACGAAATTAAATTCCGAATTTCCCGAGGTAACCGAAGCTTCACTAGCCGCGAGGGCGTCGGCTCGCCGAGGGGACGGGCTGGCAGCTCCAGCGGTTGTTCCTCCTCGGCCGTCGAAAATTACCGAGCTTCGCGACCTCGACGTTCGGCGCGTAATATCGTCTAGTAAGGATTCAAAGTCGCAGTCGCAGTCGCCGAATCGCGCGAGCCGTGGTCCAACTTGGAAAACTATTTCCTTTCCTTCGCAAGAGCAGAAATTCGAGATTAGAGTCAAAGAGGTCGAGCGCCGGAATGCTCCATCTGGGAGCGGAGCCGCCGTCCTTGTGGATGCACCTCCGGCACTTCAGGATAGCGCCTCCACCCCTGGATCGGTAACTGTACTCTCGGCTAAATTCGAGACTTTGGCTCGAGGAACCTCGACAAGTTGGTTAATTTCTCCATTCCTTGGGCTCAGTGGAAGCCGATGGCCCAAGAGCTGGAAACGAGTTTTCAAACTCGCGCCGAAGACGAGGACGAGCCCGAGCCCGAGCCCGCCTTCGCGCTCTCGTTGTTTAACGTTGCTTTACAAGATTTTTCTTGCCCCTCTATCCCCCTCGACCCATTCCTGCGGCGAGATCACGCTGAAGACGATAGTCGATAGCCGATAGTCGATAGCCAATGACCAGGAAATGGACACAGCCAGTTTTTCCCCTCGGCTTTTTCTCCATCTCTTTGCAATTAAAAGCAACTCGGGCAAAGCACTTTTTCACTGGCAATCGCGCACGAATAGTGTACATACGTACATGCCTACGTGTACGTATCCGCAGCTCTCCTCATCAAACGATTTTCTACTACCTTCTCTCATCGATTTTCTTTTTTCATTTCCACGTCGGGTTTTCTAATCGCTGCGCGTCTGTCTAACCAACTTGGTCGTCCTAGTCTGGCTGGGCATGGGAGGGAGGGCTAGTAAAAAAGTTGGGGCTGGGGGTGCAGGGGATGAGACGTGTTTGAAGGGGTTGAGACTCGTACACACGTACCTTCTGATGTTGCTGCAAGTTCGGCTGGGCTCAGCCTCTTCTCGAGTCCGCGATCGGCCGATGCGTGCAAATGCTCGTGTCGTGAATGTCGCCGCCACGCGCTTGTTTATCCTCTCGCCACTATTTTCGTCTGTCCAAGCGTCAGTGTCTTTCTATCTATATAGTCAGTCTTTATCTCGGCTTGCACTGTCGGAGCCCGATGCCCTTGGACTTGAGCCCCGTTCACGGCCACAAGCAACACAGAAATGCTGGGATTGCAAGGCGTGCGGCCACTTTTCCTGCCGGCACACGGTGTATCCCAGGTAGGAGGGGGTACGCGCGTACCCGGTTGCCGTCTTGGCAGGTGGAATGCCCATCCTCTCCCTCTCTCCCTAGTCCTCTCTAGATCGTTCTCTCTCTCCTCTCTCTCTCTCTCTCTCTCTCTTCGGGGTACTCACGAATTATCGACGATGCGTATGCTCGCGGGTACAAGGAGAGTCGAGGGCGGAAGGAGGTGGAGGAGGAGGGGGAGGTGGAGCAGGAGAGTCGCGGGCATGGGGGAGGGAGCGAGACAAAAACCTCTAGGCGCTGCATGCACGGGGAGAGGAGGCTCGAGTAGCCCTAGACGTGGGGGAAAAGCCTGATTACGCGAACGCTTTCGTAATTGGCCCCCGGAAGACGAGTCGCAGGAAGCCGCGAGCAAACGCGAGAGAGTCGAGGGAACTCGAATTTCTGTGCCTCTAGATGCCTGGCACTTGATAATTCCTGCATCTACGTGTCTCGAGCTTGTAAGGCGCGCGTGATGCGAGAAGATTAGGGATAGGGAAATTCGCATCGCTAATTATTTTAAAAAGCTTATCTCCAACTAATTTTACACGGCTAGTCGATAGCTGACTCGTGATAACGTTCCCTCTGTCCTCCCCTCCTCACCCCACCCCCCGGCCCTGGTCGCAGCGGCTCCAGCGTCCTTTGCCTATTGTGGCTGCACCAACGGGATCGGGACGCTCCTCCTTGACGTCGGAGTATAATAAGTAGTTCGATGCGTTTAGAAGGTGCAATTATTTCTTTTACGGCACTGCGGATGGTCTTTGCAAATTTTATGAATCCCTTTCAATGGAAATTAATGAAAAACTGCGAACTTATACAAAGATGTTAAAACAGTGTAGGAACTTGCTTTAATTACAACATTGCTGTTCTGCTGCGAAACTTTATTGAATAAAAAAACTTTACGTGTGCCTAATGATTCATTATGTTTGCGTCTTTTTATCATTTATCGCCATCTTATTGTTTCCGCGTTTCAAGAATTTAACGTCTTTTCAGCTGATCGGCGATCCGCCGCATTGCACCACATGCAAAAGCGTTCAAATCGCGAATTTGCTCGAGTTGTTGGTCCGATTCGCTACGGTAGCAGCGAATTAACGTAAACTATCTACGGATTAGTGAACTAAGCCAATATAATAAAAATGAGCCGTCGTTAGGGTGTGTTAGTGTCGCCGTACAGCGGAAGCGCAAGCCAAACTACGCCCGAAGCAAGGAAAATTTTAGAAAACCTTACAATCTACGTGGCCGGGAAAGTAGTTGAAAAAATATTGCAAAATGCAGACTCACAAGGATCACCAATAATCGCATCACAATGAAATGTCGTCAACTGGGCGGCCCTCGAGATCTTGGATTCGAGTGGACCGCTAGACTGCAACTGAAATACGTCAAAGCTCGCTGAGCCCTTATAAGTTGCGTATTTACCGCAGAGTAGACTCTCGAGTGCTGATGGGACAGCCACACGAGTACTCGGTGAATTAGAATTCAGAGCTGCCCTTCCCTTATTTTGGCGCTGTGAATGGCGCCAACAGTCCAACAATCGCAAACAAGGGATGCGTGTCGAAAACACCGGTTCATTGTGCTTGGCCAACACGTAATGTTTTGAGAAGCACATTAACTTTCTTCAATCTGTTTCGAGGATCGGTCAAAGACTCTGTTGCTCGAGTAAGCGATTGCGGTGCAACTGACAACAATGCATCAAATTTTCAACCGCATTTTAAATTGAGATCCGAGTTATTTGGCACTGGCTGCCCGAGCTCTGACATGCTTAACCAGAAATTACGGGATGCTATTTTTGTCGACAAAATTTAATCGTGTTTCCGGCACATTCGATGACTTACTCGTTATTGTCCGCGATTCGAGAATAATCATTGATGAATTTCCTTTAAACTCACAACGATTCAATTATGCTGTAGCAAGCGAGAGACGCGCTAATAATTTTCGTTCGATCTGTCTTGAAAGGAGTTTCTTAGTTTGCAGCTGTCATGGTCCAGAGTCGGTATCGGCGTGGAATCAGTAATGGGTATGAAAAGAAATTACGAAGGCACGAACACCTTTGGTACCGATACATTTTTTGCGACGTAACGCGTGGAGGGCGTTAAGTTTTTTGCACTCGTCGGCAAAAAGGACCGATCGGAGGATTTGTTTTGAACGATTCGATTTGAATCTCGAGCAAAAAAGACTAGGCGAATAATCTCCGTGGAAGCTCTGGCTTTCGTAGAGGCGGACAGTACAGACGCGTGTGCACGCGTGTGCGTAAACGTAAAAGTGGATAAGGGACTAACTGACCGATTAAGGAGGCCACGCGGTTGTGCCGACACGTCGGCCTGTAGCGAAGGCCAGAGCATCGGGATAAGCAATTCGAAAACGATGGCGACTCTAATCTTCGCTCCTGGCTCTGTTTCTCTCTCTCTCTCTCTCTCTCTCTGTTTGGCTGCTTCCACACGTGTGGAACGTGTCTGTCCGCGAGTTTAAAACAGTACGTACGCGCACTGTTCTCCTATATATCTTTTTACACGTGTGCGACGCGCTTCGCTTCTTGCCGTTATTAACTTTCTTCCCCGGTAATCTCTGAAGCCTGCAAAAACTCGTTACTTATACCACTTTGCAGCGGGAGGGCAGATGACTGGGGGGAATTAACATATTTCGTACGGCACGTCGACCTCTCCACCTCTCCCGGACACGGCTTAAAAATGTACACACAGACGAATTTCCTCGGACATCTGGGCCGCGCCTCGTCATTCACCTTTGCTCCAACTCTGCGCTTGCGTTACTAATATAACAATGAATCCGTGAACAAGACACGCGCACGTGCATTAACTGTATCTTTCTTTTCGATGGAATTCGATTCGGAAAAAGGAACGTAAAATGTGTTATTTTCATTTTTATACATTCCGCGCTGCGCTTGTAATTGCATGCACTCGAATTTTACGCTGATTCTCATTTACGCGCCGAATGAAAAACATGTTCGAAATAATGATATGTAAATTGTGAACCTTGCTGAGTGAAATTCAGGCGGACTTTTTCTATTTTCGAACGCGTCTTGTAACCATCGCAACCTTCAGCAGATGCAATTTTGCCGGTTGTTATTGTCAGTCGGGTGTTACTGTGCGGCCCGCGCCTTCCTGCGCACTGGATGCGAATCCTAATTTCCGTTAGGATTATCCCTCGGATGATGCAGTGCAGGAGCCGAGCAAAAAGTCTGTCGACGCTAAAGTTACGATCGCCCGTCCTCGTATTACACTCGGAATACTCCGGGTCAACTTCGTTATCGACGCGTGCCGCTGCGCGAGTCGATAATTACGGCGGGGCATTATTATACGCAGTAGCGGCCGCGCGCGCGCAAAAGCGCATCTTCCGGCGGCGTGGGCCTCCAAGAGCCAGCGGCGCAGTTGTCGCCCGAATGCAAGATAAACGAGCACGAGAGAAAAGCCCGAAATAATAAGGCTTGCGGTGATGCGCTGGAAAAAGCATTTGACCAGCAAATGGAAGGGCGCTCTCGAGACGAAATGCACGCGTAATGGGTGTGGTAATACGGTCGTGGCTCGATATTAAAGGCCCGTTGCAAGCCCTCGAGGCAATAACGCGGCCAAAGACGCAGCGGCGGCGGCGGCGGCGGCGGCGGCGACGTTGTCTGCAGAGAACAGCCGGCGAGTAAGTGGTGGGAGCGAGAACTCGGATAGACAAACAGAAGGGAAAGCATGCAGGGGCGGTATGTGAGAAATTAATGGCGAGCGTGTTTCCATGCTTTTTGCGCACGAATGTCGCATGCGATGCAACTCGTTAACCCGCTTCGTACTTGTGAGCCGGACTTCTTCTCTCCTTAGGATCAGAAAGTAGCATTGATTTATGCATCGATCCATTTCCGAGAGAGAAAGGAGGACGGACGGAGTGTGCGGAGAAGGCCAAGTGTTGGGAACGCCACTGGCCCGAGGGCGATTTATCGGAAAAACTTTGGCAACTCGGCCAGATAAAGAGAATCGAGTTAATGACGTCGCGCGGATTAATTTTCTATTTGGGATTGTCAATGGCCGGGCCTGTAACTGAAGAGCAGAGCGCGTCACTGTCAGTAGATTTATGAAATTGGCTCTACTCGCGACCACTTGGAAGCACTCGATCATGGAAATCTCATAGTCCGCCGTTCGAGTTGATTTATCGATGATTTTTCGTTGACTTTCATTCTAATTTAGTTGCTTAACGTGTAATTCAGCGTCGCTCTGTTCGCTCGGTATATCTTGATTGCGTTTCGTCCTGACAAAATTTACTCCCTTACTTTAACGCGCTATAGCAAACGATGAATTGCAAAACGCTACCAAATCAAAGGGCAAAATAATCAGATTCGATAAACTAATAGATTGATAAATGTATTTATCAATAAGAGTTGGTAAAAATTGTGGGCTTATAGTAATACCAGCAGTATTCTTTAAGCTTGTCATGCTTTATTACAATCCAGACTCGCGTAGAATAAAGCCTTTGTTTAATAATATACCATCAGATAAATGTCAATTTCGTACAAGAAGAATGATCTTGAATAAAACGATAAAAGAATAAACGCCTTGAGAAGAATAATGATCGCTTTTCCAATAATATTACTTATGATAAAATTATTTTTTTCGTTGCGTTAAATTGAAAAAATTTTTTCGTTAAATTTATTCTTATTCTTCTATCGGCGATGATTACATTTTAAAATGCTTGATCCGAAAAAATAACGACTGCCTTTTCAAAGAACTTTCGTACACTATTCTCTCAAAATAAAACATTTAAATAAAAATAAAAATGGCGGTTTGATCCAAAATTTTTTCTTATACATAATTAGAACTGTTCGAATTATACACGTTTTTATACGATTACATTATATTCTGTGTGCGTGTGTGTGATTTTTGAAAATGAACGAGAGAGAGAGAAAATTGGGAGGGATTGTCATAATTTTTCTTTGCGAAATTATTAAAATCGTAAAATTTTTTATTCGAAGTTTTATGCGAAAACTTTATGCGTAAGTTATCATCGCCGTTTAGCTGTAAAATAATTTATAATAAACTAGTATGGATAATTTCGTCAAGTTTAATTTATAAATTTATTAAAATTAGAAGTAACTAATTAGCGAACGAAATTGTAATGTACGCGGGCTGGGAATCCATCCAATTAAATCGTTAATCCGCAATTCTCTCCTAATCTGAAATATCGAATAAGCCAGCATAAATATTCCTTTCTGAATATATTTTCTAAAAGTAAATAAATTTCCGTTTGAAATATCGACTCAAACTAAATTATTACCGACAATGGTATCAAGATCATAATTCATAAAAGTAAAATATATTTTGTCGTAAAGTTTTTATTGTCCGTTGGCATTCCTAAAGGAAGGACAGAAGGTATTCACTGTTGTATAAAACAGGCATTTATTAGAAATACACTGGGGCACTATACCCGGAACTTTGACAAATGCGGCCAAGTCATTTAGTTTTCAGCAACACTATCAAAACTTTTAGACGCACTAAACTAGACGTTATTGCACCAACAAATGTCTTATCAGATAATAAAGTATTCATTGAAAATTAGGGGGCGAATCATGAGGAGTGTGCGATTGTGGAAGTAAAACAGCTCGCGATATCGCTGCTGTGGATTATTTTATTTTACAGCCCGTGGACGTCTGGATAGAACATTTGACTCCCTGACGATAACTCGTTGCGAATTTAGCGAAAAGGAAAAGGGACAGCCTCGAGGTTGTTTTTGAATTTCGCCGAATTCGCAAAACATTCGCAGAGCAAGGCGGATAAGCCTTCGCGAATCGCGCGGTGAAGATGCAGACAGTTACGCAGTCGCATAAAAGGATCGCATAAGAAGAAGCTGCTCGCGAAAGCCCTAAAGCTCGTTTCGCGCAACGCAAAATGGCGGCGGATCATTGGAAGTATTCGGGACAAGTAGTAACGACTGAAGGTCGGTCAGACAATTTGTCTGTATCTGTACTCGACGAGTAGGTAATAGGTTGGGTTGCGGGGCATAAGCGGGCAAGTCTTGCGTGTTCGCCTCTAAGCGCTTACTCGTACTTTCTTTTGCAGAATCCAGACGCACTGTGCATAATTCCCTCGGCCCGCGCCCTCCGCCCGCGCTTTCTCCCGTTTACGACTCGGCCCCAACGCTTTCCGCGCCTGCAGTTCTCAACTTGTATAGGTGTGTACTCGTGTGCGGCCGTACGTGCGCGCGAAATAAATGCCGCCGCTGACGGATGTCGTTAATGCAAGGCTCATAAACCTTCTCTTTTACCATACACCGCAAATATGTTCCAATTCCCGTTCTCATTCCCTTTAGAGCCAATGTCTGCGAGTGAGTAGGCGACCCGCAAATTTCTCGGCTTCCCATCTTCTTCCATTCTTCCCCGTTTTCTCTCTCTCTCTCTCTCTCTCTCTCTCTCACGGGCACTTTTTCCTCCATTTGCCGCCTTTTCCTTCTTTTTTCGCCAATGCCACAAGCGTGTCGTTTATTATAAATTTAACTGTGCTGACGGCTACCGACGAGCGGCTCCTATTACTCTCTATACGCTCTTTGCTTTTATTACTTTCCCTAACAATTTTAGAAACTTTTTTTACTCGCTCCGCTCGAAATGCTCGAGCGCAGGCTTATCTGCTTAATAAAATAACGGCCGGCTGCCAAATCAATAGATCCAGACGTTAAAGCAAAGTTTAATTGTTTTACTCAAATATTCAAAAAATTTGCAGGTTAATAAAACCCCCTGCGCTCGCTTCTATTAAAAACGGATCAAGAGCGACTATTTGCGCGAGCCGCAGATATGAAAAAGTTTTGACGACCAGACGGAGTCGGAGATATTAAGTAGCTTCTTCCTCTAGGGCGGATTATGAATTTCGTTCTCACAGAAATAAAGAATCACACATACGGGCTTTCCCGAATTATGGAATTATACGATAAAAAAGTCTCGGTACGTATCTGTTCTCATGCGGTAACGAGTAACAAGTCACACAAATAAAAGGTAACGTTCGCGCGTGGGAAGAATCGTAGAGAGGAATTTTTCGTGTACGAATTTCGCCGGCGCATACAATCGCAAGTGATATGCACTTTTAGAGCGATGTATCGTTGCGCGAGAGCTTTTTTAATTTGATTTCTTCTCGTGACAAATGGGTTTCAGCGCCTTTTGCCTCCCCCTGTTTCGCCGTTGAGTTGCCACTTCATCTCGCGGTGGAAGGCTCGTATCTGCGAGCCATCGCCAGAGTTAATTAGGAACATCCGGCGTATTACAAAAAAGAAAGGGAGAAAAGGAAGAAATAAAGAAAATGAGGAGAGCGGGGGGAGGCCGAGGAGGCGAACGAAACGCAGATAAAGAAACGGATCGCGTTTGGGCAGCATAACTTATAAGGATGACGTAATATCGACGCGAGGCTACCGCCGACGCACGGCCGAGTTCGCGAGTCTTTGCGCGTGTGGATGCACTCGATAAACTCTAACGGTTGTGCTCCCACAAGACCGCAAGAGCCACGCGGGGAAAAAGTGCGAGCGCGCGCATGCCCTTCGAGCTCCGAGCATCGTGACTTAAGAAAGTGACGAATGAATATATTACCGTTCGAATGGACCGAGAAGTAATTAAATCTTTATTTAGCGCTAACGAAGCGCTTCTCGCTTTACGATTGTGGCCATTGTCTTGCACTAACGCGGCGGCTTTTTCCGCTGAATCCCTCTCTGCCGGCGATGCCTCGATAAAACCCCTTGAACAAGTGACAATTACGATCGTCGAACCCGGCGATTAGGGGCCGCAAAAATTAGACACGCGTGAACCAGTGGCTGCAGCTTCTTGCAGATGCATTTGCTCGAGCTTCGTTGTGTAGTCGCGGTTTCACTTGTTTAGATCCAAGTCAACTCTGAAAACCATTGGAAGGTTTTATAGATCGTACAACGTCGGAGAGTATTTTTCCCCTCTTGAGTTACAGCCGCGAATACGAATTCGAACAACTTGGTGAAGAACTACACCCAGACTTAGTAAAAGCACTTTAATGCCCTATTGTTACTTTTTCGCCGTTTTCATTAAATTTCGCGAGCACTATTTTTTGCAAGTATCGCGGATTAAAACTTACTTGGCAAATTTTCCCGTTTGGGCTCCGCACTTTATTTACATTACCCTGCAAAAGTGTATTTTTCAGGTTTTATTGACAATTTTAGTTGCCTCTGTATATGCAACTGAAGGAAAATCTCGTTTATAACTTTGACGGCGCGTATCTAGCAATCAAATCAACGTTGAATCGTGATCAGAGCTTGTGATTGGTTGATTCTTCGAAATTCGTTTTTCCACGTAAGTGTCAAACCTCTGGATCAAAATTTGCACCTACGCGTGGAGTTTTATTACCTTATAACGAAGTGTTTTCCAATTATGTATCCATTTATTTTTTGACCTTTCGACAGAATGTTTCGGTTTAAAAAACTCGAATAACGATTTAAAAGAAAGAATCAACTTCGTGAAATATCCTTTAACTTCTTTGCTTATTATTAACGAATGAGCTTTTGGTGTTTCGATAATTAAGCCAATTACGGTCCTGTAAGCAAATGAACGAACGAGCACTAAACTATGTATATTCTTGGGTTTCGTCTTCAAGATGTCAAGCTGCTTGTTAGTTTATTGCTCTAATTCTCAACGTTACAGTTCTGGATAAAAGTGTGTTTCTCGCCGATTTTTCCCCTCGACATCGATGCGTAAGAAAGCAAAGTTGACGAGCATTAACAGCAATAATGTGTAATCGCGCGGTATAAAATAAGAGATTTAATTTTTTGTTTGCTAATAAGTCGGATTCGCGGCTCTTTTTGCTTCTCACTCTCACCTTACCTTAATACTAAATAAGTTAATCTCGAGAAATACGCTCTCACGGCGCTTTGGATTATTTGTAAAAATGGGTCTTAAGCCGGGGGATCGTTAGAAGAACATGGAATAATATTTAGAATTCGTAAGTTTCACCGGAGTTTGACGATTAAATTAAACGCAAAGCGGCTCGGAGCTAAATTATTTGTTGTTCTCCCTCTTTCGCTTGCTCGGCGTGTCGTCGTAGCGAGGCTCGCCGTCCTTTTATTCGAAAGCGACAAGTCGCTTTTAAGAGGCCAGTCCAGAAGCGCGGCCAGGTGTTTCCCTAGTTTTGCAAAGCAACGCGTAACACGGCGTTAACACGATACGGGGCAAACAATTTTACGCGTCGGTTTGCACGAGGTGCAGCTAACCGAGATTGTCGTATCGAGTCCACTTTCGATGCAGGAGTCCATATCCGTGACGCGGAGACGAGCCGAAACCTGTTTAATAACGAAGATGCCATGAAAAATGAAATGAAATTAAATTCAGCCACGTAGAGAATTAAAATACGATCTGCAGTCGCGATAAGAGCCGATGGAAAAGTGCCGGAAAAAACGGAGCGACGTCTTTATTTAGTCGTGTCGGCGGGATGGCGGTTCTCAGGCCGTCGCGCGTCCAAGAGTCAGATCACGTCTGCAGCCAGGTGCAGGCCGGCGTCGAGCACGAGCAGGGCAGCTCCTCGCCGTCTCGTAATAAAAGAGGTAATCGCACCCTCTGCTCCAGGGGCTGGCACTGGAGGGCGCGCGCACGGCTGTCTCGTAAACCCCGGAAGAAGAAGCGGCTCGGCGGCGGCGTCGTCCCCGTCGGCGCGCACGGCCGCCTTTATAAAGCCGTGTGCTGCTCAAGACATATTCGCACGGTAATGAGGAGCCAACGCGCGGCATATTAAGAGAGACGCCCGAGAGTCGTAAAGGGCGCCTTGCCCTAGATGCTATCCGCGCGATCCCATTCGATATTTGCGCCGCGACACGACGCGGCGACACGAGCTGGATCTCCGCTTGCAGATACGCGGCGCGCATTTCCAGCCGACGCACTTTTCCCGGCCGCCGTAAAACGCCGTAAACGAAACCTCGTCCTCGTCCTCCGATCGGCTTCCCCTGATTCCTCGCTTATTACGGTTTTAGTGCGCTGCGCGAGCTCGCGCCGAGCATTAATAATCGTCGAGGGGAAATTCCGCAACGAGGACGGCTCGTCTCCCGGACGAAACAATTATCGTACGTGACGGCAACACTTTCGTTACTTTGAGATTAAGAGGCCCTTTGCGAGTCCGCGGGGGGACGAGGCAGATCTCGAGACGCAGGTAGATGGGCGTAGCGCGCGAGTAATCGAGTTGACTCCCCCGCTGCGACGAATCGCATTCCGCC
Source organism: Platyscapa corneri (assembly GCA_018907185.1). Classification (NCBI taxonomy): domain Eukaryota; kingdom Metazoa; phylum Arthropoda; class Insecta; order Hymenoptera; family Agaonidae; genus Platyscapa; species Platyscapa corneri. Next base: position 2,593,471 of record JACCHW010000023.1, on the reverse strand, counting down.
TAATGGTAACGTCATCATCATCGCGAACTCTCAAACGTCACGGATTGTTCTCCCCCGCGCTTCTCTCGCCAACAGCTTTTAAACCAAACGAGTTTTATGGGTGTAGAAAGCCTCGGCGCGCTCTAAGCCAATTCACTTTGGTTTCGCTGCGCAGCTCCACGCGAATATCGAGCTTTAATTTAAGCGAATATTTTTTTACAGTGCACCGTTTGAACAATAAAGATAACGCAGGAATTCGAGTTCTGCCATCGATGCCTGGCTATTCGTTAATGTGGACGACGTTTTTAACGACCGACGCTTTTTCCGCGCTCGCTCTTTTCAAATCCAAACTTTCCTCTTCGTTATCTCCGACTATTTGCAGAGGCTGGCAACTAAAAGCGAGCGTGAGAAAAAATAAAGAACACTTTCCCGATTCGGTCGAAATTTAGCGCGCGAAATGGCTATTGGTTAATTTATTGAGACTTCCAAGACGTTTTACTGGCTGCGCGCAGATATGATAAACGTAATGCTTCAAAAACAAAAGTAACGATGCGTTCGACAAGTTTCAATTTTAACGCCGACGATGGTCGCGCTGTCGCTTCTCCAAGGCATCCTTACATTCGACGGCTTTGAATTTTTCCCCGTACTTGCGCGAGTGAAAGTCACGGACGCGTCGCGAGGCGCAGACGCGGAAAACAAATTTCGCGAAAAGACCGCTTATTTCTCGATGAAGCTCGGAAAATAGTTCGAAAGGAGTCTCGAATGGCAACTCGCTTTAATAACGTAATTCGAGGTGGTAATCCAGGCAGTTCACTTAGCCGGAAAAATTTCGAGATTCTCGCGGGCGAATCCTCCGAACGGTAGGTGGAAACGATTGTGCACGGGGCGCGATGTGATTTAGCGGAGAAAAACAGAAAAATGCATTATCGTTATGTGGGAAGAGATTTGAATTTTGCAATTAAGGCGCTTTAATTTAGTCAGGCGAGCCGAATTTGATATTTCGCGGGATATTCGATATTTCATTTTATGGTAAGAATGCGGAGCCGGGCTAGAGCAAAAGTTTAATTAGATTTGTAGACGAGTTCATCGGACGGAATAAAATTTTAAAAATCTCGCCCGGTGCGCTATTTTCGAGCGGAGCCGCGCCGCAAGCGTTCCGAATCTCGTAGACGCGAGGCTTTTTCGCAGGAGGAGCGCGGCGGTTGGAATTTGAAGATCCAAAGTTTTTTGTTTAAGCCCTCGCCCTATAGCGTGCGCCGGGGATTAAAGGGCGCGGCGAGGCGAGATCGCGCGAAGCCCATCGTGAGAGAGAGAGAGGGAGAGAGAGGGAGGTGGCGAGGAAACGACGAACTCGTTAGAGATTCGGAAGCATTAAGATAAGATTAGCGCGCGAAAAGTCTCCTGCAACGGACTCACTTAAGCCGCACAGTTTAATCGCGAGCGCACACGCAAAAAGATCATCGCTCGCTCGAGCGCTTAGCGGCTCAACCTTGAACTTGCATGGATGCGGCGCTACGGAGGTGAACGCGCTCATACATTCGTCGCGCGAGCCGAGCGCGAACGAACGGCACTATTTGGATTTACGTAACGATTCTCGGTACACGCTGCTAAGTGCGCACATAAGTATGCGCCGCGAAAGAATGAGAGACACGCGGAGTGAGAAAGAGGCGGAGGGAGGACGTGTAATGAACTCACGCTACGATTCCTGTAAACCCACTCACTCGCGCAAGTGCGTTTCATGGGAGACGTGCGTCTCCTTGGAGAGGAAATTGCCCGGATTACCTCATCGCCGACGTTACATGTTAATTCGCTTCATTCGCGGATCGCAGCCGAGCGCCGGTGTTTTTAGGTCGGTGTCTGTGCCTGCTCACGCACACGCGTCTTCCTTTCTGGCTTCGCGCGCTCGCTCAGGCCATTTTTCACGTATTGCTTTCTTCCTACACAAGCCGGCTTGCGCACGAGAACAATTAAGCGGTCTGGCTTTTTAATAGAGCCGAGGAGGTTCGCGTGGGAAAGGGAGAAGAGACGCGCGTTCGGACGTGCGTAGGTAATTCGCGGAAGTATTTTCGGAGCCGCGACTAATTACGCGAGGGATAAGTCTGCTCGATAAAATTGAGGAAAAATCCCAGGGGACTGCCCGAGGCGGAATTAAGCCGCTGCCAGGGGAATCGGTTGGTTGCCAGTGGGAGCATAAATAATCAGCGCGGAATCCAGTACTGCGGCGATCGGCTCGATTACCGTGTCACCGATTCCGACGGGGCGGGGGGAGGGGGGAGACCTGCAGAAAGCAGCTCGGGGAGATAAAACCGGTGCTGACTGAAAATGAAGACGAAGGCGGAGGAAAAAAGTGACGTGATCGCGCGCCCGGTAATTAATGAGAAATCAATTCCTCGCTCGGCGGGAGGAGGGGAGCGCGGGGGGCATCGATACACAGTCGATATTTCGCTCGTGCAATGGTCGAGCGCCTTACCTTCCCCCGCCGTCGCCGCATCTTCGACATCGAGGCCCCTTTCACCGGCTCGCCCACGCGATCGCGCGTAATCGCAAGGGCATGCGCGTGCGCGGCGAGAGATGGAGATAGGACCGGGCGAGTGCTTTACGTCGTTGAGCCCATAAGTTGTTTCCTCCTCTCCCCCGCCGTCTCCCCGTCTTTCGACCCACACCGGGATCGGGAGTAGCGGAGCAAGGGAGGGGCCGCACCATAAGACTCACGGCAATTAAACTGCGAGACAAGTTCACTTTAAACTTTCGTTCTGGCTCGGCGTACCGGAAACTATTGCCGCTTTCTTTTCTTTTGCCCGGCACCCGCTTTGGCTGCTGCTGCTGCTGCTGCTGCTGCTGCTGCTGCTGCAGTCGAGGATGCGACGAGGACGCGTTCTGCTTGAGTAACGCTAATTCGGTACTTCCTTCAATTAAGCCGGGAGAAAAAGTGATGACCTGCAGAGCGCTCGGGGCCTTTTTCCGTGCGCCACGGAGAACGGGAAGAAAGTTCATATTTCAAGGTTCGTCGCCTAATGATTCCCAATCTTTTCTCGTTTTTTAGGGACGCTGGAGGCGGTAAAAAGCTGAGTGATGAAGGCCGATTTCTCGAGGGCTTTCGCCGGGACGCGGGAACTTCCGAATTTCCCTCAAAATTGATTATTCTAATTAAAGTAATGTTGTAGTGCGCGGCCTGACGGGCGGCTCGGCACGGGGGGAAGGGAGAGGAGCGCGATAAAAATGTTGGAAATCGAAAATAAATCACAGCATCGTCCGTAAGCATTCTAATTATACGCTTTTCATCAGCGACTCGAGGCGAGCGCCATTTATTATGTTGTATTTTGCGCTGAAAGCTCGCGAAAGACACGATTTTCTCGCGAATATTTAGTCATTAAATTATTATTCAAATTAAGCCAAGAATTCGAGTAATTCATCTTAATTCCGATAGAGAATAAGAGAGGCGTGCCGGGGCTCGCGCGCAGACTAATTGAGCAGTATATTAAAAAATATAATATATTTCGTACTCGTATCAATTTCTCGAGGGTGAAAGGTTTATCGGGCAGCCGATCGGAGGGAAGGCCACTTTATTCTTTGGAAGCGTGTACGAAGAAGAAGCTCGATACGTCAAGGATCGTTATACACCTCGGCGGCGTCGGATCATTTTTCATTTCCCCAAGTGGACACGCCGAGGACGCGTCGTCGCCCTGTTTTTGGCTCCGCGAGTGGAAACGGGGCCGTGCGCGAGCGTTTGCTCCCAGTGCCGGCCTCCAGATCCCATCCCATGAATATGAAATCGCATTCAATGGCTAGTAGGGGGTAGAGCCGCTATAACGCGAGTGCCAAGCCCCGCTCGTCTCGCAGCGCTGCTTTAATTTTCTCGCGAAAACTGCCGGAAGTCCACTTTTTCACCGCTCTCTCTCTCTCTCTCTCTCTTGTTATCTGTCCCTCCTTTCTCCGTCGCCTCCTGCCATTGTCGCTCCCTCTCTCACGCGCCCGCAAGGGCACGCGTCTTATCCGCTCGTAAACATTTCGTAATCTGCGAAAAAGTGGCACAGCGAGTACATCTATTTCGGTTAATAAAGGGCTTAATTTTAACATTTCTCACCTATGTCCCACTTCAGAGGCTCGAAAGTTTCTTGCTAAATTAACTTTAGGTCTTTATGCGAAAAGTTTTACTACGGGACATAATTTTATGAGTAACTACGCTACTCGCTGTAGTCTCTTAAGAGGCGGTAAAATTAATTATTATCGTGAAAGCCGTACTAATAACTCTTAGCGTTTTTAATTCAGTGTAAAAATTATGCTGCGCGCTCGGACCTTTAATTTTATTTTGATTCATGTATTTGTGTAAAGAATGGTGAATTATTCTCCGGGCAAGGTTGCGCGAATTTGACACTGAAAGGACGCGGGGAGGGGAGGTTGGCGGTGCGTCCCAGTCGGAAGTGTATCTCCGCGGCCGTAAATTAAATCTACAGATAGGGGACATTTATTAGCCAAGTTTGTTACTACGTTTGGTAGGCGAGAGTAAGTTGCGGGGCTCGGGGTGGGGGTGAGCGAGTGCTCGAGCCGCGTCGGGAACTCGTTTGATCGAGGAAAGCCGATTTTTCTCGTATTACGCGCCGATTTGCTAAACGTCCGAGGCTTTTCGCGCTCGATTACTCTCGTTTCACTTACTTAACATATTTAGTAATAGCAAATAAAGGACTAAAGCGCCGAACGCGCCGAGGCTCTGCAATAACGGCCAGCCGGCTATCGCTGCGGAATGGATCGATAAAGTCGGCGCGAGTACAATAATTAGGCGAGCTGGAATTGTGAAATTGTTGATGTTTACGAATGCGAAATTATGTTTGCAAACGAATGAGTCGGCCGCGCAAAACTGCAAAGATTGTAGAGGCTCGCGATGCATTATCTCGCTCGTAATGAAACTGGCAAAAACAAAGAGAGCCGATGTTAATAAGGAATCTTGGCCTACGCCAAGGGCTGCCCGTAATAGCGCCCATCCGCGGTAATTGAGCCAACTTTCGTATATAATTATTTTGACACTTTGAAGGCTGATCGTTGGCGCGCCGAGACACTTGAGTAAGTATGTTCCAGAGAGCCGCATAATGCGGCCCTTCCTGTGGACAGAATAAGCAATTTCGAGGAGAAAATACGACGACGGCGGCTGCTGCGCGTCCGTGGCGTGACTCGAGGACATTCTAACGCGCCGTCGCCGTCGCCGTCGTCGTCGTCGGGAGGGAACCGCGCGCATCGGTTTCCCCGTGCGACCAAACGAGCCGGGCATGAATTTGCATTAGACACTTCCTCGACGAGCTTCGAGTTGGCGTTTTCCCGCGGGCAGTCACGGCCTTGATGGGCCTTCCCCGCGCGTGAACTTCCGTTCCGACCTTGCCGAGAGACTCTGCGCGCGGATGGCGCCTCGTAGACCGGCACTTATCTCGCGCACCCGGCAATGTAAGACTCCGACGTCTATCCGGCTTGGATTTTTCTCGCCGGCCGGGAAAAATAATCCCCGATCTCGATCAACTTGCACTTTCTTTTTCCGTTATCGCGCTTCCCTCAAATTTCCAGCTCGAGCTGCGCCACTAACTTTGTTTCTCCTGCGCGGAGAAACGAGTTCTCCTCCAGGTCTCCGCGAGTTTTGCTTCGGAAATTGCCGATGGAGGCGGCTCTCGCGTCCCTGCGTTAATAATCGCCGCTTTGACAAGTTGAAGCACGTCCTCGTGCGTGCGTGCGTGCGTGCGTGCGTGCGTGCGTGCGCACGCGCAAACGCGAATTACACTCCCGAGCTTGTGGGAATAAAAAGGCAGCGCCGCACAATGAAACAATGGACCATCAGCGCTCGCTTTATCATTGGCTTTCATAAGTCTCTGCGTTTCCATGCCCATGTAATGGACTGTGTAATAAAAGTGATTACAGCTAGTGGAAGAGTGAAAGAAACAATTTGTCTTTCTTAGCTTCTCGATACCATTAGCGTTCTCCCATTTCAGATTCGCGCAAAAATGAGAAACATAAATAAGCGTTTCGAAGGCTAAATACGTTTCCATTATCAGCGCACGACAATTAAATGCAAAAATAACGTAGAATTAGCCCTTTTCCCGAGCCCATTACTAAATTACGTAGGCTCGCGTTATGGGCAAAGTGTGTGTTAATGCATCGCGTGCCGCCTGTGTATCAGAGCCGCAAGAAAATTAAATAACACAAAGCTCCGTGGCAGGAACGAATCTCCATACTTTGTTACACAATGAACGCCGAGCGATCTTATTAAACAGTTGCTTTTTCACGAAATTTCGCAAACTTGTGTTTCAGCGACTGTTTAATATAATTTATATCTTTGGAGTTATATACTGAAAAAGGCAGGTAATGGTGATTACTATACAACATAGTAAAATAAAACTTTATTGCGAGCACCCACTTTTAGCACAATAAAAGATATATTGAATCGTAAAATATACGTTTAGCGCAAATAATGATCCATTACATTGATTATACCCTGGCCCGGCTCGAGTAATTATTTAAAACTACTAAAAAATTCATCGGTATCAAAGCAGCGCAATATTCATTATTTGTTTTGCCGCATCACGAGTAATGGCATACCAGGGTCGCGTTGCGCGTTCACCAAGTCGAGCCTCAAAAATATTAGAAATTAACTAAGTATAAACTAAGTGCTCGGCCCTTTTTTCGTTACAATTCTCACAATATTCCCCGTTGGACGGGCCGTTAAATTTATCCGTAACCGTAAGCCGGAGAATTTTCTCGCACTATTATTACTCGGGATGATAAATTTTTTCTTTCCCTCGGCGCGGAAAATTATCAAGAAGGCGGCGGCGTGCGCCTCGGGGTCCTAAGAATTAAGCAATGCGTGCAACACACCGGGCTCGGCTCCCGTTACTCGAGCCTTCCCTTGGCCCTAAGTTAAATAATACGCGATGCTTTTTAGCGATAATTCGTACTTTATATTCCATTCGCGTTTGTAAAACAATGAGGCGGCCGAGCCGATTGGGCGCGCACGAGCCAATTACCCGATAAGATAAATCATCTCCTTTCGACGATTAGCCGCAATGGCATTTAGTTGTATTTCGCATTTAGCGTTTCGCGCTTTGCGCTTTGCATCGGAACGGAGGCTCCTCCCCGTCATAAGGAAGCGAAGCTCTCGGGCTCGAGGCCGCTTTTTGGCAGCCCCCCGACCGAGACTCGCAGCCGTAAATATGCAATGTCTTAAGTGGAGGATTAGCCCGAGTCGGCGGAACCCTTGTATGTAAATTGCGCCAATGATCGAGGGAATTGGCTCGTTAATCGGGAGGTCAAAGTTCGAGAGAGCGGCGGCGATGTCTTTGTCCGGAGCTGTGGCCAAAGGCGATCACGACGCCGGGTGAACTTCCGTGCCTCCGTTGGCCGGTGCCGTGCCCCGCTCACCCTCGGCGCAGAGCTCGCGGAAAATGCGAGGCGGCATCGCTGTGAAACTCGAAAATAAGGGGTATACGCCTCGGCTCGAACCGCCGAGATCTATCTTACCGAGCGCGATTATCAAGCCCCGGCGTTTCGTGAACGGCCTCGATGTGTTTACCTTTATGTTTAAAGCACGAAATAAATACTCGCTCATAAAACGGCGATTACGTAAATTATCCGGCTCGATTTTTTTTTTCGCAAATCGCGCTATTTATAGAACACTATTTAACCGCGGCACATTTTGCTCCTTTTGTTTATGCAACTTGTAACTACAACTTTTAATTAGATACTGGCTCACCCCCCGCCTTGCCACGGAAGAATATAATTTTTTTATAATTCCCCGTTAAATGCTGCGAAATCGCGATATTGCGGCAGACTATTACGATGGCGCGATCGTTTCCCGAGTGATTATATTCCGAAGTTTTATTAAAATCGTACAAAGTGTACACAATTTTATCGACGTTTTTAATTCCGAGTTATAAACAAGGGTAGCGAATAAAGCGTGTTTGTAATTGTGCTGCACGCGGATGGAGCAGGAGAAAGGAAAGCGACACGCATGGCTCATCGGTTCGTGAATTCCACAGTAATGCATCTAAAAATCATAAACGCCCTGAGAAAACCCGAGGAAAATGCAATGTACGAGCGAGTTGTTGTTGCGCGAACGGCTCGGATAATATGCGCTCAGCCGCCGCCGCCGCCGCCGCCGCCGGCTAAGAAAATCCGATACGACGACAGGACATTCGTATTTAGCGAATAAATATTTCGGGAATTCCGCTCTTAATCGCTTTAAAAGAAGCGCATCGGTATATTAATATTTAGTGGCCGGTTTTTATTTATTTAACGACTTAGGCAAATGTGCGAGAAAATTACATTGCACGGGAGGCCGGAGAGTGGGAAAATCGATATTTTCCTCGGCAACAATGTGAAATAAAACTAATTACACTTGGGCATTGAAACTGCGAGTAGTGTTCTTATTATAACCGTAAAGATAGGCGCGCGAGTTACTGCGAAAGTTGGCTCGCAACATCTATATAATGCGCTCGAGTGCAAAGTAGTTTCATCCTGCGCTGCGCTCATATTTCTATCCATATAAGCGGACGATGCGCTTTTCCGCCCTCTTCGCGGAAAATGGAGAAAGATCGGGAACGCAGCCGCAAATCGATGTATAGGAAAAGAACTTTAAAAGTATTTACGGCCATGTCGCAAGAAGAACGAGGCAGTACATGGACGCGAGCCTGATTCTTACGTTAATTGAAGCCCGTTACTCGACTCGGGACGCCAATAAATAAGCACGATATATTGTATTACGCGCGTTATATTCCGAAGGGGATCCTGCGCGGGCCAGGTTGGCTCTTTGGTGCTTGGACCGGCGGCGGAGGCGGCGGCATCCAGGCAGCGCCGGCAAAGCCAGGCATCCCGGGCGCGCGAGGGCGTGTAAGAAGCCCGGGAAAAACGGCCAGTGGAACGAGGAAATCGCGGCGCGTCATAAAGTCGCCGATACGCGCTAATCACCAGGCCCTTTCTTGCGGCCCCCACTCTCCCGCCCCCTTTAATAGCGCGCGTACGCGGATACGCACGGGCCCGACGCAGGAGCAAGAGTCGCTCCGCGCCGCCAGTGCCCATCCGGGGCGATTTTGCTTTTTACTCTTCTCGCGCTGCTGCTGCTGCTGCTGCGCTATCGATCCCCAGGCAGGTAGACGAGGAGAAGACAGGACCTGCGCGGGGTACCGGTTGAAGTGTTCCTGGGGCTCCCGGGCCTCGCTTTACCACCTGCATTCCGCTAATGCACTATGGGAAACGCTCCTTGACGCTCCTTAACGCTCCCGTCGATCGCACTCCGCTCCAAGACGTGTCATATGCTCTCACGCGGCTGATCGACGATCCTCGCCGGCCTAATGAATGGATCCTCGAGACATCCGCTCGTTTCATCTCCCCACCCTCGCTGCTAATCGAGCGACGCATCTCCTCCGACTATTGCCCTCGGCGATACAGGACGCGACTCGATTCGATTTTCGATCATCTCGCTTTTCCAGCCGAAAATTAGATCGGCTGAGAAAGGGCCGCGCCCTAATTGATTTCCGTCGGAGGGCCCGATCGGCGCCTCGCCCTCGCCATCCTCTGAACGAATAAAACCCCACGGCTGACGACAGTCGCCTATTACGCGCGAGACGACCATTTTTTCGCTCCTGCCGATGCGTAATTACCCGTTAATTAATCAGCGTCGCGTCGAGTGTGTCGGGCAGTTGACCGAGGAGTGAATTTTTCACTCGTTTTAATTTAAAGAGAATACGAACGCAGCCAGGCATTCGTTTCCCATTGGTTTTATTTTAACGACGCGTCTTATCAGCTGGGCATGCGCTCTCCTTTATTTTGCTTCTCGGAACGAGATAGTAAGGCTTACGGTTCTTTTTCGAAAAAAAGTTCGAAATAATTTCTAGGTGATAAACGACTTTTTATCGAGTCGCGTATACAGTTGCAGATCGCGGAATGATTTTGAGAGTTCGAACGTAGACCGGCTGACAGAATTAGCGTTATTTTGATTAATGACTTGCCAATTATTTTTACACGCTGCTGCGCCTCTTTTCTGCGCTGTCCCCGCAGAATCAAACGCTCCCGATAAAAGTGTTTATTTATTGCGGTGGACCCCTTAGCGTCCTAATGGATTTCAATGACTAATAAGTGGTCCGGGGACGTACACAAACTCATTAGACAGAAAAATGAAAAAGGCTAAAAAAGGGAAGGAGTCCTTAAGTGGTTGGTTTCTGCTCAATACTCCCTAGCAAACTCTCCTTTATTACTGTAAAAGCATTTATTATACATTTTTTCCTCTTCGTTTAATGCCTTAGAAAATTAATTAATCCGGTTCTATGAGAAAAAGGCTGCAAACGCTTGCGCTTGTATTCTGCCTCCCTCCCGCTCTCACTCACCCTCTCGCGTGTATGGTTTATCGTCGTGATATCAGCTCGGAGGCAGCGCGGGCTCGAGTACAATACACGGGTCCTGTTTTCGCAGACTGAAAATCGTCCCTCTCCGTTCACGAGCTCGGCAAGGACGCCTTACCTGAGCGCTCTAGTGGGCATTTTGATAAGAGGATTACAGGCGGCGTCTCTCCGCTCGGCTGGTGCATTATAACCGGTAATCAGAAATGTGTAGCGCACGCCCGCGCACAATATCAGCGACGGGCGACGCACTGCTGCTGCTGCTAGACGGGCTGCACCGATGCACCGACGGCTATTCAGCAGCAGTGTATCTCATTTTCATTCTTGTGCACTTTTTTTTGCGTATTACATGAAAATACGACGAATTGGAATCGCGAAGAATCTGTATAATCTGAACGTCGAGAAAATTGCAACGGGCGCATAGGCGCATCCGATGCACAGTCCTGGTGTTCCGCTTAAGAATAAACACTTATCGCTAAAGTTTTACCAAAGCCGTCCCTCCTTCCGACGTGCGTACGGAAAAGTCTGTGATTTAAGTGCGTAGAATTACGCGAGCATTTTTCCGTTGCCTCGCTCGGTCATTTCATGAATTATAAAATACGAGCACCGACTGGATCTTCGTCACGTTGGGCAAAATTTAATAAATAACATTTTCTTGCATTCTGTAAAAAGCGAAAGCACGAGTTCTGCATTTTTAGTTGGCGAGAATCGCTTTTATTACGCAATTTTATCTCGTTAAGTCGCAGTATACGAGAAAAATAACTCTATCTCTCTTTTAATGCATACCTTAACATAATAAATTTCTATCCATTCATAAAATACAACAAAATGTATGAGTTCCGATAGAATGCGAATCTTAGTGCAGTGAAAAAAGCTTTTCGTATAGTTTACTAACGAAATATGTAAATCTTTCGAAAGCTTACTAATGCTTCGATTTATGCTAAAAGGATTTATAGTTATACGACGCGATACCAGGCATATTTTTATTGCAACCAATTAATTTTATTACTTATTTAAATTTTACGTTTTTCCAATTTCCATGTATTTTGTCTCTGTTAGTTTGTTCGGTACTATTTTCTTTTTCTTTGTTTTTTCGTTTGAATAAGCAATGAATATAACGATCTGAATTTCTACCAATATAAGTGATTTTTGTACGAAATTGTTTTCTTTCATTAAAGTTGGACGTTAATTATAGTTTAAAGATGATTGTAAGAGTCACGGTTTCAATGAACCCATCCAACTGGTTTCGCAAATCCAACGAATAGCAATTATTAGTGGGAAAAATAAAAGTCCGCGATAATTCGAAAATAGTGTTTTAAATCATAGGAAGTGAACAGAAGACACAAGTGAAAACAAGTAGAAATATCAAAAAGAAAGAGTATAAGGATGAGGATGAGGATAAGAAGGGCGATTAGTATTTTTATTTTGCCGGGATAAAATTATTCAAAAAATCGGTAAATAAGCCTCGTAAAGAGACTTTCACTCGCAAAGATAAGAAAAAGTCGGAGCATCATCAACAGAATGAATTGTGCGGCCAAGCGCTCGAAGCCGCTCCAACGCGCGATGACTTGGAGTTTGGCGCGCGTGCTGCCGTAGTAGTGGGGGAGGGGACGGTGAAAAAAAAGAAGGACGAGCGGCCGCAGCGACGGGTTACTTTTCACTGAAGATTCTTCGAAGGTACATAGTAGCGCGCCACAGTCCACAGACCGCGTCCCTTCCCCTCCCGCTCCTGTGCCCTTCTCTCTTTCTCCTTCCGCGCTCTCTCTTTCCTCGAGAGCAGCTCCTCTTCCCCTTTCCGGCGCCCGGCTGTTTGTGTTTCGCTCGCTCACCACCAGCAACTAGTTACACGTATGAAATAATCTATTATCTGGAAGAGGAGTTATCTAGTGCGGCCATTGAATCGCCAAGGCCGTGGAAGAGTGGCGGCAGAAAAGTCGCACCGCGGTCGTCGAACTTGGACTCCCTCCCTCCGTCCCTCTCTGTCTCTCTCTCTCTCTCTCTCTCTCTCGCTCTCGCTCTCGGTCTCGCTCTCGCTGTCGCTCTCTTGCCCGTTCCTCTGCTCAGTCGGTATGTGCCAAAGCTGCTGCTGTTGCTGCCGCGTCCAGACAACCGGCGAAGACGGTGCCCAGGCAGCCTGGCACTCGGAGCGAACTCAAAAAAAACAGAGAGAGAGAGAGAGAGAGAAAGAAGGAAGGAAGAAACACTCGCTTCCTATTGCCTCAACGGAATGGTCTACGAACCGCAGTACTCGCGCACATCGTCTATACGTACACACGCCGTCGCCACCGCCTCCAGAGAAACGAGCAGTGCCCGTGTCTTCACCCCCGCAGAGGACTAACGTGAGAGAGAGAGAGAGAGAGAGAGAACGGTGCTGCTGGTGCGTCGCAATGCCTCTTACTAAATAACTGCAGCCTGCGATTCACCTTATTTAGCGCCTTTCTTACCTTCTATATCTTTCTCATTGCTATCGCTATGTATTCCACTCCTCTTCCGTCTTTACTTCCTTTTTTCTGACTTTTCACTCCGAAACGTCATTGTATATCTTCCTTTCAGAGCCATACTTCATTCTTGCGGATACTCTCTTCCTCGTATCCCCATCTCTTCACTTCTTTCACTTGGATGCGTTTTTATAAGTTTATTATATAATTGACATCTACTTCCTCCGCTCTGTACATACAGCAAAGCTCGGGCGCAATATCGCGGCGCGTACCGGTTTTTCTTTCTCTCCCTTTACTCGGCGCGCGCGTCTTTTGTCTCTGGTTTTCCTTTTTGCCCGGTTACATCAGCGTCAAGCCTGCGGCAAAATATACCTGCTTAATTTTTGCTCCCTTTATTTTATCCTTTGGAACTGAAAGAAGAAGAGTGAGAGAAAGAGAGAGAGAGAGAGAGAGGGGCAGCAGTAGAAATAAGGAGAGAAAAAGAGAGTAGAAAGAGAAGGGTTTTGTCTAGACCATATACATAAGCGGTGAACTGAGACTGCTATAATTAGGGTTAACTCACAGGCAACCGCGAACGAGTAAGATTGGCCTGACTCGTCATAGTTTATGTGTAGAAACTACGCAGTCACGCTACATTGCATCTGGTCTTATGCACTATTGTAAAAACCGTTCAATTTACTCTCATAATAGAAGCGGATATTTGAAACTACTCCAATTTTACTAACGACTCGAGAATTTTATGTTATACTGGACTCATACAAATGTTTATTTATTCTTCCTGAGCACAACGACCATTGCTTCCGCTAACTCTTAAGCAAACCAATTATTAGCTGTCCATTATTATTTTTTTCCCTTCCGAATCATTTTGCGAATAAACATATCATCCTACCCGATATTTACGAAGTTAACTCGGGCATTTTTAGTTGTCTTTATCAGCATATTCATACGCACTTTATTCGACTAATGTATCGATTGCAATCGTTCTAAATTCTTTGCTGTTATACGCGCATTCAAGCATGAGGATAGATGCTTTTAAAGATAACAAAATGCACTATGCAATTACGGAAGGAATTATTTTCCGAAGAATGTAAAGCGAGGACCATCGGTAAGTCATCCTTGAAGTCACATCGTTGAGACTTTGAAATTCGCTTCGAGCTAACATTCCTAAAAATATTGACCCTCATATTCCTTTGCAGTTATAAATTTTAATGATGACGCATAAAGTACACGGCCTCCTATGCGTTTCGTTGTTTCCATTTGAAATTCATAGATGCAGTTACTTTAACAACGTAGTCGCGATATCGTCAAAATAATTTTTTCGTGCTTTATAAAGGCACATTCGTAACGCACGGCTTGGCACAAAGAGTAGAGACGGAGGCAACGACAGAGGCCGCGAACTACAACACGTGGCGCGATGTTACGGCGCAAGAGGATTTCTTGTAACAAAGGTACTTCCAGACTTTTATCGGGCGAATACTTAGGCGCGACCTAAGTATTCAGGTACTTGGCTCATCCTCGGTGCAAGAGCCCAGCCTTGCCTCTGCCTCTCCTATCGACTCCGTGCGTGGATGTACAACCTACATTTTCAAGGTTGGCGCGACTCGCACTAACGCTCTCACTGACGACCCCGGAACGCAGCCGAACGAGAAGAACCAGAAGAACAAGAAGAACAAGGAAAACACGAAGAACAATGAGAAAATGAAGAAGAAGAAGAGGCCGTTTCCTCTCTTTCTTCTCATTCTCCCTCTCTGACACTCTTCGCAACTCCGCGAGCAGTTGCTACATACCCCGGCGGATCAACTTTGTACGTTTATGATTGCGCTAAACAAATTTACTCGCCACAGCGACCATTTACGCGCGCGCGGCACTTGTACGGAGCAAAAATTATCATCCACACTGCAGTTCATCACTCGCTTAATGCACTTGATACTGAAATGTTATAATTGTAATTTAACACCGGAGCGAGTTTTTAATGGAATCGGTACAGTTGTGCGTATCACTCGCCGTCTTGATAGGCCTAGCGAATTTTCCTTCACGTCCTTGCAATTATTCATAGTTTAATGCAGCGCATGGTGCTTTGGTGCTTGGCACACATACTCTTGTTTGTTGCTGTCCTTGAATTTGCAGAATTTTTAGTTCACAATCGCTTCCAACATTTTTCACGAAATAGGTCATTTTTTCGTATGGCTTACACTTCCCATACGGTAGTTTAATCATTCCCTGATACATATATTTTGAGAAATCTGTCGCAAACAAATTATCGCATCGTATTTACCAAGACTTTCTATTGAAATTGCCTATACTTACTTACACGCTTACGATCTAGTGCGATTACTTTTTAAAAAATGTTCGAGTATCTTATAAAGTACTAAAGGGGACAAGCATCCGAGTACGTGTTAATGTTAATATTGGTTTGTGCTACATTAGCTCCACGCGTATAAAAACATTTATTAAGACGAAACTGACAATTTAATAGTAAAATGTATTTAACTTCATTCTGCTATGCGTTCACTGAACGCATTTGGAAAAGTTACCCTGAACAATAATTATTTTTGCTCTTCATTTGTTAACGATAAACAATTAAAGAGAAAGAGAGTTAAGATTAAGAGAGCCTTAAATGGAAGTTAGGACTTTTTTAGCGATAAAAATTTAATAATGGAAGTTGCCATTACGAGCAAAGGCGTGAAAACATCGTCGGATAAATAAATAAAATATTAACACCGCAGTGTGCGAAATTTAAATAGTATTCGAGATTTTATTGTATATTTTATTGCTGAGATTTATTTATTCGAATGATAAATCTACATTGGAGTTACTCGTATAAGGTTTTGTGCACACAACTCTATGACAATGAAGGCAACTTCTTTCGCTCCCTGCTGTCGTCAAAATCTAGCGTGTAGAGCTCCATTATACAGTCCACCTTCTCTACGACACTGTGTCTTTCGACGATCTTTTTTTCGCTCTCCTCTTTTCTTTTATTCAACACCTTGCAATTTCCTTGGCATTTCCTCACGCGACAAATGTAAACACACCGCTGGCGCCAGTTTCCGACTTGTAATAAACGTTCTCAAACTCGGCGGCAGCAAAGAGTAAAATCAAGCAGAGAATATAATTTATTGATTTGTGCAACTTACTCGGTATGCACCGAAAAAGGAAATGCTTTTCCCTTTTCCCGCAGTGTCCGTTTGGAGATAGATGCTCGGTTGTTTTCATTAATTTAAAAGTTAAAAAATACAGTGCCGAGATAAAATTGCATTTGAATAAGGATTAATACCAATGCGAAACATAACTCTTATCTCGGCGATGTAATTAATATAAAAAAAAAAAAAAAAAAAAAAAAAAGAAGAAGAATTCCCTGCTTAGCCAAATAATTTATCCATAAATGCATGAGAATTTAAAATTACTATGTAATAATTACTTTGCCGAGCATCGGGTATTTATTTAGCCAGCAGTACTAGAAATAAAAAACAGAGTCGAATCTAAGAATCGCAGTAATATTAAACTGTATACATAATGTCATAAATTTATTTATAAATGTATATATTTTACAAGCGATAAAGAATAAATTTTCTACAGTACGAAGAATTTTATTTTACCGTTACTTTTCGCGTGCACAAATCTTAATTATTTTAAGTTGTGATTAAATAAGCGAATAAACAAAAAGGTATTCGCGGCCGCGCGTTTCAGCGAGACGCGTTATTAATGAGTCTGCCGACGTTGAATAATATTATAATTCAATAAATATTTGCTTAGTTGCACCGGGCGAAATATATAAATAGCTTATCTCGAGAAGCGACGCTGAAAACGAAATCGCGCATCCCGGAAAATCAGAGGAGGTACGAGTTGGCCGAATTAAAAGGAGGGGGCGATGCGACTGTCGAGGCAGTTCGCGAGCCCGAAGCCAAACCGTGGAAAAAGCAAAGAGTTGCAATATTTAAGCGGCACTTAGCCCAATTGCTGGCGTGCGGTCCGCCCTTCAAAACTACTGGGAAGCCGAGCAGGGCGCGGCCCAGCGCTCCAGTGGCAGTATCAATTAGATAAAGGAGGAGGTCCGGGCCTCGGCAGCGAGCGACAATCGGGACATTTAAAAGGGCAGCTAACCGTTTTCGTGATCTCGTTGCCTCCTGCCACAACGGAGTCAAAAGGCATAAAATAGCCGTTCGGGGCGGATCGGCCGAGTCGAGTCGAGCCGCAGCACAAAGGTGCGCGTCATAACGGAAGTTTTTTTTTCGAATTCCTGAGCCGGGGAGGCACGCAACACGCGCGCGAGAATCAGCGGAGCCTGACGCGGCGTCTCGGCCCAGGTCGGGGTCCGGCGCAGCAGCAGCTGCAAGGTGAGAAAAATCGGCGCCGCTCGCGTGTCGATCGCGTGCGTACACGGGAGGACGTGTCCCGCAGGCGCGAAGCCGCTTTCCCACGAAGGTACCGCTGGAGTTGGCGCGACGGGCCCGACGTCGATGCCGCTCCGGTGCTTCTCGGGCCCGCGCCCCGATGCGGAAGCACCGAGTGATCGATTGATTTATTGGCTCGGCCGACGGGGACGTCGACTGGGACCGAGGGGCCCAGCCGAGCGCTGCAACAACCCGAACAAGTTCTTAGAGCCGAGTAGCGTGTGCGAGGGGCCTTGCGTTCGTTATTAGCTGGGCGCGGATGTCATTTTCCGAGGCCGCGTTTCCAGGTTCGAATTAATCGCCGCCTCCCGGAGCAGCCCTCGATTAAATCTTGCGCCGTAATTAAGGAATTAGCTCCTGTCCCGGCGCCTGCTCCTTTTCCCCCCTTTCGCTTTCGTTTCCGAATCTGGCTCGGGCCGCCGCTCGGCTTGGGCGCAACATCGATCAAACCCCCCGTCCCTTTTCTTTAATTGCCTTTGCGAGGGCTCCGCGTGAGACGTCACGATACAACACGCGCTTGCTTGCCATGCGGGCTCCGTTAAAATGCCAGTTTGAGCTCGCGGGCCTTTTATTCGTTGGACGGCGCCCGCAGCACTCGGAGGTTCGCTGGATTACTGCTCCAGATCGCTCGAGTTTAGAAGAATAATGGACGCGCGTCCTCCTCTAATGCTAACGGCTTCTAAATGAGGCGCTCGTTAACTTTTCATTGGCAGGTCCTCGCAGCTTGCGTCGCAAATTTTATCGTTACGTCGATGCCGCTGCTGCTCTTTCTCTGCTCGCGGCCACTCCAGCTTCCTTTTTACAATGAAATATTTGCCAAGTTTTTTGGACGAGCGCGACTCGCGTTAACGCGCGCAAATTTATTATTATTAGCTCGGAGAATGCGCATTTTTCCGAGCGAATCGCGTTTATACACGTCAATATGTCTGCACGCAGCGATTCGCGATCGGGTATTTCTTAATTAGCTAATGGTAACATTCGATCGCGCTTCTCCAAGTTGGAAAAGATATTATCTTCGCGTGAGAAAAGCCGTCATTATCGATTGCATTCAAATCTTATATTGTCGAAGAGCTGCCGATACAAATACGAATGCAGTTGGGGCTGCGCACCGAC
This sequence comes from Platyscapa corneri, assembly GCA_018907185.1. Lineage (NCBI taxonomy): Eukaryota > Metazoa > Arthropoda > Insecta > Hymenoptera > Agaonidae > Platyscapa > Platyscapa corneri. Next base: position 2,575,183 of record JACCHW010000023.1, on the reverse strand, counting down.
CAGCGAGCGGCAACGTGAAGTTAAACGAGTTGCCGAATGAGAAAGAAAATCGTCGACTTTAATAACGTATAATATATAAATTATAGTGGCGCGTATAATGGTTTATCGGCTGAGAGCAATCGTGAGCCCTGATCTCGTCGAAACTCCCGTGAGCTTTGTTTTGCTCCGAAAACTATGGTGCTGTCACGTACATTAATGCAATCAGAGATAGAAGTAATTCGAAGGTTTTTGCGAAAAGGAATTTAATTGTACGTCTGGCTCGGACGGAAAATGAAAATACAGCGTCGGGGCAGAAAAAGCATTAGTATCTGTTACAACTGGAAAAATGTGAGCATCGTGCGGGAAATTATCTCTCGAAGAACGTCCATTGGATGCGTTAACTTTCGATCGTTAAAATTAGAACAACTAAAACACGTCGATACCAAACGATTGCACCTTTTTAAATGTTTTACACGCAGATTTAAAGTGCATAATGGCATTAATTAAACATTTTAATTGGTGCTTTATCTCGTGGGCATGAAAATCGTGAAGGAATGCATAGGAAGCAAACAAAAAAATAACTCGTTACTAACGTATTCGAAGCAACGCTCGGGGTAAACGAATACCGAAACACGAAAATTTTCCGAAAGGATACTGTATTACATATTGTTGCAGAAGATCGAATGAAGAAAGAACAAGAGCAGTGCCTGAGTATATTACGTTACCTTACGTGTAACTAATGAGCCATACATCAACCATAAACATAAGCTCGTATATCGTTGGTTGTTGAAGGCCAAAACCGGATACGCTATCCGCGGCCGTATTTTCAGTTTTCCGAAATTAAAAATACGCATTAACGGTTAATGTTTACGTTAACTAAAAACGCGTGCTCGCGCCGAGGTGATTTATGGAAAAGGCGGAGGTATCCGCGGCTTGCCAGCGCTCGCTTCGGATTTCACTTCCAGAACGAAGCCCAGCGGGACGTTTCAAAGGTGCGATGATTATTAATTAGTGGGAACGAGTTAATTTTACGACGATTGAAATGAGTCGCGACAATTGCGAGAACGAATTGCATTTGTAAAAATGGCGGCTAAACGTAGTTGCAAAGTTACGTGACAGAATTAAAACGCTACAATGTCCTCGCGATAGATTTCTTAAATCCAGCTTCACTCGCGTGCCTTCGTAGTTAATTCAAATCTTCAACGCAAAACAGGAAGGAGATTTCAAAGAATACACTTGGTTTTGTCGGATGTAAACGGGCGGAATAATTCCGTCTCCTTGCGTCGCGGCCTCGCCAAACCCGCGCATAAAAATAACTACCGTTTCGAAACATTTGCGCGGGCTCATTTGCGTATTGAAAAAGCAAATTTGCAAATTAATTACTCGGTTCGCGCGCAGTCCATCTCCTATCGGGGATATTCGTAATAAATCCGGAAATACCTTGTATCTACAGGCTCTATCGGGATATTCGATCCGGACGGGCGTATTTCGCGCTTTACCTGCAAACAAAGGCAAATAATTTACTTTGGCCAGGGCGACTGGGAGGGGGTCTCGACTTCCGGACCCGAGAGCCCGGCTGAGTCCAAGTAGCCCGAGTCGCTCTCCTCGAAAGCCATGGCTGCGAGCCAAGTCGAGCCGAGCCCCGAGCTCCGAATCTCGAGCCGTTGCACGTCCCTAAAATGAATACATCGGATGAAGACGTGAATATTCCTCGGCGAATTTAGATAATGTGATGAATTTTTATTCCGATGAAAGCGCGTCTGCGTTGACCGCCGCTGCCTGCCAATTTCAATCACGCCTCCCCCCCCCCACCCACCCACCCACCCACCTGCGAGCCAGTAGTTTTCCGGTTCCTGTTCCTCGCGCTCAATATTATAACGCGACTTCGCGAAAACCGTGGCTGTGTTATTATCAGCTTGACGGCGAGTCGTTGCGCAACAGACGAGAATCGCGAAAGGAATTTGACCAAAAACGCTAAAGTAACACGTGAAAACGTCAGCTCCGGTTTTCGATAAAAATTCCCTTTAATGTGCATTACTCGAACGAACACTGATATGTAATTGAGTAAAATGCACGCATGGGAAAACGCAGACAAGTTGAACGAATCAGAAAGGCCTTGTTCTGTTTTCCGAAAATTTTTGTAATACTGTGATGTTTTTTTATCGCTGATCGATAATATTGGCGAATTATTAAGTACACTACATCGTACTAATACCAAGTGTAATTAGCTTTGGAATCATGGACTGCAGTGGTTGTGTTATCGCCGCGTCAAATAAAAGGGAAGAATGCAAAGTCGAGCAGAAATACGGTATGCGAGCCCTTATCGTCGCCTGTAAATCGCATTAATTATTCCGATTTTAAATCTGCAATAAGCCCAGCTTTCAATAGCGAATTCGCTTTCAAAAATACTCGTCGTTCTGAACTTAGATTTTTTTTCAAACGCGTATAATATTTGCAGGATGACGTTTGCCAAACCAATTACCAGCTCCGTTGAATTAGTAAATGCGAAAAGGCTTGATAAATTATAAATTTAATATAATCTTCGGCAAATTCGTAAAACGCACGTATGCACTTTTATCAGGCATAAAATTAGCGGCAGCATCTTTAATAAAATACCGCGCACTTTAATTATAGAATATTCATGAATTTCGTGAATTAGCTCGGAAATAGATTTCAATTAATTTCTTCTATTAATTTAGGAATTCAATTATTTCGTTATTAATTTAACGTTCAAAATCTGAGCTCGCTTATTTCAAGCAAATTTAAGGCTTTTCGATATAATTGCAATGCTAATGAAGAATTTCTTTAACGATATAAGAATTTAACAACGAATGCGTTCTAGTCCGTGGGAAAAATGCAGGAATTAACTTTTGTTGTATTTATAGCCGCCGGCGCTCGGGGCAACAACAATGCAATTTCTCTGCCGTGCGTCTTATAATTACAAATGCGAAGAGCATCGAAAAGAGTTTTGAGAAACGAGAAAGGGACAGTTTTCCGCTCGCATTCGACGCGAATCAGCCGCGATTCGCTTTCGATCAAACTCCCACGCATTCCACGAATCCGTCCAGGAGGAGCAATTGCATTAGCGGTAATTATCGGAGCCTCGAGCAAATATACTGTTTTTGTCCGAATAAGCACTGCGAAAACTATTTGTCCGAGAGGGACGCGGACAGTGTCGCTAATCCGGACGGCATTTGCTCGATCACTCGGCGATTTATTTATCGAAAAACGTAGTGCAGAATTTTCTATTAACGGGGTTAGAATTTGCGAATAAGCAAACTTTAAAGCTGGCAACTGTATATTTACCGACGTATAAACTACGGAGACAAAAGTTATTGTTCTGCCTTCGCTATCTCTCGTTTCCAACTCGGAGCAATATCATTATTCGTTCGAGTGTGGAATTTCTCTGACGCATACTTCGGATAAACGGCAGTGTTCGCGTAAATGAGAAACGATTTTCGAAGGGAACTACTCCTCCTCCAGGAGCCCTGAGCTCGCCCCGTCTCCCTCCTGCCTCCGCGTGCGTGCGTGTGTGCGCGCTCAAATGGGGCGTGCGCGCACACGCAGCTAAACAAAGGCGTTGCAGCTATCGGGGGCGGCGAAAATAAGCGACAGAGCAACGCGCGTAACTGCGGCAGAATGCGGGAGCCGGGGCGCATGAAGCTGTTAACGCGAGACAAGTACATTTGATTCCTTCTTCGCGGTTTAACATTATGGACGCCGCCGCGTAAAAGGGAATAATAAGGAGTGCCTGCAGGCAGGGATCAGGCCTGAGCGCGCAGGAGCCCGGCGGAGTCGGCGAATGACGCGCGAACCCCGCGGTATTTCCACGTCGAGGCGCGCGTAAAACGCACTCTGTGTTTTGCCGATGCGTTTACGCGTCGCGGTCAGCGCGGGTTATCCCTCCCCCCGCTGGGCCCGGCGGCCACCCTTAGGCGCTCCACTCCGCTCCACTCCAATTTAGAGCAGCAGCTTTTTTTAACCAAAGCAAATACGTTTGCCGTCGCGCGGATTCCGCTGCCTCGATTTATTTGTCTCCTCTTCATCGCTTAGCTTAATGCTCTCGGTCACACCGCGGAGAGAAAAAAGGTAAGCCTCGATAATAATAGTTGGCTCCTCGCATTTCCGAGAAGGGCACCTGATTCCATTGACTTTTACGCGCGCTTTTTTTATTAGCTTTAATTGAGGCCCCGTAAAACAAGAATGTATTTTCTCTCGGCCTCGGCTGCTTTATTGGATTGGCGGATGTAGCACCATTACTGAAAAGCGAGTTTATACTTTTATTGCTCGGATGCTACGTCTTCTACGGACTCGTTTCTGGCCTCAAAAATATATATCTGTATTGAGCGGCTTTTATTCTTGTTTGCCTGTTGAACACATCACACGTTTCTTCTAAATATATTTTTTGAAAAGTTACGAGATGCGAGATAAATTTATTGCTTGAAAAAAGACACTTTATTATTATTATTATTATTATTATTATTATTATTATTATTATTATTATTCTTTAACTTGCTCTTTTATTTCCGAGCAGCTAAACTCGGCTGTGCGCACTTTTACTCCGACTTTGCTTAATCGTACGTTAATTTAACCGAAAATTAATGTCCAATTAGCATTGTTGACCCCTTTGCCACGCGGCTTTTTTTTAATAACAATTCCTCCCAGGAAAACGAAAGTGAGATATTACTCTAATGAAATTCGTAAAGCAAGTTTAACACAAATTCTCAATTTAATCGTTTCACTACCTCTCCTTGTTAAAACTTGGCAAAAGTGAATTATTTAAATTGAAGCCGGCGTTTCTAACTTGCCAAAAATTAATTCTAATCCATTGGCTGCGATGAAAAAATTTACAAATTCAAGGATTTACGAGCTGCTTTTTTACGATTTGACTGAAAATTACGATCTTTTTCTACACATCGCGGCAAGGAGATGCTTCTTACATTGTTGATTTTGCCAGATAAATCGCTTTTGGAAAAGTGAAAAAACTCATCTAATTTCACTCTAACACATTGAGAGACGATTCTTGCGAATAAACTTTTCACTTTTGCGAGCAAACAAAATGTGCGGATTTACTTTGAACTAAAAAACTAAGCTCGTAATAAATAAGTAACACCCTTTCGAGTAAACTCGGCATTAGATCTCAGTTCTGAATAATGAAATTATTTCCTAAATCTTCGCGGAAAAACCGTGGTTCTTCTAATGAAATTTCATTCCTATCACAGGATGCAAGTTTGTGTATATAAGTTTATTTATATTGGCACGTGGTGCATAAATTCAGGTCCATTTTGTCGAGTCAATTAAAATAAATGGTTCGCCTCGTCCGACAAACTTTTCACCGAAACAGAAACACAGATAATTTAATTCGATAAAAATCAAACTCTTACACCTTTAGCGATAATAAACATTGCAATTACAAGGCGTTGCTCTTCCCATTAAAATGTTGCATAAAAGAAAAGGTACGCATAAGGTACGTTGCGCCGTCGAGTTCAACGTCAATTGGGAATTGGACGTTATAAAACGCTCGCGGTAGTCGTTCCTCGAAAATTTTTACAACAATTAGAGAGTAAAAATTCGATTCCAGCCCCGCAACAAATGCATTAATTTGACGAATTTCGTGTCGGCCGAGGCGCGACACGCCAAAGAAAATAACTGTTTTGGCAGAGCCTTTGTGATAGTTTGATTTGTGCGCTTTCTTTCGCGGTTCGGAAAATACACTGGGCCAATTGAAAAAGAAGATCAATCGATCCCTGTAAACGTCTCTCGTGAAAACTGCTGTCCCAGGCAGTTCCAGGAAAGTTTGAGAGTCGTTACGTTATGTGGTGTAACCGTGCCGAGGGGAAAACTTACGTCCTCCTCGGGCAGGCGAAAGAAGCGACGGATGTGTGGGTGAGGAGGCGGGCTTCGGTCCACGTACGTCCTGTGTCCGCGCATCGCTTCTCATTTCTCTGGCGGAACTCGGGAGTCATTAATTAGAAGTAAGTCACACTTTCTTTTTCGCGAGCGCCTCGTTTTTATTTCTAAGCAGAAGCTACTCGGCGGAGTGGAATGCGTAACGCGCACGCATCCCTCGTTCCGCGACTACACATTATTCGCAGCGGCGTTGATTTCAATCTACGCGAAATGGCGTTATTTACGGCGCAAGTTTGATGTATTAGTCGAGCTTAGTTGGGAGCTATTTAAAGCCGGCGATAAATATTGCTGCTGAATTAGAGTAAAGTTGATGCTAAAGTAGGACCGACAGGTTGCTCGGGTCCGGCGCATTCGACTTTGCCTCGTTCTACTTAACATTGCGAAAAAATTCGCCTTTCGTGTGATTTAATCAACCGTAACTGCATTCCGCTTGTCATCCCGTAGTGGCAAACTCGTACGTTTTTCACAGGGGAATATTTTCATTGCCCCGTCGAGGATGTAGTTTTCGCGTAGGTTTCCCGGTGAGATCAGAATTCCCGCAGCCCGTAGGCTCTGCGATGCCCCTCTGCAACATATCAGCGATTATTCGAAAAAAGGATTTTTTGCAAACAGGTTTATTAGGTATGCTTATCAAAGAATGGAGTATGCAGAAGTAGTTTTCTCGGATGAAGGATGAAAGAAGACTGGGAACGCGCGCGGCAGCGTTTTTACGTTTTTTGCTGGAATAAATCCTTTGACGTTGAGACAGTGCGGCCAGGAATAAACATCATAGCCACAACTTTATTACGTGGCGTCCGTGAGTTGGTGGCTATGATATTATTTTAATAACGAATTCGCGGCGCTGCCACCCACTGCGCCCGCTATCGATACGCATAAGCTAGTCGTCAAGGATCGCGACGTGAGCCAAGACACGTAGCGTCTCGGAGCAGCGCCTCTTTATGCCCGCACGATTCACCGCTGCGCACGGCTAATTAAGGTATGACTTTAATTACTTTCCTCGCCGAGGAGTCGCGCGTCGCGCATCGCCGATGAAAACATCAGCGGCGAATTCAGAAGCGCTCGAAAGCCGCGGCTCTCCCCCGCCCTCCGCGGCCCTTAAACTTTTAGGAAGAATCGTTAATGAGCTTGAAAAATTAATAAATTCAAGCCGATGCGTTGCATTATTTATAAATGTGTCGGCTTGAGCTCCTGTGGCGACTGATTTATCCCCCGATATAAATTGCGGGCAAAAAAGTTGCGCCGATAAGTTTTACCTGCCCGATCGCTTCTGTGTGCTGCTTAATATTTAAGGGCGAAAAGAGCTTGCTTACGATTCCGCTGGGCGCGAGCGGGAACTCGAACGCGGGTGTGCGTGTCGGTGCTGCTGCTGCCGCCGCTGCTTGCGGAATTCACAAGCTCCGGATCTCGGCCCGAGGAGCGCAAACTTGGCTTAACAAAATGGCGCGCTTGTCTTTTGATCTAATGGATCTATAAAAGAAACTCCTCAACTTTTTGTTTCAGGACACTCTCACGGGCCATTGCGCAAAAGTGATGGCGGCCAAGTTTCTCGGGGAGCCGTCCAAGGTGGTCACCGGCAGCTACGATCGCACTTTGAAGATCTGGGACCTTCGCAGCCGAGCTTGTAAGTTTCTTCTCTCTCCCTTTCTCCCTTTTCTCCTTTTACCACTTTCATTACCGCTGCCTCCTGCCTCCGTAAACCCAAAATTATTATCATCTCCAACTTGCTTTCCGCTACTTTGTCCTTTTGTCGTTCTTCCTTTGGTCTCCCCGGCCTGCTCCCCCTCTCGCTCCCCCGCCCCGCCTCACCTGGCAAAAACTCCGACTCCTCGAGCTCCTTAAAAACGGCTCCTTTTCCCGCCGAACTGCAACTGCCCCGGGCTCGAGTGCAGATTCGCTGTCGTTTCTTCCGCGTCGCCTCGATGTAATCGACCGATAACCTGGGCTACGATTGATCGCAAATAACTTGTTTGCTTAATTCCAACCAATATATTTAACGGCGGCTAATTTAATTTAGGGGCTGAATAAACGAATAAATTACAAGGTCTACAGCCGTGTTAAGAGGCAAAGTACCGGCCAAATATCGAAGGGTCGCGTTGTCGAAAATTATAAAAGACTCGCTTAAATGAGCTGCAGTGTGCGCTTGTTACGATAATTGGTCGCAATTACGCGTCGGCGTAATCGGAAAATTTGGCCGGCTGGCCCGCGCGCGACTGCAAAATCATTAGACACACACGACCATCGCTTTACACTCGCTCTCGCGCGACTTGCACTGCAATTGCGTTTCCTGTTAACTTCTCCTATTAACCGTGACATTCCACCACGTGTTTCGATCGCTCAAAGATAATGATATAAATGGAAGCGAAAGCCCCGAATGTTTGTGCGAATGCTGGCCCACCTTAATCGCGGGTTACGGTGCATTTCCTCGAGCAATACGGAACAGCCACTCGGGCCACTGTTGCTTTCAATTTGCATATTTCAAGTATTGAACGAGACCGCGGCTTCTTTAAATTAATACTCGAAAATCATTTGGAATGGAAAACAATTTAAATTCTTAAGGGAGACTCGGCGAAGTAATTTACGAACGTGCCCGTGTAAGCGTATTAACGCCTCAAAATACACGTTTAATACACCAAAATTTATCATATTATATTATCATTTCAAATTAAAGCTACTTTTTTGCATAATCCACTAATGCAATTAAAAGTATATACGGGGTTGTATTATTTCAGCAAACTGCCTGGAATGGGGCGTATTATTTTAACTCGGGCGATTATAACGTACGCTTGATTTAAACTGTATAAATGTTGCGTAACTTTCAGGTTCCCGGACAATTACGCGCCAATGAATACCGGCTGGACTTAATCGGCGTCAGAATCTTGTTTTTGCGAATCCTTCTCGCGGTGACGCAACCTTCGTAAACGTTGCAATTATTAAAACGTACAATGTTGTCAGCGCCCATCAAATAAATGTCCGGACTTTACGACTCTAGTCCTCGGAGCGATTACAAGTTCTTAAAGTCGATTCGAACGCCACCGCCCGAATTCCTGTTTCGGATTTGCATATTATTTCAGCTTTCTTCCGGCTATTTTGGGCTCTTCTTTGCTGTGCTTCCTAAGAATTAATCGTGGGCTTTCCCCAGGGCAGGTGAAGCTGCGCTAAACTTAGGTGAAATAAGACTTTGCTTAGAATTTCATAACGGACTCGAAAGCTCGTCGAGTGTTTCCAAGTATCTATAATAATTTATTGGAGCGATAGCGTGTCTCTTCTCGCAGTCCAACTTTAAGGTCGAAGGTGGGTGGGTGGGGGCGGGAGGCGCACCTGAAAATGAGATAAACTTTGTTGTTTAGAAACTTGGCAGAGGCGAAACTCGAGAGAATATCGATAAATCGCTGGCAAAGAATAAATCTGCTTTCGAAAAATCTACGCGAGCAGTGCCTTTACCACCACCCGGGGAGATATGACACGAAAGTTTCTCTTAAGATGCCGCTCCGCGCTTTACAAAAGAGTGCCCTCTGATAGTGGGCTAACGGCTATCTTAATGAATATTTCAAATTACTTTTCGCTCTAATGAAAAGGTTATATAGTGCCTATTTTTTATGCATTTCAACATAATTTATTTCTTCGGCGCTCGTAATTAAAACTCAAGTGTTAAAAGTTTTCTTATGTATTCTGTGTAATTCGGATCCCGATACTAAACGAAGATCCCGTTAGAATCAACACAACCAGTTGGGACGTCAGAAGAGCAACGATATAATTACGCGATAGAGAGTGACAGAGAGAGAGAGAACGGTCGTACAGTCACATACTGCCCAAGTTGCTCAATTTTAATAGGCGAGTGCATTTATTACGCGCCGGAATGCCTAAGCAGCTGAAGCTGCAATTTTAAAATGGAATAATATTTTACAAGTTTTAATTAGCGCGTTTTTCGATTTATTATTTTACACGAAAGGAAGTATTCGGGCCACTGGAATGAATGGAACGAACAAATTTTAAAGCGTTCGAAAAATTGATTGACCCTGCCCGAATGAATATAAATGTTTGTTTCGATGATACACTAGATTTTGCTTATAACGCGCATTGCGCGTTATATTTATTAAGTAATATTAATTTGCAGTACCTTCGTCGCGAATTACATTTCAAAATTAAATTTAAACTACTCTTATGAGCTTAAATAAATTTTTTTATTCGCTCCCAGTTTACGAGCTTTATCTCTTCTAAACACTTCTAAAGTAAGTTAATTTTAGGTTTTTCAAAAATGTGAAATGTGAATGTAGAGCGCGTTTTTCTTCCACTTTGCAAATTCAGAGTCTCTTAAAATTACAACTGAAAATTAAATATAAAAATATTCTTCTACCAGGATACGTGCATTTTTTCCCAAATAAATGCCCGATTGTTTCCGCGCAAATTGCCAATCGGTCGATTTTACCTCCTTCAACGAATAATAATTTCGATGAAACGGACGATAAATACTTGTAAAAACGTGTTGATTTATCGTTGTTTGCGCGAGCTATTGACACTGCCGGAAAAATTAGCAATAAACCCGAATCGTCGGAAGAATCGACAGAACGAGATCGTTTTTAAGCAGATCAAAACGAGATATTATTGCGAGCCTTCGTTGCAAGGATGCGCGTCAGGAGCGCAGTCGCAGGGCTTGGTGAGAATATTGGAGGCAGGGAGGGGGACGATTAAGGGACATTAAATGAATAATTGAAGGCCAGATTTGGCCAATTTGTCCGGATTTTCTCTCCCTCCAAGGCTCGCATTCCTGAAGAAAATATGTCTTTTCAAAGGCGAGGCGCATTTAAAGCGTTGGGGGGCTCGTATACTCGGGGCCCCCGAGGCTCTCCTCCTGGCTTTTGATAACCTAAAAATCTCGTTTTATTAGCAAAACGGCAAAACGTATGCGCGGCAGTAGTAAAGGAGTAAAATTATAAAGTTGGCGCGGTTCAAGGCCCAGGACTCGCACTGAACCCTCGTGCACTCCGCGCGGTCTCTTATTAAAAGAAAATAATCGTTCGAGCGGATATTTGTTTGCGCCACGCAACGTTTTCGCGAGAAGGGCTCGTGAAAATTTCTTTCGTGAAAACGCGGTGTGCGAGTCGCCGCGCGCCTTTAAGACGTTAGGCAAAGTAGCAGCGCCGAAGTTGAAGAGCCGTATCATCATAGCCTTGTGCCCGAGGCCGGCCATTAAAACAAATCCACTCGGCGGCGTTTCGTCGTAAGCCCGAGCATCTGCATCGACGCACTCGCTAAGCGAGCGCTAGCGGCGGTGGCACTGCCGGTGGCGATTAACCGCGACGCGAAATGATTTCCGCGTAAAGCACTGGAGGAGAGAGCGTGGGGCTCGCCGGCCGCTGCCAGAAATGTGCAAACTGATGCGCGCGACCAGTGAGAAAAATGTCAGGGGATAGGTATAAAGCGAGTAACGACCGTGCGAGCGAGCGAGCAGTCGCTTTTATCGTCGGCCGGTCTATGCTCGAATTATTCGAGAAGTCGTCATAACTCGAATTGGCGGCGTAATCGGCGTCGTGAACAGTCGGCGGGAGGCTCCGGGGCTCCCAGACCGCAGCCGGCCCTGAGCGCTCGAGGACGCTCTCGCGTGTGCGCGCAGAGACATTTTCGGCGGCGGTGGCGGCGGCGGCGGCGGGCAATTGCGCGTTCCGAGACTGACCAGCAGTCGCACTTTTGTGCCGCGAAACTCGATTAAACCCCGAGCGCCGCACTCGAGTATCGCAGGGCCTTATTGACGCCTCGCCCGGCTTTTCTCTCATCCCGCGACTCGCGCGCTTTTAATTAAAGCCCTCGCATCTTCCCTCCTCCTTGCTCATTGCCGCTCGTCCAGATTTTCAAGCGAGAAACGGCGCGGCCAACGTAAGAAAAGTCGGGGCTAAATATTGCCACCGGGCAGGAAGTGAACAGCGCTCGGTTCGATAAAACCGTAATGCTGCGCGACACGTATAAACCGGACGTTTATGTGTAAAACATCGAGATTGGAATGCATTAAATTCGAGCAACAGAGCTCCTCTCTCTCTCTCTCTCTCTCTCCACATAATTACTTTAATTTTATAAATTAAAAAATTCCGGACCACTCCCGATATTAAATGCATATTTTATTCGCAGCTTTTTCGAGTTTCAATGGAAAGGATTCAATTAAAGCGGCCACTCGGATAACCCTATTTTTAATTAAAATTCTTAAAGCTTGCTCGCATAGTTCTAAGAGTGGGAGGGTTTAATTTAAAAATTATTGTTTTATGCTGACTGCAGACCCTTAGCAAGGTAAGCGTCCTTCGTAATTTTGCGTGTCACGCGCGACGGAGGAAAAGAGAGAAAGAGATGGAGGAGGCAGAAGAGGAAGAAGAAAAAGAAAAGGAGAAAGAGGGGGAGAGCTGACATCGTTCTCCCGATTACCCTATCGGCTCTATCTTCCCATAGTGCGACGAAATTGAAGCGCCGCGATGTAAAACGTCGACATTCCTTTGGCCACGGTATTTCCTCCCTCTCTTACTCTTTCTTGCTCTTCCTCTCCACGCGTTCTCTCTCTCTCTCTCTCTCTCTCTCTCACTTGAGAGACATACCAGCGTCTTCCTCCTCCTCTCACCTTTCGCCACTCGCTCTACCTCCTCCGGTCGCCGTGGTGTTCGTGAAAAATTTTACTGTCGGACAAAGTCTTGCGCTCGCTCGCGCTGTACTCTAGAGTCGCCTGGATTCTGCGCAGCGCATTTTTCCGGGAAAAGCTTTATCTCGTCTTGTAACCCTGGGACCAATTGAACTTCCTAACGGGACCGCGTGAATAATAGAAATCGATCCTCTGCACCTTCGCATCCAATTGCCGAGGACGTGCGACAGGTATAAATATACCCGGGGCCGCGGCTAAGTGACAAGCGTTTCATCCACATAACCAGCAGCCGCGACTCGAGCCTTTTCCCACGGAATAACAACATTGTGTAACATAATGATATCGATGACGGGGACTAATTTGATCGGCAGCCCCCGTTTTCCGTTAAGTCTTGCGCGCCGTCCTATCGCCGAGAACGAAATTGCATCCTAAATTCGCATAAACGTCCGGACGCTTTTCAGCGGAGCCCCGAGCTCCCTAATAGTGCCCCGCGCCGCGACGCGCGCACTTTATTCGAGTCGCGGCTTCTGCTGCAGAGATTTACTTTATCCGAGCGAGTCGCAACCGAAACCAGCAGCTGCGCTCGCCGCTCCGAGCCTCCAGATCGGGTTGCCGCGCCGAGTTCGCCGCGAACTGACCGGACGACACCTCGACGAGCGCGACTGTTTACGCGCCGTCGCTCCGTTCGTTAAACTGGCTTCGCTCCCAAATCAATAACCTTGTCCCCGCGCACCGAAAAAGGCCCGCGCTCGCTGCGTATGCAAGTCCACGCTAAGCAGTCCCCGCGGGCAACACCTGTCCCTGGGGCCGCGTTTCGGCGGGCCCGCAGTCCCAGGCCAGCGCTTTCGCTCAGCCGACGCGCGCGCGCGCCAGTAGAATGCAAATCGGCGGCCATCTCTCTGCTCCGATCGTGCAAAATACGGGCGTTTGTAAGCGCAAAGCTCGTAATTTAGCGGCTTTACGGGCGCGCTCTCAGCCGCAGTCCCAGTCGCATTTCCGCGTGCGTCGTTTTCTTCTGCCTCTTCTTCTTCTTCTCCGGACGCTTCTGCCTCTCTCTCTCTCTCTCTCGCGCGCTCCTACTCGGCGTCCCCTGCCCTCCTACCCTTTGGCCGCGAACCCGCGGGAACGGGGCGACGCGGCTGTCGTTCACGGTCGAGGCTAAATTAAGCTCGCGACGTTCTGTTGGCTCCAATCAAAGAAAGCCCGTCGCGCTCTCCTCGGCTGCTGCGAGAGTTGTGGGCGCGAGCGACGAGGAAATAAATTGCTGTCCAGTTCGCACGAAAAACTGATGTCATGTTTATGGCGCCGCTGAATTTATGAATAATTAATTTCCCCTCGAGCGGCTCTACTAATTAGAACCGGGGGAAAATAAATTTCCTCAATGGCAGGCCTGAATTTTTGCCCTTCCCCGACGAATGCTAATGAAGATGCTCGAGCGCGGCCGTGATTTTTTCGCGCTTTTTAATCGCTGAATTACGCGCGCTAGCGCCCCCTCTGCTTATTTGCGTATTACTTGGAATTGCGGGTACACACATACGTGACACGCATCTGCTTCGCAAAACTTAAATTTAATCTTTCCGCGATTTTCACGCGACTCGATTAATACTAATCCTGGGATCGTCGTTTTTACAGATTTTTCAGCGACGCTCGGAGCGGCGCGTGACAAATACCGCAATGGTTAAATTCGCTGCTTGGGCATTGATCGATCGCATTTAATTGATTTTAATCGATGCGAGCTATGAAATATTTAAGCCAATGTTAAGAAATTAATGTCCGTTTCAGGTGAATATCGGTGAAAAATTTTCGAGCTCTTTCTTCGGAGCTCGTAAAAACTCTACTGCCTATCCGGATAAATTTAATTATTATCGCTAATTTCTCTCCTGGGCGTCTTTGTAATGGTAACGCAAAGCATCGGTTTGGTCCCCCGGAACAATTGCACTCGTCAAAATGCACCGTTTTGCTTTAACCCAACACTTTAGATGCTCAGGATCGTAATTAGCGAATATTTGTTCACAGGGGCCTCGACTAATCGACAGATGGAACCTGCGAATGCGCGCGTGCAGCTTTTCAAATTAAAGCTCGTCGCAATTAAACTAACCGTATTTATTAGTGGGGTATACTAAATCATTCGTTAGTAGCTAACCACTCGTACACGCGCGCATCGACGTTTCCATTTAAAAATTGGCCGACGCTCAATTATTTTTCTTCTGCTTTATCGTAGGCGTTGAAACGAAATTCGCTGGTTCGAGCTGCAACGACCTCGTGACGTCCGATGGATCGGGCTCTACCATCATCAGTGGTCATTACGATAAGACAATCAGATTTTGGGACACGAGAACGGAGTCCGGATCAAGCGACATCAATCTCCAAGGGAAAATCACGTCGCTCGACTTATCTCGAGGTTCGTTCATTTGCATTTTCACACGCGGTGTTTGTCAGGTGACTATTTTTGCGTTTTAGCGGCTCATCTTACATTGTAATATTTTCGCGACGCGTTAATCTGCAGAGAAAAGGCAAATTAAATGCGCGCGCAGGAACTTTTTAACGAATTCAAAGTAAAATCGCGCTCGAGCTTGTTAAAGGCTTGTGTTTAAATTATGCACCAAAGCATATTTTCGTACTCGCGCTATAATTGATGAAATTGCGTAAAGGAGCTGTGGATGCGAAGTAAATTGCGAGATTGCGTAATGTTTCTATGACTTTCCACGGCAACGGAGTCCTCGAAAATTTTTTCTAACAACTTGTAAACTCCGTATATTTATTAAAAAAGGATCTCGCGTTCTTGCATCAACAACAACGAGCAAACAACGAGCAGTGCACAGACTTTCAATTCCGCAGCTCTGCACTGACACTGAATAGAAACTCGATACGCTTTCGTTCCGCTTACTTTCGTTATATTCCGTGTACACACCTGTTCCAACAACAATAAACTTTCCTAAAGAGTTGTTTCCGGGGAGAAAACTCCCGGCTTGTTACGCAATAATATGTTGAATTCCAACTCCGGCATCACCTTTGGGTGGAAAAATTAATTTTCTTCAATTCGCTTTACAGACGCAAATTACCTGCTAAGCTGCGTGAGGGACGATACCTTGAAACTTCTCGACTTGCGGATGAAGCTCATTGTCATGTCTTTTAGGTAACTCATCAGCTTTTACTTTTAAATCATAATTTTCCGCCGATTTGTATTTAACGTCTTCCGAAGCAATCTCTTTTAGTGATTTGAAGATTAACGATTAAATAATGCACCAGTTACCATGTACCAAGACAAAAAAGTCAACCATCTCCGTTACAAAATTATTACGCGCACTAAATTTAATTTATTTTTTTCATAACCCCAACGTTAAGATTTAGTTTTTAGTTTTAAATTTCGTCTTTCAATGGCAAATCGGAAAATTCACCGTTAGAAACAGAAATATAATATCTGCGTTACAATTGTAAAATCGTATGATGAATTTGAATGAATAGCAACGTAAAAATCTAGAACTTACGATCTCATAAATAATTTAAGCGCGAAATCTGGACCGAACACAGCAAAAAATTCAGCAACGTTATTAATTTTCATCGAGGTAAATAAATGTATTAAAAAACAGAATAAAAATAGATGTAAAGGTAATCGCGTACGCTATTTATGGATCAGTTCGATCTTAATTCTTTTGTGACACGTCATAAATCTCGAGGAAAGTTTTTTTTTCATTATATTTAAGTTTTCCTGCATTTTTACGAAAAATTTAATTTTCTTGAATATTACTCGGTAAATGCAGATTATTAAATATTTATGCTACCCGCTGGGAATCCCACGGTTTTTCAGAACTCAGATTTTCATTTAGTTAAACTAAAATATTGTTTTTTCAATATAAATATTAATAGACAACAACGCGAATCTGTATTCAACCTAGATTTTAATAAACTTTTTCGTTTGAAAATTTTTAAATTAATAGTCCGAGTCAAATTTCCAAACCCGTATTATTAATTTTCACTCTCGCGCTTCATATCGCTAATTAAACGATATAAGTTTCGAAATATCCTTTTTTATAAGACAAGTACGGCTAGTAATACTTAATAGTACTAATGATAATTTGATTCATTGCGAATAATTGATTATAAGTACCGATCGAACTATTCGACTTACCGCAGGAGAAAACATAATCACTTTACCAGGCTTTGATTAAAAATCCCAAAATAACTTCCGTGTCTTACATCAATATTTAAAACTAAAAACTATAAACGCATGAAGGAAATTTTTTGAATCCAATTCCCTTCGATTTTCATTCAAGGTATTTCATTGTTCCTCTAAAGAAAAGATTTTACAAAAGTGACGTTTTCAAAGCCAAATTGTTCGTTAATTTTAATATTGTTACGTCTGATTATAAAAGTCCGGTGGGAATCAATATCCTATAAAGTGTAATTAATTTCAATACTTTCAGTGTTATTTAATCTGCAAATATGGATTTACAATATAAATATATATATATATATATATGTGTATCAATGTGTATGGCAGCCGGATATCTGTCATAAAATACACGTGTATATTTCAATGGATATTTTCGATGCGTAATAATTTCAAAGTAATGAGATTTTGAAACTAATTAAATAAAAATTAATGCTTATTTTAAAAAACATTTTAAGCGTTCAATAACTTTGCAATTACTAAAATATATAATGTTCAAACTGATAAATGCTCCTTAATTGACGTAATATTTCATTAAAATATTGAAACTTTTATATAAATTACATTTTTCAATACTGCAAAAACATAGACTGTTGCCACATAATTATAATACTAATTCAATAAGAAATTCGTAGGTAAAAAATATAGAAATATACTGGTAAAAATAAAAAACTTTCCATTATATTCCATAAAAATTCTCTTTATTAATTTAAAACTGAGAAATAAAAAATTATCGTAGATTTTCTTATTTCTTAAATAATGTAGAACATAATAATTTGGATGCCGCTTACATAATTTAAATTTGTTGCTGTAGTTTCAAGTGTTCTTTTAGGATAAAATTTAATTAGATTTCACTGATGAAAAGTAAGGATATATATTTTTTTAAAAACCTTATTTTCGAATAGATCATTTATCAATTTTTAATGCACAAACTAAGGCGCTGGATAAGATAGATAGATATATATTTTCCTGCTGCAGATGTTACATTATTACTTTAAATTACGAACTAATAAAGATTGACCGATCAAAGTTTATATATAAATTTATTTAATCCAGCTTATCGCTAGTTGAAAAATAAAAATTACCCATTCTCCGATGTTTTACCGTATTTTATTTTCGAAATACTTTTAATATTAATTATACTCTGAATTATTTTTTATCTCCAACAAATTTTAAAGCTACAAAAATTAAATTATCGAGTAATGCGTTACATTGTAACTGGTAATGCTTGTACTTTGGAACGATATTTTTCGACAAAGATAAAACGCAATAATGAATAACAGTGTACGAATTGGAATATTTCAAAGATCATGTAATAGATATTTAATTCGAATGATTAAAGGTGCATTATCCGGATAAATGTATCGTCGTACGTTAAAAATTTAATAAATTAATAAAGGTTTTTCATCAATTTAACCTTTTTGCAGTGCTGACGGTTTTAAAGTGGGATGCGACTGGGCGAGAGCTACATTCAGCCCAGATGGTCAGTACGTTACTGTTGGTTCTTCAGACGGTTCAATCTATATTTGGTCAGTAACAAGGAATAAACTCGAGACAGTATTGAAGGACCATACGTAAGTAATTAAACTATTAAGTAGAGCAAGCATTTGCGTCAAAGTATCTTTACCTTAAATTTACAACTAATCTTTGGGGATGCATTTGACCGTTTTTATAATTAAAAAGTGATTGCTTATCCTCGACTTGGCGGTCGAGTTGTAATTTCTCAAAAATTTAATTTCCAAATAAATCGCGTATTAGTCGAAGGCTAATCTTTTACACGAGTTAAAAATTCAGTATTTTCAGTCGAAAGAAGTAAACCAAAGATGATTTTTAAGTAGATTATTTGTTAAATAATTTATCAGGGATCGATGACTTCGAATACGTTATAAGACATGAAATTTATTATGTCTCCGTCGTTGCTTAAAGCTGAGAAGTTTCATTGCTCATAAATCTACGGGATCTAATAAAATTTTAGTTTTAGCTCGGAGAGATTCGATATTGTAATAGTATCTTTCCGTAGAGCTAATAATGCATCGTTGCAAAGTCGGCGTCGAAGAGCGGAACAACAGAAACACCTTAAAAACAGACTTTTAATTAATAATGCCGAGTCTCTCCTCAAGGGGGCCTCATTAGAAACATTATCATTCAGCATCACCGATCTTACATTATATTAAATTCCTGCCTCTGATTCGCGAAATAATCTCAATGGGAAATTAAGCTTCGAGCGTCACCGAGTCACGTATTTTCGCATAACTTTCCATCAGCAGCTGTAATATTTCACCTTATTTATCGCGGCGCTCGTTTGAGCTCAAGATGAACCGCTGATTTAACCCCCGCAGCGGCTGTTTCGCCGAAAAACCGAACGATTACGCGAAGCTGCCAAAGTTTTGACCAAAAGCTCCATTAATTTATAAGAATTGGAGTATCCTCGAGTTCACCGCTCGCCGCCTGTAATCTGGCCCATTGATAAAACAAAAGGGCGAGGCATTGCGCGTCGCGGAGGAAAGTTGAAAAGTCGCGATAATAGCGAGCGAGCGAGCGAGCGATTCGGCCGTATTGCCCTCAGCCAACGTCAACCAATCGAGACATTATCCTCCGTTCGGCCGGACAACGAGGCCCTCTAATGAATTTTTCCCGTCGAGTAGAGAGCGGCGCGTAAGAAAATAAAGCGAGAGCGAAACGAGGGAAATAAAAAGGTCGCTCCGTTCGGACGAGCAAAGCCAGCGGGTGGAATGAGTGGGGGCGGGCGCTCGTATCGAAAAAATGTCTCAAGCACCGGTCACGTACGTCGAGCGTTTCACTGTTATTACTTTAACGCCGGCTGACTAGTCGCCACGCGCGACTCACCCTCTCCATAATTCGTAGGTGGCTCTCTCTCTCTCTCTCTCTCTCTCTCTTCTGCCCTGGAATTTCCAGGATGCTCAAACTTAATAAGCGCGCTCGGGCCGCACTCGCGACGCCCCCTCGACCCGGGCCACCGGCGCGTCGGGCTCGGCTCACCCCGAGCCACCCCACCCCTCCCCCACGACTGCACGAGAGCGGCCCGTACGCGACAGATGCACAGGAAGCGTCGCCGTCGCCGTTTATCGCGCCCGAGCGCGTGCCTCGGCCTCGGCCTCCGCGTCCTGCGCGTATCTGTCCGTCTCCCGCGCCCGGCCCCTGTGTACGTGCGCGAACAATTCCACCTCGCGAATTTGTGTTCGCTCAGACATGAAATGATAAAGCTTTTCGATTTAACGTTAATGCGAAAACTGCTGGATTCTGTGGAGTCGCCTGCAGAGCCCCGAGCAATTCCCCGGCCAAGGAATTCCCTTTGGACTTTGGACAAGCATAAACGCTGTATCTGTACTTTACATTCGTTTATCTCATTTGTTGTAAGCCGGATTATGCAAATTAAAAGCCGCGAGGCTCAGTTCGGCGGCACATTGATACGGCGAGGAGCTGCCGAGCGACGGCGGCCTCTAATCAACGTTTCGGGGCCTCGTTATTTATCCCGAGCCGCGGGCCTCGATCGAAGCGCCTCCTGGAGACGCGATAGCGCCGATCGCGGCCGTCTCGACGAGAACTTGGCTAATGCGGAGTGCCGCTCGATGGCACTCGAGGCGGCAACTTTGCGCTCGGCGAGAGCGAAGCCAGGGGTCGATCGCAGGAGCGGCTTCGGTAAAAGTGCGATAAAAGTTTGTTGTTTTGCCGACACATTGTGGCCGCGATCGCGACCGAAGCAGGTGGGAGGCGGGAGAGAAATTTGATTATCGAAACGACGGGAGGTGTAAAGCAATCTCGGGCTCTGCCTCCGCTTCCTTCTCTCTCTCCGGTCTGAGATCAGCGCTGATCTCATTGTCGTCGGTTGCCGATCGATCGGCACCACCAGCACTCGATTTCGTTTTCCCCGGCTTTCTTTAGTCCGGGCCGCGCGTTTGCTCGCGATATTATGTCATTTATCTTCGTCCGGAGGAGCGAGCGAGTGGAAGGAGAGCCGAGAGACAACCCCCGTCTCGTTGCTTGTCTCTTCCACCCTCCGTCTTTTTCCGTCGTCCCCTTTATCGCTTTGCATTAGTCCTGCTTTTATCTTGCAGGGACCACTTGTGCCGGTAAGTGTCGGCGAGCGCCGCCGTCCTCCTCCTCCTCCTCCTCCTCCCGACGATCCCGACTCCGATTCCGTACGTCGCTCCGGACGAGTCGTAATCTGACTTTCGCTCTTCTTTATTGGAACGTCGAGATTGGAAAATACGGACTATATTTGGCTCGGGGTCGTAGGTCGTAGGCGCGTGCGCTCGCCGGATCTTTTGTCGCAGCCCTCGTCTTGCATTTGTTTGGGGGGGCGCGCGGGGGGAATTTAATTTTACGGGTGAATCCGCGCTGCGAGGCCTCGGACCCGAACGAAACCGAACCGGCAGCAGCCGAGCAGTCGGAGGCGGCTGGTTACGACCGAAGGAAAAAAGCGAAACGCCGACGAGAGAGAGGAGGAACGGCTGGGGGACAGGGAAGGTAAGGTGGCTTCCCGCGCGATGAAAAATCGCCGAGTTGACGCGTGTAGTCGAGGCGCGATTTTTTCCAAGATCCAGCCACTTGATTCGACTTTTATTGATGGTTGGCCATTAAATGCGCATGTAGGCGGAGGACAATTAAGATTTTTTGTCCGTGGCGAGATGAAGCCGATAGGTCGGGGATGAAAAAGTGCCTCGGCAGATGAAGAAACAAAAATGAGGGGAATTCTCGGGAAATATCTGATTTGGCATATCGATCTCGTAGCGTTTTTCCGCGGCCGGGTCCCTAGCCGGTGAGCCAAGTGGCCGCTGCTACCAAACAGGCCTCTAGCCGCCGGTGCGAGCGAGGGAGACGATAAATCTGCCTCTCCCGCAGAGTCGCGCCCGCTCAGCCTCTTTTCTGATGCCAATCACGTGAATTCTCATGGGGCAGGATCCTCGCCCATTTGAAATGAACATTAACGTCTCCATAAGATAAGATAATTACACTTCATGCGTTCGCGGTAGCCGGAGTGCATTCGCGAGCCGCGCGCTTAGCACTTATCTGCGGTCGGCGAGTTTCTTTTACTCGCTGCGCTGCCCAGCCACGGATAAGGCGCGCTAAATAATTTACCGTCAATCTCCCGCTCCCAGCATCTCTTCGGCTTCTCCCTCGCGTTCCTCTGGGTTCGCTCGCGCGCATCTCGCCAACTTTCGCGATAACACTGTATTAGGGATTTCGACGCCTGCTAAGATGGCGCGGAATCGGACGGGGCACGCCAGCCCAGGTTAAGCCGCGCTACGCCGCAGCCCGTCGTCCCCCGGGTTGTGAGATCCTTAAAAACGAGCGCTCGCCCGCGCAATCTCCCCGATATTGACTATAACTCATAGCGCGGCCATGACATTTTTTACGATCAGCCCGATAAGATGCGACGCGATTTCACCGCCGAGGCGATATTCACCTCGACCTGGAATACGGGTAGGCGCTCGCGTTCGCGCTGCGCCGCCGGCAAACGCAGCATCGATTATTGAAAATCAGCTTACCGCGCAATACCTGCCCTGAGTTTTATTTCCAAACTGATTTCCACTGCTTTGCGATCAGCTGTAATTTAGACTATTGTGCCGCGAAATCCAATATCGGAGGAGCCACTACCTGTTAGTTGCAAATCGTATTTATTTATCGAGCCTCTCCCCACCGCTACAGTAGCTTTTATTGCGATCACTCGCATCGCCGATATTAATTCTCTTAACGAATCTCGACTTTACTCGTTATTCGCATGCACTCGAAACTACCATAACCGTAAATCACGAGCCCAAGGATTTCGTTTCGCGCGCGACTCCTAAAGAAACTCGTCTAATTTTTATCTCCTCCTCTCCTCCCGTAATTCGAAATGTAAACAATCGGCTTATTAATTATCGCTGCTCTGCCTTATCGCCGAGATAATTCAATAATGTTATTGCAGCACAAAGCGCTTATAATTCACTAGATTCAAGATTAAATTCGGTGCATAAATAACGAATACACAATAGTCAAATTTATCGATTTCCCAGCCGAGATTATTTATTATTTAGCGAAACGATTAATTACAAGGGCCGTATCGTCGTCCTCGTCAGAGAGCCGATTGCTCGCTCGGCTATGATTAATTATCTCTTTAAAGTTCTCAAAGTAGCTTTCTACTCTAGTGGTGCCGGCAAGTTCGATCGCGAAAATCATTACGTTCGCAACGCAAAACAACAGCCGCTGCATTCGGTTTCGCGGTCTGCGCGTGCAAAAACCTTGGCACGCTTTTGCGAACGCAACGAGTCGCTTTCCGGATCCAATCGGGCGCCGCGAGCCCAAGACGACAAATGCCTAATGAACTATAGCAAATTTCAATGGAACCCCCCGGGGCTTTCATTAGCCCGCGCGACTCTGGTGTCTTGATGGCCGAGCGAACGAAAAAGTCGACACCGCGCCTCACGCCTAATTGATACGTCTCGCAGTGCCTTTTCCGGGAGTTGTTTCTGCGGCGATGAGGATTCCGCCCGGTTGCATCAGCGGCCCTGAGCTCGAGACACGAGTCCGAATCAGACGTGATCGCCGTCGCCCGCTCTCGCCGCCTCGCACGGATCGCTGGCTCGACTCGGGCGTGCATTACCATTAAATTTGCTCGCCTGTAATGCCGGCACACCGCGCTTGTAGCTGGCGCGAGGCCGCGCTAGTTGTCTAATTACTCGCGGTGCACTTGCGACGACGACGGCGACGACGACGACGTCTGGTAATCGCGCCCCCGCGGAAATTCGCGTTGCCTCCGCACACGCGCGCTCCGAGGGAGACGCGGCGAAACTTGTCGGGGCCGGACGCCCTCCTCCCCCGATTAAGGCAACTTCGCGAGAGTTGCGCTCCGAGAAAGGGAGACGCGAAAGTAACGCGCAACACGCTTGATGGCGCCTCCTGCAGCCTGGACTCGCGACAACTGCGGAGCAAGCCGACATTTCCGCGAGTTACTCCTCGAGCCTCGAGTATTAGCACCCAACAATGTGCGCGAGTTCTCCCCTACTTTCGGCCGTTTCCACTTTAATTTATTTAACGCGAGATGGATGCGCGCGCGCGCCCGCGTTTTTCCCACCGAATCCCCAGGCTTCTCGTTCTGTTTTGTTCGGCCTTTTTTATTATTCGACAAAAGCTCGCGCGATACCACCCCGAGCTTTTCAAAAGAATTTCCGTTTCGCGAAAACAGGTATTATTCCAAATTAGAGCACTTTGAGTTTGCCAAGGTTACGGAAACAAAAGCTCTTGGTTATTGTTCATTACGCGAGGCGCTCCGGCTAACGTCATCTTTAAATTATAATCTGCATAAGTAGGCTGAGGCGCAGCCACGAGCGCAAGGCAAAGAAACCAGCGCCGCCGAGTCATGAAACTGATTACAGTGTCAAAACGCGGAGCTCCTAGCGGCGCAAAACTGCATTTCCCCTCCTGGCTGCGAACAAACTCTCGTGGACGATTCGCCTGAAAAAACAAGAAATAATATTTTTATTTTTGCTCTTAACACGCGTAATCGTGCTGCTAGCACACACACGTGCTAAACTTGCTCGCTACGGTTACGATCTAACGCACGCACACACAAACGCGCGGCACTCGAGTCAAAAACACTCTCCAACCTCTTAAAAAATATTTAAACGCACGGTACACCATTGCAAATTATTTCCCGCGTAATCTGATGAATCCGAGAGAGGGAATATTAGCGATTAGGTGACGACGATGCTTCCTCTTACTTTTCTCGATGAACGTTGTTTCCCGCGTTTGGGATTTTCAATACAACAACAGCTGACAGACGATTGCAAATTGCAAAGCTACAAAAATAGAATTGTTTGCTCGCGTACATATGCGTTTCTACGGTTTGTACAAACACATACTATTTTTATACGTGATTGTTCGGATTATTTTGAACCTGCTTTTTACTTCTGAAGCAACTTATAGGTTTATCAAATTTATTTTTTCACAGAATGAATTTCAATTATTAGATGAATGCATTACATTATTAAAAAAAATTCCATTTATCTTGTTTGCAAAATTTAATAAATATCATATTCATGCACTGCCAAGTAGATAAAAGCTGCTTTCTTGTGTCCTATTATAAACTTAAAAATTTGTAAATAAACGAACAAAACTTTACAAAAATGTTAAAATTATTATTGACTTTATTAAATTCGAGCATTAAATTATTATTTTATACGATTCTAAATTGATATGCTTTTCAAAAATGTGTTAAAACTCGGTAATGGAATATAAAGTTATTTAAAGTATTTAATTTCATAATTTATTCAACATTTTATAAACAAAATTCTCGAATAAAGTTTTAGATTAAATACAACAGAAAATCATTACTTTTTATTTACGCGATGAACATTTTTATAAAGTGAAAAATGCTGCTAAAAATATCAATACTAATTTAAAATTAAAAAAAAATTTACAGAGGTAGAGCTGAGTTTTTTCAATTACTTCATATAATATTTAACGCGTATCCTAAATAATTAATATAAATATATGCGTAAAAAATATTGAGCTTACAAAAAATGCTTAACTCTAGATTTAGATTGTGAAAAAAGAAGTCAATTGTCATGTACAAAATTTAAAAATACAAATAAATCATAAATACCTAGTGATAAAATAAATCATAAATGCTTTGTATGTAAAATTAAATGAAACTTTTTGTGTACTTTTAGTTTGCTGGTTATTATTGTGGAAATTATCTTGGTTGAGTTTAAAGTAAAAAGATATTGAATTTTTTCTAACAACTTTTTTAAAAAAACTATCGTCCATTTTAATTAAAATTACTATAACAATGAAAATAATTATAAATACAACGAAAATAAAATAATAGGTGTTCGAATTTTGTTTTAAAAATTTATCGCTTATTATGACTAACTTTTAGTGAAGATTTCTCAACCTTACCAGCAGAACATATAAGCTTGTTAAGAATTAAAACGCGATTAAGCTGATGAAGCGACTTATTAAGAGATAAATTTCAAAAACTTAATTAGCCTAGTTCTTAATATTTCAAATAAAATGTTTTCAATAAAGAGGCTAACTAAGATATACAATCTGGCTTAAAATAAATATTAAGAAACAAAAATAATACAGTCGTTTTCGCTTCTTTATAAAATTGAATAAGTTTTGATTTTGCAATCCACAGTTTTCGAATAATTTCAAAATTTTTTTTTGGTTAATTTTTCCGTTATATTTATTAAGTATTTCGTACGATCGAAAATTCAAATAGAGATTAACGAACGATTGTCGGTAAACTCAATTTTGTCGCATAAAAATAACGATAAAAAAATTTAAGGAGATTTTCGTTTCTCTCGCCTTCTTTAAGGGTCGTGTCATCAATTTAACAATAAGTCGCAATTATAATTTTACAGAATCTGCATAAAATAGTAATTGCTGTAAAACATTTATACTTGTATCAGGGAGCAACTGCGCGAGAGAACCGTCTATTTTATTGTTGAAATAAGCCAAAGTTTTGCTCGTTACTCGATAGTTCGACACTCGGCGAATTTATACTCGCGGATTTATTTATCGACTGGCGTCAACTTTTGGCATGAAATATGCATTTATATTTATTTATTTATTTACATTTTCGCACGTACAAATGAGGAACGCATCGCAGCAGCTACTTTTATTTGTGAAAAGATATTTAATCAGCAGAGATATTTTTTCAATATATATTTATGGTCGGAGAAATCATAGCCGGTGCGGATGGAATTGTAGCGAGGAGCGACAGAATCTCGGTGTGCGCAGTTGCTTAGAGATCAGCTTTAGTTCCACCCGTGCGATAAAGACAGCCACTCGAGAGCTTCTGAAATGGAATTTTGGCGCTTTGCTTTACGCGAATAAGATCATAATTCATTGCGAATAAACTTCGCACTTGGCGCACCGACTTAGTTCCAGACGCTTTAAGAATCGTAAACGTATTCATCGCCACTTCGTAAAATAATTATCTCGTATATTCCTCCAGGCACGTATTTATATACTAGCCATATTTGCTCGGTTAATTGCGGGGCGCCGAAGCAAAGGAGAATTATTAATTTCGCCAGAAGATGTAATTGCGTAGCCGAGCAATTACGCGAAATAGACTCGTAATCGTAACTGCAAATTTCCCGCGGTCTGCCTATAAAGAGCGCGAGCATCGTCGTTCGGCTTGAAATTCGCGTTTGCGTTGCAAAAGCTCGGGGCCGTCGTTGCGATCGCTCGACTCGAACTCGCGCGCGAATTTTTAATTTCTCGCGACGCTTTGTCGAGCCAAGAGCTTTGCTTCGGCGACCGGGCTATCGGGTATAACTTCGGCTGGAACTCGAGCCTCCGAGGCTAGCGGAAGGCTGGAAACGCGGCTTCCAATTGCTCGACGTATAGTCGATTTCCTCCGAGCCCAATACATCTTCCAGCTCGGGCTCAATCTCCTCCGTTTCTCCCGCTCGCTCTTTCGTGTTTTGTACCGCCATCGCCCCGCCGCTTTCCCCCGCGCCGCAGACTGCCAAGACTCTTCTTTTCATTATTTATCCAGGGTTGCGCCGAAAGTGTCTAATCATCGCTCTCCGGTCGGTCCTTCCTCTCAGGGACACTAAAGAGCGATCCATCAACTATCGGGCGTTTATTAAACGACAATACTCCTTCCTAAGCCAACTAATATCTGTCGACTTTTTTCGTGCCGTCATGATCGATTGTACAATTTCGCATTATTTATCTCGGCTCGCGAGCGAAAGCTTCCTTTTTTTTTCTCCCCTCGGCACGAGATGCGCTACATTAGGGGCCGAAACTTATCGAGATGTATGCAAACACTCGGGCCATTTATCTCGCAAGATGGGCTCGTTTCGTGAACCAAGTGCCAGAAAAGTGCAGCACCTCGGTCGTGGTGGATCGTAGCGGCAACCGTTTGACCCCCGTCGGACGTAATTTATCGGGACGAGAAGATCCGCGCGTCATCGGCTCGCCGCCTCTCCAGGAATTTTCGCAGCCAAGGGAAAAGGCAGCGCGAGTCTGCAACGAGGCTCGTGTGGCTTCAATCGCATGATTAATTGGCCTGGGCGTGCATTTGAGAAACTCGAAATAATCCTAAAGGAGCTGGTATTTACGCCCGGTGCTTCTTGCGCAGCTCGACCTCACGAACCAGTCTCCGGCGTCTAGGAGAAAAAGCGAGAAAAAAGGGTCGAACGGTAAATGCTTCTTCGAAGCACTTAGGGAGCAAAAACAAACGACATCGGTAAGAGCATTGAATTCGCTTCCCTCGAATGCACGCGCACACGCCCGCCCGCGCGCACGTACACACACACACACAAATTATATCCGTGCAGAAGCGGGAGCTCGAGCACGTGTCCAAAGTATCGCCTGGCGCTCTGTAATAAGCGCCGATCGGACGCGCACGCACACGCGCGGCGCCGCGACGACGACGACGACGACGACGACGACGGCGGCGGCGGCGGCGGCGGATCGTCGGCCAAGACGTCCCCCCACTCCTCGAGGCCGGTGCATTACTTATACGTGCGTTACGTAATGGTTTACGCTCATTATAACAGCCCCGCAACTTCGGTCACGAGATATCGCAATTAAAAAGCCACGAGGAGCGAGTGTCCAACCGCTCCGGTTATTATTTTATTGCTTCTCGTGGAAAGCCGTATATTTAGCCCGTCTCCTTCTATATAAAATTCAGCTCAATTAAGTGGACTATTTATTATTTTATTGAAAGTTTTACGATATTTCTTTTAACAGAAACGGCTCCGCTCGTCGATTTCGCCTCTGCGCTCCTCTCGCTTTCCCCCATTTCCCGCGATTTCATACTCGGCTCGTCCGTTTCATTTTTACGATATTAGTCGGGCTTGATTTTTAAACTCCGGCCGAGTTACACGCGCGCGTCCTTGCAAAAAAGGTCGGTAAGTTCGCAACGAAGCCTTGAGTAAACACGAGTTTTAATTTCCGTTACGGTATTCTCAAACGCGCATGCATATTCATGAGCGCCGGGCTTTTTAGTAAAAGCGCTTGGACGCTCGCGAACGAAGGGCTTTTTCGAAGCAGATACGCGGATCGCGCGATCGGAGCCGCCGAGTAGTTACAAAAAACTTGAGAGTCAGGCCTGAAGCAGCCGACTGCGGCGACGACGACGACGACAGTATCGCCAATCGGACCGAATAATGCAATTTTCGCCGGGGAGGCGCGCGGATGCTCGAGCTCGGCTTATCTCGGGGTGGTATCGTAGTCGGCGACGTCGCCCGAGCAGAAGCGCCGAGTCACCGGGAGCCCATTTCAGCCCCGCCGATCAATTAAGACTTTAAGAGGCCGAGGTGACGCCTCTCGCGCGTGCACAAAGCCAGCCACCCGCACAAGAGAGGCATTCCTGCGGCGCGAGCTCCGGACTCCCCGAACGCTGGCCGCTGGGTTATACAATACGGGCCGCGCCGCGCCGCGCGAGTAATTTCCATTAAAGTGACCATTGTCGCCCGGCCGGAGCTGCGGAATCCGGCCGAGCCGCGCTCCACGCGTCCACCCTCCGCGGGGCTGTGTGTGTGTGTGTGTGTGCGCGCGCGCCCGGCCAAATTCACGGGTGACAACCCGGCCGTGTCTCGAGGTCGCGGCTCCGGAATTTTCGAAAACTCCCGAGGCTCTTTGGTCGATACTATTTATGCCAGTGCCCCCTTTAATTGAGCCGGCAGACAAGGAAATACCGCTCCTATTGTCTTGAAAATCTGAGTCATTTATTTTTGACGAGGCGCCCCCGAGCTGTGAATAATGCAAACCGAACCAGCGGACGCGCTGTTAACAATGAAACTTGCATTCGAGCGGTAATAACCTGGTTAATGAAGGAGCTATAAATTTTCCCGACGCAGCTTCGGAAAAGATCTCGAATTCGCGCCTCGCGCGCTCGGGCTTTTTCACTGAAAAATGGGATCCCTCCTCTCGATCCGTAACCGCCGTTCGGAATCTTGCGCAGCCCCTTCGTTCGGGGATGCAGCGCTGCAGCAGTTGTTGCGCCTCTTGGAGGTAGCCCCTGCCAAATAGAGGAGGCGCCCGGCTCGAGCCACCCACGCGTTCAGGAGCTCCAATTCGCCCCGGAATCCACGAAACGTTC
This sequence comes from Platyscapa corneri, assembly GCA_018907185.1. Taxonomy (NCBI): domain Eukaryota; kingdom Metazoa; phylum Arthropoda; class Insecta; order Hymenoptera; family Agaonidae; genus Platyscapa; species Platyscapa corneri. Next base: position 2,545,441 of record JACCHW010000023.1, on the reverse strand, counting down.
GCCGCAGTCGTCATCGCGAGTAATTTGCCAAAAACAGTGTACTGGAGACTGAAGCGGCGGATAAACCTCGCATAAATCACCGGTGCAACAACTCTTTTTAACGAAGCCAGTTCAGAGTAAAAACTCGGATTCTCACGATTAAGAACAGCCCCGAGCACTTATTACAATGCTATACATTTATCTCTCGTGATTCACCGACTGGTTTTTAAATTTTTTATCCAGTCTTTGCTCGAATTAAAATCAAGATTTCGGAGATAAGCGCGAATTTTCCCATATTTCCAAAACTATCTTTAGTCCCTGCCTCGAGTCCGAATTGCGAGTTGTTTAAGCCTCGTTAATGTGCTTTACGATTGTTTTGGAAAATTTCTTATCGCTGCCGTGCATTATTATTATAGAATATTTTCCGAGACGCTATGCGCTTTATATATTGCCGGGGAAAACGTTGCGGGCAGGTTTACGGCTGGGAAAACCATCGGCCGAAGCTGATGAGTTGCAGCGAGATAATGTGGTAAAACTGCAATATCTGCGTATTACGGACGTCGGATATTTTGAAATACCGAAATGTTCGGTCCAAACTTTGTCGAGCGCGAAAAAGTTTCCGTCGGTCAGCGTAGCGTGTATAATTACAGTTTTTAGCGCGCCTCGAGCATTTTTAATTGTCCGAATGGGTTTTTATTTATCGATGCCGAAATGTGAACTGCTAGCGATGCGCGGATAATCTTTCGAAAATCTCGCGAAGCTCCGCGAAAAGTGCCTGCGAGTAATTACTTAATCCTCGCTGACTCGGTTCGGCCATATATAATAATAAAAATAAAAAGATCACCGGTCGGCCCCATATTACGTACTCGCACACGCTAAGTCAAGATGGGTCAAGACGGACAGATGATGGACGTTGGCGCACAAAGGACGGGCTTCGGTCCTCGTCCGGTCCAAGTGTCCGCTCGCGAGTCGAGCGCCGAAGAAACAATCGCTGAACGCTGCGGACGCGGCATTCGAACGGCGCTAAAAATGAAGACAAGCAAGCGACTACCGGGCGCGTTGAGGTGAAACGGACAAATTACGTCGGCGCTTATGCGGAGGAGCTTTTACTTGTTCGCGCTGCTCCTGCGATCCAATTTTTCCCCAGATCCAGCCGGCGGACAATTATCCACGGGCTCGCGCCCACGCGAATACCCAGACATTTTTATGCGCCAATATTTCAGAGGAAGCTCGCCCTCTTCCGATGAAATCTTTTGCCAAGCGCCAAGAATTCTATATTTCACGGGCGGAGGTATAAGTTGGAGTGGAAGGAAGCCGCGACGGTTCGAGCGTGAGCGAGTGTCCGTGGAAAAGAAGTTGAGCACGAGCAAATTTGCGAAAGTCGTTACGCGCGATGGAAATTGCGAAGGAGCGCCCAACTGCGCTCGAGTTGGCGAAAACTCGTCGAATTAATAGAAGCCGAAAGCGCTTGGCTCGAACTAAGTTCGCTCCGGCCGTTTAACTGATCAGCCAGATAATTTGGAGCGAGGATGTCGTCGTTCCCCGAAGCGTTTCGCCGCCGGGTCCTACGTTTTTCGCGAGCCTCGAGCGAATACCGGGCGCGACTGCCGTTCGGTATCGACTTTGCGCGCGAATTTATTGGACTTGTCGTTATGGCGCGCGATCAATTAGATAAAGTGATATGTTTTGCTTCCTCGATGCGTCCGAGAGCGAACCAACTACTGTACCTCTAGCCATTCGACGCGGAGAACAAAATTAACAACCGATGCTTCCGTGGATTTTCTGACTAAGTCGAGGGTGGACGGGAGGTGGTGTCTTCAAATTAAGACAGCGGGAAAATTTTCCGAGCAGAACGCAAAGAGGCTGTTTCAACCGGAAGCTATTAATCAATTTCGATGCTCTTAATCGCAGGTGCGAAGCACTTGGTTGCGGTAAAAAGCCACTTGAATTTAAATTCAAAAAATGTTTTTTAATTTTTCGTACGCACTCCGAATGTGAAATCGCGATTCGGAGCCAATTACCTTATTTCAACTGGCCATTTTTATTATTTCCAAACCAGTCTAACTACTTACGAAATAGCAATAACTGCCCTTGCGTGTGTGTGCGCGCGCTCGCGTCTGTTTAATTCGATGGAAATATAAATATTTGAAAATTCGTCGGTCTAAAAATAGAGGCTACGACATTTTCTGGGAACTAAATTCTCGACATCTCCATAAAATGATATATCATTAATTCTATCAAACAAATACTCGACACCCTGAAATCACGCGGAGCTCGGATTAATTACATCGATATTTAATTGCAGTGATACGTTGAAAAAATTTACTGATGAAATTAATAGAATGACGCACGCGAAAAGGTCTAGCTTAATTAGTCGAGGAATTTTATAACTGGGGAGACATAATTTTCGAAATTCGTCGGTTAAATTCTGTTAAATCTGAATAAGTAGAAAGTCGCTCGGTTGAAAAATACGTGTACATTTTTACAGACGCAAAGTGAAATGTCGCGTAATGTAGTCGTAAAAATTAAAAAAAAATCATCATCTTTCGCCGGTGAATCTAAAATAAAGTTTTTAACGATATTTTCATATTTTCATAATACGCGTTCGATAAATTTTTACGATACACTAGATTATTTTACGCTGTCTCTCCAAGTGTACGCATAAAAGCCGGAACGCGGTGTTAATGAAGCTACCGTAATGAGGCGATAAAATTAAAGGAGATTTTCCTTACAACTTAGATAGAGAGCGCTAATATTGCTTACTCTCTTTTCCATCCTCGGGGATTGTTTATCCAAACGCGAGGGAAACGAAGAAAAATCGCCGCAGCTGCTACTGAAAGACATTGAGCTGAAATTTTTCAAAGACGAGAAAGAGAAGAGGAAGAGGGCGTGGTAATTTTATAAGCCCAACTCTATTATTAAAATAAAATTGTCGCGTCATCCAGATACTCGAAAACGCAATTTGCGTTAAAAAAATTTTAAATTATAAAAATACAGTTTTCTCTTTTTGGCTTTAAAGCCGTGTTTTTAAAGCTCCTAGCGGCCGCAACTGTTTGGATCGCCGCTTACAAAGTAATTTCTTTTCAGAAATAGAGCCGAGCTAATTATTTGCTTGTTAAAATAATTTCACGTCCGATGACAGCTGCGGAAATAATCAATCACTGGACAAGCGATAACTTAGGCCAGTGTGTTTTTGCGGAGAGTTTTGAAAGGGGAAGAGGCGAGCGAGCGCTGCGGTCGGGCTGACAAAAGCCGAGCCGTGGCCGCATCCGCTTTTCCATTTTTCTGCTAAAGTTAAGTAGAAGCGGAGATATCTTTATCCCGAACGCGTGTCCCTGAGCTGTCATTTTCGTTTTCGAACTTAACACTTCGGCGCCATTAAAGAATCGGCCTGGAAGCAAAATTACCCGGTTAATAGCGCTAAGTTCGACTCCGAAGTGTGTAATTTCAGTTGATCTGCTAAAGTATAGCGTGCGCGGAGCAAGTGTCCGAGTGCATGTGCATACGATGCACAGGATCGATCGCTTTGTGTCCCTCGCGCCCGTCCCCAAGGCACATATGGCGCTATCGGCGTTCTTAGACACGCGATACCCAGAATGACAATAAATGCAAATGTTCCCGTGTAATGTTGCGCAGATGTTTTTATTAACCAATTAAATTGTCAGGGCGAAAAGAAAGGTCGAAAAGCGAAGAAAAAATCTGTTTCCATGCAATTTCAAACAAGCGCATATATACACAGTATAATTTCGAATTCCATTCGTTCGTGACTTGGTATTCTAGGAAAAATGAAATAAAGCGCGCACTCCCTTCATTAAGATTTACGGCGGAATAATAATACGAGCGCTTCAAAGCGGAGTTGTAACGGTTGTCTTGCTCTCTTTTCCTCCTCGCGCTAGTATTCGCGCATACTTTGCGAAAAATTACATAGCGCGCGAGACGCGAAATTCGGTATCAAAATTTAGCGCGCCTTGCGCGACACATCTTGCGGCCGCGGCAGGCTCGGACAATAATTCCGAGCCCAGCCTGAATGCCGGGATGCCTGCCTCCCCGCGTAATCGCCCGCAAATTAGGATTAGGGACGAGTACTGGGCTCTTCCTTAAAAAGCAGACGCGGGCACGAGACGGAGATCGAGTCCCCGGCTCTCCTCGAGCGCCCAAATCTGGATAATCCGGGTGCGGCTGCGAGCGCCAGTCCTCGATGTCGTTTCAACTTTGAAGCTTTCGCTAATATAATGCCTTTGATTCGCGCGAGGCTCGTACCGACGCGTAAACATTGCGCTCGAGCGAGCAGATCCCGGCCAGTGGCGCGAGCAAAACTAGATAACGTAAATAGCAGCAAATTCAGCAGCAGCGAGCCTTTCTTAATAAGTGGATTTAGCTCGGCTGATGTCGTAACTCCGGCAAGTTTTTTCCACCGAGGGCCATTAAAAATGCAGCGTCTGCTTAAATAATGCCGTTTGCTATTTATCCGAAGAGCGAATCCGTTTACCGAGTACATAATTCATATTTGCATAAAGCGCACCCAGTCAGCGGTATTCAAAGGGCGGCTCCTCCAACTTCCGCCGACGAGAAGTTTGTTTCGCTTTATTCAAATTTTAAAATTTCACTCCGAAACAGGGAGATTATAATTTCGGTCACGCCGGCGCGCGATTCGTGCCGAGATTGCGGCAAATTTGACGTGAAATAAGTATGTTCGCGAGTTAGCACAACGGGGGAGTGCTGCAAATTATCCGGAGCGGATACTCGCGCACGGGACGGACACTCGGTGAATTCGCATTTGAAAAAGGGCCGGCACGAGGAGTAAGGATGCGGCCCCCGTCCGTTCGTCACTGGACGGAGGATAGGCGACCGCGTGAAAATCGTCGCCCCCTCGGCGCGCGCGCGCGCGCGAGGATGTAAAAGCCAGTAACGGTCGTCCGGTGCATTACGCGCTCGCCGCTGGGCTACGCCGCGACTAAAAACGCAATCTCCCGAGGACTCGTAATTGGCGGCGAATTACTCGGGGCCCTTGGAATCGGTTAATGTCACCCTGAAGCGCGCGACTCCTCCCTCCGCCCCCCCCCCCGCTCTCGGTCGGTCCCGCGGGCGTGTTCGGCTCGCTCGAGGCTGCACCGTTATCGAATCAGCAACGCTTCTTACGAAAACAGGAGCTGGCGAAGTGCCTTCCAGCTTACGACGCATTGTTTCGGATACGCGCGATAGCGGTATAACCGAGTCGAGTCAGTGAACGGTCGGACGGGTTTTTTGCGGCGAGTCCTTGCACTTTTGTTCGGTTCCGCATTTGCATTCGCGTTCTCGAAAACTTGCAAGCCTACGCGCGAAGAAAGCGGCTCCGTCCAATTATGCAATATTTTCAGGTCGTTACGGGTTACCGTGAAAAGCCGAGTCTTGCCTCTCGGACTCGCGCTAGTTAACTAGAGCGACGCGTGGGTGTGGATTTTTTTAATTTCTTCCCCGCGAATTAATGCGTGCGCGCGCGCGTATGTATAGTCCGTATTTAACGACAAACGCGTGTTGCTCGCTGCACTTCCAATCGCACGCTTACCAGCATTTTTGCGGCTATTAAACGCAGTTTCCTTGAACGCTCGATAAGTAACTTGTCAATTTGTTATTATTTATTAATGATTTGCCCTTCTGGTGCACAATACTTCGTAATAACGAATAAATCTAAAGAGAACTTTGGACGAATTCTTGGCTATTCGTAGGGCGACGTTGGAGTCTTGTAACGATCAACTCTAATGGCAGTAAAGCAATTACCACTAAGTTATTAAAGTAATGTATTACAGAATTCGTAGCAATTATGCTTTTTTAAGAACTTTTGTCGCGCGCGCGCGGTGTGTGTGTGTGTGTGTATCATTCGAAACTTCGGCTTTAGTTTCGAGCCAATGCCAGAGCAGTAAACTACAATGTTCCGCAAACTTTTTATTTTCAACGTTTAGCATGAAAAAACCATGCCCGCTCATTATGACAAAAGTTTGAAATTTATCAAAGTGCAGATTGTTACGCGGTATAAATTAATAATAGCCTCATAATTAATACTCCCGTGTACGAATTTTCCATTTGGGAAAAAACTTTTGAGCGCAATCAATTACATTCTGTACGATTTTCCACGCTCGTTCTTTTATTAATCACGAGGAGCGAAAGAAGCTTTGCGCTCGAGGGAATTAATTTTGTTTAGTTAAAGCTGCTTAAACGCGTTTCGATTCGTTCTTGCAACTTTTTGTTGCTGATTCGCCAAACTCAATCGGTCGCAACACCTCGCCGACTCGCATATCTCGCGCCATTAACGTTGCACGCACCCGAGGAAATATTCAATTATGCCGCCGTCGCCGCTGCGCCCAAATATCGAACAGTTCTCAAATTTTAAATTCAACGGTTTCGCCGTAACAGTACCGGGATCTGATTAACACAGCCGCATTTTAAATGTAACAATGTCGAATAATACTCCTTTTCATTGTGAAAAAGTTGATACTCACCGGCGCATTAGAAAGTTGGCTCATGCCAGACGCTCGACGCCGGAATGAATGGACGTTACTAACTCTTCGCCTCTGCACGAGTATTGTATCGGAGTAGTTGTTTTTTGTGATGAATAGGAGAAATTCATTCAATGTATCGTTATAGTAGCACACGCTTCGGTGTTGCAATTAATTATGAAGATAGACAAATCGTGTGGATAGAATTGTTTCGAGCGGCAGCGGCGGAGTCTCTGTGGGTGTGCGCCTGCCTTCGCTCGAAGATCACACGCTGATAATAGCAGATACACAAATGATATCAAAATAAGATTTGATGCCTTGGTTAACGGCGTATTAGATAAAGACATAATCTCGATAATCTCATGGGAATCAGACTTAGTTCTATTCGTCGGGTTTAATAACCTATATATTTTGAAAGCCAATCAAACGTTTCGTCACGATCGATTCAACACCAATTACGATCCCTTTAATTTACTTAGAATAAATAATATTATACTCGGAGCGACTGAAGTTGCTCGGGGTTCTTACCGAATCATTAATTAAAATTTGCTCGATCCAGGTAAATATTTCGCTCGAAGCCGACGTGTAAATCCGCCATGATGAAATTGTTCGCTCGCTATCCATCAACTCGAAACATTCATCATTCATGGCATTACATTGTACTACGTCAGTCCCGATAAACTGGGTTAATTTTTTATACTCGAGCAATTATTTTTAACTTTAGTCTATTAATTTTTTATAGTTTGCGCTCGCTTTGAATTATTTCTACATTTTAGTGCCCCATTTTGGATACGTATAACTTACCTGACCGTCGGCTTAAGCGAATTTTGATCGTTTTATTTGTCTACTTTATACACTAATAAGATATTCAAATCTTTTATGGCTCCATTCAGGAGAATAATGTATTCAGAATAGCTGCGATGAGTTGCAATCAAGTCATATTTGTGAAACAATGTTCAATCTAAAAGTGCATCATTCGGTTACCGTGTAGCTGTACTATTTTCTTTGGCAAATAGGGGGTGGGGGAGGATGGAAAGCTTTTGTATCCGATTTTCACGACAGTATTATTTGAAAAATTAGCTTTTTACAGCGCCACGTTAAATATTACACGAAAAAACGCTTCGCGTAATTAATCATTTAGGTTTAAGATCTAAATAACTGCATTGCAACTTGAATTTCGAATCAAACTAATGTAATCTCTTGCAAAATTTTACAAGCAGTTAAAGGAAATTTATTTCGATGCCGATCGGTATTTCGTATAATTTTTTTCTCCATTATTAACATTGGGTCCGCAATAAAAGTGAATCGTCCATATAATTAAAAAGGAGACGTAACTGACGGACATTAAGACTCAACATCGTAACCTCAAAGTACATATGTTTAGTTTTGGCTCCGAGTATAGACTTTTGGCATATTATTCTATTATAAAGTTTTTTACGTAAACATTTGAATTCTACATAAATATTCATAACCAGAAACTTTTGGGCGAATTGTAAGCTAGTTATTATCCACTAATACGATTTCAAACGAGGGCAAATAAATTGTATTCTACCATTGTTGTAGAAGCAGAAAAATCGTTGAATAATAATAACAAGCCGACAAAAATATTACTTTAAATTAACGAACTAGTTTTTCCAAAATTTTTGGAAAGAATCTCTCGCAGAGCAAAAATATCGCGATGAATTTATCTCACAATCTGAATTATAAAGTATTGATTATTTTAACTTTAGTGGAATCTTAATGTGTTAATGAAAATTATTGCGCTACATTCCATTACCTAATTAATGACTACTAAAGCTAAGTGGAATTATGCCTCTACGAGTATTAAAGAAATTATAAAATCATTTCCACGTATGAATTCATTATATGTACATTTATATCGAGCCATTTCGCGTGAGAAATTACAATTGGTCCGCTAATAAAAACACGGCACGTAAAAGAAGGAACTTGCACAAACAAATAAATAACAAGAAAAAAGCTGCTCGAATGAAACACATTGAGGTTGAACGCGCGATCGAGTAAAGCGCGCGATTATCATCAGCTTAATAATTAATTAATTTGAGCAATAGATACTCCAGCGAAATTTTTCAGCTGAAGTAATAAACTGTTTTTCCCACCCGATGCATGCAGATCAATAACAGAAGCTTAGCAGCGAGTCAGGAGTTATGCGAGCGCGACAAGTGACGCCGTAACATTAGTAATGACGGCCACGATAACGATAATAACAACATCATCAACAATAACAACAGCAATGATAATAACAATAATAACAATAATAATAATAATAATGATAATAATAATTTGAGGAAAGTAGGGCGGCATTTTGTTGATTCGAGCTAACGAAGCTCGTGGTCCGACGCATAAATTGTTGATGCACGCGTGTTTCACCTCTTTTACGTGCAAGAACTTGGAAAGGAAAGAGCAAAGCGCCAGGCTCCTCTGCCGCTGATCGATAAGCCAACCAGAGACAGGGAGCGGGAGCGAAAGAGATAGAGTAAAAATAGGAAAGAGCAAGCGACAAAGAGACAAGCTAGTTGTCGGAAAAGAATGCAGACGTGTAACTGTACTCCTCTATGAATTACAGGACGGCTGTGAATTTTTTCCACAGGGAAGCGGTCACGGCTGTCTCCTGGTACCCCCACGGCACCTACCTGGCGACCGTCGACAAGGCCAAGTGGGCGACCATTTGGGTTGACCACATCTGACAGGAAGAGGAGCCCTGAAGCGGATGCCGAACAACCTTGGAGCTGCGCTTCGGGAATCGACTGCCAGGGGGAGAAGGAGAAGCGTAAGTCGCGTTGCGCTGCGCTACGTCGGCCTCGATAAGCGCCAGTTAGACTCGGCGCTTTTTCTTATCTCGACTCTCGTTTATTTCTGGTGCGCTCTCAGGGGCCGCAGCGGCTCCGCAAAAAACCCATAGAGGCCAGTCACTGCTGCGTGCGAGAGCTGCCGGACGCGCCCGACCGAGATGAGCGGAATATTAAGCGCAGCGCCTCCGCCGCGACTGGCCAATACGTAAGGTTCCGAGGTGCCAACGCGGGTCTCCGCACCCCCTCGACTCGAGCTCACTTGGCGAGATGTTTTATCCGTTTTACTCTGTATCTTTATTATTGTTAACGCGAAAGACGCCGGGGTCGGCGTCTGCCGCGCGCATCCACCGCTCGTTTCTTATCTCCTTCGATCCTGCGTACGCGGGCATATTAATGTTGCGAATTAGGGTTTCCCGGTGCCAAGATTGAGAGCCGTCCGCCGATAAAGGAAGGGAAAAAAGTCGCGACGGAAGGCTAAGTAGATATTATTTAGCATCGATTAGCCAGAAACTCGCTCGGGTTAATGAAGCGATTCGGATGGACGATAATATCCCGGGCCGAACAAGATATTAGTCGAGATTTTGAAAGTTACGTACTTCACAAGCACCGAGGGCTACTTTTTCACGAACGAACGAACGAAACGCGAAACGAGCACGAGAAACGTAGTCGCGAGCACCGCGCACAAGCACCCCCAGCGCACACCTACAAGCACAACCACAACTGCAAATGAAAACGCGAATAGGGGGCGTCTCGGGCTGCTGTCCAGCGTCGCGCAACAATCGTCGGCTCGTCGATCGCCGCGACGCGTAGCAGTCGAGGCCTTAAGGCCGGCGACTTTTAGCTCCCGAGCAAGCGAACGAGCCGAGACAGACAAGCTTTGTGCAACGATAAAATGCAACAATAGGGATTGCGATGACTAATTAATACCGAAATGAATATTTTTTTAACTCGATCAGGGGACGGGAGACATTAGCCTAGATTTAAGAGCAAACAAGTGTGAACGCCGGCGAGTGTGTGACAAACGAGATAAATATTCGACATTAATAGTAGATAATATTTTAGTTAATTAGATAGATAAATCGCTCGTCTCTCTGGTAAGATAAAAAGTGCCCCGACGCGCCGGTGGGTGCGATCTTCAGTGGCCCCGTCCGCACTGGTCCGCACCGGTCCGCACTCGTCCGCAGTCGTTCTCACTCGTCCTCACTGTCGTTGCGCACGCAAATTACCTTTTACACGGGCTCCGCCGAACATTGAGATTCCGCGCTCGCGCTCGATAATTATACGGTTATGTTTAATGCGCTCGGCAAACAGATTATCACATCTGCGTTTATTTAATCAAGCCTCGTCGTCGCGCACAATTATGCTTGCTATTCGCGCTGCTTCAAAACGGTTTTCAATTTCGCTCGCGAGACGGGACAGATTTTAAATTCGCTTTAATTGACGTGAAATAACTTTGTTGCATCAAAGCTCCCAGGATCGCCGCGATAACAATCGCAGCCCGCGATAATTTCTTCCTCGAGCACACAGTCTGGCCTGCGATCACCCCAACTATGCGCAGCTAATGTATATATATTACGATTACTCTAAGCGCCGAGAGCTGCAATTGCGTTCTTTTGACCTTGTCTGTGGAATTGTAGAGTAGGATAATAATTGTACGAAGCAGCTGATCGTTATTGTACATCTGGAGGGAGAGGCAGAGGGAGAGGGCGTCGACTGGACTGTCAACTTCTCTCTGCTCTACCTCTTATCCAAAGACGCTCGGGGCTGGAATCCTTTCAAGGCCATCGCCAGGGCCATAGAAAGACGAATAGTCGCCGTCGAGTGCACTAGAGATCTAACCGGTGATACACCACTGCATTCCGAGAGTCGAGCCTTCGGAGCCTCAAATTGTGTTTCGCGAGAAGATGCCGATAAACGCTCTCCTCCCCTGCCGCCTCTACCTTCATTTTAATTGCGTTTTAATTAATTTTTAAACAGCTGCGACACGGCAGATTATCAGTTTTTTAACCTTACCCTCGACGCAATTATTTTTTTTCGCTATCTTATCTATTCAATAATATATGTATTTATCATTTTTTACGATGCCGTATAAGAAATAAAATGCTCGTTTAATTTTACGATACGCTATCTGCCCGATCGCAAATAAAACAATTTCTTGTACATCATTTTAGTATAAAGTCAATTATTTTTAATTCATGGCAAAAAGTAAAACGAGGCAAATTATATTATCACAGATTAAATCGCTTGTTAAAGATCGATAACTTACAAAGCTTGTAATCGAAGATATCAATTTCAGCTTAATAACTAGCTATAATTTTCGTCTTCGCACACCTATTGAAACTCCAGTATTACGATCGATTTTGCAATAATAAAAGTATAAGATTTTTCTTCGTGTAAATTTTTTTTGTTTTTTGCCGGCAGAATAGGATTTCTGAAGCAAAGTATTTGACTCTTAACCGGCGATACAAAAGTCATTATTAACCCAAGGATGTCGCACAAGTATTTTCAGTATTCGGCGATTATTAGTGCCCGTCCTCGTGTATATAAGCGTAAATAGATATTCATAAGGTCAGATTAATTTTCGTTCGCTTAAATCAACTCGTTAGGCTCAATTTTTCGTATTGAAATTTGTCTCGATGCTCGATGGACGGCAAGCAACACTATTTCACAGACAAAGTCAAAAGTCGAGCGCACTAATGCGATTTTAAACAAGATTTTAACAAGTTTTTTTTTTATCAGACGAGCGGGACGACGATGTTGTTTTTCCCTTCCCCTTCTCCTCGCCCCTCCCACATATACATGTTAATTATACAAAGCGATGACATAAATAGCTTCTAATGCAGGCGAAAACTGTTGCCGGGTCGAGCTGATGAAGCACAGCGCATTGTAAAAAATCTCAATCGTGATTTTGGTAGCGACAGCGATGGAATCGACTTTATTAAAGACAGAGATTTTGATTAATAAATGACGGCGTAAAATCATTTTAAATAAGTTAGACTTTATATATTTTTTACTATATTTAATGAAGCATCGAATGATTAGTGAATTTTTTTATCCTAGACTTTGATATGTACAAAACTATTTTGTCACAATTCAATGCGATATATATATATATATTTTAAAAAGTCGTCGTACACACGTGCGCCGTGTAAGGAAATATCGTTAAGATGTGTAATTTTTAATATCCACTCTGTTATAAACTAGCGTAGGAGACATCGGATAAACAAGGGGATTCCTCCTCTCGCTCCTAAATAAAAGAATAATATTATACCTCTTGCATGCACTTATAGTATCCATCAAATATACAATTTATGCGACCGCCGATATAATATTATAGTCTGGCGAAGCCTCGAGGAGGATTCCCCTCCTTTAAAATAAAATTCTTCGCAAGAACAAAAGTATATGTGCGCGCTCGTCTTTTCTGTTAGCACGCGCACGCTCATTGTAAATATAGTAAATTTTAATTGTATTTTCTACAAACCAACTGTGTACGAAGATATTGTTTATTTAAATCACCGATTACAATTACCACCTTCCCCTAATCCCAGCCAATCCCAGGCTCCTAGGATCGGGTAAGTGGCCAAAGTCTCCGAAGCCATTCATTCCGAAATTAACATTTATCAATCAGCAGGAGGATCAGCAGAGTTCGGAAGCCGCGCTCATTATTCAGGTAGACACAGTAGTCGAGTGACAAGCCGCAAGCGTCGCACGGATCAACAACTTTCTTCCTATTCTCTGACGCAGTCGCTCCGATAGTCGCGTTGCTGCTGCTGCTGCTGCTGCTGCTGGATTCAGAAATCCAGGAATCCGCTCGACGAAAGATCGACACGTTTGACGTCTGAATCCGAGCGACAGATGCGCCAGCGCCGCTTTTCTTTCTAGCCGATAAAAATAAGCACTGGTGCGAGATGCTCTCTATTTGCTTTTCCGGCGGCGCTCCTCCCCGATTGCCGGGATTAATTAAAAAAATCGATCCGCAAAAGTAGAGCTAAGGTTGTCGTCGCTCGGCGCTCGCCGGCTCTCCTCGTCCATGCGCAGGAAATTATTTTAATTTCGTGCCGCGCATCTAATTGCGCGCGATCGAGTTTATGAAAATTAAGTTGATTATTGGAATTACGTCTGTGTGTCGAAGTAAGCTACTCGAAAAATAATAAAGCTACGGCTTAATACGTGCCTTTGGAGTAATTCCAATTAAATGTCGACTCGAATATAATTTTATGGAAATTAGACGGTAGCGTTTCGTCAAAATCGGACAAAAAATGGCCCCGATTAGCTCAAAGAGTAAGCAATTACCGCGTTCGAGCGAAACAAAGTAGCGTTTCAGGTTAATGGCATTGCTAATGAAACATGCAAATCGCTTATGAGCGCCGACAAATCCACGTTTTCGCGAGAGCGTATTAAAAGAGCCGTCGATGGCACCGATAACTGCAGTTAATTCGGTTTTCGACGGCGCCCCGATCGAAAAAGGAAAAAGGAAAGCGAAGGCTCGGCCGCATCCCACTTACCTGGAACGAACTCGCGTTCCTGTCGATCCCGGTGACACCAAAATTAAAAGTTGGCTCGCGTGCCGATTAAGCGTATAATAGCCCTCCGCCTTAAGTGCGAGCTATCGAAAGCCGCGTGTCCACTTGGACGGGGAATGCAAGCAAAAAACGGGCCGCCGGGAGAAAAAAGGACGGCTAGAGCCGCTCGTATAATTCGAATCTCCGGTGTACGTCGGGTGTGCCTGGCACGATTAGCCTTATACTCGCTCGCATCGCAATTCGATTTTAATTAATGTCTCTGCCATTGTCTTGCAGGCATTAGCCGCGCGACAACCGCAAATCGGTGATTGGCAGGTTTCTCCGGTGCACCCCGAGGAGATCGAATACGTTCATAAATTCCGAATCCCCCTAAGAGGCAATTGCTCTTCCTAAGTCCTTTCAACCCTTTTCCACTTCTCGCGCCCTCCCCGACCCCGGGCTTGCCTGTTCTCACCTTTCCAATAGCCAATAGCCAATAGCCAATAGCCCTCCTTTTTCTAGGTATCTCTCCCTCCCCTGCCCGAACCACCACCGCCACCCTCTCCGTCTCCGACGCTGATTTAAAATTTCCCTTCCCATTCGTATTCTGGATGTTCTTTTTCACGCTTGTCAACTCGCGCGTTCCCCCCATTCGACGCTTTGAATTAATGAATTTCAACCCTTATTATATCGCACTTTTTTACTCCTAGACAATATTACGAAATATATAGCGCCAGACTGATGTATGCCATATATTATAAATGTCGAGAAATACGAATAAGTTGGCATGCGACATATTGAGAATTGATATCGACGATACTCTGGACGAGTTAAGAAAGTATCCAGCTATTCGTCTAAAAAATCCAATACATCTTAAATGTTCTCGCTGCTTCGCGGTCCAAGTTCATTCGCTTAGTTCACCGTAGCATCGTAAAAATTAATATCACATCCAATTATGATTAAGCGAATGTCATTGTTTGTAAATAATTATAATGTCTCTTATTCCATTAAATGCCTTTCAACTTTCCTACTTATTGATAAAATAAAGCGCATCTATTTCTCATTTGTTACCGAAATTCGATCGATCGCCTCTTCGGAATAAAAAATTTCAACGTACGTTCACTTTGCAGTATAATGAATAATAAATCTTAAGTTTAACAGTTTTAGGACTTGGGAAACTTACAATTTTCTCTACAATTACATTTAACATTTGTCCAAACATTTTTTTAAATAAATTTACTTTAAAAAAGTTCTATGATGTAACTCTTTTGTAAAATCGTTAAAAGTCAGAAACGATTAGGAAGAAAATAGAAAATAATCATAAATAACAAGTTATCTAGACAAGTGTATGTATAAATTAAGCTTCGATCTTACGACGGAAATTTTATTTTTTACGAATTTCTTAATTTTGTTCGTAAATTCGCTTCCACCGGACGAAAATCCAATTCGCTATAATTCTTACCATTTTTTAAAATAATATTAAAGATTTGATTGAATTATAAGTGCCATAATTTTCAAGTCATCAATCTAGTTGTTAAAACTTTATTATCGCTCTATGAAATAACTGTACGGCAAAACTCCCACATCGGTGATAAAGAAACAGCCTTTTATACATCGCTTTTTAATAAAGGAAATATAGGTAAATTAAATGAAAATATTGGCTCGTACTGTAACTCGGATTGACAAAAAAAAAAAAAAAAAAAAAAAAACCGTCAGAAGTGACAGAGAGGGTAAGAACAGTTTCAAACGAATCCAGACGTACGAGTCTGCAAGGACTCACTCGTACACAAACGCATGTAGACACTCTGCTCGACTGCATGTAAAACTGCGTCTATTTTGATTCCTCTCGTTATAAAATATACGTCTGCGATATTATATCTAGCAACCTATTTTCCTTTATCCGCATAAAACTTCTTGTACGAGACATCGATTTATTGTAAAGTATCCTAACTATGAAAATATTTATGATGCCGTGTAATAATATCACGTTGTTCTATTAAAAGGAGTGTATAAAAGAAAAACTGTTTGGCTCTGCTCTAGCGTATCGTTATTTAATATAAGAAAATATATATAATGAAAGTATAGGGCCTATTCGTCAATGTGTCGAATCAAACGAACCGAAGCTTTTAAACGTACAAATGCACATATATGCAAATATACATGCGTGTACACACATATGTAAACGCAAACGTACGCGCATATGATTTTTGTGTCTATTTGTGTGCGCTATGCTGCGTCGAACCTTTTCACGTTTGCCAGAAGAAAATTTTATACCTACCCGACCAATAAGAACTCCATATTGCAAGAGCTGGCTTCGGCTAAAAAACAACGACGCCTGGAATCGACTGCACTGCGAATACTCCACATACACTCCCCGAGTCGAGGAATCTCGCCTGATATTTTGCCTCGAAAAATACAACGCACAATCACGTACAAAAGGAAAGACGGGACTATATATTCATTTTCTCGTACTTCTAGGTGAGAAGCTCCGATCAAATTCTTTAATGGCTGGTGTACCGACTGAGCTTATACTCGGAGTCTACTACACTACCATTATATTAAACTCTAATGCAATCGCGAATCCTTGAAACGCGTATGCAAAACCAAGCGTTAAACTGCGTAGCACAATTCTTCGTAGTCGTAGTTTAAAACAATTTCGAACAAATGCTAATAATCATTATAATGGGATTGCCGGGGACGTTCCTCCGAGCAAACGAGCGGATGTTTCGGTTGCTCTCGATACCGATATTTCGTCCGCCTGATGCTCGGGGCGTGTTTTTCCAGCAGCGGCGAATTTTCACCAACTCGCGGACTCGCGCAACGTCTAGAGCCTTTAAGCCGCGCCAACCGCTTTGGTCTTGAACCAACAAATCCTTTGTGAAACGGCAAAAATCATAACGATGTTCGGCTCTGTGGCAAAGGCAGTGGCGTGTTCGCGCAGAATCGCGGATTAATCAAGGACGCGTGTTCGTTTCCGTAAACGAAATAACGAAATAAACGCCTGTGTATTCCTGCGATTGTCGAGATCGCAATTAAACAAAATTTTCGTAATCAAATGGAGATTCGAGGCTGAAACTGCTAGTGCCAAAAGCGAGTTATCGAAAACATTTCCGTCCAACATTTTCGAAAGGGGCTGACTTCGAATAAGCGATTAACTGTTTTAATATATAATCTGCAGAGAGCCGAGGAAAATGTTGGGATGCTTTCGAGAGCAAAATAAATTTTCCATAAATATAATTTTTAACTTGTCCGCAAATTGGCTCTAATTTGGGCTTTTTAAAAAAATCTTCCGTCTTACTCGTGTTTGATGCCGAGCAAATTGGCCTCTCTAATATTTCGCTTAATGGCCTAATTAAATTGCAACGAAATAACGTCGGGGTACTTTTTAAAAATATCAGCGCTGTAGCCGCGCAATTAGAATTTCGAACGGACGCTGCCGTTGCGTGTATCGCGAGCCTTCCTTTATCGAGGCTGAATTGACAAAAAGCGCTTCGGAACTTTCAAAGTATCCTGGCGTCGCTGCTTCGTTAAAGCCGGCCGGAAAAATGCCGAATATAGTAATAGCGTTAAGGTATTCCGCCATCATATAAAACTTTAGATTTTAGCTTAATGCATACTTAGGAACTCGAACCTGATCTCGCGGATCGTAATGAGGGGTGTGTGTGCACGAGCTCGGGTCGGCTCGTGCAAACTGGCTTTTGAGCTCGAAAGCACTTTCTAAGAAAATATATTTTGTATCAACATATATATCTGATATTATCTATTGCAACAATCACGTGTTAACGCGTTCGGAGATCCATATGTGAGGCGTGTCGGCAGATTAAGAATGTGGGCGTGTCTCTCTCTCTCTCTCTCTGCGTGTGCGTGTGCACTCGAGGGCGCTGTAACGTACGGGGACTGCGTCTCCGCTGGAACCTTTCATTCACTACACCTATAAACAGAAATTAATGCTCTGCTTCTTATATTGCGTTTTTCTTCACCCTTCGTGTTTTTATACGTATTTCCATGACTACAAGATTTAATCAAACACGATGTAAGAAAGATACTAATGAAAACATTTGCTGCAAAATCCGTGTCTTAAAAAATTTCACTGTCGATCCATCAGGCGAATAATTCATTATTTTCCTTTTTGCGAGAGGACATTTATAAAAATGAGGCGTATTGAAGAACTTGTGTGGCGGCGACTAAATCTCCTGACTAATGATAAAAATGTTTTTCTAATCCTTCGCTCCCCTGCAATAAAGGTGCTTCTGTAAAATTGGCAAATTATTGTTTAAAATTGGTAATTCATCGTCATACTCGAGAACACTTTGAAAATACGTCTCTTTTTTAATTATTGGAATAAATATTTACATTCTTTGAACAAATATTTACCACGACAACGTTAATTATAAAAACTTTGCTCGGACCGTTTAAAAAAATTCGTCCAAATATCCGTTCGATATCTGTGCGTGATTGCATGATTTTGAATCCGGTGACTCTACGTGTAGCGATAATTGTCTTCCTAATTTTAACAACTGGACGGGGCGGGGCGTCGCGCTGGTAAAGTTTAACGTTCGTTCTCTAAATTCCGAAGTGCCAAATCTCTTATTTCATTCCCCGTCACTGCGCGTAAAAATTTTTTCCATCGTACCTGTTTGGGACGTTAAGAGAGAGAGAGAGAAATGAGAAATAATTCGCTTACCCCGAAAACTGAAGTGCTGGCCCACGTGTTTCTCGCGAGGGTTGGAAGTTGCAGTGGAATAAATATCGGCAATAAGCAGCGCGAAAACAACGAGGAACGCGTCCGGATCAAGGGGACGGTTAAAAACGTCGCTAATCGAGCAATTACGGTTAGTTGCACTTTTGTCGTCGAGCGTCAAGTGAAAGCGAGCACGTAGATGACGTAGATGGCCCCGCGGTATCGGGGGATGTAACGCCAGCAGATGAACAAATGGTTTATTTTCGCTCTTTCGCGGTGGCTGCTGCGCCCCGTCGAACGCGCCCTTCCAAGGCCAGCGGAGGGGGCAGAGGGTCTCTCCGCGCAGAGAACACAAATTGAAGAAACGTGGCGGAGGCCAGCGCGGGTTATTGGGTTATTGAAAGGTTAAAAAAAGATTCAATCAGTCGCCAAGTTTCAGCTCCAATCAATCACCCTCTCTCTCTCGCTCTCTCCCCCGATTTTCGTCCCCCTGTGCTCCGTCTTGGCGTTCGTCCGCGCGCAGCGGCTACGCGCGTGCTTCTCCCGAACTCCAGAGGGGGTCTCTAAAATGGCTGAGCTTTTCCGAGTCGGCGTCGACGCAGTGGAAGCTCGTCGTGCTTGCGGCGGGAGCTCAGTAGCCGCCCGACAGCAGCCGCGGGGAGACTCGCGTTCGCCGCGCGCTCCGTTTCGCTCTCTCCCTCTTCGTGAGCGCAGCTCGGTCCATCAGCAGGGGCTCGGGGATTTCCCGCGCTTTTCCACGCGACGGTAGTGCAGGAGTGCTCCGGGTTCGGGGGTTCGGGAGTTGGTTGCAGTCGGCGAGCAGCGGAGGATGTGCCGCGGGGACGGGCTCCTGTGAGCGAGTGCGCGGCGACGCGTATGTGGTCCGGGAAACGATTGCGGCTCAGCATGAGATCGGCCTGCCGGAGAAGGAAGTGGGACGCGACGGCGGGATCGCTGCTGCTTATCCTCGCCGTCGTTTCCGGTAAGCCCGCGCCAACTTTGGCTGTGGTGTGCGTGTGTGCCTGCGAGTGCGAGCCTGGCCCGGGGCAAGAGCTTCCTCGGGCTCGAGCACCCGCGCTGCCCCTTGTCAACGCCCCCGCATTCCTGGATCGGATTGGATTAGATTTCGGGGCGTCGGCGTGTCCGCGCGCCCCATCAGTTCCGCTGTAAATTCCTGCGAAGAGCTCGCGCTCGCGTACCTTATGCGCACCTACGAGGAACAATGGCGATAAACTTATGGGCTTGGGGGCCAGGTGTGCGCCTGCCCAGCGGAGCTGCCGAAAATTCCCAAATTCGAGCTCCGGAATATTCGACCTCCGCAATTCTGGTCGCGTTGTTCGCTATCGCGGTCCAATGCTTTTTTCGAGTCCGAATTTTATGTGCCAGTGCGTCGCTCGCTCGCCGGCCCGACCGATGAAAATTTGTCCGCGATTTCGAAAGCTTCGCATTAGAATAAAGAGGCGATCCGCCGAGTCGTTCAGTCCCCTAATGACGTAAACTGCATTTTGGCGAATAGACCGAAAATTCGGCCGTTTCAATTAATTCAATAGCTCCGTTGTAATGTAAAAGGTTTATCAGTCGGAGTGATGGGTGGGTTATCGGGTTGTTCTCCTGCGTCCGAGATTATTACAAAAGCGAAACAGCGATCCGGGGTCTCGGCGATGTTCGTGAAGCAACTAATGGAGCTTAGTCGTACCGCGCTGATCAAGTCCGAGGTACGCGATGCAAAAATCCGAGAATCTCATTGCGCGTGGGAGGAGCGGCTGTGCGTTTCTCGTAAACAGCCAACCCCGGAGCTGAAATAATTTCTTCGACTCGCGTAATTAAACGCGCTAGGATAAATTACTTCGATCCGCGCGGCGACGGATCGACTATTAATCAAAGCTTTCGATATCCCTGGCTTTTACAAGAAGTTTAAAAGGACATGATTCATGTTGGAAATATCGATATTAATATTATAAAGACGTATAATGTGTATGGGAGTTTAATGGCGCATAAACTCGAAAGAATGCCTGGGATGAATTTCCCGTATGGGTATGAACCAACTGCCTCCAAGTATTTTCCATAAAATGGGGATCTCGGATTCCCATCACGTAAAAAATCATTCGTAGTGCTAAAGGATTCTCGTTTCGAGTTAAACGGCTTCTCTGCCCTAGAAGCCCTAAATTTCAGTCTCTTTCGCCTTAAGGGTAATACTGATCACTTCTTACAAAATACTTTAAAGTAAAGAAGCCATAAATCTGATATTTTTTTCCAGCTTCGCACTAAAACCACAGAACGTTCTCGAGTCAATAATGAAAAGTGGTTTGCGTAATAAAATATGTACAAGAGCATCAAACGTTTACTGCGACTTAAACATTTCCTGCAATTCAATTATAATAAATCAAATCGGCAAGGCGCGCAAAAACTTATAAATCGCGAGTTTTATCAATCGGAGCTGCACATTTCGACAAAAAGTGAAATTGGCAGGGAGCGGTCCGAGGATACGCCGCGCTAACCAGCGAATTCGACGCTTTCTCCCAAAGCTCGGCAAACGGGACGCGCCAGTCGACCAGATAGAAAATAAAATAAGATCGCAGGTAGCGCTGGTAGGTAAGGTGTCTTAAGATTAAATCAAACTCGCGCCACTCGTGAAAAGATAAAAATTCAGCAAACCGCATCTATCCGCGTAAAAATACTCGACTCGATTTGAATGGAAACGTGATGCGATTCCAATTTCAAGGCACACACACACGCGCGCCCAACTAACGAACGGACCACAGCCGGAAAAAGCACGCGAACTAATTTCGCCGTAAAAATGCTCGGGGTGTCGTCGCCCTTAAACAAATTCAACAGCGCACAACAGTCTGTTTTACGGCTGCGCTAGTCGCGACGGAATAAACTCATAATTCTCCTATCACTTTCGCGCTCGGCGATAAATTAAATAAAAGACTTTATCGACAGCTTTTCAGAATCGAGCGCCGCATTTGCATACACTTTGCGTTTCTCGAACACCGAAACATCAAGGAAGCTTTGTGTGTTTGGCAATGCTATTCTAAGAGTAAACGAAAATCACGAAGATCGAGCCCGTATTCTTTTACTTTGACGTCAACTACTTTTATCTCCGAATCACATCGAGTTTTGTTAATTTTATATCGAGTGCCTTCTGTACAGGAGCGGCAGAAAGGTGTCACGGAAATTTCCAACCCGAACTCGTTTCTAAAAACTAAATGGCACAATTGCAGAATCGAAAAAAGACTTTTTAACGCTCTTCTGTGCAATTATCGATTGTCGCCCTTCGTAAAATATTACTTGGGCTCAGCTTTTAATAATTTGCAAATTTTATTATATTTTCATCCGTTCGCGTGAAACATTTCATTGCCATTATATTAAAATAAAGTTATGTAATTTCTGAAACGGCATAAACTTATAATTAAATCGTAAATTTTTAATGCGTTATAATCTGCAGGTTTTTACGTAAAAATAATAATATCTTGTTGAATCGTAGCGAGAGAGAGAGGGAGAGAGAGAGAACGTTGTATCGAATTTGCATTGAAAATAACACGAACGCGTGATTACTTTTACTTCATATTCGAAAAAACTAAATCGGAATAAATTACAAGTATTATTAGAAAATCATAAAAACGATGCAGTATTGTTAATTGTTCGAAAATGCAATAAATCTCTCTTTCGCCTATGATAAAAATAAAAGAACTTGGGTCGTTTTAAAAATGTTCGCTGTGCATTAAGTGACTGCGCGTAAATAAATTTTTTGTCACTGTGAAAATTTGTTGCATTCCGATACCTAACGTTGCGAGTGAACGCATTTGTTTGCAATCGCACTGTGTGGGCTTTTCCCTCGTACGCCTGTGTTGTTGAAAAAGTATTTACTCGCGTCTAACTGATTCATATTTTCGGGAGGGGTTTGTACTTGTGCCACCGATTAGCAGATCTCACGCGTAAAGAGGAAAAACTTCCGAGCTGCCTCTTAATTAATTAGCTTATAATGTTTCGACTCGGAGCGCCTGACGCTTTTAATTCACATGTCGGATAAATCCACGAATCAACGTTCCAATAACGAAATCTTTTAAAACGCCGAATTCGCTCGACGTGCAGCAAGTATTGGCAAAAATGTTTGCAAAATACAACAATACCGAATTGAATATCTATACGTATGAATTAAAAGCGAACGTGGCAATTATTACAATTCGTTGAAAAAAAAGTTGATGCCTCGCATCGAGTCGACCTCGTCAAGTATAATATTTAAGCTCCAAGTTATTAATTAATCGCCAACGAATACAACAACCTGTAAACTAATTTAAATAAGTTTCACCGAATCGAAAAGAAAATCTTGGGCGAATACTGCGAAATAGCTTATGGATTCGCAGTGTCGGGAAGCGTGGGCTTGTGCGACAGGCGAAAGCGAAGAGCCAAGAGAACAAAGCCAATAGCCGATGTACGAGCTGATGATTGGTCAATTTTAGCGCAACCATAAACTACTCGCGTTCTGCGATCGGCAATAATCAGCTCTCGGCTCGAATTGCGTTTACGCGCGCGTAAAAGAATAATTGCGGAAGACCAGACCGCAATCGGTGAATTTTGGGGTTGCGACGGCGGATCTTGTATTCGATTGCTCGGCTAGTTGAGCGAGTCGCTTCGCGCACAGTGCGGAGCGCAGAACTGCGTAGGGAAACGCACGAGGACACGGACGCTCCTCGGCGAGACTAGGCGATGGGGGAGCATAAATCGAAATTCACCGGAAGGACGAGACAGCGATCGCCAAAGTGGTAACAGCTCGTTTTAATCAGCCGGCAGTCTGTCCTTGGCTGCTGTCGCCTGTGTAACGTCGGACAAAGCCAAGTGCGAGGCGGTGTTCTCGTGGCAAAACTGATCCGCTCGCTCTTTCTCTCACACTCCCTCTTTTCTCTTGGCTGTCTCCTTTTTCCTTTCCCGCCCCTACTCCCGCGTTTGCTCGCCCCCCGCCGCCACGTTATCGCGCATCAGTCTTTTCGGGAAATTTACTCGCCGGCATAATTAAAGTGTCATGAAGAAGTAATGTTAATCGCGCGGCAGGCAAAACTATATACACGGAGAGCAGCATAAGAATGCGAGCTAACGGGCGTGCCTTTGTTCTTCGCGAATTCATCTGTGAGAAATTAAGCAATTAAGCCGCGCAGTTTACGGGTGCAGTTCCTGCAGTTGCCAACGCAGCCCGCATTTTTCGACTGCGGCCGCCGTCGAAGCCCCGGTGCGCGAGTTTTTCCCGCCCTCTCGGGGCTTTTCCTCTGTCTTCGCGAGGACGTGGCCGAGCTAGCGCTCCGTCCTCTTCCAGGGGCGGCTGTTGGAAATCATCCCCGGTGCCCCGCTCGCTTGTCGAAGGCGAGGGCGCGTCCCGGTGTGTTTTTCGAGCACTGCACCAAAGCTCGTAACTGGATAAGCGGCCGATTTCGACCTGACCAAGCAAGCTTTTCCTTTTTTTATCGCTCTGTCGGAGTCGTAATTTTCGTTCGATTACGCGGGCTGTATATTTTATTGGAATTCTCGCGGGCGTTGCGTAAATTGTCGGATTGCCGGGTTTGCGCGACGTTTTTGCAAGTCCAGCGGCCGTGGAGGCGGGGCGGGGAAAAACGCCGGTGATAAAAGTCGGAGCCGCGCGCGCGGCGAATGAAATACGAGGGGCGCGAGCCGCGAGTCCGGAAAGCTTTTCGAGCAGCGAAATCATGAAGTTGCGTATATGGTAATTGAATGGGGCTCGTCACCATTTAATAACGGAAGAAAGCCAAAAAGTTTTAATTGCAGCCGAGAAGATTACACGTGTTTTACTGGCTGATGATTCAAAATTCCACCGCGGAGGCAAATTCGCCAGTTCAGTAGTTACAAACCGCTTCGCAGAAATTATCGAAGTTTCGCGTACGTGAGCTTGAGCTTAAGCTCGAGCTTGAGCTAGAGCTCTAGCTGGAGCTTGAGCTTGCGGCCCGCCGATGTGACGAGTTCCAACGTGAGAAGAAGTGTATAACGAAGCAAAGTTAGGATTTACATTAAGTTCTGGGCGAATTTTCGCCGATCCTCGCTTTAGGTCCCACGCCCCCCTCTCCCTCTTTGGCTATTGGTTCATCATCAACCAACCCGAGCCTCATTTATATTTGCGGACTCGGTTCGCGCCACTAGTTAAAACTGACCTGCCACGAGAATTGCCTCGACGCGACAAATTTTACGCGCGAGCAAGGCGCTTCGCTCGATATCGCGGCTAAATATTTACCGCCGAACGCTTCCCTCGCCTTGCGGTCTTTCGAAATAATGAAATTCAAACAAATTCGGGGAGGATAATATTTCATTCATCGATCATAAGTTCAGCCTGCGAATTCAATTTAAATACTTTTGTCGCTTATCCTTCCCGTTTTTATCTTTTTATCTTTATTAGTTTTGGCGTTATTCGTTACTGGGCTGGATAAGCCACGTAACCGCGAGTGAACTCTTGGCTTTAGTCGCCGGATAAACAACATTTTCGAAACTCCTTCTCGGAAATGCATCTCCAGCGATATTCAAGTGTCGCTCCTTAATTAAAAGTCGAGGCGAAAGATTAAAAATACGTTCTTATCCTCCCCAAATCGAGTTGGCGCGTTTGCCTTTTACGAAACGGTGCGCAACAAGGAGCCTGAAAGGCCATCTCGATTAATTTATAATCGACGTTGAAATTCATAATACTCCGTTGTCTGAAAGCGTGTTATTCTAATGCGGCGGTCGCAAAAAATTCACGTCCTTACCGAATAATTCATGTGGGTCTACGGGAAGCTTAGGTTCGGTCATGCGTAATTCGTTCATCAATAATGCGGTTCCGTACATCGACACGAGCACGTAACGTTCCCCGAAAATATCCGAGTCGTAAAAAAAGCAATCAGTAAATGCGACATCTCGAAACGATAAAAGCCGGCAGCACACGCGTCTAATGGTTTCCAGGCTTCGAGCCCTCGTCTCTTCCAGTGTCCACTTTTAATTACACGTAATCGCATGGAGAAGCGACGGGAAAGAAGTCGACGAAAAATGTCGACGATCCGAGCCGCTCTCTTAACAAATTGGACGATTCTCCTTAGTCGGCTGAGTGCTGTAATCGCAAAGAGAGTTACAGAACGAGAGCAAAGGGAAGCTCTAAGATTCGCGTATAAAACAGAGCGATCTATAAGAGAAGAGAAGAATGAGAGTGTCATAACCCACTTAAGCCCCCCGTTGATTCCTACAAAGGCTCGAGCCCCGATTTTGGAGAAGAGAATCGCGAGGATTGCTATTACTTCCGCACGAAATCCTCTTTCCGAACATTTTCTCCTCTCTCTCTCTCTATCGCTGCTGCTGCTGCTCCCCGTTCCGTCTGCAGATTGAGATCCATGTACACAAAAGGGACGGGAGCCGAGGCGAGGGTCGGCCGAGCAAACGAATGAAAATCGACTCGACGAATAATCTACTTCAATTTGCAGTAAACTATGGCAGAAGGAAGTTTATCGCGCGAAGCGTTTGAGGCGCACCATTACGGATTGAATAAAGTGCAGCGACGACGCCCGGCATCGCCACCGCCACCGGAACGTCGCCCAACCGCTAAGTTTATGTACATCTGTGTACGCGAATACGGGCGCGCGTAATTGAACCGGCGAGCGAACGGTATCTACAACCTTCGTACGTCGCCAACTAAATTTCCTCTATCTGGGAAGAGCCGTGCGCCCATTTTGCCGCGGTGCGCCTCCACAAATCGTACCATGAATTATCAGCGCTATCGGAGGAGTAAACGATCGAACGGACCGCTTCCGGAGATTTGGCTTCGCGAATAAAAATATACTGTTGCGAATAGACGTCGTGGATCGTTATCTGGGAGATATCTGCGCGAACGAGACGCGACTTCCTGACTGCCCTTTATTCGCCCAAATCTCGCAGCGAGGAATCGCAGTTCTGGATCTTTGGACGCTTCTCTGCACAATGCTATTGATCTATAATGGCGCGCGCCATCTTCTTCGGAGAATACGCGAAATTCAGGTGGTGGCTTGCAAAGATGTCGTTGCGACGATCGTTTCTTTGAACGATCGAGGCACTACTTGCCTCGGCGACACGATCGACGTAAATTTCTTAACTCGGTAATGCAGCTGTGACGAAGAAGCGACTGTACTAGCGCAAATATTCCCCGTTGAACGGGTGATCCAGGTCAGGCCGGGGGACGAGGTGTCGATTGCATTCGAACGCGCGTGATTACGAGACCGCGGTGGGGGGGGGGGGAGGGGAGGGGATCCGCGAGGGCGATCGAGCAAATAAAAGATGCAGCAGCTCTGCGTCGTCGGCAGAGTGCGGCAATGAAATTTTCAAAAGTAAATAGAATTTCAATCCCTGTCGCTTACGATCTTTCAAAGGGAGTTTAAAATGCTATTAGGTTATAAAAATAAGCGAGTAAGTAATATTAATAGCGGACGATGAAAACGCTTTAAGGGAAAGCGAGGCTCAAAAGCCTGTCAATCAGGCTTTTTCCGGGAACCGGAAAACAAGGCGAACTCGGCTCGCTTTTTAACCAAGGCATGTGGCTTGTTTCCTCGAGTACAAATGCGAAATGCAAGCGCGAGAGGGAGAGGGGACAGCGGGAAAAGTCAAAGCCCGCGGAAGAGCGGCAATTTTTCACAATTTTTTCAGGCGCACGTAAATGAGAGAGAGAAAGAAGTCTTGCCTCGCACGAGGGCTTATGCACGTTTGATCCAGTAGTGCATTAAAAATTAATAGGGAAAAATAAGCACTCGCGAACTGATATAAACTCGCGTAAAGAGCAGAGGCGGGAGCGCGGACTTTTTCCCTTCTCCAGCTTCTTTCCGCTTCATTTTTTCCCTCTAAACTTTCGCGTATTCCCTCAATCCTCTTCTATAAACTTCTAGCTCTGCTAGACATTTAAATATCATATCTTGTATAATTCCAGGCTTGAAAAATGAAACGCTCCTTCCTGAGTGCGCGCGTCTTTGCCCAGGGACGGACTTTGATGGGGGCGGGGGGTGAAATTATAGCGTCGAGCGTTTTTACTCGAGCGTATTTCACGGTTCGCCTTTATACGCATGATTCTCATCGGAAAGTTGCTTAAGTACTCCATAACGAACGAGTCTAATGCCCCCAGTTTTATCATTTCTCGGATCCTTTGAGAGCGGCCTTCCGAACTTGAAATACAAACAAACACGTTTATTTTGCAGAAAGCTTTGCAAAAGACAAACTTTCCCCGGCGTCTCCAGACCGTAAAAGCTTCTGTCGATACTCGCCTGCTCACTCGCCGCGCTCATCCCTCAACTCTCTTTTTCTACGCCCTCCTTATAATCTTCAAAAATAAGTAGCCGAGTCGGACGTTTGGGGTGCGCGAGTCGCACGAGCGCTCCATTAGGAGCTCCGCCCGACTCTGTACGCCGTCCCCGTCGGCTGCTATTGTTAAATCGAGTCGTAATGAGCAGCGACCCTCATCCCCTCGGCGGTTGTCTCGGGGGCGCGATCGCACCACTCGGCCGACTATTAGCGAGTAGTCCTGGTCGTGGAACGTCGTGAACGACCTTCGTGTCGCCGGCTTTTTTCAACGTCCGATTTCACGCCCCAGATGCTGCGCAGGGGCGCGACCGCGTCGACAGTCGGATGCACCCTTCGGCAACGAGTACTTTCGAGAATCGTATCGATCACTGGCGAGTACGAGGGAGTTTCCCCCCCCCTCCCCCTGTCCGAATCCGAATTCACTGGCGAGTTGCGAGGATAAGTACCATCGGACTGCGTTTCACGCGGAACAGGTAAGCGTCGCGTGCAACCAAAGTCTCACGTTTGTGTCTCGTATAATTCCCGATTACTGCTTTTGCAGATTCAAAGTCTTTGCTCGCAGTGCTTAAACTCTCGCGGCCATCGCTATTAAAATAAGAACTGCGCTGCGTTACGTAATAAATATTACTTTTAACGACGGTCGATAAATTTAACGATTAGCCTTATTTCTATTGCAATTAGTTATACGTAAAAAGGAGATAAAGCATCGTGCCTTATAAACTAGTATTTACGAGACGAAAATCATAAATATTAATAAAATATAGAGTTACATCAACGAGGAAAATATATTCGTCTTACTGTAGCCGACGGATTCCACTTCGCGCATATACATCTGGACTATTTCCTATTCTATTCAATCAACTTTCATCTTTCTTTTCCAACTTTCCCGAGAAACGAAAAGTTTATTTTTACACGGACATAAGTTTTGTGTATGGTAAGCATATAAAAATCTTGTTATGCAATTTGATTCCGCGACATAATAAATGCTACGACTTACATCAGACTTTGCTGCGTGGCCCGAAAAACAATTGCACAACAATGCACAACGCGCAACAACCAAAAACAAAATAATGACGAACGCGAATTGCGTGTGTTATTGTACGATAATGGGAAATCGAGATCGTTAACGAGTGTTTCGTGCACTAGTAATTCAAAGTTTAATATAAATGTCGAAAGCGAATGATTTATTCATCGCTTTATAAATGGCAATAACGCGACGAAAATGTCGCGTTCAATTAGCCGCAGTTTTAAAGGTGTAAGCGCGTGGAAAACTGTTGACAAAATTAATTAAAAATCGAGCCCGACCGCAAGGGAAGCTGAATCTTGATAACGAACCTCGTGGTCTTTGAAAGAAGAAGAATAGCACTGCTCGATAAGGTTTTCAGTTCGGAAAATGGCGAAGCGGGCCCCGCGGCGAGTATTCGACACTTTGGTTGTGTCTCTCTCTCTCTCTCTCTCTCTCTCTCTCTCTGTGTGTCTGGTAGCTTTCGTGCTGCTGGGGTGAATTATTTGTTCGACGCTCGTGCGCCGATGCAACTCTGCCATTGACGTGAAATCGCAAGGACGGTCCATTCAATGCAGACTCCTCGATAGTAATCTTGCAGTAAGGATGTGTACTTGCCTTCAAGGACCGTGAATAAATAACAAAAAAGGATTCCGAATCAGGGGAGTAACTTTTTCCGAAACGCGGCTGATTCCTCGCCAAAGGGCATTTGCTTAAGCTTATCGAGTTCCGAGGCACCTTTCTTATTCAAATCGACGATCAGAGTCCGATAGTACGTTGTTGATTGCGATAATAACGATAAAGAAAATTAAGGTGAACGTGGGTTCGAGTGGAGACTCGACGTCAAAACCGAATCCATTTGGCTCTCCGTCGAAATAACGGAGGCTTGGGAAGGGGGAGAATTTTATAGATCCACCGTGTCGAATGCATTGACGAGCTAACACAGTATTCGAGCTCGAACGAAAAGCCAGCCCCGCACTGCCGATCCTGCGATTTATCCGAACTTAATTTATTAGCCGATTGATAATCCGCGGAGGCAATCCAAACGAGCTCGCTCGATCATAATATAATTAACAATAGCCCGCTGAGTGCAATTACCGAATAAGTATTAGTGTTCCGGCGCAACAATATTCGATTGCAGGAGCACTAAGCTGCGCGAGTGCTGCCGAGGAGGTGCGCGGAAAACAAAATAAATAATCCCGGCAAAAATAGAGAAGGCGAGCGAAATCCGCAGACGCACGAGGCTCTCTGTATCACAGAGAAACCTTTTTCCCTCGTAATAAACTTCCCGGAAAAATGGACGTCAAGTGGTTAAGAGAATTTTTCCCTTCGACAATGAAGCTCTCAGCAGCAGCGCTTCATCTCCGCCGCGCCGTTTCCCGTCTAGTCGACGAGATAAAGGTAACAACAGTCCCTGCTCGGTTGCCAGATATTTGGACTCCTTCCGCTGCTGCGACTCCCACTCCGACGGGCTCTGGCTCGGCGCATTCCTGCGTCCCGTTCGCCGGAATCGCGTCGTGCTGCGCGCGAACTGCGAGTATCGCGAAAGCGTGCAAAGAACGAAGCTCGCCATCCTCGCGGACCAACTTTCTCGGATGCGCCGGCTCCCCGCCTCCCGGGGGGGATCACAATTACGATAGCTGCGCTTATTAGATTATTAAATTTCGCGCAATAATCCCGAGAGCGCTTTTTGCGGATTTCCGATTTCCCGACGCGTCGTCCAATTACAGCCAGCGTCGGCGCTCCGGAAGGGCCGCGTGCGCGCGACTGTCAATAAGGCCGATCTCGTTCTCGTCGACGCGCCTATTTAACTTGGACGGAGCAGCGCGTCTCCTCCATCCAAGCTGTTGGCAAACTTAAACGAAGCGGCCAACGTCGCTTGTGCTGCACTTTTGCGCGCCTCCCGCTCTCGTCGAGTGGTCTTGCGAACTCTTTAATGCAGCCGGAGTTGGTCGAAAGTCGGATTATCATCGCGGACTCGGCAACAGCTGGACTATCCTCCTTGTCTTCGTTATTGCCGCTCTGAGCGGAAACGCGAATTGTCGCGCGAGGTTTTCGCGCTGATTGACCTCCTGGACGAAAGCTGCGGCAGTGCTTCGATATTTCGATCGAGGCAAGGACCAGCCTAATGCATTGCGCGCAACTTTGCACGCGAGCGATAAATAACGCTGGAAATTTCGAATGCAAACTAACAAATTGCAGTGTAACTTTATCAGATATTCCATGTACTGAGAATGAATATTTCATACTCGGAAAGAATAGTTGGATGAACCGTTCCTAGGAGCTGTTCGGTTTGTAGGTGGAATCGTGTTTTTTGGAAAAATTGAATGTAGCCGCATAGAAAATGCGTAACTACGTGTAAAGAAAAAATTTAGCATTTCAGTGTAAATTATTCGATAGAAAAGACTTTTCTCGCTATCAGTTTCGCAGGGGAGAAAATTCTATGAAATCTGCACGTCTCGCAGTGATTTTTCCAGCGGCTGCCTTTTTGCAAACTACAAAAACTTTGCTCGTGACGAGAGTATTTTGATCATTCGGCACAATATCGAAATACGCGAATCCCTCTCTCCTCTCTCTCTACGTGCACTCTGAGCGTGAAACGAAAAAGCGTCGAGACTAATATTTCACGCGGCTTTCTTCCTGCCAGTCCAACGCTGTAAACAGAAACCGAGAGCGCGGCCGAGAGAAAAATTAACGATTACAAGATCAAATAATCCAATCTAGTGGCCCTGGTAAATCACAATCAGCCGCTGTGGAAGCAAACCGCTGTATCGCGGTGGTATGGTTCCGCGGCGACGCTACTCCAAGTTAAGCCATTTTTCGCTAAACCAGTTTACGACGTTAAAGTTTGCACCTCCGGAGTAGGTACGTGAGCTTGAGGGAGAGGAGGAGAGGAAGAGGGAGTGGGAAAACATCGCCCTGCTCGATCGATACGAGTGCCGCGGTCAAACGACCGGAACACACTCGCAAGAAGCAAATGAAGAAATAGTAATTGATTATATTTTAGTGCGACTCCACGCATCGGCCTCGCACACGTAGACGCTAACAAATGTGTATTGTCGGCGGTATCTAATCGAATAAACTCGGATTTATCTCTTTATTTACGAGGCTTCTCGCGACGGCCGACGCTCGACGCTCGAGCAGCAAAGTCCGGCTCGGAGTCCTTATTTTTTACGAATTAGCATGCACGATACGCGTGGATACGATTAAAAAGAAATTATCGTCGCGCGTAAATAAGCCCAAACGGGCTGCTTCTAAATTATCATTTTAAATTATCCCGATGTGGCAGGTCCCAACTGCGGATAATGCCGAGTTAACTCGTAATAATAATAGTAATATGCAATTATGTGTAGCTATTAATATTGGCGATGAAATATAGCGAAACTACGTTCGGCTCGTACAGAGATAAATGAATGTCTATCTAAATGTTCATTCGAGTAATTTATTTAGCACTTTGAACTCTTGACTCTTAAATGGGAACAGTGATACCTCACTTCCACTTTGTCTTGCATCGCGCTCCCACCTTGTTTCGCGTTTCCCCTGGCTGGCCGTGATTTTCCTCGCGGTCAGTTTTCCACGCGCTCCAGCTCCCCGGGCCCATTGAAAGCCCCTACTGGGATAAAGAACGCGAAAGAGAAATGCCCAACTTCTGCAACAGGCGTAATCTAATCAAGATGCCAAGACTGAGCTCCTTTATACGTGCAATAATTGCTTTTGCGAGCAGAGGAATCCTTTTGAAACGCAATCGTTATTTATTCATTCAGCGGTTAGCAAACATTTTATGCGGCTCCGAGCTTATTATTTTTCTTCGGAGAAGCGGACCGTTCGCCGCGGCCAGAGACTTTCGTCTTTAATTTTCCGATCGTACGAACGGCCGCAGCGAGTCCGTTTCCACAATATTACAATAACCTTACCGTTCGGCTCGCACATCGATGGTTAACTGTTAGAGCCTCCGCTCGCTGCATCCGCTAACGCGACGATCTTACTTTTAACGGACTCGAATTGGAACCGGACTCGCGGAGAAGGGGGAGAAGCTAACGCGCCTGTAAAATATATCGGAGGTACTTGGCGGAATTCGCTCGGCTGGAAGCAGACAGAGAGAGAGAGAGAGGGGGGGGTGGGACAAATGTGCCCGTCCACTCGCCTCGTAATTAAATTCTCATTTAACGCGTATAAGAAATTCGCGCTGCCGGGACTATGAATGCAAACAAAAATTAACGCGCGCATTTGAATTTTTAGTGCTGTAATTGACCCAGTTGCGAAAAAATAATCCCCCACGGTACGAGCTCTGGCTTTCGAGCTGATAAATCGTTGTAAGCCGCGACAAAAGCAAATTCAAACTGCATAAATTACACGCGCATTACAATAATAATATTAAAAGGAAAATAAATAGTCGCCGAGGTGACGGAGACGTGTGTTGGGGAAAGCTCCAGGAGCGATCATTTGTCTGGTTGCCAAGATGAATGTCCCCTTTGAAGGAGCGCACTGTTGACGCACTGCGAAGACGCAACTCAAACGCGCTCTTCGGGGGTGACGATGAATTTCTAATTAGCGAGCGCTAAAACACCGAGACACGACTCCTTTCTCTTATTCGATTTTCAAACTGTCGCCTAACTCGACGCTGCGTAACGACAGCCTCTGTAAGAGCTCTGATTCGCTCGGAGATGTAATGCAATAATTAAATTTTAGTGGTAAAAACGAGGGCTCGACTGTTATCGTGACACCGACGACGCCTTTCTCCGCGCAGAATTTTTAAATCATCCTTCGTTTCGATGTCGATAAAACTCAATTATCGCGACGCGTTGGAAATGCAAAAACAAATACAGTTTTAACGCCCGACTGTTCGTTCGCTTAACGATCTGCGAAATTCCAAAGAGTAAACGAACGTTTGACGAAGAAAAAACTTTTTCCCTTGTTCGCGCCCGACGAGAAGCTCTAACGTGTCGCGCGAATGAAAATTCTTTAAACGTCGGAATGAAAACGGGACGCGCGCCTGTTTTAGTAGGCGTAATGGCTGCTTTCGAAACTATTTGAAAATAATATATTTGAATAACTAAACATTAAACTTAATATAATTTGAAATACGAGCTTCCCCGTGAATAATGGGACGCGCACAAATTTTGGCGCCTCCCCCTCAACAATGACATTCTCTGTTATAATGCGAATTCGTTATGTAAGCTTACGCCGTTAAGAATATCTCTTAAGAATTATACGTTTGTGTAAGCGAAATGAACTTAAATGCGCTATAGCAAAGTATAGACTGGCGCGGACAAAACCAACTAGCTTCGCGCTGTTTCTTTCGTTTACAAAAATTTATACGTTCGTATTAGTTGTAAAAGTTGTATGAGTAACGTAGCAAATACAAGCCATTACTTTTCCTTGCGACTATTTTACGGTAATTTTCGAGAATAAATTACAAAAGTTATCTTAACCGAGTGAATGAAAAGTGAAAAGCTCGACGCCCTCGAGATGACGAAATTTGTTGACAACGAAATGTTTAAGGCCAAAATACGAAAATCTCGCTCGACAAGATCTAAATGAGCTGTCGGGGCACGCGTTAATCTAACATTAACCAGACGACTGCATCATTTTTTCCTCCGCATTCAAATTAGATAAGCTTTTTAGGTAATTAGGCGTAATTATCAGAAAAGGGGGAGATGGCAAAAATTTAATTATTGAGAAAAGTGAAAGCAGCGGCAACTGAAAGAAACGATCTCGGAAAATTTCGGTAAATTATGAAAATTAAAGCGAACGGGCCGGCGTGTAAGGTAAAAGAAAATTTTAATCATAATTTTTTTAAAATTATACTGCGAGACAATTATAAAGCGTGAAATCTTAAATAAATTAAAATTTATGGTATTCTTAAACATTTTATCTATTTCGTTCTCTCGTCTCTTTCTCGCTCTCGACGCCAAGTTTAATTGCGATAAAAGTTCGCGAGAATTACGAGGTGGATATTTACCAAAATCATAATCGCGAAGTTAATCATACGAGGAGGAAAAAATAAAGTTGCACCGAGAAACAAAATCGGCAAAAACAATGGATTTACGTACGAAGCTCGACGAAAACAATTTATCACCTCGCGTATTCTTATCATTTTATCGTTACCAAAAAAAGTGCCCTTAATTCGAAATAAATAGATATTTACACGCGAAAAAGGCTTGCATTAATTCTGATATAATTATAATTGCTCTTATAAATGGCTCCTTGATTATTCGCGGGGCAACTTTTATTCGCTTTAGCGCAATTTAGCAAAGCTAGTTAACTGATAATCGTCGCACGTCAACGAGAGGTAGTTTTCATAAATTTCGCATCCGCGGCAAATAATCTTCCGTATCGCATGCGCAGCTCGAGGAATAATTAATGAATTTACGACTGGAGCTAATACTTTTTAATCAGTCATAACTGTAATCACCGACAATAACTAGTCTTTTGGCTGCTGGCTGGGCTCGCGCGACTGGACTCGGCTGGACTCGGCCGGACTCGACTCGGTTCAACAACTCGCGGCGTCTCGACGGCCGAGCCGAGGCCAAACGCTCCAGCCGGTTCCGACCAATTCCTCCACGCGGCCACTCAATATCCCAATATTTATCATATAAATCAAACCGTTGCGGGGAGGTGCTGGTGTTGGAGCTGCGGATTTTGACGATCCTCGTTAACATTTCTAATCGTGCAATTACTCATTCCAGCCGGAACACGAGCTCTCACCAGTTTGAAATATGAATAAAGGCTTTTTAATATTCAGACAAGAACTCTGGCGTGGGAGAAGTGGCCAAGTAGGATGCCGACGGTTAACCATTTTCAAAATCATTATAAATTGTCGGTGTGCGCGCGTGCGTGCATCCGCGGATGCGCCTCTGACGCACTCGGCAGCGTCACGTGCTATCGCGCCTCCTTTATAAGACTCTGCGACGCTCGTAGTTATCCGAACGTATTCGCTTTATCGATGCTTTTATTAAAGTAAGAATGCGGAGTCGGAGGCAACGCGTTCGATTCCTTTGCATCCATTGAATAGACGGCAAAATTTGTACCTCCAACCCATCGCTATAACCATTGGACTATTTACGAATTAAAAGTATTGACACTCGCTTCTAAGCCCTAAAACGTACGTTCCGCTGCGTCGACCGTTAATAAATACCTTCATGTCGCATTCAAGTCCGACTGCGTAATCGTAGACGTGGGTAAAAGTCAAAATTTAAATTCGCGAAACAAACTTTTAATCCTGCGAGTCAAGCCCCTACTTGGAATCGCCTTTTTCTCTCTCCCTTGCGCAGATCAGCTTCCCTGCGAAAACGCGACGCCTCTCCCAGGATTCAGCGGACGCTCTCGAGGACACTCGCGAGGAGTCGCTGCGCCTCAGCCTCGCACAATGTGAAATAATAATTTTAATAAGCAGTCGAGTCCCCAGTGCAGTCGCCGAGTCATCCGGAGAAATTCAATTTTTGCGATTTTTAAAAAAGCCCGGCGAGAGAGAACCGCTTTCCGAAAAATATTGCGCGTCTCGTTGCCTTTTGGAACGAACCGGTAATTAATTCCGAGGACGCACGAGTGTACGAGCGAAAAATTTTTTCCACCAAAGCGAAGAAAAGCACTCCTCGGGCGCTGCAGGCGTCGTTAAATACATCTTTCCTTGACGGATAACGCCTCTAACGAACAGTATCTGCAGCAACTGAAGAAAGTTCGAGGCCGGTGGGTTGCGGTTGGAGGGGGGCGGAAGGGTGAAGGAGGCCGAGGGAGGGTGCGCGGATAGGGAGATTGGAGCATTTTTCCCGAGCGGAAATCCGGAGAGGTTCCATTGAAAAAAAAATCCGATGGATTTTGCATTGTGCGCCGGAGCGACGAGAGGCTCGCGCGTGTGCGTCGAGCAAGGAAAATAAACATGTAATAGGAGTGCTCGGTTCATCGGCGATATATCGCTCGAGTATGCCGCCGCGCTCCCCCTTCCACCCGCTGTTTCAGCGAGCTGGAAAATAGCAGGACCAGCTGCAACGGCTGCGAAAAAAGCGGAAAATCTAGCAGCCAAGTGCTCTGAGGCGATAACAAATATTATGCCTCCGGCTTTCCGCGTGGAGCTCGTGCCGTCGCGGAGAAATTTACCCGATGGACTGCGCGACTCCGTGTTTTATTCCCAGCTCACCGAAGCAACTGCGAAATCCGCGCTCTCCGCCGCCCCCGCAATAATTCGCGGACTTTATTAAAAGCCCGGGCACGAGGCGATCGAACAGTCACGATACGACGAGCCGTAAGAAAGGCCGAAGAAGACGACCGACTACGACGACGAGGAGGAGGACGAAGGAGAACACGGAAGCAGCCGGCGGGCAAAACACAAGCAAAGGCAAATATTTACCTCACCGGGTGCGCAAAAACCGGGGATTCGCATTAGGCAGAGGCCGTTTGTATAAATCGTGGCGGCGAGTCGTTAACGTCGGCCCGGCGCGGGATCGCAGTCCATCCCCTGAAAATCGCGGAGCTAACCGGACCGAACGAGCGATCGTAAAGGTCACTCGGTGTCCCTCGTCTCTCTTCCGCGGCCCCGAGGCGCGCGAACCCACGTCCGCGTACACGGCCGAGCGAGCGATTGGCGAAAAAAATAACAAAGCAGTTGCAAAAAATTGCAACTGCCCGTCATCGACGGGAAAACCACACGTGAGAGCTTCGGACGGTCGCCGCATCTGCGGCCGGTAATTTTCCGGCGTTTACCGCGGCCACAGCGCGCGCACTAAAAGCGCTCGCGCGCCGCCGTAAAATAGCCATTTTTACCTCTGCCTTCGCCTGTTTACACTTCAATATTTCGCGGCGCGCGTCTTCGGACGCCGACGGAAGTGGTTTGCGCGCCGAGAGGCCGTCCGTCAGCCCGCGCGACTTTCATTAGCGCGACGCGTATTTCAAGCCTCCGCCCCTGACAATTTATTTACGGCGCCCTCCTTCGCCCAGCGTCTCGTAAATTAGGACTATTCCCCGCTTAATCGCTTGATAAACAACGGCTGCTGCGGCTCCTGGGGCCGGGTGCGCGCGCCGAATGCACCTGCAAGCCCTGGCGACGAGGTTCGAGGGGCCGGAAACCAGGACCCTCGCGGATTAAGCTTAACACCCTCGATGCTCACCGATGATGCTGTATCGAGGCCGAGGAGAGTTTCGAGGACGCTCGAGCCGCTGCTGCTCGTCTTTTACTTTTCTTCGTATTTTTCGCGCTGCCTTCTCGGCGCCCTTCTGCGCGAGACGTTGATAAATACAGGCGAGCGTAAGCGTCGGGCTTACGCGTCGGGGGATGAAAGTAATTCTCGTACAATAAATTTTAATGAAGCTTTTACGCGTCAACTATTGCGAATTTCCATTAAACTTTGGCACGATTCGAGGATGCGGCGCTCGGCATCGCGTCTACTTGTCTTTTGGCGTAACCGAGCGCGAATGCTTTGTCCGTAGGGGGGTGCATCGATCGGAGGATTTACAGGCGTCGCTTTTCCGTCTTGTGTTTGTTTCGATTGAATTACCGACCGATGCCCCCCCCCGCCACCCGAGCGCTGAAAGGAGCGCCGCCAGCGCACAGTTAAGTGTACGCATAAGCACCGCTATTAGAAGGAGTTTTCCGCGTTTGACGAATGTCCCCCCGAAAGGCGCCGCAGTATTTATCGGCGCCGCGCATTATCTATTATGCAACTGCGAGCGCGAATGCAAATGCGAATGCGGAAGTAAAATAGCGCGCGCTCGTTCAGTTTGCGGCGAGGGTTTTTCGAAATTTATGAAATGAAATTATTTAACGACTGTCGCGGAGCACCGACCCCACCCACAGCCCCAGCGAGGTAAGGCGGCACTGGAACGGACGGACGCCGCAGCTAATAAATAATAAACGCGATAAGAGCGCGTAAAACACCGAGGGAGACTCGCTTATGCGCGCGCGCGGAGGCGTCGATGCGTGGAAAGAGTGTCGATGCCGCCGCTCCTTGCGACTCGTAAAGCGTGAAAGACAAAAACACAGTCGTTTCTGCGGCTAAATGTCGGCGCGCGCATCGCGAAACAGGAACGCGCCCACGGCCGAGTGCAATTCTAAGGAACCACTTTGAGGAGCCGATCGCGTTTAAATAACTTTAGAATTAAACGAGTAAATTCGCGTGTCAGCCCCTCCCACGGCGGCCCCGGCGAGCCGCGACTCCGCCCACCCCCGGCCATCTGGCACAAACTCAAAAACCCTTGTCGCGAAATCTACGAGCGAGTGCGCTCAGGGCTGACTCTTATTTTTCATCCCATCGCGGACTCCGTTTTGTCACCGCAATGCCCGGACCGTCGGGCTGCCAGGCACTCCAGGAATTCTCGCCTCTAATCGAACTGTGATATTAAAATAACGTCGCGCTCTCGACAGATTTTCCGAAATGGCGAGTCGGAGCTTTTAACCTCTCGTTAAATTTACGAGCTTAGCGCCCGCGAGCCATAAATGGCAGTTGGAAAATCGCAGCTCGCGCAGCCCCTTCTTTCCGCAAAATTTCCTCCCAGGCGAATCAAGTGTTCGTTCGCAATAAAATTCGCGGGTTTTGCGGTCGCGGCGCCCCACCCACCCACCACCTGCGAACGTCCCTCGTGCAGTGCTCGAATCTTGCTGATATTCCTCGAAATCCGCTGGGCGGAAGCGAAGGATTCAGCCGATAAAGTTGTCGACGGCTCAGCTCTGAGTTCTTGTAACTGCGACAATGAATGCCCTTCGAATAGTAACAGACGCGAAAGAATGCAGTTGTGCGTCGGTCGAATCTCTTCCAGGCCAAATTTACTTCCCAATTTACTGACGCCGCGGAAGCGCAGGATCCAGCGTTTTTCTCGAATTTCGTTAATGTTCGAGAAACGAGAAAAATTAAATTAGGTTAACGCTAATATTGCTAGTGTGATGTCGCGCGCGTAAATATCGCGTAAAAATGTTGACTCGTACGAGTGTAAAAGATAAGCTGGATAATGCTCGGTCACTCCGCAGCTAATAAGTACTTAACGATAATTAAAACTAATGTAGTTGGTATTTAATTTCTGCTCCGGACCATAAGGCGCCCAGAGTTCTTCGATAATTATCCCGATCCACGGATACATTTATGGTATTCCAGACTAAGGCTCGTTAAATTTTAATTTTTATCTCGTAATTTTTATTGTTAATTCGATTTAACGCTCGTACACAGCTTCCGAGCCAAGTCCAATGCCAAGTTTTTGTCGCGAACTTTATCCGGAGTTTCCCCGAGTTTTCTTAAACTTTAATAGTTCTTTTATCAGAACATTTAAAAATTCGAGTTGCACACAATGGTGTGGATTTCAAAAGTTCATCCTGCGAATAATAATGAGTATTCGAGGCGCAACTTTTAACGAAACACTTTATTAAATTTCCCAAATTTAGCGAAATATTAGCGCTTATTTCGAGACAGTCCGAGTCCATGAAAATTGAGAAAATCGCGCCCGAGAGGCAATATTTTCCCAGCGTCTTCTCCGTATCGACAACTAGTACTGATTGCCGTTATTGGAGAGTCAAAAATGACAGTAAGAGTAACTCCGACATAAGAACGTAAATGCGTTTAATGAGCGAATTTATCAGGAAAAATTCTGAAATATTTTCTATGATGAAAAAGAAGCATTGTGCGAAAAAGTAATTTTCCATCCGAATACGTGCATTAGGCGACGCCTCTCACGGATGAAAACCTCGGAATATTGCTATTTTTTATCACTCCTCGAGTCTGGAGGTCAGGAAATTACGAATTAAAATATACAGTGTGGGGCTAAAAATGTCCGAGCAGGAATTTGCATTACACGTACGGAGTCGCGTCCGTTCGGCAGCGAGAAAATTAATTCCCATCGCTTGATAAATAAAAACAACTGCCAGGCGAGGGCAGAGCTGCAGTCGGAAGTTGCACTTTAGAGGTTGCACGCGCTCATTGCGGAGCTTGAAAAAAAATAAAGGCGCGCGAGTGAAATAGACAAAATAGAAAGCGCGTGAGGAGGAGGCAGCGGCGCACGTGACGCGCCCGAGGAGTCGAAAAAAGGCGGAGCCCAGGAGAGTAGGGTTTTCAAGGCAGCGATTTTCAACAAGTCCGACAGAAAGTAATTTTCGCGTAATGGCCAAGGGAAAAAAGACGTGCATCGGAGTGAGCGAGAGAGGCGGGGGTGCGCTCCGAAAGAAAGAGCTCCTTCCCGCAGGGAAACGAGCCGGCGCTCTAAGGCCGCACGCCGCCAACTTACCGACGAGTAATTCAGCCCACTGAACATCGACAGAGCTCGTCTTATCTGCAAAATAGTCGATGCGCGCGTGCACGGGGCGCAGCGAGTGGCTGCGGCGAGAGGCAACAATGGCAATTTCGCAAATTGCATTCCCCCACCCCGGGCCGGCGCTATCGGAATTCGGTGCGCTAAATTTGTCAAAAGATTTGCGCAGCCGCGCGTCCCTTTGCCCCGTCGCCAATTATCCGCTGCTGGAAATGCGATCCAGTGACGGAGGAAAAGCCTGAGCTCGAGCTCAGGATCGATGACTGAAACCGGAATCCGAATCCGAGATGGAAATTAGCGCGCGAATGCGATCCGCGACTCGAGCGAAAAAGCGTGGATGCGCTCGATAGGTCTGACCCGGGTTTACAAGCACGACTCACCCCCAGAGCCCAGCCCGTTTCTCCCCCACGAAGCAACGTGCGGCCTGGATATCCTTTTTCCAGCTTTTCAGCGTGCGTGCGTGCGCGCGCGTGTGTAGCGGGGCCGCCTCTTTGGCCCGAAAATATGCAAATGAAAGGCGATATCCAATATAGGGGGCAAGTACACGTGTCCGATAATATCCTTCGTTATCACGCATACGCGAGGCAATAAATATTCCTGCCCTCCGCAATAACAGGCACAACTGCTCGAGGGATGTTGTTTTTAAGCACCGAAATTGACCCCCGAGATCGCGAAAACACGAGGAGATTTTTTCAGCGCCCCGCGTACTCGACGACTTTGTGCACTTTGCGCGCTTTAATGACTCCACACAATCGCGATCGCGGCTGTGCACTTGCGCATTTCAGCTCAGACC
This sequence comes from Platyscapa corneri, assembly GCA_018907185.1. Taxonomy (NCBI): domain Eukaryota; kingdom Metazoa; phylum Arthropoda; class Insecta; order Hymenoptera; family Agaonidae; genus Platyscapa; species Platyscapa corneri. The sequence continues at coordinate 2,503,690 of JACCHW010000023.1, read as the reverse complement.
TAAATTCGAATCCGAAAACAAATACTTCTATTCACTCCTGAGCAAGAGTTTCGCAAAAAGTGTTTTGAAAAAGCACGAGCCGATAGACGTCGAATGCCGCTCCAACGGTTCGACCTTTTGAATTGGCTCTGCACAAAATACCCCTGCAAACTTTCCGATTCGTGCGATTTTATTCGAGCTGCCACACGAGCATGAATTTCTACCGCGACCTCGCAAACGAACTCCTTCATCCGACCCGATTGTTAATACGTACCGGTAATTATATTAAAAACTTTCCTCGTAGGTTATGTCGGGTGGAGGGCCGAGGGCCGTGCGGGTTGCGCACACGTGCCACCCCGCCTAATGTTATTAAAATAAAATGGAGAAATTTAACGCGCGAACCGCGAGAAAGCCAATATTAACTGCTGTAATAGATTGCGCGGAGGATTGGGCGGAAAACGGATGCAGTCGCAGGAGCGCAATGAAAATAAAAACTCGAAACTCGAGACAGATGTTATAAGAGCAGGAGGACTGATCGACTCTTGGATCGAATAAAATGGGAAAAGGAATAATTGCCGGTTGATCGAAGCAACCCAATCGAGTTCCCCTCAAAAGAGCAGAGCAGCAAATGGACACGGACGTGCATCAATTTTCTCATTTTCTCAATTTAAGGTATTTTCGTTCTTTCGCGTTGGAAGGAGGCGCCTCCGCGAACCTGCGCGAAGCTCGAAAGAGGAAAAAGGCGGTTGGACGAGCCGCGATGGACGAGCATTTCCAAGCAATTGAATTTATAAACAAAAATTAATTAAAGCAGCAGTGAAGACGTCAAAAATTTTAATCAATTCGAGACACGTTATTCCGAAGCCCGAGACGGAAAGAAAGCCCTAAGCCGGAGAAAGAGCGAGCGTAATGAATGTTTTTGAAAATCAGAGATGAAATAACGCGGCAATAAAAGGAAATCAATATAATAGGCAGCGCCGAGGAGCCGTCAGTCTCTGCGAATATCAAATTACAGGCGAAAATAAAGGAACGCCACGGCCAAAAAGGAAGCAATTAAACGGAGGACGCGGTTGACTTATCTGCCCGGCTCATCGCTGCGAACACAAAGTCTCTAAGGTCTCCATCCGCGGACGGACAGGAGCTGTTTATAGAGATAATGAGAAACGGATTGCAGGTCCACGCCTCCTTCCTCGATAAATCAGTATTTTCACGCCGCGCGGCTCCGGCAGCCAACGGGAGGCAACTCGGAATTCCTCGACGCGCGAGGACGCGAACAAAATCAGCTGGGGACGTCCGCGGAGCAATAATAACTCCACAGGCTCGGCTCGTTAAAGCTTTACGGGCCGGGCGGGAAGACGACGCGCGCCTAAACCGGGCCGAGGCGGTCACCCGCTCCACTACTCACCACCACCACCACCACCACCAGCGGGCGTAATGAGCGGCCCGCGGCCTGTAAACGTCAGTCGGCGCGGGTCAGCCGCTAATCTCCGAGCTACCGGCCGTAAACCCGTCCGCGGCCCTCGTAAAAGCAGCTGTTTTACGGGGGCGCGGCACGCGGATCGGGCCCCTCGATAGCGTCGCGCAGGGTCCGCGTCCGTCCTTCTGCGCCAATAGATCCACCCCCGGCTCGATACGAATCCCCGAAACTCCGCGAGGCGCCCATCGTAGGCTGCTTATCCGGGTCCGCCACGGGAACAGATAGGCTAAACTGGCTTTTCGCTTTCCCCGAGTCTCCCCTTGGTTCGTTATCGCCGTCTTGCTCCCGCTGCGGACCCGGATGGCTTAGCGCGGGCCGCCAGCCCCTCGCCGAGATTTCCGCGAGAGCCGCTTTTTCCGTCGGCCTCGCGAATATTAATGGAATTGGAGTTGGAGCGAGGCTCGAGGAGGAAAAGGAGAATCGGTCGATAAATCGCTAAGCCCTTTCGTCCCCCCGAGATTCTTGCGTGAAAGACACTGATTTATGTAGGGGTTCTTCAGGAGTTCTGCCCTCCCTCCCTCCCGCCCATCGGTCCATCGGTCTAATTTCGTTTTTGCACTAGTTGATGAAAACGTCGCTGATTTTACTAGCGGCCGGCGATGCGGGTGCCTATTTTTTTGAGAAAAGGCTCCGGCACCAGATTTGGGCGTCGGCCGATTTTCCAAGAGCTGCTTCACTGGAACCTTTTCGAGCACAAAATGTCGAGGCACCCTTGGAGAGTTGATGTTGCGCTCTTGTGCGGCTCTTCTTCACATCGACGCAACAAAGTACTCGCTTTAACTGCTTGAAGCTTTTTTTGTTCCTTGCATTTTCAGCAAACTCTCCTTGGAGTAGTTGGTTTGTTAGCTCGTTCGTTAGCATAAAGCAGCGATTTTCATTGTTTGGTTGATCAATCGAGTCTTTCCTCGTGCCCTGTAGGACTGTGTGAGATAAATTAATTTTTCTACGTCTTGATGCAACTCTTTGATGTATTTCAATTTTGAATAAACGACAGCTTCGATTGTAGTTCTAAAAAAATCGCTGAAAACGCAATTGCAAAATTAAAACTGGTGCGATAAGAAAGTTGGTTTTTCGTTTGAATTAAAAGGAAGCGTTCGTTTGCAACTCGTTTCTCAACGCGCATCAACTGCTTGTTAACTTTAATTATCGATTCGAACTTCGATCGCTTACTAATCCCGATATCCGCGTACACGTTAAACTTATATATTTATTTATGATTTCTATAAACTTCAGGGCTCGATTATACGTTCGACTGTACACGTATATATAATTGCGTATGAATAGAATTTAATCTACTATTTCACTTTATTCAAATAGGATTTCTAACTTTACCGCGAACTTTAAGCTAAATTCTAACTTTGTAAATGTAAAATTTAGCGCAAAAAACGTATGTAGTAATTCGCAAACAATTCACTCGGTAAACTTTGGTGGTATTGTTCAAATTACACAGTGCAATGACAATTTTATATTTAAAACAGTTTTGTTTATTGTCGAGATTAATAAACAGTTTCAAGATTGCGTCAATATCAACGTGTACGAACTACTTAATCTTTTAATTCAAACTCCATTGTGAAGAAAATTACGCGTTTAATCACGCGTTTAACGAAATAACATTAATTTTGGGTTGCGTAATTTCAAATTATTAAAATGTAATAATGGAAAATTGCGTGCATCTCACTGCCAAATTGGTAATACGTTGAATTTGATTGCACGCAAAACGAAGTAAAATGTAAAACATGCTGTTTATCGTAATGTTTTACAGTCGACCGTATAATTGTCTTCGTTTTTTGCACGCAATATATGAAAAATTAGCGCTTTATGAATACTACAATTCGCTTTTCACGTCAAACCTAAAAAGTATAGTTGACGTTATAATTATAAAGACGCGCCCTTTTGGAGCACTCGCACTGCTCCTTGACGTTTAAACGGTAAACTGCGCAAATAATTGTTAACGACTGCCCGAAAAATGTCAAAAGTTTGAAAGAGCATTTCGCGAAAAAGGAATTTTTAATGCTCTCAACACTCCCCCTCTCTAGATTGTCCTGAAAATGCGAGTTTCTTTATTTAAGCAATAAAAATTATTTACTTAATATCGAAACACACCCAACAAGTCGTTTAAGACACTTGATGAATATTCCTTAAATTCTCGGGCACCTCTTTTTAATTAAATGCACTCCTCTGAAATTAACGAAGCTTTAATTTTGTGTCAAACTTCCAGTATTTGTTTTTCCTCGTTTATGATATGAAATTAAATTATATTTCGAATCACTAAAAATGGAATTGCCGTATAGAAAGAAACGAATTAATTTAATTCGCACTAAATTAAAGAAGTGATATTTCAGTTTTAGTAAATAAATCGCAAGAGTTGCAAAAGTTTGTTATTTTCAACAAAAAGAAGCGTAATTTCTGAAAAGTATTTTTCAAAGAATCCCGGACAGTGCATTAATAAAAAAAACTGTATAAAAAGAGCATTCTTTCTTGTAATCACCCAACTTTACCTTTGCTACGAATTAAGCTTATTTTTTCACTCAAGCGAGTATTTTTATACTAAATTGGTTATAAAAATACGAACTAATTTCGATTCCAACTACGGAGCGTCCAGTTTTTCTAGGGCGTTATCTTAAGAATTACGTTGAAATAAGCGATAATTTTGCATAGAAAAATGACGCTGAATTAAATGAAAATTTTCCTATTTGAAGAAATGATTTGTTTAACCAGTATTGGATAAATAATAATTTCACATTTGCATAAAATGCATTGGAATAAAACGAACGTTGAATAAATTTTAACTCGAATAAATATTACCAAATGATAATAGTTGCTTTAATTTCAACTTCGATTAAACTCAACAAACGTTAAAACAATGTAAACAACTTTGATTAATAACTAAAAATAGACAAATAATATTTAGCGGTAATATGCAAGTTAATGAAAAATTAGATGTATCGTAATTAATATTTTTGATCAAATTACAAAGCTCGTTAATAATGAATTTATGGCTTCATTCGACGATGGCATCGATTGGAAGAATAAAAAATTCATTAATGTCAAATTCATGAATATTACAAATGCATTAATGTCGAAAAGGCAGAGAAATATGTCACTGAAATTCATCGATATACACAGATTAATATAAATTTTATTTGGTTCATCAAACTGACGAACGGTTTCCTAAAACGGATAATTAGTTGCCTGTAATAAACACGAGTGCATAACTCGCTCTTTCCACATTCGTCTCTCCCGCGCACGCGCACTACTCGTTCTTCGTGACTGAAATTTGATTAATGCAAAAAGTATAGACGAAATCTGCGTAGATAATGGTTATCCGTGCCGACGAGCATTTTCAGCATTCCCCCCCCCTCCCATCCACGCTCTCCGCCTCGTTTATCTCTCGGGAACTATGCGTTACTTTTTCACTTCTTAGGTGTCTAAGCGAATCGTTTATTACGCGGCTATCATTGTGGCAGCGTTTTCGTTCAATTTCCTCTTTCCTCGCATATTCAAGAGGAAAAATATAGGCGGCCGTCTATCCAGGATTCGAATTAATAAATTTTCGTTTCCGCAAGACACGTCGCGCACTCCGGCGAACTTGCGAAGAGTCGCGCTTCCGACAAGAGCCCTGAGGAAGCCCGCGAGTGCGAGAGAGCGAGTGCCTCTCGCCAGTAGCAGAGTCCCTTCTGCTGCTCGAGTTATCAGCATTAACGAGTCGGTCGACGGATCGAGAGGACAGGAGCGAGGGCCGCGGGTTGCGCAGCCCATTGCCAAAATTCCCGATCACGTGACGCCTTGTATCTCCTCAGCGATCTAGTGCGCGTGCTCGATCGACTTGGACGCTCCTACCCGATCAATACGACTGTCGACTAATTTCCCCCTCGGTTAATGCAATCCGCGAAAAGAGAAGCTGCCGCGTGTTCGACTACTTGTTTTCGCTAGACTAGTGTAGCCGAGATCAGATTTGGGAAAATGCCGAGCCGTATCCGACTGCAATAATGAAGATGTTGAACATTTGCCTTTAGCCAACTTTTTGCTAAATCCCTGCGATTAAAAACTCGCGAGCGATTGATAAGTGCCGCCGATTAAATGCGCGCCTGCAATCGCGTGTCTGCATTTGCGCGTGATTGGATTAGACGTAAGCTTTGATCGAGCGACATTTTACGGACGCGAAGACGATTATCTTTCGCGCGAGTTCTTAACCAACAGCGTTTTTGCTGCGCCACGAGGAAGCATCGGGAAACTGTCCTTTGCGAGCGGTTATTTTCAGGCGCGCGGCATTCGTTGCCAAACGAACGAAGCGTTGATACGTCACGTGACGCTTGTAACACGCGATCGAATGGGCGGGGGGAAATTGCCGGCGAATGCTCGACGAGGCATGCGACGTATTTTTGAAAATCGGCGTCCGATTAAAAGTTAGGGCGCGCGATGCCTTTTAAGGAATGGAAAAAGGTTGTCGCCAGCGCATTCCGAGCGAGAGAGATAATTGCTAAATCGTATTAGCGTGTGGCACAGCTGCAAACAGCCTCGAGCTCGCGCTTCGCGAAAAGTAAATTCAGACTGTAAAAGAGTAATCGAGGGGCGGGGCAGGAGTGGGACTAAAAATAAAAACTAATCGACACTAGCGAGTTTACATAAGGCATTCGAGAAAATGCATTTGCCGTAATAAGGCCGAGGAGCTCTTGTGCGCGCGAAGAGCAAAGAGTCACGTGGATATAATAATGCCAGGGTGACATCTTTACTCGGGAACAACTCGTCGTAAAATTTTTACGACCAACGCCTGTAAAAGTTACAGCCTAGTCTATTTAGGTTTCGAGGTCGAAAAAAGTACGGTAAGCTAAAATTTGGCGTAAAACTGTATTCGGATGCCGAGGCTAATGTTCGGATAGTCCCGAACGATTGGCCGCTATGTAAAGACAGTTTTTGGCTTTTACGACTGAGGAAAGCAGCTGGCAGCTGCAGCTGGAAGCGCCGAATTAAATAACAAAATATTTCCATAAGTAAGAGTTCTGGAAACAAATGTTTCCTCGTAAATTCGCTTTAATGAGATGACGTGACGCTCGATCTCACTAAATTTTAGGACGCATTCATTAATGCGGCGCAGTGCTTTTAAGAGCGCCATAACTCAGCCGCTGCAACCGAGAGACCGATAGAGCTAAGAAAAATTAAAGGCCGCATTACGGGGAACGAGCCTCGGCTTTTAATAATTGTTCCGGGGCCGGATCTTCGCAAAGGGTTCCTCCTCCTCGGAAGAGCTTGTCGCGAGCGCGAACTCCACGCGAGACCCGGAACCCGAGCTCGAAAATCGGCCAACTTCCAAGGGAAGGCATTTCCCGGACCTGGGAACTAAATTGAAGCGGTCTCTGCGGTGCGGAGCCGACATCTTTAAATTTAGTAACGGGCGCTCGTGAAAATCTCGAACCTCGTGTGCCGCTCGTATTAAAACCAATTTCCAGACGACAATAAACTGCCAGATTAATCGATTTTAAGTCAAAAAGAATTATTCGGTTACACGCGTAATGCACTTTTCCCCTCGGGCCCTCTATTTCTCTCTCCTCGTTTCTCGCTGTCCCGAGTTTCTCGTTTCTCGTTTCTCGTTTCTCGTTTCTCGCTTCTCTCGAGTGTATTCAGCAACGTCAAGCACCGAGGAGCAAGTTTTACTCCCGATTTCGCACGGTCGATCGATCAGTCGAGCGATTCACATCTTCCTATCCTCCAAGATCGTATCTCGAGTCGCGATATTAATCGACGTTCGTCCCGTTCGACGTGTTATTTCAATGGCAGCGATTCGCCGCCGCCGCCGCCGCCGCCGCCGCTTACATATATTTTACATATGTAAATGTGTTCGCAGAAATAATTTATTCGGCAAAAAGTAAGGGCACCGAGATCACATTGAAAATTGTTTGAAACTTTGTGCTGAACTCGTTCAACGCTTCCACTAACCGAATTGGAACGCAGCCTCTAAAGAAAAATATTTTCTTGATTGAAAAAAGTTTGTAATGTAATTTGATGAACAATTAAGTTCACAAAGCCCCGATCGAATCACAATTTTCCCAACTTTCAATTCGAGTTGGCATTAATTAAAGACATCGCCTAATTGTGCTGAATTACATCAGCGCGACTCTTCCTCGTGTCTTCTCGACAACGTCATTTTTCCGTTTTCCGCGATTCTCAATTCGCACTCGCGGAAACGCCCAAAAATCCCGGCTAATAAACCGCGCGAAGAGCATTTTATTCGGCGACGGAGGTGGGACTCGGATGGCCTGCCTCGATCAATGACAGTCACGTATATAAATAGAATAATGAACCGAAGCTTGGACGCACTAAATGCGATTTGAATCGATTGAATTATCGGACAAGAAAATTTTGACTGCTGGGGAACTCCGTTCGAGCGGGCGCTGATTGGCTTCAATTAACTGCAATTACAAAGGCATCCATCGCTGCAAGTTATTTAATTCAAGTGGATCCGATTTGTTGCGCTTAATGGCCAATTTTTCTCGGTGTATTTGAAGAGGTCCCTGACACTCGTCTCGGCTGTTCTTCGCATATTTACTCTTCTTTCGCTCGTACTAATTAAATGCAAATTGCAGAAGCGAAAAAAGGGAACCAAAAGGCGCGCAGTCGCAATGGGCAATCGAAGGTGTCGGCGTGGCCGCGCAATCCAAGACGCTCGATGCGCTCTTCTAGGATGACCTCTTTTTATTTTTTTAAAAAGCAAAAGCAACCAGCGCCAGCGATAAAACACGACCGCGACGAGTAAACTTATTCCTTCCTCTCCTTTGTACCAGCTTATTATTATTGCAATCATATCTGGCATTGCGCCTCGCATTTTCGCGAAAGCCCGATCTGCCAATCTGGACGAGCGATATAAATATAATTTGTACGCGCGTCTGCAGTCTAAGGCTTAGTTGGAAATGTTGCGTTTAATATCCGCGTATTTTGCGCGCAGCTAATAGTTCGGATAAGGATTAGAATTACCGAAATAACGAATGAAATTAACATATCAAAAAACGGCGTTCGTTTACTTTTCCCTCTTTCTGTCGGGAACTAATGATTTATTTCTGGAGATTATAGTTGATTTATAATGTTCCTCTTTAAAAGCTGTTATCTTATTAAAAAGAACTTCGCTATGTTTCGATGTAGAAAATGGTCGTTAAAGTTTTAGAACAATATTATGGTTTGAACAATGGCTTGTACGTTAGTAATCTGTTATCGTAAATACATCATAAATCACCGGGAACATTGAATGAAATTGATACTCGTTGAAAAAGAACCAAACAAATATTCGAAAATTATACACAACACTGTTAATGACCCCGTGTTTTTCAGGGGCCATTTTTCTCCTCCTCCCACATTAAAGGCCAAATAAAAAATCGCGACATTTTTGCGAGGCGAAGCGGCCCAGCCGCTGGGCGAAATTTATATCGAAAATTTACGGACGAGCACAGCCGAAGCCGCCACCGCCGCCCCCGACGACGTACTTTCGTCCTAGGAAATAAAAAAATATGAAAACGGCAAAGCGGCAATTTTCATTACGAGAGCTCCCACGACTTTTATTTGACACTTTCATTGGTTTTTAATTCAAATTGATAGTATAATTGTTAATAGCTCGAAAAATGAAAATAAACTTTCCGTTGCGAGTGCAGCAGAAGCAAGACTCGCTTGATAATACATCGAACCTATTTTATTTGCAGCGGTCGGCGCTATTTTTCTTCTCGAAGAAAACAACGAGGAAAATAGCGCGCCGGGACTTTTAATAAAGGAGAACGAAGAAATTGACATAATAATCCGAGGGCAGGAGGGCGAGCGCCCGATCACTCGTTAATTTCACCCCGAGTAATATACGCCGGCACTGCGAGCGCGCATAAGTCTTTGAGTTTGGAACGGACACGCGGGCATTTGTTTTATTAAATTTGCTAAAAAATGGGCAGCCCAGCTTGAAATAAGCAGGGATTAAAGGGGAGAGCGTGTGGCTGCGGTCACGGGTATCAGACGCGCTACAGCAGCTTTGTAAAGCTTGGGTATACACTGGAAAGGGCCCGGTTTTATCGCATAATTCCTACAATAACACTATAACAGCATAAGCAGGGGGAGGACCGGGGCCGCGTGTGCGTGCGCCGCCGAGTGACGCCTTCACTCGTCCGGGAATGGGAAAAACGCGCGGAAAAGGCCGACTGACGTTGCTCCCCTCCCCCCACCTCCGCCGCTCTCCCGCGGCTGCGTTTATAATCGAAACTTTATGTACGGAAGGGCCCCTCGGCCGGCTTTCCCTTTCTGTCCGCTCGGCGGCGCACTCGGAGCGTTGCAACGGAAGCCCATGGCCGCGTTAAAGCGAGACTCCCGCCTCGGCCCCTGGATTTCGAGCCGAGGAAAAGGCTGTCGTTTCTGAGTAATGGCTTTTTATACGCGCCTCCAGCGTGTCCGGCGCGGATTCTCCACAGTCTCGTTGCCGCTCTTCCTTCATTATCCGCCGGCTTCGTTTCGCCCTCATTTTTATCCCGCGCCCCGGGGCTTCTTTGGCGAGCGCCGACGGTAATTGTGGGAATGATTGCGCGGGCCGCCGCGAACCGTCGCGCGACCATCGCCGCTTCCGCCAATTCGACAAAAAGCCAACGGGAAAGTCTGGAAAAAGGGCCGCTCCCTCGGACGACATCGTCTCCTCCGCCGCTGCGCCGGCGCTGCTTAGAAAAAGCGATCGACACGATCCACCCGTCGAGATTACACAAATGATGTTGTGCTGGCGCTCCTGTCGTCGGGAATAAGGAAGCGCTTTTAGCCCGAGCGGATAAGCTCGATGAAAAAATAACGACATCGTGCCAAGTCTCGCGCGAGTTCAATCTATTCCGAAAAAATCCTACGTAACGTCTTAACGTTGCTTAGCTCCCATTATCGCGCAAACACGCTTTTTCCAACTCCGCGTAATAAGGATGAATCTACATTTAGCGAGTCCTTAATGCACTCGTACTCGCACTCGCAGCATCATTTATTATTTGTTTCCACAATTTCAGCTCTCGCGACTGTAATTGCACCATTGCTTAAGCGCGCGACACAGGACTCGCCGTAATTTTTCTTAATTACGAGAGAGGGGCTAAGTGCCTCCGCGTTTTTTCACCCGCGCCGCTGCTTCCTGCTTTACAATGCCGCTCTCTTCGTTCTCCGCGACTCGCGAGCGCGAATCAGCAGCTCGCTATTATTGTCGTTGCTGCCGTTGCGAGGTGACAAGCGCATTTCGCGATTCGCATCCAACTTATATCGCAATTAAGAGGCAAAGCCAAGGCGATCGCGCGTCCACTCGTCGCATCGGTGCAACTCCTGTTTTGGAACGAAAATTTGCAACTCGGTTCGCTCGTTTGCATCGCCGATACCGATGCCAAAATCGTTCAATTGATCATTATTGACGTGCGTATTCTTCACGCGTCAACGAAGCAATTTCTCGCTATCGGTACACGGAGATGTAGGTTTGCGCGGACGCCGACTTTAATTTTCGTTCGCTAATTTCCGCCCTCAAAACTAGCTGCGCTAATTCATTAACGAGCGCTCTCCTTCGCGAGTGCGGAATTAATAGCGCGACAAAAAGATGTCATCGGCATCTTGGCATCTTCCTGATCGAGTCGAGGACGCGTCGCGACAATCGAGAGACTCGGCGCGGAGCAACGTGGATGGCGAAAATTGCGTGTGCGAACAACGATTAATAATTAATGCCGGCCGGCACTTGGCTGGGCCGCAAAACATCCAGCAATAGCGCGCGAGTCCGAGACGACAGGTAGTCGTCGAAGAGGAAAAGACTAATTACACGGCTGAAGAAGTCGGAGTGCGATTCCGTGTTGCTGCCGCCTCTCGCCTCCTATCCGCAGCGCCCGCCGCCGAAATTCCGCCAAGACTAATGAGCGACAAGTTTGGCCGTCGCCGGTCGAACCCAAGGCGACCGGGCGGGTGGGAAGCGAGGAGGCGTAAAACCCATGACGGATGAGCCCAAAGTTCCGGCATTGACGAGTGCCAGTGCGGATGGGAGCGCGACACAGGCACCGTATTAATTCCCGTCTAGTTGCTCCACTTGTAATTGTAACGGCTCGCAGCCGATAATCCTGCCCGGGGGCAAGTCGACGGTGACGGCGTCTCCTCCTTTTTGCAGACCCACGCCGCCGAGGCGCTCGAGACGCGAAACAGGCGCTGCTGGTTGCGGTAACGCCAACAGTCGCACGGAGATTTCGCTAAGGAGGGAAAATACGCTGCGGCTGCGGCCGGACTCCCGAATACAATAATGTTAGCCGATTTGGTTTTCCCTCCGCGTGCGCAGCGCGGATTATAAATTTACATGAGAAAATGTTGACGTGGAAGTTTATAGAAATTTAAATGTATTTTTCGTTGCCCGCAGCGCCGCCGCGCTCGCGCTTATATCACATTATTTTACATTTTCCTCCGGCGTATAATGCTTCCTCGAGTCACGCGCATGAAAATTTTCGCAAGCAACTTGTCCATACATTCTATTTATTACTCTATTCCGTGTAAGCATTATCCGAGGCCAGGCAAGTTGCACACAACACTTGTTATGTTTCGGGAAGTTGAAATTTTTCGAGCGTCTCTTGTAAAATTCCCGGCAATGCGTAAAACTTTCTACAATTCGTATGGGAAATTTTTCTCTATCGGACGAGGGACGAGAAATTTAAATACCAAATCAGAGGTTTTAACATAGCGAATAGTAATGGGGCCGTCCCTCGCCCGCTCCGCAGGAATTTTCAATTACGACTTTTGACCCACTCGACGCCGATGTCCGATCGCTTTAATTTCTTCATTTTTTTTTTTAAATTTTAATCTGGTGCCGATGAAACGCGTCTCGCGCCCAGCCATTAATTGCCCGCGAGATATTAATTTCGCGAGCCGCTCGCTTAAATTCACACACCACCACTTGCAATTCGCAATCGTAAGAGTTGGGGCAAAAACTCAGCGCAGTCATCTCCTCGTTTTTTATCGAGCGCGAGGATAAAAACCGGCTGATGAAATTAGCGTTGAATTATTTTCGTGTCGGAGCGAAGGATCGAGTGGAGGTTATCGAGTGCCGGCCAAGTTCGGAGGTCAGGCCGGAGGGACAAAGTTTCGGGCGAGCGGCTGGTCTTACTTGCGTTAGCGCTCGCCCGGTGTCGCCTCTCGATAATCAAAAGCAAATTCTGCAACTCCTCGTCGCGATCCAATTAAGCCGCGGGGTGAAAACTCGGGCCTTCTCGCGGGGCCGACAAAAAGCTTGATATGGAATTAATTTTAAATTATTCGGTGTAGTAGTGTGTTGTCGGACGCAGGACTGCGTACAATGTCTGCGAGAGTCGAAATGAGCTCGAGTCCGTAGTGGTAAGTGTCAGTCGAGTTACAGAATGTTATTAAAGAAACGTAATTTGTGTCTGGACATTAGGTACGCTTGGTGAAATCGACGTGACCATAAAAATACCGATTGCTGTGGCCGAAAACTCGACTGTCAAGATGACTTGCGATTACGATCTGCGCTCGATGCCATTGTATTCGGTCAAGTGGTACAAGAGCAGGGATGAGTTCTACAGGTTTATCCCGAAAGAGATGCCATCCAAGTCCGTGTTTCCACTCCTCGCAGCAAAGGTCGACGTAAGTAAAGAGACGCCATTTTTTATCGTGTTTTTACAATGCCGCAGTGTGCACTTTAACTGTACAAGGAATCACAATAGTCATTGCGATAAACGATACGTGGCCAATCGAATATTTGATTATACGGTACCGCGGCCGCACCACTTTTTGCCCCGTTAAAGGCGCCATTTTTTACGCTGAAATCGTGTGTCATTCCGCGGTTTGTTAGAAAGCATTCAAAACCTCTAAATCGAGGTATTGATTCGCGGCAACGAATGTATCAGGAGCCGGGAGTCGCTAATCCAGCCGAACCTCGACTCGCGCGATTCGATCTCGCCGAGTAATTACCGATCGAATAATGCCTTTATTAATTAATACATCGCTACAGCTCGGCCGACTGCTCCAAGACGGTTTCGCGCAACCCAGCGAGTCTTGGATTTCACGTTTCACGGGGTCCAGGCCGTCCGTCCACCGCGAGCCGGGGGGCGGCAGTATAGCGGCGTCGATGCGCTCCCGAGTAATTATCTCGCCTACCGGTAACGCGATAATCGACTGGCCACCGGAGCCATCTAGTCGGAAACCGAAGCCCCACGCACTTGCTACGAGACTCCGAGCGCTCGGTTAAATTGCGGTCGTAATCTGCTCGTGCTTAGACTGTTCCGACCGCGAAAGTATTTCGGACGAGCGTTCGGCTGCGCCGTGCTTAAACTACATTGAGTATCGAGAGTAATCGCGGTGATTAGAAAGCGCGTAGTCCTCTGGCTGTCGAGCCACGGGCGGTCCCGCTAAAAGGGGAAGAGGAAGGGGCCGGGGCAAAAAGTTTGGGCAAAAAGTGGAGAAAGGAAGGCCGTCGAGGCACACTAGAGTCCTTCGATCGATTTCCCGTGTTGTACCGTTGCAGAGCTGCCACACGACGTTTGCGTAAATACTTAATAAGCGAATTGGAATTGCATCGCGACTCTAATAATGATTTCTCGCGCGGACGTGGAATCACGCGTCACCGGCCGGCGGCGCGATTAAAATTCCCCAGCCAGCCGGAAAAATGTTGCCTTACCGAGTGCGCGCGACACTGTTATCCGGCCTATAAATGCTTGAAAAAAAGGTAATTAAAGTTGGAGGGGGGGAGGGGAGGGGAATTTATTGGCGAGGCAGCGAGAGTAAAAAGTCTGCGCGCAGATGCGACCGATTGCTCCAGTTCTCGCGGGACCTGCGCAGGCAACCGATGCAACTGCCGAGCCGCCGATCGCATTAGCGGGAGAATAATAATTACGCTTGATGCTCGTATATTCGCGGCTGTCGGTGACAGAATATCCGCGCGCACCAGCAATGGGCTGCCGTGAATGGCCGCCGCGGAAAGAGCCGTTAAATCGTCGCGGCAAAAGGCGGATAAATAGGGGCCTCCTCGCGATTCTGGCCGCGTGATAGTAACGAGAATGGACGCCGGCGCACGATGGATTTTCAATTAGATAACGCACCGGCGGCGAGAAGGTGGCGACGGGCGCGGATGATAAACCCGTCACCGCGATAAATTCGCGGAACAGCTGCGAGCCCCCGAATCCGAATGCCGTTGCATTATTAAAACGGCCGCCCCCGCGCCGAGCCCGAAAATTTACGCGAAGGGCTCGCAGCCTCCAGCCGGTTATCGATTCACCTTTTTCCGCGCCCCGCGTGCGCTAACGACTTATTCCACCACTTTTTACGACTCCGGCGGCAATGGCCGCCAGCTGGGACTCGTCCACGCACGCGCCCCCGCGACCTGCCGCCTCGGGCTCGGACTCGGACGCGAACGCGAACGCGGAGTGGGGGCCCCGGACTACTAACGACATCGCGTAATTAATCGGACGCGCACCAAATCAATTCTTAATAAACGGCCGGAACCGCGGAGCTGCGTCTGACGACACTTAATTAACTCGACTGAACTGGACGCGCGCGGCTCGTCCTCCCGTCCGAGCCGATGATTAATCGATTAATCGCTGCTTCTCGACCCGCAGTTCAACCGGAGCGACGATCACAGCGTGATCCTCAACAACGTGGAGCCGAATCTGGCCGGCAAGTACCGCTGCGAGGTCTCCACCGAAGGACCCACATTCATCACGAGGACCGAGTCCGGCTACATGCACGTCGTCAGTAAGTACAGCATTTCACTGGCCCCTCCTTTCCTTTTTTTTCCTCCTCTCGATCTGTAACGCCGCTGCTTATTTCGAAATTAATCGATCCGCGCAGTTGCCGCCGCGTCTGGATCCTCCGGTCTTTTTCTACTGGAAACGCAGTGTTCCGATTGCGGACGGTGGGCCAACTGTTCCCGAAGATGCTTTTTAGCCTCGTGCCGGATCGGTAACGCGCGCGCGTCAACAAAGTTGGATTCGACGCGAGTCAGTCACGCGTCGCGAACAACGAGGCAAGCGCCACTCAACTCCTCTTCCCAGCGGCGTTCCGTGAAAACTTTAAACGCTTACCGGCCGGCGCAGCGCTCTATTAATACCACTTGGACAAATCGGCGCTTTCGGTTTTACAACGTTTCGGGCATTTTATTCGAGCCTCGGACGCCACTGAGCCAAGTGTTTTTCCGCGGACGGGCACGTGACTCCTGGGAGGGGCGGACTTTGGGGCACTTTTGAGGGTTTAGCCAGGCACCGGTGCCGCGCCGGTGGAGAAGCTCGGGAGAACGTCGCCGAGGCTCGTTTCGCCGTGAAATCCGCCGAATGTTGCCGGGCCGGAGAATAATTGAAACTGATAAACTCGGGGAGAGAGCCTCGAGTCGGCTCTCGGGGTTTTAGCAGCGGCCCGCGCCGCAAAAACAGATCGATAAGGCGGCGGAGGCTTTTGTCAATGCGCAACCTGGCGAGGAGGAGCCGGGGGGTCGAGCTACCGCTGCTGATTCCGAGACGAATCCAGCCGTCCGCTTTTTGCGCGGATTGCTCGCGCCGCGAGGCAACGAGCCGAGGTGCTCGCGTCATCGAAAGGAAGACAGCCGCGAGAAAAAGCGGATAAAGGGGATTGCGCGGCGACGTTGACCTCTCCTCCTGATCCTTCTCTTTGTTTCGCTTTCTTTTCAACGCATCCG
Source organism: Platyscapa corneri (assembly GCA_018907185.1). NCBI lineage: Eukaryota > Metazoa > Arthropoda > Insecta > Hymenoptera > Agaonidae > Platyscapa > Platyscapa corneri. The sequence continues at coordinate 2,487,590 of JACCHW010000023.1, read as the reverse complement.
TTCGCAATCTGCCCACGTGCGCCGTGAAAGCGAGTCGTGCCAATGCTCACTCTCTCTCTCTCTCTCTCTCTCTCTCTCTCTCTCTGGATGGATGCATTGTCGCCGTAATCGCACCCGGTGAAAACGCACTTGGCCGCAGGCTAACCTCTCCCGAGTCTGGCCGAACCTTTTTCACTTATTCGCTCGGTCGAAAAATTGCCTCTCTGTCTAATCCCCGGTCGGGCGATGTCTCTCTTCTTTTTCCAGTTCGCGAGGACGAGGACGAGGTCGACGAAGAAAAAGGAAGAGGAGCCAGACTAATAATATGCTTGACTTTCACTTTGCACACGCGCTTAATGAAAATCGAAGGATCGCATCACTGGCTACACGAGTTTGTTTGTTAATGGGTCCCTGCAAACTTTCCTGCGTTCTACTGATAATGGATCGTTCCGTTACTTTGATTCGGTTGGATTAATAAATTTACGATCCATCGGGACGATTTGCGGGATTAAAAAATACACGACAACTCGGTTGCTGGATGCAGCTCTTGGCTGATGGTCTCCGCAAAAGTGCCGTAAACTAGCAATTACCTACCGTTTCGTTCTTGCTTTCAACAATTTCTATAAATCATTCTTAAAATGCTAATATTATGAATGTGGAGTATAAAATCCTATTTTTCATTAATACCTTCGCGCGGGCTAAGTATATCGTGCATTGCCGCGAGAATGCCTCGGCTTATAATCGCACATCTGCCATTTTAATAAATTCAGTTTTCTTTAAGTCGGAGTCACGTTTGAAAAAATTCAATATTCTAAATTATAGTAATAAAAAATACTATACACAAGAGAGGAATAAAATGAATTTGCAGAGTCTGGCATTTTCTTATACTTACACTACCAAATCATTTATTTTCTTAATATCATACAAGATAAAGTCGAAAGTTTGAATACAGAGTATCGGAGTGTCCGTACTGTATAGTGTATAGTATAATAGAGCGAAATAAAGTATAATAATATGAGCGTTTTACTACCATATTGAACAAATTATACGAGACAGAGCCGTAACTTATTATTACTCTATATTGCTTCCATTGCTTTACAAAAGAACGCGCTTAACGCAAATATTGAAAAGCGAATGAAATAATATAATGCATTGATTTTCGTTGAATAAAGCCTTTATTCTTTATTGTTGTAGCTGGACGTGATTATCTCAAAATTTTCACATTTCAAATGAGACATAATGTTTCGATTGAAAGAACAAACAATTAGCAAATAAAGCCGCTGAAAATGAAATTTTATACCGCCTTTTATGCAGAAGCTCGTTTGATAATATATAGGGATACGTTGTCCCACGATAATTAACAAAGCCTTCGCCAAGCGGTTCGAGCAGCCATTTTAATTTAATCTTGCAACTCGCAACAGCTGCAAATAAAATTATCGCGTCCTGCACGCGGCAATCGCGCGCAATCGGAAATGATCTGTTAAAATATGTCCAATTAAAAAATCAAGCTTCGAATAGATTAATCGCGTTTTTACTAAAATCTCCGACTACGTGGCTGAGTTCGCGTTATTTAGAAATCCACTAGCTATCGGCCCGGATGGCGGCGACTATATTTATGGAATCAAAGTGTTTTATTGGTCGATCTATCGGCAATCACACCTTAGCCATCGACGCGAACGAGCACGACAAACCGTTTGCGAGTTCTTCGATGTGAATAATCCGTGCAAAGTATCGGTAATACTTGGGGAGTCGCAGTTTCAGCACTCCATAATTGCTTCGGATGTCTTCGAACCGGTCGACGCGATAACATTGACCGAATGAAGCTGAAAAATATGGCTAGACAAAGCAAAACCGAAATTAAAGAATTGGAACGAAAGTTGTTTTTGTCAGTATTGAGTTGGACACGCGCGCAGAAGAGCGACGAGCTTTTGTCACTTTACAAAATGGTATTTGTTTCGCGCGAGCTTAGACGTTTCGAAAATAAAAGAAAAGTTCCGCTGGAAGTGCTGCGTTTGCACGCATAAATCTGCGCCGCCGCATTTACATTGAACACAAAACGTAATACGGAAATAAATTAAACAATAATTGCACGGGCATCCATCGTTCCGAAACAAACGTACAATGCATTTCAAATCCCGGAGCGAACGTACGAGCGGGAGAGCCACGCACACGTACAAGCCACCGAGATCGTATCTCGGAGCGTATTTCAAGCCACACATCTTCTTTGCCCCGCGAAACGCGCAGTCCATTTCTGACTCCAGTTGTGCAGTATTGAAAAAATCGAGGAAAACAGTTAAGGATGGCTCGGAGATTGCATAAAGCAAATTTCAGAGTATTTCGATCTCCTTCCAATTTACGATACGCGCTTGCGCGAGCGGCCAATGCGTTTTGCGAGCCGCGGGAGAGATCGACCCCAAAGTATTGAAATAGGAAGCGCATTTTACCGAGCAAAGAAGAAGAAGAAGAAGAAGAAGAAGAAGAAGAAGAAGAAGAAGATGCCTGGTCACGGCGACGTCGCGAGATGCAATCTCCGCGACAAAAACACCTGCAGGCCACTTTTATCGAGGTTCTGTTAACTTTCCAATTTTAAGTATCGCTTTTCGTTCGGCACCATCGCGGGTGCCGGGCCAATTATAATGCCCCTCTGCGCTCCCCAGTCGTGTAAATTCCCGATATCGAACGGTTATTCAGCGAGAGCGCGGCGAATTAATTATGCATTACGCGATAGCCAGAGATGCAATTTCGCGTCATCGGGACGCGCGCGGGAGTGAGACAGAGAAAAGGAGCGGAATTGACAAATTACAGGTTCGTTTTTACGCGCCCCAGCGCTTGTCAGCGGCGAATATTCGAGCGGACGTTTCTCGCTCGAGCGCCCACGAGAAGCCCCAGGCGATCCCCGAGAGCAGAGAGAGAGAGAGAGATAAATACGGTTAAGAGGAGAAAATAAGAAAACCGTGGCGGGGGCTGCGACAGTTTCGCGAGCGGCAGGAGGAAGTTCCGGCCCTTGCTCACCTCATTGTTGCGCTCTCCCACACAATGCCCCGCAAACGAACTGCGGATTGAGATTAGCCGCGCAGTTCAGGTGTGCTCCGTTGAAAAATGAAGAAAAATGAAGAAAAATGAAGCGCGGCCATCTTCGGCTCTTGACTGTTCCTTTTTTGCGGCGCGGCCCGTTCTGTAAATGTCTTTGACAGCCAATAAGACGCAAATGGAAATAAGCGAAATTTGTCATCCCCGAGATAAGTGGGAAAAATGCTTAATGCGCGTCGCTTAAAAATACAAGCGGTTCGTAATTCCCCGAGGGACTCGCGCGAGTCGAGCGGGAGGAAATAAAACTCGACGAGCGCCTCATCCCCGTCCATTTATTGCTCACAATGGCAACGGCAATAGCAGTCGTCCGCTCGTAATGAATTCCTCCGAGTCCGTAAAATGGGCGATAGAGCCGAGATCCTATTTTCTCGCCTCGACGTTTATTCGCGATCGGCGCTGACGCGCTCTTCCTACCCTCGGCAGCGCCGCCCCCCCCCCCCCCCAGCACCTCCAGCACTTAACACGAATGCCAACTGTTCGCAGGGCTGCCCAAGGGAAACGTGACGGCCCGCGTGGAGAAGCCCAAATACGCGCTGGGCGACACCGTCCGAGGCAACTGCACCGCTCCGCCAGGAAATCCAGCGGCGAACATAACCTGGACCGTCAACGGACATCCGGTAAGTGCCACCTCGAGTCCCCTTCCCAGAAGTAAGTGGGCCGGACTCCAGCCCCAGCCGGCCGCAATAACTATTTCGAATGACTTTGGTAGTTCCGCCTCCGAGGGGGGAGGGGGACTCGTCCTCTGCAGGTATGCACGCGCCGGGTCTTGATTTACGGGCGTCGGCTGCCTCTCGCCAACTATTCGCAACTGTTTTTCCCGGCTGCCGTGTCAGCATTCCGTTTCCATTGTTTTCCGGCCGCGGCAACAATTGCCGAACGCAAAAGTCGAAGTTGCATCGCGCTCGAGGCGCCTCGAAAAATCTCGTAAAGATAACGCCGACCAAAGCGCACGGATGAATGTACTCCGTCTTAATTAAGAGAACCTCGGCTGGGCGTAAAACGTATCGATACGTCGCGAGCTTTTAACGACGCGCGAATAAAACGAATTTCGCTCATTTTATAGGGGAAGGAGATTTAATTAAACAGAGACAGCGGCGCAACGCTATCGCCGAAAATGCGCGTTTATGTGACTTTTATGCGATTAAAGCTTTTGAAAAGCAGGAAGGAATCCGGTTCGGCGCCGGCGAAGCTCGACAATTATTTGCCGGGCGACGCGCAACCGAACGACCCGGAGCCCCGACGCGCTAAGACGGCCTGGCCCGAGCACTAAAATGGAAGCGCGAGACTCGCAGCCGCCGTCGCCACGGAGACGCTCAACCGGAAGCTCGAGTGCATATCGTCTGCGCGTCGAGGAGCGACGTTACGAGTAATCGCCGCTCGTGGCGAGTCAGGAAAACGCGCTTCCGGTGTCCGAGATTTTCAATTCCGTGCCGCCAATCACTCGGGGCGTCATTGCGGCCCGCCACGCCCTCCCGCGATAAAGCAGCCGCCGAGGAGCCATCCTCGCGAGGACAGGCCCCTTTGCATAATAATCGGGATGACGCGCTCGCGGTCCCGGTGCTGGTGCGCTACACGCCGCGATTTGCACATTTACTCCGCAGAAACGCGAAATCGATGCGGCCCGAGGGGGGAGGGTGAGAAAAGCGAGCAGCGGCGAGGCACAGGCGAATCCATTCCTCGTCCGCCGGGAAATGCATTAGCGAAAGTCGCTATTCCGCCGCGGGATTAACCGCGACTTTCCGCTCGACTCTCTTTATCTCCTCGGAGGCCGACTGCCGTTCGATACCCGCCGCGACTCGATAAATGCTCTCGGCGATGGGTTAGGGGCCACCCCCGTCTCGGGGCGAGGGCCCGAGCGTCGTTGGACGCCGCGGCCGGTTCTCCCGTTGCCGGGAGGCCATTACCGCGGGCTGCTCCGGAGATCCTTTTCGACGATTAAAAATGCACGCTAGAGTGCGGGCCGGGTTGCGAGTGCTCGGGCGCAAAAAGCCTCGTCGCGCTCGAAGAATAATAAAAGAAAGTCGCGTCGGCTGCGTCTCTGCTTTTATCCGGGTGCCGCGTCATTATTATCGCACCCCGCTTAAGTTCGCCGTCGCGAGACCAGATTACGCAAGACTTGGAAATTTCCCGGGCAAAGCGACTGAAAACGCATCTCGAGCGGAATTCGGACGAGCTCTCGGCGACGCTTGTCTCGGCTAACGGCGAAATGAGCAAAAAATGAAAGCCCGGCAAACCAAAAAACGAAGGAGCGATGGGTTGTCGCCCTAAAGAGACGGCATTTTTCATTAATAATTCATGTTTCGTAATTTAAGCGAGCGCCGGAGATCTCGATCCCCGCTCCTCGTCTGCGCCGATCGGACGAAATATTCTTCGAAACGAAAGCCCCGCGATCCCGACCCGATAAACGCGCCTTTTTATCGCCGGCGCTCGAACGCGCTGCCATTATTATGTCGCGTATAATATTACAATTCAGCGTTACGTCGTAAAGACGTCGTTATAAGTGTGAGTATAAACGCTCCGGCGCTACGTCCCGAACAATTCGAGAAGAATCTTTGAATGCAGCGTTAGCGCAATCGATAGTTGTAAAGGTGCGCGCAAGCTGTTTTATCCCCGCACTCCGCTTTATCCGAAACCACTCAAAATTCTCGAATTATCCTGCTGTTATCTCAGTTTGGCGCGGCGCTCGTGCGCAAACTCGGCCGACACTTGTAAGCGCGCGAATCCCCGAGCGCAATCCGAATTATTCGAAGCGCGCGAGGCTCTTGAGCGAAGCGTCAATCGCACACTGTACTCATATTCTCATCTCTCGGTATGTAATAAGTAAATTCAGGAGTCGCTATTTATCCACGACAAATGGTAAGTACTCGCGCTATTGCCCCAAGCTACGGGAGATATCCCGCGAATTCCGTCGTGGCGGCCGAATCCTTGATGTTGCGAAAACGCGCCTCCGTCCAGTCGAGCTCCGATTTATCATTTAGAATTGAGGGCCGCGCGGGACTTTGATTTGAAACGGCTCGGCCATTGTAATCGCGTCTGCGAAAAGGAAAAGCTCGGGGGATGCGCCGATCGATGGCCGCAGCAATAGCCGACGAGGCGAAGGAGGCGGGTGAAAAATTTCGCGCCTCGGCGAGGATCGAGGCGAGGCGCGCGGTGACTTTAGATTTTTGACTCGGCGGAAGTGGGCCAAGGGGGAGGCGCGCTCGTTAATTTACATCTTGTCCCGATGCGAAGACACGCATAATGCAAAGTTTTCCTACAAAGTTAAAAACTCACTCAACGTCTCCAACTTTTATTTCCCGGTAATTCAATTGGCAAGCTCCGCGGGACGGCTCCGAGAGCTTTAAAAGTTCCCGAACGGAAATGGAAGGCGCAAAAACCGGGACAGCCCGAGGGGCTCGGGCTGGGGCTGGGGAAATAAGACGCGGCGAGGGGGGGGGGGTTGAATCGCAACGGCAGCCCGAACTCGGGCTCGTCGCCCCAATTAATGCGGGTGTATCGAGAAGCCGGAAGTGTAAAATCAGGGGGGGACGGTCACCGGCAACGTCGCCGAGCGCGAGAAACAAATGTCACTCGTGGATAGTAAATCCAGCGGTTCAACGACGTGCGGAATGTTCTCACAGTGCGCGCGCGCGACTGCCTACGGGCGCCGCGAGCAGGAAATAAACTTGCGACTTTATATATGTGTGCGTAATAATGCCGCGGAGCGATTTACTCGACGTCTACCATCGTACATCAAAATTTCTTTCCATTCCACCATCTTACCTCTTTATCTCGTGCTTAGTACTTCTTTCTCCTAGTCCCATTTTTTATCCTCTCCTGCTTTCATAAAGCGAACGGTTTATGATCCCCCGGCGCCCGCTCCACTTCTCTCTTTTCCATTCGCGCTTCTGTCTCCCGATGCATATTTTTTCTCCTGCCCCTTTTCAATCTTCATTTATAGCTTCGGATTTATTCTATCTGAAAAATGATAAATTCAGTAACTCGTAAAGTGTTTAACTTTGCTTTTATCATTATTGCTTTCCTCGAGGAAGAAATTGTCAGTTCGCTTATAAAAAGCCAACTTTCGTTCCACGGCTTCCGCCCGTCCACACGCACTCCTCTATTTTTATTCGATGCATCAAATTACCCGGGTATTTCTTACAGGTACACACTCGCCTCCTAATGCTACCTGTGATTCTGCGCTATTAGCCACATACCGTACTTAGTGGCACTCACCCTCTCGGTCCGCACATTTCCACATTTTCGCGATTTCGCAAATAACAGCGGCAGCAGCGGCTGATTATCGTCTTCGGGACGCGACTCCTGCCAGATCTCGGAACACACACGCGTGAGAAGTAAAATCGAACGCTCGGAACAGAAATGCGAGCGAAAATTGGCGCGATCGGAGCGAGTGCCGTAGACGCCGCCGAGCCCCAAACGCCAGGTCGTCGTATTTGTCGACATTTTGCAAACACAAACTGCGAGTCGAAACGTGGTGGCGAGGCGCGGCATCGGAGCCTCGAGCGATTCCAGGGCTGTAGAGAACCGCGCAAGACCGCGATAATGCACTTTTGTTCGCGCCGCCATTTGCAGTTGCATCCGCATATCGCTGCTCGAGTTCGGTCGGACTTTATCGAGTCTAAATAATCTTGGGGCTGGCGTTTCTTACTCTTACCTCGGCTCGTTATGAATATTTACGCGCGTCTCACCGCGATGACGTGCGACGGTGCGAACAATGCCTTTTTCCGGATAAAACCTCCGTTTAATTGCAATTCAATGGGACGTACAACGTGTGAACAATGTTCGCCTTAAAAATCGCACCTCTCCCCCTCCCCCCCCCCCCCCACCACCACCACCACCACCCATCCACCCACCCACCCACCAAACAAGACAGCCAGCCGAGCGATATAATATTCGCTATTTGATTACTATTGTTAATTTATGTTATCTGCAGGACTCACACGTATATTATTATCGAGTACGGCTAGACTGTTGTTCCATCAGATAATGGCAAACATATTTTTTAGGATTTGCGCGACAACAATAGGAAATTTAAAAGGATTTAATTAGCGAGAACGATGTGAAAAGTTTTGTCAAGCGGCAGGAAAAAACTTATTATGTGCATAAATGTTTATCTTGTGGATATCGTGACTCGTAAAAGCACTAAATCCCAAACAAACGTAACTGTTATTTTATCATTTAAATTAATAAAGGTCTTTTATTTTCCGTTTGATAATTATTGCGCGTAAGTGAAACCGTGAATTAAGAGAAGTAATTAAAAAACACGCGAATAATATGGCAGTGAAACGCGATATATTCCATCGGAGCTGGTATCCGCGGCGCAATTTGAAAGTCAAAATTTACAAAGCAATAATGCAAAATATAATTCACACTGCCAAGCTGGAGCTTTATTATACGCCGCGCAAAACGAAAAATTAGAATATTTCGAAAGGGAAGCGTTTGGAAAAGTGGGCGCCAATGCTCCGACAATTTTATAGATCTCGCTAGCTTGTTGATCGAACGATTAAATCGGGCAGACCGCGATGGGCCGCCCGTAGCTAAAGCGGAGAACGAAGGAGCAATGGGTAGGATTTTAGCAGGAAAGCACAGGATCTTGGGGCAGACCGAAACAACGATGAGGAGATGATAATCGTAAACAGGATTCGAGAGGAATAAGATAGGATCTATGCATTTTGCAGGAAGCGGCCGAGCGGTGCTCTTGCGTTGATGAGCCAACTTTGACCTTTTGAGTTTCTAATATCGAATAATAGTAGCGACAACAACGGATTTACGCTCGATAACTAAGCCCAATAAGCCCAAAATAGTTGCATAAACAATTGAAGATTTTTGTGCGAGTCAGGTTTTACGTAAAATTTTATTACACACTGTTTTAGAGCTTAAAGTTAATAGAGCGGAAAGCGCGCAATGCAGCTCTGCTGCGCTCGATCATCGACGTCTCTATGCGTCTCTATCGCGCGTCTACACTGACAAATACTCGATTGAAAGAAGCAGCTTGTTAAAGCCTTTGGCTGACTTTTATTCCAACTCCATGCAGGAGCACGCGAAACGTCTCGCACTCGAAAGACCAACTCTGTCGCCCAATGGGGTTATCGAATAACGGCCGAGTGGTTTTTACACGCTCTTTCCACGTACCCTCGCACCGAGTCCCAGTCCACATTCTCTCGGCCCTCTGATTTATTTTCAATTTTATCAGTTGGACTTCTCCGCCTGTTGAGGGATTGGCGGCGCTTGCGCCCCCGAGACCCTGATACTTCGGAGCCACCACCACTTGTCAAAGTTTCACGACGATACGCCGAGGAGAATAATTTTTCCTCCTCACTTTTAGTGCAAAATTCGATAAAGCATTCGTGCGTCGAATATAAATAATTTTACGTCTTCGCGACACTTGCGCAAGACTCGGGAAAATATGCGCTCCCGGTCGGCGATTTCTCTTTCTTTTCCCTCCTCGAGGCATCATCGGCGAATCAATAGTTGAGCCTTAAATGCATCCTATCGGCCTTTTTCCAAAATAAAAAGCTAATGGCACAAAAAGCTAATGTCGAGTGGAGAACTATAAAGGTGCATTCAAAACGCGTAATGTAGATCTAAATTTAATGAAAATCATTAAACGAGTAATGAAACTTGGTGTTATCTATATAAGCCACTCAGGCTCTAATGCAGAAAGCACCATAAATTAGAAAACAAAAATAAAAAATTGGAAAAAAGTAGAATACAAATTACTAGTCTTCGGGGCAGTAATTTCATTTTTAATTAAAAAACCAAGAGAAAAGGGAAAAGGTCCTCGATAAGAAATTCGCACCCGAACGTAAATTATTCCCGGTCATTTGTAAACTTTAAATATTGTTCGAAGCTTAACATTGATACGGCGGATGATAATGTTTTTGAGAGATAAATTGTTGAAATGCGTCGATCATTCGACGGCCAATCGATCCGAATAACTTTTCAAATTAAATAATAGAAGCTTTTAATGGTAAGCTTTCATCGATGGCGCCTCGGCAATAATTTCAAGTCCAAATATTCAACCTTCGTTAATTAAGTTCGATCTTAACCGATCGATAATTTCAATTTCCCCGGTCAACTTCTTATTGTCAATTCTAAATGCCGAAGCGAGCAGAGGCGCCGCAAAAATTGACAATCCATAAACATTACGGCTGATATTTGATTATAAATACAATATTGACTTTAATAACTGAAAACACACAAAAGCCACTTTATTAAAAAATGTAACCGAACGCTTTAATAATAGATACATTTAGGGGAATAGACGAGCGGCGGCGTATTTTAGCTGGGGTGTTGCCGAAAAATACGTACGATTAATTAAAATTATAACGCGGCAACGGGCCTTGAATTAGCCAAACCATTTTATTCGGCTAAGCGAAAAAAGAGCTTCTCAGGTGAGCTTCGCGATAAAACTAATAATAGCCCCCCTTCGATACAACGCGAATTACGAAGATTATAATTCATGGTATATTGGCTAAATTAAAGGGGGCGCCGGATACTCGAGCCACCAAAATTCATCAGCTCTGCAAAATGAAAGATAGACTCTATATTATTAATAAGCACCTCGGAGTTGGTAATTATAATTTACTCCTAACCTAAAGACATGGGAAATTTAATTTAAACGAGAACGAAGATTGATTCGCGAAAAATGTAAATCGCAGCCCCCCAGAAAGGGGGAATGCCTCTGAAACAACTTGTTTCACAGTCTCGACGATAACCTCGCGCTGATTGGGCCCAAGTATTTTGCGCGATTATCGCTAATTATTGCGCCTATTTCGCATCGCTCTAACAAACTAAACTTGTTATAAATATTATATTGAATAATCGGGGAAGGCAGTTCGGTAGAGCTCCTGTGCAATTAAAACTGCGCAATAATGGATTTAACCCGACATTACGCTCTTTGAAAGTGCCCGTTACTATTATTATTATCATTATTATCAGCGTCATTGTCATTATTATTATCACGGTTATTATCATTATTGATATTAATTGGCTCTCTCAATTAGGAATGCATTAGAACGTACTTTAAATTGTTTTAAGAAAGCACTCGCGGAATTTAAACGTGCAAATCCTCCGAACCTTCGTATAACGGTTAATTCCATCCGCGCGCGCGCGCGCGTGTGTGTGTGTGTGTGTGTATTAATTTCAAAGCTCCCTTGATTGATAAAACAAGTATTTGTTCGCTCTCGCTGCTCGTGGTGCGCGTTTTCATTTTTCCACGTACTTTATCCATTTGCCCGGGCAAAGCACAGGTTGCGCGTTTAATATTAATTTCTATTGACTTTTGTAAATACGCGTTTTAGCGATTCTGATGCTGCATAAAATTAACCTGCTAACACGTCGTAGATTATCCGGATATTGCGCTATTAAGCGACTGCGACGGTATCAACGCAGTTACTCGGTATTCGGTTCGGTGAAACGCTAATTGACAAAAGTACTTGGCTTTGGCTTATTTTCGATATTTGCGGGGCGCAATTGGTGTTTGCCATATTTGCCGAAAAGAATAACCTACTCGTTCGGCTCTTTTAACGAGTGCTGATGGCGCGTGAAAATACGAATGCAAGATTGTGCGCCCGTCGGGGCTGGAAATAATTTTATACCGCTCGGGCATCTCGGGTATCCATTGTCGTCGACTCCTCGAGACTCGCTAATGTGCCCGAAACTTAACTTGTTTGCTGAAAGAAGGCGAGGCGCCGTTCTTAGGAGTTGAAAATTCTTTAAACCAGTTAACGCATAAGCAGAGCCCCCGTTACCCTGTAATTAATGGAAATAATAGGCTCGCGTTCAAATTGACAGGAGCGGATTAAAGAGTATTTAACTTTTTACAGTTTCTTAATTTTCCGAGGAGTCGCAGTCCGAAGCGATTATGCTCGTTATAATTCACGATATAAGGCCGCTATTACCCAATAAAAATTAACGATAAAATAGCGGACATTTGGAAGCGCAGCATCGGTTCCCCGAGTCGGATCACGTCCACAATTAAACGTCGGGCTCTGCAAAATCTACTATATCCTCGGGTTAACTTGGAATTGAAATCTGAACACGAACCGAATCGCGACCAACATTTAACGCTCAACATTTAAGGTTACGCTCCGCAGATTTCGTCGAGAGCACAACTATTGTCCCAGCGCCGAAAGACTAGGACGACTCGAGGAGAAGTCGGGGAAATGCTCCGAAGACGACAGCAGCATCCGCTTTAAACTTTCGACGATTCGACGCCGCCGGACAATCGTCGTTAAATCCCAGCCAACCCCGAACGCACATCCAATTGTCCACGTGTTCGCTCGCGCTCGAAAAACTCGCGTCTTTCATAAATAACTCGAAATTCGCATTAGCGCGAGGCGGCGATCAAGAAGAAGAACCTTCGGCCCAAAACGCACATTGGCCGCCATTAGTTACGTATGCGCGCGCTTCCTCCCCCTAAATCGACGTTCGCGCGACGGAGCGGGAATTATTCGAGGCCTCGCCGCCGGTTAATAATTATCGAGCAGCGGACCCCGAATTTTTGAAATATAGAAAAATCGATGCACCTGCTCGGTATCGCGGCTCTGCTGCAATTTATTATGCATGGACCAAATGTCTCCGGGAAACAATAAAACAATATTGTAAAAGTCGACTCGTTTGAATAATCACAGGCGAAATTGCATTTTCAACTTCATCAAAAAGCATAACTTGCAAATTCTCATTGGAAATTTTAATTATAAAATTTCAAAAAGTTGCCAAGGGAAATTTATATACGTATACCTCGAACCATAAACTTTCTCCGCAAAAACGCTACACACAATTGCACTATAAGTAATTATACGCTTTTTCCACAGACCGTTGTAATGCAGTTTGTATGGAAGAACAGCGCGAGAAGCGAGAAACGTTAAAGAATAACCTTAATACTTTCGATTTATCTCCGCGACACTTTTGCGACCTTATTCGTGCCCTGGAATACCTCAACTGCGATGAAAATTGAACCCAACACCTTTTGTCTCGTTATTCGATCCGAAATGCGTTTGAGGATTAATCGGAAAAACTCGAACCTCTTAACGTAAACACGAATGACGATTGCATTTAAAATTACAAGTGACCAGTTGGTTATTTACAGAGATCCAGGCAATCCAACATAAATTCTTAACAATTGGAGGGCTTTTAAATAAAATTAACTAATACGAGTTTCGTTTAATCCGCGACGATGGACTTTCAATGATCCGAGTTTCATTTTAATTTCAAATGAGTACCCGGACGAATCCGATTTCAGTTTGAATATCGACGCAGCGATCGAGATTCTAAGAAGCATTTGTTGAAATTTCAAACTCTATCGTATCGATCACGAGGTCGGCAAAAGGAGTGATTTTATGGAAAATTAATGAAAATTTCCATCTGCCGCGACTGCTTATCACTCGCTTCAACAAGCCTCGCCTTTAATTTACAAAAAACTCCGGCCGATCGATCGTCGCTCTTTCTAATTTTTCGCAAACTTTGCCGAAACTGCTGGTCCGAATTTAATTCGCATCGCATTACAATTTTTAGACAGTAACACGGTCCTTCAAAACTACACAATTTTTCAATCTCCCACTTTCAGTAGTTTCACGCTAGAAAAAAATCAAGCGCGACAAAGATGCATCGGCGCTAAATTGTCCGCATCGAATTTTGCATCACGCGGTTTTTTTCCACTACGCTTCCATGCTCGCGTGTACAATCTCGGCGACACGTATACACGTATAATAAAGATTCCGTACCGACGTCCAAGTACTGAGGTTTGCAATCGGCGGTGGACGTGAAAAACGGCCATAAATACCGCGCGGAACAAGAAGGCGCTCGGCTAAAAGTGGATAAACGTATCGTTGCAGATAACAATATTGAAAAGCGACGTGTCTATTGGAAGCCTCGGATGTGTCGCTAAGAGTTTCCCAGCGCAGCTTTGACGAAATTGCAGAATAAATTGAAAATAGTCGCGACGAGTTGAAATATTTATGAAGCGAGAGCCAGTAAAGTTGCACGAGGAATCTTAAAAGCAACGGGTAAAATTAAAACGAATCATTAATTAATAGAGGCAGGGGCGAAGTAAAACTGCGGAAATTTACAAGTAAACCGATTCCAATGAATCCGAGATGCTCCCGCACCGGGAAATGTAATAATAACGTTGACCCAGATAATGAGCGCCTAAAAATAAATACTTTTATTACGTAGAAAGAAGAGCGTGGAGCTTTTTTAAAGAGCACTGGAGCATCTCCGACGGAAGCAGCAAGCCCCTACTCTGCTATTCACAATTGACCCGTTTGCTCGTTCGACTCGAGACCGTCACCTGGGAGTTTTCAGAAAAATGGTTTTCAGATTTCGGGATTCGAATTGCATTTAAAGGCGGACTGCGCAACGCGGACAGTTTTCGTTTAATCGGAAGTAATTGAGATACGCACGCGACGAATTACTCGTTCAGCGCCGAGGATAAACAACAATGTTCAGAAATCGAAATTAACGGCGTTCGAGCTCGCGACTCTAAATTATTGTCTAGTTCGAGTGCATAATGTTAGACAAGCGAAAGAATCGCAGCGGGGGTGGCATTAGAATGAATTACCCGGGAAAAGTCTCACGCCCGCACGTGTTCGTCGCCAACTAACAAATGTCACTGGAAATAATATCCGAAGCCGCGGCTGTCCCTTCGAAACGCGAGACAAAAATCTCCCGGCTGGACAGCCGCGCGGTCGTTCCTGGTGGTTGTGCAAAAATTTATACGAACGCAAAAAGGCTCGAGACGCCGAGATTTATTGCGAAAACTTGGGCTTACCATAATTTTCGCTTTTTCCCTCGGCCGCCTTAAATTGCGTCCGGGGCTTTTAAAACAAAGACGGGATTCTTTTAATTTCGAATTGCAGAAGCCGCGAGGAGACGCCAGCGCCGAGTCGAACGCGATCCAAAACAAAGAGGGCAAATGTTAATTTATTTACTGAAACTATAAAATATAAAATTTTCCTCCGCTGCGAGCTCCGCATATAATAAAGGCATTAAAGAACAAACGGATAAAATGACCCAACAGAACTATAAATCGCAGCACTCGAGATAAATTAAACTCTCCCTTTAATAAAATCAGCCCTTTTTAGGTATCGTCTAATTCAGAGTGGCTTTCTCAGTGCAATAAAAGCGAGTTCCGGAAGCCAGTCAATCCTAATTTACGGAATTAATCGCGCGGGCTTCGAACGGTCGGAGAACTGAAAACTGAAAACTGAAAACTGAAAACTGAAAACCGAAAACTCGATCAAACTTGGCCGGTGGATTTTCGCGCGCTAAACGCGTTACCGATAAACCATAAAGTAATTCCACCAGATATTTCAAGCGGAAAATTTAACGCAACTCCTGATTACACCACTTGGCTACTAATTGGGAAAAGTCATTCGCTTACTTTATTAACAAATCGGAGAAAATAAAT
The DNA here is from genome assembly GCA_018907185.1 of Platyscapa corneri. Taxonomy (NCBI): domain Eukaryota; kingdom Metazoa; phylum Arthropoda; class Insecta; order Hymenoptera; family Agaonidae; genus Platyscapa; species Platyscapa corneri. The sequence continues at coordinate 2,472,109 of JACCHW010000023.1, read as the reverse complement.
TTTAAACCTACAAGCCTCGCCACTCGGGTACATAAATTATTCGAGATTCTCATAAAAACCCTCCTTAATCCCGTACTAGCGAAACTAACGAACCACTCCCTTCCTTACAGTCGGGATTCCTTCCGGAAAGGCCATTAAGTAACCGGCGCTGCGCAGATAACATTGACGTCTCGCCCTCGGAGTGGAAAGTTATTTTAGGGGCAAACAACGCAACACCTTCCTGCATTACGAGCTTCTTAAATATCGCCGATGAACTCGATAAGCTTAACGAGGAGAGACGCTGCTCCTAGAATCGCGGTCGAATTTTCGAAAAGGGCCCTCGTCCTTCTACCCACCCAATATTATCCATAATTTTAAAACCCTTTATCGCGCTCCGCATTATAAAACTTGGATGCGTTTATTTTTTAAAACGTCCGAGCCACGCCTTTCCCGTTAAAAAGTCTGTCAATTATTTGAATTATTCGAATTATTCGAATTTCACGCCGCAGACTCGATCTCGCACTTCAACAGCCGTATTAAATTCATTTCGATAATTAACGCATCGGTTTTTAAGCCTATAAGTATAAATATAAATAAACATCCAAGTGGCATCGATCAACCCCGGCCAAACTATTCGCGCTTTAACTATAATATTCGATTACCAATTATAACTAAAGCAGCGCATCGAATGTGTCGAAAAATTCACTAAACAGAAACATCTTCGATTTCTAGTTTGGGCTTTTTAGACGCGTACGAAAATTAATTCGCGCTCGTCCATCAGACGTCGTTTCGACGCTGTTCACCCCGGCGTTCGGTCAAAGAGCGACGTGAAAAATTAGCAAATGTCGGTAGATCGCGATGAGAAGACTCGTTAAAAAAAGGGAGCAACACCTCGGCCTAACCGATCGATAAAATAGGCTCGTTAACTTTATCGAGACAATTAAGACAAGGGGCGAAACTAAAATCTCCGCTGATAACAAGACGTCGTCGGCCGGTATTAAGTTGCTCCCAGCAGCTATAAATACGCGTTTAAAGGCACACAACGCGATAAATGCAAATTATTCGACGTCTAAATTTGAATTTTCAAAAGGAAAAATAAGAGGAGTCTGCGTAATTAATGTAATCTCGAGAGCTCGAGGAGAGGAGAGAGGCAAAAAAGTCGGCCTCGAGCCACCGGTTAATCGCAACAAAAGAAATTAAACAATTATCGACGACGGAATCGCTAAACTCTGTAAGCTCCATCTCGCGGGCCGGTTTGTAAAAATGAAAGCCGCTGCCGTGGCAAATACGTTGGCTTACAAAAACGTTTCTTCGCCGTTGCGAACGGAAAAGCGGCGCGTCGCCCGACCCGATTCAAACATTACTGCAGCCGCAGCTCGTGATTCCGAAATTACAATTTAAGCAAGAAAGCTGCATTTGTAATGAATTAATGGCATGTAAATTCATGCGATCGTTGCATCGCGGCGCTCGCAAGCATCGATACCGATATCATCTTCAATACTCGATATTTCTCGATGCACTTATTTTTCTTATTCTTCAGCCTTGCATAATGCGTGCGTTTTGAGGAAAATCGTTAAATTAAAACGCTATAAATGCGAGGTTATAATCCTGCTCGTGCCTCGGATAGATCCTCGGGATCCCGGGAAGTGGCGTCGTGATTCATTTAAAATTTAAACGGTAATACGCGCAGCCTTTCCTAATCCATTACTCATGTTCCTACCTAATCACCCTGATTCTTCAAACTAAGTTTTGGCCCCGCACCGCTTACGCGTAATGAGTTATGCGTCCGTACGCGATACGTGTTACGCGGCTAATTTATGAACGATCTCGAGCCAAATTGAGCCTCGCATTTATTATCCTTATTATTTCTCGGCTCGAGCGCAGCTAAACAAAACGGAGTCGAATCGATGGGTTTGCGCAAACTTTTTGCGTTGGCCCGACTCTGGTGATCTTGGTGTGCGAGCAATAATTATTGCGAAAAAGCGAAGGAGCCCCAGGCCAGTCAGACGCTTATCGAATACGGAATCGATGCCGCATTCGCCGGAAATACTCGACTGCTTCCGCATACTTTTGCCCCGATTCTCTCCAATTGTTACTATCGAAACAGCGTGTGAACTCGGCACGTCTACCCTAGTTCGGGTTGACATTTTAATCGCGGCAAAGTAACTCGGCATTGATATTTGATGGAATATTTGAAATTGTAACCGGGTGTCTCGTACAATTTTAGTCGCGCGTTACAGATTCTAACGAGCTCGTGGCTCGTTTTGCCGCGATTGGGCGAAATCGAATATTCGTTGCTCCTCGGCTTTTTCAACGCACTTGTTCGAAAACGGTAACGGTCGTTTGGCAACGACCAGCGCGATTTACTGAATTCGCGAAAAGTTCGGTCCGCGCGCTCCAAGGCTAAAAAGGCCTTCCAACTTTTTAGAGTAAAAACACAGTCTGTAATTCGCGTTGCAGGTTAACTCGAGCTACGTCAGGAACATCCCAACGAGAAATGTGAACGACAATCGGACCATCGCTATCGCCGGACTCGAATTCGAGCTCAGCCCTGATAGCTTCAGCAACGGCACACTGCAGATCATCTGTCGCGCCAGCATCTTCCACCTTTACAAAGAGAAAGCCGTTGTGGTCCTGGAGGAGGAGCGTCCGAGACTCGCCTCTGTGCTCGGGACGCGAGAATCTTCGCACAGCCGTAAGAGTCCTTTTTACCTTTATCGGCCGATAAAAAGCATTTTGTCGGCTTTTTATTTTAAAAGAAGCCGCTGAATTTAATTTTGCAATAAAAGACCGCGTCTATTGGAAAGTCGTTGAAGGTAGACGTGATTCGGTTTCTCGCCGAGACGTCGTCTGCTTCTTATTTGTTCGGCACGATAAATTCAGCGAGCGATAAAAGCCCGGCGCGAGAGCTCAGTCTCGGTTTTAGAAGCGACTAAATTTTACTAAACAGCCGGAGCGAGTTTTTACGCTCGCCGCTAATACGCGACGCGACGCCATGATTAATGTTTCTCTGGCTCGCGTGATTAATAGATTGACTTCGCAATCGGTAAAACTTGTAAATTGCGCTGCTTTCAATGTCATTGTTGCGCGAGTTTGCGAGCCTCCTTTTTGGTCGGCGTCCGCTTCGAGAAATGACGAGAAGCAAATATAAACGTGGAACGGAGAAGATAATCGCGTCGGTGATCGGTAACCCGCGTATTAATGACCGAACGAATGACCTTGACAAATAACTCCGGACGTTAGTGTCGCGATGAAATCGAATCTATTATAATTTACAGTCGCGCTCGGCTCGAGGACGTTGATGCATTGGCTGTTGTTGCGGCTCCGTCTTAAAACGCCTCGCGATTTGTTTACTCGTGCGAGTTGCAGCCCGCGACGCACGCGCAGACGGGAGAGATCGGTTGGAGCTCTTTGATTTATCACAAGTGAATTGTGAACGTACCTTTTTGCAGTCATTAAAGGTAGCTAATGAAGCAGAGGTTTATTCGTAAAATCGTAGCCAACTGTTCTTATCGGCCAATTCATTACGAGCTACAGCTTTGTCCTTTCTTTTTTCTCGGTTGCTGCTGTTGTTGCCGCTGCAGCCGTTGTTCGAGATAAGATTGAACGCGCGTTTTTTCGGATTTTTCCCCCGAGTTTTACTCACCAGTTGATTGATGTTTGTTGTAGGAAGCACAGCCAGTAGCGTGGAAGGATGGTTCTTAGCGTTGGCAATTGCCGATGTATTACTAGGGAGTATGAGATAACATCAGTAAGAGGAAAGATTGAAATAAAACCTGGCTAACTTCGCATGAATTGGAAAGGACAGGAAAGGACGAGAGGTAAAAATGGAAGAACCCGCAGAGCGTGCAACACGAAGTCGTTTGTAAAGTTTTTAAAATTCTCGAGCCAAGATCGCAGCAGAGGACGGAATATTGCGGAATATCGCGGAATGAACGAATGTGAACTATAATGATGAGACACGAGAAAGTGCTTCTACGATTCACTTATCGAACGTATGTTATTTGTGTAAATAGAATACTAATTTAGTGAAAACTGTCTGTACGTATAATGCGAGATGCGCATGCATTACGGCGCAAATTTGTAACCCAAATAATATGTCATTATATAAGTAGATGAAAGATGTTCCCTCAGAATATCAAAAATATCTCGTTTTGAGCACATGAAAGATGATATATGCCCGATGGATATTTTTTATTCTCCTGACAGCTTTCTTTGGTACCTGGCAAAAAGTAATCGCTGCCTACACAAAGTACGTCCTATCGAGCTCTTAAGACGAATTGTTATTGTTTCCCATGGAATCTTGTTTAAATGACTAACAAATAAAAACCTTTGTTACGTTCACTGCTAATGCCCGAGTCTCTTTATTTCCAACCCTCTCCCCGACTCTTTCTACATCCTCCTCCACCTAAGCCCGGCGCTCGGCGTCTATGCCGAAAATTATCAAGAAATCGTTAAGTCAAAGTAGTACCCGTAAGTATACCTAATTACTACGTTTGGCATTTGTTCCTCATCCTTGCTATTGCTGCGATCCTCGTAAGATTAAACCCTCAATTATTCTTAATTCTTGATAATGGTTTCGTAAAATTGACGTGCTTCTTTATTTCGCTAGAGAAACAAATACTACAACTTTAAGTTTCAAATAATATATTAAATATATTAAAAAAAAACTTTCTGATTTATCTCAAAATAATACAATGACGTTATTATTTGAAATAATTAAATGAAATCGTTAACAGAACTGAGACACACTGAGCATATTATGATACATAAATTATCGTAAAAAAGAAAGTGTTTAACAATTATCACATAATTCATTAATTAATATTGTTCTTAAATATCGTTCGTTTGTATTTCCTTTCATAATAATAATCTTCTTTTTAAAAAACTTCGCACATTCGATTGCTCCTTATTGTACATGCCGTTTTTATCCTGTTCTTTGTGCAGCAGTAGCACCTTCTGCTTGTAGATTTTGAATTTTCATTTCCATAATATCAAGAGTTATTTCTCTAATTTTACTTTTCTCTTGAGCCATAATTTGAATTTTTTCTATTTGTTCCGTAACGTATGAAACTCGCCTTTTGAAATAATCTTTTGCCTCCTGTACTTTTTTCTCTGCAAAGTATCCAGTGCCAATATCGATAAGAACTTTGTCGACTTCCATCAATTTTCCAGGCACATACATTGATCCAGTTAAAGGTACTAAAACTTCCTTTCCTATAAAAATTATGTAAATGATTAAACATAAAAATGTACTTATAGAAGAAAATATAATTGTAAACTTGTTCGTATTTTCTTACACACTACATTATAGATATAATTAAAATAACTGTATTTAACTTATTTGGGTAATTTATTTAATATTGTATATTAAATAACAAACTGGTAATAATAATTATATTGTAACTTCTATTTGTTTATTTTTTATTTTAAATTTTATTTATTTATTTTTGCTAAATATTTTTGTAATAAATTTTATTTATTTTTGTTTTGAAAAATAAGAAAATAAAATTATTAAATCCACGAACAGTTAATTTGAAACCGATATATTATTTTATTTTAATCGATCACTGTACAATTAATTTAAGATATTCTAAAATATGAATCACTTATATTTTGTTATTACTTTTTACACATTCCTATACCTATACATCATAATTTTTAAAAAAGAAATAAAAAATATGTTAATTTTATTTTAATAATTTATATAATAATTGATTGTTGTGAGAATAATGTGTAAACAAATTTAATAAATATATTAAAATAACAAACTTAATAAAATACATGTACGCAACTTTTAAAAAATATAATATAGATTATCTAAAAAAGAATGTACATGGAGTAAAAAGTATAAAGTTTACGAAAATAAATTACATGAAATAATATGCTTTATACTTCTTGTACCCCTTAAACATTCGAATATCGACAATAGAAACAATGAAAAATTAAATTTCCTAACCTAAAAGTAATGAAGATTAAAATGCTTGGTTATTACTAAAAGAAATTTAAATAGACGATACCTTGTATATCAGGAGTAAATTTATCAAGACAGTCTTTAGATTCTTGAAATTTCACCTGTGCAATTCTTAAACTCTGTAATGAATCGTGAAGTACTGCAAGTGATTGATTCAATTGCTGTTTAAATAACGTAAGTTGTTGTAAATCAAGTGAAGCTAATTGTACTTCTTGTAAGTGTGGCTGTTCCGTCAATGATATTTCCGACATTGTTATTAACTTTTATATAACTACACCTAAATCAATTTTTAAATAATAAACGTTTTCGTAATAAGATACTAACCAAATACGGATATTTCGCTGTTCAGGTACAAGATATTTAAAACCGAGTGAAAAACTTATAACAACATAGATTCAAACAGTATAGTTAAAGCTGTAGTACAATAGTAACTAGCGCCATTATATGTTTATTTTTGTTATCTTCCATAAAACTGAGTCGGTAAATTAATACCATACGATACCGATGTTCATATCTCACCGTTGGTCATATTTACATCACAGACAGCAACACATTCACACAAAATACGTAATTTGCTGACAAGTTTCATTTTATACTCGAAAACATTGACGCCAATTTTTAATTATTTTAATTATATATAATTATAACACGCACATAAATATATTTACAAAACATAAAAAGTGATAACATAAATTTTTCTAATTTATATGTACAAAAAAATAGTATTATAAGACACAATTATAACAACCTTCAATTCCTTGTTTGAATAAATAAAATAATAAATAATAATCATATCTTATGAAAATGATAAATTTTTCAATTTTTAATATCTATATCTATATAGGAAAAAATAAAAAAAAATTTAGACATTAATAAAATAATAAAAATTAATGTGATATGTGCATCTACGAACTAATTTATTTTACCAAATTTCCTGCTTTAATTCTTGTTGCGAGCTTTTAAGATCATTTAAAAATTCGCGAAACACTGTTAAATAATTGCTTAAACTAGTTTTTTGAATGTCATTTATATTTCTGAGTTCCTCAACAGACATTCCTTGACTTTTCATTTTTATATCAAATGTATCAATCTCCTCCATTAATTTTGAAATGTTTGGTATATTGTCTGGATTAAACAGTTCAACAGTTTTAATATCTATAGGAACACCGATTTTTCCAGTTTTTGGATGAACAGAAAAAGGGGACTTTAATAAATGAGTCATTCCAAAAGTTACATTTATATCCAATCTCGGGTATGCGTATTGTAGCATTATTTCTTCAATGAGAAATGGTGTTTTACACCACTCTTTGGATTCCTAAGGTATTTTTACAATCATATTATATTTTTCATAAATGGTTAAAAATTTTAAAATGACGTATAAAGAGATACTGACTAATTGAAGCTGATTTTTGAAAAAAATTACAAAAGCTTCCCATCTGGTAAGACTTGTTGAGCATTCGTCAAGTATTTTTTGTACTTCGATACGCATTTCATCATTAGGAATAATACCCAAAAATTTTAATATTCTTTCTTCTGTGCCTAACATATTTTGTTCTTTAACACACATTTCTATAAATAAAGGTTCTATAACTTCAAGTGCTCTTCTAAAATGAGATGCTTGTAAGAATGAAATTTTAATAATAATATTCTAACTAGATGATAATAATTAATGATATTATTATTTACTTAACAGAATGATGGATTTTATTATTTATTTCTACTTTCTTCTTTTTATAAGTTCCTCCAGTTACCAGCTGTAAGTAGCTTGCTACAGCAATTCTGCCACTCATTTTTAAAAACCTAGCTCTTTTATCAGAAATCCAACAATGTATTCCTCTTCTACCAGAAAATACCCATAAAATATGTTGAAATCCAAAATCTTCTGTGATAAATAATGAATTTATTTTAATAATTTTAATAGAATAAATTTAAAATTATTATTAAGATATATATAAACTATAAATACTTTATAATATATAAATATAAATACCTCTTAAGGCTGTATCTAAAATTTTTATGGCTATTGCCATATACTTCCAACATTTAAAACAAATATTAGTTCCTGAACAACAAGTTCTAACATCATCATAATCAGTTATGTCAATGTCAAATATCAGTTCCTTTTGTACAGGATAAAACAATGACTTTTTCTTGTAAGTTGAAGGTCTAAAAATTTTAAATTATTATTTTTATGTATTAATCATCTATTACGATGAATATGTTTTTCTAATCTTCAATGTAAATTAAATAAAATAAGATTGTACAAAATATTATAAACAGCTCCAATATCTATTTTGATAGGATGATATACTTTCACCGCATATTTCAAATCAGAAATTTGTGTATAAGATTGATGCCTCAAATATCTATCACCTTTAAAATTTAATGCAAACTCTCTATGAGTAAATGTTGCATCTAGAAGTAAATATAGATACAAGTATTTTACAAATTTGATAGAACAAATATATATATATATATATATATATGCATATGTATATATGTATGTATGTATGTATTAGATAATTATACCTTCATCATAACTTAACCATTGAAAAAGATCATTAAATGGAAATATTCTTGAAAAATAAATAGCAATTATATCTTGCAAGTAAATTAGATCCATTGGTAATGGTTAAAAAAATGTATTTTAAAAAATGTCCAACATTGTTAAGTATCAATTTTTTTAGTAAACAATAAGTTTCATAAATAAGCTAAATTAAAAATTATTAAGCAAGTTTTAACAAATTTAAATGAATACCTCAAAGCATGCTTGCACTAATTTTCGTTCAAACATTCTATTTAATTTTAAGCACTTAATTTAAAAAAGCACAAAATTTTTCTAAAAATTCTTTTAAAAAATTACAGAGGAAAATAGCATTATTGTTTATTAGTTACATTTTTGTAATAAACTGTATTTATTTGTATCTTAAAAAGATAGTATTTTGATAGAATCACTTTTTAAGAAAATTAGTAATCGGAAGGATTCGTTCAAATCAAATATTAAAATAATATGAATTAAAAAATTCAGCTGATAAAATTCATGCATAGAAAAAATTTTTAAATATTTTATGATTTTAAATATTAACAAAATAAAAGTCCGTTGTTTTGAGATTGACGCATGCGTATCACTATGGTAATTGCGACATCTAGAAGAGTGTACTACTTACTAGGGCAGATGAAGGCTTGGGAGATTTGGTTAGATTGGTGCTCCAGCAATCACTCGTCATATTACCAACTTTATAAACTGATAGAGAAAGATAAACTCTAAATATCTTGCTTTCAACGTGCTCCATCGTTTGTAGTTTTCCCTCGCGCGCAAGGTTTTTTTTAGTCTTGTTGACAGGGTTCGTATTAACGTAACAAACAAGTTGTAATTTTATGTAGTGAATAGTGTAGCTAAATCAGTTTTAGGCCATTTTAATACTCAATAATATATAATGATATGTGGTCACAGAATACGCGCTCAACAAAACACTGATCAACTGATTGTTTGATCCGTTTTCTAGGACATTATCAGGATCACCATTCTGCATTTATAATAAATCATGGCTGATGAAGATGTAAATGGTGATTCGGACGAGGTCCAACACGAAAAGTTACAAAAGAAAACAGCAAAGTACGACAGTGGAGCTGCAGATTTGGAAAAAGTAACAGATTATGCTGAAGAACGGGAAATATCGTCTTCCGAAGGTTTTACAAGTGTAAGTTATTATTTATATTAATATAATTTTCTGGAGATTTATCCACAATATAATATAATGACCTATAATAATATAATTCTTTCTAATAACAAGTTTTAAAGTAAATGGTTTTCTGAATCCCTAACCTATAAATCTCATGTTAACATTTGAAATGAATTTATATCGATTTTTATGTTAATTATACATTAAAAAATAATTATTTTATATTTTCAAGATTCTTAATATTCTTCTAGAATATAATTGTTCATTTGTTTCATTCATTTAATTTAACTCATATAGGCTATGAGCATTATTGGTGATCGACGGAACAAAGAAGCCGCAGAAAAAAAAGCTAAAGAAAAGGAACTTTTGAAGGTTTCAATAAATAAGGAAGATGTCGACCTGATCGTAAGTAATCGAATATTATTTTTGAATAAATAATTTAAATTGGTCTATTAATAAATTTTCCTTTACAGATGAAAGAAATGGAAATCAGTAGAAATTTAGCTGAACAAACATTAAGAGAGCACAGAGGGAATGTTGTAGAAGCGCTTATTACTTTGACAAGCTGAAAAATCAATTGCACAAATTTTTGTTTTCAATATGTATAAATGTCACAAAACAGTTATTATAACAAATATGTAAAGTCAAAGTTTCAATTATTTATTATCATAAAAAAGACCCAAAGAGAAATAAAATTATTGTTGACTTGTTTCTTTATATATTGTGATTCTATTATTAATTATTGTTACTATTTTATATTTTTTCTAAAAGATTTATTGGAAAGTAGGTAAATAATTATCACATTTTATAATGAAAATGTAATTTATTTGATGTGGTGAATGACTTAAAATAATGGAAAAATGAATGTATGAGCTGGTACTGATGAGCAGTGCTTTGCACCAAGGACTGCCGCTGTCATAATGTTCTTAACAAAAAGCTTCAAAGTTAAATGCAACATAAATATGGAAGTGCATTGGACAAAGAAACATCGGCAATCCAAAGTACATTAGTACTGAATTCCATGATGAGGTAACATTTGTCTTACTTGTACTTAGTTTATCAAATTATCCAGTCATACGCTCATATATTCTTGCTGCAGATCGGTGTCATTAAACAATAACTTTCATTCGAACAATATTACCATTTAAGAAAAATCGTTGATTATTACAAACTTCTTCATTATTTGTCGGACAGTCCCAAAATACAAATATACAAATGAATTGAAATTTCAATTATATGTTCACGTTCCTTAGCATCTTTTCCTTTCAAATAAGCTTCAGCTTGACAAACGTAAATTTACACATATAAACGCTATACACGAGTCAATGTCAATTTACAAAACTCTTAGTCACACACATAGCGATACTAAGTCTAAAATTTAATTATCACATTGCGCAAACTAAAAAACCTTGGTCTTTCAGAAAAAGGAACATGCGATCAAGAATATAATCGATTACAAGAAAACCAAATATTATCAGTAAATTGCATATTATGCTGAAGCTGAGTTTGATTCTTACAAAATATAGATATTATGTACATTAGAGATTTTAGCGACTTCTATTTAATGGGGCCGTCCGACAGAGCTCGATACTTAATGGATATTTTCACTGGCTGCCAGGATCGACTAATCAGGACGTGGCGTTAAATTTCAAGAGCAGGAGTAAAGATACAGTTGCAATTGTTACAATGGACTTATCACAGAACATGTATGGCATTAATATTCATTATCGTCGTCATTAGTGTAATATTAGGGTATTAGATTTAAGACCTTTGATAAAACTAAGTTGGAGGATCAGGAAGCCAGCATAGTATTAAATGATGATTATTGTTGCCTCTGGTGGTTGCCCATAATTCAGTTCGCACAATTTTTTATTTTCCTTGCGATTTTTAACAGTTAATAATTACACAAAACGATTAATAGTTCTTACTATAATTGACTAACGCTTACTATACATTTTATTTAGCATTTTCTCATTGTCTGACAGTTTGTACCTAAAAAACGTCAGCATCAACATCAATTTCTCTTCGAATCCGATTAGCGATTTGCCAATATCACAACGATTGCAGTTGAATACATGAATATACATCATTTTTACATATCATTTGTAAAAGCCAACGCAATGTTCCGTTAAATTATGGACAACCCTAAAATTTATAATGAGAACATAAATTCGCGTCTAAAATTCGTCTACAAATTTACTTAATTGCGTTTAAAATTGGAAAAGTGCCTGATTATCTGATGATAAAGTTTATCAATTATTAAAAGGTAAAGAACAAAGATGAGGGAGAGGATGGGGCATCATGTCGATAGGAATATCTGCAGGCAAAAAATATACAAAAATACAGGGCACAGGTTGCGCATAGCATTAATCGTAATAATAATCGTAAATATTGAGAGAAAGAGATCATATAAAACGCTAACTAGAATCATTTACTCCATTCTGGAAGAGTTTGATGATTTACAATTAAAAATTACTATCCGGTAATAAACAAAGTGTCTAGGTCCTCCTCCCGCGGGAACCCACTCCGAGGGTTCGAGCCAGACTAAAGGCTACTACTCTTTAGCGGAGGGTTGTCGTTTGATCCGCTGATAAAGGAACAAAATGGTTAATCGTCTGGTCGACGCCTATCACATCATCTGCGTTGTTTCTCCGTTGTTTATCCGTTGTTTCGCGGTAACGCGGCGGCTTTGATCGTCTTGGTCCTCTGTTGGCTGTTCCCGGATCGGCGGCGGCGGTGGTTCATCTGTTATCAATATGGAAGCAAACACCCTGGAATAACTCCACCCGCTCTGCTGCACCTCTCAAACGGAAACAAGCAAGCAGCCGTCTCTCTTGTATTCGATCTAATCGATGACGCTGATTGGTGGCTTCTTCGCTCTTTCTATCTCGCTTGAAACTCGCCTTCGCTGCTCGCTCATCAACACCAAGTCACGCCCAAAGCGCCAGGTTTGAGAAAAACGGCTTCTAACGACGAGATCGAACGATTGTGACGTCCATCCGCGGTGTTGCTGATGTCGCGCGCGAGGCTGTTGCTTTTCTGCTTTATCCGAATCCGGGATGTAGGAAGTGGGATGTAGTATGATGTCAATGAGTAGAGGCGCGTGTACGCCACTTTGCTCCCCTTGTGTGTGTGTCGTGTCGCATGGTTTTCGTCGCGAAACTACTTTTCACTGACAATCACTCACACTCTCTCACTGACGCGCGTTAATCTGTCTTTCCTTGCCTGTCCCTTCCGCATATTCTCTTCACTAGACACTAGTCTTATCCGTCTCTCAAATAACTTGTGTTTTTTCATTTTTAAGTGGCTCAAAGGCTGGCGCACTAGGAAACATTTATTTAACACTACTTCCTTTCACTTTACCCAAAAGTCAAGAAGGATGTAACAGAGGCGGGGGTGATGTTGTACCCGGAGCTAAAGGTGACTGCTTTCAGCTCTGCTTAACTCGTTTCCGTGGCGGTCCGATGGGTGGAATCTGTTGGGTCGCAAGCGCCCGAAAAGCCTCTGCTATCAAGTTCGGATGCGAGCTTACCATCGACTTGAATCCTGTTGTCTCCATCACGTCTGTCGCGTGTCTGAAACACCAACATTCCTCCATTAAATAATTTAGGTTAGAATGAACGAGTGCCGCGCGAGTCTTTGCTCTAAATTCATCGGCCTTATGTCGCATTTACAAACCTTGCAAACTTAGCATTAATAAATAGCATTCGGTTTCGGTTAAGGCTTCGTGTGTTCGATATTAGGACTTGGCGACTCTGATTCGACCGTTCAAAGTGACTTTCCGTCGTCGCCCTCGATTAATCGATCTCATAAATTAGCTTGCATAAATTGCGCGAAGCGCACGTGTAGGCTCGTACACAAAGAAAACAAACCGAATTAAATAAATATTAATTCGTATTCGCGCAATAAAAAATTTATGTATTAGCAGCAGTGTATCATGCATTGCTTTGTATCCTGATAAAAATTGAGTCATGAATATTACACGTGACTCATCGAACGTAGCTTTTCCACGCAAAAACGGTGGAATTACAAGTATGAAAACAACTGAAACACTTTGACAACGATATTTCTCGTAAATAAATTTGGAAATCATTCCACTCGCGAGTGAAGGAAAAACTCCGTTACACGTCCGAATAGCGCGTTTGATTCTATTCGCGCTCCACAAACGCCGCCGCGATAAAGAATTATTCGCGTTAACACAATGTAAAGATCATTTTCTTTGATGACGCGCGGCGGACGAGTCGTCAGCGGAAAAATAAGCAAATGCATAATTAATGCGCACTGTCTCGTAATTATGATTAGTAGTGAATCACAATTCACAAGTATGCGCATATGCGATAGATAAAGTGCATACAAATTGGGTAACGCGAGATATTGCATAACTAGTGTTAAATAAAACAAGCAGAGAAGAGCTTACGTGTTTATGAAATCTATAGCTTGCGCCTTTAGCTGATCCGCACTGTGGAGATCGGCGAGAATAAGGATGTCGGCTGCGTTGTCGATGGCCAGACTCGTGCAAAGTGCCTCCTCGCACATGACCTTCAGCCTCTCGAGCGCGTATTTGTCCGCGGCAGCGAGCAGATCGTCTGACATTTTTTCGAGATTCGCAGCTTTTCCCGTGTATATGAATCGCAGCATTTCTCTAAATACATCTTGTTCGACGTCTGTAATGTCGACTCGGTTCTGCTTTCTCTCCTCCATTTCGTGCTCGAACATGGCTGAAAAGACTGGACTCCGCGCTATAAAGGATTCAAACGAATTCTATTAACTTTTACCCATAACTCTCGAGCGGCCAAGCGGCCCGAGCAATTTTTAAGGAACTGCCTCGGACCTCTCCGGACTGCTCCCAACTGCTTTAAAAGTAGTTGGCTCGATCGAGGGCTCGCCCCGCCCCCCCCACCCATACCTTCCCTCACACGCCCTTACAATTGGCAAGAAAAAGGAGATTGCACGGCATTTGTCGCACAAGCATATTGAGACATTAAATGAAACGATCGTTAAGGAATCAGCGAATCAAGATTAGCGAATTAACTCTAGCGACGAAGGTCTTGAGTGACGTCAAGATAATCGGCTCAATAATTTTCCGCTCAAGTTAAAAAATAAAAAAATGAGGTTAGTGGGAAACCGCTATGAACTTGACAATTATGGCATGTGGGTAGTTTCAACAAAAAAACCAAACAAAAAACAAACAACCGTGTCAATCGAATGGCTATTTAAACCTACATAATCCTTTTCACGGTTATTTTATTTCGAGCGCGTTTATTGTTATATTGTTTACCGTAATTACTGTGGATTTGCTCGACCAAATTCTTACGGGAAAAATGCGTCCAATTTCAAAGGCCTGTACCCTTTGGAGTACCGGATTTTGGCTTTTGGTTTTTACCGCGCCAATTTAACGACTCGCGAACGAAACGCCCAAGCGAGACTCGAGTTTTAAGAAGCTTTCCTTATAAAATGTGAAATGACTGACCGGCCAGTATCGGCGCCTTGTGCGCCTGGAACTCTTTGCCGCATACGGTGAGCGTGACGTCGCTGAATTTTTGGTTTTCGAAGAGGAGTCCAAGGTCGTCGGGCAATCGGCATTCAGGCACCTTGAATTGTATCGTGTTGCTCTGGCCCGAGATGTTCACGCTGTCGGCAACGACGCTTACCTATAAAAAAGGGCAGAAAGAAAGCGTTTTTTCGCAGTGTGAGAAGCTTCAGATTGACAAGAACACTGAAGGTTTCGAAAATTAAGGTAATAACACAACATACAAAGGTATATACCTCACAGAATATCGTGAGTTTGTCATCTGGCAGCAAACCATTCGCTTCGTCCAAAAGGAAATCTCTCCTTATGAACTTTTTAAAGCCCCAGTCTTTCCCCTGAACAAACCTGTACGCTCGCTGGCTTTCTGCAATCAAAAAAGGGGATTTTCTGCTTAGTTTCCATGTCGCGAGCAATCGCGCGTCATCTTCGACGAGGCGTATCGAGTACCGAAAGCTCAACCAAACTATTCCGTTAAAAACAATAACAGCTGAACCGAAAGAGCAGCCGTGAAATAAGAATTCAATATCGAATTTCCCTTCGGCATTTAATGCGATCATCAAATGTAGATGAGTCGACGCTAGATGCACCAGTTTTGGTTACGAGTTTGCTTTGTCATTCCAAAGTTATTATATTCAATCGAAGGTCTAAAAATCGATTTTTCACGGCCTCCCGACAATGTGTAACGCTGCGAGTAACAATGACTTTTTTTACTCGTTAATTAAGGGGTCGTCACTTGTCGACGGATACCCGACCAACTGTACTTTAGCCGAACCTATTTTAAAGCTTTTATCCCATCATCGTAGGTGCAGAGTAAAAATCATCGTTCACAATTATAATCGATCGCAATAATCAAAAGGCACCTTCTTTTTCAAGAAACCGCAATTATTAAAATGGAACAGTTTGCAGAACTGGCATTCCTTTTTTGCTGTAAGAGCGAACCCGAAAAGGGGAGACACTTACCCATCGCTTTGGTTTCTTCTCTTTTGGCATTAAGAATAGAAAATTTGAATTTGGCCCTCACTTCCGATTTGTTGCATGACACGAGAAGTAGATACAGAGACAGATAGTCTTTACTTTCCTCGTCCAAACCTTTTGGATTTACTCGTAGGCACCTGCAAGTAAAAAACAACAAAGCGTCACTCGAGTTCGCCAAGAAACTCGTACGACCTTACGGCGCTTGCAGGACGTGTAACTAAATAAATGCACATTCCCTTTCAATGTGTAACTTTTACTTAATCCCGTGATTTCAATCGAGTTTGCGAAACTTTTTGTAATTATAAAAGTTGTCCTATCGAAAAGTTGGCAATAAATTATTAAAGTTCATTAATGATTCGGTGGCAGAACGGATAGCGTTTTTGGATCGTTTTTAAACTTTATGCATCGTATTCGTCGACATAAACTTGTTGCGTGACAATCAAAAAGCCTTCATTGTCATATGCGCAATTTTCGTGACTCCGTGTAACAAAGGAAAATGCTGGTCTACGTAAAAAAAAAAAGAAAGAAAAAAAAAGAAAAAGAAAAAAAGAATAAAAACAAAGAATGAAATGAAAGAAAAGACAAAATAAAACGGCGCCGCGAGTTGCACGTGCCAAACATATATACAACTGCACTTTCAAGGTGCTCTAATACGTCGATAAGTCATGCCGCATTGCACACGATGGACGTACATAGTATTAACGATGCAATAGACAATTTATTCCGTCCGCAATTGAATGCTAATGATAATACTGCGTTCCATTCACGAAGATCTTTCCTCGACGATTTAATTCCAGTTGCAGTTTCGCAAAATAGGGTTTTTATGCATAAGCTCCCGCTCCCGTCCCGCGCCCGTAATTCTCGGTTCAGCTTCTTAGCAGCGAATCCAAGTTGGTGTGCGTCGCGTTGCGTAATTGATTACAATTCTCAGATATTAACTTGTTACGTCTGCCGATGACGACGACATTTGCGAGCGTTTCTTGCATTACAATACGCTTTTTTAACTTTTTTAAATTTACCGACTAATTGGCTAATTTCGCGAAAAATAAGCGCGCGCGTGGCGACCGCGAATTGAAAACAGATTGTCCCAAATACGACAAGGTCCCCTCCAATTAGCTTCCCAATTTTACGTAAATCCTTGATTGTAAATCATTTACGATCCTGGCCGGACTGCAGCAAGAGCTTTGGCAGGATCCCGTCCGACTGCAACGCTAACCTTTGCAGGTCGCGCGTTAACGCGCTTTTCGCGACGCTTGCCGATTTCGCAAGTGCGCGCGCGTAAACGAGGCGAATCGAAGTACAAAGGCAGTTAATACTCGTCGGGCTACGCGAATAGCGAATTTTGGAAATCTTACCATTTGAGTTTATCGTTTGCTCCAGCGGAAAACGTGGATGACTTCAGAACTTCACCCATTTCTTCGCGGCAGAAGCTGAAGTTGTTTATCGTCCACATGTAGCTGAACTTGACCACCTTCACCTGTGCATATAAGTCCTTCAAATGAGACACCACATAAGTCGGCCAGGCTTTAGATAACGTAACCTAAGTTGCGACTTAAACTCTAACGAACGCGCGAGCGACTGTCATTTCTTTCTCGCGTGTAGAGCAGGACACGCTTGTTCGCCGCGAGTTGTTCCGAGAGGACGACATCGGCTACGTCCTCGGCGGTTCCGAGGCGCTAAACGCTAATCCTTGGGGGAATACATTAAAGCCAGCGGAGCGCGTGCGCACTAGTAGCCAGCAGCAGTCGTTTCCTCGAAGGAAGCCACTTCGGTTACTCAACACCGAAAAGATAAAAAAATCATTTCGCAGAAGGTTGCTCTCGGCGAATTCATTAGCTTGCGTAACGGAAAAAATCGCTCGAGAAACAAAGAACAAAAATGCATCTATCGATCCATTAAAACTGAAGGGGGTCTGCTGGGTGCGCGCGCGCACGGCCATTGCAACGGCCCTGGACTCGCTCGAGAGCTTTAATAACCGTGGACACGTGTGCGCCGCGCGCAAGTCAGGGTCAAAATGAACTTGGTCTTTTTTACATAATAGTTCCCGCTTTTTATACGCGGCACGGAAATCGCCTCGACGGCGAGGAGCGCACGCGTAGCCGATATAACGGTAAAAGTGATAGATGTCTACACATTTCGAATGAGATTTCCTTGGCGAATTTTCTATTCTCCTCCTCGTCGCTTTTCCCTCGTGAGTACTCGCGCGAGAAAAGGACGGAAAACGGCGGTGGTGGCGGCGGCGGCGGCGGTTGCAGCTTTTCAGCGCGCGCGTGCCAGTGTGTGTGTGTGTGTGTGTGTGTGTCGCGCGGAAGAATATTTTTAGAAAAGGCGATATCGTGGCCTTTATTCGCGTTCGGATCGAGCGACCGAAGAAACTAGTCTCGCGGAAAAGGGAATCGCTTGGAAATTCGAGGCTGTGAGTTAAATAATAAGCACGCAACACGGACACGAGTAGTCCCCGCCCCCCTCGTCGGGAAAAACACTTTTTATTGGCTTTCGCAGCGGTTGAACTATTTATGACGGCAACAGCCAACGAAGCTAAGCCAGCGTTAAGAGCGAGTGCCTAGCATTGAGTTGTCTGCTTTTCTCGCGTGGCGAACTCGCCGATCGAGCATCGATTTTCTCTCCAACTGGAGAGCGAGCGAGAGAGAGAGAGAGAGAGAGAGAGAGCATTTAGGTCTCGTAAGGTCGAAGTGGAATGCGCGCCACAGGTGAACCATAGCGGCGGCGGCGGCGGCGGCGGCGACGGAGGGGCCGAGGTAAAGCCGAATTTCACCCGGACAATAACGATTCCATTTGGCAGCGCGAACCGACCGATCGACGACGATGACGACGGCGGAAGGCCGGCAAATATCCGACTTCACAAAAAGCTGAGCACTCAACGATAATCCGAGCGTAAAGGGCCGTGTGCATCGGCGCTCGCATTTCTCTTCGCACGGCTCTTCTACGCTTCTCCCGGGATGGCCTATTCATTGCCCTTGCTCCGGGAATAATGCGAAGCGGAAGAGAGGAGCGCGACTCCGAGGGCTGCAGTGCAGCCAGCAGACGGGGAGCAAAAAAGCGAAAAATAAGCAACGGAGGAGGAGGAGTGGCGCTGAGTTCGAGTTACGTACAAATCTGAAGCCGAGCCGAGAGCGTGTCGCCGCGCTCGCCAGAGAGCGTAAGAGCGAGAGAAAGAGGGACGGGGACGCGGGGATCGCGATACGGCGAGAGAAAGATGGAGCAGAACTTATCTCGTTTTCACGAACAATCTGCGATTCTTTGAGCGGGCGCGAGCAGAAGCGGCAGCGTGCGCCCGAGCGAGCCAGCGACAGCCTCGACGCAGAGTGAGAGAGAGAGAGAGGGAGCAAGCCGCGAGCGGTGGGGGCAAGAAGAGGAGCACGAGGTCGAGCCCCCAGGAGTCAACGTTCTCTGACGTCACAAATCATTCGACCTTGGCGAACGAAGCGAAGCTCGGAGCCAAATCTACGCGTAGCGCAGACCTACGCATCTCTATAGAGATGTAGCCCGTGTGAGGACGGCTTTACGCCTCGCTTGGCGTGCACGTGTGCGTGCGAGCCGCGAAGCTTCGTCGTCGCTCGCGAGTTTTTCTCGTGCCGCCGCTTCGAGACCACTCGCCGATTTGGTTCGCTTTATCGGCGAAATTTATCGCGATTGCGCCGCGCGAATTGAGAACGCGACACCGAATCTCCGTATCCGCGTCGGCGCGCGTACGAGTCCGCCTATCCTATAGTGCAGAGCAGCCGGCCAAGACGTTTGTGGCGGCGGAAAATTACGGAATCCGAACAGTCGGTTCGCACGCACGGTAGCGCGTATCTATGCGTTCACCTCGTCATGCTTAACTCAAGGAAGGTATGCCCCTTTCCACCTCCTCCTCCCCCCGCCGCTCTCTCTCTCTCTCTCTCTCTCTCTCTCCTTTCCATTTTTTTAATACCTATTTATTTGTTCCCGGTAGTCGTGCGCGCCGGCCTTTTCCTGTTGACGACGGGCTCCGCTGGCCGCCCGGCGTCCCTCCATTTAGTTATTTATTTATCGACTGGCTTAATTTGCAAGTTGCGCGACGCCGCATTATGCCTCCGAGACATTCAGCCTCGCGACGTCAGTCACGCATTCCGTCGATCTCTTTACGAATTCAGTGCGCTATTCACCGGAATAGCAAGTAGGAAGCACCGGTTTCATAAATAATGAAAGGATGCGTGAAGGTATAGGGACGAAAGAGAATTGGAAAGCCTATCGGTGACGCAGACGAGCAAGAGACAGCTTCCCTTTTCCGTCTCCCTCCCCCGGCCTTTGTGTCGCTCTCGATTATCTCTCTCGTTTCTTTGATATCACGCGGATGCGCGTGCTACCGGATGCGTGTGCACTCGGCCGGACGTTTCCTTTAGCCGCTCGCGAATCGATATTTTCCTGTCCCCCGGTGGTCCCCCGATGGTAGCCCGCCGGTGGTACCCCGACGGTGGTACCCCGACGGTGCCGTCTTTCCTGCGACACCCAACGCCTGTAAATTTAAACCCGGCAAAAGTGCACTCGCTAATTATTTATAAAAATCGGTATGCTCGGCGATAAGCCTCTTCGCTAGGGACTCGGCGGTAGTCCGGACGAAAGTTCGCGAGCATTGTAACGAGGAATTTTAATATTAAGCGCTCGGGCTATTATTCAAAGTAATCCGACACTTTAACGGTTTTAAAAAAACGGATGTTTTTATTAGCTGCGTATTCCATAACTAGGAACTCGTTTGTGTAATTTATCGATTAAATGACGATACACGCATCAAGCCATAAATTTAATTTAAAACCGCAATATTGTAGAGAACGAACTGTCCCGTCGCTCAGACGCTGAAACGGAATATTCAATCTTCGCGTCCTTCCGCGCGACGCCAAAGAACTTTATTAAACGAGCGCGAGCAATTATTGCGATTTGCCAAAGCAACCCGTGACAAATTGCAATGCAAATACCAAGTTATTTCAACACTTGGAATCTCGAATCTCGAAAGCAGAAGTCACAGTATAACCTATTATTGAAATGATTAGCGAGTTCAACGAACTTGTCGAAAAGTCGGAAGGTTTATCGCGAGGAAAGGAGGTGGTTGTGCTGTCGACGACCGCAAGGAGGGCAAAGCACCAGCGCTTTATCCGATTCGGCGAGTGTCTGTCCTTCTCTCTCCCTCTCTCTCTCTCTTTCTCTCTTTCTCTCTCTGACTGCGTTTGTCGTGAGGCTAGGACGAGCGAGCGAGCGAACGAACGAACGAACGAACGAACCAACGAACGAACGAACGAACGAACGAACGAACGAATGAACGAACCAACGAACGAACGGGCGCGATGTTCAGCATTGAGCGCACGAGGCTGAGAGAGAACGAGAGAGTTCAACGTACGCGAGCCTCGTAATCACCAGCACCGCGTGCACTCGCTCGCTCGCGCAATACTTTTTTACAGCCTGACTGAGTATGGACTCGGCGGCGGCGGCGGCGGCGGTGGCGGTGGCAGCGGTGGCAGCGAAGAAGAAGCTCTCCCGAGTTCTCGCGCCCCACCGTCGGCGACAGCCTCGTCCGCCCGAATCAACGTGAAATCGTTCGAATTACGCGCCTCTGATCAATTGGCATTACACTCCGCGCGCCCGAGCGGCGGGAAATTTTTGTCCCTCGTCCACGTCGGAAGCGAATAGCCCACGGGATCGAGTCTTCCGCGGTAGCGGAACGCATCGGGCGCCCCCTTTTTTTCGTCTTCTCGTCATTTCGTATTTTCGATTATCCGGCCGCGCACCGGAAACTCCAAGCATTACGCAACTCGACCCTCGACTCGGTTCGGGGCCCCGGGCCCTCGTTTATCGCTATCGCTGTCCCTCGACTTATCGAGAGTGTTTTGGGCAGCCGAGCGAGCGCCGCCGGTTAGGTGGATGCGCCTGTGCCACGGCGGTTCGCGGTCGACGCCCTGCGAGTCATTCAACCCGCGGCCTTGGATCATCCGAGGTAAGAGCAGCGACCGCGAGTTTAAGCGGCGGCTCCAACAAGAAGCAGAGCCGCTTCCGGCTACCGAGTGTACGCGTCGACTTTTTCATCGCTCCTTCCGTGGCACGATATCGGCGGTGGCAGCGGCTCTGCGATGACGAGCAGCCGGTCTCGGCTTTGGATACCTGCTTCGGATTCGGCAGGATGCCGAAGGGGCCCGAGTCCGACAGCAGTTCCACATCGATTCCATCATCGAATTCCAGGGGACGTCTTAACGAACCGAGTCGAGTCGTTGTTAATCGGGCCGGGAGCGCCGCCGCTCGACTCTCCGAATATCGAATCCTCCTCGGGTTCGACAGGCCGACTCGTGCGTAACGCGTAACAGCGAGGACCGACGACGCTCGAGCTCAGCCCGGATTCTTCCGCCGAAATCGCCTGACCAAGGCTAGGCGCCCTGGAGAGGGGGAGCCTGCCTCTCGCTCATCCACAGGTTAAAAGTTCATCGACATTCGCGCGCTGAATTCCAAAGTGGACAAGATAAAATCGCGTTCGCGCTGCGTGGGCTTTTCGCGTCGGCGAGACTTTGGCTCTAGTACACCACCCACGTGCGCGCGGTTGTACGAGCCGCGCCCCACTATTGTGGCGCACGCATTCCCCTCCCGGGCCTCGCGGTGCGGCGACTAGCGTTTCGCATGCTAATGAGCCAGAATCGGCATTAATAAAATACACTTTGCGCGTGTTCCACGCACCGGCGAGAGAGAGTTTCGAAATGTATAATCTCCTTTCGCTATTATCGTTGTACACATTGTGTGCTTCGCGACACAAGAGACTTCCTTCAATGGCGATTTGTACTTTACGCGTCGGCGAATACAAACTAATACCTGGCCATTATCAGCAAATACGCGAAGCAATTTTGAGGCTGCAACAAAAGGCCGCGTGCAGCTCGTGGGGCGCGTATTTACATGTGCCCCGGCATTAAATATTTATTATGCACGAATGCGAAGCAGTCGGGGAGAGAAGAAGTATCTAGGCGGCGGAATACGAGAAACGGATAATTTAAATAAAATTTTCAGAAGCCCATAAAGAGAGCAAATTTATTCGCGAAAGACTGAATATTTGTCTCGGGTAGTATGGAGAGGTTTAGGGAAAAGATACTCGCGCTGCGGCAAGGAACGAAAGAGAGCGAGAGCGAGAGGGAGCGGGGCAAGATACACGCCGGTGCAAGATATCTAGTTGCAGGTCGTTCACTTCGCATGCGAGGGGACGAGCAGTAAAAATAGATTGAGAGCGCTAGGCGCGCGTGCTCTCACGCACAAGTACGGCTTATGCACGTCGGCCGCCGTCAGCGCCCCGTCCGCCACTGTCCGGCCCCCAAAAATCCATAACCCGTGCCCCGCCGACTGACTTCCCGATCCTCCCTTCGCTCCTCCTCCTGCTGCCCCGGCGGCGCAATCTCGCGCATACGTACCTGTGTGTAACACCAGTTTTCGGCAACGGGAGTGTTTACTTCCGGCGGCGGGGGGCTCGGCACACGGCTCACCGCCATGCTACTGCTGCTGTGCAAGTTCGAGCTCACCCGCGACGTCTGAGGCGCACAGTCGCTCACGGAAAGCCTGGAACATGCGAAAAAAGAGAGATCGTTAGTATCGGGACCGGTGATCGGCGTCCACCTGAGCTGGACGGCTCGCTTATTTCTAGTGGGCGGACGCCTTCCCGAGGACGCTTTCCCGACGAGGAGTCGGAGCGCGCCTCAAAGGCTCCCGCTGCGAATCGGGGAATTGGTTTCGCGGCATTCGCAAGGGGAAAATGTAATTAAGGCCAAACATTGAGCCGCGCGCGCTCCTCCTCGTCCTTAAGCTGAAATTACATATTCCGTTTCTGTCGCATCGGCTCGAGCCGACTCGAGCGACTTCGAACGGGGCTGCCCTTAAATTTCTTTATAAGCCAAGTGGTCGGGGCTGCAGACTGAAGCAACCAATGTAAATTCATGAAGTAAGCCGATGCGTGAAGCTGTAAAGGGAAAGAAATTAAAAACGCTCGATAAAGATCCGAATTGTCTTCCGAGTCGTGAAATTTGGATAGGGCCGGAGCGAGAGCGAGTCGTCGACGTGGAACGAGCGTCGCGCTCGCTCGTTCTACAAAACAAAAGAGGGACAGAGGAGGAAGAGTCTCTGTAGGCGTGTGTGTGTGTGTCTAAAGAAAGAAGGAAGGAGAAGACGCGGAGAAAGAAAAGAAGAGCGAGAAGGGTATGCGGGGCACGCGATGGTGCTCACGTGCGCCAAGTACGGCGCGGAACGACTCGGGCGTCGAATGCATTACAACCCCGCAGGTTCATCGGACTTGCAGCAGCAGCAGCAGCAGCTGCTGCTACTGCTGCGCTGCTCAGCCGGCCGAGGCGAGTTCAGGCTGAGCAAGAAGAACGTCCGACTGCTTTTCCTCTTTTCTTTACTCGCCGCAGTGCGCCAGCGACCCAACTCTTAACTCTTAATCGCGAAAGCTCGACCCCGAAACGCGTTCCGCCAGGGCGCTCCGATGGACCGTCGCAGTGTCTCTCCACCGCCCTCGCGTTCAACGCGAGGCTCACGCTTCGTAGCCTCCTCGTATCGTGCTCGAGGCGTCGTAAAATCCGTCCTCCCCCACCCCCCCCTCATTGTAGTCGCGAATCAGCAATTCGCCGACGCACGTTGCCGTGCCGGTGTGTGCGATTCGCGCGCGAGCCGGGAGTCTCCGGTTGCCAACCAGAAGCGAAAGCTCCCGGCTCTCGAGCTCGAGCGCCTCTCGTGTCGGGATTCTCCGAGTGCAAATTCAAAGGTCGGACTTTTCAATTTGGGTCAATTCGGGAGCCGACGGTGGCGGTGGGAAAGTCCAGGGGCCGAGCCGATTGGGAATGCGAAACGAGCACTCGGCTTCCTTTGCCAGTCGCGAACAGGAGGATATAAAAAGGCAGAGAGAAGAGAAGAAGCCGAGGAGGGCTTGAGACTTTGATCGCCACGAGTTCGAATCGACTGGCTCGAAAAACGAAAAGCGAAACATAAGGTCAGCCGGCACCGAGCCGAGAGCGGCTGTACGCACTCGCTTTACACGACTCTTCGCTCGCCCGTTCGCATTCGTTCGTAGCGAATTTAAAAAGGAGAGCAAACGCTCGTGTCAATGAGGAACGACGCGGCTCTTTAGTGGCCGCTCGACCCATTGGTTGCGCGATTCCCGCGCGCTGCTGAGACACGCAACTAAATATTTGCCGAAAATTTGCCGTCTTGCGCAATTACCGTCGCCTTCCTTTCGGTGAACTGTTTTATAAATATGCGCGCGATATTAAAAGAAAAGGGAGCGCGAGCTTACGAGCAGGGAATACTTAATAATCGCTCTCGTGCAGCGACTTTAGCGCTCCTTTCTGAAAAACGCACAACTGCGTTGGCTCTTGTTGCCGAATAAATTAGTATTACACGCTAACGCAATCGGTGCAAGCTTAGAGCCCGGCTCCGGAATTGTGAGTGTGTGTGACGCGACGCGCCGCTCGTCCGACACTCAGCCCTGCCTGCGCGCGCGCGCGCGCACACATACACACGCGCGCAGCCCCCCGCGCGCTAACGCAAATTGGACTTATTTTACTCGGCCGAAGCCGTGATCGTAATCACCGTAATACCACAACTTCAACTTTCACCTTTCTTATTGAGCCGAGCGAACGGGTTGGTTAAGAAACTCGCTGAAACTCGCTATAAAAAATAAGCGCCCGAGAGGATTAGAGATCGAAGCGCCACAGGCAGTGCATAGGTGCGCTAGACCAGCCGAATGGACGCAGTTGAAATTTGGAAATCGGCTGTGCTCTTTTTAAAGATTACTTTCGTGGACTAGAAAATGAGTGAAACCGTTCTGCAAATAAGGAACTTTCACATCGTAATCCCCGACGCCGCGCAGCTCGAGGAATAGCGTCGGACGTGAAACGATGAAAATTCTGATAATGTTCGGAGAAACAAACGAAAAAAAGTTGGAACAAATGAAATCGACGTAATCTAGCTCGAGGACATTTATGAAAGTTGAAAGTGCAGCGCGAGCTACATTTTCACTCTCACAATTATATTTTTCGTTCATCCGACGATCGTCAACTTTTTCAGCCTGGAAGTTGCCGGCCGTCTCATTAATAATCAATATCCACGTTCGAGGACGTTTCCGAGAAATTCCGATGCGCGCCTTCTAGCTTTACACGTACCCCACCACCGAGCAAACAAAAACTGCCCATCGTGGGGCTCGACAGTAAACGATCGTATTTCCGTAGTACGGAGTACGAGCCGCGTAATCCTCGGGCCCATTTTTTCTCCCGAACATTCGACGACGAGCGTGAAGAACGTCGAACTGCAAAAATCGTGGGACGGATGGATCGAATGGCTTATCGGGAAGAAACAATTGTACGGCTGTACCGTCCGGGGGAGGGGCTATTGTAATGGTCGAAACGCTCGCTGCTTTAACGATCCTGTATTAATGTAATTTCTAGTCGGCATTTTCTTTGTCCCCGATTGATAAATATCTGACCTTGATAATCTCTAACGCGATCCACTGGGCGGGCAGCGAGCGCAACACGAAATATCGAAACGAAAAAGGTGTGACGAAAGCCCTTGTTTCCTTTCCTCTCTCTTGGCGTTCTCTTTGTCTCGTCTCGCTTCGGGCTCGACGCGCGATACACATCTCTCTTGCGCTCGCTCTCCCTCTCCCTCTCTCTCTCAGAAATATAAAATGAAAATAAGGAATGCGCGCGCGCCCGAGTATTAAAGAGTGCCAGTGTGTCACAAACGGCGGCGACGGCACGCATATGGACGCGCGCGAACGCAGGCATCGGCGAGTTTCGACGCGCTAGTTCTCTTACAATCGTATAAAATATTACGAAAGCCGAATCGACGAATGTCGAGAGCGAGCCTTGGCGGCTTTTCAACGGCCCAGAAGCCTTTATTATGGCCAGCCCCATATGCATCCGACGCGTACAATAACGAATGCAGTTTCAGTCCGAGTGCTCGGAAAACTCGCCACCCCCCGCGCGCCGCAACGCATCCGAATAAAGGACGAGTAAAATTTATCGAAGGTCCGGCTCTGCCGCTCAGGTGGTCTCGCGTGCGCTTTTAGGGGCAGGAAAAGGGACGAGGAGAGAGACCGAAGGAGAGAGAACAGTCGCTCGCTCGAAAGTGCAATTGAAAAGTTGGAAGGAACAGCGTGCGCGTGGAAAAGATGCAACAGACGGGAACTTTCACTCGATGGAGTAAGATCGACGAGCTGCGCCGGTGGTAGAAAGTATGCGATTTAGTCAAAATGGTAATAATCTAGAAATGTGCGGTGAGCGAGTTTTTGCCCCGTGATTATGAAGCGAAAATTCGGGTCCTCGGACGTAACGAACTCTCGTCCGGAGCCGACGAACGCGGCTCTACTACACAGCCGCTTTCGTTTATGTTTCCACCTAATTGCAAAGGTTTCAAACGAGGCATAAGTTGTTTTCACTTAACTTCCTCGTTTTCACCGACGACCGCTCGTTCTACTTTCCCCTGCCCCGGTCGATGCGCGCGCCTCCGCCTCCCACTACCGGTTATCCAACGCATCGTGTCTCTCCAGCAGCCCCGGTGGCGTCTCCTCCGAGCGCTTATGGTCCACCGAATCTCGCCTTTGCTCCTTTTCTCTTTCTTCTCCGAAACGGAAGACGAGAACGAGCTGCGCTTCCTCCTCCGTGGACGCGTCGCGGCGGCGCGCGCTCGAGGCCGGCGATACGTCGCTTCCACGAACTTCGAATCGACGGCCAAGGACCTCGCCTGATTTTCCCTGAATTTCGGCCCTCGAGAGCGAGTGAACAATCGATCGGACGGATCTCCCCGCAGCGACGCGCCAAGTTACACGGCTCTTTGGAAAGTCGAGCGCGACGCCGCGGTCGCGTCTTTGAAAGCGCGAGCGAGCCTCGATTGTGTCAGTGTGGAGCGAGGACGCGCGAGCGAGTAAGAGAGAGCCGGCGACGCCGCGCGTCCCGGCGCTCATTGAATCGGGCTGAGGTCGCGTCCCAGGGCGATCTAAATATCTACGCGCGCGAGTAGGCCAGGTGAGGATGAATGGGTCGCGCGCGCGTGAATGACTCGCGTCGTCTCCTCGTCGCCGCCACCACCACTGCCGCCGCCGCCGTAGTCGTCGCGTATATATACTCGTCGACTCGTGTACTCGTGGGATTTTTTGCGGCGAGGCTGAGAGCCAGGCGGTCAGGGCCGGCGGCGCTGCTGCTATTGCCCGGCCGTCGCGGTGGGAAATAAAAGAAAACGAGTGCAGAACTCGCCTCGTGCAATCCGAACGCGCGTTTCATCGGCTGGACTTTGCTTGGAGGAGGAGGAGGAGGAGGAGGAGGAGGATCGCCGTGATATTTCGCGGAGCTTTCGAACGCGTATTTTTAATTCTGGCCTATTTCGCTCGGTTGCTGCTGCTGCTGCTGCTGCTGCTGACGCGAACGAAACGCCCTCGTCGCCGCCGCCGTCGTCGTCGTCGTCGCCG
The DNA here is from genome assembly GCA_018907185.1 of Platyscapa corneri. Classification (NCBI taxonomy): domain Eukaryota; kingdom Metazoa; phylum Arthropoda; class Insecta; order Hymenoptera; family Agaonidae; genus Platyscapa; species Platyscapa corneri. The sequence continues at coordinate 2,443,514 of JACCHW010000023.1, read as the reverse complement.
CCGCCACCGTCGCTCGAGGCGCTCGTCGTTGTTCTCGGTCGGATTATCGTGCCTCTCCGCCGGAGACTCGGGGAAAAAATGTCTATTCTCACGGAAAGCGACTGGGAAAAAGATCCTCGTCCCGCGCCTTGCCGGAACATCGATTCCGATTGTCCCTCCGAGCGTCTCATTTTTCTTTTTCGTCTCGCCCGTTCCTTTCTTCCTCCTCGCCTCGGCGGAGATGCCGAGGCCGAGAGACGGGAGAGCATCTGCCGAACGGCATTTATTGCTCTCGCTTACGAAAATCGATGTCTTTAATTTGTCTCGATTGTAACTCGAGCGAAAAAACTTGGGTCGCCTCGCAGAGAGAAACAAATATTAACGTAAGAAAACGAATCCCTCCCATTCGAAGCAATTACTTTGCGAAAGTCCTCTTCCTCCTCCTCCTCCTCCGCTGAATTTATTACAAGAATATTTTCACCGCAAACTCGAGTAAAAGTTTTTTATAAGCGCGCAAACACGTAATGCTAGCTGCTTTCGCGACGCGACGCGGTATTTTTACTTTATTAAAAAATAAAAAAAACATCTTAAAGAGGATCTCTCCTCGCGAGCAACGATGGCAGCGCGGCTCTATTTTGAAAAAATTTTCGCCTGTGTTTTATAACGACACGAGCTTAACCTATTTTCCCCCCTTGATTTATCGATGCGATATACGCGTATACATACGTATCACGTTCTCGCGTCGGAGAAAATTGAATGGCAGCTCCGTTCCCCCGTAAAAGAAGTCAAGGCTTTTGGGAAAGAAAAGAACTCGAAAGGGAAATCGATTTCCCTTTATACGCCATACGACACGCAGACGCGCGCAACCTCGCCTCGAGTGTGTCCACTATTATATTTTGAATTCCCCTTCGACCTCGATAGCTAGCGGGCAATCGCTCACACAGCAATCTTCCTCGCTTTCCTCGCAGTAAATAGATTGCGTTTCACGCGCTACGTCAAACTCGTCCTTATTTTCCCTCTTAACGAGCATAACGTTTCGAAAGATTCCTCCTGTTTGGCGCGGCCGGTAATTAATCCAAGTGGCGAGCGAGCGCGCGCTATCGATTACGCGTTTTGCTTTGTCCTCGCCCCGCCGTGTTCTCTGAATCCGATGAAAAGCGAGAGCTGAGGGCGACGGCTACTGAATTTCCAACGGAGCAAATACTCTGCCGGATTAAAATACACGCGTAGGCAGTCGTAGGTCACGTGTCGCCGCGACTTTATCTGCGTTGCAGCAGCAGCAGCAGCTAATTTGTTCCTGAAGCGAGCGGAGGAACGAAAGCCGAAGCTGCACACCATACGCCAAATCCAGGACTCGGTTCGCTCGGTTTGCTCGGCTTACCAGCTCCGGAGCGGGCCGCCGGGGCTTTCCAAGAGTGCGTCCGAGCGACGCCGCTCCGGTTGGCGAAACCGCCGACTGATTAAATAACAGAAAAGTGCTGCGGCTACTCAACATTGCCTGGCCCGGTCGCGCCGCTCGCAGTAGCGAAACAGTCTCGTCTTTCCCTCCGCCTCGCGTGTAACACCTGAAAGGCTGCGCCAGGAAGCGTGCGAGGAGCGCCTCGACCAAGGAAAACATGGTCTCGGTCCCAGCGAAACTGCCCAACTCTCGTGCTGGTGGCTTGTATTAGCGGACGACGCCGAGTGCAGGCCCTGCTGATGAGTATCGGACAATTAAGAGCGCAGTGCGATATCGACTGAGGCTCCTCCTCGTCGCTTTAAGTGGCTTACGCACCACGCGCGGAAACACTCGGACTCGCGGCACGCGGGGCAGAAGGCAGAGAGGGTCGAGTTTTGCAGGAAAGTCAGTAGAGGTGGAGAGTCAAGGCTAGTGGCTCCGCGTGCACTCGAGCTCGAGCTCGAGCTCGAGCCGCTCTGATAAGACAAAAAGCCCGAGTCGGGCTGGACGAAAAAAATATCTGCATACAGACACGCGCCGACGCGCGCGCTCGCTCACGCACACGCTCGTACGTGTTGCTGCAGCTCGTAACGAGAGGCGAGAGAGGCTGGGGATCGGGCCGAAAAAGCCCCGCGGCCTGGAGCGCAAGCTGTTATCGCGCGCGTCGAGGCGAGTTCCTCGAGGGGCGGACGAGAGTCAACGCGCTTGCTGACGATAATTTGATGAAATATTTCATCCGCCGAGAGCCCGAGCGAGTGAGTCAGCGGCGCGTGCAAACTAACAAAGGATCGGGGCGATTTCTGAATTTCAGCGATCGCGACTCGTCGCCAGAAGGGGTTTGGAGGCGCCGTTTGGAGGAGCGAGCCAGGATGCGGAAAAAACTCGGCCCAAGGACAATGTCAGGAGGTGCGGCAGCGGGGCAACTATCCGATCCCGCAAACCACGTTTTTATCAGCGACTCTCGCTCCGTCACGGCTTCCTGAAAAGTCGCGAGAGAAATTCGCTCCGATCGATTGCGCCCAAGTTCAATGTCGCCGTAGGAACTTTTTCCCGTTCGCGAGGGATCGCTTGGGAATGCAATCGATGCAAACGACGCGTACATCCGCCGCCGCCGCCGCCGAGCGCGCTTGCGTAGGAGTCGCGTCTATTCGCGAGTGCTCGCAGTCTTGTAATCGACGTAACTCGTGCGAGTACGCGCGTAATTTCCAAGGGCCATCTAAAATTTCTCAACAGCCTCGATGGTTATGCGTTTGCACGCACGACGTGGGTGGCGGCTGCGGAGCCTCGGAAAGTTAATGTGTCAATCTTATCGACTGCTATGCGAATGTTTTTTAGAACGAATCATAAACTCAACATTTAAGGACGTGACGCACTTGATAATAATCGTACGACTGCTGCGTACGAAAAAACTGCCTCGAACGTACGCGACTATTATTGACGAATTGTAGATTAATTTTTGCTAGAATAATTTTTAATGTATCCGCCGGCGCTGTTCGCTTATTGTTTCCAAAATGACATTCGAGTAAATTGAAAAGGAGAAGGAAAAAATTACCGATAAGTGTACAATGCGTATTATTAATCATCGAGGAGGGGTCGCGTTGAGTAGACGCTCGACGAAAGCGATAATGCGAAATGGTTGTTGTTCGATTTTATTCCAACAATAATTATAAATGCGAAAAAAATAAAGAGTAATCTTAAAAATGTCGCCGGGAGAAAGAGCAATTTATGTATCTGTCCAGGTATACAATGCATTTCAAGTTCGTGCATTTCTACAATGCACAGATAAAGCTCGATTGCTTCGAGTGAATATGTTATTACTACCTATCTGGAAATAAAATAATTATCTTACTGTAAGTATGCTATTTCAATGTCGCGTAATTGCTAGTTGGACATTATTGTTAAAAAGTCGTTTTGCGCTGACAAAGAGATTCGGAATCAGGCTTTACGAGGTGGATAAAACTTTGCTTCGATCGGACATCTTTTCTTAATTTTGCGGTTCGCGACTCCCACGCACATTTAGCAATAACAGTCGAGGTTTCGCGGACGATGGCTCGATGCAAGTTCTACCCATTGAGCGCATATTAATTAATATTGCCAAGCTTGCCCACCAGTATATAGTCATAGTTAGCAATTGATCATCCGTCCTTAGAAAAGAACTAATTTACTTTTTAAGCAGAGCAGGAGAATATTGTGTTTCGATAACAATAATCGAATCGCTCGGCTGCTCGAGTTTATTATTTTCGAATGTAATTTCCTGCAGGTTTCGCGTGTTTCGAGGTTACGTAAAATCGGCAAGAATCAAGACACCCAAAGCCACGACCTTAACCATACAATTAATTCAATTTTTCGCACGCACTGGCGATGATTTTCCCCGTACTGACTTCTTGGCTCGGGGCTTAACACGAGTCCTGAGCGACACTTGAAACATGTGCGCATCATCTCGCACGTAGCGCCTCATCACAATTGCTAGTTTTTGTTTTCGGTTGTAAACAAGTGAGCAATTCGAGCAATAAATTAAAAATAATAGCAGCGCGCGCGCGATATGTGATAAAGCCAAGATTCAATTATGAAAATGTTTTACGCGTTACGTAGAAATACTGCGTCGTCGCGATGTAAACTGCTGCATTCCGCGGCGAATGCATCCGCCGCGCGACAACACACTGGAAAGAAGATACTCGGTGGAAAAAAATTGCAGCTCGAGAATTTTCGCCAAACATTCTCTCCCTGGTATAAATTATCGTCCAAGACGCTTCGTTATTTTATTTATTCCGGTTAGCTTCGACTCGGGCTGCGTGCGAATAACGCGTCTATAAAAATCCAACAAATTGCATTTGAAACTTTCAATTATAATATTCGCTCGGCAGATCCGTTAGAACCTCGCATTTGTCCGCGCGGCAATTAAAAACAACGTTCCCATTAAACGTCACGCGTACAAAATACAGTGATTATCGGGTAATTTCGCTGCGTGCGTACTCGTATCGAGGAATCGAAACGCGCCGATAACGGCGCCAAAATTTGCGCAATTTGCGCAAGAGCTCGTAAAATCTAATGCGAACTCGGACGCGGACGCACGTGTGAAGTAGAGGCTCTGCTCTTAAGGCGACCCTGCGCTCGAGGATCTCTTCGCTATTTCGTTTAGCAGCAGGAGTTGGAGGCTAAGACTCTTCCCGCGTGGCTCCTACTTTTATTCGGAAATTGATTAGCGAAGCAACAACCATAGACGAGCCAACTGGAACGAAGCTACTGTCAAATTAACCGCGCACTCGAATCCATAGTTGACACGCGATAACTCTCGTTATAATTAATTAGCGGCAGCCCGTTAATATATTATAAGCGAGGAGCGAAAGCCACCATTTGCCCGATAAATACGCAAAGCAGCACAAGAGTACCGTTGCAGCGATCGTATCCTCGAACGTCGATAAATCAAGCTACGCGATGAAATGTAAAATATAGTCGATTGACTGCAAAACGTCGGCAGTGCACCTTAGGTATCCATTACACTTATGATTTGTTGGAGCAACTTTTTTTAAACACTTTCGAGACTGCGCCGCCGACTTATAGATTTTCTATAAACGATGGCTGGGCTTAAAAGTTTCGCGACCTTCCACTCGACATTCGCCGATATTAATGTGAAACTCGAACGGTACGTTCTCCGCCAACAATCATTATTTCTCCACTGCGCGAAATTCGAAATTACACTCGATTGGCTTGTCGAGTCCAGCCATTACGTAACATCACTTTTTAATGCAAACCTGTAATGGAATAATTTTTGATTAAGTCGGCCTCGTTGATAATTGCAGCGACCGAGTGTTTAGCGCGTACTCCGTCGCTCCGGTTATAACGATACGAGCCGAGCTTTATTCTTTCGTTCGAACCCATTTGAATTAGCGATTTTTTACTGCAATACTTGAATTTTTAACGAACGACGATGTGTTGCCCTACGCTTTTATACGCAAACTTCAACTAGATCCGTCTAAACAATCAAAATTTTCCAAAACTAAGCGACAGATGTGCATATTTGCGATGCGCGACAGAATAAAAATCACGATTAGCCGTAGCAAAAAAGTAAGCTTTGCGCAAAAGAGCAAATGACGAAAACGAAGGCACATTTTATCAACTTAATTTGCGCAGCTGATTTTAATACCCGACTAAGAAAGTCTAAATAAAACGATTTTTTTTTTTTACGACATACCTCGAACACAAAGCAATCGAAGATACATAACAGCAACTTTTAAGGATCGAAAATACTGGCGAGCGCTAAATTAGGAAGCTAAATTATTTAACTTCGCGTTGGTTATTTTGCTGTAAAAGGCTGAATTTCGCATTAACATTGAGTTATGAAGAAAGATGAATATTTTGATTAGCAGTATAGTAACTTTCGAAGAACACTCGACGCGATAATGAAAATGATTATTTTAGAAGCAATGATGATTTCGATAGGCAATGTATAAACGAAGATAATAATTCTTAGGAAAATGATAACGGCGGTGATATTTTCAAATAAAACACGATTAAATATTATTCATAAAAATAAAAAGGAATAACTTGAAATTTAACTCGTTAAAAATTATTGAAAATTTTGTATTAATGCTAATTCGCGTTAAAAGTAAATTTTAAACAATCGATTTCTTAGATTAGGAAACACTACCTAACCTAAAAATGTGCGTTGAACTGAGCCAAGTGAATATTGGTAACTTTTTTTAAATAAATAAAGCTTATAAATATACATCTGATAAAATAAAAAATTCACGCTTATTTAATGTCAAGCTTGGATCAACAACCATAATTTAAATGTTAAATTTAATTCTGCCCCTCTGAAAAATATCTATAAATATACATGATCTTACGTTTAAAATAAAAATTTTTATCGTTATTTAAATCAAGATATTAAACAGTCAAATATTAATTCAAAATAATCACGTTTTTATTTAACTATTGTTTCAATAAAGGATGTCTCTCTCTCTCTCTATATATATATATATATTGGTATTACTAAAAAGTAATGAATGATATTTAATTAATGAAAGATCCGAACGTATCATAATCAAGGACTTGATACAATCATATAAATAAATAAAACATTTAATTGCCTTTATTTAATTTTGAGCTGCATTATTTACAAGTATAGAAGCTTAATTTTTATTTCTTTTCTACGTTTGAAACTATTTTGAGGAAAAACTTTGTGAACGCGTTAAAAGTGAAAATTCAAATATAAAAACCCTTTATCTCGCTATTCAAACGATATATAAAATAATTTAAGCCGAGATAAGGTTCGTAAATCTAATTTTTTGCTTTCCATGCAAGCGCTGTCACAATTATAGTTTATTAAGATAACTCGAGATGTTTTAGATTGCTTTAGCAGCTTTATTCGATTTGTTTCAAATTTATAGCGCAAAAAAAATTCCTTTCGAATGAATGCGTTAAAAAAAATTTGAGTTTCTTTATTCAAATACAAATAAATATTGATCCCGAAATAACATAAATGCATCGGACATATAGCAAACATACATATATTATTCTGTATTGTAGGGGCACGTGCGAAAATATTGTATTGCTCTCGGTTAAACCGACATAATGAAAACACGAATTAAATATATTTCATTGTACATTAATTATTATATTTACTGCGTGCAGTGGTTGTACAAGATTTATAAAATGGATTAAAAGTCTATAAACACTTTTTTATCCTCGCAATTAATATCGAAACAGCGCTTTTCTAACTCGATGTGTGTATAACGCTATCGATTTTTTAAAATTATTATTTACAGCTTAAATTATGACGTATTATTAACAGTGAAAAATACGCGCACAGAAACCGAGAACCAACAACTGTATTAACAAATGTACTTACTAATTTTCAAATGAATGTTCGTACGCAGCGCATACGCGAAGCCGCAGCAGCACAAGTATGATTTCAAATTACTTTAATACGATGCTATGCAAATAGAAGCACTGATTTGTAAACGAAATAGAATTGGGGAAAAATGAATTCAAATTAAATATATATATATATAATCCATTGTACGCATCAAATTTGCGTGTTTGAACGTACGTAGTTATGACGTAGATGTGCAGAAAGAGCCATGATGCAATATTTCTGCGAAAAAATCGATTGCCGGAACCATTTACATACTTCATAAATAAACAAGTGAACAAACGCGTGCATCTATATTTAGGAACAGTGGCACGTAGTTTGTTGTTTCAGGTATCGGTCGGCGGGCGGAGGGGGAGGGGCATATCGGACTAAATGTTGCTAAATTTTATCGAACCGCGCCAATGTAATCGCGTAGTCCCGTGTAACAATAATTAAACAACTGCCGCGAAATTATTGCTTCGCGCGTTAAATGTGGATTTCCATTAAAAAAAGTCGAAACTATTTTCACTGGCACGATTCGCGTTTCTTCGTTTTAACGGGCGCCTCGCTCCGACTCATTGTCAAATATTTTTAACGATGACGATACAAATACGATTACGCTCAAGTTGGAAGAAGTAAGTGAGTGCAGCAGCGGCATGCAATACTACGGACGATAAAAAAATTAGAACCTAAATATAAGTTTTTGACAATGTCAAAAAAGTTGTTATTAAAATAGCCTTAACTTTGAAACGAACTTAAAGCAAATATACGCGGCGCGGAGAGGCGACACGATTCGCTCGCTCACGTACACAACACACAGCTTTTTATGGTAATTTCGTTCTGCGCCAGTCGTCGCTTAAAGAGTTGGCGTCGCTCGACATTCTAATAAATTCGAGGCGCGACAACGAACAGCCACCTGAGAGCCCCAAACAGCAAACGCTAGAATCCGCGAAATATTAATTTTATTTGCGCGCTCGCGACTTGGTTTCGTCCGCAGTGCAAACGCTAAATTGGCAGCAGCGCAGTGTCGACACGAGCCGCCGCTCGGTATTCTCGCGCATGCTAAAGCTACTGCCATGATTGGAGGTTAACTCGGCACGTGCGACGGATACAACGCGATACATGCGACTAAGCGAAAATGAGTTTTCAATGTTTTGTTTGAGGAGCCGCGGACAAATATTGATTTTTCGGGGAAGCCCAGCTCCTCCAACCAAGTGCCAATGAAAGGACGCGATCGCTGGTCTCGCTCGATAATTGCATCACAACGACGACACACAAGAGCATCGCCTCGCCTCGACTCGACTCGCCGGCCAACGTCATTATTGCAAACGCTCGTTTTTTCGTGCTTCGGAAAGAGCGAGTTGCAACATTTTTATTACGCTGCCACAACGTGTTCTAATTTTCGGCGGAGCCTGTATTTCGAGAGAGCTTTGCGCTAACGTTCGTCGGGCCGATGCCTCTCGTCGAGTCTTCCTCCGACGCGTAAAACGCCTCGGTACATGCGCAAAGGCAGCGCACGAGTAATCGAGTTTATTTCTTAAATAGCACTTTATGAATTAGTCGGACGAGCGATACGAAGCACAAAAGGATGTTGGTCGAGTTCAAAGGACGCGAGGACTGGCTCGTTTCCTCCCGAACATAATTCCGCAGTTTCGGTGGGAATCAATTTACCGCCCGATGCGTAAAAAGCTGCGGGCCTTACGCTTCCTCGAGAAATCGACAGAGAAAGAGAACGGACGACCTTCCACGACCGCCCACATTTCAAGAGCTGCGCGGGGATCGTTATAATGTTAATGCTGATGCTGTCGCTCGTCATCCAAAAGTGACTTCGTTGCTAAGAGCAACACAATCGTGGTGACGTCCAAGTTTTCTAATCATGCAGCACGACGAGCTACACATTCTGTATTTTGCAGCGCTACCAATGCCACATTTCCCTCGCGTCTTTGTTTCCTCGTTCGAGCAACTATCGCATTTATTTATTTATGTGTCTGTTTGTTTGTTTACTTATCCATTCAACTGTTTATCGTGGAGAGCCGAGTTTTGTTTTCCAACAGCTCGTTGCGAGAAATAACTATATCGACTTACTTTCTCGTTCCAGCATTTATCAAATGCTAATGATTATTAATAATCTACGAGCGAAACGCTGAAGCTTTCAGCATTCGTTAGAGATAATAATAGCCTTAATTTACATTTATTGCCGTACCAAGTAATTGCTAATTAATATTGTTGCAGGAGCTCAGAGTCAGATTTGACATTATCGACTCGGACGGGGAGGAGGGTCTTTTCAGCTAATCGCGCGTAAAAAAGGCGACAATAACTGAAACAAAAAAGAGGGAACACCTTACGGGCTTTCTTTTCCCAATCCAGCGGTGTAGCGCTCGTCTACGCCACGGAATTTAATTTAAAATGATATCGATAAATAATAAAGCAATTAAAAAACACGGATGATTTATCGATGAGCCTTCGAATTGTAATCTAATCAAAAATTGCTCCCTTTGCATACGAAAGCCGCTCGTAAGCCAGTCGACTTAAAATATAATTCTCATTAATTCGAATTTTTCGAGCAAAAAATTAGAGCAATGGGCCTGTTAATGCTGCTTCGATAAAAATGTACTACTTGTGATTTATCGCATCCTTGTCTTACTCTTACTTATTAAGGAAAAGGCGATAACTAAGCACGGATAATTGAAATGTGGGTCTCTGCTGATGTACGATTAATTGTTAACGATCAAAACTCATTGTTTGGCTCGAACTCGAAGCGAATAACGCGACGCTGGCTCGCTTAAGGAAATACCAATCGAAAAATAAAAAATTCGCTAAAATGCATTAGTTGGGTGTCGAAGAGAGCAAAAAAGTTGCTGAAAATTCTCGTTGTTTGAGGTAAAATATTTACACGGTCGACCTAAAGTAATCCCGCTGGCTGCCAAGTCTCTCCAGACCGAGTTGATGTGGTTAAGGAAAGGTCACACGGCAGGTAAGAAAAAGAAGTCTTAAGGCGGCAGCTGATACAACAAAGATGAGGCTTTCAAGGCAGACGTGAAGCCCTGGGCTCCAGTAGCTGCGGCAGTCGAACGCGCGTCTCCGATAAAATGCGTCAGCAAAAATTATCAACAAAATCCGTATTGGTCGTTCGCTTGATAATGAGTGAGAGAGAGAGAGAGAGAGAGAGAGAGAGAGAGAGATAAGCGCAGCTAACGGTTGGTCGTTGGTTCGACTTGCAGCTCCGGACCCGAGCATCGCTCCGCGCGACTCGTGGAATTCGGAATGTATGGTGTGAGAAACGATCGGAGAATAGGCGATAGAGTCGATACAGGCGGCTATAGGAAGAGGAGAAAAGGTGGGAGATCGTGCAAGAGCGCGAGTTCATCCAATCCCGTCAATAATAATGAAGAGGAGAGGAGAGGGGTAGGTAGGAGATGGAGAGCTTAAGGATGCATCCAGTAGTAGCGGCCGCGGACTTGCCTCCGGAGCTCGCAAATTGGCCATGAGTTCCAAGGTCGTCCGGTGCACGTCCCAGCAGCGAGGGCACTGGCCCCTGCTAAGGCTTGCCGTCAGAGAGAGAGAGAGAGAGAGAGAGAGACTGAGGTGGCGGGAGGGAGAGAAAGGCGCTCTCGAGCCGACGGGGAGCTTCTCTCCCTTCCGAGGCTACGCTCCTCCGCACAAAAGGGAAAAAAGCGCCCGCGCGCGTAGGGAGAGAAACACGTCCTGCGGTTCTGGCCCTCAACAAAGCCCCTACACAAGAGCCGGGGAGCCGCGGGTAGGTGCAGGGAGCAAGCGAGACCGAACCAAGTGGAAAAGACCAAGGGGGAGACGGGCGAAGGGAGCTGCGCGAGCGCATCGGCTGGGCATTTTCGGAGCTCCGGAGGATCGAACGACCGACCGACCGACCGAACCAACGACCGAGGAGCGCCTGCTGGTTGCCTGCCTTCGCGTCTGTCTGTATTGGTACGGGTGATGCGTTCGGGAGGCCTGACAACGAGCGCATTGTGCGCGCACGAGTCGCTCCGCTCTGAGCAGAAACGAGTTTACGCGCTTTTTAGGCCCTGGCCCGAGCAGCAGAACCGATTTGGTGTAACTAAGGCGGAGTATCATCATCATCGCAAGCCTCGTATTCTCGAATTGAGCCGCGCGAGGAAGCGGCGAGGGCGGCGGGAGGGGGTGTGCACGAGTCGCTCGCTCGTAATTCAACTCGCTATCACACGACGACTCTCGGCTTAGACACGCGTGGCCCCCACCCCCCTCGCCGTCCCCCCTCGGCCGCGCGGAGATCGCGTTCGTAAAAACCTCGTTGCAATTAGGTCATTATCTGCGCGTGCGAGTCGAAACTCGAGCCATCGATCGAGTTCCGTAAAATCTCGTAAACCGCTAATTTACGACTGCATAAACTCCCTCCCCGAGAGGCGCAGTTTACAAATATGCTACGATACGCGTTCGTCCGGAGACTCGGCGGTTGGCGGAAGGTGGCTGGAAGGTGGCTGGAAGGTGGCTGAAAGGTGGCCGGAAGGTGGCTCCAAGGGTCACGCGGCTCTCACCCATTCATATTCACCGATCGCCCCTCCATAATTATCGCCTTTCGAGAAAGGACTTTTAATTACAGCCACTCGACCGGAAACGCCGCTGACCATTCAAACTCTACAAGATATCAATTTTTATACCTGCTTGGCTCGCAGTTTCGATTGTTTGGCTTTCCAACGTCGAGTATAAACCTTGAATTTTTAATTACACCGGGAGAAAGTCATTAGACGTCGGCTCGAGCTCGGCTAAGTTGAAAAGTCCATTCGAAACTTTAAAAGGCCAATCGAGCGATTTCAGTTAAATAAATTCGAAATTTTCTTCCTCCATTGCTTTCTCCCTGATAAATTTATCCAAAACTGTTGCATTGTGCTATTAATGTTGCTCGCGCGCCAATCGGAAAAATAATTGTCCCCGTTCCGTCGCCTTGATTTCTATCATTCTAGCCTTCGCTGCTATTCCACGAAAATTTCAATAATAAATAATGACTTTTCCTCTCGTTTTTCGCTTGTTTCCAATGTCTTTTCCTTATATTTCACTCCTTCTCCCAACGAGCGACGTGTCAATTTCCATTCCATCGAGAATCGGGAACGACATACCTAACCTCTTTTGCGGTTGAACGCCAAAATATATCGGCCGAGAGCTTTTTCGGATGCGGAGCTGGCAGCGAACGATTATCGCTTTATCGATCGGACGTGGGGGGAAAGCTTTCCGCAAACAACAGTCTGCAGTTCTCTCCCTCCCTCCCACTCGCGCTTCTTCGTGCACATGGAAACGCGTCCCCTCGCTGCGGCCGCGTTCATATCCGTGGAATTCAATATGAAAGGTCAATGAAATTTTTTCCTTAAACGTCCCTTCGATCCCCCGGTTACACAGTTAAAAAACTAGGTATGAAGCCATTTTGAGCCGAGCATCGATAAAAAGATAGGCTTGCACAATGAACAATGAAGAGGAATTCGCACCGTTTGCGCAGGCTTAGGTTTTTAAAAATTAAATTCTACTATATATTATTACCAATAAATCGAAACCTTTTTTATATTTCGGAGGCTTGTTGCTATTATTACCCGTTCTGTCTCCCTCTCGACTACAACACGTGTGCTTAATACAAGCATCAATTTTCAATCCTTTACTTGAAAGAGCAATTGTTATAGAGAGAGAGAGAGAGAGAGAGAGAGAGAGAGAGAGACAGAATTGAAATGCCTCAATTTTCCCACGGCACAAAGAGAGAATTTTCGTGGCATCGTTTTAATAATAATTCTTCGATTGAACGACCAAACTGTTCACAGCAATTCTGTACAATAACGAGTAAAAGTCTTGTAAAACGTATCACGCACGTATCAAAAGTACTCGCGACTGGCAATGTGTAATTCGCACGAAAATTTTTCAACTCCAATCCATCACATTTTCATCGCCCTGATAAGTTTATTCATTTTTAAACAATTCGTGCGTGATTTTCCAAACAATCTGCGATTTAATAAATCACGCAACTATAAATTTTCGATTCGACTCGGACTCGGCAGGAGTCGTTCAAATTTACCCATCTTTTTTGCAATCATCGCCTCGCGGAAAGGCTTACACGATCGCAACAAAATTATTATGACGCATGGAAGACGACATTAGCGCGTAAACTTGTAAATTTCGCGAGATCTTGGACGGTGCCTGCGCTTTATTGCTGGGAGTAAGAATTTATAGTCCCGGTAATGGAACCCGTGGCGTGGCTGTTTTGCACAATCTGCACTCGGTGGGCCGGTCTCATTGGAAAAGCTCCAGAGATCCTATTTGCTCGTTTCCGAGTCATTTGCATCGATCGCTGCGCCGATCAAACAATGCGCAATAAAGCGGAATTTTTGTAAATTAAGCGAGTACACGGACGTAGGATTGTCTGCGGCCACTTTCTCGAGGAGCGAAAAAAGGCCAGTAGAATAAGCAGCCTCGAAAGTACACGTTATATTACGGCTTCGCGGTATACTTTCTCTGATAATGTTTCTTTCCCTCCCTTAGTAAAAGGCATCTTTACAAATGCGTCCGTGTACGTGCGTGTGAGCGGGTGTGCGCGGGCTCGTATACAGATGTACATAGGCGCAGAGAGGATATAAAGGGGCGAAAAATAAAAACGGAGGGAAGAGAAATTTCGTGAGAGCGCGTGAGAAGGCACGAGGGCCGACTAGTCGGCTCTACGCGTACACCTCGACCGGAGAGAGAGAGAGAGAGAGAGAGAGAGAGAAGTAAGGGGAGCAGCAGCGACGAGGGGAGAGAAGAATCTGCAATACGCTAGTGGAAGAGAGCGAGAGGAAGAGAAGATGGCTCGAGGGAGCAGCAGAGGCGAGCAAATGCGAGGAGGTTCTAGCTTTAGCGAGCGCCAGGGGGAAAGACGACGACCGGGTAGGGGGGCGGAGAGGTAGGGAAGGTCGGGCCGCGTGGACGATTGTGTATAGCCCTGTACCCTTGAAGCGAAGGTTGCTGCGCTCTCTCGCTTCGTCCGAGGACGGCCGACCTTCCTTCCCTCCTTTGTGCTCGACTTATTCCATTCTGCCGCCACAGCCAGAGCCGCAGCCGCCGTCGTCGTCGCCTCCGACGCCTAGTGCCACGGGTGGACGGGCATCGATCAGAGCGAGAGCCGCGATTATTCTGTGAGATATTCAACGAGTCACGTAGTCTCCGAGACAGAGACGGAGAAGGACGGAGAGGAACGGCTGCGCCGCCCCCGAAATCATTTTAATTGCGCGGGCCCCTGGTTTGCGGACCCAGACGGACGTCGAGGCCTTGATGCAGCATTAAGTCAGTTTAAAGGGCGCACGCGAGTCCGTCCGTCCGTCCGTCCGTCCGTCTGTAGGCATTCCGCGCAAATTAAGCTTCTCGCTTTCACCCCCCCCCCCGCTGTCCCCCTAACCGCCGTTTATCGCGATACTTGACAATACGTGGCCGATGTCATTCGCACCGTTGACACGATAATTGCGCTTTTATTAATGCTTTTCGCAGGATTACGAGCCATTCGCCGATAAAACATTCGTATTATATTAATAGGCTTGCCGCGGCAATTGTGCGGTCGTAAATAATAAATGCCGCGCTCTCCGTGTGTTGGACGTGACTTATTCAGCGGAAGACGCGATAAGCCTCGGCTTATATTCTTCCCGAGGATTTCGAAACCGCGAAAGAAGCCACCGGCAGTTCGCACCCAAACTGTCCTAAGAAACTAGCCAAATTGCAATTGGATTAACGTGGCTGCGATCGAGCGATGCAGCCCGCGGAGGACGGCAACGCAGGAGCATCGATCCAACGCTTTTTTCCGCCTTTTTCCGCCTTTTTCTCGCTGCGCTTGGCCGTGTTTTTCTGTCCCGACGCCTAAGATCAATGTCAATGAGCGGAGGTACGCGCGCTCACGCACACTGACACACTCGGAGCGTGTAGGAGAGACAGGAGGCGCGATCGACGAGGAAGTCCGAGCGCAGGTGTTTAATTTGCGCTACGTGCCGCGAACGCTGGAAAAACGTGAGCCGACCAACAACGACGGCGCGTCAGCCGCCGCGGTTCGTTAGAAAAGGAGAAGAGGAAAGAGAAAGCCGAGGCGCGTGGTGGCGAGTCTTAGGCGAGTGGTCCTAGGTGGCCGCGAATTAAGGACGCGAGTTCCGGCACGAGCGCCGCGTCGGCGGAGGTTTTGAATTTTTTAATGGCGCGCCTAGCGATGAGCGCCGAGCGACACTCGCCGGGGACACTGGACGCCGAGGTTGGCAGGAAAAGGAAGGCGAGATGGTAAACATGGCTAAGTAAGTGCAGAGCCGTTACGTACGTGCAACTCCACGGGAAATAATGAAAGACCACGGACGTACGTGCACTTTTGACGAGACTGCTCTAATAGACGACGCATGGCTGATCGTGCGGGCGCGCGCGCGCGTTTGTGTGAGTAGGGACGCCGTTAAAGAGGCACCTCGAGCTCCAGGTTGCTACCGTCTTGGCACTCGTAAATCTTGTCGGCCGCGCCTCAAGGCTGCCCGACACCGAGGCTCCGCTCCAACGCTCTTACGCTAAAAAGAGACGCGCGTGCACGAGTCGCGAGCGTCGAAAAATAAAGACATCATCATCCGCGATCTCGATTCGGAGAGCGAGATAAATAAAACAGGGCAGAAGGATTCGCCGGGCCCCGATGCAGCGATTCGCGCCTATTCCTCCGCGAGTTATTGAATTTAAACCGGAACCCGGGGCGATAATTAACGAGCGATAGGGTAATGCGCGACTCGAAAACGGCTTTTAACTCTGCTGCGCTCGGCTCTGCTTCGTTGAAAGGCCCCGTTTTTTGTTACAAGTTGCTCTCCTCGGAGTTGCCCCGCGCGCAGTTTCTATTTACGGTCGTTGCGTCGGACGCGCGTTATATTAAGATTATAAAAGTGCTGCAACGCGCGAGCGCACAAGGATTGCGGAACCAGCTAAAGTACACACATAAGAAGTGAAATTAAGCGCCAACCAACGGCGTGAAATATCCCGCGCGTAATTTCATAAACGAACGTGTTTGGGAGTCGGCATCGCCATCGCCGTGTGGCGGTCGCCGCCGCTGTTTATAGCACAGACGAGCGCGTGATTCATCGTTGACGCGCCGGTGCTGCTGACTGGCCAGCAGGAAGCAGCGAAAGACAAAGTCACAGTAATGAAACGTCCTCACGCAGGTGCGTAAAAAAGCGAGGAACGAGAGAAGCGCTCCTGAGGCGCTTCCCGTGTCGCGGGGCCTCGTCGCGTTTTCCAATTCTCGACGCTTGCCAACCAGGGCACGTGCAGCTGGGAATTCGAACACCGAGACCGGAAGCCTGTAATCGTAGGCGAGCGTTCCTAAGTGGGATTGTTAGGTAAAACGATGCCTGCGAATCGGAAAAAAAATAAAGTAAGCCTCTTCGGATTTCAGTTGGGGCTCCGAGAAAATACGGGGGATAGCCGAAGACGGAGAAGTTTTAGCTTCGCCTCCGTTCACGTGAAACGTGATTCACACAAAAGCGAGAAACGCAAGCCGAGGAGAGGAGCTTTCATTTTTTCTCTTTTCGACTGACCAAAGACTTTCGAAACTTTTAGGCTCCTTATCAGCGTGATGAAACTCAGCGTCCGTTCGGCCGCCAAAGCGGCAGGAAAAACTCGGGGATATTAGGAGCGTTGAATGTAGAATAGTTGAAGGATATACTTTGAATTCCGTTGCACAGATGAAAAACCGCGTGTGCATACTTGGCAGTAAAACTAGAGAGAGGGAGATGGAGAGGGAGAGGAAGAGGGAGAGAGAGAGAGAGAGAGAGAGAGAGAGACAAACAAAACGACGACCTCTTCACGGTCGGAATGTCGCTGGAAGAGCTCGGATTGGTTGGTAGAACCGCTTCTATCTGTTAGCCGTTTATAACATGCGAGAAAGCGCGAGTGCTCGACTGCGTCAAGTGCTCAACGGGCTGCGTTCCTCTCTCTCTTTCTCTTGCCTTCTCCCCACCCCCTCTCTTACTCGCTCGCCGTCTTTCTCTATATACTGAAGCGAACATTAAAAAACTAAAGTTCTTATGGCGTTAGCAACGTTTTCCTCGTGCTTTTATATCCTTTGTCTCTCTCTCTCTCTCTCTTTTGTCCCTCCTCCGCCTCTTTCAAGTTCATATCGGAATATAAAATAAAGACATCTATTAAGGTTATTATAATAACACGTCCGCTTAATTTCAAATGCGCACTTTGCGCTTAATTATAAAACGAATGAATTACGATTCGCTTTATTCTTGGCATGTATTATTGGCCTCTTACTTTTAGATTATTCCTGAATACAATGTGTTGGGACAAAATACCAAGATAAAACGTAAATATTGTCGAAAGGAATCGCAGGCCTTACTTTTTCGGCCGGTGTCGCTCCCGAGACTCGAAAAAAGAAACACCTTTGCGACAGATGTACAGTGCACTGGTGGTGGCTTTGCGAATAAAAATATTGACGAATATGAGCAATTTGAAAGTAATTCTGTCGATTGTTATCGCGAAAAGAAGGTTTATTAAACACGACCAAGATAGACTCGGCGATGAAATCAGCAGCAAAATATTTGCACCCGTCTTTTAAAAATACTTTGGCATTCACAACTCCGATGCGCGAATAATCATTACGGGCTGTAAGTTGATTAAAAAATTTGTGTCAAAGGAAGAAATGATCGCGCTCGAGCAAATCATGCACTCGCTTGATTTATAATTGAATATTAAAGGCCTTCGTTTCTCGGCTACTTGAGACTATCAGTATATTGTGAGACACAGCCAAGTCCGCTCTATGTATGATAATACCGTAGCACACAAAGTCTCTGCGCAAGTGTTTGTCGGACTAATACGCATGGTTCGTTCGTTGGTTCGTTCGTTGGTTGGTTCGTTCGTTCGTCGTTCGTCGTTCGCTCGCTCGCTCGCGCTGCTGTAATTATTACCGACTCGAGTGACTCGATGGTACTGCGCTGATTATAACAAAGCCAAGTTTACGCGTTCGATCGCACCTCGTTATAACGATCTTTAAATATTTTAACTTCCAGTTTTTAAGAGCATCCACAAGAGAATATCACGTTACACTTTAGAAAATAGAAAAGTTTTTCAAACACAAGCCCGCCTCCGCGCTAAAACGTTACACTGGCAGAGTCGTGTGCTTAAGAATTAAGGTACGCGGAGAAAGTCTTTAAAAAAGTCGCAACTGCCCGTGACCAGTCGGATGTGTCTGTTTGCCCCTTTGTATAAACTTCGTTATACTCTTGGCAAATAGATACGTGTGCACGTACACTAGATCTCATGTCGCCTGTATACACTTTTGAACACCAAAGAGATTCTTCTCGAGGCGCGTTCTTTTTTCTATAAATACAGAGATCCACGCGCACAGGCGAGGACGTTATCTAATTACCATTGGACATTGTGTGCCAGTCCCCGAGCACTAGAGGCAACGAGAAGAGTTAAATAATGTTTCTCGGGTGCCAGCCACGACACCTTAACGAATCGTTGCCGATCGAGAGTTTAATTTTTCCCGATAATGCAACCTTTTTCAATTACCATGATTAGCTGGTTCGGCATCGATTGCGAATAAAGAGGCAAATGCTGCCACGCCTAATACAAACATCATAATTGCGGAGTCACGGAAAGAGTCGGAAAGAGGTGCAGTGCCAATATATAAAAAAGGAGAGAAAAGTGTAACGGCGCTTTAGTTGCTGTGCGCGACCAAAGATCGGGCCGAGTCCGAGCTTTCACGCATGTACGCGCGCAGTGGTGCCCAAATTGGTGATGCCCCCGTCGCCCTCGACGCCACGCCGTGCAAATAATAAAATAATTACGGAATCCAACTGCTGGCATCGAGTCTTCTTTGCCCTTTCGCCGGTACTTTCCCAACTTTCTTAACTTTCGCTCGCCCAGGGAGGAGAGATCCTAAATTCCCGACTCGATACGCTCGTTCTCGTCTCCTGGTCGCGCGGATAAGCGGATAAAGAAAAAGGGCGTGACGAAGGGAATGCAGAAGCAGGAAGCGCGCGCCCGGTTCTTCGTGGATCCCCGCGACCGCATTTTGACGAGCAGCCAAGCCGCGATCGTGCGCTCGACCGGCGCGACCTCGAGTCAAGGCGCGAGGCGCGTGTACACCTTGATCGTACACGACGACGGCGACTCGTCATCGCTGGCTGAATTAGGAAACGACGGCGGCACGCTTTCGCGACCATCATCCTCGCGCCGACATCCTTCCTCCGGCGGCGGTTTCTCCGCTCGCGGCCGACAGAACACGAGCTTCCTTCGGCTTTACTGAAACGTCGACGCCGACGCCGACGTTTCATTGTCAAAAGAGACGCTGGGGCAGTTTCTCTTTCACACCGCGTTCGAGACAACGGCCTCGTGACTACTCCTTTCCACGGGGGCTCCGCCGCTCGGCCGCAAAGATCGCCACCTCGCCGAACGAGCAGCGACGCCGACGGCGGCGGTGAAAGTGCCCTGCTGGCTGCTCATCTCCGATTTCGTCAACTCTAACCCAAGATCGCCTCGGAGATTATTATTGTTGGCGCGATCGATTCCTCCCCCCCCCGCGGCCCCGATAGCCATCCCGAGGACTTTTGTAATCTTCGCGGTTATTGTTTTGCTAAAGACCCGGCCGATTAATCACCGGCAATCCCATCCGGCTCTTCGTCATCTCGAGGACGTTTGTGTTGGGATGGGTCGTC
Source organism: Platyscapa corneri (assembly GCA_018907185.1). Lineage (NCBI taxonomy): Eukaryota > Metazoa > Arthropoda > Insecta > Hymenoptera > Agaonidae > Platyscapa > Platyscapa corneri. The sequence continues at coordinate 2,423,569 of JACCHW010000023.1, read as the reverse complement.
GCTTTCCTTCCCGGAGGGCCATCGGGCTTTTTGTTTAAAGCGAGAGAAAGGCGAGAGAGGAATAATGGAAGCAAGAAAAGAGAAGAGGAGGGACGAAGGACAAGGGAGAAGGTCGATACGGGAACAAAGATTTCATTGGCGTAAATCGAGACTGTCATCGAGCAGCGGGAAGGTCGAGGGCCCGGCAAGGCTTCGGGGTGGTGCTGCGACGAGGGGTGCGCGCACCCGAAGGGCAGAGGAAAGTTGAAGAAACGAGGATTAACGTCGGGTAGCGTAATTGTCGTATAGTAGTACTCACCGCGCCAGCGCCATCCTGTCATGGGACAATCCAAGGGGGGGCGTCGGCAGTGTATCCAGATTTGCGTGGGAGGGCTTGCCGCTAATATTATAACCCACTGAACACATACGCACGTTCTTTCTCACAGCCGTGACAAGGTGAGCCTGTCATATCATCGTCGTCACCTCACACATGCTCACAGAGATCCGACTCGCGGAGAGCGCGTTAATCTACGAATCAACGTATCGCATTCGCTCGGGAACCGCAAATCGACTCATCTACGATCTCAGTTTCGTCACTTTTCCCCCCGTCGTCGTCACTCCTCGGCAGCCACGATTTCGGCTTATCGGGCTCGAGAGAAAGAGAGAAAAAAGGCACTTTTCCCTTCTGCGGGGCTCCTCTCCCTCGACGAGGGTGTGCAGCAGCAGCAACAGCAGCAATAATCCGAGGAATCGGATCTAGCCGGCCGAGTTCGAGCAGACTTGCGTTAAAACTACACTCGTACTCTTACACGCGCACTATCTCTCTCTCTTTCTCCGCTATTAATCACTGCTTTCTCCTTCTATCAGCTCTCGCTGCCGAATGTGCACTGTCCGGATTACCGAGCGTCACTCGTCATTGCCTGCCCGCCCGCCTGACTTCCTTCCTTTCTTTCTTTCTTTCTTTCTTTCGTTCTTCTGCACACGTGCCTCACCGTGTCTCACTTTGTCGCGCGCACGCTCGTTCTCTCTCTCTTCTTTCGACTCTTTCCTCGGCCTCCTCTGCGACTGCGACGACGCTGGTTGTGCGTGCGTGCGTGCGTGCGCGTGCACCTAGCCTTTCCCCGATGGCTCGGCGTTCAAACAGCGGCGGGCCGTAACGACGCTCTTGCGATACGAGGGGGAGAGAAACACAGGAGGATCGAAAGAGGGAAAGAAGGAAGGAAGGAAGGAAAAGAAGAAAGAAAGAAAAAAGGAGAAATTCGGTGGCAGCGGCTACGGCTACGGCTACGGCGACAGCGGCGACGGCGGCAGCAGCGGTGGTGGTGGTGATGGTGTTGGTGTTGGTGTTGTTGGTGATGATGATGCGGTGTTGAGCTTGCGCGCGCGCGCGCCTCTGTTTACGTACGCGGTGATGACGGTGAGTCTGTGGTTGTGTACGCGCGCGACGCGAAAGAGAGAGAGAGAGAGAGAGAGAAAAAGGGAAGAAGGCTCGAAAAAAGCGAAAAAGCTAAGCGCTCGCGCGTCCCACCTCCGTCCTGGGCGCTGCTGCTGGCTCGACTGGCTCCGGTCGTGCTTCGACGAGACTCAAGAGCCTCGGCAGCGCTTCGACACGTCCCCCGCCCCCTCCAGCGCTGCAACCGCTAGCCCCCACCCGAACCCACTACGGCCCCCCACCATCGCGTCCTCAAATCGCCAGCACGGCCTCGGCGTCTCCGTTTCGACTCGCGTCTTTCCGCGTGCCTTCGGGCCGATGTCGTCCTCGCACACGCGGACGACTCGCGCGCTCCCCCCCCCCGCCCGCGCTCAACGCCGCGACCACCGCCGCCGTCGCCACCGCCTCCCGGGTGCAGCGCCGCTCGCCGCCGTGAAAAAAATGCCAGTGCAATAACTGCGCTTATACTCGGAAATAAATTGCCCGACACCGCGTGTGGCATTCGTTAAGTAAACATCTCTCGCTATAGAATAAGAAAAAGAGAATGGAAAAGCGCGCGCTTGCGCCCGTTTCGATTCACCTCGGGGTCCGCGGCCGCGCCGACGCCGCCAGGAATCGAAGGCAGCCGCTCACGCCTCGCTTCCTGCTTTTCGAATTATTATCGCTTTCTGTGCCAGTTTACGGCGCCCGTAAAGCCCGTAAAGATAGGCAGCAGGCGGCCGCCGGAAAAAGTGGAGAAACCCACGGGCCGCGGCGCTCGACCTCAGCTCGCTCTCTCTCTCTCTCACTCTCTCGATCTGTCCTAACTTCGACTCCGGTCGCTCGGAAAATGCGGGGGTGAAGCACTGACCCGACTGTCGAACGTTGCCGGTGAACCCCCCAGTGAACTCGGATGTTTTTCGCCCCCCTCCCCCCGCCCCGGCCCCCGCCGGCTACGATCCCACGTAAGCGGGCCACCGCCGCCGGCTCCTGCTGCACGTCCGAGTGGGTATTATGATAATTAAAAAAACTGGTAGTGCCATGGCTTAGCGAGTGGCTTTTCGTCTTTCTTGCCCTTTTTTCGTGCTTTGGTCGGCATTCCTCGCGATACTTAAGTAAGCGAGCATTGGGTATCGTTAGGCGTCGTAACCTAATTGCAATATGCGAGCGCCGCCGCCGCCGCCGCCGCCGTCGTCGTCGTCGTCGTTATTATATCATTCGCTATCTCTAAATTAATTAGGGATACAGTCACGCAACCTGGGTAAATCTACTTACAAATATCTCTGCCGGCTAATGAAAATGTTGCACGAATCCTCGCTCCTTCCGAGTATGATCGCCGCCTCGATACTTTCGCCAGTTTTTGGATACGAGTTTTGCCAGACATTGTTCCCTTTGTAGCGTAGTTCGCTCTTTTATCAATTATCGATATTCTCATTTCAGCCAGCGCATTACGCTACGGCAGTCAAAGTGAAATCACAAGGACGAGCGACGAAACAGAACAATCTCTCCCAGCTTTCCTTGGACTGCCACAGGAGAGACTTTAGTTTCGCAAAAAGCCCCATGCCGAGGTATTCTCTAGCGCAAAAAATCGTATCAAATCTCAACGAATGCTAATTTTACTTTAATACGCTCTGCTGGCCGACGGAACGAGAGTCGCGTTACACAACCCAAGACGATAGCGCGTAGAAGAGAAAAAATGGATATTCAAAAAGGTCGCCGGTGTTAGAAGGAAGGGGAAGAGAGGGGAAGCACGAGGAGCAAGAGGGAAATATTCGGGCCTTCCTCTTTTTTTCTCGAAGTTCGGAGTTGGAGCGCGATTTTGGAGTCGTATATTAATGGAACCGTGACGGCGAGTACCGGAATCACGCACGACGATCGTAAGCTCCTGTGGGAATGGAGACCGAGTGTTCAGTTCTTTCTTCTCTCGGTAGAGGGGGGCTGGAGGGGAGAGAGGAGACCGGCGCGATCGATAAGACCAAACTCGTCCTCCGATGGCCCTTAACCAGCACCACCCGGGGCCCGACATCCTTTGACTCGGCGGACGCATCGCGGGGCTTTTCTCGGAGGGTCCCTCCTCTGCGCAAATGCAGCAGCACGCGTCTCCTCTCGTTTCCTTCTTATCTCCCCTGCTGCCGCAGCCACCCCCTCGCTCGCTTTCTTTCGGCTGTTATTTCGATTGCTATCTCGATTCGAGCTGCACGATTGCACCCACGGTAATCGAAGTGGAAAGAATACCGAGTGGAAATTCGTTGCAGTTGCACTGGGGAACTCTCGTAATAACGCCCGGTTATTAATAAATAGATTCGCTCGTTTCCTGTTGAATGCGAACTAAATTATAAAGCCCGATGCTTCGCGCGTAATCGTAATTGTCGTGTACCTCCGCGACCCTCCCACGAGGGATTATTCTAAATTTAAAAAGCGTACGTTGGCGATGCGTCGAATCGAGTATCGGGGCAGGGTAGAGTAGGGTAGGGTAGGGTAGGGTAGGGTGGGGTGGGGTAGGGTAGGGTAGGGTTGGGTAAGACAGGGCAGGGCAGGGCAGGGCTGGGCAGGGCAGGCCAGACCAGACCAGCCCGCCAATTCATATTCAATAATCGCAGGGACTGCTTAATTCAGTTGCGCGTATGCATTTAGAGCGTCGCATTAGCATAAACCGAGAATCGAAGCCGAAGGCCCGGGAAATAAAGTAATATTCCTTGGCCGCGGCAGGTCGTGCGACGCAAAAATAAAGGAGGCCGATTGGAAATTTGATTTTCTTAATAACTGTGTCACCGTCGCTCTCCGATTAAGAGTGCCAAGTGAACAAAGGCTGAACCTTATTTCCATAATTCAACAGTGCGGGACCTTCGCTCGCATCCGCATCCGGCCGTTAAGAGAAGAAAACTCAAGAGCTTAGCCTTTCTCTGAAGCGTCGAGCGCCTCCCCCTGCCGCCGCTTAGGGAAACGCCGGGGGCGATAACCAAGTCGGATGTAATAAGGCGCGCGCAGGTCACAAGCAAATTAAGAGAAATCCGGTGAAAGGGACACGTCCCTTCCCCGCGAAATCGTGTATTCCGGCGAAGGCCCAATTTCGCCGCTTCGTTGCTGCCTAGGTTGCGTTGTGTTGTGTCCGTGTGGCCCGCCGGCGCGCGCGCTCACACGCGCAACTCTCGAAATTGCCAGCGCGACGCTTTTACACGTGTACGTACGTGCGTGCGTGGAAAGGTCACGGAGCGGTCGGTACGGGTATTCAGTGGAATATTGGAAGCCTCGGCCTGGGCTAAATAACGACGCTCGGTCTCGTAGTTGACGTAGGCGACGTCGTCTCACCTGCTGTAATTATGCAGATCGACGGCGCTTGCGTCCCCCTCCCCGTCGGATACGAGTCTTCCATTTTTAACACCGCAACTGGGGAAAAGAGGACGAGGGAGCACGAAGGAGGATTAAAGAGGAGCGCTTGGAGACCCGGAGCCCGAGCTCCGCTCCGCTGGTCCTCGATCTTCGTCCCGGTGATGAAATTATCGGAAACGTATTTTATCTTTGGCTCGAAAAGTCGGACCGTTAGTGGTGGCTTTGACAACCGAAAACTGCGGCACTACTTTCGAATTTCGCCGGCAAGGGGTGGGAGGGAGGAATCGGCGCGCGAAAAGTGCGGAAGTCGCGGTTATTTCGTCGATGCGCGCAAGGTAATTAGTCCGCGCACGGGCATGTCACTTGTATTCGCGCCTATGGCTAGAAGCGCGCGTGGGAGGTGCAAAGAGGCAAAGAGAAAGAGAGAGGAGCAACTCCTAATTGGCGCATGAAAACTTTCGCCGGTTTTCCACGGCGTTTTTTGCGCTCGTCGGGGGCCGCCGAGGAAGAGGCACTTGATACAGGTCATGTAACTTTCTCGAGCAGGCGGCGGGCGCTCGATTTGCTGCCGCCGCCGCCGCCGCCGCCGTCCCGGTTGAATTAATTCGCCCGCTCGTTACGTCAGGACACGATGCTGCCGTCGCCTCTCTCCTAACGCGTACCTCGACGCCAAAAACCAGCCACTCGACGAGATCCCGCGAAAAGCGCGCGCGGTATTTCACTCGTGTGCTCCCATACCAGCGAGAGCCATTATTTTTCTCTTTTTTCTCTTTTTTCTCTTTTTTCTCTTTTTTCCCTGTTTTTTTCTCTCTTTTCCGGCTTTTTACGATCACTGCGGCGAGTCGACGACACTTTTCGCTGAGTCGAGCGGAAAAACTTGTACTTATAGGCTCTTCTCGGGGATTGTGCAAAACCTCACGAAGGTGGACGACTCGTTTGCCGTCGATGCAAAGATTTATTGGTTATAATAAACGCCTTGTGGGTGAAAGTTGGAAAGACGGCGTTCTGACGGTATTTTGACGGCGTAGTGACGGCAAACTAATTCTGGATTAGGGGAACGAAATATGAAAAGGACATTGATTCCACTTATGCTCTTTTACTGCTAGTAGAAGGACCGATTGCAGAGATGACCTTTTACATTGTTTCAAAGACCTGACCTTTTGAATAATATTGCTTTCATTTGTCGGCACGATGATGGAAATAAATTCCTGCCGAGTGGTTCAATTGATGGATAGTCGCAATGATAATTTGATTCTAAAGTGACGAGAATGCAATTAAAAACTGCTAGTTGGAAAATCAGTGCTACTTGACGAGATAATGAAAAATCTAGATAAAAATCCGAGATGTTGCTACTTAAAACGATTTACTGCTAAAATATTGCATAATAATTGAATAGCTGGAAAAGAGTTTTCAAAAGTGTAATAATTGGTACTACTATGAATGTATTAAACTCAATTCTGTTTTAGACAAAAGAGCATTAAAAATACGCGTAAAAATAGTTGATGTTTTTAAATGTTCTCGTTCTATTTAAGAATAACAAAATTAGTTCAGCGATTATAATTTTTATTTATTAAAATCTTTTATCTTTAAATCCGTAATTTAAGATAAAGTAAATTCATTTTTCCTTTTTCTGTTTCCTTTTTTAAATGTATTTTTGAAAATGAGTATAGTGGTGCTGCAAAGAAAACAAGTAATGTTCGAGTAATTAAATAGATTAGATATGGAAAGCTCGCACTTTTTACAGGCTTTTTAATACAATATTTTTATACGAGCTGTTGCATAACACAATAGATTAAAAAACTCTAGAATACGAGTTTTAAAACGTCGAAAATAGAAACTGCGATGCTGATTAGAGGAATCCTTTTGGTATTTTATTCCATTTACCATAATGTTTCGCGCTTAGATTTATTTTTACGATCGCGATAGATAGACATAACAAATAATGTACAATTGCGTAATTGGGTTACTCCACAAGTTTGGAAAAAGCTTAGAAATGCTGGTTTCTCTTAAGATCCAGCATAATAAATAACTCGAGAGCGATATCAACAATAAAAATTACGATTTAAGTTTACGGATTTTGAATAGTTGCGGCGCTTTACTCGGAGTTAATAATGTTACGTCATCGGCGATTCTAGCGCGGAAACTGGCATATTTTCTCGGAAGGTAGAAAGAAGCAATAAAGTAACAAAGATAAACTGCGATAGAATAGAGGATTCGCTGTTTAACGGAGTTCACCGCGCGCATTTGCTCGGATGTGAAGCGTAAATGTTTGTTGTTAAAATGAATCGAAGGATGGGTACAAATTAAGATAAGTGTATTAGGTCTTAATATCTAATTATTCGCATGAACTCGACGCGGCGCGTTTAGGTTACGTCTGCTCCAAGGCATTATACTGTTGCCGAGCAAACAGACGAAATAAAACGTTTGAAACGCGTCGTTATCCGCGGCAAAAAATTAGTTCAGAAGTATTTTTAACGAGATAAAACAGTTTTCCCGAATGTAATCCCAGCTACAGGATTTTAATTGTATGGCTCGAGTCGAAGAGACTCGCTAAACTAGCCTCGCGTAATTTCCCCCGTTTCCATCTACCCACCGGAGCTCGCGATTTTTCTTGCCCGTCGACTTACGTAAAACAGTTCCCCCATGGCGCATCGATCGTTCAAAACAGTGACTCGGAAATTATCCTCCAACGTGGAACAATAAATCCGAAATGTCAGTTGGAACGCAATTCGGCAATTGTAGTGCAAGTGAAGCGAGGCGAGCCGACTTAAACGTACGATTGCATTTCAGTAGCGCAGTTAAATAAAATACGCGCTGAATGCAACTCCAGCAGCTCAAAGGCAAATTTAAAAACCGAGACACAAAGTCGTCCCGAGGGAGGAAAAATGTATGTCGTGGATAGATCGGGTATATTGGGTATATTGGGTATATTGGGTATTTGGGTACTTGGGGTGTAGCGCGACGCGACGAGTCTGAAAAGAACGAAAATTCTTTGACACGAAAGGTCTTAGCCGAGTTGGAGATGCACCGAGGTTGGCTTCCTGCAATCGAGCACATGCGCCGCCATCATCGCAGCCGAGAACCGTCACAGAAACTGGGCCGTAGCGCTCTGAAAACGTTCGTCAGCACCTTTCTTTCTTTGCCTCGAACTCTCCGGCTTCTCTCCTTTTCTTTTTCATCCTGTTTCAGCCCCCGCTCCCCCCGCCCACCCCGCCCGACGCTCTTTCTTCTCGCCCACTTTTCTCTCGACGATTCCGGAACGGACAATACAAAATTCATCCAAACCTCGGAGGAGCGCACAATGCCTCGGCAGCGCACGAATCCAAAATTAAAAGGACAATTATTCGAAACAACTTTCCAATAGAACTTACTCGTAAATATCCCCGGGCGTCTTTACAAACATTTTTCTTCTACCTGACTGGGAGGCAATAACAACTCTAAAATATTGACTTGGCAGTGACAGCCCGAGTCAGCGATTCACTCGAAATAATTATCTAAGCGTAGCTGCCACAAATTTTTTAATATCAATAATTTTTATCGTTAAATGGGCGCTCCATCGGCCTCGTAACGCTGCTAAAAGACGCGCAAAAAGCTGCAGCTGAAACTCAAATTCGGAAAACGAATGTCATCGTTTTTAATTCCGAAAATAACAGTGATCGAGTGGAAGGTGCTGATTAAATGTAATACGTGAATCGCCAATTTCGTTCGATAATACGTCCTATCTGGACTGCGAGGAGGATAAAAAACAACCATAACAAAGCAAAAAACAAGAAATACGAATTCCTCCGCGCCAGTAAAACAGAGTTATCGTCGGGATTACTAAATTTACCGAAAGTTACAAGTTTGTATTTGACTTTTTATTATTTTCCAGAGGAATGCTTCTATGTTAATGAAAAAAAGTAGATGTGCAAACTCATAAATTTCGGTAAATTACCTTTCATACTTTCGCTTTATTGCTGCTCGCAACAGAAATTTTTACCGTACCATTTTCCCCGCTACGGATTCGCTCGTTGTTATAAGGCAATCTAGTTTAAAAAATATTTAATTTAGCTCGAGTATTTTATAGTCACAATTAAAGAAATCACGAAACCGCAGTCGTAAATCGAATCGTCCCCCTCTTCCGCGACCGCCGCCGTCGCCGCCACCGCGCGACTCTCGAGATTTGCCTGTAAACGTCTTGTAAAGAATCAGAAGGCGAGAGGCGACGATAATATTGAATCAAGCCGCCGAAAATTGTATTAGCGAGCGTCAACATCCGTAAAGTCATTAGTCATTACCGGAAAATTGTAATACAAGGGAAAAGTTTGCTTCCGATGTCGAAGATTGGATTTTCTCGCAAGTTTCACGTCACGTCCCGCTCCGAGTCGGCGCTATCCGTCATAAATATCCGTTCGTATAAATCTCGTGTCTCGAGTCTTCGGAGTTCACCGCAAGGAGAAAGTGTGTACGGGGTGGCTACGGCTGATGATAGAGGAACGTGCCTGATTACGTCGCGTCGCTGGATATTAAAACACAAGCCGGGCTGCGGCAAACGTTGAATTTCATCAAACTAACAAATTTTTCCTCCCGACGAAATTAAGCCTGCGCATAAGAATTCTTAACGACCCTCCCTGATAACCAGAATAACAATGAAGCACTCGTCGTCGGATAAATTAACGAGGATTACGTACCGAGGGCGGCTACGACCGTCAAATTAATTCCTTGATTTACCGCCCCCGAGGCCGCTTAATTCGAGTCAGCAGTCAACGTATCAGCTTTTTATTCCGACTTGGCGACGATATCAATCGGCTCGCGTTAATTATTCGCACTCGCTCTAGTTCTCGTAAGCTTCCAAATTGTGCATTAGGGCTTTCATTAGCGTCGGCTAGAGATGAAAAATTTCCCAAGCGCAGAGGCGCTCGTTTCGTCGCATCGGAATCCGACGACAAAACTTCCTCCTCGCCGTCTACTCTCGACTCGTGGCAAATAAACAAGGCACTCCCGCGTTTCGAGATTCCCAGATTCGCACGAGCTCGATTCGTCCTGATTCGTCCTGATTCGTCATTTCTTTAAATCGCGCCAACCAGCAGCAGATTTTGTAAATTGTGAAGCGCGAATTCGCGAAGGAGAACATTTTCCGAACGCCGCGTTTCTTATTGCGAGCCCCGCCGACATTCCAAATATCAAACTTGGTAAATACGCCTGCGAACTGCGAACGGGCGGCTTACAACCGTAACAACGGAGGAATGCATTAATTATGGCTGGAAAACTCGGACGGCATACTGCAGCTGAAATTATTCAATTAGCGCGCGGAAAATTGCTCGCCGATGCAACGAGTCGCAACTCTTCGCTCGCTGTTAAATTAAACGAAATAATGCAATGCGCAAACAGCTTCTCTGCGCGCGTACCACCGACTCTACGCACTTTACGCATCGCAGGCTCTGGCCATTACACTTTCGCCCGATTATCGGATTAGGAGTAGTCGCGCGAGTGCGATATGGCGGGCTTTTATGCGAGTCTCGTCTCGAGCTTAGGTGTTAAATTGCGAGGAGGAGCGCAATGAGAGCGCAATTGCGCCGATTCGTCTTTTGTACGACGGAGCGTCGCGGTGGCGGTGGCGTTGGCGGCGTCGCGTTCCTCGCGTTCGTCGCGACGCAGTTTACAATCGCGTGTAAATCAGACTGAAAAGAGTCTGCGCGTTGCCGGCGCACAAGCGTCGCGAGTTAATTTAACGAAGTTAGTTGATGCGTACACGCCGCCGCCATTCTCTAAATTGGGCCGAGCGAAATTTCTGCTCGGTAAAAGTGTAAAAAACATAAATTAGAGTTATATTCCAGTCCCGTGAAGCGAATTCTTAATTCCGAGCCAGCAGATTGGCAAATCTTTAATTCGGGCGCAGACTCGTCGCTCCTTCGATATTTATACCTTGAACTTTTTTAGCAGCGCCGTCGCCTCCTCGAGAGAGCACCAGGAACTGCGCGTTTTAAATTCATAATCAGCTAAGGAGATTAAAATTTTCCGTTCGATGTTTCGAGATATTAGCGCCGATACGCGTTCGGCGAAATCGAACGAATCCGAGTTCCAACTCGGAGAGTATATTTTCGTTAACCTGGAAAGCCCATCGCGCTCCGGAATAAAATTCCACTCGAGTTTCCGTAATAAACTTTTGCACAGATTGAAATTTTAACCGTTATTAATGTGGAATTTAACTTTAAGAAGTTTGTATAGAAAATTAAATATCCCGGCCGACGTGTATTCGTGCAGCGCGCGCCATTACTCATTTTCCTCCTCAAAGAGACGAAAACATTTTTCCCGCTTTGTGCCGAAGAAATGCGAATCGGAAGAGCCGTGGTTATTAAGAGGGCGAACGAGTAGGAGTGGGAGTGGAAGTGGGTAACTGCAGAACGACCCACCGTACGCGATACGAAAACTGATTGATATTAATGCATTTAATTACATCGGAGGAGCGCAACTTTTCATTTTTCGCATTTAAAGTTGTAAACTAAGCTTGTTAACATTCTTTGATGATATTTGAGGCAAAAGTTATTTTCCAAGTATCCTATAAAGTCTTTCGATTAATTATTGCTTCTCTTTCACCGACTAATGGCATTGGCAAAAGGTACGCGCGGGGGATGGGCATTTTATTAATTAATACCGTAGCATTTTTATTTCAAAGGAATTGTGAATTATAATTATAAAAGAAGGATCGTTTCTCTCTTTCAAAAAAAAAGTCAGCAATACACGTATAATCTAACGCATTGCCTTTGAAACGCTTTGTATTTCCATTGTAATGCATATTACTTTTTTACGCGAGTTATTCTTTCAACGGCAATATTTGAATTTATCGGTGGTATGGATAAAGTAAAATAAAATCGAAAGAAATCAACGGGTTGGCTTATACCTTGAAATACAACCAAAAGGATTCTTTTAATTTTAAATTAATCGCGGAATTATCGCCCCCTTCTATATCGAATTATGGGAACAAAACTTGTTTCTCGAAGCGTTTAATGCCGCAGTGCTTCTATTAGAGCGTTAAAAAGAATTCGAATGCCTTTGAATAGTTAAGCGGCTCCAAGAGTCCGAAGTTTTAAGTTTGAATCTCACATTTTCAAAGCGATTCAAGTGCGATTTGTACGCTTTTGACGTTGCGTCTCGGCCGGCCGCCGAAGTTTAATTAGGTTTTTGGAAAGCATGTAACTTTCCGAACGTTACGAAACGCTTTATTGCGAAATCACATCCGAGACCCGTAAATTTTTATTCGTCTATATCTATAACATCACCTTGGAGGGTTTTATTTATATCGGTGTGTAAATTCCGTCGGAGGATAGGCGGGGGAGGGGGGGGGACGCGCGGAAAAAGATACGGAGAACGAGATGCAGAGGAGAGCAAAGGAGCATAAAAAAGCTGCATAAATACGAAGAGCTGCTCATCCATGCGGGCCGCCCCTGCCTCCACCCCTGCTGGATGATCGGGAAAATGTGAAAGGACACGTTTGAAAAACCGTGCGCTAATGTATTGCATTTCGCCGTGCACTTTTAGATGCAGGCCAAACACGAGTTTTTTCGTAATTACACGCGCGTTTCAACGCTCCTCGACGAGGACGCGATAAATTGAAAATCCACTGGGCGCCGCTCCGAATAAACGGGGATAGCAACGATCCTGGCGATTCGCGGCCAATGCGAGCCCCGAGTGATAAAGACAATTAAGCCGTCGGGCTCGATCGGGAGACCATCGCACGGGACATTGTCGTCGAATTTTATCACAAGCTAAAACCTTCTCCGCAACATTTTCCCCGGAAACATGGACTCGCCTATCCGATGGGATAAGCTTCGCTCGGATTTTGCAAGATAAGGCCAGCGGGGAGTGCGCGAGTGTGCGATACCCGCGTCCGTGTGCCAAACTGGATGTTTACCGAATATAAAAAGACTCTGCTTTGTTATCGACTTTCATCTCCGGAGCTCCAACTTTTATCCAACTGGCTAACGGAATCGACTTTGTGGAACTTTTTTACAGGACCTCCTGGATTTTAGACGACGAGGAGGCCGTGGCTTTATGGGGTAGGGCGGACTTGTGCGTGTTTGTCGCATTCGAGGACCGGGCGCGCATGCTAAGCAGCACTTCCAAGGAAACCGGAGCTTCTGGGAACAAGCGACTCTCGGCAGTTTTCCGCGCTCCACGACTCTAAAGCGCCATTGTCGGAGCCCTAATTCGGGCTCGGAGGAGGCGAGAGGTCGAATCGCCGCTCCCTGGCAGCGCCTATTCGTAATCGCTGAAATATTCAGGGGCATCGATACGGTGCCGCGCTCCCCTGGTACCTACTACGTGCGTGTGCTCGCGGACGTGTGGCTCCGCCTCCTTTTCCGCCACCGCCGTCTGTACACGCCCGCGCGCACGTGTGCGAATATCGTGCCAGCAGCCGCAGAGAAAGAGGAAGCTACGCGGGCCGCCCGGACGCTCCGCTGCAGCGCGGATTTCATAATGGAAAACAAGGCTCGCGTCGTCGGGGGAGAGCTTTTGTTGCCGCGGACCGAGCGCTCCTCGGCTGAGTCATCAAACTTTAGAGCTATTAAAGTTCTGTCTTTGTGGTCGGGCACGATAACGACTACCACTGCGAATGTAAATTGAGCCGCGCCGCCGACATCATGTGCGTATCGTCACGCGCGGGGGGGGGGGGGGGCAAGGAAATTGATGGAAAGACGGGGAAAGGGCCGCGGCCTTCTTTTACTTATCTGCTTCGGTGATTCCGTTTGCGTTGCTCGCGGTGCATTCCGGCCGTCCTCAGGCCAGCGATCAAATTTCGTTAATTAAACCGAAAGAGTTCCCGGACCAAACTCGACCCGGCGCTCCTCTCTAACGTATAATGTATGCGCGCGCGTACGGCTTTTTACAGTGGAGGAAAGGTACGTCCGTCTGGTGGCCGGTTGCTTTAGGGCCAAATTCCCCGGCCGTCTTTCGCTGGAAATGCCGAACTATTTGCGCCGAGATATTTACAGAAAGCGCCGCGGATTTCGATATTCTGTCAAGAGCGACTCTTAAACTGATTTCAAGATTAGCGCATGCATAATGTGCGCTCATCAGCGCTGCCGCGTGTAGTAATAGAAACTCATTAATTATTCATCGAGCTTATGGGGGAAGGCGGGGCGGAATAATACCGACATTTTCAATACCTCCTAGTTTTCATTGTGCGAGCAAAACTTGTCTCATTAACTTTTTTAACTATTCATAATGACGAACAAAGCATTTTTTAACGAGGATAATGACTGGGTAACTGAAACAGGCGCTATAACGTCGCATGGGTGCGATGGTGGTGCTGGTGACACGAATTTTGCGCTCCGTCCGAATAATTGCGAAATTTCCTCATTGCGCCTAACCGCGCGCATAAATTTACTCGCGATACGTTTCGTTTGTTATTTGTTGTTTTTTTTTTTTTTTTTTGGCGCAAACGAACGAAGAATATCGAGCTTGGATAATGTATCGTTCCAGATCTGTTTAAAACAAGTGCTAATCCCACTTCATCCCTCGTTAGTAATGGATTTAGGCTCGTGCCACCTACCGATTAAAACGGGCATTACATCTTTTACTATTTCGAATCGATTTCTCGTTATTTTCAGGCGAAATTTGCTTAATTGGATATTTATGTTTCCTCGATTGATAAATTTTAACTGTATTTGTGCGCGATTGCGGCTAATTATTAAAAACGCATTATTTATCGCGCGTCGCCAGATAAAGTTATTGGCTTCGAAGTATAATATAAACTCGGCAATAAACAAATTTAGATTTGTTGTTTAAACAAATGAACGAAGAACGAACCGAAACGGTCGTAAAAAGTTTATTTTGCACAACAAGTGCGGCGGCGGCGGCGGCGGCGGGGGCTCTACATATGTAAAATTGTTTATGAAAAAGTTAACCTCGTTTTCTTTTGTGCTATATAATATATATGCAAAATATTATTATACATTTAAAGTTGCTTTAGGTGATACTACGAATTTTTAACAACAACCAATTTTTTCTCCACTTTGTCAACTCAAAAACCCATATTATTCCCGATGTCGCAAGATCGAAGTATATAGATCTACTAGCAAATTAATGAACGATTCATTAAATAAACGAATATCTGAATAAAAAAGATTTAAAGGTCGATTGCATTCGCTAGTAAAGTACGAAAAAATATTGAATCACTCTTATAAAAATATTTATGATATTTATGTCAGTTATTAGTCATTGACAACGTTCCATATTTCACAAAAGATAATATTTATATTTGCTTGTATTGAATTTTTCACAAACCACTACTACTCTGAAATCGACTAAATCCGTTGAATTATGCTTTATTTTTTCCGAGCCAAAATTCCAATTGCTTTCATAAAAGTATTTACGAGCAATTAAAAAGGTAATTATGCACGAATGTTTCCTTCGCTTACAAATTAGGGAAAGTAAGTCGAAATAGCAACGTCGGTGTACATTCTTTTGTTAAAAGGGTATTTAAGCAAACCTAAATAGCAACTTGTCAAGAGACTAATGCAAACAGCTAATAATCATTCGCGTATCTAGTGCGGATCAAATATGAATGTCCTTGTCCTTTTAAAATAAAATTTTGATTCGTCCTTCGGCAAATGAGAAACTTTCGAGTTTTACTGCTTCACGTTTCGAAACCATTTAACGTAATGACGACGCTTATCAAAGGCGATTGGATTAGACGAGGTGGATTGATTTTCAAGATCATATCAAGTTTTTCAAGAAATGGCTGAAACTAGTTGCAAACGGATCTTCGATACAATTGTATTTGCATTAAAAAATCACGGCGTCGTTGAACTAAAATAACTTTTTATTATAGTTGTTAATTCTGCTCTGCGTTTAAGTTTAATATTTGGAGCAATGGAGTTTAAACGTTACAAGTAGCGTTCGTTATTCGTTATTCGTTATTCGTTATTCGTTATTCGATTTTAGCCCGCAGCTTACAAAGCGTACAAAAAGAAATGTCCTATCCATATACCAACAGGATTACGCTCTGCATATATATTTCAGTCCTCCTCCTCCTCCTCCTCCTCCTCCTCCTCCTTTTTTGCAGATATAAAATCGAAAAATTGGATTCAATGGAATAAAATCCGATGGAAAATCTAAAAAATACCGTAAAAATTATGGTACTTGTTGGCTTTTTATCGAGTTGCGCGGATCGTAAGGTAAACTCTTTTAGCGCGACAGCTATTTATTTAATAAAAATAATAGTTATATCAATTTTAAGCGCTTGGTAGTTGTTGACGGACGGAGCGTCAACTCTGCGAAATCCGAGGTCAATATTTCTCTGTACATTTGCGTCGGCCTAGGCGATATAAAAAATAACCAAGTGTTGCTGGGAGCAGCATTCGAACTTTCACAAATTCTTCAAAAAAATTTTGAAATAAGTGGAGAAAAGTTGTATGTTCTCTAATAACACAGGCATTAGCATTATTAGAATATATTTAAACGGCCGAGCGGATTCGATGTCCGAGAAATATTCTAAAGTGGTATACTAATTTTTTCACGAATAGATCAATAGACGTCGAATGGAATTTTCGGTTGCGCAACCTCCGCGCTGCTTTTGGCGAGTGCACCAACACCGACAGCCGCATTCGAAATAATTAAATATCATATCTTTGAAAAAATCGCTGAAAATGCAGTCGCACACGCGCGCGCACATACGTCAAGCGCGATTTACGAGAAGATGAAGATCTACAGCCGACGGCGTCATCATAACCTGTCACGTACGTTATTTCATATCTTTGATACGCGTTGCTCCGCGCTCGGCTTTAATTGTTATAATTCGTCGTAAATCAATAGCTTTACTATTTTCCGAGTGTGCAAGTAGACGTTCGGTCGGCTCTAATAAGCTTTATAACTTTAATAATAAATTAATGGCCGGGGCAGCTTTCTTAGCCGCGAAAAAACACTGTAAAATAAGTCTTGCTCTTAGCAGCTCTTGTTTTTACCAGATCGGGATACGTTTGCGAACAATTTGCAAACGCTTATTAAGGCGCACAACAGTTTTTAGCGAACGGGCGAGCGACAATTCCGCGGTGCAGCCAAGATTGGAAGTAATTTCGAATCAAAAGAAAGTCTGAAAAAATTTGCGCGACTGCAATTGCGCCGGCCGTAGACTTTCTCGAGAAAAGCTTTATTTATTCGCCAAGTCGTTGAAGCCCGAACGCAATAAGCCACAAAAAGTGCGCGCGCAAGCCACCGGAGTTGTAAAAAATAAAATAAAAAAATTTCGGACGGCTGAGGCTTGAAAGGAGGAGGAAGGGCTTAAGAGCCGCGAACAAGTCGGTTTAAGCCGGGGCTGGCTTGGCTTAATCGGCGTAACGCAGCGCATACACGTGAAAAGCAACTTCCGTAAATCTCAGGTGAATTTACGTACGCCGCTTAAAGAGAGGAGAGGGAGAGAAAACGGTCGCTCGGTCGGTCGCCCGTTCGGCAAACTTTCTCTTCTCGACGACAGCCAGTCGCGCTCGCTCTCAACGGCCCGCACGCGAAAAAAGGGTCTTGGTCCCTCGGCGGATGAAAGTGCGTCGGCTGCGCTTCATTAGCCGCCCGGACTGGCGTCTTCCGTGGACTCCGTATCCGCGACCGAGATCTCGATCGGGGAAGATCCGGTCAGCCGGCCGGAGGGCGGGTCGAAACCGAAAGGAGCGCGTGAAGGGAGCCGAGAAAAATGTAGGAGCAACGGGGGGAAGTTAGGCGGAGGTGATTGTGTGAGGACGAGCGCGATGCGAAATGGAATGGAGAGAGTTCAGGCGAGGTCAGGTCACGGGACGAGCGAGCGGCTCCGGCTCGGTCGATAGAACCGAGCTCTCCCTCTTTCTCGCTCCACTTGGAGCACGAGCGCCACGCCATGTCTCGCGCACACCATGAGGCGGAAGAGCGGGAGCGGGAGCGGGAGAGAGAGAGAGAGGAATGGAACGTCCTCCAGCGCGCGGCCGCGTTTATTGGACTCGTGATTCTGCCCTTCTTGGCCGAGAGACCGTGCGCTCGCGATAATTAGGCGCGAGGCTGACGCGGAATAAGCGGGGGAGGCTCTTGCGCCGCCGCCGCCGCCGCCGTCGCTTCTTTATTTCGGCACGAGGAGTTTGAATTTCCGAGCCGGAGATCACGAGGGAGTGTAATGAGGAGGAAGGGGCGCTCCCCCCCCCGCCCTACCCCACCCCAAACGACGGAGAAAGCGGAATAATGAAGGAAGGCTTGCCAACGGAGAGGAGAGGGTCAAGTTTCGTTAAACTTTTCAAGTCCGCTCCTCGAGGAGCGAGTTTTGCCTTTTGGCCTGCGTCACGCGCCGCATTTGCCAGTTTAAGTAGACGAGTTGACAAAGCTTACAATTAATTTCGAGCGAGCGAAGACGAACGAAGAAACTCGCTGTCTCGCTGGCATCGTAACTTTTTATAGCCGGCATCGCAATTAGCGAGCGTTACTCCGACGGTTTACAAGACTAATGTCGACGCCATCGTGCTAAATAAACAAATTACTTATTTATCGTCTTTCATATCTAAAGAATCCCCATTTTTTCAGTTACGCACATGTCACGCGCAACTAGGTCAATTCGACCATTTAAAATGAAAACTCGGCATTGAATACAACAATATAGCATCAGCCTCACTTACAGCCTCGGCGAAAGCATTTTTTATCGATACGTAAACCAAATATCCCCGATATTCTCCTAGTGGTGACACGCGCGCATCTCTTTTACGACTGGCTGCGATTGCAGTCCGTAATACCTGCAATTCGCTTGCGACGAAACTCGAATTTCGCTTATCTTGGCAGCGCTTTATCCAGCAATTATTAAAAAATGAAAAGGTCTTGCTCGAGTGACCCGTGAAAGCGGCACTTTTTCTCATTTTGCGACAATTTATTTCCAGTCGAGCCGCGAGTAACGTGATTGGCTTACAAACACCTTCCCGTCCCGGGCACGTGCATTTACGGGTATTTACATTACGCACAAAGCGCACTAAACGCTGCTGAATTTTTTAACAAACCGTTGAGAGCGCGAGCGAAATTAAAATTGCACGCGAGCGAGCAACCTTTTGATTATTTTCGCAAAAGGAACTTTTTTAATGTAATACTGGCAGCAGCGGCAGCAGCAGCAGCAGCAGCAGCAGCAGCAGCAGCAGCAGCAGTGTACGCTCGGCTTTAACTGCTATGAATGGACGAAAAGTTATCTCGCGAGCGATACAGTGCGAGGCTTATAAATAATAACAAAAATGTCTTGCATTAATCCGATCTAAAAATACGAGGAGAGCACACGTATAACGGTATAAGCGACAAGAGCGACAAGAGCGACGAGAGCGACGAAAGCGATAAATGATGGAGTGCTTTGGCGCTGTTACAGATTTGCTGCACTGTAACAATGCTTCTCACCAATTTGCCTACTCAACTCGTGTGTAATGTCCGATTAGGAATATCAGGAATAATAGAAAGGTTAAGCGTAATGCGTTAATAGCCGTGCTTATTTGGGTCATAGCGAGTATGCGGCGGTATTTACAATCCAGCAACAACTTAACCTCAAAAGCTAGTCGATCGCGCAGTCGGGCATCCACCGGAAGATTGTCGCGCGGAATCACGAATCGAGCGTTAAAAACGGACCGACGTGCGTTTCGCGAACTTAATTCGCGCTCTGGAGTGAAAAATGCCGACGACAAGTGTCGAGGCTTTTCTTAATTCTCGGCTCGCCTTGGCCTCTCCTCGGCGGTGTTGGTTGCTCGTTGCTCGGCGGCCGACGACGCGATCTCGTCTTACGCCAAAAGCACCGATTTCGTTCGTTCGCAAAAACGTAACGCCTCGGTTTACAGAAAATAAAGTCTTCTCCAATTTGCACGCGCAAATTAATCGTCGAGGCGTGTTTTAGGAGAGTTGGCGCGTTATATTATTAATAATTCACGCACGTTTTCCTTGTGCGTTTCGAATGATGTACGCGTTGTATTCGGTAAATAACTCGACAAAAGGCAATTAATATCTAGGTCTGCTTATAAAAGTCTTCTCCTATGAAACAAAACTTTTCGTAACCCGGGAAAGGCAAATTAACGTTAAACTTGGTTAAAGTTTCGAGTCGCTTAACGCTAATAGCATTAGTGGGAGTGCAAGGCAGCGGCAGCAGCAGCACCAGCAGCGCCTATAAATAGAGTGAACTTTACTTGGACGCGAATGTCTGAGGAGCGGATGGTAATTCGTTATTTCGATTACTGCGTTTGGTGCAGCAGCCTAACTCCGTGTCGGGGAGGAAATTTAATTGGCCGAGTTTCAATAGTTGGACCGAAATCGCGCTGTAGAGGCGTCTGCGTTTATAAGCGCAGAGTCGCGACGCGAACGACACGTGTAAATTAATGGAAGAGCAGCGCTGCTTCGCGTGTTCTCGTAATGAGGCCTGCATGTGGGATTAGAGCCGAGCGCGTATTCGCTTATTATACAATAAGCGTGATAATGGAGTCAAAGTCAAGATGGAGATGCGATACGGTGTGTACTCTCAACTCGGTCAAGGCAGAAGACGCTGAGAAGAAACTTGTAGGACAGCGCGCGCGCTCGTAAGCAAATATCGCACCTTCTTGCAATTAGAGGCGAAAAGCAGATGGCTCGCCTCGATTGTGGACGTCGATGTCGGCGTCGGTGTCGGTGTCGCTATCGGTGCAGATATCGGCGACCAACTCCAAGTCGGCGAAAGTCGCCGGTGTCTTTCGTAACGAGTCCTCAAAGCGCTCGAATCCGAGTCGAGCGGCCGATTAAAAATGGAACGCGTAAATCACCATTATCGGGCACTAAATATGACGCGCCGAGTGTCGTCGCCGGCGCAATTTTACGTAAGACCGCTTCGACTCGCGAATCGCGCAGTTGCACGCGAATATTCGATCGTCGCGGAGCTGATCGAGCCGCCCAAGGACGACGAGCGCGACAATTTCTAAACTCCCCGAGACTCCGGCCCGACTCCGAGTTTTAGAACGCTTATTTGAATTCGAAGCAGCGTCTTTGGCGTCTCTCGAGGGTGAAAAACAATCGAGCCTCGGCGAATTAATGCGCTAAGCACCTCTAACGAACGCGCATTTATCTCTCGAAAGAAGCAAAACTGCTCTCGCCGACAACTTTTATCCACGGAATTTTACGTAATTAATAATGAAAATGCGAAAGAAAGCGGGGTCGAGTGGAAGCGCGAGATTTCCTTGGGGGCAGGAGCGGCTTCACCCTCGACGGCGACGAGTAGTGGGCGTCGCAAAAACCGACGATGAAACGACACTTTGCCTAGGTTGGAGTGATCGGTGTCGGGAGTTCCTCCGGAGTTTACGGGCCGACAGTTACCGCGTCGAATCGACAGGAGGATTTATAAATGTGCCGACTCCGACGACTCCGACGCCGACGCCGAGCCCGACGGCGCCGTCGCGGCTTTATCAGCGAACGGGCGCGGGCTCTCCGAACAAATTACGTAAATCCCTCGCTTTGTTTCCCATAAATAATGCAGAATCCCCGAATTCGCGCAAGTGCGTTTGCCGAGGCGACTCCGGTTCCCGGAATCTCTTTTGATTTCGAGGGCAATTCTTTCGCGTCGCGTCGCTTGTTCCCCGTGATAATGCAGCACTCGCGCCGCCGCTTTTACGACGAGACGAGCGAGGCTTCTTTTTTCTTCCGATTCAAATTGTTAATTAGAGCGTTAAAAGAGCATTACAGAGCATCGTGCCTTTAATCCTCGATTGTAACGACGCTCTTAGCTTCGTACGCGTCCTGAAAACCATTAATCGCTCCGCGAATTTTCGCTTCCCCCCAACCCTAAACGTGGCTGCTCTCGTGTTTTCCTCATTACCGGGAACATTAATTAAGCATGACTCGGGCTGTTTATTTATAACTTACAACTATGACACTGGTTGGTTAATCCATTACTCTCCGACTGCTGATTTTAATTTATTCTCGAAATATAATAACTTCATCGAACTCGGGGGTAACCAAGAATATTTTTTGCCTTTTCTTTATTCGCTCGTGGCTCTGCACGTGCCGTTCGTTCCACGAGCCGATTTAGCTTAAGAAATTAGAGGGGCGCAGCGCCGCTTTATGCGTCTTCCTTTGCTATTGAACAAAATATCGTGTCATAGTGGGGAAAGTCTCATCGATATATGACGAAACTCGAATGCCGCTTTTATCGCTCGGATAGTGAAACAATGGACTAATTAGATTCCCCTTCTTCGCTTTTAGCATTGAGGACAATATTGGCAAAACGAGGCCGTTGAAATCCTCGGAAAAGTGCGAGCCCTTGCGCGCGTGAAAAATTAATAACCACCTCTTATGAATGAGTGAATTCCGCTCTTAACGCGAGCATTAGGAAGGAGGGGAGAAGAGAAAAATTACTGCAAAATTTAAGAGAATCGCGAGAACTCGGTAATTTTTAAACCGTCACTCTCTCTCTCTCTCTCGTATAAATTATTATAATTCCCTGCAAATTGGCACGCGTGCCAACACTATCATTACGGTAGGAGCAAAATCCTCGTTTTTGCAATACACCGAGAATTGCCCGATTGTCGCAAATTCGACGCTAAATTTAGCCGCGACAATGCCGCTCGAATAAAGAGTAATACGTAATAAGGTTATCGGAACAACTACGCGCACTCTTAGCAGCGATTTCGGGAGACTCGGGTTCGGCTAACGCTCGTTAAACACGTACGTACAATCCTCGAGAGGTAATAAGCATAATCTGGGACGGCAGACGAAAATTCGAGGCCTCGGGCTCTCGTTTGCCGGCGAAACACTAACCTTCGATAATGGCATCTACGCACTCGACGACAGGTTTTTATCCATCAGCCATCCATTAGCATAATTCGGCCTCCAGCGAGTCGCGCCCGGATGAAAAATTCAGCCGCGCATCTCGGACGAAAAAGAGCGAACTCCCAGGGAGAAGGTGAGCGGGGGGGGGAGTCAGGGCCCCAGACCGGCACCCGCATCGAGCGGCCAGGGGGTGATGGGGGGAGCGACCGGCCGGGGAGGCGCACCTCGAGCGAAACAAGAACCGAGGGGACGGAACGCACACCCGTCTGTTCCAACACGCACCCCCCCCTGGGGGCCGAGACGCGTTCGCCATTTCTTTCCACTTAGCGGACCGCGCGGCTGTAGACAAGAAGAGCCCGAGGAAGTTTCAAACTCGCAACTCGCCGCAGCACGGAAGCTCATCCTCTCGCAGCTGTCACGTCCGTGCGCCCAGGGCCGAGGATCGATGTGAGTCACCACCCCCGCACAGGAGAACCGCCGCGGCCATAATTCAGAGCCGGGGAGTCCTCCTGCCGCGCCGCTCATAACTTGTAGTACCAGCAGCGCGCACACACACGAGCCTCGAGTAACTCAATCGCGCCCTGGCGAAGCTCTCCAGCCGAAATTGCCGGGGAACCGGATTTTTGCAATCGCTTCCGAGCGTAGGCCAGTAGTCGGGGCGCATTTGCACCAGTCGGCGTCGCCAAAAGCTGTTTTTATTGAATAATCGGCGCATTCGGTGGATAATGCGGAGCTCGAGCGAGAGTTTCGTAAACTGATTCGGCGGGGGCGGGCGTTGCGCGTTAGCGACTCGAAAGTGCACGGGATTTTGACAGGGTCGTCTGCTTTTTCCAGAGCGAATCGCTTTTTCATTCTTAAAACGCCAACTGTCCATTGTTCCGGCAAAAAGTCTAAATCGTCTCGCGGCAAATATCGCGTGTTATACTGTTGAAAAGCGAACGGAAACGTACGTCATATTGTCGGAATATACGTGAATTTCAATTTCGCGCGCTGTTCTATTTTAATTAATACAAGAGAGGGGCGAGAGGGGGAGAGATTCCATTGATTTGGTTTGGATTTTCAGCTCTAGATTTCAGTTTTAAGCGCCGCTATCCCCCTAACGAACACAATACACGTTTAATATCCCCGGTTGGAGTCTCGTAATTATCGTCTTTGTTTATCGTTATATCAATTACGCGAGGCCCAATGACGAAATCTTGAGTAATGCTCCGCGCGCAATAAAAGTAATCGGAATATTTTATCATCGAAACGCTGTAAATTTTACAGTTTCTTTTCGCGTTACACGTATGAACGAGCTGAACATGCAAATTGCCGGTATTAAAGCAAAGTTCTACGCGAAAACGCGCGTTCGAAATTTACGATATTTAATTGCACAAAGCTGATTACAGCGGAATTATTTTGGTATTTTAGCTGTCGAGTAATGTTTCTTTTGACTCCATTGATAGGAGCATCTATTTGGAATGGGGCAACGCACAAATGGGCGACCAATGAAGTTTTAATAACGATTGCATTTCACTGCTTAGCGCACAAATAAACGACGTTGTATCGATCGTCGTACGCAGGAGCTCGGGCTGATCAGCGAACCATAAATTCTAATTACTTAACGAGCAGCAAGCAACGTTTTTGTTGCTTCGTTTTGTTTAGGTGAACGCAACGAATCCATCCATCGTTAAGCGCTGGCCGTGTAATTATTAGAAAGAGAAGGCTCCGGAAAGGCCTTTGCTGGCCGTAGCCCGTCGGCCGGCTTGACCCGCCAAATTTGCCGCAATTTATATAAATAAGTTGGCCGCGAGGTTCGCGAGATTCGCTCTCGCAGCTGCGAAACGCCAGAGCAGGAGCAACAGTTCGCGCACGATAAAGGCACTTTCTTCTGGCGAGGCAGATTTTGCATTCGGTCGGGGTAAAGCTTATTCCGAGCTAACCTATATAGATAAATTTCAAATTCAATTTTAATATTCCTCAATGGCCGAGGATCCGATAAAAGCTGGGTCGCGACGCGCTGACACCGTCCCGGGTGCGCTAAACGCTTCGGGAAGCGGAGTCGGTTGGCGCGAGTTTGGCGAGCCGCGGCGATTCGACCTATCGATCGTCAGTAAGGAGCACGTAGGAGGCCGCGTAAAAACCGTACGCGAGCAGCGGGAGATGCTGCGGTCGACCGGAATCCGGGTTAAGAGCGTAACAAGTTACGAGGCTCTTAGCTGGCACCGTAATTCCGCTCGCCTGTCCAAAAGCTATGCCGTGCCGCCCCCACTCCGCGAGACACGCCGTTCGGGAAACGAGAGGTCCGAGAACGAGAGAGGCAGAGCGACGAACGAGAGCGACGAATTGCTTTTATCGGTCGTGCATCGATAACTCATCCGTCCGTGGCTTACACGCTTATCTGGCGAACGCACGCCCGGACCCCATTTTTTTCGACTCGATGAAAACAAGAACTTCTTTGTGCCGTCGGATGTGAAATATACGAAATTTGCTGCCGAGACGAGAGACGAGAAACGAGGCGTGCAAACGCTTGTTTCACCTTACCGAGACCGATAATCGGGAGATGTGATTTTCGTTTCTATTTCAGGGACTAAAAGCCAAAGGATCGCGTTTGACGGGGACTTTCTCTAACTACTGGCTTTCACGGGCCAAAAAACATCGGGTTTCTCGAGACAAATAATGTCTCGGCAAATTCGCCGCTGATTTTTGAAATCTTGGCCGTCTCCGTGACCTCGTTTCCGCTTAATTGTGCGGATTATGGGGAATTCGCACGGCGCGTAGACCAGAGATGCCTGTGCGCGTTTGCGAAAGGTCCGATTATTCGAGCTTCGGCCCGGACTCGCGTTTGTTCACGAGGAGTCTTGGTTCGTTAGCACCCGGACAGAAGGCGCTATCGCTTTTTTTTTATTCCCATTTTCTCTCGATGTGCGCGCGCGCACCCGCACCAACACTCGAGTCCAGCGCAGAGAGATAAAAACTTATCGGGAAGTTTGAGCTGCGCTGCGGGGGGAGGGAGGCATTGAATAAGATGGCGCTCGAACAAACGCGGCGCAAAGCGAGCGCTCGGCAATCTGTGTTCTATTTACAAGAGTTTACCCAAATTTCGGAGTCTAATTCTGCTGTAGTCGAGTTGGAGTGTCTGTTAATAGACTCCACCCAAGGCCGTCCGATCGCGATGGCCTGTAAAATATTACAGACTATGTAGACTTTCCGCGCGTGATTTGCGGATGAAGACGCGAACGACGTGGCGGCGGATTAGGAAGCTCGGGGTATTAATAAAAGAATCGACACGTGCCGCGGCTGCGGTAACGAGGCACTCGTGGCGCGAACCGGGGCCGTCGAGTGGACAGAGTCCGATCGGAAAGAGTCGGGGATCGCGCGACTCGGACGCACACGCACGCGCACGCAATTGCGGGCGCACGCGAGCACCGCAGAAGCCGACTAGGAAAGGGAAGCGGGCCGGAAATGGCGCGAGGTCGACCCTGGGCTTACACCGTGGGCTTGGCCGTCGACTCTTGCTCGTCCGACTCCGGCGACCCTCGAGGTGTCCTCGAGGCTCGATTTACTAGTCCTAGCCGACCTCAACGTCTAAGTTAAGCTCGCCGTAGTCGGTGTTTGCCCATGAGGTCCGCGTCGTTAGCGACCCGCACGGAAGCGCCAGTTGCGAGGCAAAGTGTCCGAGTCCTCCTTTCCTCGCTCGCGACCGTTGCGCCGAATTTCTGCGAACGAGAATAACCGGATTTAGGTGATCGTTAGGCGCCTGAAGAATGGGCGGAAAAATTCCTGGTACTTTTTCGCAGCCCATCAGCCACCAACAGCGATTATTGGGAGAACAAAAATTAGCTTTCCTACTCGCTGCTCGCAGTGAAAGTTTGCTAATAGATGCTAATGGATTGCGATGGGATGCTTGATTTTTACGGATGTGCGTTAATTTGGAACGAATCTTCGGTTTCGTTTAGCGATCTACGGCAGCGACAGATACAATCGCTGTGCCCCTCGAAACACTCGTGACCGACGCAATAAAATTAGCGTCCGAATTGAGAAGAGTCGTTATCAGTTGAGGTTGTTCTTCGAAATTTTTAAATTTTTTAACGAAACCAACACTGGCGTAATTTCGTTTCACTCACTACGATCAAGATAAACGTTCAAAAACAACGTTTTTTCTCTGTTTCTCAAAAATAGCGCTTACATTTAAGTAAAAAAGAACGAGCACGCTTGGGCTCGATGCGCTTAATGCTGTTTGTTGCGAGAAGCGAATTTCACCAAAATTCGCAACAATTGTTCGTAAAGTTACCCGAGATTTTTCAATATTATACATTACAATGTAATAGCAGAAAAATTCGTGATTCTTATGTTTAAACGGCAAACGATCGATGAGTTTTTTTTTACAAATGTTTTCAAAGCAAATTATATTTATCTGCAGTTTGGTGTATAAATTAGACGAGGAAAAACTTTTTTGAAACAATTTGTTTTATTTTTGACAAACGCTTA
Organism: Platyscapa corneri; assembly: GCA_018907185.1. Lineage (NCBI taxonomy): Eukaryota > Metazoa > Arthropoda > Insecta > Hymenoptera > Agaonidae > Platyscapa > Platyscapa corneri. The sequence goes on along the minus strand of JACCHW010000023.1, from coordinate 2,396,637 downwards.
TCAGTTTGAAACACTACGTTTTCATTATAAAGTCACTCCAAACGAGCGCGAATTCTAAATGTTCGCATCTCGTTGCAACACGAATTAAAAACTTAATCGAATACGTGAAATTTTATGATAATGTCAGCGATTGGTTGTTCGTTATTTCTAAACGAGTTTTTGCAACTAAAATAACGAGATTGCATCGAAGCTCCGACGCTCGGAAACCGCAACAATTATTGAATATCCTTAAATAGTCGTTGCTCAAGCCCGCAATTTTCGCAGATCTCCTTTGTGCGCGATTACGTAGTTTAATGCACGTCGAGCCACGAATTTAACGGCGAATATATGAAATTCCAGCAGGGGATAGGGGTTGGGGAGAAAGATAGAGAGAGAAATGTTTTTAAAAATTGCAAAAACATGCTCGATAGTTTGGTACTCGAGCTCTCGAGGCTTTAAAATTGTTTATGCTACCGCGGAGCTCGTGCGAGCTTTCAAGAAGACTTCCATTATTCAATAAAGCGTGAAAGAATAGATAATTTCTCTTCGAAAGCCAGGGCGTCTATTTATGGGTAACTAAATTTTGATAAGGATATTGCCGTAAGTTTATGTGTACACTCTGGGCGAACGGGGCGCCGCACCAGCGCACTAACGCTCATAGCTGGAACTAATCCCACAACATTTGCAAGTCGACAAACTTCGATTGAATCTATTTAAATTCTTGCTCCTAAGAATAACTCACACATTCGAAGCGGCAACTATTCGCAACCTCACCGACGCGTGTAAATTAGGTATTTTCCAGACGACTACCTCTGCGGATCTTGAATTATGCGTTCGCCTTAACGGCCATTATTAATTAAGCGACTATCGTTCCAAAAAAAGGACACACCCGGCCAAAGTGAAACATTCTCCGGGTATCGCTAAATTTACGTAAGAAAAGCAGAAGTTCCGATGCGGCTGCAGCGGCGTATTAGAATGGAAGCGAATCAATTTTCCGGAGCCGCACGGGAGCTGCGGACGCGACAGGAGGACGATGGCGAAAATCAGAGATAAACCCAACCAGACAACTGGCCGATAATTAAAAAAGGCATCCAAGAATTCGGTTACACGTCCGCGAATTCGTGTATAAATTACAGGTCGTTTATTTTAATAAGCGCTCGACGCTCAATTAATCCAGTAATATCAAGTATGGCAAGGCCAGAGAACTCATTGGCTTCTTCTACGTCCCCTGCCCAAACCAGATTCTACTTAGCGCGGCGTCTCTCTCGCTCCCTTTGGCTCGTCGGCTCGTACACGTGTGCGTGCGAGAATAGACGACGAGCCGACGAATAGCCTCAGCAGCGTAGACAAGGAGTACAGGGAGCGAGACGAGAACGGATCGAACAAGTCGAAGATTACTCAAGGTCGTCCGCGTCGGAGCGAGTTTCGTTTAGGCCATCGCTGCGAAGGAATTCGGCGGGGCTCCGGCTCTACGACACCGAATATTTTGGTGGAGCCGTGAGGACGCGCGAGATAATAAAAAGGTCGCGGTTTATCGACGACTTATCGTCGCATAAGCCGTTCTCAGACATAACACACTGGCTAACGTCGCTCGCTCTCGTCCGAAAAAGCGGTTTCCCAACTCGCTCGATCAACATTTTCATCGACTGCTCGCGACGACGACTCAGGCAGGCACAATCAAAAGCTCCGCAATCTCCGGGAGCCGGCGACCAAGGCTGCGGGCCGCTGCCGGAGAAAACTACTTCGACTTACGTCAAGAGCACGCCAACGACTCTTTAACCGTTCTTTTTATCGGACACTTTTACAACGCCTCTTTCTCAAGGAGTGCGGCGGCGGCGGCGTCGGCTGCGGCGGATCCCCGTGCAGTTGACTGCTTATTTAACGGCCCTGGGGAGCGACCAAATATAATTTCGGCCATAATGCCGCTAAACAACGTTGTTATTAACGATGCGTCGACGAGCATCGAGTGGAATCCAAGCGTCGAAACTTTATTCCCTTCGCGCGAACCGTGTTATTGATCGACCTCCAAGCTATCGAGTTTTACATTACTGGAAATGCTTTTTGCAATATTACGTAGTGCTAATTTATTGCACAACTAGCGCCAGCGGTATGCGCTTGAATGTCAAATATCAGGGCCCGATATAAGGAAACGCCAGGCGTTTGATGTAGGAAACGTTAATATAAATTTCGAAAGCCGAGGCGAGCTTTTTTCAATTACAGTGAATTAATTAAGCGAGCGCTGCGCTGACAAACGAGAATAAATTAGCCCGACGACGAAGCTCGAAATTCATCGTTTGACAATTCTAACGAAATACATTTCATTCCGCCCGATTATATCGAAAAAAGTTCTTCAGACTTTATTAATCAGTTATTTGAATTGTGCTGTACAAATATTTACTTGGGCGTGAAAAATTCGTGCCTGCTATTGCAACTGCCGCCGGAGCCGCGGTACTACATTATAGCGTGCATATTTCATAGGCTCCGTTACTCCCATGCTTTTCTCAAATATTTCATACAACTCGCTGCTGTTTATCTCTTTAAAACACTGAGTTAAATGTTAAATAATATTGTTTTTCTCGACGAATAAACGGTTATGTTTTATTGCGCGCGCGCGCGCACTGGTGCGACCAAGATTGTCTATTTATTAAATTACAAGAATAATCTACGGAACGCTATTAGCATAGCAGAGTTTAGTTGGATTTTTTATTTACGCTCGCGATGCGATAAAATATCTATCAGCTACGGCAAGAGAGGCAGTAAAAATAGATCATTTACATTACCTTCCGTAAACTCGGGCTTTAGAGCTAGACGCTATTTTCACTGTGAAACGCGAGTTTTAACTGGATACACGTAAAAGCGACATAAATTAGCAAATTATTTGAAAATCGTCGGCGCTCTTGTGAGAAATGCGAATAGCGTCTTAGTTAATTGGAATTAGCCAACTACAATCTTGACGGAATAAATTTTCGCTCGGTGGGACGTTTGATAAAATTTTCCTCCAGCTTCGCTTTCTTCCAAATCGTGCAATTTTTCTATCCGAGGCAGCGTTTCGGACGCTCAGAGGAGGCTGGAAATTTCATCTCGACAATAATCACCGACATCGAATCAAGCCTGAACGAAATATTTGTCGAAAGGTGTTCGGCCGCCATTCGGCTTAATTATAAATAAAAATTGCAATTGTTTTCGATTCGAGCGGGTCGCAAGGAAATTAAAATATAAATAATTATATAATTAAGAGAAGTGGGTCGATCGAAAAGAAGCACATTACATTATAACCTATTTTTGTTTCGTTTCAATTCGTATAGCAGCCTTTTAGCTGCTCACGGAAGTGAGACGCTCGATTTTTATCAGCGTGACATTTATGGACGTGAGACCTTCGCGAAGAAGCTTCGCACAACGCAAGTTTCCTGCTTTAAAAATGCATAAACCAACTCAAAGCACACACGGTCACACTCGGCTACCTTTATGTAACTAAGGACGAGTCGGTGTCGCTCGCACACTCGTAATAGAGTTAATTCGAGTATTCCCAAGAGATCGTGTGGCACGAGTGGCGACGGATCAGAAATCGCTCGAGAAGAATTATAAGGTTTCGCGCGCTCGATTTCTCGTCTTGGCCCGATCGCCGCGAGAGAGATTAGCGACGATAAATTTGAGCGCTGAATAATTTGGTGACGCTCGCAACGGTTACGTGGGACGTCGCGAGCCTGTCTATCTCTGCTCATCTGTTGTAACGAATCCTCGCTGCGACACTTTATTACAAAGCAGCTCGGCGGCTCGTTTAATTTTACATCGAGCAATTACAGTGTATGAAATAAAATATTATCACATTTCATAAGTTGTCGTTACTTACTTGTAAACATAATTCATTTACGAAAGATCGTCCACGCGAGGCGCTAGCGTCTGTAACACACAAAGCCGAATATTAGTAATAAGGTTAATGGCGAATGGATTATATTATAAAAATAAGATTCGTTTCGTGTTTATTTTTGCGCTTTCCCCGACTCGAGCTTCGGCTCGAATCTCTCTCTCTCTCTCGTTGTGCGCGTGCGTGCGGGGGTTCGTGGAAAAAATTAGCCGCAGTTCGGCTCCGGAATCGAGGTTACGCGCGAAAAGATTTCTCAGCTCGCAGCAACTGGTCGGGCAAAATTGCGAGACGAATGGGGTGCGAAGCCGAGAAAAGCGGCAATTTTAAAGTTTCATCACATCAGTGGACTCGGACTCGATCCATTGATTTTCACTCTCGGCAGCGGCAAACTGGTGTGGGTGCCAGCCAGCCAATATCGAAAGTGAATGCTGTTCGAATGCACCAGAAAGAGTTGGAAGATTTATTAAATATCACGAGTAACCTTCTACCTAATTTATTCACTGGCTTCTACTTTCTAATACCATCGCTTTGTCGTTTAATATCAACAAATAATATTACAACACGCGAGTATAATACACTGCGGCAAGACAGACATTACTTTTGTGCGTTTCTGCCACTTTATTGGCCAGCGCTGCGAATATTATTTTAACCATAAAAGTGTAAATGGCAATGGCGATAATGCGAATAACATTATATTTGCACGTTGACGCATAAAGTACGAAGCGAAACGCGCGAGGCGCGACGACGTGCGTAACATAAGAGGCTTTCCGTAATAATACGTTCGCGCTAAATATCGCGGACAAAAAATGGCCCCTGCGAATAATTCACGAGCCAAGATCAGCGCGAATATTTCAAAAAAGGTGGCGTGCGAGCGAAATTTATTCCGGCTAACAAAAATTCATCCATTTTGCCGCATTAGTTTCCAATCAATCCGCTGTTTGGGATTTGCATGTGCTATTCTCTGCGCTCGGAACTCGAATCGATTATTGCGACAAGCAACGCATTAAAAGGATGTAAGTTTACTCGGCTGAAATCGATCTTAATATAAAGATAGACTTTTCGAGGGCTTCGACAACAAACACAGGGACAAATTAGCTCGAAACCGTTAATCTATTTTTATACGAAGTTCAATGATTAACGAGGTCGCGAAATAAAAAATAGAAAAATAAGAAATAAAAACGTCAAATCGGAGGCTGCGAGTAAGAGCAGTTTTCCGCTGCAGGTTGCCGTAGTGAAATCGATTTGATTTCACTCGGTATTGGGCTTCAATTGTGCATTAATCGTGCATTAATCGTGCATTCGTCGTGCGTTAATAAATCGCAGTCTACTCGTATTTATAATTGAAAGCTTGGAGAGCGAGCGACGGGAATTAGGCGCCGATAAATCGCAACCAATTTCGTGCCGTAATTAATGCGCTCTCGGCGATGAACGCACACAAAGATAAATCTCAGTGAAAACTTGAGAATATGTAAGGCGTTTGGAAAACAAGACGCCGATAAAAGTTCTCTCGACTCGTTCGCTCGCTGGCTCGCGCTCGCGCCGACGAGAAAGTCGTTTTCACAATTTTTTTTCTTCAAAATTGAAACGAATCGAGCCGATAAACTACCTCGACGGATAAAGCGACGCTCGTTTACTCTCCTGGAGGTGCATTTCGCGTAAGAAATATCATAATAGCCTATTACGTATCGACGACGGATGCGCAGCGTTCGATACAGGGGGAATCTCTAAAACTGCAATATCACCTTCCTGATAAATCCATTGTAGCTCCTCAGGCGCGCGACTTTTCTTCTTCCATTGCCAAGATTTATCGTCGGCGTCGGCGCACTCGCACTCGCACTCGAGAGCTGCGATGATTCGTCGATTAAAAAGTGCTCAATTACGTTAATCGCCGGCTTTTCCTACTTTACGGCGACGCGTGCCATCGCAATTAAACGCCAGGGCGGTAATTTCCCGAAGGTAAACATTGAAAAGCGGACGAGGAGGAAAGAAGTTCGCTCAACTTTCGAACTCGGAATACTTAATACTTTAGCCGCGGCTTCGTGTACGAGTTATAACAACGGCTCGCAGCCGGCAATCGTTCAAAAAGATAATTGAGAGAGAGAGAGAGAGAGATGGGAGAGCATTAAGAATAGAGAAACAGACTCTCGTGGTAGGGAGCAGGTTCGTGTTGTAAAGGCGCATCAAGTAAACCATAAACATTTCGGCCTCTCCCTCCCTCGGCGCGGGCGAACGGAGGGCGAGGGGAGCCCGGGAAGGAAGGAGCGAGCGAATAAGCAAGCAAGCGATTTGGACAGGGACGGCCCTGAGCCACTTGCGACAGTAGGTCAGCTCTCTTCACCTCACTTTGCCTCGTTTTTCGAGCCTCCATTGTGCCACCACGGTACGAGCGAGATCGAGACGCTCCAGACGTCGCACCACGTTTTACTCCACATTTTCGTAGCTTACGACTCGCGCGCGGCACGATCCTCCGCTCTTACGCGGCATTGCGAAACAAACACACAGTGTGCCGCGAGCGTGAGCGTGTGCGTGTGTGTGTGTTAGTGCCTCTCGCTAGAGGAGAGATAATAATAAGCGCGCATTATCGCCTTATCGCGCAGAGCCGCCGCAGTCGACTTTTATCCAAGAAGCTTTTTTCGATACGTCGAGCAGCTTGACGTACCCGCTTTTTCCGTGCATCACTCTGCTTTTGCCGGCGTCTACTCGCGCAGATATCGCATTATCGAATTATTCTCTTTCCGAGATTCCGTGGCGCGCGCGCGCACACACGCGCACTCGCCCTCCATCGGCAGCGCTTTTATTTTATTTCATAACTCCTCGGCGGGCGTCACTCCGAAAAAGCCGCACCGGCTCCCTCGGAAACAAATCCGGCACTTTTAATATTGAAGAAGACACACGGAGGATGGTAACGCGCCGAAAGTCAAACAACCATGCTGCCCTTAAAAAGTAAAATCCAATTCGACGGGCGACAAACTTACGAGGACGTTTCCGAGAGTCGAACATCCACGTTGCTCGTATTGTATTGGATTGCCTTTAAAGCTAAATGACTTCTTCGGACGGAGAGTTAATACGCGACCAACTCCATAATTTATTTCTAAAACAATATTTCACCGTGGATTATCTTCGTGCCAAGGCTGCATTTTGTATTTTTACCAACTTTCGTCACCAATTTTCTCTTTACGGGCTCTCGCTCGCCGAGAGCCGAGCGACGGCAGTGGCCCTATTTCAAATTAAATCCGTCCAACGTAATGAGCCTGTAAAAGTAAAATTATGTCACCAAATATTTGTAAATATTCGTCGCACGTACGGAGAAGAAAAGTTACGCTTCCATTTGCACAATCCTTTCCAATACGCCAACAAGCCGCCGACGCCGCCGCCGCCGCCGCCAAAAAACGGGCCGAAAGTTTTATCAAAATTAATCGCTCGCGACATTTTTCCTCCATCGCGATGCGGCATCGCCGACTCGACGCATCTTCGCACGTAGTTTGTCGAGGCGCTAAACGCATTTATCCGCAGCAGCGAGTTGTAATGGAAAAAAGGAGGAAAAAATCCGCGGAAGAGTGTCTCAACGTGACCTGGAATACAATGTACCATTCATATGCTGAATTTTTTGTCTCTTTTTGTTTTTTTCAATTCAACTCGAGCACCGAAACGAAAAACATTTTCCTCAAGGCCGTAGGCAACAGCAGCGTGCGTGATCTGGCCGGAATATACTTTTAAAGAGAGCACTACTACCGCGTTGCGGGTATTTCACGTCGAGGAAAGCCGAGAAGAGGCCTTGTTTCGCTTTCGAGGTCAACACCGAGTCATCTTCAAGCTTTAGAGCCGTACCTATGGTTATTCAGGTCCTCCGGTACGTGGTGCGCGGGCAGCGGCCACGGCGGTGGGGGGGGGGCACAATAAAAAGAAGACAAAGGTCTAAGGAGGAAACAAAGTAGAAAGTGCGTCGGCTAAAAAGAAGAAAGTTCCCCACTTTCGCGGAAGTGAATCGAGAAAGAGGGCCGGCCGAGATTGGGACCGGGACCAGGACAGGGACTGACATCTCACGCCAAGGGCTCCCCTTTAATTTTAACTTCATTTCGTTCATTGTTTCCTCTCTTGTGCAGCTCCAAACTCTTGCCCTTGTGTCAATGGCTGCATTACGATGCACTTTCGTATCAACGGAACATTGCTAATGAAGAGAATCAGCCGGAGGATTTATGGCCGAGTAAATATTTCAGTTTATTTCCAGCTCGCAACGAAATGCTGCAAGTACGGGACGGACAATAGTTACTCCCACTCTTGAAGTGTGCGCGCACGAAAATTAAATTCTACAGCGAAGATAGATAGGCCTCGGCTAAGCTTTAACAGAGCTGCTGTTTTGGCTACTAGTCGAGATCGAGAATTTGGGTAGGAAACTTTTGTCGGATCCGCGACAAACGCGGCGATCATAGGCTCCTTGTCGAGTAGCCAAACAATGGAACATAGCCTCGACATTAACTAACGTAGGAGGATCCGCTTGTCCCGCGCACACAGACAAAGCCCGCGTCATTGCAATTTTCTCGTGGAAAATGAAATTCGCGCCGCGTTTACAGCAGCGGTCCTCAACCGAACTCGCTCGACGAAAATACAAAGGCGCGCGCGCGCGCGCCCGTTCGCGATTAAAAAGGCCAAAGCGCGCATAATCGACAAACCGTTTTCTTCGCTTCAATTTAGAATTTATCGTTTTATCGGTCGGTGCGGTTACCCGATCGATTAACTTAATGAGCACTAAAGGCGCAACTGACAATCGCGTAAAAGTGCATAGCCAAGCAATAGGAGCCTCAAAAGAAACGAGCACTTTTATTTTATTTGTCCATTAAAGACGACGAGGCGGCCTTTTATTTTCCGTGATCCGAAAGAGCGCGGCTGAAGGGAAGCGGGGTGTCGACAAACAGCAGCAGCCCGGTCCCCCCCCTCTCTCGCTCTCTCTTGTCTCTCCGCACAGCGGCCTAATAGAAAAATGAAGAGTGGCTGTAAGTGGACGGAAGTTGGAATCCCTCTTGAAGCTCTCCGGGAGACCCGAGCCCTCCAACCTCGCGCGCGCGTCTTTTTTCACGGAGGGCTCGATTAACCGCGCGACGAGGATCGGAGACGAAACCGAGTTCGCTCCTGGATGCGCCCCGAGCTCGGAGGTGCCTCTAATTGGCTTTAGTAATCAAGCCGTGCACGAAGAAGAAAAGCCAGAGAAAAACGTTCTTCGCTCTTTGCTCTGAAGATTCCTCCGCTGTCGATTGGGCTTTGGTCAACAAACTGTAGTTTTAATTAAGATGCCGCCGAGGAGTATTGCCGGTCGCGTGCTTAAAAGAAACTCGTCGCAGCCGTCGCCGCGGACTCCGGGTGGCTGCGGCGGAGGCCAAGTGTCGAGCCGAGGTGGTTATTTGTCTCTGGCTTTTCTTCCGAGCGGACTAAAAACGAATGCTCCCAAAAGAGAAAGATCACTTTCTAATTTCGGAGAAAGGTCTTTAAATTAGAAACGATTATGACGGAAAGAAGCCCAACTTCTTTTCCCGGTAAGTGGGGAGAGGCTGAGCCGGGGCTCTCTTTTTGTTCGCCACATGTTTTCGAGATCGTCACCCCGAAACTCGAAGCGGGCGTAAGGACGGGAGCAACTCGCGTTCGGAGTCTCGAGCTCCGGAGCAGCGGCTGGCGGCTGCACGCGATTCTCTCGAGCACCTTAATACGCTCGTGACTCTCAACTTCGTGGACTTTATTAGGGCTCTCGAGAACGGGCTTATCGTTAACCTCGATTCTCGGGACTCTGCGCGGACAATGCCGATGTCATAAGGTTAATACTTATTCCTAGCAAATATGAGTAAACTATACCAGTGGGTCGACGAGGTCTCCCTCGTGCTCCCCCCCCCCAACCGTCGCTAGTACGTGACGACTATCGAGCGTAAGCGATCCGGACCGTAAATTGCTGATCGGAACTTTTACTTCTCGTAAATTGGCAGCGTGATCTTTGTTCGAGTGCAGCAGATCCCCGCAGCGTCGTTCCTCGCGCCATTTTTCTCCTCGCGATAAAAGAGCGCCGTTTGAGGAAAAGCCGTTTGCGCGCTGTAAGTTTTCGCGTCGCTTTGTTTTACAAACGCGAGGCGAAAGAAAGGCGAAGGAGGCGAGGGCGACGAAGAAGCGCGTGCACCGGAGAAGGCAGGCGCATTCGCGAGAGTGAGTTACTACGTGCAAAGCAAACCCATCGGGGCCAACTCATATTCGGTTAATCGAGAGGACAAAGGCTCGGAATTAAAATGTAGCAGCTGAAAACCGTCCGTCAATTTATCGGAAAGAAATATTGCTGATTTACATAGGTATTTTAAATCGCCGGAGATAATCGCGTCCGTGTGTCTGCAGGACGAAAGCGTGGAGAAGTGGCAAGTGGGTTTTCGGAGAAAAAATATGTTCCGCCTAGGCCGACCATGGGTGTGTATTTTGGAATCGCCGAGCTTCGTGGGTGGCAGATGGAATAAAAAGGAACATTTCGTACTCGGTTTCTCTCTCTCACTCTCTGCCCCCCCCCCTGTTTCCTTCCCTCTAGTTCTCCTTACTCCTTCTCTATTCTCCGTGACGGCGTCGTTCCCATCGAGGTCCCCGTCGAGGCAAACTGTCGGATTTGTCGGAGGCAGGCAAGTTTTCTCCCGCAGCAACGTGCGAGCAGTCGGCAGATGCGACCAACAAAACTCGGGGCTCCAACTTACAGTTCTCCTTCTCTCCTTCCCTCTCTCCTTTTACACTCATTTCACTATAATGTACCGGCTATGATTATTTTCGCCGAGAGACGTCCTCTAGAGCCTCCCACCACTTTGCTCGGGCCATTATCTCCTCCGATTCTCTCTACGTTTCACACATCCGCCCATTCTTTATGCTTTCACTTTATTTTACGCCATTTCCATTTTGGCGTATTGGCTGCTTTTGCACCCGATAACGTTAAGTCCTCGTGTCGCGTTCTTTTCTACGCGCACGCACGCATGCACATTTCACGTCGTCACTGCCGGTGACATATTTATAATGCGTCTTTTTTCGCTTGTCCCCGCTATTTTATCAATAGCGAGCACGAGACGTTTTCTCCCGTAAAATCCACCCCTGAACCAACGCGGCTAACCGTAACGAGGTTTTCGCAGATTTTCATCGACGGAAAAAAAGCCTCGGCCAATTTTATTCGAGTGCCCGTCACGCGAGTTTGCGATTCGAGCAACAGTCCACGAACGCAGAACCTGGAAGGAAGGAAGGAAGGAAGGAAGGAAGGTCGCCAGTTGTTCCACGGTCGCGGTACACGCGCGCAGTACTAGAGCAACAACAACAACAACAACAACGGACGACCCGAGTTGATATTGGACGCCTCGTCGAATCCGTTTCATTCATGTAAACGTCGCTTACTTATCGTCTTCGCTATTGTATTATTAAATCGACAAAAGATATGGAAGCGTGGCCTCGGCCCGTGGTCGCCTCGCCTCGCCTCTCCTCTCTTCTCCTCTCCGCGCCACTCCGCGCCGCGCTGCGCCGCCCCACGTCCCCTCGCCACGCCTCGCCTCGCCACGCCGCGCCACGCCACGAGTCGAATGCACGTACTGGGATTATGATAAAGCGTGCGACTGCTGCTCGTGTAATACACAAAAAGCCGCGATAAGCCGCCGCTGGAGCTCAAAGAATACAGCCCCCCCCCCGCCCGAAAAAGCAGGGAAAAAACGTATTTCCAAGGGAGCGCATTGTACTCGTTTTTCAGGAGGTACACCGGGGCAAAAATGAATACAATAAACCTCGAGAGCTGCTCTCGAACGAGTGGGCGACGCAGCGCCGCGCCGAGGGTGAGCGACGACGTTCGCTCGGTTTATCGAGCTCGAGTGTGACACGAGAGGCGAAAATGAAAAAAAGAGCTGTTAGTGCCGGTATCGGCTCGGACGACCCAACGCACCGGCTCCGACAATTTTTACGCTTTTAATAGCACGGAGATAAATAATCAATCCGAAGAAATTCATCTGCTTTCTTACGTTCGCTCTGGAAACGAGGAGACAATTTTTGCTTACGACAGCAGCCGTCCTTCCAAACGAACTCTCCCCGCTTTCGGTCGCAATCCGCGCTGTCTTCGTCTCCTACGATCACAGCCAACTCCTGCTCCGTAACGCTGGGAATGCTGGTTAACGTGCTTGTACAAGACCGAGCTCCTTCAAATTCGAATTCGGCGACGGTAGAAGATTTTGGGCGCACACGTGCAGCCTCGTCGGGCTATCCGTTGTCTTAAGCGAGTTTCCGCGGCAGCTAGGCGTTTTAAATTAAACGAGGGCCCCTGGGAAGGAGCTTTTCGCGCCGACGAATCGACCCATAAATCGCTTTCCAATGAGTTGCGACGCGCTCCGCAAATAGAGGCTTAGTTCGAGAGCCCATTGTTGGCGCTTGTAAATATCGGGAAGTAACGCAAACAGGGCGATGCCGAGGAGCGGAGCCGCTCCAATGGACGCAGATAAATCTTAAGGAGGAGAGACTCGAATTGGAGCAATAACGAATGATGTTTTAATAATGCTGTCGTAAGGGGCTCGTCGAGGGAAGGAGTGGCGCGGCGCAGGTTGCAGCTCGCAGGTCACGGCTCGCAGGTCGCTCCTGTCGAACAAAGCCTCGCAATTGTTAAGTTTTGATCGAATAAACGTGTTGTTCCGTCAGCGAGGATGACGCGCGACATTAATCAAACCGGCGCGGCGACACAATGCGGGGAAGCGCACGCAGGAGGCGCGAATAACCAAGGGCGAGGCGTCCTCGAAGCGCAGCCCCCAAAGTTGGGCATTATTCGTAGGAAAGCTGCCGAACAAAGCTCGCGTCGATCAGCCGCCAAGATCCGGGCAGGAGAGCTGCGATGCGTACGCACACACGCAGAGGAGGGGCTGGCTACAAGGCTATTAGAAAGACGAGCTGCTGGCACTGTTGCTGACGAGCTGCTGGCACTGTTGCTGACGACTGGCGGCTAGGCCAAGGGCGAGTTGGGTAGCGCGCGCGCGTACATGCACGGGACTGGCCAAGGGAGACCGACGACCCTTTTTGCCGTCGTCGCCACCATCGTCGTCGTCGTCGCCACCGCCTCCACCTCCACACGACCGCGATCCTTATTTCAGCGGAGAGCGAGCCAGTCATTGTCTGCAGTGGTCCGGCATATGGTCGATCTTTGTTCGTCTCCCTTCCGGCCCACCCCACCCTTCTGGCCCTCGACCCCGCCAGCATTATTCGACTCAGTTCCTTCTTCTCTCCATTATCCGAGGAATCAGTCAGTAGCAGGGAGAGCCGACTATAAAACGCCCGGGCGTACAGCCCCAGTGATAATAATCCACACTCGCACAGACACGCGCGAGCATTGTGCGGACTTTTTCACTAATGGCCGTGTCGGTACGGGCGTGCGCACGCCTTTGCGAGCGATGACGCGCCTGGCCGGCGTTCGAATAATTAACTAATTTTGTAAGCCCGGTAGTACTCGACGCCGATCGAGCGGCCCGAGAATCCACCCTCCTCCTCTCGGCTGATCGGAGGGGCCGCTTTTTTCCGCGGAGAGAGAGAGAGAGAGAGAGAGCGAGCGCTCGAAGCCAGTCGAGTGCGAGGAGACGATTTCGTTTGCCGAGTCTAGTGCGATTTGTGACGGTGAAACCTGGCGCTGCGTTCGGGAGCAGAAACCGTCAACTCCGTGCACGTGCGCGGAGTCGCTTTCCATGCGCGCTCGGGAACTCGAGGCGCGCCGCTGCCAGTTGTAAAACAGCTACAGCTTAATCATATACTTTCTCCTCGCGCGCGCGGTTATCCGAGTGCCGGCGTTATCCAATGTGAAATCGGAAAAACCACCCTATTATCTTAGCTCGGGCTGCCCGCGCGATAAAAACCGCGTCATCGTAACTATTCTCGTCTGCTTTTCTCCAGCGCCGATGCGTTTTACGAGCGAAGCGCAGACGGTCGTAGCGGCCGCAGCCGCAGCTGCAGCAGCGACGCTGAGTGAAAGTTTGCGACGGTAATTTGGACGAGCCTCTTGGAGAGGACTATTACTCAAAATCTAAATCTGCTCCGATGCGAATTCAAGCTCGGGACGGGGCAACGTCTGACGTCAGGCCGCGCGCCGTTTCGAAAATTAAACGGCGTTAAGTGCGAGCGGAGTCGGGTTCGAGTACCGACTCCACTACTCGCTTTGTTCGGCTCGTATTTACGGACCGTAAATTAGATTCGTCGATTAAGCCGCCGCCGAGTTGGAAAATAGCTTACGCGAGCAGGTAAAATTCTAGCCGAGCCGACGTGAAATCCTCGCTCGTGGGAATTTAGAAATCCGCGTCTGGAGAAGCGCGGAGCGAAGAGTTCGTTAGGTAGGAGCGATTCGCCGAGATTCGGCCGGCGATCAACCGGATATCGGGAGAATTGGCGCAGCGCGACTAACACCGCCTACTATTTTTGGCACAAGAGGTGTCGGGAGTTCCGCTCCTCGGCGGCGGCGGTGGAAATCGAAGCTTTCCAACGGCAACCTGGGTAACTGTGCCAGGGACTGGACGGCCGCGTGGGGGGAGACGCGTGCGCCGTCGCTCTCTCCCTTCGGTTTTCGAGTAAAAATCCAACGTACCACGGCGGCGGCTGCGCAGGCAACTGGGACAGAGGCGACACTCGTTCGTTTTCATTGTTGTTGCCTTGTGCACAATCTTATCTGCGGGAGCCGCGGCCGAAGGGACGCGAAGTTCGGATGACGAGTTCGCTCTGGAATCCTTCCACGAAGGAAGTTCGGCCGCCGCTGCGAAATTCTATATCTTCTTTCCGTTTCGCGAAACGGGCACAGCTATCGAGGGCGAGAGTGGACCTTGAGGCGGCGGGCAATGAATGACGAGCTTTCCTTCGCCTCTCGCCCCCCCCCCCAGGCCCGAGACTCTTATTATCGCGGCCACGCTTCGGATCGCGGATCCTCGCTGCTGGAAAAGGCGATTGATAGCGTATCGACGGCGAGCACTCGAATTTCCCGCTCGGGAAATGCTCTCCCGAGGATGATTCCCGCCTATTGGCCGGCCGGCGGTTCCGAGCCGTGCCAGCGATTGATTTCGTTCGGGGAAACTTTAGGAGCAGCGAATCGCCGCGGCGCGGGATAAATTAAGGAGCGCAAAAAATCCGGAATTTTAATCAGTAGCATAGTCGGCTTGTCTCGTGCTGCACGTGTACTTTGTATTCCCTTCTCTTGAAATAACAAGAAAATAACAAGAAAATAACAAGATTGTCGATGATTGCGAAATTGGCACAAAACATTTTATCGTATCTGCGCGGCCTGTAGCCTGGATTTGCTCTCACTTTCGAAACAAGCAAACAGTCTTGTAATTTCCATCATAAGGGTTCTCTGTAACATAAGCCGATGATACGGGGGAACAAGGGCCATCCTCGTCCTCTATAAATGTCGGCCGGGTACGTTGCCTCCGCTGCCGCAGCGCTCCTTCCTTTGATTAAATTGATTTTGTAAGTGAAAGCTCCGAAGAAATCATCGTCGACACTTTCGCAAACTTCCCCTTCGCTACAAAGTCGTAGACCGTACATGCGTTTACGAGTGCCACTGACTGTATAATATATCTAAGGTTTCGACGTAAACTTTTCTCTCTTTTCCTTGTTCTTTCTCTTTGGCAGCCCAGGAAGGAGCGGAGCGCTAGGGCCGATAAATGTCAGGTACTTTTACAGGCTCGGTCTCTTTTTATAATACTCCCTTTCCCTTCTCCCTAGCCGCGCGCGCTCTCTCTCTCTCTCTCTCTCTCTCTAACACACACACGCGCACGCGGAAACAATTTCGTTCTCTTCTCCCTCTCTCTCTCTCTCTCTCTCTCTCTCTCTCTCTCTCTCTCTCTCTCTCTCTCGCCGTACGAGTATAGCTCCGCTAACAAAAGAGCAGACCGCGAGAGGCAAATTACATAAGACGAGCGCTTTCTCGAGTTGAGAAACGTTTCCATTTCATTTCTCCTGGCAAAATTCAACCTCTGCTCAGATTAAAATAAAAGAATCGCTCGGGCATAGGTACAGTTCTTAGAGAAATTTATATAAGGAACGTGATTCACGCTTTCGAGTTCGATACGTACTTTCTATGAATTTTACGGCGAAGCATTTAGAACTCGTAGATATACGGATAGAAGCGATAGGACGGATGGAACGGTCACGCGGAAAAAATGTTCTTCCAAAACTTGCTCTGCTCTTATTGACGTTTCGTTGGCTAGAAATAGAAATTTACGGCGCTCGTGACGGCATTTAGCGCTCGTGGATTGGTACGAGTGTCAATCGTATTTCGAGAAACGATTAATGTGTAAATGAATCGTAATCGGCCGCGGTGGAGTTTATTTAATCTGATATAATACCTCGGGGCGGCTGTAGCTCGTGCAGCGCAGCACATGTCGTGCGACCGATACATTATTTATCGGAGGCGGAGGCCTTCTTGTGCTCTTCAATTAGAAACTACACGAATGCGAGAACGAGAAACGCTCGTCGTGTCAACGGCAGCGGCGACGCACACACAAGCTGATAGTGGTGGGGGCATCGATCCTTCCCAACAAGCTGCGATGAAACCAACAGTCGGGGCAGCATTTCATAAGTCAAACTGAATTTTCCAGCCGGACTGCGTTGAAAAAGATCGAGCCGAGACTCGACGACTGCACGGCGTGCGGGTCATGGTTTTCAAATTTCTCGAAAACGATGAATAAGAGTAGGGGAGAAGGGGCGAGTCCGAGTTTTTCTGTTTAACAACAGCCAGCCACTGGCGGCCAACGAAATCTGGGATGCTTGCCTGACAAAATGCTTACGCCTTAACAAAGATTTCGATTTCGAAAGTAAATTAGTTTAAACCTCGTGAATAAACGCTCTCGAGCTGGTGCCATCGCTGCCACGGGTGAAAGCTGTCTCCGGTGCTTAAAACGTTCTCCGGCTGTAAAATCCCTACGGAACTTCAGTCTGATGGAGAATCACAAAAGATTCAGTCTTTAACTTTCATTATTGTTCGGCGAGCGATGTGTATTACGAAATTCAAAAAGCCAATCTGCGTTTTTACTTACTTTACACGGTCCACTTGGAGCATTCGCATCGCTCCTCAAATATTTTTACAGCTCTCTCGCAGAAATAGCGCCGGAGCACAATGAGAGGTAAGCTACGCTTGGAGAGTCTCGTTCTCGAAGCAGCAGCAGCAGCAGCAGCAGCAGCATTAAATGGAAATCAACTAAGAGGATAAGGGAAAGTCGGGAGAAAACTATGTTACCGACTACCATTTAACACTTGGCAAATTAAGCTTACGTATCAGCGCGAATTCACGCGCATTTTATATCGTAAAATTTCTTTACTTTTATTCCGCGTATTAAACTTAATCTATATAAATGAAGCCGCTACTTTATAGCCTCAAATTATTACCGCTTGAACTTGCTGACGCTCTCCTCTCTTCTCCTCTTTCTCTCTCTCTCTTCGTCCCCCTCCCGCGGCACCGCCACCACCGCCGCAGCAGCGAAACTTCTTTGTACACACGTAGGCGCTAAGCGTAATGTAACGAACACAATGCACAGCCGCGCCGCACTCGCGCATTTACAATAAACTAATTTAATATTAAAAAGCGGAAATTGCGTCCTTATTTTGAAGCCACATTTATACGTTTTCCCCTCGTTTGCTACACATATTTTTCAAGTTCGTATCTCCTTTTTTACAATTTCTTTCACGTGTGCGCGCATATCTTTTCATCAGCGCTTTTGAATAAAGTTCTCCTTTTATTCCGCAGAGGAGCTGATTGCCGTTCGCTCAACGAAATTGGAAAAATGCACTTTCCTCGACTTGCTCGGAAATCTCATTTTTAAATGGGTTTTTACCCACTCGCAGCCCGCGGAAGCAACATACTCCTCGTAAATACAGTTTGTTATTGGCTACGAATAAGTAGCGCAATGAATTACTGGATTTTTCCGTTTTAGGAGCTACCACCGATAGATAAGCTGCCCAACAAAACGCCTGCTAAAAAACTGCTCGCGATTAATAATTTTCGCATTATTTCCCAGACGTAGAAAAAGGACTTCGCAAGGTTTCCACGACATTGCGATGTTTTTACGTAATGTTCTTCCTGTTCGAGCGGCATCCGGGAGTGCAACCTACATTATTTAATTGACCTCTATTTGAAGGAGCCGATGCAAAAGTCACCTTCGAAGAACCGCGAAGAGCTTTGCGCTCGGTAAGAGTCGCGCGCGCATTAAAGTAAGTAGCGAGTACTGGCCCTCTCCCCCTTCTCCATCGCGACAAACGAACGCATCGTCTCGAAAGTCTATCGATCTCGGACCCCTGCGACTCCTCCTCGTCGCTACTCGTCAATTCTTCGCGCTCGCGACCCGCGATCGGAAAGCAATTCTCCAATCTCGACTCGCGGCAATGCAAATGATAAAAGCGTTAGTCTCGATTAAGCGTAACTAGTAACACGTGACGAAAGCAAAACGAGGCGGCGATCATCAATGCAAGCTGCGCCGGTCAAATGACGTTTCTGGATCTCGACAGCGTGCAATGAACGTAAACACAACGCAAATTAGCTGCATTGTACGGAGCGCCGGCTGCACGAACGCAAGCCGCCGCCGCCGCCAACGACGCCGGCGACGACGACGACGACGACGACGACGAAATCTGCATCGGGCTATGAAAGATCTCGCAAAAGATAATCATGGCCAGCGGCAAAAGTCTCGTGCACGCGGACACGAGCGAGAAGCACAAGAGGACGCAGCCGCGCGTGCTTCCAACGGCCAAAGAGAGAGAGAGAGAGAAAGAGAGCGAGCGGGAGAGAGGCAGGTGGCGGGGGTGGGGGCTTGCACACAGGTCTTGCACGAGCGCTCGGCGGAGGAATGCGCGGCACGTGGCGACGACGGCAAAATTGAGCGCTCGATTTATCGCGTCGCCGCTAATATCGAACCTCCTCCCGGCGCTTGTCCGTGACCCGGAGGTTTCCCAGATCCGAGGGCGAGTCGTCGTCTGACGCATCAGCTCGCGGCCGTCGCACTTTACACTCGCCGCCGGCAACACGAGGAACGTCCCGGCGCGCGATCGCCGCCTTCCGATTGCAGAACACGTCGCAGATATTTGAGCTCGACATCGATCGCCGGATTGCTAGATCTCTGCAATCTTGCTCAACGCCAATGCAGGTGCGCGCGGGCGCGTTTTCTCCGCTTGCATTGCAACGCACCCCGGCGCCGCTTTTGCGAATGTGCCCGAGAGGCCCCAAGCCGCAGCGCTCGGTTTTTACGTAAGCGGCATTAACTAGAGGATTGAAAATGTTGCATTCTAAGTACCGAATAGTTTGGCGAGTTCTTATGTAAAGGAGGCGAAGGCAAGAGCGATTCGCGCGCGCCAAATCCGTCGCTCGCTTGTAATCCTATCGGGCCGTCGCGCCGGAACACGCGGAGCCTTGCTAGAGCTGCGGCTGTTCCAGCCTTCGGAGAATTTTCGCGTCCGCGGACCTTTTGAAAAAAGCGAGAGCCGGAGAGACGGCGGACGGACAGCGGGACGTTGGTCCGTTTAACTGGAAGAAACGAATCAGGTTAATTCCTTCGAAATGAGCAATTTCGTGCGGGGACTGGCGTTTGCAGCTCGGAACTGGTGATGCATTAAATCCCAGCTGCACCGAGCGGTTAGGATCCGCGGCACGAGGACGGGGTTACGTAGCCACTTATATTGGAGTGACAGCGAACGCAACTGCGGTTAGCCTAGATCCCGCGGACGGGTGGGTCATTGTGATGCGCCGGTCCTTGCGGACAAAGCTCGGCTAACGACGCAACCTTTGTCCACGTGATTGCCGCTTAACGAAGAAAATATTCCTGATGAGATTTTCATTTATCGCGGAATTACGTTTTGTTTTATTTGAAAGCGTTGCGAAACAAAAAAAGGCTCGGCTGGCGGACTAAAGAAGGCGGGGGGGGGGGGAACGGGTCACCACCACCGCGTACGGCTCTGCGGGCCCGATTTATCGTCAGTCGTCGGTAGATCCGAGGGCCTACGAGCAAACGCACAAATCATCGAGATCGCAGCGAATTTTAGGAGCGGATTTTTCGCACAACTCCGCTCCAACTCTTCGATTCGTCGTTAACGACGCGACTGTGTTTTTGAAAGCCGGGGTATCTATCAGCTTGTAGCACAATAATGTCGCTAGCGCCCCCCCGCGTTATCTTTTCATCGTATGGATAGAAAAGTGTCGTTGAAGACCGAGATGAAAAGTGTTTTCAATACTCTTTGACCGACAGCGACCCTTCGCAGCTATCGCGAATAACATCCGTTGAGAATAGATCGGTCGGTCGGTCGGTCGGTCGGTCGGGTCGGGTGAGGGCGGGGGGGGGGATGGCGAACCAGTGCAAGTTGGCCATGCAAAGAGCGGAAATTGATTGAGCGATTGTACGGGTTCTCAGGCGCTAGGGCACGAGCGACCGATGCGTTCATGCGTATGGGTCTCTCTCTCTTCTCCCTCTCGAGCGACGACGATAGCCTTATTCGGATTGGGAGACATCGACTGTCTGTTGCGCGCGCGTGCGCGTGTGTGGGTGCGGTCCGTTGCAAAAGACGTGATCTCGTCCTCGAGAGCGAGTGAATAGACTCGTCAATGCCTCGGTTCGTTAAATTAAACCAGCTGCTATAGATTGGAGGGCTCGGCCGTGATGCCGAGAAGAAGCTCCGGTGCGAAAATTCACGAGTCGCGCGCTCTCTGCGACCCCCGACCTCGAACCTCGAGCGTTTCGTTCTTTAATACAATCCGAGCTTGACAAAGGCTTCCTTAATTAAATATAGAGCGCCGAGGAGCGCGTGCGATGATCGCGCCAATTATACAAAAAGCCTCCCGGTTTAACCTCCTGGTTTAGCCAACCCCCGGTTATTATATTATTCACGAGGAAGAAAATTTAAAAAGCAGCGCGACGATTCTTGGCGTCGAGCGAGAAAAGCTGTGAGACGATGCACCGAGCGCATCGATACGGCAATACGCGATGTAGGTTACAAGCGAAAACTGCTTATTAAACATTTCACCACGTATTGCGCAAGTATTTTGGAGTTTGCCAGCCTCAGACCAAATATTTTAAGCTGCAACGGCTTTTGAAAGTAAGCGCCGTAAAATTGAAAACAATGGTTAATTAAGTACCTATGAATTTTCTAGTTTCCAAAACAGTCGGACTCGCGGAGAAAAAAATTTATTGGTTCCCGGCCTCGGCTGGCCGCGAACTGGTGCGTGAAACTCGAAACTCGCGACTCGTAGCAAGTTTTATAACGTTTAACACAACTATGTAAATATTACTGCTCGAGAGCTCGAGCGCGCGATGAGCGGCGCAAGAAAAGCTGCTTGGAATTGGAAAATCATAGCGCGATAGGGTCGACAAAAAGTTACAGAAATTATCGCAATTATCGTGGTTGTAGCGAACCTGGCTAGTTTCGACACGGCACCGGCTATTATTCGCGATAAACTTATTTTTCCCGCGAAAACAACCAGGGGCTCCGCTCTAATGTATAAGCGCGATATTCATACGCGGGTAATTGTTACTGTCAATAAACAGTAATGTAATTAAGATAGCGAGCGAGCGAAAATAGAGGCGCTTTTATTGGTTTTATCGGCGAGCCGTGCGGTGCGCCCATGACCAATAACCTTACGCGCTTTCTTAATTACTTTCGGCGCGAGCAGCGACTAAAGTGCTTTCACCGAAAACTAGATAACTTGTTAAATTTTGATTTTTCGCGGCGCATTTACGCTATTGGTCGCGGCAATCGGTTCGGACACCTCGACGCTCCGTCGCGCAAGCGATCATTTGCCTCCTCAAACTCTTCGCAATTCGCCGGGAAACAATTTTCTCATTTCCTAAAACAGTTTTAGCATACGCTTTTCCTGCGTAGGCTTAACACGTTTACCGAGTTGGCGAGAAGTAGACCGAGACCGGGTCTTATCGCCTCCTCCTCCTCCTCCCGCGGCTCTCGCGTGCGTGTGTATTTGGAAAAACTTATGATTTTGCCGCGTAAATAATTTACGCGGCAAACCGCCAGGGGAAAAGTAAAAGTTTAGCGAGCACTCGCAACTTTATTCGAATCCAAATTAGGTGCATTACACGGAGGGAACATTTTCAGTCCTTGGGTATTAATGCTTTTCATTACGTAAAGCCAACGCAGCTCGGCCGGGTGAAAGAACCGACCATTTTCACTTTGAAACGTTGCAATTTTAAGGACTCTATCGTGAAATTGAAAAAAGGTCGAACGAGTAGTTGTATTATTATTATTCTCGACTATGGGCTTGATAAGCCAACAGTTGGGCGAATTTGCTCGACGTTGAAAAGTGGAACGGGAAAATCCATGGCGGCCGATGCCAAATTCAATCGGCACACTGCCCGAGTACCAAGCCATTGAATCAAGCGCCTATCTCATCTTGTTTTTTCACCCACTTACTCGCACGCAACGACGTTTTAATATTTTGGATGTAAATTTCTACAAGTACTCGGAACACATTGTTCTGGTTTCATACGATACCTGCATTAATGCTGTTATTAAACACAACGTGGTGGGCGACTGGCATGTCAGTGATAATTGAGAGCCTCGAACGGGACTGTAGTGGTATCGGTAGTCCTGAAAATTAAACGCACACAATTACAAGTCTGCAAACATAATTTATTCAAACATTTTTACGTTTAAGCGAGAACAATCCATCAATTAAAGCATTGCGCTCTTGTTTAACAGCTTTCATTTTCAACTCTGCGGTTAACCTAAAACCCTGTCTCAGCCTCGTACAAATCATTGCAAATGCATAATCGAGTGTTCGTTTTTTAATTGCACACTCGAGCGTTCCAAGTCGATCCATTTGAAAAATCTCTCGCGGCGTTACTCAACGGCCAATTGAAAATATAATAATACGCTATTTGCCGCAGCACCGAGCGACGCCTTCGGCCTTTATGCTCGAAAGAAAACGAATATTATTTACCATTTGGAGCTTTCGGATCTCGCAAATTAATAACGACAATCGAATCGATGCTGGAAGCTAATCCGAAAATGCAAATCGGCCGGCTCTGGAAACCGCGCCGGCGTATCGGTTTTAGTAAAAATAAAAATCCGAAGTTTTGATTAAAAAGCCGCTCCCTCGAGCGCAACTGCAAAAAGGGAGATTACACCGTCTTTCGAGTGCTTTAAGCTTTTAAGCGCAGCGCAATTTCGTCGCGCAAAAAAGGTGCTCTCGAGCGAGCAATATTTCCGAAGCGATGCCCTTTATAATATCGGTCGATCGAAGGAACAGTGAAATGCACTTTGCGCAACGCATTCGCCAGCCCGGTTCGGTCCAGAAGGATCGGCGAGGCCTCGCGGCCGACGACGATGCGTCGTCCGCTGCAGCCCGCGCCGAGGTACGTGCAAATATGCGCAAGGAGCGCGCGCCGACAGCGAAAAAAGCCACTCTCGCTACCTCGGCAGGCGTCTTCGCTGCACTAATAATCGCGCCAAGTACATTCACTTTTATTCTCGACTGGCTTCGAGCGATTTTGCCTATCGGCACCGGTCGGGAGTTCAGACCCGGAGCGCAGAGCGGAGGCAGGCACTTTTGCAAGGAGCCACTTCCACGTGGCGCCGACGGTTTCGCATTGGGCGTCGCGGCTAATGCAGGCGCAGCACTCGATATTACACGGCGAGCAGAGCCGCGCACGGGCTGCTGAAAACAATCGAGTTACAACGCAGTGAAACTCAAAAGTCGTGAAAGTACCGCGCTAAAGGACAATTCGTCTGGCTTTCACGGCGCGCGATTGTTATTATCGAGTAACGCGCGCAGGCTTGGCTTGGCTTGGCTTGGCTGCCCCCCCCCCGCTCGCCATCTCCGCCGCGCACCACAAAACAGTATTAAGGTAAAAGTACCAATGCCGACTCGAGACGAGCTCCTCCAACATCTGAACATTGACCCAAATATCGCTTGTAGTTACGACAGAAAAAATAGTTGTGATTCTGAAATTACTATTATTAAAGCGTGAGCATCTACTCGCGATCGACTCGACGGCGGCAGAAGTCGCTCCGCAACTTCGTAGTTGAGAAACAACGGCAGCTTTAAACTTTTCAGGCTATTTAGTCAAGGCGGCGGCAGTTTGGGTCACAGGCGTCGGAGCTGCGGACTAAGTGTTACACAGTTGTCGGAAAGTGAAAAAACTTATCGCCGCCGTATTTCGGAATAAATAGAGCATATTCGAGTCGGCGTTTATTCGACATTAGCCATTAGCCCATTAGCCGTTTGCCATTTGCATATTCGCGCGCGATACCGAAGCTGGAGACGGAAAATCTCGCGCCGGATGCGAGTGCGCAATGGATAATCCCAATTATTCGCTCGATCTGCAGCTGCTGTAGTGGGGGCGATCAATTTACGGTCGAGTACAGGCTTAGCTTAACCGATATGCCCTAAAATGAAACAAGCCGTTAGCATTGGAACGGTATTGATTTTTCCAGGCCTTACTTTGTCATAATCTAATCGGGGCTCCTAACAATACGGAGCGACGTTAAACACGCCGCTTAGCGCTAATCGCTGCGCGTGATTTAATTGGCATTTACAATGGGAAAAGTCGGGGAGCGCGACTTTCGAGCTGGTCCTTTGCAATTCGGAAGCACCGGAGTTTCTAGACGGCCACACCTGCGCAGGGCGAGGATTCGCCAGAACTGCACCGAATTTTATCCGCAAACTACACTTTATCGTTCGAAAACATCGCCGGACGATAACAATGTTTTATTTTATACCGCGAGAGATAAAGCCAGCGGAGACATTATCGATAGACCAACCGCGTAAAAGGTATTGTCAACAAATAATATTTGTCGCTGATAAAAATCAGTCCCGAGACGCTTATTGAATTTGCGTCGTCTAGTCCCCCGGGTATTAGCTATTCGTTTGCGCGTGTTTTAAATTTATTTGAATAAAACTGAAACGATCTCGAACCTCTAAAAATAGCCAACTCGCGGTCTGCGCCATTCTTATAACGCGAAACCATTAATTGGCCTGATAACTCAGCAAACATTCCGGCTCGCTGAAAAACTTGGCGGGTGCATTAACAAAATCTGTATTTTATTCCCGAGTGCTCTCTGCTACATTTATTTTTTATCAATTCTCGTTAACGATCTTAATCTCGAGTTTACGAACTCAAATATATGTATTACAAAAGCACTTGGCATAATCATCAAAATTAGTCATGGTACTGCGTCTTGGTTTTTCTATTCCAGCTTGATGGGAACTTTTTTGCAAAACCTTCTAGGAATTTTCAACTGAAAGATAATTGAAAAACCGTCTTAAAAATCGAATCAGTTTAAAATTTCCAATTATTCTCTGCACTTACATTTATCCCAAGTACTGAAAATACATAAATTATAAAAAAATGCACTCGTTGATACTTTTAAAAACGACAGCACGTGTATTCCATCTTTAATTGCCAAAGTAATTAAATGTCAATTTTCATTTAAGCTTCTGTATGAGTTTATAATAATGAAAGGCAAATATAATTGTAGCTTCTTTAATTATTGACGAGATATTGGATATTAGATAAAATTATCAAAAAGTTAAAGCGTGTTTACATTATTCTTTTATCGATACATTAACTCCCAGAATATCATTATTAATCGTTATTTTCTATTTTTAACGGCGAGCGGGCGTAGGTTGGAGAGAGAGGGGGGGGGGGGAATATAAGCACATGTACACGTTCCGATTTAAGTTAAAATAAAAAATGTTTTGCAGACAGAAGAGTTTTGCCTTATAGCGTAGATCGATTCTGCGAAACAAAGAGCCACTTAAGGCTTTTAATTAAATTATATTTGTGTTTTTCTATCGGTGGGTCGGGCAACACTCGACTATCTGCAAATAACAGCCAGACACGCGTATAACTCGATCTAAACGAACGAAAAACTTGCCTGATAAAGGAGGAACGTAAAAAAGTATAAAAGTAAAAAGCCATGATTCAAGTTGGTAGGAACACAATGGTGATAACAGTTGAGTCGCGTAAAGAATAAAATCGATTCGATCAATGAAGTGACTTTGTAAAATATGGCACAGTTTATTCTTAGACTTTAAACTTTATTTTCGTGTGAGAATTTTCGAATAATTTATGCGCGCCAAATATAAGTTCTTTAAATGCAAGAAAAAAGCTCGCCTTTTAAAGCCGATATATTAGAGACTATCTATATCTAATAAATTCGTTGGAGCCTTAGATTTCAAGTTCGTTGGAGGCTAAATACTTTCGAAGGTTATAAATTTAATATCGAGAGCCGACGTAAGCGCGCGGCTAAACTGCAAAGTGAAATAAAGTCGCGTAACAAAAGTCTCGGGAAATTAAATTATTTTTTCCCCAATTCGTTATTCATGAGCAGTTGGTAATAATTTAAGATTATCCGCAGCTCGCGATGAAAACTTATCTCTTTTATCCTTATTGAATGGTTGGCGAGACGGAACCCAAGGCGTTACTTAGCATTTATCTGCCTTTGCATCGACGTCCAATTTTATTTAATATCCTGAAACTATCGGTGCTGGGCGCAGCCCTCAGGTCCGGATCCATAATTTTAATAGGATGGAACCGACGCCGCTTGATTTCGTCCTCGCCGAAATTTCCAATGCGACCCGCAGCTTGGCGTCAGGCCGTCTCTGGGTTTTAACGGTATACCCAGTCGCTCTACATTATTGGCTTTTGCACGCTGCAGTCGCGGTGCGAAATTGGAAGATTGATAAATGCTGGAAGCGCGTTTCTCCGGCGAGCGAGCGATCGAGTGGAAAAAAGGAATGTAGACAAGGATGGTCATCGCGGGAAAATAATTTGAAAGCGACGATTGAAAAGCGTCGTTGTCCCGAGTGGATTTGCAAATCGAGTCAAGCTGTGGAGGTACGCAGGAGGGGGAGGAAAGAGGATCGATATTTATCTTAATCGAGGTGAAAAGACTGTTTCGCGAAACGAGTTGGTGAAAAACGACGAGCGCGAGAAAAGTGGGTAAAAAGACAGTTTTACCTGGTTACGCGTTTCTGTGGGTATCTGTGTGGTGGGTTATATCGGCACTTGAATCGGCGTAACATAGATTCAATCGGGAGAACATTCTAATTTCGCCTAGTTCAGTCGGTTAGTTAGTTACGGTCGCCTACTTGCGCTCGACAGGCCGCGGCGGACAAACCGTGTCGACGATATAGGGTTACCAGTTGGCACGTTACTTTCTAAGCCTCCGTCTGACCCAACCTCGAGCGCGAAACATAACCTCCCACGCGCTCGATTTCTCCCACCGTCGCGCGTCGGCAAACATTTTTTCCCGCTCAACTAATATGGCTTTCGCGATGTGGAAGCGTGGCGCCGCTCGCGCAGATCTTCCTCCCCCACCCCCCGCGCGCAATAACGATATAATCAAACGGCAATTACCCGGCCGCCCGCTCTCCTCGTTAGCGAAGTGCCGTGCAAATTTCCCGAGGCTGCGGCTCACGGGCGCGAACACTGCTTAGCGAACGCGAGACCAGAGCGAAAATATTGGAGCCCCCGACGAGATGATAAATGAAACTCAATCGCTTAAAAATGGCTTTCGCAAGCCTGCGTGTAATGAAACGAGCGGCGCGAGTTGCACCAGCGCAACACGTGTATTAGCGCGAGCATTAGTTTCACGCCGATATTTTAATAAAGTGCATTATCTCGCTGGGTTCGCTGGGAATGCGGACCGAACGAGGGCAGATGCGGAATAAAAATCAGTAATGTGTGTGCGTATCCGGTGCCGCGGTGCCGAGGCGTCGACGTGAGCTACGCCCACCTCGACTCCTTTATCGCGACCAACTGTATTTCAGTATTTCAATGACGAAACAATCAGAAGAAGAGGTCGATCGAGGACTCGGTGCGCGAGCGTCTCGTTACTCGTCTCTAACCTTTCCCATTAGCTTGACGCTTACAAAACGGCAGGGAACGTCCATCTCTATTTCAGAGCGCGCGACTCGTCACCCGGGGACTCGGACTCTCCTCTTTTGCAAGCGCCTTGGACGGCGCGGCACTGCGCGCGGTCCAGTCACCTTTATTAAAGGAAAATCTATTGAAAATAAAATACGCCGTAGGAATGAAGACTGTGACCGCGAGGAGGCTTCGTCTTCTTCAGCATGCGAAACAGCAACGTCTTACGCAGCGCTGAAAAGTGCGCCGCAAAGTTTGCGCTCCGTCTCGACGTCGCGTTTCCCAGCGTCTGCCCTCGCGCTCAAAGTGGCCGTTTCTAATTTCACCATACAAATTACGTCAACCGAATAACCCTCTCTGTTCCGCTGGTTGGCAGACTTTCTCTCCCCTAGCCAGGCGCCACTTACAATTTGTTACCAACTCCCCATTTCTCGCACGCACGTGCATAAATTCACAAGCTCCTTCGAACCCTTCTTCCGACGAGCGACTAGAGGGTTAACGCGTTTCGCAGTTGCGGGGAAAAGGAGATCGACAACGAGGACGAGGACGAGGACGAGAACGATTTCAGCGCTCGCATTAACAGAGGCTATACTTTCTTCCGATAGGCTGCGCGATACAACGCAGCTCCTGAATATCCGTCTGATTCGAATTCAATTCGAAATTCGCTTTTAATCACAAAGCTCTCGCTCGGGAAACAGATTAAATTTCTCGAGTACAATGATAAAATTACGCATCGGGCATTGAAAGTGTAACAACGCCGCCGCCGCCGCCGCCGCCGCCACTCGAATAGAAAGGTTCGTTAAAAGCGAATCCAAGGTTTCGTTTGAATTTATTTATTTACGAAGAGGAAAGCCAAAGCTTGTCGTGCGATTTAGCGCTTTACAATGACGCCAATGTAAATATGATTTATGTGCCTAATGAGGGGCAGCCGCCGCCGCCGACTGGGACTATATTAGCGCGGTATTAGAAGCAAATTGTCGTGTGCGCAATTCATTAGTTGGTTCGTTAAAAGGCGAGTCCGACGCTTTCCGGGATACCGCAGTGCAACGATAATACATTAGCGGACTCGGCACTACAATTAAATGCACTTTGGACTTCTCATTAGGGATCGCTCGACCGCGTTTGGCCGAGAAAAATTACGTTTCAGGGGAATCGGCGGCAGTTTTCATTTTTTATTTACAGCGGCGCGATGTCGAAAGGGTTCTTTCTTTCCTCGCATTTCCATGACACAAAAGCAGCGAGCGGAGCCCGTGCCTCTGCCGCCGTCTCCCGCCTCCAGCCTAGCCCTCGCTCGCTCTCTCTCTCTCTCTCTCTCTCTTATTTCTATGAGTGAGCACGGCGGTAAAGCAGAGGCGAGTGACGCGTGTCGTCCTCCGGAGAGCAATGGAGATTCGAACAAGGGTAATGGAAAAGGCAAGATAACGAGCGCCCAACCTCTGCGACGCTCGGAACGCCTGGGAAATAAGCCCTAGCCTGTGCGTGTCTCCGGCAAAGTGGGCGAGAGAGAGAGAGAGAGAGAGAGAGAGAGAGAGAGAGAGAGAAACAACCGTATCAATTTGGCCACGCAAGACGGGCGCGAGGCAACGACCCTATTTCTAAAATTTGCCATCTTAACTAGAGCATAAGTTAAGCCGCGAATCTAATACGTTGTAATACGTAAACGTTTTGCTATTGCCCCCGACGCGCTGTTATCCGTTTCGCACAAATCCAACGTTCGAATTATAATTAGTAGCAGAGCCACATGTACACACATACTAGAAAACGCTGCTAATGAATCAGCGTTATTATTATTAGTATCAAACGATAAGTGGCTATAGCTATACAGCAGTGCGCCCCCGTTCGATAGCAGCGGCGTTTCGCGCGGATCGGATTATTTCTAGATTTTCAAGGGAAAAACAGAGGTGAAGAAATGCAGATGCCGCGTATTGGGGAAACGTCACCCCGCGGCCGGTTTCTGCTTTCGCAGCCTCGACTTGCGAATGTTTCATTCGCGTAAATTAGAGCGGGAGATCGTTCCTTCGCCTCGCGTTCCACGATTAAAGTTTACTGGCGCGAAAACTGATTTATACCGCGCTCGATTTACTTTTAAGATCAATGATCGTAAACGCTATAAATTATTGCAGCTGAAATTTTTTGTCCCTTCGATAAAGTAGTCCTGAAAACGTTTGAGCGCAAAAAGGAAGAGCGCGCAGAGATAAATCGAGCGCACGCAACTAAAAACAATAAGTGCAATAAGTGCGATAAGTGCAATAAGTGCAACAAGGGGAAACGTGCGTTTAAACGAAACGGTGCTAATTCGTTGCGACGAAAAAACCTGCTTTACGCGAGCGCTGAATGGTTAGGTGCCCCTACCTACCCGACGGACGCTTATAGAATCTAATATAATGTAGTTGTCTAATTTTCACAGCTACTTCCTGCACTTGTCGTATTTAATGAGACATAAATCAAGAGTGCGAGTGTGCTTTCTATTTTCGAGCGGCGGCGGTGGCAAATCGAAAAGCAATTTAGCGCGAGCCGCGAAAAGACGGCGGTTCGCGCTATGCAAAAACGTGCCGGATCTATGAAAATTTAAAGGAAATCCGGGGAAGCGTGCGATGGCTCTAAAAAGGGTGGAAGCAGCCAACCAACGAAGGGAGGAGGGAGGCTTAGACTCGGGCCGGAGCTTACGTCGACGCGCATTTAAATTTATAATTTATTCATCGAACGCTCGACGCAGTCACCGTCCTGGACATCTCGACTTCGGAAAGATCTGGTTTCGATATGCAGCTACCGACGAATTAGGGTCAGGTTAATTTTGTTGACTCGCATTATTGATTTTTCCATGTCGGTTTTATTGGAGGACGCAAAAGACGGATCGGGGATAGAAAAAGAAAACCGTAACGCATTGTGCCGGAATCGGCGGATTGTGGCAAATCTTGAGCAACGGCAAGACGTGTGCGACTTTCTTATTGCGGTAATACTCCTGCTTACGCTCGAGGAGAAAAACGGAACGGGCCGGGGATCGCGGCATAAATCTAAAAGCACGGACTCGCCCTTTCTTATAATTTATGCCTCATTGTTCCGATCTTCGGCGGCCCTCGCGCCTTTCAATGGAGCTTCGAGGGAAAGTGAATTATCTCGTGCGAGGTCGTCCGTTCGGGGGGGGGGAGAGCCTTCGACGCAGCTTAATATTGCATTGGAAAGGAGCGAGCGAACGAGCGGGAGACGCAAGAATGCGCCGCCGTACGCGTTGTTGGCTTCTACGCATCCAAGGGACAAGAGCGAAGGCGGTCGAGAGATTCGAGAGTGCGGAGGAAAGGAAGTGCGGGCTGGATAAAGAGAGGAGAGGGGAGCGAGAGAGAGGCACCGAGATCGTCGCTGAATCAGTAAGCGAGGGCAGGTAGAGGAGCGTGCCACTTAGCCCGCGAGAAACGCGGTCACAGTCCCGGCACGTCTCCGCACGACTCCGCACGACTCCTCGTCGCTCTCAGCCGAGGAGTTTGAGAAACACTGGCCCGCTGACTCTTCATCCTCTCTCTCTCTCTCTCCTCCTCGTCTATCGTAGACGCTCGCTCGCTCGCACCGCGCCTTCTTGCGCACCCGTCTTCGCTCGACGACGCTCTTATCGCTTCGATAAACGCACGCTTCTAAAGGGGCTGACACTAAAAAGCAGCGGAGAAAGAAGCGTGGGAGCGAAAGTAACCCGCGACCGGGACGGACTCGCGCGTTCGCAAAATGGCAGCTCGCGGAGTATCGAGTATCGAGCGACTTTGATAAATCAATTACTCGGGCTCGACGAAATTTGGCTTCCCAACTCCCAAGAACGCACTTTAAGACGGCGAGGCCTCCCTTCCGCCTCGGGCTCGGCCGGCCATGTTACCACCTCGTTAAATTAGGGCCAATCAATCGCGCAAACGCGAATTTAGTTCAAAAATACTATGTCTTCTTTTTATAGGTTTAGAGCGCATTCTGTCCGTGCGCGACGTTTTGCGCCAGCCTCTGCTGCTCGACGGGGCAGCGCGCACAATGGCCTTCCGGGCCAGGCAAGAAAAAGAAAGGCTCCGAGGGTGCGGTGGAGGAAAGGTCCTTGCGACAGGGATCGCCCCGAGAGCCCGAGAAGCCGCAAACTAACGAGTGGAAAGTGTCGCGAAAGCTTGTGGCCACAGCCACCCCCGAGCGTAGACGGGCAGCTGGTTGGCCGGAGGTCAAAGCTCCGTTCGAAGGCTCTCGGCTGTGTAATCGCGTCTGCCCCCGAAACCCTCATACCTTGATGGAGCGCCGACGCCGACGCCGACGCCGACACCGACGCGGAAATATCTGCTTTTCTGCGGATTTCTCTAATTGAACTAGTTTTTGAGATGAGCTCTTGGGAGTCGAGGACTGGAACGCCCGCGCCAGTGGCTCTTTGGAAAGGAACGGAGACGGAAAGTAAAAGAGGCAGGTTGTCGCTCGCCGGGCCCGCGCCTATAATCGCGCTGCCACACTCTGAACGGGGGGAGGGGTACGCCCACGAGACCAAGGCGGGAGATTATGCAAACGACAAAGAGGACGAGAGCGGCTGCGGCGCGTTCTCTTCATCTCGTCGTCTCCTCCAGGCACCGCGCGCCCCCCGTTCTCGCTCTCTCTCGCTCTCTCTCTCTCTCTCCTGCGTCCAACTTTCTAACGTTACGTGCCGGCCACCGAAATTAAGAATTAAGAAAAGCAATTGGTAACACTGCGGTTTTAGAAATTGTAGAATCGCTCGCTCTCGAGTGCCGCCGAGTTAAGGTCGTTAGTCGTTGGGCTCTTGCTTCATTGGTCGGCTTCGTCGGCTGAAATTTCAGCGATGGAAAACGACGAGTCGATTGTTGGTCTGACAGCTGCTACGCTCTGATATTCCAAGGTGTACCATTGGAATGCAACGAGCCACTCGTCGTTGGGCCCCGGTCAATCAAACGCTTTGTCATGGAAACAAGATTGCCGTTGTTGTTGTTGTTGTTGTTATTATTATTATTATTACAACAATAACAACGTTTAACGACAACGAGTGATTGGATTGCGTTACGTAGCTTTTGCCGCGGGCCAATTTTGAAAGTTGCCCGAACCGTATTAGGAGCTGCTTTTCCGCGTTGCTCCTCGGCCTCTCAATTCTGTTACAGCGGGGGCTGCATTAATCTTGCGGAGCTTGCATGCGAATAAATGCCTATTACGGTCCTTTCCGACGTTATTTGAAATATTTCAATAATCGGCCCCGCGTTAATGATTTTACTACTTATTGGTATTTGTGTTTCATCAGTTATCAACGACGCTTTTAATTTCTTTTTCACCGGCGAAATAAAAATCTTGCGCTGAATTTATTTAGAAATACTCGATAAATTGTTTCTTCGCGCAGGAATTTACGCTTAGTCCTCGTATCTATATTAATCCGTTCCACGTGTGGCTAATACTTTTTTACGAGCGTCTATAAAAATTGACTTTATACGGCGATATTTAGAGACTGCGGAGCTTTTAATTAAAACTCCCTGCCTAATTGATATAAAATTTAAACAATCCAACACTTTTTTACAAGACTTGGGGGGGGGGAGGGTGCAAAGTAATAAATTCCTTCCTTAAAAATAAGTTTTCCTCGATCGATAAATTTTGAACTTTCGCGCATTGCTTTAAGCGCTTCGATCAACTTTTAGTTTATAATTGCGCGAATAAGTAGAGAAATTGAATCGTTGCAGCGCCACGTGGGAATATTGCGAGCGAACATTTTCCGTAATCTTCGAATTGAAATAACGCGTGTTAAATGCTTAATTTAAAACGCAATCGTTCAATCGGAGAAGTGCGAGAGGGAAAGAAAAGCTTATTGGGATTATTGTTTTATTAAAAATACTCAGCAGGTCATGAGAGTGATTCGTGCTTGGAGCCCAAAAAACGCTTAAAGTATACGCGAATTTAAGAAACTCGGAAAGTTTCTTCTTGCGAATTACCATCGTTTTTGACAGATTTTTCCCAACTTTTTATCTAGATGCAATGTACCATGGAAAACTTTTACACTTATAATGCGATCTTGGCGGTATGAAAAACATTTTAAAATAAAATCTCAGCGAGGCTGAGCTGCTCGGAATTCGAACGAAGCGGAATTGGTAAAGGTTTTTTCGAGGAAAGCAGGAAGGGAAGAGTCCCGAAGTGCCGAAAGGCGAAATAAGGCGTAACTCGATGATCGTAGCGAGTAACTAGAGTCGATGGGCTGTGAAGCGAAGAACCGAGCGACGAATTAATAATAAATTGTTATTTTTCTCGTAAAGTGCAAAACATTCTACGGGCGCGAGTGCGCGACCCCCTTTTCACATTGTCTCTCGCGTTATCAGCACGGAAGGTTGTTAAAATATTTTTTTGTAGTTTCAGGTCTCGGCATTTGCGTCGCTTCGACGAGGCGCGGGTGGCAAGAGGCAAGGCGAGACCAAAACAAGGGCGTGGAAAAGAACCGTCCTACATTTAACAGCTGCCACCGTGGACGTGGACGTGGACGTGGACTCGCTCTCTCGCCCCCCCCCCCTTGTTTAGACGGTTCCTGCCCGCGGCTTTGTACTTGGACTATATTTCATCCGTTATATTACGCCGAAGCCGGTCAGCCGCTCATTATCGCAGGCGCACGGGGGTGCCTGACACGCGCATTCAACGCGTAATCGGGGGAATCGAGCGGCCCTCGAGTGCCTAATTCGGAACAGCTCGTGCAAGTCGTGTCAAGAGCGAACTTTTTAAACTGTGGCTGGTGCGAGTTGCGTCAGTTGGTCGTCGGCTGCTCCTCGACTCCTCGACTCGCCTCCCATTCCGTACGGGCGACTTGGAAAAGTCGCGAGCCGCGCGTCCGCGACGAGCTTTTAGCTCCAAACCCAGCTTTTCTGGTATCGGAGTGTCGCGATAATTGAAATTTGAGTCTCGTTTCATATTTACGAACGCGCCTCCGGGTCGAACGTCCGCTAGGACGTTGGCTAATGACGAAAATATTTCAAAGCACAGTTCGAGATCCGCTCGCCCCCTCCCCTCGCTCCCGTCCCTGCACCCCACGCTCGAATGCTAATGCGACTCTTTTACTTATGCAATGGAAAACACTCGCACGCTGTTGTAAGAGTGTACGCGCAATTACGGCGGCTTCTGCTGCGCTTTACGATTCATAAAACATACATATTTAGACACGTACGAATTATACGAATAGTAAAACGATACTTACGATTAATTAAATTATATGGCTTTGATTCGAGCAAATTGTTAATTTAACTGCATTTTACGGCTCGAGCTGGATAAACGTTTTCATAAACATATTCATCGAATGGGGGATATCGTAAATAGTGGCTGCAAAAATTCAGCTCGAGCATCTTTAAGCGATAAACGGAATTGTGTTGTAAGCTTCCTCCTCTGCCGGCCGGCAAATACCCTTTCCCAACATTGCTTCGCGTAAAGCGCGCGAATAACAGCGAGCATTGGATGTGTGTGTGTGTGTGTGCGCGCGCGCGCGCGCGCACCATCGTGAACGCAACGTCGCAATGTAATTTCAAACGCAATTTTAATCATTGGTATTGTGTTTTTTGGCGTCGAACCGAAACGAAACCATTTGGCCTACATCTCGAGAATTATTATAAGCAGAATCATATTACGAGAGACGGTTTTGTGGAGTATTTCGGAAAATTTCACGCCGCTGGAAATTAAAAATCTTAAATAGCGCTGCGCTGCCCGTAACCAACCACAGCTCTCGTGCGAAAAAACTGAATTTAAATTTCGTCCGCGAACTCAGGCCACAGCTAACTTTATGCCGCCCCCTCTCTTTTTCCCCTGTCTAATTTAACAATTTTCAATTTTCCTGCGGAGAAATGCCGTGAGCCCGCACGTTGCTGAAATAAAAATGGCAACATTTTTCATAGCTTTTATTCGCAATACCCGTATCTTATTTCCACTACCAAGCTGCTTCTTCCTCCTCCTCTCTTCCAGCCGAATACATGCGCTGCTCGTTTTATACTATTTGTAAAGACGACGCTGTTGCATTTTTTAATTGTTGATTAAATTACAGTCGGCCGCACAGCTCCGATGTGCAAGTTTTCTTAAATGGAACGTAAACATGGCGAAAATACGAGAGCTATGAAATTATTTTTAATGCAATAAGCATTAAAATTACGACGGTGTTGTAACGTCATTCTAGCCAGGTTAATTGAAGGAGTGCATTTTTTTGAAAGCGGGATTCGTTTTATTTTTTATCAACGCTTCATTTCCCATCCTGTATCGCGAACTGCACAGTCTTCGGAGCTGCATTAAAAATTGGCCAATCCCGGAGATTTATAACAGTCGCCACAGCGAACGCGCAAAAACTGGAGATCTGCTTGTCCTGTTCGCGCTTCGAGCCGTAAATTCTGAACGTAAGATTATCGCGGGCGCAGACCTGCGCGGGTACGCGCGCATAATTAACAGGCGACGATTACGTCGCACTTGGCGGCTAGTTATCGCAGCGGAGCATGTGCCAAAGCTCAGTTTTAGCAACGCGCTCGCGACTGTAGCAGGCGTTCGTACGCAAAGCTCCAGGAGCGATACAAAGCGAGGATATGAACCGTTGCGCGAAACAAGCTTTGGAGAATGGCGCAACTGGAGCCCGGAGGGTGAGTCCTCGAGCCCAGCGACAGATGGGTCCTCGAGCGGGCGTCGGTTCCCCACAGACGCGCGCGGATCGCCATGGTGGGTCGTCGGACGCGAGGAAGAAGCGCCTGCCGGCCCCTCCTGGGCAAATACGCGGCCGGCCGGCATCCGTCGGAGGAGGGTTGGCAGCGCGCGCGCGCGCGCGAAGTAGGTAAATAGCCTACCAGTGACCCGTCACCTGCGTTCTCGTTCTATCGGGAGCACAGCTCGCGCTCCGGGTGGGAGAAAAGAGCACGCGCGCCTCGAGCCCCACCAGCAGCCGAAGCGTTCCTCCGCGATCTCCTCTCGGCCTTCCCTCGGTCCGCGTGTTTTCCCCTTGTCGCCGTCCCCCCGGCTCGTTCCAGGCCGGGGATCCCGCGCCTCCGGGGACGACGCGAGGATTACCGCGAGTACAGTTATGGGAGCTGCGAGTGGCGTAACGCGTCCCGAGTCCGGCTAACCGGTAGGCGGGCGAAGCCAGCGCCGCGATTTTGATAACTAACTGTCCGTCTGAGGCTCGTCATGCAGAGCGAACGACTAGGTCGGACTACTCGATACAATTACGGCTATCGGCCGGAGAGACGCCGACGCGGCTCGTGTAGGTAAGCCGGCGCGGAGGCAGTTTAGCATTGAAACTAGGCCAGCCGCCCGGTTCGGAGCTCCTCCACCAGAGAGGAGAGCCGCGGATTTATTTCAGACGGCGCGCAATGCGCACCGCAACCTACGATCGAGCCGGAGCTGGAGCAGTTGGACCAGTTGGAGCTCGAGCCAGGCGCCGACGCCGACTCCAAATCCACGCGGCGACCAGTTCGGGACCGCCCCCCGCGCTAATCTCGATCCCGATCTCCTTCGGCCTGACCTTCTTCCTACTCTTATTTTCACATCGCGAGAGATCCATTAGCTTTTCGAGCTAGAAAACGCAGGTGGCCCCGACAATCCGAAAAAACTACCTCTTTGCTCGGATCGCGCACGAATAATGGCGGAGGCTGCCCGCCCGGGGCTGTGACTAAAATTTCACTTTATGAAATCGTAGCGAGGGGGCAGGAATTCCTTTTCGGTTTATGCGCGCGGGCGAGCGCCGATAATTACAGGCGAGACACGGGGACGAGCGGAGAATTAAATTTCACTCGCCTAGTGGTGTGTGGCATCGCCGCTTGCGAATGAGCGATGGACGAAAGCCGTGGACACGTGTCGGCCTGAGCGGGGCGTCGCTGGCGAGGACAGATAAGTACGAGAGGCTGAAAGTGTCAAAGCCGAAGCTGGAGGGACAATGCGGGAGGCGAAGATTCGCCGAGGTTGTCCGGTGCGATCGAGGTCGGGGACCGGATGATAATCGACCGATCGATCCGATTGCCCGGAAAATTTCGGGGGCCCCGAAATTCGCAGATGCGTCCGGCGACACCGGCGACACCCGTATCTCTCTGGCAGGCGTCTCGACGATTCGAACGAGGAGGAGCAGTCGGGGAGAAGGCGATTAGTCGATAAGAATCGGAAAGGTCGCTGGAATCGTAAATTCAAATGTGGCCTCTCAAATCTAGCGTGAAACGCGGCAAACCCCAACTCTGATCCCTTTTATCTCTTTACCGCGCGAGCGCCGAAAAAGTAGGGGTTGTTATTGTGCAGTTGTCGCGAGCGTCTTCGGCTGCTCCTTGAAAAATCCCGAGATTTATAACGAAACTGCCGCCTGACTTTTTCCGGTATCGAGACTAATTTTAGGGTCAAAGTTCGTCGATTCACCCGCGAACTCACTCGCGCACTCTCGCCGCTATTGAACAACAACAAGTGCATTCCGCCGTTGTTAATTAAAAATTCAGCTGCAAATTTCATTCTTGAAAAGGTTTTTTAATTATCTCTCGTCGTCATTTGCTCGCAGCTCAGTGAATAAATAGAGTTAAAAATAAGTGCACTTATAAATAAGAGTTTAATTCATTTAAGCATGTCATTCTAGCGCGAAGCTCCACTGGAGCTCGAGCTTATAGACTTTCATTTAATTAATAAATGTAACTGCAGCACTCGATAATTTTCGAAAAACTTATTTCCAGGTGGAAAGTGTAGCGCTTTTTTAAGCTGCACTTGAAAAGAACGACATTCGGTTGCGATACGATCGATCGCACGATTTATCTCGCTGTTGGCTTCTGGCGCTGTTGGGAGCCGAGATAAATAGGATAATAATAGAAACGTTATTTAAAAATAAAATTATATCGCGCTCGTAATATTTTGCAAAACAACATTTCCAGTAAGCAAATACGTACAAAGCTGCTCAGGGTCTTATTTACGCTTGTTCGACATTCATCGATGTACCATCGACTGGCCTTCTTCAACAATTTAAGTTATTTTTAAAATTATTTACGCATCGTGTACGCTTGAAACTTTTATGCTTCGCGAGTCGACGGTATCGGGAAATATTTTTAAATCTCTCGAGTGGCTTGGTTTTCAACGCAGAAGCCAAGTAGGACTTAAGTCAGCGAATACGTTATTCCGGTTTAAAATCATTAATTTGGCAAAAAATAGTCGTTGCGGCAACGTCGCGAGCGACTTGATCTGATTACGGGCGAGCCCAACGATTTTCAATTATTATTATTAGCTCCGATCATTACCAAGTCTTTGGGGATATTTATTGCGAAAGTTGGTGCGCGACTCGCGAGAGACGTTCGCCCAAACTTTGCCCTCGAATTAATTATTTTTGCCAATCTCTCGCGAGCCTGGAGCTTTTGCATTATTACTGGATGTCGTGCTGCGGTCACCCGAGTGCAATGGAATACTGCAAATTACGGGGACGCGTCTCGCTCCCAAACAAAACTCGATACGACGTCGATTAACTTTCCTTAAATTTCAGCTTGCAATGCTTAATGCTTAATGCTGTTCGATTCATAAGCTGCTGAGTCTCGCCTCGCCCAGATCGATCGAATTCGTGAATTAAAAGTTTAATTATATTAGCGAAGAAATTTAAACGCCAATTATTTCAAAGTTTCCCAGAGCCCCCGCCGATTAGCTTTCCAAGTATACGAGCGAGCCGATCGATTAATTAAAAAGGGAAAAAGACAAAGGGGGAGAAAAAGAAAGTACGTAAAAACAAACAGGCGGAAAGCAACATAATTCCAATGAGAGTGGAATTAGAATTCTAAGAAGCATTGATTAAAGTTTCGTCGAGCCGCTATGACAATCAGAGATATTCCGCATGTAAATTGCCGTGCGTATCGCGTATACGTGTGTTTCGGGTCTGTACGTGGTACTGAATAAATCTGATCCACGTCAATGGCGTCTGTGAAAGCGTACACAGATTTTGTATGTAAATATAGCGATTTGAAAGTTAACGTGAATTTTGATAACGCGCACGACTCCTTTTGCAGACGATGATAACGAGGGACTGCGGCTGCTCTGCCAACTGATAACGAACGAGCAACTTTTGAAGCTTTAAGAATTTTTAGCTTCGTTATCGCAGTCTGCTCATCAACGTTTGCAATGAAAAATTTCTCCCACGCGTCCATCGATAATTCAGCAATTGATAATAGCCTCGTTGGGTCTGGGAAGCACGTTTTTAAAAAAAATTTCCATCGTTGCGCGCGGAAGCAGCTTTGCCGCTCGTATTAATTAACGCGCGGAAAAGCTAAAATAAAATGTAAACTTGCGCAAAACGTTTCTGCCGATATTTACTAA
Source organism: Platyscapa corneri (assembly GCA_018907185.1). Taxonomy (NCBI): domain Eukaryota; kingdom Metazoa; phylum Arthropoda; class Insecta; order Hymenoptera; family Agaonidae; genus Platyscapa; species Platyscapa corneri. Next base: position 2,356,671 of record JACCHW010000023.1, on the reverse strand, counting down.
TTATCTCGGCGCTGATTGCAGAGATAATCGCGTTTCTCGCTAAACATTTACAAAGCCGTGGCATCGCCAGCTTCATAATTCATTCGGCTTGCAATAATAAATCGAGACGCAAACGCCAAAATTTGCATGTTTCCCCTAATATTAGCGATATCCTTGAATTTATCATCGCGGAATAAGTATTCTCTGGAAAATTTCCCCAGACATCGCTAAATAATGCGAAAGCCAACTTTGCGCATAAAAAAACTCCACACAATAACTTTCGCTTAAAAGTATACAAAAGTAATTATACGTAATTATTCGGAGTAATTAAAAGAAATTGCGCAAGTTTCCACCTTATCCGGGCGGAGAAGGAAAAAGAAAAAAGGAAAAAGGAAAAAGAGAGAAAAGAGGGAAAAGGCAAACTGTCGGCCGGTGAGATGTTCGACGTGAAAAAAGATAAAGTATTTTTACAAGTTCGTTTTTAAAGTCTTAGCGTTAATTATTATATGGAACGAGTCGCGGTTGCGGGCAACTCGAGCGCAACAAGGAGTCCGAAATCGTACGAGTGGTCTGGAAATTTCATATGCTAATCCCGAAAGTTGGCTGGGATTAACAGCTGCGCGAAAATAAAGTGCCAGCGACTATCCGCAGATTTCGCAGATAATTTATAGTTTTAACAAGAGTCTTAAAAATTAATCAGCCGCTGACAGGATTCGCCGGGAAATGTGCGAGACTCGGCGAAAATCAAGTTTGTTCTTGGTCACTCGGAAACAATCCCCCCGAGCAGCGAAGAAGGGGTGAGCCACGCGTTACGCGAAAGGGCCAAACGACGCTGCCGTTAATAGTCGTAGCCAATGATAAGCTTCACGCCAACGTTCGGAGCGCAGCCCCTCCCCGTCGACGGCCGCGGGCGACATCGACGTCGACACACACGCACTTTCGCCACCATTGGGCGCCGCGCACACAATACCAGCGCCCCACTCGATCCGTGCGTAGACTTCTGAAGGACTGTGACTGCGGAAGAGGTAACGGACTATAGTAAAATCCTCAATAAAACTGATTTATGCATTACAGAAAACAGTAAAACGCTTTATTGCAGCATTTTATTACTGTATTTAAAATTATTTTTGCAGTAAAATCCTAACTGACTGCAAATACAACAATTAATTTAAGCTAGTTATGAGTGAGTACGTCACTTCTTCTGGGAGACCATGAGTTTGAATATTTTATTTCACGCCTATCATAATTGTCAGATTATTATTATTTACATCGAGAAGTGGCTTGAACGCTCGTCGACACACCGACGACCGACGCTGAAAATCCCAAGCGAGTGTCGCGGGTTTCGCCAGTTGTTGCCAGTCGCCCAACGGAACGCGGCCGCCGCCTCCTTCGACACAACTGCCACAAACAACTGCCCCAAAACGATAATAGCACAGGGCAAAGATGCCAATTGATAAAACGAGCGCTCCGCCGACTTTTTGCGCGAATTCTGGCAATAACAGCAGCAGCAGCACCAGAGCAGAATGGGCATTAAAATGTGACTAATTGTAGGCGGTGCAGTGCATTGTACGGGCGCGCAAGGCTTAAAAATAAAAGTAGGCGGCAGCTTGTCGCAAGTAGCAAGCTCGTGTGCGCTTATGTGAATGGACACATGTACAGGGAGCGAGCAAGAGAGAGAGAGATGGCTGCGCGCGCACCCGAGGGAGGAAAAATAGGAAAACAAAGGCGGCGGCGAGGCAATAAAGCCTGGAAAAGACAGGGAAAAAGGGAACAGCTTTGTCGCGGCCGTGCCTCGCATTATCGTACCCAGACCTAAATCACCGCCGACGGATTAGCTTCTGCCGCTATCAGGAACTGCCTCGCGCATCCCACTAATGACGAAATTAATAGTAGCAGCCCGTGCATATCGTGCCGCGCAGCACTTGCTCGAATTCAGAAGGCCATTATTGTGTCGGCGACGAATGCGAGAGAGCCGGAGCCGCTCGGATTTCGGATTCGCAGAGGCTGGCGTGCTGGTGCAGCCGAATCTCAGTCGCACCAGATGCTACGCCGATGCCCCGCGCACGCACACACGCCCCGGGCGACAATCCGCGCGGCCTCGCATACAAACAAGATCTTTCGCTTCTTCGATCGAACGACTCTCCGCGAGTGTCCAGTTTGTCGACGCTGACGTTTTGTGCTCGCCAGATGCGCGCTCCTCGGGGGCTCAAAGGAAAAATCGACACCGGAAAATGCTTAAAAGTTAATATTCCGCTCGTAGCCGGGCTCGAAGAGCGGAAAGCTGCTTTGAATCTTTAATTACGGACGAGTCGACGACGAGCGGCTCTCGCCAGCCGAGACTCGCGCTTATCTCTCGAATCATCTCGACAATTTAGGAAAACGTAAAAATCCGCGCGAGTAGGCGATCGATTTATGGAATACGTAAAAGTGCCGGGGCATCGCTGGAAATTATAGTTGAAGCCGACTGGAGCCGAGGCGATTGTGTGCTCGGTTGTCCCCGTTGGTTCGGGTTCGAACGCGTTCCGCGAGCGACACACAGCATTAACATTGAATGCGTCATATCGGAATAAAGCAACACAAGCTTCCATGAAATCCGAGGAGGAAGATTTGCAGGCGACTCCAAGTGTAGGCTCGCGCACGCGGTCATTGTCCTGATACGAGTCGCGATACCGGATCGAGCATTACAACAACGGCGTATAAATCTTCGCTCCGGAGATAAATTAGACCAACCAGCTGAGCATGGGCGCGGGGCCAGGGGGAGAGGATGCACCGGAGCGGCAGAGGCAGCGAAGGAGGATCGAATCGATAGGTCGAAAAGAGCAGAGCCACGTAATACCGAGAACGTAATGAGGAAGTGTCCGTAAACTGTTTTAGTGGAGTAGGTTACGTAGATAAGTCGTTGTCGTCGTCGTAGTCGTCGTCGTCGTCGTCGTCGTCGTCGTCGTCGGGCATGTCGTTCATAATGTGCCATCGAACTAGAGCGTGTACGCGTGTGTGTGTGTGTGTGTGCGCGCGCGCGCGCGTTTGCGGGTCCGCGGTGCGCGGGTTCCCGGCGACGCGCCGCGCTCGTGTGCAATCGCTCGGAGAGCGGCGACACATGCAAACCCGGGAGGGGAGCATCCCGACGACATCAGCATCAGCAGCAACAGCAGCAGCGGCAATATCGGCAGTACCACCAGCGGCAACGAGGAGCCCTAATTTAGATCGATTTTCGCGCGCGCGCTCGACGTCGAGGCTCGGCGCCCGACGCCTGACGCCCGACGCCCGACGCTCGGCCTGATACGACACAATCAGCATCTGAGGTGGTGGTAGCCTTTTGTGGCCCGACTTTTTATTTATGCCAATGACAAACATCGTCGGAGCCATTATCACGTTTTGTGCTTGCCAATGCGCTACTCCGCTGCGAACGCAAACGAGGTTGGAGTTCCTCTTTATTACCGACAAACCAACAGCTGCGAGTGAAACAACACACTCGCACCGGAGGAGCATCGTAAAGAGGCACATTGCGAAATTGTTTATTCAAGTCTATACAACGCGAACTAGAGATACGAGCCGCGAACCAGATTAAGCCTCGAAATTCTCCACTTACTATTTAACAGACTAGAGAAGCTGTTGGCGGCAGCTCGTTACGCGTTAAGCACTTGTAAATTACCGCAACCGTAGCGCGCGCCTGAAAAGTTAATCATCGGCGCTTATTTTTCGCCCGAGCAAGAGGAAAAGGGCATCGCGCGAAAATCAATTTCGCTCGGGGCTCGAGAGGCGCACCGATCAAATTCGCCCGCAAAGCCCAGCCGACGAAGAATGCGCTCGCAGCTCCTGGAGGCGCGAGCATAAACACTTGATTTTTCAGCGACATTAAAGCGCATTCCAGGGAGTCCCGGTTGGAAAAGGATCGTAATTCATCGAGGGCGAGCCGACGGCGAGAAGCCGGCCGGTCTACCGTGTTACTCTGCGCGTGTGGCTCCGTATGGCGCGCTCGGTTGCGTGATGGATATCTATCGAGGCTCCAATATCGCAGCCCATTCGTCAGATGCGATATACCCACACGCGTATTTCAGCGCTGAATGAGCGGCCGCGAGTGTAAACGAAGCAGGACACAATGATATCGATGCAGCCTTACGAGTAGCCGGCGAACGTTCACGGCTCGCGTTGATATTAACGTTTATTTATAACGTCTCTGACCTCAAACACGCGTCCCTCGCTACCCTCCATCTCTGCTCCATCTCTGCTCCATCTCTGCTCCTCCCATCGAACGGCACTGATTTCGCTTTTTTGACAGGCTCGACTGGACTCGGATCTCTCTCTCTCTCTCTCTCTCTCCGTCTCGCTACCGTCCCCGGGTCCCTTTCTCCATCCCTCCCACCCCCGCCCGTTCTCAGTTTTATTTCTCGATCAAGGCCGCCGTTGTCGCCATGAGAAATTCGCGGATTCAAGGCCTCGGAGCAGCAGCCAGACGCGCGCGATCGAGTATCCCAATGACTCCAATTTACGTCCGATCCGGATCCAGTCGTGTTTTCGTTAACCACTTGATCGATAAATTTTCGCTTCGCTTCACGATATTTTCTGCCATAACTGGACCAAAGAGCAGCCCTGATTTCTTTTACCGACAGTCGCGACATCGACTCGGTATTTTAAACGATGACCAGCTGCATTTAACGGCGTTTAGACGAGAATAAAACATTTTTCAAGCTGACCGAGGCTCCTGCTCTTTTTGTCCGAACCTCCATCAATTTAATAAAACTGACGATAATTGTTTTGATATTTAAGGCTTGACACCCCAGCCAATTGCTATTCAAAGCGACGTTTTACTTTAATCGGCTTTTCATTACGAATGCGTGCAACAACCTCGCCGAGTATCGCTAATATCAACGTCCGTATTTTTCGAGCTTTTTCCGTCTCGCGCCGCCGTACGTAACTATAATCACTGGCAATGGCACGAGCAACTAGATTTTGAACTCTTGAACTCGGCACGAGAATTAATTATTTATAGAGAATTTGACAAAAGGTAATATAGCTAAGTAAATGTACGAATCGCCGGTATCGAGGTTGAATAATTGATTTCGTTTTTATTTCCATAAATAAATGGAAACCAACTCGAGAGTTCAAAACTGCTACGAATTTCTGCATCTCACTCGAAAGGCTGATTTTTTCTCCCATTTCCACAATCTGTATTTTATTACCGAATTGGCCCTTTTCCTTCTTTAATATTAAGAAAAGTTTCCAAGCGTAGTAACCAGAAGTAATCGATATCTGCTTGATTCCGAGTTTGCCATCCAACACCATTTACCTACTTATGAAGTGATTATATTTTATTAACGTCATCGGCGACGAATCTTCTTAAATTATTATGTTTGTATGAATAATCATTACTTGTCCAAAGTGGCTTGAAGTTAATTTCCACGACAAATATTCGCGTGTAACAGCTTACATTAACGCGTCTGAAATCTTAACGTTTGATCTGAAATAATCCAAAGTCATGCTCGTATAACATTTGTAAAAATCCGTGCGTTAGAATGGTAAAAATTATCTCCGTGCAAGTTGAACAATTATTAACGAGGCTGTAGTGACAATAATCAAAGCTCCATTTAAATTTTTAGACAAATCGTCGTTTTATTGTAATCGAAAGAATTTAGAATGTAAATGCCTGAGAATAATTAAGCTTCGGTTGCACGGAATCGCTTGCTTTCCTGCAAGAATAATTGCAGCCGCTCCACGGCAGAATCATTTTTCATAAATCAAATAGCTATTTCCTCAAACAAACACAAACGAAACTCAGTGTTTCGATTCGTCGGTGCGCGAAAAATAATTCAATTATTAATTATTCCTTCTGGGAGCGTAAAAACGCAGAGATGAAATATAGATCAGCGTAGTATAGAAGATAGGAATGGGATAAAGTTAGGATAAGCCGCGCGCGCAGCAGCAGCAGCAGCAGCAGCAGCATTTCTGTTTTTGTTCCGTAACAAAAACGATAGTTGAGAACCCTGGTTTCAATAATTTAGCAGCAAAGTAGTTCGATTTCCGGTCCGCTTGTTCGACAAACTAACCCGCCATCCTCTTTATTGTATATTTAATAGGCGAATCTCTTTCTAGCGTACGTGATCCGGATTTTCGGTACAGTCGACTGCTGTCTGCAACAATGGAGAATCGGTAATGCGCCCAAGGTGAACGTCTAGTGAGCGAGAGAACGAACGCTCAGCTGGTTACTGGCGAAGGCAAATTCACTCGCATTTTATCTCCATTCGAAAATTCCTTTATGCGCGTGTATTTATATATTAGAGGAATTCGGAAAAAGGTACGTCGCGGTTTTATTTGTGCATATTGCGTTTGTAAAATGTTTTGTAAAATGTAGCGAAACAGCAGCAGTGCGCCGGAAAAGTGACCGGGTCCATGTCCAGGGCTTGGGTTCGGGAGGAGGGCGAAGGGGAGCAAGTGGGGAGAAGATTTGGGTGAGTTGCGGAGGAATTCAAGAAAATTTTGCGTTTACACAGCGGCGAGGAAAATAATCTCGCCGCCGAGCGAGAGCTCGACTCCCCGTTGGTAGGAGAGTCGTCCTGTGCCTCGGGTTCATTGTTCCGGGCATCGGGAAACGCGGCCGACGACAATAACCGATACAAAGTAGTTTGTCCGCGACAGCAACTCGTTCTCGGCCCGGCCGCCAACACTCGGTAAATAGCCGGGGTTTAGTGAGCCGTGGAAACGCCCCCCACTCCGTCGAACGCGACGCGCACCTGGCCAGCGTAGTCTAATAAGTGCCAGAAACGTACGAACCGTCCGTGACTATAACTCCCCCAGCGGATACTTGGATTGTGAAGGAGTTTTGGGTTATTTGGTCGTGCCCGTCGCGATCGGGTTCTTTTTCCAGGACGGCGGTTCGGCGCCTCCACTCGCTTCGCCTGGACTTTTCGTTGCCTTAAAGGATAAACAAATACCAGAGCGCGGAATAGTCTATCTATTGCGCTGAACACGTCTTTGATCATTATCGCGCAGGAGCGGCTTTTTTAGGCAACTTCAAGGACGAAGCGCGGACACGTTAATTATTTGCAATCGAAAAACTCGCCGTTCGTTTTGTGAAAACGGCGAGAGGCGATCCTATAAATTTGCACGCTCACAGCCTTATGCACTTAAACATCGATTGAGATTATTAAAATCGCAAATCATAATGAGGTTTGGCGTTTAGTGCCTTCGCTTAAATCCTAGACGCAAGGCAACTTTTAATTTTCCTCCTGTTTCTCTTCGTCGCGTCCGGCTGGGCGAAAAAAAAATAAATTAATTAAATTAAAACGTGACCTTTTAATGGTCACGTTCGGTCTTAATTGATATGTAAATTTCTCTGTTCTCGGGAAACGTTTTCCTTTTTAAAGCATCCATCGATCGCACGGAGAGTAAAGCAGCAGTCGGCGCTTTAAAGCTCGACGCGATTAATTTTGTCGCTAGCAACGTTGCCACGGCTGGTCATTCACTTAAAATGAACCAGAATTCGATCTCGAGATTTCCTCCTTTATGTAAATAGACAACTTTATTATTATTATTATTATTATTATTATTATTCAATAGGGTCGACATAGTTTCGAGTGATGCGCGTTCCAGACCGAAGGAAAGAATTGGTTTAAAGAAGAACTGGATAAGCATGTCAAGTGTAGGCACTTTAAGAGGGAAACGTACTCCAATGAAGTTATATCAATACGTATAAGCATTCCTCGACTAGAATTCCACTTATTTACAGCTGAATTATGCGCTAATAAATTAGGCGCATGGAATGAATATAAATAACTGAACTGGACTCGACTCTATGATCATTTACCATTATAGCTAAACTGTTTGAATCGCTTTATCAACCTAATTCATCCAAGAATCCGAGTCGGGCTCGTAATTTAATTTTTACCCAGAACGTTCTCGTCCGTTTTCCCTTTCGAGGAAGAAAGATTCCGCGGTGGTGGTGCTGGTGATGGCGGCGGGGGGACATTAATCGATCGCCTCGATAAACGGCAGATACAAAAGTCCGTGTAGAGATAAAAAGATAAACGATATTTGTAAAAGTGCGACGAGCCCATGAGAAGAAGTGAATTACACGCCGATTCATAATGCGTTTGAAAAAATAGATTGAACGAAACATCGAGTACTGGGGGAAATGGAACTACCCTTTCTTTTTTAACTCTTTTTATCTCGGCATGACAATTTCTCTTTCAGCGGAAAGTCGAGCGATGCAAGTGCACCTAATGCGGTTAGACACGCGCGCCACCTTTTTCTAAAATACTTCGATAAAAATTAGACCAAACGCTATCGATGAAAATGCTGGCTATTTTTATCGCTTAATAATAGTACGCTGCGACGGGAAAGTTTGATTACGAACTCGTTCGTCGGCAGAAAACCTCAAAGCCACATTGTTACGCTGCGTTCGATAACCCAACTTAAATGCTCCATAAAATACTCGTGTCACTTTATTAGGCGCGCTCGAGAGTTTTTAAGCTTGCGAGATTCGAAACGCGGAATGATTTTCAACGAGACGCGCACTCGCAATCATTACAAAAGCCAATTAAAAGCCATCAAACGCGCGGCCTGTGCTGCGGCGGATTCGTTAAATTTGAATGAAATTTCGTTAAACTACTGCATGGATAGGCGTTCGGGGGAGGCTTTTGAAAAAGCCAGCGAGAGGAAAATAACAGGGCGACAAAACCTAATTTCCAAGCAACCCCGTGTCCGTCCGTCTGTCTCTGTTCCGGACAGACAGGCGCCAGTTGCAGTTGCGCCGCTTACTATCCACTCGTTGCATGCGTATATGCATCGGCCGCTCTCGGTTATTTCGGACCAGATAGACCGAACCAAGGTGGAACCAACTCGGGCTTCTACTCAAAGCTCTTGGGCAAGTTTTGGGAACGAGAGTAGAGAAGAAAGTTTGCTTTATCGAGGACGGAAAAAATAAATCCTCCTTATTGTTGCCAGGCTCTAACTTTCCAAAATTGAAAAACTTGGATCGGCATAAATTTGCTCGGAATGCAAATTCATTACTTATTTCAAACTCGTCGCTGTTTCAATATTTCATTATTTCATTATTTGGCGGCGACAAGGTGGCGAAACACCGATGAATATTAAACTCACTCAGGGTGAGCGGGCCGTCGACTATTTTTTCCATTCGAGAGCCGACCGCGCAGATGCCGCACCCCTTAACGTTCTCAAGATTAAACGAGCGCACTTAAAGCCACGAGCGTCCAGCCGAGGACAGCCTTGCGCGCGTTAAGCCAATCGAGCAATGAAACACCGAGAGTAAGCGATACCCTTTCAAAATGGCTACGGCGGCTCGGCCGCAAAAAGCCCCGGCAGAGTCCCGAGGGTCAGTTGTCGGTGTCGCCGACCGCCTCGATAAACTGCACTTTTGCATCTTTTAAAAGCTCCGGCACTCCCAGCTCACTCTCGAAATATGCCGGCGGACGATGGGTAGACGCAATCTCCGGATGCATTTTTAAACCCCGACTCGGGTCCCGTCCCACGTTGTTTGGTATTCCGGACTACCGGCCAGTCAGTCGTCGGTTGGAAACACATGTCGCCCTCGTGTTATCTATCAATGTTACCGACGATAAATTCCGAGTAAACCGGACTCTCCCTATAATTCGAGACTAGCCGCCGGTACCAAACTCGTGTTCGGCTTTTGGGAAGCTGACGAACCTCGGAATCAATTAGGAGAAGGTCGACCGAACCCGACCACTTAAGATTTTTCTGATAATCGGCCTTTTAAAATCGCCCAGGATAAGCTCCTACGAGGGAGCGCGCATTTTCACGAAAATAATGCGAATACGATGGAAAAAGCTCCAACGACTAAAAGGTCCCAAATTTCGCGTTTGGCAGACCACTTTGATCACGAGTGGCCCGCCAATCTCAGGGAACAATTAGCCCCCCTACACACGCAGCCGCGCTCCCACCCGCGAACTGCTACAACTGCGAATAGAAATCGGGCACTTGCGCATTGGAGCGTAAGAAGTTATTTTAAACGATAGATAAATTTGATGTAGATTTAATTTGGTAATAAATACGTTGTCGTTAAAGCTTTCAACGCATGCAAAAGTGAAAGTGTTTAATATTTCGAGTTGCGTAATATTGGCGACATAACGACGAAACGGCGATCGTTGAAATAACGTCGGAACAATTTTTTCATCGCATAAATCAAAATCAGTCGCGATCGCGAGATAATGGAATTAAATAGAATATAAATAATTCAGAGGCGTGTAACAACGCGCCTCCGACGCTTGTACGCGTACATTACTTTTTTTTCTCAACAATACTCAATGTTACACGAGGCTTATTTGTAATGCAGAATACTATTGTTGCTAAAGATAATAATAATCAATCAAGAAGCTATCGAGTACAGGTGAAGATGAATTTCTTATTGGACGCCCGAGCGCTTGACACTCAGACTCAAATATTTTCACTTTGCAGCAACTTCTGCTTAAAATAACGACCTTTTGTACATTGCGGATAATACAATTCGGTGGGAATTATGAATGACCCGAGCTTCTGCGCTCCGTCCGCCCTCTAATGAGTTTTTCTCTCTTCTTCTTCAATCATTCTCCCGACGTTACATCTTGTTCCCGCAGAGCGACAATGACTCGACGGACGTTGCTGTTGCTGCTGCCGTTGCTGCTGCAGTTCACTCAAAAAGTTTCGAGTCACTTTCCCCTTGCGAGCGCTAAACGCTGACGCGAGGCCGGCGTATCTTAATTGTCTGAGAGGCAACGACTCCCGTAACACCAGCTGCAGGCCAAACGTGCGCGGAGGCGCGCGCGCGAGCACAAGAATATATTTTACGCGCGTGCATACGCATGTACACAAGTGTGCGCGTTTATAACGCACAAGTGTGGATATCTTCTGTAATTGCACACGGCGGGAGGGAGCGACGTGGCGGAGGCGCTAACGCCGAGCTATTCGTCGGTTGAACGAGCGCTACGGAGCAGAAAGAGAGGAGAGAGGAGAGAACAAGGTTGAAGGGGAAATGCGCGCAAAGAATTAAAATCACACTGAACGAGCTGGGTAATCGATTTTCGGCAAACTAACAACCTCGCCGACGGATTTGGCTAAATTAACGTTAGTTGGGAGTTCCTTCAATTACTTTTAAAAACGGAGCAAAGGTTAGAAGAGAGGATCGACTGCTTTGTCGAATGAGCTGAAACTTTATCGCGTTTCAGCAAAATAACGCAACTAGCTCGAACAAAGGAAACTCGCCCTGGAATTTTTTTTATGCGCTAATAAATTTGCTTAAAGTCTATCCTACGAGTAGCGAGCGCACGATTTGAAACCAGTGAGTATCTGGTAACGTGTCGCGTTATCAGTTCGTAAAGAACAACCGTACGCAACGTGGATGTGTTCCGAATATTGTTGAATTTAGCGAATAATTGAAAAAAAAACAAAAAAAAAACCCGTCGGAACGAACTGCCTGCAATAGTAAAAGGCAAATGTGATTTTTGTCCGCGTGTTCTCGTGTTTGTCTCGAGTAATGACATCGGACAACCGAAACTGCAACGCAGCAATCGATTAGCGGAAATCGAAGGTACCGGGCGCAACTCAAGGGGCACAAGTGTAATGCGCGCGAAGCGTTGCGAGGTAAAAAAAGCACTCGTTAAAGGGATGCGCAATATCTTCAGCGTGCGATCTACCCTACCGACCATACATAATTAACCGTATCCCAGAACATACTTGCCTGAGTCACAGATGGAAAATTCTAAATTTCCCAAGCACCCCGGCAATCAATGTATATTCCACAGAACGTTTTTGCCGGAAAACTTTTGAGGGGTACAATTTAACGAAGTTACTGATAACCTCATTCATTTATAATCGCGTCTGCACTAGAGAGCGAATTGAAATGTCGCTCGAATTTGGTTGGGACACAGTTTCAAAATGAGCGCTAAACCAGAACAGTCGTTAAATTAATTAAAATTCAGTTTTTACGGCGTTGTCTGGCGCTGCAGCGAACGAACAAAGCCCAGACAGATTTGGTTCGGAAAATGACACGCTTTCCGATAAAAAGCTTGGCTAGCCGCGTCATCAAAAATATAGCGCTGATTCAAATCTTAGTTCGATCGAAATCCTTGTCATTTTTCCGTTTTTTCGCGAATCCCACCGTCGTTAACTCACAGACGCAGGACGCGAAATCAGCGATAACACCTAAGTAAGCCAGGCGATATTTTTACGACAGTCTCGTCGCACCACCGTCGGTGGGGAGGGGGGGGTGGTGGTGGTGGTCGTGACTTTGACTCGAGTTAGACCACTGGTTTCGGTCGCGGCAATTTACAAAGCCATTTAAATATTGACGCGACGCTTAACCGAATACCGCGTCGCACATCGCGTTGCGTTCCATTGCATTGTATAATAAGGACTCGGGCTATTGGAAATATTTGTTTGATTAATGTAGGTTATTGATGTACGTTATTTGTAGGGAAACACTGGCAGTGCAGGTCGCTATAAATGCTCACCGACACTTTCATCTTCATATTCAAATTCGCATTCAATTTACAAAGTGTTACAGCGCAGCCATTGCATTAACCAACCAGGCAATCCAATATTTGATGTAGTTAAAGTAGCCTGTTTAATTAAACGCAAAAATTATATCGACAGCACTGTAATGATACTTGCGCAACATCGCAATTGGAATTATGTCACCAGTAACCGAGAGCCACCAGCAGCTTGGTTACGGCTTTCGTAACGGATGGATTTTGGTTGGCTGCCTGGTGCAGTGCAGCCGCGCCGCGCAATCCCAAATTGGCCGATAAAAGATAAAAAATCCGAAAGGGCACCTAAGGGGTGGCTCAGACATTGGTGAGACTTTCGTGCATGCATAAAAGTTTCTAGCGCGCGTAAAGCAGAGAAGGATTTCGGATACATTCCAACAATGGTGGTCGGTTGGGTTGGCTGGCTAATCGGCGACGGTAGCGTTGGTGGTGGTGGTGGTGGTGGTGGTGGCGGTAGTGGTGCTGCTGCTGCTGCTGCTGCTGCTGCTGCTGCTGCTGCTGCTGCTGTTCAGTATTGAACGGGGTGAATGCTCTTGCGCAATGCCGCACGTACGGCAATACCGATCGCACCGAGCCCCCGACGGCGAAGCGGGCCGAAGCGCATATCGAGCGCAGGGCCGAACTTTCAACGCGCCAGGTACCTTCCTTCTCTTTCTACTCTTTCTACTCCTCCTCCTTCTCCTCTGCCGCCAACACCGCCGCCGCCGCCACCGCCTCCACCTCCGCATTCTCATCCTCCGGCTCCTCGTCGTCACGCTCTCCCTCTGGCGTATACCTTACACCGCATTTCCGCGTGCCTCCCAATAGGATTCAGATTTTCGATATTTTTCTCTTCGATACGTCTGCGACGTCGTAGCCCCATGCGTCTTCGACATTAACGCAGCCGTTCCGGACAATGGCGCGCCGTTACTCGTGTTTAACGCAGACACTTTTTATCGACGGCTAAGTGAAGGGTTATAAGTAGTTGGTCTCACTTATACTCGGCGGAAGCTGTAAAAGTAGCATTACGTTCGAAGTGAGCGGCGACGAATCTTCGCTCGAAGTTTATTTAATAAAATGCTCGCTGCCTCGCAAATTGTCGTAAAAAGGAAACTCGTCACAGAGAAGAGTTTGAAGAGGATGCAGCGAAGATGAGCAATCGCCGCTTTGGCGCTCAACCGAAGACGATTGAGCGTTCGATATTTCGACTCTTCGCAATCGTTCGCCTTGACAAAAAACGCTTGCTGGCCCTCGGTTTTCTTTACTATAAATGGCGTGCGAGCGCGCAGTTATTAAAAGGCCCGAATTGGGCCCCTCCTGATTTTGAAATTCGTACACGTCCCGCTCACAAAAGCGTAATCATTCCACGGAACAAATGAAACGAACACAGCGCTTTTGGTCACGTAACAGTAAAAGACACGTATTTCAGAATCTTCGACGTATCCAAGTTTTACGATTGAAACTTTAGCAGTGAAATTCTTTATTACGACGAAAGTTAAAACGTAAAGTTAAGCAAGCACTCGCGTTTTCGTATCGGATTTTAGCGACTAGTTTCTGGAAAAATGCCGCGCAATTCGTCGGCTTTCGAAATCCCATCCTCGTGGAGCTCGTCAATGGGAGGCCAAGAGAAGCACTCGAGAGGAGCGTAGCCGACGAAAACGAGAAAAAACGAAACGCTCAGGCCGCGCGCGACTCTGGATGATTCAAAGAGCTTTCACGCCGCCGAGACGGACGGAGAAAGTGCGGACGAACCGAGGGATAGGAACAAGACAAAGAGGAGATAAAGCGCGTCGATGCTGCTGCAGACTGCAAATTAAAAAAGCGTACGCAGGGACTCGGTCGGACGAAGCACCGACCGGTGCAGAGGCCATATATTTCGCATTTCAAAAGAGGATACTACATTAGCAAATTGCCAGGAGAGGTTTCGCCGAGGTTATGGTAGCGGCCAGCGATTAGTTGCCGCTTCGTTCACGTTTTCGCTGCTCCCCTCGTCTCTCGGCAGCGGGGCTCTCGAGCTTCTCCTAGCGCAATATTTATTTTGCCATCGCAAAGACGCGTGCGTGCGTGCGTGCGTGCGTGCGTGCGTGGGCGGGCTCCCACACCCCGACCACGTGCCTGTTTCCAAGGAAGCGGCCGATGCTGCGGCGAAATTGCGGCGACGCGACGTCACACTCGATGGGGATAGCGAGGCGCGCCAGGGAAAGTGAGAGGCGGCCGGAAGTGTGTATTTTGTAAAACTACCTCATGCGATCGAGAGGTACTACGGAGGCGCGCGGGGCTACGAGAGGGGGAGAAAATTTCCATGGGTGTGCTTATGATTTACGCAAGCTATTTTCGTTCCCAAGAGCTGAAATTACGATAGACGCGATACATTTAGCTGCACATATAAAATAATACACGCGCAACCTCGAGGTGCCCTCCCTCCCTTCCCCCGGCCAATGTTACGCGCCATTATTTTAACCTGCTATTGTCCGCGTAACAGCTTAAAAAATAATCGAGATATTTATATCGAAGACAAAAGTGCAGAGCGAGGCACGCGGTTCGTAAAAACGAAGTGCTCGGCTGCAATTACGAGCAGCGTTTGTTAATTAAAACAGGCTCAGCGAGTGAATTACGCCTCGCTATTAAGACGCGTATGTAGAGTAGGAGCGCGAGCACGGAGCCACTTTATACCTCGTGCACACTGAATCTATAAAATTAGAATTCCACTTCCAGAATGATAAAAACAGAGTCGGAGTGGATATTTAGCAGAGCGTACCAAGGAAAAAACTTAATGGTTACTTGACCGAATAAGAGTAACTCGGCAGTCTATTCGTTTTCATTGCCTTGTTTTAGTACACTAATTTGTACCGTTTTTCGAGTTAAGCAAAGTTAAGATTTCGAAACGTCAGCAGGTGCAGAGTAGAGGAACGAAAATTGTCTGCCTTTAAACATTTGGGCAATTGAATAACGCGCTGCACTTGATAATATCCCTGACTCGGCAACTGAAATACTTTCCATTTAAAGGACGCGACTCTGTAACGAATGCGTAAAGAGGTGGTGGTAACCTTTAAATAAAACTCGAGGAAAGCGGAGCAAAGCACGAGACGACGGCTGTACGTGAAAGATGAGTCACACAGGTTTGATGACATTGACGGCTCTGTGCGGCCGCTTCACGAAAACACGTCGTTCAATCCAACTTTCCTTTGGCGAATTCTAATATCCTAGCGATCGATGATTGTATCCGCGTTTGCCTCTAAAGGCGGGAATAACACCGACGACAGCAGCAACAGCAGCAGCGACAACCGTTATAGCGTTGCGACACAAAGTGTGGGCTCCCGAGTGCACGCAAACGCCGATTTCAACTCGCGGATAAGATATTCAAAGCCTAGAGATAGGATCTGCGATATACGCAATTGCGCAATTACATAAGCATGGACGAGCGTCTTTGTCCTCATTAAGGGTCAAGCTTGTAATTTACGGTTACGTATACGCTTTTCTGTCTTATTAGAACGCAATTGTGAGGCGACAGCATTGAATGTAACGTCCTTTTTATTTCTATCAATTTGCACTCAGTCGAGCCGCAGCAAAGTCCTCGCTGAGTATCCGACATGATCGACTAATTCTCGATACGCTTTTATCGAGGCAA
The DNA here is from genome assembly GCA_018907185.1 of Platyscapa corneri. NCBI lineage: Eukaryota > Metazoa > Arthropoda > Insecta > Hymenoptera > Agaonidae > Platyscapa > Platyscapa corneri. The sequence continues at coordinate 2,340,591 of JACCHW010000023.1, read as the reverse complement.
TCCATCTTTCGATAATTTCAGCGCGGACGAGGGACGCGGTCGAAAGGGCGAGCCCTCAAGTGTACTTCCTCCAACGAGACGCGTCGGTCACTCCTCCTCCCAGCAACGAATAGGCGTGGGCTGTTTTTCGAATTCCGTCCGTAGGGCCGCTGCGAGAGCATTACAAATTCTAAATTTTGCGAATGCAGTGCCTATCGAGGGGCGAATATGACGATATAATACGCCATAAATTGTACCCTAGTGCCACGTGCCCGGAATGCGTAGAGCAGCAGAGGACGGGTTCGCGGTGGTGGTGGTGGCGTCGTCGTCGTCGTCGTCGTCGTCGCGTACGATAAAAAGTCCCGAGCGCCGGCAGCAAATAAGGCTTTCGCCACGTAGCCGCGCGGCCAAGTTCCGGCTCGGACCTCTTTCCTCGAGAGTCGCGTTCTCGCACGCGAGCGATTGCTAATCCCGAGCGCCTCGTTGCGCCACGGCGAAACTCCGCATTCGCGGGGGGCGTCGGCGAGAGCTGCCGAGGCCGGCGGCCCCCGGGACTCGGCTCCTTTGATCCGCATCGTCGCCGAGGCCGCTCGCAGCTGACGAACGTCGAGCGCGATTCGTCGGGCGCTGCTGCTCTTTAGGGATTCCCCTGTCGCTGAATATTCAAAGGACGCATTTGCCGGGCCTTCCTCCCCTTCCAAACTGGGGAAATTTGTCTTGAGATTAGCATTGATCGCGGCCAGACGGGAAGCGGCAACTGCGCCCGTAAGTTAATTTTGCAATTTAAAGTTGAATGAAGCCGAGAAGAGGAGCGCCTGCAGTATTTAGCGCGCATCCCGGTAATTATCGGGCGGCAGCAGATAACGACGAGTGTCGTTCCGAATTTCGTTTATTATTGAAGGAATTTAAGCGCGAGGGCTCGAGCCGACGAATCGATTCGAGTGCCGAAACGCGCGCGGCACTGTTGTTCTCTGCCCCGCGAGGGCCAGAAAAAACCCACCCCCTTTGCTCGCTTGATTACAGCTGCTGGAACACGAGCCGCGGTAGTAATCGTAGCTCGAAACAAGCCGCCGGGATGAATAGTCGAAGCGCGCTCGAGAGGTAGATAACCGGCAGCCGGCTCGGGGGTGCGGGAACAAAGGGAAGAAGGCCGGAAGAGCCGTCGCGTTATCGCGCGTAAGGAAATTGAAGTGGGACAGGTCTTGGGGTGCGCGTCGAATCGGGGGTTGCTGCCGCTCCTGCTCTCTCTCTCTCTCTCTCTCTCTCTCTCTCTCTGCATGCGTGCGTGCGCGCGATCTCGGGGCGAAGGCTGTTTCGTAGATGCGCAGCTGACAAGCCGAGAACGAGGACGGGGCGAACTGTGGCGCACGGAGAGTCGAGGTCGAGTCGTCCTCTAAGATCTCTAGCTCGTGTTTGTGTACGTGCCCTCGCGCTCGCAACCAGAGCAATATGCAACGGTGCAGCCTTTTTTGCCGCCGGTCTCTGCCGCACCACCGATCTGCTCGCTTGCGCTTGCCCTTCTTCTCTGCTCCCCTTCACCCTCGCCGATTGGTTGCTCGTGCATGCGAGCTCGCGTCTCCGCCGCGTAACGTCGGAGGGAGCGTTATCGATTGCACGCGCCGTCAAGGAAAGTACGTAATTATCGTCTCGTAAACACAGTGACGGTGACGGTGACGGTGACGGTCTAATCCGGAGCCGCGCGATTAATGGACGGGGAAATTGTGCTAGTCGATAAGATAGGCAGACACCGAGCGTCGCGTTCAAAGGGAGAAAAATTGCTCTCGCTTTTCTCTTCACTTTTCACTTCCCCGTCGCTCCCTCGCGACCTTTCGCTCTCTTTACCTCGATAAACTTTGCTTCATTCGTCGGCGATTCGCACTATCATCCCATTTCGCATTCGAACAAAAATTTATAGCTGCTTTTGGCGTTTGCAGATTATTAATCGGTAAGCTTACAGTTCCAAGGGATTCTTGAGTCGGCGCCGACGTCGTTGCGATCACTCGCTTTTCGGGTAAAAAAGGGATCAAGGCTTAATTGGCTATTTCTCGAGTCGCACTCATTAATATTACAATGCTCCTAATCCTTATTTCGCAATGAGAGAATTAAACCACGCGATTAAGCTTAATCGCTCCTTTTATACTTCGGTCGGTCGGTCGGTCGTTCGGTCGGTCGGCTATAAGCATTAGCTTTCTTAGCGACTTAATCGTGGATCGAGCCGAGGGCCTTTCATAATCTCACGGAGAATAATGCGACTCTGCGAAAACACGTGTACTCGCGTCGTTTGGCCGAAAGACGATCGAAAGCGCAAAGCACCTTGGGATGTGCTCGTTGCACTAGTTGCGCTTGGTTAGGAAGCTTTTTTGGGCGAAGCCAAGAGTCGAAATCAATGAAATCGATGAAATAAAGGTTACCGCTAGTGTGCGTCAGCAGTACGCGTGAAATATTTACAACTGGACGGGTGCGCGCGCGCACTCGACTCGATAGTGCAATAACAGATTGTGTGTGTCCGGCTGGTAAAGCGTGTTTTTGAGAGGTGCAGTAGGAGGCACCGAAAAAGGCAAGCGAGCCGAGGCGCGAGCCTTAGAAAAAGCTGGAACGCCTCGGCTGGAGAGTAAAAATCACGCGAAACAGAAGCGCAGCGCGTGCGAGCATAATGGCGATGCTTTAATCGCCTCGCGGGGAAGGTTAAGGTCAGGAAATTGTAATTACGCCGCTGCGCTGGAGCGAGCGGCAGACTCGAGGAAAAAATAAAGCGAGAGGCTTAAAGGAGGAGGAAGGAGAGGAAGGAGAGGAAGAAGAAGAGAAGAACAAGAAGAAGAAGAAGAAGAAGAAGAAGAAGAAGAAGAAGAGAAGAAGAAGAGTAGGTACCAGAGTGGGAGACGGCGACGTTATTCGTAATGGCATGTTTTACGTAATGGCATGAGAGTGCGCGCACGAGTTGTCGCGGATATGTTTGCGCTGAGCTCACGCTCACTCCCCGGCGCACATACGATTCGCCGCATACAGGCAACCCTGACACGTGCGCATGGCATAAAATTGCGTTACAGCCTCGAACCGTAATCCGTACGTACCCAGCGACACTCGACGCCGCCGCCGCCGCCGCCGAGTACGAGTCTCTCTCTCTCTCTCTCTGCGTGTGTGCGTGCGACGAGGAGGCTAATACACGAGCACTCTTCTCGATGTTTGTCTTTTTCGCCTTGTTCTCTTCCTCGCTCCCAGACGCGTGCGCGCACGACTGTAAGGACACCTCCTCGCACGAGACGACGATCTTTGTTTTCCTGACTCTTATCTCGCGTGGCTCTTTTCGCAACTCGGCCATATTGCGCGAATCGCGGCTGTTGCGAGCGCTAATTACGCCTCGCGGCTCCGCGAATTATCGCTCGCCTTCGCTTATCCTCGATGGGCTCTCGTTTCTCATTGGCAACGCCGCGAATGGGTGAGTATTGCGCGCGACCTTAATACGCGCCGGCGCAGCTTATCATTTTTTCGTATCCTTTGGACTTAACTTTCGGATCCTGAGAAAGTTCTCGCGAGGTCTCCTGCGCTCGAAATAAATTCCGAGAGCTTGAAAACTTCTGCCGCAGAGCTCGAGTGCATTATTCGAAACTTGGCGCAAAACCTCACGGGAGAGTCGCGCGGAAAAAGTACTCGAGGCGCAGATGTGCATTAAGAGGGTAATATTACATATGCTCGAGCTTTTTTCGCGGTAATCGGATAATCGGTAATAGTTGGCCGGAAATTTACGAGCGCCAGCCGAAAGGCAGAGGCAGCCAGGACCGGTCGTTCGTTAAAATTTCTATCGGCGTGGATCGACGAAAGGAAAGAGTCTCGAATTATTATGCGTCGACTCGACTTTCTCTTAAATCAGAAAGGCGAGAAACGAGGCGAGGTGTTTTTACGGAGCTGAAACGATATATCCGAACCTCGAGCCCATCAGGGTCTCTCCCTCTCTCTCCCTCTCTCTCTCCGCGTGGACGCCTGGATGCGTGCGCGCGTGAATAATGTATATCCCCTTGAAAGGTCCTCACCGTTTGATCCTCGGAGCTGCTCGAGTGGGTTCGTGGCTTCTCTCCTCTTAGCCGCGCCACAATGCCAGACTCGCACTCCTGCCCTGAAAGTACTTCTTTCCCATTTTATTTTTACAGGGTGCCCATTATCTCCGACATCCTTCGCTTCGGCTTCGTCGCGAGAGCCAGGACTTTGTTTGGCTCCCCCTCCTCCGGCACTCGTCAGCGAACCCTCGGCGCGGTTTTTTGCGGCTCTTCCTCGTCCTCCCGCTGGGTCGCCACTCCGCGGCCGAGACCAACGAAACTCCATTTAAACCTTGTCCCGAGGTATTTACTATACGCAGCGACGGCGGGACGTTCGGAATCGTCACCGTTTCGCGGCTCCCGCCCCCGAGCGGCGCAGGAATTAGGGGAAAATTCTCTCGGGTTAAACCCCCAGGTATATTACAAAGCGCTATGATACGCAGTTGTGCACGAGTTTGGTTTATTGCTCGAAATTCCGGTATACGAGTGAAATTTTAAACGGCGCGATGTCAATGTTCTTTGTGTTAAATTTTTATATTAACACCAAAGTCGGGGGGCGGGGCGGGGGGGCTGGAATTGTAGGACCGATCGGTTTATGCTAGGAATTCCCGACTCCCGGCGCTGGGTAAAAATACCGCTCTGAATTCTGCGGCATACGTGAAATGTAGGTTTATATTGTAAAATAGGTATATTGCGAAATATGAATTTAATTTTATTTTCCCGAGCGCGGTATTTTTAATACAAGAGCCAACGAGTTTGAATTTTGCAGAAATTTATGCAAAACAGCTGTCCTTTGGCTGACATTTTGTGGCCAGCAATTTTCCGAAAGTCTCGAATCGCGCTTTATCAGAATCTAATTTTCTAAGAGTGTCGTGGTGCTCGCAGTGCATATCGACGTTGCTTATGTGCGTACTGCTCGGCTCGTTCCGACTCTGTAACAGATGAGAGCAAAGCTCCGCTCGGAAAAGTGGAGCAGCGCGACGCTCGAAAATACGCCACCGCGTTCCAATAAAAAATAATTGCGCGGAAAATGAAAAATGAAAACGCGCGCTTTCAATTTCGATGTCTTCCTTCCAACTGATTCTGCTCTTTTCCCCGACGACTCAATTATTTTTACTAGCTGTCAAAAGCCTCGCAAACTCGTTAAAATTATACTTTAAATCTCACGTTAAAATTGAGCGATTCTTAATCGCAAAATATTATTTAATTAATACGACTTCTATACTTTACTGAATTTTCTCAAAGTTTTAAGTAATTATACGAGCAAAATCCTTTTTAATTTCTTACTAAAATATTAATCCACCTCTTACCGACTTCGCTACAAGTACGATTAGTAGAACATTTTCGATTGAAAAATTATTAAAGCGCTTGCTTTTTCCAGCTTTTCGCAGCCATTTCCCTCTTCATTAATACCTTGATCATTCCGATCTTTGCACAGCTTCTTTAAATATTATTAATTAGCGAGACAAAATATGGCGAGCGAATAAATTAAAGTAGTAATTGATACGAAAGTTGAGCATAAGCTTCGTGCTTTTCTTAATTCTAAATGCGTTGTGCTCTATCCTACTTTTTCGATTGCGAATAAAAGCTATAAAAACTCTCGGAAATCTGCTGTTTTTAGTTTTAAACAAACTGAGTTGTATAGAAACGCGACTCAGAGTGCAACTATTAACTTTTCGCAAGATAAATTAAGGACCTTTATTTACCAAAAAGGAAATGCAATCTGCAAAAAAGTTGGCACAACGAGAAGTACTGCCGTGAATTTATTTAAACTTTGTTTGGTCGTTGCGTCGCTATTGGACTCGATATATACGAGCACTTGCTGTTGTGTCGATTATTCAGCATTTTGCCCGATACTTTCCATTCGATCGACAAACCGAGATACACGTTTAATAATTCAAAATCATACAAAAGTCGTTCGAAATTGTTTTGCCAAAAATTTACACTTCCTAGCCAAGTTCAATACCTAGTTTACCATAGCCATAGAATTAATTGTATATAATACGACTCGTTGAAGCTTATTTAAGGATTGTTGAGAGCAACAGTTGAAGCGACTCTTCTTACACAAGACGTGCTTCTTTCGTTACAGTCGGTTTACAGTCTCCCAAGTTTCACTTTTTAAGTTACGGATTTCCATTACGCATACGCAAAGAGAGGGTAAACTTTCTAAGTAACAATAGCAATGACTTTCAAATAATTTCGAGACTTGCCGGAGATTATTTTGCAATGCATATTCAATTTCAGTTCATCGAAATGAATTCTCATTTTTCCTTGCAAATTCCCAATGTTCAACGATCAACGGCCGCCCGAAAATCGAGCTCAACTCGTCCCGCCTTAATTTCACACTCTTTCTCTCGTAATACGCGCCGTCAAATAGAATTGTCAATGTCGCCGAAGCCAACATCACTAACGGGGGACATAAAATATTATACGTCAACGAAATCGTTACTTAATAAAAAGCACGATAATCTTTACTTTAAATAATTGCGAGGGCATTAATTGGTCGATCGAATCGAATGCGAATCGCGGCGATAAGCGCAATAAAGCTAGGAAATGAAAATCGAGCCTGGGCTTTGTTTTCGTATTTCTTATCGATTATAATTCTATAACTAATCAATATTTAGACGTTTGATTTAACGCCCCAAAACAATTGTTCCAATATACACGTCTGCGTTTATCGATTAAATAATGAGGCACTTGTGAAGGATTTCGCAACATTCAATTTTGAAAGATTGAGTATAAGTGTCGACTGTTATGGCTCGTATTTCAGGAGCGAGAAAGCACGAGATCAAAGCACAGATGATATATTTTCTCCTTTAGATACCGGAAAATCCCCCCGACTGTTTGATAAAAACCCGTGACCTGGATAGCGTAACCTTTCCGCGTAAATGATGTGTGGAATTCTAAAGAGCGGCCGTTACATACGACTGTAGTTATTTTTCTCCAACATTAACTTTCCCGTTGCACAATTCTTTAGACCATCGGCTTAATCTTCTTTTTACACGCAGGCGCGCGCGCGCGCGCGTGTAATAATTCTATTCATTAAGGTGGCGCATTAAGGGCTCCCCCGACGCCCGTTTCGCAATCCACTCGGTTTATGGAATCAAACGAACATTGTTAAGGGCATTTTTCACTTTGATAAAGGATTTCGTAACAAAAGCTTAGCAGTGAAGAGGAGCTTCAATGGGAATCCCGAGTATATTCGAATGGCGCAATAGTCTGGCCGCGGAGGCTAGACAAAACTACAAGTGCAGACTCCAAGTATTTAAAAAAAGAGCTGCCAAAAAGGAGCGCCAAATAAATGATAAGTAGGAAAAATAATAATCGAAAAGAAGTCGAAGAAAGCGACGTGCGCCTGTTCGCAACAAAAGCAGCAGCTTTTTTCTGATTCCGAGTCACATTTACGTTTCGACTGGGGTGAATAATTCGAGCGAACCTCGTCGACAAGTTCTCATCAATATTAAGTTCGTCTCGAATAGTTTGCAACGATTTTTATATTTTCTGGTGCAAATACTCGAGTAGTTAACGCGATGATTTAACGAACACCGAATTTTCATAATTTCAAAATTTCGCTGCTCATCAAATGCAGCTTCGATGCATAAATAATTCGAGTTTTTTATCGCAGCCAATGGCGCGTGAATAACTTGTGAAAATCACAAAGCCCAACGTGCAATGCTTTTATGCAGTAGAATTGATTAGGGAAATATCTAGACGACGCGAAATTTACTGTCTGAGTTGTTGTTGGCTGGTTCTGTTGCACAACTTTAAAGCTTACGACCGGTTTCTAGGCGCCGCGATTCGCTTAAAAATATTTGTAAGTAAAAGTTGTGCTGTTATTGCCCGCGCGCGCGCGCGCGCCTAACTTGGTACGACTAAACTCAACCGAATATTATAATTGATCGAACGTAAAGAGGCACAAAGGAAATTGGCACTGCCGGGGCGAGTGAGAGAGATCGCTGAAAAAGTTGGAACGACCAGGGAACGCCGATAGACACGAATACGGGGAGATGGGAAAACGCGGAGAGCTGAACCATAGAGACCTTTGACCTCCGTGAGTCAAGCAGTTTCGAAGATGGCCGCCTCCTCTTCTGCCAAATTTTTTTATTCGGCCTTGCATCGTCCTGTTTGCTATTCTCGAGTCGAGCCCAATGGCGCCCCGTTATCTGCCTTCATCTTTTTATATACCTATGACATGCACGTCCGCCTATTTTTCCCCTCCGCAGTTGTGTTTTTTTACTCTCATTTCGCTCATTTCTCTTTCCGTCTTCCTTTTAATACGTCCACTGGCTTTGTTCGGCCGTTTTTTAATGCCTTTTTGTTCGTAGGTGTTTTCTGATAACTTATACCACACTCATCGTTAAAATGTATCTTTCTTTATCTGACTTTTTTACTGTTACAGATTATTTTAATATATTCGCTGGTATGCTTTTACGCGAGTTTTACTGTACGAGCACTCGACGAGGCTCTCCATTGGATCCTAACGTTTTTAAAACTAAAATTCAAAATGGTCTCTAATTTAAAATCATCCTCTTTCAGCGAAGCTCGAACAAGACATTGGGTGCCATTCGCAGTGCCTCCCTGGACGGAACGATAAAGTTATCGCGCTCGCGAATAACGTGACTTTCGCTCGAAAAGCTCGCAGGCAAGCTCTTTTTGGAATTTCAGTAATGCAAAGTAAGCGGACGGGCGCTCGTGCACTGTTTCACCGATGCGAACGTCAAATTCTTATCAGTGGCGTAAGAGCTGCACTAGGTCAATCCGAATGGGAAATGATCAACAGCGAAGGAGACGACTATTACTTATAAAACAGACCTTATTATTACGTAGCATCTTTCGCATTTCCATAAACTTTGCTTTGATTTGGCATTCAGCTTTATTTGTTATGGAATGGAGCAGATATATACGCGGCTATCATTCCCCCTCCCCCCCCCATAAGCAATTTTATGCCAAGTATTCTTGTAAGACAGCAATTCCGCGCTACTTGTTTCTGGTTTAATTCCAATTTAAATACCTGACGTTCCGCTTTCAATCGGGATTCGCAGGATTGGCAAGATTCGCCGTCGGAATGCTATTGCACAGACGCGCTCGCAGCGAAGATTCCTAAAGATTAATTCTTATTGGGAAAAAGTGTGCGTGTTCTCGAGAAAACTGGCGGATTGCACATTGTCATGCAAAATTTTGATCCTTGCTTCTTAAGAGGCAGCGTCGCACAAAGTTACTAATGAATAAGGTTTCTTTCCCAAACGGATGCTAAAGCGACTGCAGCGAAACAAAAGTTGAATATTACTTCTCGAGTTCCCGTGGGAGCGCTTTCCTGAAGCACCCGGATGCACTATTCTACGTTTGTGCACGTCTACGTCGAGGACTCCGCGATGGCGCTCTCCTCGTCAATACACGCGTCCTCGACGTAACCGTCTTCGTCTCCAGCCCCGCCACTGCCGCCCACCTTCCCTTAGCTTTCGTCGAAAACGTCATTTGCATACTGATATATGCCGCGCGCTGGAAGACGCAATTGAACCAATAGCGGCTGAGTGCGATAAAACAAACATTTCTTATCCAGAACGCTCGGCTCCTGAGAAATGCTAGAGCTCGTCGTTCAAAAGCAATGCTGAAGCTGCTGAAGCGGCTGAAATGGGCTGCGAAGTGAATCATCGGAGAGCCGAGCACCGGCTGAAGCGTTCGCGGACGGAAATAATGAAGCGCCGAGGCTCGGAGAGAAAAATTCGGAAAGAAAAGATAAGCGCCCTCGTAATTCCTCCCTGGGCCCCTCGAACGCCGATGCTCGACGTCGTAAATAATTCAACGTCGCGCGTCCTTTAAGTAATTTAGCGCGGATTTTAATTGCCGCTACGCATTTTCTCATTAGCCTCCTTCCAATCGGAAATTTATAATAAATTACACGCCGCACGAGTCCGCGCGTCCCAGACCGCCAACAAAGCCTCGCGCGCTATTGCATATCGCGTCGGGAGAATGGAGAGGAGAGTCGCGGCACGCGCTTGGCAAATTACGATTTTTCTCATTGGCGCCTCTTACGGAGCGCATGTGCACACTCGCGTCGCCTCTACTGACATCAATATCGGTAAGTCACCTCGAGTCGACCTCCCCTCTTATAATTCTCTCCTTCCGACCGCGCGCGCTCTCTCTCTCTCTCTCTCTCCCTCTCTCAATCCAGCCATCTGATTCTCCCGCACAGGCGCGCGTTAACTAAAACGATAAGTGATTCCGCGACTGTCGCCCCGTTATGTGGACAAATTTCAGACTTCTGATTTTTGTGTCACGATGTGCCATGATTTACGCACGTGCAGCGTATTCGCACACACGTATGCGCGCGCAACGTTGTTACAAGTCACCGCCTAAAGTCTGTTTGGAAAATCCCGATGTCGTTCAATAGGCGCCGGTACACGTTTTTTCCCACTTAATTTCGTATTACTCTTTATCGATGAATTATTTAGAACAACGAGAAATGCTTGCCGTTGAATAAAATAAAACCTTATCCTTCGCGTGCTTTTTAAATTTTTACAAACGTCGTTTATTAACGAGTGACAATTACTTATCCGCTAAATTGCCTACCATTTCTCTGCTAAACAAATCAAGAAACAAGTCTAAATCAAGTTTCGCTCGGCAAACGTTCGAGGATTCGCGCGTGTCGATAAATTCAAATCTTTATCCACACAAACGTTCGCATTCAATTTCACTTCAGCTAATCAAAGATCAAAGCAGGAGTTTTTAATAATACGGATTTCTATAATCGCGTTAAATTATATTGGCACGTAGACAAAAATGGACGCGCTGCTCAAATATTTTACCGCTTCACTCGTCGCTATAAATATTTATGTTGATAATTGGAGATTTTTGGCGACTCTCGCATTTACGAATTTCATTCGCTCGCTGCACTTAGAACTCTAGAGATTTGAAGAGAACAAGTAAAAATTTATAATTCCGACAGATAAAGAAGTGTCATTGGGAAAAATTTATGTCCTTACATCTTACACCATTACATATTCAGCGTTATTCATTATCTTTCATAGCTGTGGTGGGCATTTAAGAATCTCGAGAGCCAGTCATCAGCGTCTTATATTTTCAAGTAAATTATTACACCAGACGAGCTTTTGAATTAGAAATCCTAAGGAATAAATTTTTGATCGCGCAATTTTGAAAACTGGTTTTTTAATTCATAATGGGATAATTTTTTGTTTCGCGTGTGGGTAGTGTCCAAGGTAGAAATTGTGTAACCACTTGATTTTGTCCCGAAGAGTATGCATCCCATGCTTCGTCTACATTCACGTCCTCGTCCCGAATACACAGATATTAACAAAAAACTAATGTCTTTCGCAGCTTTTCATAAAAATGAGAAGCATTATTAAGCAGAATTTACTTGTATTACCATGAATATTTATTATTATTAGTGACATTTATACAATTATTTGCATGACTGCAGCGCTTGGCAAGTATAACGTTGTAATTACAGTTGCTCGACGATAAATTTTTCGCTAAATTTGAGGCTCGGTGAGGTCTGCGATCTCAATTGAGCGTAAAAACTGCTTTTAAGCATACGTGGATAGACAAATTGCAGTGCGTACTGCTACACACTTGGCGCGCTTTATTCCTCGCTTGTCGACGTTATAATGTGGGGGAGGGGCGCTGGGCTAACTATGCCACCGGAACACTTTTTTCACGAAACTCCTTTATAGCTCGAGTCGAATTATTGTCTGTTCGAGCGGCGACTCCAACAGCCGCTCCGAGGCTGAAATATCACGTTATATTATTGGCGAGCAATTAGCTTTTCGGGAGGTCTATCAGCGTCTCGCGGCTAATAAGTCGATGCTCAATTCGATTCGCTGACTCCAATTATACTTTGCTCTTACCTAATTACACCTGATAAATTCGTAAATTGACGAATTGACAAATTGATAAATTGAAATAGCGTCCGCGATATATCACGTATTCGGTCGAAGCGAGTGTACGAGTAATTTTGCGTGCTATTTTCTCAGATCAGAGCCAAGCAAGTCTAATCTATTATCGGATGCACTGATCTTTATTTTCGGCACAATGCATTTATCAGGAGCTCGTTCCTCGATAAATCAAAGATCTGATTTATCATGGTATTAAGATATTGCCGAGATTATAGCGAGATAAATCCGCGGCTTATGCCATTCTCTTCCCATCTGAAAATAGAAAACTCTTTTTCTGCACGGGTAAGTGCATTTTCAGGTTTAGTGCTTCCTTTCCGCCTCTCCTCCGCGGGCACCTTTGCCCCTCCGAGCGCCTCCTCGCTCCTTCTTCTTCCCACACAACGGTTCCTCGGTCTCGCTCTCCAAGTGTGCTAACGAACGAACGCAACGCGCGTCTGCCGAGGCTGGAGCGGCATCTCCGTGCGTCGGTTACGCGCACGCGTCGTCTTTTTCATCTCGGCATCTGTAACGGTTGTTCTCGGGTCGCGCGCGGATCTATAAAGTAAAGCAGCGGGGGAGCCTTCGGAAATGACTATTGTACGCGACGAGATTGAAAAGTCGCTCGAGAGAAAGACGATGACCTTATTCCCTCGCGCAGCTTTATGAAGGTACTCCCGTGGCCGCGCGCCCATCGCCTTGGCCGGGCTTTTAGAAAAATCCAACTGCCGGCAACGGGTCCGGGCCTCGGTGATCGGTGATCGGTGATCGGTGATCGGTGATCCGCCTCGGCTCACCCGGAGAAAGTGGACTATAAATATAAATTTCACGGCTCGATAGCTCGAAATTATGAAATCGAGATCGAGCATCGAACGGCAAATTTATACGTTCACACATTTTTCGAGAAGTGCGGCCAGCGCGATATTTATAGCCCATTGTTGTACATTGTAAGCGTTAATTTGCTTCGACCTAAGCTCAAATTTTTTAATTGAATTTGTTATCCGAGCTGTCATTGTGCTCGATCTTAAATCAGATAGCGCCTGCTGCAATATACGAGCGCTCGAGGCTCGAGTTTCCGAAACACGCGAAAAGAGGAAAAAACAAACACAAAGAGTCGCTTCTTATTTTTTCGCCCGAATTAATTATTCATTTCGCATTTGCCTTGAAAATTAAAAGCCCCTGATTTCGGGATTCCGGCGCAGTGGATTCCCGAGAACCAGTTTTCAAAAACTCGACCCGGCGAAAAGAGACGGCGATAAATAAAAAATATAAGGCAGCATAAAGTTATTCGTTGTTCGGCGACAGCCTGCGTCGGGGGCTGGGATATAAAGAAAAGGCCAGGCCGAGGCTCGAGCAACTTATCGCACGCACGCGAGCTTAATTGCCGCGCGAAATTATTCATTGGGTATATATAATTTTGACTAAGAGACTCGGTGCTATCTCCCCTCCCACGCCCCGTCGTAGAAGCCGGTCCGAGGTCAATCGACGGCTGCTCTCGAGCAAAGGACAAACGCGCGCAGGAGAGAACGACGAGTCTGCCGAGCGCTAGAAGAATTTACGCCCTATTGACAGTTTAATCCCTTTTAGCTTTATCGCGCGTGACTTTGGCGAGGTGCGAACTTTTCCGATCTCGATAGATAATGTCATTGTAATACACGAGTGCGCGCGACTGCTGCGAGTTTCAGCGGGTCATAGGACGCGATAACAAAATTGAAATTACGTCACAAGTCGTAAATTAAATCGACGATAATAAAACTATCGTTAGAGCTTCGACGGCGGAGTGCTTTAAAGGTACTGCGACGCTCTTTTTCTATTTCGGTCGCTCGAAAATGATTTGAAATAAAATGGCGTCTCTTAATAATCGTCTGGCCTTGATTTTAAATTGCAAGCCTCGCTCGCAACGCCCGCTTTAAACGTCACTTAATCGCGATAAACAATCTTAATCTTAATAAGAGTGACATTTTTCGACACAGTTTATTCTTTCTTCCCTCCTCCTCCCCCCAAATTAAATCTCGAGCGACTCTTTCGGGCGAGTTGTTAAGAATAATAACGTCGATTTGTCTCGTCTAGAGCACTGCGGAGTCCTGCCTGCGCCCTCTGCTCGTCATTAATTGCTCCCCCTAAACTCTCTCTCTCTCTCGTTACAACTACAGCGACCCTCGAAACGGTAAACCAATAACGATAAAAAGCGCCGCAAGGTTATTACTCGGGCACCGAGTCCCGGGGGCGGCCGTCTCCTCGAGGATTCGTGGCACTCGGTCAAAGGACGTTGATGATGATAATTGATCGCTCGATCGACGAGGATGCCCGGCCGTTCCGATAATGACTAATTGCTCGGGCGGCTCCAAGCGCGCACCCAAGCTTATAGTCGAGCGCGAGCAAAATGTCAGGTAGCGGTGTTCGCTCGTGCCGCAAACGACGCCGGGGGACTGGGGGCCGGAATACGGATTATTCCGCGTGGGAGCCAGTATTTATCGTTGCTCGCAAATGCGGGTCAACGTCGCGAGTCGCGGTATCGGCCCGAGAGACACTCGCACGCGTGTGTCGCTTTGGCAACCGCTGCCTCCTCCTCGCCAGACCGACTTGAAGATGTAGGGCCCGAAGTGCATCGGACATCGGGGCTCGGACGTCGCTGCTGCCAACTCGCCGCGTCAGCCCGGATTACGCGGAATGCCAGGAGACTCGGGCGAATCCAGCCGCCGCTTCCACTTCCAGCGGCATCCATTAATCCGATTAATCCGATTTATCCGATTTATCGAGACTCGGCTCCGCTCGGCGTTTTTTCCTCTTAATTAGAGCCAGCAGCTCATTATTCCGGCGATGGGACGCGACACGAGCCTCGCGCTCCCCTTCCGACACGTCGATCCTGGTGACATGCGTGCAGTCGGCCGCTGCCGTTCAGTCGTCGAATGGCCTTCCATTAACGATCCGGTGTAATTGCCTGCAGTTTGTTATTCTTTATTTGCGAGCAGTCGTCTAATTTTATGGATCGCCCGCCCCGTCCCGTCCCGACTCTTTACACGGAAAACGATACGCGCGCGGGGAAGGACTAATTGGGCGCTGCTGCTCCACCGCTCCCCTTTGGCAGAGGGGGATCTAATAATAAGGCTCCACGGATCTTTGACTTTCGAAGGCTAACAGAGTAACCGAGAATTAAATAACTCGTGTAATGTCTCGAAACGAGTGGCTGCGCGCCCTGGAAATTCATTTGGTAATATCATAAGTTTGGAGTCTGCGAAGTGGTCGGCTTGTCGCGAGGAACATCCGCGTGCGGTTGCGGGCTCTTCGCTTCATTAGTGGGCGAGCGATGCTTTTCTTCGCAGTCCTCGAATTTTTCGTTAATCTGGGGGCCGTTATTAAGAAAAAATTGAGGCTCTTCGCGAGCGGCGCCGTAGTCCGTGCGGCTAAAGGTTATTAAGAAAAAAGCACAATTCCAGGCCTTACGGCGCCGCTCGCGAGTGTCGTAACGCAAAGTCGCTGTGATTGCTAGTTTAATAACTTCAATCAGAATCGCTTGTTTTTACGTTTTACTTTTTGCGCGCTTCGCTCGTTTTCTCGGGTCGATTTGGTTAATGGCACAAATTACGCGAGTGATTCGTTTCCGTTTTTCGCGCACTCGCTCTCTTTCTCTCGGTTCACCTTCCGCTTTAACAAAGTTTACGATTGTTATTCACCATTCGAATAAATTTCACAGTGCATTTAAATCTAAGGATACGTATTTATTCAACGATCGGCGCAATCGCCGCGATATATTGATATTAATGACCTTGTAATGGCGCGCATCTCCTCCGCTTACGATATAAATTATTTTTTAGTTGACTTAACTGCGGGATAGCGGCCTTTGCAATACACTCGTACATCGCGACTAGTCGACTTAATAAATTTCGTCATTGCGCTATCGACTATCAGTTTAACGACATTAGTCGGTTATTTTCTAGGTGTACATAAACTCGAGTATGATTTGCATAGTTTAATAGTACAAGCTTACTTTCACTGTTTTTAATTAAATTTCGAAGCGTCGGTGACACGGCGCACGATTGCGTCACGGCACGAAAGGAAAGTGCTAAATAAACTCGGCGATATTAAAGAAATAAAAGAGTTTTTTCCGCAGCGTTCTCAACAAGCCATTAACTCGGCTGCGTTCGATACAATTAAACGACGCCTACAATTTTCCTTTAAAACTAACGCTCGCAGCGAAGACGATGGCGTCGTCGTGCGCGGCCAATAATTTATGCGTTAAGCGCGCGTGTGTGCGAGAAATTTCGATGACGTGTGCAGCCGGGTATAAAAATTAGTTTACGAGACGATATTTTTGTGCGGGTACGCAACGGCATGGCAGCGACGCTAAAGGTGAATGAAGAGGAGAGAAGCGAGAAAACGCCGCACGCGAATACGCGACACGTACACGCGGAGAGCGGCGGCGGTGGCGGCAGGGGGCCGGTCACCGGGAGGAGGGATAGAGACGGAGGGAGACGGAGGATCGAAGACGCTCTCGAGAATGACCTCCTCTCTTGCGTGCTCCTTTTCTTCTCGATATTCGATTCTGACCTCTGGAAAAAAGAGCCGCGCTCCGTCCCCAGCCACTAAGTTGTGTGTTGCGCCACTTTCACTATCGCAGACAAGTTTCATAACTGTTATTATCGAGGACATACGTAGGCCGCTCGCGCGGGTTCGTGCCCGGGAGTTCGCGCGAAAGGGGAGAGACGTCGGCGGAGGGAAAGAGAAGCAGAAAGAGAAAGACACGGTCGCCGTGGTCGTAGTCGCCGTCACCGTCACAGTCGCCGTCTGCGGCTCTTTGCCCTCGAGTTGGCGGCCATTGTTATTGATGCCGCTTCAATTTCGAGTGCAAGACAAAGAGGCGAGCGAGGAAAAGTAACGACGGGTTGAAGCGGAGAGGAGCAGGAGGAGGAGGGTACGGAATTGCCGCCACCACAGCTTCCAGCAGCCCTTCCTCCGTGCGTTGCGTGCCTCCGTAGGCCGTGTCCTTAGGTTAGCATTTTTGCTCCTCGGCGCGCGAAAAATCCGACTTTTTACGAGGGCCCCTACTCGTTATCCTTGTTTGCAAAACTCGTGCAGTGACTTTTAAGACTTTTTCAGAGAGATACGACTATTATTAATAGAGTACTTTTCTCCGAACGAGCGAATGAATCGCCTTGAATCGGCGCGAATACTCGCAAGAGCGTCCTTTTGGCCTCGCGCTCCTCGTCTACGCGACAAAGCCAGTCTCCAACTGGAGGCGCTGCACCGGATGCGCCAGATGCAAATTCTCCAAAAGTTGCGAGCCATCCTCGCTTTTTCGACGCCCGACAGAAGCCGAATCGAGTTGCCAATTAGCGGGCAACTGCTCCCGTCGGAATAATAAATCGATACGCGAGTTACAGCTGCTTTCTTCGGCTTCGGATTAACGACCAGTCGCTCCGATGATTAACAAATCTCCTCTGCACGTGCGTCGCTTCCGAGTCGCCGATTTATTGCGCCGGCATCTGTCGCGCGCGTTAAAGCCGCTCCGCGAGAGCAAGAAGTCGAGCTGATCGTCGTCGAGTGCAGAGGGACAGGAGAGGACTGTCGCCTAGAGCACGTGCTCGGGCACGCGAGCCGTAAAGAGCGAGGCGCGTCCACTTATCTGGGTGCAATGCATCACTCGGTCGGTGCAAGGTGCGCGGTCGAACCGTCCACCGGTCAGGGGGAGCCAACTTTCCGACCTCGTTAGCGCCCTCCCGATGCCGCGATTACTCATCCGCGCGAGCGCCGGGCTTTGTTAT
Source organism: Platyscapa corneri (assembly GCA_018907185.1). Classification (NCBI taxonomy): domain Eukaryota; kingdom Metazoa; phylum Arthropoda; class Insecta; order Hymenoptera; family Agaonidae; genus Platyscapa; species Platyscapa corneri. The sequence continues at coordinate 2,322,930 of JACCHW010000023.1, read as the reverse complement.
CTCGGGCGACGCGTCGCGAGCAGGGAAAGTATTTTTCTTCGGGATTCTCTTGCCGCGCTCGACTCAATTTTCATTTTCACGTCGCGGGCTTCTCCGCAACTAAAACTGAAACTAAAACTCCGACAACTTTCAAACTTACATTAATTCCGAGCCGATGAATATGCGAATCAACAAATCCTTTCTACGCTTGTTTAACTTCTAACCGACGTATCCAAAATCCAGTCTTGCGCTCTCGACCAATTCGACTTTCCCTTTAAATATCTAGTTTAGCGCAGCGCGTCGAGTCCTCGCCGCTAGTTTATCATCTCGGTCGGGATTTTTGTCGAGCGCGCAATTCGATAATTAACTGCTCGCGAGCAGGAACGGATATCGAATGAAATAAACGAGCGTCTATTAATTTCCATGCGCCGAATAAACGAGCAGCGAGTGCGCGGCAAAAAATTGGAAAGCATAATAAATAACCGCAATTCCGAGAGCAAAAACTGAGACACGAATAAACTGAATCTCGAAAGAGCGAGAATGGAGAATAGAGAATAGGAAAGGGTCAACAACGTTTTCAAAGAATCGTATCTTCTTTAAGCACCTGGAGCGGTTGTTCGAAAAATTCTCGACTCTCGTTGAAATAGGAAACAGGAGTATCGTCTCCGAGTTCTCGATACCGCCAGCAGTAGCAATCGAACTGCCGTGCAGAACAATAAACTTTTTAACGACGTAACGATTGGCCGGAGCTCGACGTTATTTACGATGCGTCGCTGCAGATGCGAATCCCACTCGATCAGACCGCGAATTCGGGAAAAATTCCCGGGGCCCGAAATTAGGGCGAATTATCCGGAATTATCGGGAAGCGGAGTTAGTGGAGGCCAGCGAAGGAAACTCCGGAGCGCCGAATACCGCGAGGACACCTTTCCCGAATGATTATCTCCAGATTTTCCGAGCGGGTTGGATGATCGCGTCAAGTTGGGCACACGGCGACAAATTAATGCGCGACAGGCCAAAGTGGCAGCGTCAATGACGCGAGGCGACGCGACGCCACAGCACGCGAATCGGATTCGAAGCGTCGCGTTTAGTCGCTGCAGGACGAATAAGCAGCAGCACAAGCCGCGTGTATTCTCCATCTCCCTCGGGTCGGAGTGGAGTAAAAGCGCTCCGAAATGTTCGTGTTCGGCCCCACGGGGGACTGAAATTCATGCGGCTTAGTCGTACACGTCGCAGTTTCTCCGATGCTGATTTTCCTCTCCAGCGTCTAACTCTCTCTCTCTCTCTCTCTCTCTCTCTCTCTCTCTCTCGTCCTCCTCTGGTTCTATTCGCCACATCGATCGCTCGCTTTCTCTCCTTCGTGAAGCACCGAGAACCGGAGTTTCGGAACATTTTCAGCGCAGTTATGCACAAATCGGAAAGCAGCAGCAGCGATGCGACCGCCGACACAACACCAGCGCTAAGCAGCCCCAACTGCAGGCTTAATCTACGGATTCGCCAAGGTATTCGGGTCAATTTGACGACGTTGCGTCACGTCAATTCTCGTCAGGCATTAAGTCTCCCCGCGCACCGCTTACTTTCCCGCGAGATGCCTCCTACGCCAAGTTGAGGAGTTCCGCTGTCGGGAGTCGTAACCGAGAACGTCTCCCTTAGACCTGTCAGGTGAAGAATTCAGTTTGCGGACCGAAGGCCGTGCTCCGGTTATTTTTGGACCAGGTCCATCGGGACCCTCGCCGGAATAAGCCCACTGCTCTTCAAAACGAACTCTGCCGAATCGCTAGAATTGGAGAGAATAAGCGTCCGGGAGGCTAAATAAAATCCAGTACTACAAAGGTGTACCGACGACGACACGACCCTGGCCGGGATACGGCGGACTCGACCCGAGCAAGCAACCGCGACTCTTGATATTAAAATTAACTCGCAGTCAGTTTGGAGTCGCTACGGAGCGAGAAAATCTTTTCAGCTCGTTGAAAAGATTGTCAAAATGAGCGACGGCTCGAGTCTCGTTTTGGGAGCCGCGAGCAGTCGGCAAGTCGATTCCGGCTGCTTTCGCGAAAGTTGGCGTCGTCGAAAGTTAGCGCTTACACAAATTAGGACGAACTTTTCGCTCGGCGCTTGCTGCCGCTGCCGCCCCGATTAGCCCGAGCCAACGAATCGAAAACGATTATCGACGTCTCGCGGTTTAAACGGTGTTACATTCCGCGTAACACGTGTCGCCGCTGCATTGCCGCCGAGTCTAATGCGATTGTTTAAGTTTCAATCGTTTGCTTCGCACCCACGCAGACTGAACGCGCGCGAGGGTGAACTCTGGCAACTCATCCTAACGGGAGGATTTACTCGCGAGCGCTCGCGAATAAAGGTGGGGAGGAGCAGAGCTTAGCGCGGCAGTAACGCAAGCGGAAATCAGTGTTGCCGCCGTATAAATAACGCCGAGAGCCGCGGACCAAAAAGCGGGGAGAGTTTACAGAGAAGGGGGGCACAGGCAGCGCAGGAGCCAAGGAGCGAAGTGAGCGGCGGCTTTAGAATAATAGAAGATACGAAAGCGAAACGCCGCCGAGAGCGGAGAGTCGCCTACGTATGCGCGCGTGTGTGCAATCCGTGTGCTGCACCCTACTCGCCGGCTGTTTTATATAAGTCGGAAGGAAGTAGCGCGCGGTTTCATTCGACAGGCGAGCCACGTGATTTTCTGGCTGCGTAATCGCTTTTTCGTTTGCGGATAAATACGCATCTGATTAAAATCTTCCTTGCGCTCTGTCTCTCTCCATTGTGCATCGTTAGAAATTTTCACCGCGCAGCTGCCTCGAGCTTTTCTAAAAGCCTTTTCCAATTAATATTTCCTCGCTAAGTCTCGCACGAGGATGAAAAATAATCCGATATGCGAATCGCGAGGTCCGGAGTCGACTGTTGCCTACCACCTCGAACGCGAACTCGATAAAGTACAGCTAAATACTCGCTGAAACCTTTGTTTCCGAACTCGAATTCGTTTAACTCTTTCCCAAGATAACGCGGACGTATTATTTTTAATGCAGTCGGAGTAAACGAAAGGTTAAACAGGCGCTCGATCGGTGGGGCGCTTCCTCATTTATTGCGATAAATTATGACAAGTGTTGCGTAACCGTGGATAGAATCTCAAAAAATATTACGAGTGCGGAGAAAACGTGCGGCGACTACGCTTCACTTTAGGTGTATAAAGACCTTAAAAATTTTATTATTTCGCGATATTACCACGCGAGTTTATTATATCGATAAGTGCCGCTGCGAAATAAATGGAGAGCTCGCTTTATCAAGGGAGGAAAGAGCTTAATAAACGTTACGAAGTAAGAAATTAAGCGTTTGTTTATCCGTTAAATTTTTGCAATTAACAAGTGTTGTTTCGCTTACCGCTCGACGGAGACGATCCGAGTTTTGTTCGGAGCCGTCGCCACGTCTCTTCGGAATCGTCCTCGAACGAAAACGCGTAAAAAAGAGAAAAGCCGTAATGGGCGATGGGTAACGAACGACGAGTCAAAAGCCTTTCCGCTGGACGTAAGAAAGTAGTCCGGAAACTGGGCGCCGGTCGCACCGATGAATGCTGATGAGGTTTGCCGGGACGAGCGATCGCGTATCGCCTTTGCGAATCGCGCTTTTACAAGCTCGGGAAGCCGGCCTTTTGGGCCCAAAACTTCTATTCCAGCGCTCGAAAGCAGATGGATTTTTTAATCCACGTGTCATCTTTGCGGCGCATTTAGCTCGCGGTCTTGTTGGCCGCGTTAAAAGCCGAAGCTGGTTATAACTCGACACTCGCAAAGTCCAGGTACGGAGACAAATGATTTGCGCAGAAGTGCGTGCAGCGGTGGATCCAAATGCGAGAGAAGCTTATCGCTTGATAAAAAGGTCACGCCGGAACTCGTGGCCGGTGGCTGAAATTAAATTTATTCTTTAAAATGACTCCGCAAATGAAACACGACTCCGAGAAATTTACTCTGCTCCACTTTTGTGCTCGGAGTACAGTATAAGTATTACGATAACGATTCCTATTAAAGAAGTTAATAAGACTGTTTTGGCGCGCGCGCACGCGCACGCACAAGGAGGAAACATTCATTTAGAGCGTGTAATAGACACTTTAAATCGAGGAGATTTAAAAATCACTTCTTAATCAGTCGAAAGTCAGCCGATTACCGTTACAAGTGATAACTCAATTTAAAAAATCTAACGCACGCAACGCGTCGGCTGACTCATTTTCGACTCGTAGAGGACGTGGAGACGTTTTCCAGTGGGGCCTCTCGAGCTGAAAGAGCGCCAGCTGTACTCGGTACGGTACGGGCGTTCGAAGAAACACGGAGTTATGTATTATTAGTCAGCGTCCTGCTCTCTTCAATAATTTATCGGCGCAGTCGATCTGTCCTTTGTCTCGCGCACGCGGAGCTCAGTAGAGCGATCAGCCGAGGGGCAGAGCGGAGGGGGGGGGCGGTACATCGACTGGGACTGGAGTGCGTGCGCATAACGGCGCTCCGACCTCTATTTGGGCAAAAGCGGAAACGAGTCGCGTCTGTATGCAAATTGGAGCAAGCCGAGTGTCGGGGCGCGGTGATATACCATAATAATCTCGTTACGGAGTCACGGGCCTCGATCGGCGCACCCGAAAGAAACAGCTTTACGCGGCGGCGGCGGCAGCAGCAGCAGCCTCCTCCTCGGGGGAGAGGAGGAACGCGCGGCGCAGGTGTTCGAGGGAAGTGATAAATGCCGGAGAGCCGCCAGCGGGGCAAATTACCCGACGACGAATCCTCTTTTTCCTCTTTTTTCCTCGAGATTATGGTTGCGCTAAGCGAGGAAAATGATAAATTAAAATTAATTTTCGCGTTGCTCCGCAGGCCGCCGATCATTTATATCAAGGGAGAGGTAATTTTGACTAATTGACCGAGCGACCCACTAATATGGCACTTCTCGTTCGTGCGAAAGAAAGTGCCGAAATTTTAACCATCGCCTCGTGTGGGCCAACGCCCGGACGGGGGCTATCGAGTTAATAACCAGCGAGAGCCGTTAGACGTCTCGCTCCTTGTTTCCGAGTATTGGAATAAGCAACAGCGAGCGATAAAAAACGCGCAGCCGCTCGATATTCGTGCTCGATAATACTCGAGAGCTGGCTAATCGAAACCTTAATACTCGGTGTACCTTTTATCTCGGATTCGCGTTTTGGCGCGACTCGGCGAGCCCCGTTCGATAACTTTTATCGAGGAGTCTTTAATAAATTTGCTCTCCAACGGCAGCTCCGTCGACTCGACTGCTCCTTTAACTCTCATTGCGCTCGAAGGTGCGCCCCGGCCCACCCACACCAACGTGCGCACATCACACATTTGCTTGCATTTACGAGGAGCATTGATAAAAGCGCAACTGCCGCCGCGAGTGTAGCTCCGAGTTCGCAACCTAGAAATAAACGAACGCGAAGCCCGAAAATGTTAAAAATCTAGTCATCGATCGACGCTAATTGCCGAGCGAGAGTTAATACACTTGCGAGTGTCTCGACCCTGACAGCTCGGTAATGACCCGAATTGATGAATGAATTAGTTGCTTTGAAACGAAACCGCACCAGCTTGGATCGGAAAAAATCGACATTGCACGCCGGAGTGGCACTGCTGTCAAGGACAATACCGACACGCACACTACGTTCCACACTCTCACGGTCTGTCCCTTGACTTCGCCGAGTTTGTAACACGGTCACACTTAATATGATATTGTCCTACATGCCGGACGTACAGAACGAAAAAAACCATTTTTTCTTCGTATAGCGGAATGGAAACGACCCCGATTACGCCGCATAATTTCCTGTACACGCTGCTTTTGTGTTTTCAATTATACGTACTGCTGAACGTAGGAGCTCCGAGTATCATTTTTTCACTCGATAAGTTAATTATACGCGTGATTTTAAATAAAAAGCAGCGCGAAAGCAAATACGTAATCGAGGCGCGTGAGGGAGAGACGGCGCCATTACCCGTCGCCATTCCGAAAATTTCCGTCCGCAAAATTCAAGCTTTTATCTCGGCGCGTGAATAAAAATGTTATTTCATTCGACAATGGCTCTCGTTGAGGACGTAAAAAGAAATCCTAAGTAAAAATTAACGAGGTTAAGCGAAATTCGCCCGAAGCTTGAGTTATGCGCACTAGACCCAATTTACTCACACACACTTGAGTAAACTTGATCGATGATTTAAATAAACATCGTTTTGCACTAAGTAAAATTTGCTCGCAAATGCCCTCGCGGAAAACAGCCGAGCAGCCAAAACAGGTGCAAATTTTATTTATAACTACCAATAACGCGACGCTCCTCTCGCGTTATTGTTAAATCGCAAAATGGCCGAACCTGACTCGTAAAAAAAAGGAAAAAAAAACATTAAACGAGAATGGTATAAATAGCAAGAGCAGTGAATGTGTAATTTATTAAAACGCCATTACGTTGGTTTGTAGATGAGAAAGAAAATAGGGCACAAATAAGCACGGACGGCGCCTTTTCTGCACTCGCTTATTCTTATTTTCCTTCCTAGAGCCGCTCCATCTAAAAGACTTTTCTCTCTGTATTCCCTATATATATATATATATTCCCATGCATGAATTCCAGGTTATGGTGCAATTTTACGATATTCAGTTCAAGATCGGCAACTTAGTGACATTATTATTGCTATTGCTCGCCTCCCTCCTTCTTTTACTCACTTTCTTCGCTTTTCTTTCATCTACCCTTCCTTTCGACCGACATACAAACTTCCTCTTCGTTTTAAAGCTTCACGTTCTGCAATTCTGATATTTCAACTTTTCATATTTTTTTGAGTTTTTGTGCACACATTTGTATAAACAGCAGTAAATCTCAATATCGAAAGCAGCTGCTCTATCGGTACCTGCTGCAATCTTTTTCGCAATGTAGGTTTCGCATTGTTCTATATACATATATATATATATATATATACACATGCATACATACATAAATACACGTTTTCGCGCGCGCGCACGCACACACACACGCACACATTCCTCGAATTCATTTCAATATGCAAGTAAGTGCACTTTACTTTTTACGGTACGGATATCATACCAAGATTAGTTCTGTGTCCCCAATTTGCTCGTTCGCGTGTGTTTGTCTATTTGTTTTCATTAGTTAAAATTGCATAATGCCTTCAGCGTTTACTGATCGGAAAACTATTTGAAAATTTCTTTAATTTTCGCACTACTCGACTGATTACGGATCTTTCTTTATTTGCATACTTGCGAATCATCGCGTTGGAATAATTTAACATAAATAATTGCTTAAAAATAATTGAAAAATACATCTGGGGCTAACAGACATTCAAGGATGTAACTTGATACGAAATCAATTTTTATTCGAAATAAAACTGGCATACGAATGTTTTGGAAAACATTCGCATTTACTCGTACGCAGAGTTTTCTAATCGATTAATAATGTATAATAGCAGTTTACTTTTAATTCAATATTGAATAGTAAGAAACGGGTGGTGAAAAATTAATGAAAATAAATCCGTTGTGTAAAGATTTTAGCCTGGCACTCGTGAAATGAAAACATTAAGTTTTCTCGTCTGCTAATTTAATCGATACTAATTGCATTTCCAACTATTGAATTGATGCTTATTTTGGTTGTAACTTTTATTGTATTACTTTAAAATATTCGCGGTTGATTAACCGAATCGACTGTTTGGTATTACGAGCAAAAGTTTCGCAATAAATCTGCTTTATCGATTAGTTTCAAGCACACAAGAACAGACGTATAATTTTTTAAGTTCTACTTTACATTTGTACATGCTTTATCGTGTATAGAGATCGAAAACTTTCGAACTATACACTTAAACTGATTCTAATTTCTACATTTTTACTCGGCATTAATTTTTCACGTGAAAGACAAGATACGCGAAATTGAGAAGCCCGAATTTATAACGATAAATGGCTCGCGCAAGGGCAAAAGCGCCACAACAATTTTCGTTATACAAGTATATCTTAATAAATAATGCCAATGAAGATTGCGGACGTTACGACATTCGGCATTATTTCCTAAAGCGTATTTTACGTAACGTAGCTGTGTCGAGGGACTATTAATAAATTACCTTATATGACTACTTTGGTCTTATACGAAATCGTCGAGATAATAAAGGAACTTTGGGAAAATTGGAGGAGCGCAGGGGTCGGGAAAAGATGGATCATTGTACGAGGTAGAAATAGCTCGTGCATCACAAAGTAAGGAGAGTACGGGCGTAGGTATCGAGCCTTGCTGACGAATACAATTTAGTATTCGATCGATAAAAGAGGCGGCAGGGCTAAATTGATACATCGGCTTCGAATGCTGGAAAAAGCGACAGAGCGCGTTGCTGATTTCGCTAGGAGCGAAAGCAGTGCCGAATAATGCGCCGCTGGTGCCACTCGACGACTTCCAATGAACTTTTGATAATTTCGGTAACACCTTCTGACGACAGTCGGTCGGTGCTTACCCCTGATTACGGCCAAACTTATAATCACGCTGTTGGCACGATTATAAGTTAATCTCGATTATACAAGGACCGCAACATTACTTGGCTCGCTTATTCGGGCATGCCAGGAAATAAGAGGGTGAATCTCTAGGCGAGTGAGGCTGCCGAAGGGGTGGGACTGCATTGGTGCGCAATCGCAAGCGAGGCGAGGCAGGGGCTGGAGGCACACGCACACCCAGACACCGAGGCTCGAGTGTGTGCGCACAAAGAGCTGATAAGCGTTGAAATTCGGAGACGACACGCACCGGTGGCGTATTTATTTTGTTCCCGGCGGGGACGGGGAGGAGAGGCGCAAACGACCTCTGGAAAAAGGAGGGAGGCAAACTTGCTGAACGGGTCGAGCAATGACTTTGCACATCCGCGAGCCACCCAGTCCAATGGTAATAATAGCAGTGGAGCTCGGCAAGCAGTTATAGTTGCGACGATATAAATTGCTAGAAATTATGAAATTACGAATGGGTTTTCTCCGAAAGATTCGTGGAATAAAAACCGTAATAAAGATTCTAACACGGTTAACCTGTTGAATGCGCATCTGTAAAAGGTCATTGTACGTTAATGCCGTTCGCTCGCTTCGCTCGCGTATCGATCAGCGCTAAACCTACGCGTGAGGTAGCGCGCGGTGCTCCGACATATTTTCAAGTTTAGCAAGTGTATTTGAAGTGCAGCGGCACGTCGCGGAAGAGCGAGTGCTGCCGATAAGCGTTCAGTGATTTCTCCGGCATTACAACTTTGCTTAATTTTGAGCTTTCGGCGCTACCACGGGAGAAACCATGGATATTGCAAATTTCGCGCAACTGTATATACATTAATGCAATTTCAACTTGAATCGAAAACTTCATTAATTCAAGAGGAGAGGAGGCGTCATCGTTCCGCAATGCTTGAAAGTTACTTTCTTCCCAGCAAAACTTCGCTCCGCCCGGGGCTCTAGTTTAAAAGAAGTTACTAACTCGGGTGGGTTGGGGCACGAGAGGCCAGACGACGATCCCTGGCAAGTGCAAACGGAGGGAGGGATGCACGCGATGCGTATCTTGCGGATGATTACAAAGAAGGAGGAGGCTCGACAATTTTTTAAGGCGACCGGTGCGTCTTTCGTTGCGGAAATCGTGCTGAACTAAGCTTGGCTCGCTCGGGCGACCGATTCGGAACTTTGCTTTCCGGTTGATGCGGCCGAGCCTGGCTGCGGCATTGTTCTAAATAAAAGAGCAATTGGTTTTTATTTTGTAACTCGCGAAAATCAAAGTTCAAGCCGAGCCGCGTAATAATAACAAAAGTTACAGAGACGCAGTTATCTTTGCTGAAATAGGCTCCACCTTTTTTATTTTATTTATTCTTCTGTGGGCTAGATATAAACTGTCCTCGAGCGCTGCTTGTTTAAAAATTTTCGCCAACTTTAATCGCGAACGAGTTTTCTGGGTTTTTGTCGGCTCCGCGACGCACGCCACTCCCTTTAATCCGGGGTGAACCACTTGGACATCTGCGCGAGGAGCCAAAGTCCATTTGTAACGCTAAAAATTAAAATAGTAAAGCTCGCGGCAACAAAATTTGCTCCGCGTCGTTAATGGTAAAAGTGAGTTAGCTTTGCTTGCAAATAAAATCGAGTGTTAAAACGAAGCGCAGCCGAGTTAAGACACCGTTCGAGATAAAATTTTAATATTACCCCTCCGCTCCGAGTTTCATATAACCAGATACACAAATGTCAAGATAAGCTTACTAGCACAACAAACAAGAGCGGGTATTTTACATTCAAATTTTGTATTCGGTCTGCGTTGCTTCTGCGTTGCTTCTGCGTTGTTTCACAAGCCGTATTGCCAATTAAATAATTCGCTAGATCAGTTTTCGGTATTGGGAGAAACTTCCATCGATAATTATTAAAAGTCTGCTTTCTCGAGTCTTTACTTTATCCACTTGCTTTTACTCTCGATTATTGGGCCAAGTTATTTATAGCTGGGCGAAACCTTGGAGTGACTTTATAGATTAAAAAATAAGTAAACTTTGAATCGTAGCATGGTGGGCTGTAATTAGAATTACAAATTTTTCGATATTTTTCTCATCTGCTGGAAAGTTACTCGTCGTCTTTCACTCGGCGCAAACGACATTCAAGATTCATTAACATTTATGAGAAATTAGCTCGTTCGGATTACCGACGCTCTTAGAATACACGTATTAATTTTTAATACAAACTGCATTTTGCTCTTTTAAATCTCCTCTAGTCGCTCGCAACAATTGAAAATCATCGCAGATATCTCTCCCAAGTTTGTCGTTCGCAAACTCGCCTTTGAAAAATAGGTGAGGCAATTTTGTGTTATACAACAGCAGAAATGTAGACGATGCAAATGTCGAAGGAAAACAGTTTTATTGTTCACGGCTATCGATCGAGACGACTGCAAGTGAAAAATAGAAGAATTCAAGCAATCCCTTATCTTACGATCCGACTTTATGACTCGCCAAAAATTTCGGATTATCTTCTTTCGGTATTGTGTACGTGCGCGCGCGCGCGCGACCGGCGAGAGCTTGAATTAAGCGTAAATCAGTATTTTTAAAACTATTCCAAGGATCCGAATTCAATTTTAAAAGCGATGGGAATCCAAGCTTTAATCATACTTATTGAAGAGACTCAAGGATCGGACGAAAGGGAAAAAATAAAAGCAATCGCGTTCCGTTGGCTGTTATATCAAAAGGCACGAACAAACACAGTCGCCGGTATAAAATATCGCTGTAAACGAAAATCGCCGCTCGGGCGAAAACGGAAAATGTAAAGAGGCACGAGGATGCGCGAATAGTCGGCGCCGAAATTAAAAAAAAGTTTCAATTCGCAAATCGAAAATCGCGCAAAGTTGTTTTGGCGATCAAAGCCATTCATTCGGCTCGCCGACTCGAATTAGTGCAATGAAAGTTTACGATGCCGCAATAAAACGCGAAACACTTATGCTAATGCTGATGAAAATTCTAATTCCCGATGGTCGAGCCGCCACGAGCTGCGAGTGCAGAGCCGTAACAGCGTCGCCCCGCCTTCCGCTCCCCGCCGACGCGAATAATCCAATCCCCAGCCGAGGTCGGAGGAACGACGGAGCCCTGCAAATCTTTTAACTGCCAGCCGAAAGTACCGGTTATCTTCCGCTTAGAACTCCCCCGTGTGGCATCGCGAGAAGCACGAGCGAACACAGTTGCGAAATCTAGTGTGAGCAATGCCTTTATCCCTGGGCTCGGATCTCGCCGTTTCCCCAAATTACCGCACGAGGACGACTCCGCGTGACTGACTCGTGCCGAGCACACCGGAAGTCTCTCTTGCTCGTTGCCTTTCGGAATATCGATGTGCGGATCCTCGAAAGCCGTTGCTAGTAAACCGCTGCCCGTTTTATCGACGCGTTGGGGACTTTCCATTATTTCGAGCTTGACAAAGCGTTTTGCCTCTTTTTTACGAGGAGAAAGCGTTCGTTAGATGCTTGTTCCACTACTTGTCGCGAGCAACCAACCCGTTTTCACTCCAACGAGAGTCAAATTTTATACTCGATCTGCCCGAATTTTCAGCTGCAGTCCCTCTTTCTGGCTTTCAGGATGAGCACGAGGAAACATTTGATTTATCGGCTTGTTTTTGCGTAATATATTTTCTATTTAATGCCCGAGTCGCGATAGCTTTTACCTTTGAAGCTCAAAATCAATACGGTTTCCAAGACTCGGCCGTTTTTTCCATAAAATTTACATTTTAATAGTACGAGCCCTTAAGCCATTTTAAGGCTGATTTATTTATAAACAAAACGAGCCTCGTCCTCGAGCCGAAATTTCGCGTTGATTTAGAATCCTGTGCATAATTTTGAAAGTTAAGTCTGGAGAAAAAGTTGCACGGGATCTTGGGAAATTTTCGGTCGAAATCACAAATATCAAAACAATACTGTTGTTCGAAAAGTAACAGAAACAAAAATGAGAAACTAAAAGATGAAAGGAAGAGTACCGCCCGAACGCACACTAGAGAAAGAGAGAGAGAGAGAGAGAGAGAGAGAGAGAAATATGTATATAGGTATAAGCGAAACAAGGGTTGGCATAAGGGTTGGAGGACAAGAGCATGCACGTGCGCGAGAAGAACATAAATATATGTTCTAGCCCGGATAAACTCAAATATACAAGGATATTTACATAAGTGACCTCCGAAGGGCTCGAGTAAGCCGAAGGGAATCGGATACAGATTTAGTTGTGTCAGTAATGTACGAATCTCGGTAAGTCACGCTGAAATATTTAATTGAAACGATTAAACTGATTTACTTTAACAATAAGAACAATACATATTGTTCGATAATTTATTCATTTTACTTAATTTATGTTACCTTCATAGAAATACAATTTATAAACTATGTCAACAGAAAATGACACTCGACCGAGTTTAGTATTTCTCATAAATGAATTAAACTTAAGAACTAAACAACACTGAAAAAATATAACAGTATGTATAAGCGAGTAAAAACATACTTTACCCGGCAAATTTATAAAAGCTTACCTGCTAATTTTATGAAAAGTTTTATCATCCCGCGCGATTCCCGCAAACTTTCGTCGATAGTCGTGAAAAATAAATAAATTATTTGGAACGCTCTCTTCGAGTTGTAGCCGCAAAATTGAAAAATCAAAATATTTTTGAAGCTCGTAATTTTCTAAAATTTTCCTTTTAATTTTTGCCTCGGCGATTGAATGTAAAAAATTGTATTTTCGATACTCGATGGGTCATTAGCATAAGTATAGTTTTTAAAAATGCAAAAAGGACGATTACGCGTTCCGTCAATCAGCTTGGGAAAATTGATAAAACGCAACGTACAATTAGCTGAATACTTAAAAGTATTTTAAGAATATTTGCTCGCCGAAATTCGAGTTAAGTACACTACCTTTGAAAAAATAAGCAAAAGACTCGGCAAACGAGCTTCTCTCTCTCTCTCTCTCTCTCACTCTCGCCCAATACACGCGCGCGCGCACACACACACACGCATCATTCATTGGCGATTTAAAAGAAATTGCAAAAGGAAAAGAACGATAAGAATTTGCCGATTCGGTCAAGATTGACGCGAAGATTCTCTCGTGCATCGCGCGCTTACTGCCAAAGGAAGATCCTCGAAAACAGAATCACTGATGCATACAAAGGGCATTTCAGCACGCGAGACCTACATAAACTAAACAGTTATAAATAAACAAGCGAATAAATAGTATATACTTTGTGTATTTTAATATTATTTTTTTTCGCTCGCCTTGATGACTATCAATTGAGCTACTTTGCATATAAATCCTCGTTCGTTTTGAATTTATACACACGCACGTATGTTTTTCAGGGTCAAAGCTTTATTGAATAACGGAAACAATGGAATGTAATTGCTCTTCTACATGACAAATGACATTTTGTTCAAATATTAAATACGTGCCCACGTGTGTGTGCGCGTGTATCTGCATACATATAAAAGCCTCTCGGATGGAAATTATTAATGCACTCGAGCTTATAATTAAATTGCAAAACCAGACATTTATTTAGGCAATCGAGCATCAAAACCTATTTTATGAAAAAATATTGTAAATAGACACGCGAATATTCATGAAAGGTTTCGCTGCGTTTGTTGGCTGTTATTCCGTACATTATATCTTATCTTCAATTTTTCCAATATTTATTATAGCGTGTACGTTTGCATTCAAGGCTTTCAAAAATACGGAGCACACGGAACAATATTTTGCGTTTATTATATTTTTAATAACATCGACAACTTCCACACACATGACTACGATCACATGAATTAGTTGTAAAATAATAGTTTGTTCGCTGAGCTTTCGTCTTGGCGCAAATCGCTTATTTTCATCAATTACTTTCGAAAGCCACTCCGACAAGTTCCTATTCTAGACAAATTGCCGAATCAATTGAAATACTGGGACGACTTAAAATCTGCAATAGCTATTTAATTTCGGAGACCGTTGCTGATTAAAAAATAACGAAAGTTCCGATCAAATTACAAAACACTACTGTTAATCTCGTTTAAATAAATGAACCTTTATTCGTTAGATCCTTTCAATAATTGAAAACGTCGAGTTTTTAACTTTAAACTATTAGTGCCGAGTCTTTTATTACAACTCTATGCGTTTGACAATTGGTTTATTGGCTTGAACATGTTAACGCGTAAGCCACGAAAAAGCAAGTCCCAACTGTTGTTTCCACTGCACCTCACGCTTTTAAATTCATTGAATCACTTAAGAAGAAGACAAAGTTTAGAGATTCAACAGCGTTCATTAATTTTAATTACCCCTATAAATAAACTATCTGTCAAAATCAAATAAAAACTAAGATAACAGCTTTACGGTACAACGCTATCTTTAGCAGGAAGAACATTAAACAGGAGATTATAAGAAAATTACATCACACGCGGAATAAATGTCGCTCTACATTTCAATAAAGACGAAATAAAAAATTACTTTTCGACAAAATTGTAATGTTTAATTAATGAGAAATAAGCGCATTTTAATGGACTTTCTAAAAGAGTAGCGCTTTATCTCTCTTACCGAAGATTATCTTATAAATTTCCTCATTTTAATTAGGAATCAATTTACTTTTATTATTCAGAGCACATGCGCACGATAATTTTGCAGAACATGTTTCATTTTATTTTCAATTTATTTTCTCCTTTAAAGCGTATTGGTTTTACTCTTTTAACGATAATATATATTTATAGTAGAGTCACACCGACGGAGGATGAGGAGGCAATAGCGCTTTAAAATAATGATATAAAAAGGAGAGTGAACGTTAATAATAAAAGTGTCACAGCGCGTCAATTTTTCATTAATGCACTCCTTGAGATTCTCGATTTAACTATTGCAGTTTTCACATCGTATTACAAATGTGCGCTCGTAATAAATAAAGTTGAAATTTTGTGGAATATCGCACTTTAACGCGGTAATTTCGTACAGCATTTGCGCGGGCAATATTACCCTAAGGAAAATTAGCTCGGTGTAGATCAGTAATAGGATTCGGATTTCCCGATTAGTGCTGCAATTATGATTTTATAATTCCTGGCGACTCTAAATCCACTGCTTATTATAAAAGTAAAATGGAACGGCGAATAGCGAATCGAGCGCAGTCTTTCGCGAAAATCTGAAGCTTCATTTCGAAAATCGTGGCTGAGCGGCTCGCGCGAACAACGGATACCGAAGCATTCGCTTTATAAGAAGCTGAAAAAGGCGGATCGTAAATATTTCTTATGCAGGCAGACGCTTCCAATCGCTTTCTCTTCAAAGATACACAAAAGTTAACTTTCCCGAGATATTCACCCTTACGGAGTTTACCCAACGACCCTCTAAAGAGCAAAAAGTCCTTCCGCGAGCTTTTGATGAATTTGGCAAATGCGCAGCGCAAATAAAATTAGAACATCCACCGTCGTTCGGTTTAAGAGTGAGGAATTGGGAGTTGGGAGTCGGGGATCTCTGGCCCTCTCGCTCGCTTATACACGACTAATAAAAGCGAACAAAGGAGATTCAATTCGACAATTAAATTATTTTTAAAGCGTCGCGAGCTGTGAAAGAGAGCGGCCAACGCGTCCAGTTCAAATCAAAAGAACGGCGTTGCAGCTAATCACGAGCGCAAACTTGAAATCTCGTTGAAAATTAATTTGCACAGCATCGGGGAAGGCTCGAAAGCATTATTGCACCGCTCGAATGGCTCGACTCGCGATTAGAAAGAAACATCGACAGACGCGAAACAAGTATTTCATAACGGAAAGTGCGTGTCAACTGCGTCGATCGACTCTTTTCAGCTCCCCCTTTCTTCCCTTTCCCGCTCTGCATTCCCCGTGATTAAAAATACCTCTCCTGTCGCGCGATTCTTGACGAAAATTGAACGTCGCTCAACAGCAGTTTTGCCGGTGGCGGACAATCGATCGATCGATCGATCGGGATGCAGCCGAATTGCGGACATCGATTGATTGGTCGCGGCCGACGTACATAGCCGGTGCCCGCAATCCGGGCAATTTTAACCCTTTGTTTCCTCCGCCCCTCCAGCGCCGTTGTCTTTGATTCCGTTTCCCTTGAGCGCGCGAATTCGCCGCTGACCTGACATTTGACACAGAAATCAGCGACTCGCGCAAACCATGTCTTGGCCGAAACATGCTCTTGGGTAAAATTAATTACGTTTATTTGCTTGCGATAAAAACGTAGACTATTATTTAAAAGTAGCGCAACTTCAACTGTGAACTTTATTCTTTAAAGATGCGCGAGCCTTAAATATGCACGAGACATTTTTATTAAGACTCTATGTTAAATGTCAGCTTGTGAACGTTTTTTCCCAATTGATTTACGCTTCAAGAATTAATTTAATTAAACGTATAAAGTGTCAAATTAATCTTATTTGCAATCGATAACAATTTCGGAACGTTATATCGATTAGCTCGACAGAATAAGTCGTTAAACACGCAGGAGCAACGATTATAAAAAATTGCTTCTTGTACTTTTTGTACTACATTCGTTAACAATAATGATGCATCGCATAATTTACTCGCTGTGCAACGCACACACGAGCAAAACATCGGCTCGTGTTAATGGAGCACGTGAAACCTAGCGCCATCCAACGGTCGCACCAGCAGTCTTGGCTTAAAAGACTCGGTTGAAAAGTTAGCTAATACTTGCTATAAGTTACATTCAACACTAGTGCTATCGATATTTGTTTGCTTATTGCCAATTTATATTAAAAGAATTTTGTGCACCGGATAAAAATTTAAGATTTTTTTTCATTCAAAGAAAAAACCTTTAAAATGTGCTGATAAAGATACATTTATAAATTCACGCAACTAAATACTGCTAGGTGTGAAACAGATTAAGATTGCAATTTTCGGCTCTACTGTTCGAAATTGTTAATTAAATCATATGCTAAATTATGATTTCAAAATTACATTATTGTGTAGGATTTAATTGAGTTGAAATTATAAAAAACATTAGAAAATTAACATTTCAAGGTTTTGTTTTGTAAATAAATTCGAAGTTATTATAATTTATAAAAATAGTATATTATAGCATAAAACCAAAATTTACATTATAATGTTTTAATGTGCTATTTGTGATGAGAAATTGAGATACCTTTTAATGAAGCCATATTACCAAGTTTATGCGTATAATTGTTGCTACAGTGAATCATAATATATACTGCATATTAATAATGTAACGAAAAAAATGATTTTATCTTTCGATTGCGAAATTTTACGTATATTTAAGCAGTTTGTTGAATATGTTTGATTATAGTACAAATTTATAATTTATAAATAATTTAAAAGCTTCAAAAGAAATTAAAAACTATTTCATTATTTATATTCGTTAAATTATAATATTCAAATGCGCGAGTTTGATAACTCATGTGAAATTTTGTAATTATCGAAAAAAAAGACAATGTTTTGATATTCGTCTCAAAAATATTGTATTGCAACATAAATTTTGACAGGAACTAATAATTTTCTATACTTAAAATGCAAATTGATTTACAAACAATAATAATAAGAATGAGTAAAAATTCAATTATCTTATAAGAATAAAAAAAAGTGAAAAACAGTTATAAATGAGACATAATGTATTTTTAATTTCTGCGAAGTGTCTTGTTTCATACCAGGCAACTCGCAATATCTAGAATTTCCTAGCTCAGAAGCATTCGATTTCTTTCAAATACAAAAGAACGTTTTGAAAAATCAAAACAATTGTCGTGTCAATTTTCATTTTATCAAAACTGTTTTAAATTTGAAGTTCCCTTTTATCATTTTAAAATATTAAAAAGATATGTAATTAATGTAAAATAATCCGAGAGAACTTTCATCGAATACAAATGTGTAATAAGTTGGATATGGAAACGTGTAGGGAACAAAAAGAACTATAAAAGCAGCAAACAATTTCTGTACGCATAAACATAGTAAAAAATTTAGAATTGTGTCAAATATTAAAAAATTTCAATATCGACATTATCATAAAGTATATATTAAATTATTAACTTTTATTTCTCTTCGAAATTTACTTTTATCTAGACAAATCATAATTATAAGAATTTTTAAAGAATACAACCAATAAAACATCGCGCAGTCTTTTTATTAATTATAGCACCACTCTGAACTAGTCTCGACTACTGATAATTCTATCATGCAGCACAATTATAATCATCGTGACGCTCGAATGCTTTAAAGAATTTTTTATCGAATTTTTTATCGTACGCTTTAATGTCTATGCATAAATAACAAATAATTTAATTAAACAATCTCGTAATATAAAAACAAATATTCTATTATAAAAAGAAAAAAGAGTGGACTTACCAGGACTTGAACGACTTGTAAATTGATTTTCGTGAAGTTTTCTAAGTTGGCACTGAAAATAACGTACATTAACAATATTTAATGATATAGCTCAACGTCAGAAAAAATTATAACCAAACATTCAAGATTGTAAATTCAGGTAATAAAAGAAAATAATTTAAAAATTTTATCAAAAAAAAATTTATAAATAATCATCATACAATAAATTATAAATTTGTAATTACGTTGGAGAACTTTAAGATGCAAAAAACTATTTTCAAAAGAATGACTTGTACATTTTGCATTTTTGCCTAATCTGTAGTCCATAAAAAAAAGACAACAAAAGAAAAATGAATACTCACTAGTTTATGTTTATCCACGAAATAAACAATTAAAAAGTCTGATTTTTACAATACAAATTGTATTTGGATTTGGAATTTTAATTAATTTTATTTTTCTCCACATAAATGTTTATAATTTTATAAGTATGCTTATTTGTATTATATTTAACTAACAGCCAACCTAAATTTACAGGATAGAATGGAAAAATACTTTAAAATACTTTAAATACTGATTTTTGTAGTAGATATGCTTATGCAAAACACATTGAATTATGAATACCAAATCAGAATAAAATTGTGAGAAAAATAGAGAAGCCACAGTCGACGAAAAGATAAATGAAAGCTAGGTTAGCTTTTCGCCGAGCTATAGTTAACATTCTGTCTTAATTAACTCTTGAACTTAATATTAATGTGAAAATAAAAAAGAGAATGAAATTTCATTAAAGTTAAGATTAGCCGAAGACGAGAAGCGTCAAGGCCGAACCCTTCTATTGCCTAAAAACAAAACAGTGAACTCACCGATGACCTTGAAAAATTACCGACCATTAGCCGGCCATCTCTCACGTACTAGGGCGTGTTGAGTAACTAAAAAAATTTTGGCTAATCGTGGACAACCCTTGATTATTACGTGATTCTGTCCTTAACAATATACAATATCATGCACTTCCACCGGCTTGTAGGTACGTTTTCATAGATCGTAAACGCGCGCCCGGTGTCATTCCACGCACATCAAACCACCCCACACCCGCACGTAGTTAACAGAAGAGGTGATACTATCCATTTGGTGGGGGAACCTGGGAAGAGTGGGATATAATCGTTTGATATTGGAACTTAAAAGTTGAATTAAAACTTGAAGGGAGAATTGTCAACTGTCAGCTTGTATTTACTTTGCTTTAGAGAATGTGACTAGCATGACTATAAATGACCGACAATGCAAAGATAATTTAAGACATTTTTCAAATCAAATAACTGTTATTAAAATCAGATTTTTTTTATATTTACATAACTGGTAAACTAAAAGCAGCTGTATTAATTATTATTTATTTTTAATAATGTTTATTAAAACTATTTATCAAGTCCAAAAATATTAAAATGTACAAATTTTTTTACTTAAAAAATATAAAAGTAAAATATAAAATAGTGTATAAATAATCCCTATAAAATCTTAATATTAAAAGTAATTGACATAAATTTTTCATTAATCATCTCTGCATAACTATTCCGTTTCATTTTGTTCAAGAAACTGTTTCAATAATGCATCGTCCAATGGAATAATTAGATATTCAACTCCATCGATTTGTCGTTTAATTTTCATAAGTTTATGATCAATAAATTCAGTTAATTGTGCTCGCAATGCTTGATCAGAAGATACTAGGAAACTTTCTCTAGAAGCTCTATATAAATCTTTAAATGCCAATCCTAAAAAGAAACAATTACATCCTTTAAAATTTATCATAAAAATTAATATATTAGTAATACTACACATACGTAAATATATACTTACCAGGATAGTGATTTCCATTGTGTTCTAATTGATGCTTTACAACAAGTATGTATATGTCTTTTGCATTTGAAGTTAATGAAGCAAATACATTTTCTAATGATAATAGAGCAAGTGTTCCACTTTTCTGTACAAGTAATGAACTCTCATATGAAGTTTCAGCTTCATATGGTAACAATGTTGTAGTATCTATCCAATAAAAATTATATCTTGCTCGTTTGACATTATCCCATACTAAAACAATTAAAATTAGTCTTATAGTTTATAGATCATTAATTATTTAGAGACATTTTATTACATAATGGAGCATTAATGTGGTCTGCAGAGGCTAATATGTGAATATTAGGTATGCTTGCTAAACGAGATAATATGTCTTGAATTTTGTTTGAACGTAACATTCCACCATCGATATTGTGAATTAATAAATATATGCAATCATCTTGATGAGCATTCATCGCTTTTTCAATAATATCAAAACATTCGCTTTGATTTGTTACTGTTTCTAATCCTAATAATTCAACAATTATATTGTCTAATATCTAAGATAAGTTGAATAAAATTTTTTATTAATTTACCATTTTAAAATTTTATCACCTAAAATACACTTTTAAATAATTACCTCTTTTATAGTCAAACTTGGAAAGAAACCATTAATAATCAATGTCAATTCATTAGGTATTACTTTTTTACGAAAATTATTGATTAACAATCTTTTTGATCCAAGACCATATAATAATACTGTGAAACCTTCCCTAAAAATTTTTATTGAGTTTATATAACCATATAAACATAAAGTACATGTCTTTGTACTTTTTAAATATTTATTATTTTAACTTACTCCATTAAATGAAACCATTCCATATAAAATGTCTGTAAGGTTTCTGATAACATTTGAATTTGTTCTTGATGAGTTTTTGAAATATAACAATTATCTGCCAATAATTTTTGTAATTTTTCTTCATCTAAATGTTGATTCTTTAATCTACTTAGA
Organism: Platyscapa corneri; assembly: GCA_018907185.1. Classification (NCBI taxonomy): domain Eukaryota; kingdom Metazoa; phylum Arthropoda; class Insecta; order Hymenoptera; family Agaonidae; genus Platyscapa; species Platyscapa corneri. Next base: position 2,301,352 of record JACCHW010000023.1, on the reverse strand, counting down.
GTATGATTTGATGTAATAAACTTTTCTGATTGTGTATTAAAATACTCGTCAGTTTTTAAATGCTATTAAAATAAATTACCATAAATATTAAATATGAATATAAATCAAATATAATATTAAATATTTTAAATCTTACATATCCTCCTCTGTTATTTCTTGGTCTTAATGTTCTTGTTGATTTTATTTCTATTGTTTGATCAGGCATAGGCTTACTAATTATTTTACTTTCATTTTTAGCACGTTTTGGACTTTCATCTTCACTTTCAGTGTATTGAGATTCTTCAAATTCACTTGTATTACTGTCATCAAAATCATCATCATCAGAACTAGAAATTTTAAAGTATTCTCTGCTTTTATTTAATTTTTGATTCTTCTGCTTAGTTTTCTTTTCATTTCCAACTGGATTAGCTAAAAAAATGTAATTAATTTAAATTTGTATTAATTCAATTATGTAAAAGTATATATTTATTTACATTTAATATTCCATAATTTATTTGTTTTCTGATCAGGCACTTTCACAAGACGAATACGTAAATCTTTTTTTATAGGAGAATTTGGTTTGGTTTGTGAACTTCTACACATTTTAGCTTTTTCTAACATAGCATTTTTTTTTATTGAAGTACTAATTACAGGATATATATCTTTACCGTCAACATCATTTTTTAAAAATAATTCTGTAAAAAATTTTAAAAAATCCCATAACATAAATATTTTATTAAAAAAAAAATATTATGGCATTTTTTAACCTGTAGCTTTTTCATTGTCTAGTTCAATATTTTTTAATTCTTTTTGAAATGTATCACTTTCATAATGACGGTATTCACAATCTTCATCTTCTATTGTTTTGCTTTCTTTGGAACTTTTTAATTCTGAAATGTAAATATTAAAATGAAAAATTAATAATAATTAATATTTAATTTATGTAGTTGATTCATGTAGTATTATATTAAATAAATAAAAATTATAATTATAAAAATAAATGATGTAATTCTTGCATTTTTTATTACTCATTTATTATAAACTTATTATAAATAAGTATATAATTATTTAAATATATAAAAAATCTTAACCTGAATAATTTATAGCTTCACGATTTTTAAATCTGGCAGATCTTCGAAGTTTTTTCGACATGTTGATGATAAACTAAAATAAATAAACAAAAGTACAATAAAGTACAAAATTATCACAAGCTTTAAACTACAATATAGAAATATACATTTCTAAACTATAAAGATTATCTCTTAAATATGGCGAAAGTAATTCCCGCGTAAATATGCATAGTCGTGTTTTAACGAATAAATATATGTGTATACAGGTGTTGTTTACACGATATAACTTAAAAACTGATGAGTTTCCAAATGCATGAAATATGAAAAAATGTTTGTAAATAAATTTTAGAAAATTAATAGGCACATATTACTTATATAACTATAATTAATTATTTTATTGGCCATTTAAAAAACGCTTTCCTTAAGGTAATGTTAAAGATGTATTTGAATATGTGAAATTAAATCTTATAAAAATTGTTAATGATTTACAGTCATTTATCTTTTTTAATTTATTTAATAAAAATAACTTTCGATGTGGTCAATTTATATTGAACTATATATATTTTATTATATTATATTTAAATTATTTTTAATCATAAAAGTATAAAATAAAAAAAATGTTTTCTTATTATATAAGGAAAGTAATTAAACATAAAATACAAGCTAATACAAAATATGTTAACAATAAAAAATAAAATCAATTTATGAGATTATAAATTATGAAATTTATTAATAATTTTATACAATAAATATAATTTTAAAAAATTCACACTTTATCAAATTTATAAATAAATTTACTTTTTTATATTTTTTTGGGTATTACTTTTTAAGAATGGTTCATGTAAGACTTTATGCAATCGTTGTGCTTTTTGTATTCCAAATCCAGGACATAAACTTAAAGTTCCTGCTGATGCCTTTATTATATCTTTAAATGTTTCATATGTTGATAAAAGTGTCAAAGCATCAGTTTTATTTAAAGATCTGACTGTAGTTAGTGCATTTATAAGCTATCAAATAATTTTTCATTAATAATGTGAATAAAAATGGTTATAAAGTACATGAAAATTATGAATACTTTTTGATGGGGTGCTGTATCGCTACGCTCCATAATCATATCAGGTGGTTTATTTTCATAAGCTTTATATGTTTCAATAATTTTTCCAGCATCTTCTGCACTCCATGCCAACATTAAAGTTAAGTCAGCAAGAATACAAATTTTGGTAAGATGTTTTAATGAATGATGAGGCTCAGCTATATCAACCTTATAATAAATTATAAAAATAAATAATACGTGAAAAGCTAAACAATTTATTTAATACATAATTAAATATACTTGAGCTAATAGAACACGGAGATTATAAGAAGAACCCAATGTTTTTAATCGTTCATGTATGTAATCAGGATTTAATTGATGATATCGAAGTGATAAAAATAAAATACATGAAGTTTTACTCGTAACATAATCAGGAACAATTTCTGAATATTCATAAGGGACACTGGTTATGTATTTTATTAATGGATTGCCTCTCTGAAAACATTAGAATTAATATTTTTATTAAATATTAATATTATTAATAGTTTTTTAAAGAAACGTACTTGTTTTGGATTGATCAAAAGAGGATTTAATTTAAAATTATTTGTATTTTTGGATGGTTCTCCTTTTTTATTTTCAGGAACATCAAATTTTTTTAAATGAGTTGATGTTTCTAAGGAGAAAATAATTACTCATATTTCAATATATATACTTTCATGAATTATATTATCTTAATACAGAAATAATTATACATTTACCGCCAAATATATTAACTGATTCTGCTTTTATTTTCTTTTTATTTGGTTTATTATCTGTTGTATCTTTTTCATTTGTATTCATATTTGTTTTTTTCTTAATATACCAAATGATTATTTAATTTTTTATAATGTGTAACGAATAAAAATCTTCATACTGTTTTTTTATAAAAACTTTTACATTGGTTATTTATACTTTGAAAATATATTTCGTATATTCCGCAATTAAATAGAATGTTTTTTAATTCCAAAGGAACAAAACATTCGTATTTATTCCTCGATAAAACACAAATACGATAACTTTGGGTACTAAAATCAGCTGTTTATTTTGCATAGTGTAACTTGTACAGGCAATGTAGGTACCGGTGATTTATCTTTCTAATTCACAAATTTATCGCAGGAGCACTAGTACGTTAAACCCAATTGTATACGCGCGGGATATAAGTTTAACTAACAAAAGTTCAGTAAATAAGCTCAGTTAATAATAATAGCACTACAAAATTACTTTTAAAATTAACATTAGTTTGAATTTTTTTATTAAAACTAAATCCTATTAATCATTTCCAAAGGATTACTTACTAATATATTATAGTTAATACTATAATTGATGCTCGATGAAATCATATTTTGCGCGCAATGAAAGACCACTGAAAGCTTCGAGTTTTAGTGCGCATGCAACAAATTTTGCACTGTCAGCTGCACTGTGTACAAGTAACATTCCATGGTAATACTTGGAAATATTGGAGTTACTATGTTTTATAAATTGTAGTTCGCAATTAAATTTGACGTCAATTTTTGTGTTTCACAGTATTTCTAATGAATATAGTGACGTGGTTTAATTATTATTTACTTTTTTATGTAACTTGAAGTCAGTTTTTGTATAAATGATTAATGGTTTTTTTTAATACTGTTTTTTAAAATATATACCTAACCTAAAACATTTTAAAAATGGAAAAGGATATAGATAAAGTTATAGGAAATTATAAAAAAATTTACCATAGTGACGTTAGATTGCAATCACCAAAAGATCGATTAAACAACTGTTATGATACAGGAAAACAATTTACCTTTAATCCAGACAGAGCACCCAAAATGTAAATATTTTTTGTTTATAATATTCGTGTCAAATTTAATTTATATAAATTGTATAGTTTAATATAACTCATTATTATTCATGTATATGCACTTTAGATATTTCGAATCAACGAAACACTTAATTAGACAAGCTGATGTTTATACAAGGGAAGGAAATCTAGAAGAAGCATATATTTACTACGTACGATCTATAACGTAAGTCTCATTATCTATAATTAATATTTTATTGTAATGTATCAAGTAAAATATTTGTATTACAGACTTTTTCTTGAAAAATTACGTTGTCATCCAAAATATAACACTATTGATTTTGAAGAAAGGAACAAGATGATGAAACAAATAAAAGAGAAATTGTCAAAAACTGAAGAACTTAAAAAGAGACTATTAGAAAATTATGAACTAGAATATAAAAAAGTAAAAAAAGAATTTGAAGAACAAAAAAGAATAGAAGATGAAGTTTTAAAACAAGAAGAAATGCAAAGGTATATTTTAATTATTTAACGTACATTGAATTTATTTCCTTGATTGTCTCAGAGATTACTTTTTTTAGGTTGAAAGCTCAACAAGAAGAAGAACAACAGCAACAACAAAGAAAACAAAAGATAGCTTCAACATCAAATATAAATAATTTTGGAATTGTTGCTGGTGCTCGAACATTGGTAGATGAAAATAGATCAAAAACACAAGTTATACCTGCAAAGACATATATTACTCCTCATAATGATGAACAAGCTCAATCATCTAAAAACAGGTTGATAAATAATTCAAAATCTTATAAAAGACAATACAAAAGTAAAATTTTTATATTTGTTTATTAGAAAAGTACCATTTGTGGATCGTTCAACAAAACCATTATCTTTAACTTCAAGTGATAAATTAAGAGATATTATTGTACCTGGTGAATTAATGCAAAAATTTTTGAAATTAGCATTTAATAATACTTCTAATAATATTGAAACTTGTGGAATATTATCAGGAAGATTGGAAAGAAACAGATTATTAATAACTCACATTTCAATACCAAAACAAACGGGATCTCCTGATTCTTGCATTACACACAATGAAGAAGATATTTTTGATTTTCAGGACCAACATGACCTAATTTCACTTGGATGGATACATGTATGTTAATTAAAATATATCAAAATATAGCATACGTGTAGACATAAAAAATATTGAAATTAAATATTAAATGATAATAAATTTAATATTTTATTGAAGACACATCCGACACAAACTGCATTCCTATCTAGTGTTGATCTTCACACGCACTGTGCATATCAACTGATGATGGCCGAAGCAATTGCAATTGTTTGTGCACCTAAGTACGACGAGTAAGTATGAAATTGAATTAAATGAATTAAATTATTATAGTTTGTTATATCAAAAAATATTAATTTATCATGTTTTAACAGCACTGGATTTTTTCATTTGACACCTGAATATGGGTTGAATTACATAGCAAATTGTAAAGAAACTGGTTTTCATCCTCATCCATCAGAACCATTTCTTTTCACAGTAAGTTAATTTGTATATTTTAATTGATTTTACTTCTGTTAATCTCTTAAAATATTGTATAAGCATATACCAAGATAAAATAAAATATTTCTTTAATATATACTTTTAAACCCGAACTATTATATAAAATTATATGAGATTCATAACTTTATTTATTCGTTAAACATATCGAAATTATATAACATTTATTCGTTAAACAAATATTTTATTTTCAAATGTTAATTATCCTTTAATTTTGAATATGAAATTAACATATATTGATATATCTAGTTATTTAATAATTTATTTTTGTTTGTAGACAGCGAAACACTTTAGATTAGATCAAATGGCATCTATTGTAGCTGTTGATTTACGAAGAAAGTGATATAGTACAATTACCAAAGAAGCTTTAACGTAATTTCTCAATAATTTGTAAGTAATTGTGAAGTTTTATTAATTTCTTGAAACTGGACCATCAATTTAAAAAAATTTGAAATATAGAGAATAGAATAAAATATGTATTTAATGCATTAAAATATAAGTTAAGATATATTAAAATATTAAGGAATCGCTTAGTTATTTGAAAACAAAAAATGAAATTAAAACAGGTAAATTTATAGGTAAAAATATGCATTTTGATATGAATGAATTAGAAACTTATCAGTAAATTGGTGAATATATTTCATTTTAGCTGTATGTGATAATGAGATTATGAAATACTTAACAATTCTTACAACAATGAGTTAAAACTTTATTGTTATTGTGTAAGAGAAGCATCATCATTTCTCTCTTATTAAATTAAAGAAAAAAGTCATTCGAGTTTAACTTTTCTTGAGGATGAATGTAACGAATAAGAACTGTTGTACACTTTTAAGTTTATTGTATTTGTGCAATTATAAATTAATTGAAGACATGAAAACTAAAATAGGATCTTCATGAGAAAAATTATAATTTAATAGATTTTTTATTTAGTTAACTGATAGAATAATTCTAAAACAAATTATATTACAAATTATGCATTAGAAATTATATAATAAAGTCGTGCACTTAGCTTAAAAATTTTTCGAACTGTATGTTAAAAAAAAAAGATTGTTAGTATTCTTTGTTTAAACTGATTTATATTTAAAGCAGATGAATTATTGTAATATTTATTTTAGGTATAAATTTGCGTATTTAAAACGTTTAATTTATTACTTTTATTTTACTACAATTTTTAATAACAAATTTTAGAAACTGTCAAGTAAAGGAATTGATTAGAATATAATATCTGTAGAATGTAGTAACAGCCTGTGATTAACAAAAGAAATAAGATGACAACATTGAATTTATAAAGTTGAAATAAAAAAAAGAAAACTGTAAAACTATGAATCAGTGTTGGAATCGTTACGTTATATAACTACAAAATTTTTTTTTGTTTATACTAGTCATAATGAAATATTTTAATTTTATTAATTTAATTCTTTTATAAATTTAAAAAATTTTAGTGAAAATTATAAATTAATACACGTAGTTTAAATATTGTAAAGCATTGATTTTTTAAAATTTCACTTTTAGCTGTTTATATTTTATTTGCTTTAGATTTATTAGAGCTATTCTATATCAGTGGCATTTGTTTCTAAGGTATTGTACATAATTTCGATATGTTTAACAAAATATTTTTAGCTTCAAACCTTCTGTTTAATTATTATTCTTTGACAATATAATTTATTCTGATTCAATTCTATTGATATTTTTGTGTATTTTTTTGTATTAATAGATATAATAATTAAAGTGCCTTTTAACCTTTACTTTTATTTTATTATTTTTAAATATTTCAAACTGTTAAAACAATAACGATGTAATTTTTTTGTATGTCTGTTATAAAATATTCTCTAATAAACGATTATTCACATTTGAAAAAAAAATAATAATCAAACTTATAAGACATTTATTAATTTAGATTTATTCGTTTATTGTCTGCTTAAAATAAACGTTCAATTAAGTAGTCGACACTTGTTTATGTTTATCGATGCATAATTTCTGTAAATAGTATCGTATTATTTGATTGTTTTATTAGCATATTTCATAGATAAAGTAATGTTATTTGGTGAAAATATTTCAGCCAAGTTTTGTGCAAATTATTGATTTATTAATAAAGAAGAAATTTTTATCAAATATTTATTTTTCTTTGAATGTTTTTTGTAAAAATTAATCAAAAATCGACAGATAATCATTTTTCGAAATACTTTTTATTCGTTGTTTTTAATAATACAATTGTTGATATTATATTTGATTCTTAGTTTATTTCAATTTTAACTCGTTTAAATATAAAATTGTTTATTTTTAGTTGGAATTTAAAAGATTTTAATTTTAAATAGCGATCTTTTGTTATGAACAATTTTTTTAAGTGTACAATCAAAGTGTTTAAAAAGATCATTATTTTATATTGATCTTTGCATAATTGCCTGGATGTTTAAAGTACCACAGAATTGCAATGCTGTATTCGGCGGGTAATAAAAAATTGAGCATTTGATACCTCGTTTAATTCAATCATTAATTAAAAATTGATTTAAATACTAATAAGTACATTCAGTTGTTGAATTGAAATTTTTGGTCAACATCAGTAGAGGTCCTCGATAAAAATCCCATCAAAATTGTTAAAAAAAAAGCAATATCCAATGCTTTCGTGGACGATTAGATTTCGCGCAATGTCATCCTACAATTGCTAAATTAAATAAGTAAAGCTGTAATAATATTATTGACCGAAGTTGATCATCCTGAAAAAATAACATCTGATAATCGATCTCACAGGCCTGGTGTGAGTCACTAGGAGGAACTATAATATCAGGCTCTTGCCATAACAATCGAGCTAAACGTAGTTCATTGAAATGAACCGCTACTCTAGAACGGTTAGTTTCTCAAGTTCTTTTAGGGAACATGTTACGGTGTAGTTAAACACCGTCCTCCTATTTTTTTATAACGATCGTTCGTTCTTTTCATTTAATGAATATGATCGCAATAATTTTTAAACCATTTTCCGAACGAAATTAGACAAAAAATATCGGAGATTTGGCCTCAAAAATCTACCGGAAGGTCTATCCGTCCCCGGAAGTCGCTGTGAAGTGTCATCGAGATATCCCTGTTTGCCTTAATGCCCATCGTCTTATAAATTGCTTTTAACGAGAGCAAGAAATTAGAATCGGACACAGGAACTTCTAAGCGAAGTATAAAATCTTGCTTCAAGATACCTGCACTTGAACATCAAGATCGAGCTTCTGTACGCAATTGCACACATTTCATGTATGTCCAAACTATCCTGATCTAAGGATATTGTGTGAATATTCCTGTTATTAGTGTACATATGCTGTCTGGACGAAGTCAAAATTGACGACTTTGTTATTAACTTCCTGTGGACAGGGAGTCAAAATATGTGAACCACCTAGTCCCTCTTTTAAAAAGTGTGAGATGTACATATTTTCTGATTAGTCTTATTACAAAATTGTGTAACGACTTGTCTCACCTAGAGTTCACACCACGATGTACATTCTTTTGTATATACGTAGATACTGATGCGAACTCCTTCAAGTTTTAGTGTCTCTAGGCCGTTTTTTAAGCAGATTGAAGATGTCGTACCTGTACAGTAAGTGGTACATTATGTTAAACACGCAGCAAATCCTATACATTATTGCGAAACGCAGCATTAGTCTGTGACGGACAGCTTCGTCTTATGATACAGCAAGTACATTTATGTATATAAAGTGAATACGCATAGCTGCAGAGGATTTATTTCGCATTTTTACGCCGAATGACACGAGAGATGATGGATCGCATTTTAAAAACTTGCAGAGAGTCAACAAAATTCTGCAACTTGAATACGACGCGAGAAGGTTAGTTTTTCAAAGAAAATAGAGATTCTAATATTGATATGAAAGAACGATAGACGTTTCCGCGTGAATCAGCTAAACGTAAATTATGCATCACGTGAAACAGCTGACAACGTCGGCGTTTAACGCAGCCAAAGTAGGGATAGTCTCGTCTCGATCCTGATAAGACTGCGTAAAACGAACTAATCGTATATTACAAGTAACTACCCAGTCCGTGTATTTATTGTTAAATAAGCTTAAATGGAAACAAAAACACTACGGATGAAAGTCAAGTTCGAGATGCAATGTGACACGAAACTCTGAGTTTCCTCTGTCGAACTATCCTGGAAGTTCCGTCACGGTGTATTAAAGGATTACGCATACCTTTTCACAATAAGTGTTAATTATACGAGGGCAGCTGCTGCAGTTTATCGATGCATTTTATAACTGTTGGGATATTGACTTTTTCACGATGGTAAGCTGTTACAAATCTCAAAATTTTCACTCAGTGATCTTAGTAGATCTTACGAAAGTTATCGTCTAATAGTTCATCAGACTGCAAAATTATTAACGTTTTTATCGTTAGTGTCTTCCAGTGTAATTAATGTCATCGTTGATGATACTTTCCACATAGGCTTAAAATAGATGTTTATGTAAAAATAAAAATAAAAATGATGAGTCTACTTTATTAATAAGATAATTAGCTTTCACCAAGTAGTGCAGGCAGTATTTATTTATATTTGTGTTCTTTTACTTATCAATCTGACAACGGTTCTTGTCATCATTCGTACTACAAATAACAAATTATGGATTGCTGTTTAATACAACTATACTGTATTATCGAGAGATCTATTTATCTTTAAAAAATAAATGATCAAATTAAATTTGATCTTATTTTTTTCATGAAACAATGCGAAAAAATGAAGGAAACGAAATGCATATATTTTACCTCATTAAAAGCCTCTTTTAAAAAAATGTAATTAAATATTTTCTTAAACGCATAAAGATTTACCATCGAAGACTCGTACTACGTTTATTCGAAATTCATAAATTTCAAGAACAAATTTCATTATTTGGTTTAAAAAAAGCACTGGATTCCTTGTCACTATTGTGTTATTTTAATAAATGCAAGACATTTATAAATACGATGAGATATACTTATTAAGTTAAAAATTTATCGCACACTCTCAAAGCGTCAACTAATGAATCAGTTTTCTTCAATAAGAATTTGAAATTTGAATTCAAAATTTTATACATAAACCTTCATAATTGGAAACAGCTGTAGTCGGAAATATATAAAATACGTTCAACTCCGTTACAATATTGAAGATTATAATAAATATTGAATTTTGCGACTGTTTCTTTAAAGTATTGTGTACAAATTTCAATTCGAAAAACAACAAATATAAAATAAATCATTTGAAGAAAAAACCAATTTTTTTAATAATGTAAAGATATTTTAAAAAGTATTTATTGTGCTCTTACTGTTTTAAAATAATTTATATTGTTCGAAAAGGTTTTCCAAAATATATCTTAATATTGAGCTTTCCACTATTTCATGATGCACAATTATTTATTATCACTTCAAAGAAAAAAATTTTAAATTTGTAAATGCATTTTTTAAAACTGCATCGTGCCTTTGAAGTTAATTATCATAGTCATTATTTAACATTATACGACAATGTAAAAAATTTAGGATTTGTCTTAGATGAAACGTAAAGTAGATCTGTTACAAAAGTAAATGGTTTAAACGAGTGTGGAAACAAATTAAAAAAGTATCTTATGTTTAAGCATGTCGTGCTAGTCAGATGCAATTATATTCTTAATATTTAATGTTATGCATTGCGATAGTACATCGTAGGATAAAGTAAACTCCATACTACGTATGTATTTGTTCTACGACGAATAAAATGCTTACTAAATAAACAAATTCCAGCGAAAAATACATTCGCAGATTCATATTTTTAAACGTTAACATCAGGTGTACCAACAATTATATCTTCATGAATGTAAATGTATGCATGTACAATGTAAAGAACTTTTTTATAGTTTCGTGAGAACAACGTCGTTAAGAAGAATTGTGAGCATACAATTAAAATCCTTAATTTTAGATAATTTCACTCTAATTATTTTATTTAGCGCTGTAAAAATAAAAAAATTGTACATATAACGATAATGAATATCCACCTTGCAAAGTATAAATTGTAATATATAATATATTTTTTCTCTAGCTGTAAAATTAATTATGTACCTAAAATACGTTAGTTAAATAATAATTACTTAAAAGTTTATAGTTTTTAATATCAAATTTGCTTAGATGAAATAGTTGGATGTCGAAAGACTGTGGCAAGCATATGGTTCTTTATAAGTATTTGAAAATCCCTGCGTAATCATAAAATAAACGTTTCAAGAAAGTATCTTTTCTATTTCGATGAAAACGATCGCAATCGATAATTTTCACAAAATTTTTAATCTTGAAAGAATAGAATGCTTTTACTGCTAAACGCATCGAATACAACAAAAATGCACGTGCGTGCGTGCACGAGCGCGCGCGCGCGCGTGAGTTGCCGCGTACATCAGTCGAGCATCTATTTTACTGGGTATAGCATTTATAAATAGTGCGTAATAATAAGGTGATAAAGTTGTATTTTCATAATACGCGGTTTGGAAAAAAGATTCTTTTCTTTCGGCTTTGTAAAATGTTTCGGAGCGTAGATTATAACGTGTTAAATGCAGCATAAAGGATGTAAAAAAGATGTAAATGAATACGCGCACATAGTTTTAAAAAGCATGTAAATCTCTTAAATTTGAGAGCGCTTATTCTCTTATTTTAGTTTTAAGATAATAACTAAAATAGATGAAAGAATAGTATGATACGGTGTTGGTCCTATTAAATCCTCGGATTGGGAGTTGATATTTTTTTGTTTTACAAAAAACGTTCGTGTAAAAAATGAATAAATAAATGCATTCTTTATGGAAATTAATAAATATTTTTTATGCATTGAAGCATTAAACGAGGTATCCACGTTTCCATCATTGAAGAATATGCGATTCATTATCCGAGATCCCATACCTTCTTTCTTTTTGTCCTTCCTATTTGCAGATGGTTTGAAAAAAGCGAAAAACAGCTCCTTTTTTTGACATTTCTACAGATGAACATAATCGAAAACTCAGCTGCAGCTAACATTTTAGTTCCTAGGGATATTTTAAGGCGCGTATCTTTTCCAATTAGTGTACTAGTGCAAAGCTAATTTAAATGTCGTAAGACGAAAATAGCAATAATCACAAGCAACACTGTAAAATGAAGATTTGCAGTAAAAATAGATTTATGTTTACCTCAAAAAACTTAATGTCTAGTCCTAGATGTTTGGATATGCGTCTTCACGGGCAATATGTACATAAATAATTTAATACATAACTTCGATTACAGCTAACGTTAAAATTTTTTAGCATTTTCGTTCATTAGAATGTCAAGTGACGGTTTATTTATGTAAGGTAATAAATAAATTAAAATATAGCACTTAATGTGACACTTTGCAAATTCTTATTTACTGTAAAGATTACAGAAGTTACCGTTTACAATTAAAAAATAATCGTTTAACAACTTAATGTCTTTTTTAATTTTTTATATAACCGACTTGTTTTAATAATTAAAAAATGATATTAAACGTAGCTGTTAGAATATTTAGTGTCGTTTAATTATTCATTATTAGATTTTATTAAACTTTAGATGTAAATCGAAACTTTATAGCGAAATAAAACTTTTTGTCACGGGCCAATCCTTGAAGCGTTTTAATAACGAAATTGCTACATAACAATTGATTGAATTTGATAAGAATCATTTTTAGTAAATATTAACGAGACATAAATAGGATAAAATAAAGAATATCGTAAAAAAGTTATCTACCTAAAATAAGTAAAGTTATATTTGCACTGTTTTTTGGCTATCAGCCTTATAAGTTATAACGAAATGAAATAATACAATTATCGGGCAAATTTTAAGAATTTAACTTCAATATTAATCAAAATTTTTATTATTTCGCAAATTTTTCACAAATGTTGTTAAAGCTGCAGTGTTACTGTGTGTATATCGTTGGTGTATCAGATACCTGTGGGATCTTAGTACGATTAAATGTTTAAAAATGCCAGAAATATAATGTAATAAGCAAATAAAATTTAAATTTAAGCAACAAAAACCCGTTGATGCTAAATTAACTTTCACTCAAGCAGTTGCAGAACTTAAGAAAAAACTGTATTTTTCATGACTTATAGTATAAATTATTTCACTATTATTAATTTCGCGTAAAAACTATTTTAAAATGAAATGTGTTTTCTTAAGATTTTATTAATAAAGCACTACTTATAAAATGAACGTTTAAACGAAGAATGATAATCGCATTATTACACATTTTTTTAAGATTATGAGTAAATGTTTTTTATTTCAAGATAGTGCTAATTATTCATCACAATAATATTTTGAATACTAAAAAAATAATGAATTTTTAATTACAGAGTGACAGCTAGATAACGATAGCTCTAATACGAGGATCGCATCAATTATTTTTTACCAATAAACATTTAAATTGGATCAATTATACTTAAAATTTCATATTCACTTTAATACGTTGTTTCTCAATTTTTTGATAAATAATCAAATGCGTAAAACATGGAAGACCAAAGAGTAGAAACTTTCATTATTTTACACGCAATTTGGAAAGCTAAATAATTATCTTTTGATAATATAATGTTCGTAAAAGCATCATATTATTAAAGATATATCGACGATCGATACCATTTCAATTTCTTACACAGTAAATATTTTAGTATTTTTTTTTATTATAATTATTGATATCTTCAAAGGAGAACTATTGTGTATTTTGCTGGATATCGCACTACTCGAGTCGATACTATTTCTTTATTTCACATTTTGTTTGTTTTCACGCTTACACGCAATCCTGAAATGGCACCGACAATCGTCAAATAATATCGATCGCGTTTGTAGATTTTTCACGAATTTTTAATCCCGCTACAGATGTGAGTTTAATTACGATACTGACCAAAACAATGAAAGCCACTGCTCGTAGGAGCAAGACCGATCGAGCACGAGCACATTCGTGCAATCGCGAGAGTAAACTTGGATTCAATCGAAGTTCAAGCGGTGTTCTGTTTTCATTCCCATTTGAAAATAGTAATCGATATTGGGTTCGTGTGCTGCGAAGGAGACTTTAATAATACGCCGGTCGAATTTTCCAAGAGGTGACGCGTCGAACCCGAGGGACTCGCGCGCTCTGCGTAACTTCGTAAGTTTGTAAACTAATACTCGGCGACGAAAAAAGGGACGGGAATCCGGCCTCCGTGCGACCGAAGCTTCGTCTCATTAGACATTAGACTCGAAGCATTTGCTTGCGCGCACTCGGCTTTGTCTTGCGTTACATCCCCTCGCGCACAGACCGCAAGACGATCATTCGACCTCGGGAGGTCTCGGTGCGAAACAAGAGAGATAAGCCGAGAGCGAGCGCACGCAGAGTCTTAAATTATTTAGCGAATTCGATTGGGCGCGCGCAATAATCAACAGGTAGAGGAGAGTCGCGAGCGGCCGATGGACGGCGATTTAGTGCGACGCGACGACGCGGCGACGGAGGAGAGGAGAACTGGCCGGGAGGACAGGTGTCGCGGCCTTGAGGCCTGCCGCCGATGCCGATAACGCCTCGATGCTCGGGAGAGCAGTCAGTGGTGCGCGGCTGGTGTCAAAGACTGCATTCCGAACATCTGCCCGAAAAGACGCGCCAGTCGTCTTTGATCGGGTGAGCGAGATCGGGCTCCGAAGCGGCTTCGTCGTTCACTCGGCCGTGACGCGGGCAGCGGATTCCTCGCTCGCGACAGATGCTGCTAACTAGCAACCTCCTGCTGCCGCCGCCGCCGCCGCCGCCGCTGCTGCCGCTGCTGCTGCTGCTGATAATCGGTGTTCAAACACGAGAGCCTGCTCGGCGCAATTACTCGTAAGTACAGACTCGTTTATCGCCCCGATTATCCGAGTTTCCCAGCGTTTCCCAGCGTTTATCTAAGCCTCGAGCTGGGGCTCGGCACACATCGGCGCTTATCGTCCGCATTAATAAATTCACTTTATTGCCAAATTAACGCTAGCGGAGCTGATAAGGGAGGCACGAGATGTTTTTCGCCGTTTTCGCAACTTGGGCCTCGTTTCGGGAAGCGCGTTCATTCGCGCGAACGACAGCGAGCTAATTCGACAATTGTTATCGCATTTCTTCCGAACAGCTTGGCTTTATTGACGATTATTTTATGTTCCGCTCAACGTTGTGGGGGCCACGAGTAGCAAACCTGACACGCGTATTCCACTTTTCCTCAAAGGCTCGTAATTTTTCAACAACACAACTAACGTACAACGTATCTTTCTACGTGATTTTCACAGGAGAGACTCACATTTTTTAGCGCCTCACGTAATCCTCTATCAAATTCTTGCTACGAACTTAGTCGCAAACAGCAAGCAAATTATCGGCAACTATTCTTATTCCTCGAGCACTTTTCCAGCTTCACTTTTTAAATAAAATGTTGGCTTGCTTAATACATTGAAATAGCTACGGCGACGTTTTAACAGAAGCTCTCACTGCTAGACCGGTGCGTGATTCATTATTCATTTGAACGTAACGCGCTCATGGTAATAGACTTAATAAAAAACAACTTTATTAGCTACGTAGCTGGGAATGCCGCGCTCTTCGCGTCTTGTTTTGACGCACGGATTTACTAAATGGTAGAAGCGAGTGCGTAATATAGTTGTGTTCGATTAGGCAAACACGTGGGCAAAACACAAGCAAGCAGTTGAAAAATGTCATTGAATATTAAGTTGATAACGAAGAGATTGTCGCGTTATTTATATGGATCCGCTGAAAATGCATTGTTCGATAAGCTTTGAATAATTGATAGGACTGTTTTACCTACCGAATCATCAATTGACTTTAGTAAAAAAAGCAAAAAGTTTATAATTTATGCGAAACCTAGATTCGCGTGCTCTCAATTTGTAGTCGAGTTTTTTTACTCTTGCTTTATTGGATTAAGGCGCGAAGCGTAATCTTGAGGCAAAGAGAAATTTGCGCAGCCCTTAGTGCTTAGAATTTCGTTTGAAAAGTAAGCGTTTTACTGGAACAATTGTTCATCAAGGCATCGAAGACGTTATTCTCTTTGATATAAGCAAATAAGGATAGATAAAAACCGAGATAAAATATGACGTAATTAAATACTTGTGTAAGAGACATAATCCAGATATATAATGTGATTTATATTTTCGTTGAAGTTGTGCCTCAACTTATATTTTTGTATGCATGTAATAAAAAGCAACCTCGCGTAGATGGTAATTCTCCTTGAAAATATCGCTAGAGACGCCGAAGCACGTGAATTCGACAAAAAAATTAAAGAACTAGGTACGTCAAAGTTTTCAAGTTAATTACAATTCTTGTAGCTATTCCATTGTAACTAATTTTTTATTATACAAGAGTAAATATGCATATTATAAATTCCCACATTATTATTACGTCGTTGTCGTGCGGTTGAACGAAATGGCTTACTCGAGCGCTCGTCCCGCCGAAGCTATAACATTTCGTAAGTTATATACATATGTATATATATATATATAAATATAAAGATGTATATGTATATTTAAATACTCACGGGTCGTTATATAGTTGCATAAATCTGATTATAAGGCAGTCAACGATAAATTGAATTTCACTTTATTGACGTCGGGACGTTGGAAACATCGCCACAGGTCACTTGGTAGTGACGTTAACGCGGAAACTAAGAAGAGCTTGATCTGTTTAATCATGTTCAATTGACGTCTTGGAATTCGCAATGGCTTTTCTATGTAATACGAAATTCGATTCAAATTCAATGTTTTCACGTGGAACATACTTGGAGTTTACGCTATTGGTCAAAGTGTAAGAATAATGAAAAAGCCTGCTCCGGTCAAAATGAAGTGAAGTGAGAAATCGCGTAAAATACTACTATTTGTGTTTAATCGATCTGTGATTATTTTTTTATTCGTGTAATGGTACAAATAGAATATATATTTCCGTTATGTTTAATAAAAACTTTTTTTTTAATAAAGTTCGATAAAAAGTGATAAAAATCTAAATGCCTTATGTAGAATCGAATGGTTGAGCTCTTTTCTTATCTGTTTTTCAGGAGTGAAAACTGATCAAATTGATATATACTGATATCGACAAAGCAATATTTAGCGATTGTTTCTACAAATTCAGTTATTCATTAGATGCTTCTACAACGACCTTATTCAACCATGTCTAAGACGTCGATTTACTGTTTGTTGGTTTTATTCATTTTTGGTAAGTTTTTTACGATGGGTTTTCATTAATTAAGCTATAAGTTTTTGTCAGTAATATAAGATTGTCTCGAATTTATCCCTAAAATGTCCATCCAGTAGCTAATAATTTCTTTAAGATTCATTTTAGTAAATTTTTGGTCCGAGCCTTTTTATCATCTATAGTGAGCTGAAAGTGTTTCATGACAAAATTTTCAAAAGTCAATTTGCGCATTTCGTTTTACAGAAAATCTAATCGTCCATGGATTGGTGAATGAAGAGACTATAAAGCAAAAGCCCAAACCAATAGCTGTCGAAATATTGCACGAAAAATTGCTCCCGAAGGAATCTGAACCAATTGCTGTATTATTGAACAACGACACAGATGTCATCGATACTGCGAAAAGCGCAAAGGTGTCAATTAAAAATAATGTTGCTACTCACAACACAAAAGGCAATAAAACAAGTGACCTTAAATTTAAGATGCAAAATACCACTACTAATGCTACTAATAATGCTACTACTTCCACCACTACCACTACTACCACTATTACTACTACTACTACTACTACAGTAGCGTACTCTGATAACATAGGTTTGTATGTCTCCGACTATATCAATTAATTAAGAAAAATTAATTTCCATTGTCTGCGCTCAGAAAAAAATTTTACATTTTTCTTGCGTGGCAACAATAATTTAATTTTATTTAGCATGCTTAATTAAGTTCTTATTTTAATATCATTCTACGTAAGTATTCAATTCCTTTTAACGAGCAATAAATTTCTTTTGTCAATGACAAAATATCATTTTCTATTTTAAATACCAGATTAGTACTTGTTTGCTATACATATAAGTTGATTTAAATTTACAATCGATGTAGCTTTTAAGTAAATCTTTTTTTTTCTGGTTAAGCAAAGAGGTATTATTCAAACTTTATTTTAATTTAAAATATAATTATGGACAAAAATTAATCTAGAAATTATATGTTACTATTATCAATAAGCCAACCTTTCATAACTGCTCTATTTACCTTACAGTTTTAGAAACCAAGGTCTTCTATATTCTAAAAGTAACATCTCTTTCTTTCAATATTCTCGCAACATTTTACATTTGAATTTCTTTGAAAAAATATGGTTATTAACAATTGTTGTTTTAAATAAATATGAGATTGAAAATAACTAAAAACAAATAATTACTTTAAAATTAAGAGTGTATTTTATAATTAATGGAACACGAATGATAGTTAATGAAATATATAAAAAAAAAAATTTATTTTAAACATTTTACTTTTTTATGAACAGGAATGAATTAAAAATTCACATCCGTTAAATATTACTAATATTTAAACGTTGAATTGTAATATAAAGTTCTTCAATAATATGTTTGTGTCTAAATATATATATATGACCACGATTATTTATTATTTAAAAGTAATATTATAATTACATTAATTTGATTTTTTAATTTAGTTAAAGACAAGACTGATGAAGTTAATATACATGATACCGAAAAAGGAGGATCTTCGAGTAAATCAAATGTAGTCACAGCTACAAACGGTACAACGATAACGAAACCAATGCCTGAAACTAATACCGCCAATGAAAATCGAACTGAGATTACTCTAAATACTGAAGGTAAAAGATCTTAAAAAAAAATGAAATCCATCGACTTTATTCATATAAAATATTTTAAATGATATAATAACTTTCAGAAACAACAATGGTGTCGGATCTTACAACTAATGATAGTAGTGAAAAGACATCAGTAATCTTCGTATCTTCATCGGAAATTTCCTCTACAAAGGATTCAACGACAAGTTTGAAACCAATTACAACAAAGGGAATCATCTCGACTGAGGAACCACAGGAGTCCGAAGTATCCGTCGAACAAAAACAAAACGAGAAAATGTCCTCGGGAATCATTGCACTTGTCATGGCCATCGTTTTTGCCATAGTCGTCATATTTATCTACGTTGGCCTTTTAGTTTGGCGACGTTATCTTGAGTAAGAACTTAAAACTAATGAATTTGATAAGTAATTATCGTCTTGTTGGTGTATATTTTGAGAAATCTTGCTAATTAAATTTACTCAAAGACCATTAAATCAATGGTCAATAAATGCTAGGCTATTATTTATAAATTTCATTTCTATTAATCAATAATAATCATAAAATAAATATGAAACAAAACTTTCTTTACATTAGCGTATTTAAAAAAGAAAATTTATCAATTACTTTTTAATCGTTTGTAAAAGCTGTTAGACTTTTTTATAAATTTTATTTAAAAAATATTGTCATTAAATACTATTGCCATATTTACCTAAATTATACTCATTACACAATAACTTATTCTAGTTTATTAATAATCGTTGTATGTAAACTTAATTAATAAAATTTAATGTTTTATAATTTTTATAGGTATCGCTACGGTAATCGTGAATTACTAGTAAACGATTTAGAATTTGATACAAATGATCTGCGTCATTTCGAGGTAATTTTTTATTTAAATAAGTTTAAGTAACGATAACTTTTTTAATATCTATAAATGTACCTGTGATTATTTTCAGCTCTAATTTTATATACTATGGATTTATCAACTTGGAAGCAGATAAAGGCCACTAACAAACTGATTTTTCTGTGATACTATAAGCGACTTATTTGTATACCCGTGTAGGTCCTACTAACGTCGCAATAGCATATTTTAATTATTTCAACAAATTATATTTTTTATTGCAACGTAATAGACAAGAAGTAATTAATAAAAGCCCCTCATATTAGTAGATTATTTTTATGATTAAATTAAAATACACAGTAATGAATATTAATAGCATAATACACGAATTATTTCTTAAAATAAGTATTGTTACTCCATGAAGAAAACTTAATTTAAGTCTCATCGTAAGTACATATAATTTAAAATATTATAAATAGGAAAATATAAGTGTACTCGTTTTTGTGTGTAAATTCTGCAAAATTTTTATGGAAAGTATACAACCAATAATTACAAATTATATTTAAAAATAATCAATCATTTACATAAATGATTATAACAGATTATAAAATATATAATTGAGCACATTTTTACTTTATTCAACTGTTAATCCAAATCACTAGCTACTTTCTAATGTAAAAATAAAAAATTTTGTTTACACATGTATAAAATTAATTTAAAAAATACAATTTTTCATAATTTTATAAACAATGATTATTAAAATTTGCCTCGTCTTGGATTATTTAATAAAAATATAAATGTTTATACAATTCCATGCCTATTTAATGTATTGAATATAAATCCCGATAAACTATGAAAGTTTGGTAACAAGGTGATGAGTTTACAAACATCGTTAATTATTATTATTAAATATAACTTAAAATTTAATTATTTTTATTAATAACAAGGGGACCTAAATTATCGTTGTTATCAGCATTATGTTTCGCATGAGAACCATCACAGTAAGGCCACTGTAAATAAAACCAAATCATTTACTTTAATATTGAAAATAGAAATACAGATGATTATAATAATTGTCAATATTAATATATAAGCGATAAAACATTGGCTGCATATAGAAAAGTATTTTCTTATAATTTATTAAAAAAACTTTTAATTTATAATTAATTCAGTTTTAGCTTACAATAGATTATAAATTGAATAATGGGATGTTAGTAATAAATAAAATAAATATAATATTAAAATTAATTTAGCTAATTTTATATATAATGGTTGCTTATTTTAAAGTTTAAAATAATATATTTAAAATCACCTTAATACAAATGCACATACATAAATATTTATTTAACAACTAGAAATAACTACGATATATTTTTTATTGCTTTATTGTAAAATTAAATTTTTGTACTAATTATTATGTATTTAATATACAACTAAAAAATTGGTACCTGTTCTTTAAAGAAATAGTTTTCTAACAGTGATTCAAATAAGCTTGTTGCTTAAAATTATTTTTACTCACATTTTTGGTTCTCCAACAACGACAGAAGGCAGCGTTTTCAGTTATATTTTCAATGTCTATTACATTAACAACTTTACTACTTGATTGCTCTATTGAGCAATTAACTCTTCCACAGGTCTGTAAAGATTATTTAATTAGAATCAAAGATAGTAAATTAAACATTATTCTATTTCTACATGTCATCACTGTGCAATAACTGGATTTGATACAGGAATTATTTAAATATACAAAAAGACATTAGAATTTTCATTTTTTTGTAATAGCTACTTACTCTTTTTCTAGCTTTTGGGCAAAAAGCCAGGTAGGACATGTAACCGAGCCCTGCTAATGCAGCAGTGGGTGGAATTAAAGAAAGCCAGTCTCTTACTAAAAAGAAATGAGATTAGCTATTATTAATCCGACATTAATAATTATTGTTTACACGTTAAGTTAATAAAATTATTCAACCTTGTTTTTAAATCAATGAATATCAGAAAAAATTTCATTAAAAACGTGATGTCAGTCAAGAAAATTAATGGTAATTATTTGTTCATATATATAAAATATTTACCTCCTAGCCGAAACCATCCTCCGATAGAGTTTGGAATTGGTAAATTAGATAAATAAGTTGGAACAGATACCTTGACGAGATATGCGATAGGCTCCATATTTACCGTTTGTAACTGCAAGATCAAATGAACAACTAAAACAAAAAGTTCTGTTTAAAGAAAAAATATTAAAATACTTTGCAAATGTAATTGTAGATTACGTAAATATTTGGATAATGACTTGACTTAAATTTACTGTTTGACAGAATATAAAATTTATTATAAATTAAAAAGATAAAATTAAAAAAATAAATACTTATTTTGATTTCATTTATATGATTTTATTCATATGTTCAAAAGAAATTGTTAAAAATTGAATTTGTGTAAATGTTGCTATTTTCTGTTATATTAACCATTACAAAAATTACATAAAAAAATATTGGATTCACTGTGAACAGTGTCCCCAAAACAATGCAAACCAATATAAATCGATAAATTATAATTAAATTATCAGTTATACCCAAGAGCAGCTCAAAATTTTACTTAGCGGTAAAATATTGTATATTAAAAATTTTAATCAAAAGATTGTAGTTACCCTGAATTCCGTACAACCTGTACTCGCCGCTATAGACTCTCAATGTG
This sequence comes from Platyscapa corneri, assembly GCA_018907185.1. NCBI lineage: Eukaryota > Metazoa > Arthropoda > Insecta > Hymenoptera > Agaonidae > Platyscapa > Platyscapa corneri. Next base: position 2,278,615 of record JACCHW010000023.1, on the reverse strand, counting down.
TAGAGTAGTAAAAAGGACAAAATGAATAGAACGATAGAATCGCCGCGACAGCTTATCATGTGATTCGTTCTTCTTGATCCGTTAATTATTATCATAGAGTATTGTTTTTAAATTCTTTTATAAATTATAAAATGTCGTTTAAAGTAATAACATTTGATATTTGACTATTTTCATTCATGTATATAGTTTCTGTAAACAACTAATAAAATGGAATGTAAATAATATCTATATATAATATATATAAATAAATAAAATATATTTATATTTATAATTATAATCAATTTAATAAGACTATAATTTAAAAAAAGAAACGAATAATTATTCATTCATTATCAGCCATTCAGAACTTATTTCCGTGATATATATGTTACTACATTTCGACAAAATTATTAGTAATTTGTAAGTAAATAATTTCAATGTTTGTAATTTAAAACGTAAAATATTATATAAATGTTTTTCTGGAATATTATAAATATTTGAAAATTAATTTGATTTGATTTATATCATTTGTAAAGTTGTGAACAAAATATTATATAATTATTTTGAATTATAATTAATTATAACAGATTATGCTGTTTCTATGGTGTATAGTACTTGCAAAGCTAATGCTTAAGTTGTAAAATATTTTTTATTCTGTAATTATGAGGATACATAAATAATTCGATTGTCTTAATACTTTTAATACCGTTGTATTTTTTAAACTATTGTCAGTCTGCTTTTCTAATTATTATATTGAAAAAATAAATATATTGAGCCAAGAATTATAGTAATAGACATTTGACATAGTATATTTCTAAATTATATGCTAAATGGTAAAAATATAATTAAAATTAAATTATTATTTGACAAAAAGTTACATATAGATTTTAAATATTATGATACAATAAAATATATTAATTTTAAAAAACTAATACCAAATGTAAATTTGTTAAAAGATATATTTTAACAGAAATTGTATAACTTTTTGTACCATTAAGATATTAAGGAATCTATTAGCAAAGAAAGAAAAGCAAAAAATTTTAAAATTGGTATGTTTATTTAATTTTTTATTTAAAGGAAAAAAATTATTAGCTTAATTTCTTTCTTCATTTCGAAGGTATGTTTTTCTTCATACATAATCTAATTTAGAAATTAAAATTGTTTCAACTATTTTATAACAAATATTCTGAAAAAACTCTAATTTTCTTCTCTACAATGAAACATAGCTTTTCCTTTATAAAAATGTATTATTTATACTATTTATATAATATCTATTATAACACTATCTGTGTCATATCTTTCGTAATACTATTTGTGTAATATATATTCTTTTCGGGAAAATTATTTTCTTTCTGAGATACATTACTAAATATACTATAAAATCTTGTTTATAGATATTATTGTGTTTCGCAAATGTTTTATTTGAATTAGAAAACTAGAAAAATTTTAATCTTTATTTTAATGGTAAAATGTTATTTTAATTTACTTAACTTATTAGTTATTTTTAACATCTTTTTAATTTGCGAGTATATTATAATTTTTAAAAATTATAATTAACATTTAAAACAAATTCTAATTTTTTATTATATATAAGATTGCATAAACAATATAAATTAAATGATATTAATATTATTTTGTACTTGTAACGAGGATATCTAATTAATACACTTAGTTTACATTGAAGAAAATTTTATAATTTAAAATAAATAAAAGTATTAGTTTTTTGTATTATTATTATTATTATTATTATTATTATTATTATTATGAAATGAAAAGTGATAATGTTCTTTATTATATAAATACAGTATACAAAAGTGTCATAAATTAATACGAAACTAAATCAATTTCGATTTATTTTTTATATAAATTTGTTTCATTTATTTATTAATTGTTACAAAATTTTAAGATATCCTATAAAAAAATGCTTATTGGTCGTATAAAATGATCAATCGATAAGAAATTATACAAACATTTATTATTTTTTATTTATTAAAATATATTTTTTAAATAATGTATCCAAAGCTATGTTTGTTTACTTAATTAAAAATTAGATTTAATTTTTTTATTGTGCAAAATAAAAAGTGGTAAATAATAATATATTTATCATAATGGCAGTAATACAGGATTTTTTAAAAGGGTAATACTTGCATTCTTCTAAGAAGTCTTATAATATAATTTTTACCTTGCCAGAAATTTTAATATCAATAAGTGGTTCGAAATTAAATTACTGTTTTTTGCATGTTAAAAAAAAAAATGTACCAGTTACAAAGCATAAATTTAATATTTAACGATGTAAATTAAACAATTAAACAATAAATTTTGATTAAAAAACCATAAACTTATATTAAAAACTTTTTTCTGTGAATAAATTTAACATGATTAAAAAGAGGATAAGAATAATGAATAAAACTACAATCACAAACAAGATAAAAAGATAATTTATAAGCATACCACTGATATTAGAGTATTGTTTTAATTATAAGAATTATATTATTTTATTATGGTAGAAAAAATGAATATATATTGAACATCAAGATATTATAAGTGAAATAGATAATTTAATGCATGAATTTATAAATTTTGTGTTGACTGATAATATAAAGTTTGAATATTATTAAATAAAATAAAATATTATTGCATATAAGCCTTTTTAGTTCATATCATTTACACAAATAAATAATTTAAATACGTTAATTGATACTCTAGTAATTTTAAAACAAAATCCCCAAATTCACTAAAAGTACTATAATTAATTTCTTATATAAATTAAGTTTATAAAACTATTGACAGGATTCAAATACATAATATTGAAAACAATATTTAAGGCAATAATTTTATACAATAAAAAAAAAATACATGTATATATTTACTTTAATCAGTAGTATATTTAAAATAATAAAATATATTAATAAATTTTATATAAAATAATAATTTTTTTTATTATTATCTTTTTTATTATATTTATATATATATATTTATCAAAAGATACATTTTTCCATTTATTTTCTTTTATAAATGTACAAGAAGTTTATACATTTTATTTAGAATTGTATAAAATTGTAACCTATAATGAATTAGTGCACGTTTATTCTGCGCATGCTCAGAATTATTGATATATTAATTTACGTTCAATAAGTTCTTCCGCTGAATGACAGTATGAAAAAATGTGGTTCCTCTGAATTTTATTTGAAACAATTCATAAAACTCCTCAACATATTTTGAAAAGTACTTTCATTAGGAACATATCTATCAATTAATAAAAAATATCTTTTGAATCTCCGTATACGTAATTTTTATATAAATACAGCAAATATTTTTTAAACTAATAAATTAATTTAAAAATTCATCTGCTATGTGAATTTAAACACATATCATGTAAATTATTATCAACTATAAAAATAAAAAAAAATTTTTCATCTTCATAAAAGCTGTGGGAATTAAAAATTACCAATTATTTTTTGAAAAATAACATTGAAGAGAAATACTTATTTATATAATTTAAAAATAGGTGCTTCTCAAAAATTGTTTTTAGGTAAGCCACTGCATTGGCTTTGAGTGAAGATTAATTATGTTGAATATTTATATGTAATTAGTCTTCTCTTTATTTGCATACATAATTATAACCTATACATACTAAACACGAAAACTGTAAACATAATATTTCGCATCTTAACTCGGACTCGTATGATACATAATCGTCGAATAAAAGTTTTTGTCATTTAAGATTTCATTTATTACTCTATACACAATGTTTAAAATGAATAATTAAATCATATATAGTTAAACTTCATTTACGTGAATTTGTCGCTTCATGACAAAGTAAGCGACCGGCATTACAAAGTGCGATCACATGACTAGCCTTTGCGGTAATTTCGTCGTTCTATTTTTTCTGTTAAATTCCGGAGTCTCCGCCACTGTCGCGTTACCTTGGAGTTGGAAAAAGCCGGTCATGAGGACCGGCCGACTCGAGGAGTCGAGGCTGGCGCTCGTGACGGTCGCGGGATGAACGACCGTCTCCCTCGGTCCTTGCAGGTGGCGCCATCGCCGCACGGCAACATCATCCGCCGATCGCGCGCCGCTCGCACTTCCCAACGGAGCATCGAACAGTCGTCGGCGCCTAGCGCCATGGCACGTTCCTCTGACGGTAGCGATCATTGCGAGTGATAGCGATAAATTCTCAACGAATCGCGAGCGAACGTGGCCGAACTCCTCAGGGAGCGGTGCGAGAAGAGAGGAGAGGAGGGCAACGAGTACTCGGGTCTTGGTCGCCGCAGTCGTTGAGCGGTCGCCGTAGCGCGTGGAGACGCTTTCAAACACGTCTGTTTACGCTTATGCCCCTCGCGTTCGAGGCAAGGGGTCACCAATCGTCGCGAGTGTGTGCACGCGGACGTGGAAACAGCAGTAGCAGATATTATCTCTTTATCCCAGACAACGCTTACATTCACCTCGTGGAAGAGATTCAAACGGTAGAGATGCGAAAGGCCGAGATTGGCATTGGTGGCGGCTCGCTGACGGGCCGTCCTGGGAGCCGGTGGCCTTTCATCCAGGAAGCGGCCTGCCAGTGACTCGGGACGGCGCCAGGAGCAGCCGAGCCCGTCTTTCCTGCGGCGCTCGCGCTGAAAGGGAGAGCGCGCGCGCCGCCTCCTTCTGACCTTCTCTCCAGTGCACTCGAGTGTACTTCGTCTCTTGCGCTTGCCGACGGTCGACGGAGAAAGGAGCGAGAAAGAGAGAGAGAGAGAGAGAGAGAGAGAGAAAGAAAGAAATAAAGAAAGAGGAGAGAAGAGAAGAGGCGTCCTCCTCCCGAGTCCTTGCGCGCGTCCACCGGTCCACGCATAAACTAGCACACGCAGGCGTGTCCTCTTCGCGCACACAAGCGCCCAGTGCTTTTTCCTCTCGCCCGGGGGCCTTTCTCGGGGCGCGCGCGCGTCGTGCGGACTGAGACGGGGCCCACGCTCGAATGACAGTGTTGTGTGAGAGATCGATGTGTAAGCTGTGAGAGAGCGAGGATCATGGCCGAGGAGCTGCTGGTTACATTAAACCGTAGCGACTCCACGGGCTTCGGCTTCTCGCTGCTCGGCACCGCCGGGCTGCCGCACGTCATCTACGACATCATCGAGAACTCGCCCGCGGCCGACAGTGGCAAGGTAAGCGCTCTCACCCACCCTCTTCTTTGCTCTCTCCCTCTAGCGCGACTTTGGCACGCGCCCTTCGCATTGGGGGCGAAACCAAGCTTTTTGATTATTTGCGCGCGCGAATGAAAAGACCACCAGCCGGTATCGACCCGCCTCCCGTTTATATCGCACCTAATACGCGGAACATGCTATTTCTAGCTTTTCACTGTTTTGCTCGGGTGCACTCCGCGAAAAGTGCTGATTATTTAATGCCGTGCCACTGACGCGCACCCGTGATGATTTTCCAATTAAGAGTGGGACGTGCCGCGGCTCGTTTGGTGCAGCGGACAAGAGTTGTTTTTTAACGAAAGATCAGAAGGCACGCCATAGCGCAGCGATTTTTATTTGCAATTGTAACTATTTATAAACGGTATATCTTTTTCGCTGATACTTTGAACGCGGTACGAATTGGATTCCGCGATGGATTCATTCCGAATTCAGACGTGTTTCATTTATTTCGACGTTCAAGCGGTGCGTTTCCTTGTGTTTTTTTTTTAACCCGCTCCGCACGCTCGAGATAAACAGGTTATGTTTCATACGCGGCTGCAGATTGTTTGATTGCATATCACTCGCTATTGCTCCGCGTATAATTTTCTATTTCGGAATTTCAAAATGTCTCGCATATTCAGTAGCGTCCGACCGTCTTCAGGACATCTCTCTCTTATCCTTGCCTGCCTCTTTACTTTGTTTCTCAACTCTTTTTGTTTCGGCCCAATGGTTCGATCTTTTACCCGTTTTGTTTCTTTTTTAAAATTTCTTCGCATACTTCCTGAGCTGTGGCTAACCGTCGACCCTCGCTTCTTCGAGATCTTTCTTTCGTACAGACCAGAAAGTATGTTGCCGTTTTTTATTGCGTACTCTAATGTCGGGTCGAATTTTATTCGTATAAAACCACCTTTCGGTTTATTCATACCCGGATGGATCGTTCTTACAATAGTTCTCGGAAATTTCGAATTTTCCTTTTTTTACATTTGCATATTTCCTCTCTGATTTATTAATCTCGTGGATTAAGGTACAGTTGTGCATTAAGATGTGTCACAATTTTTTTCGTCAAAGCGAATTATTTATTGATTATTACAATAATTTATTTGATTTTACGATTACAACTATTCTTATCTGCACAATGTTGCGAACCTTGGTACGTATCGTTTAATCGTGACTCAACGACATTATTATTATTAAAACATTCGTTGTATCATTATTATTCATGCTCACTGAAAATATTTCACCAATTCTACTCTTTGCTATCAGTAATTACTTTTTTTGATCGAGGAGTTACAAGTCCTTCAATCATAAGATTTTATTATTATTATTGTTATTGTTACTGCTATTATTATTATTATTATTATTATTACTACTACTTACTATATACTACGTACTACTACTACTACTATTGTTGTTGTTGTTGTTGTTGTTGTTGTTAAAATACACTTTTTCTTATCACTATCCGGTGCACCCACTCGCTTTTAGTACATATCGGATTCGCGATTTACAATACTGATTCTGATACAGCCCGACTTTATTAAACTCTTTTTATGAATGAAACATACATGAATTAACGAATGTGTAAATGAAATACATTTGCAAGATCTCTTATCGCGTATTTGGACATATTTGAACGTCCTTTAGCCACGATTCAATTCAATAATATCACCTTTCTCGCCTCTCGCCGCGGTCTTTATTTACATCTATAATTTTTGTACAAGTCACGAATAGTTCCTTACCGCATCTCCCTGCGCCCATCCTCTCTTTATTGGTATTTTTACGCTGATTGGCTCGACTGATTTTCTCTCTCTCTCTCTCTCCAACGGCATTTTTCACACGTAAATACTTTTGCGGCTAAGATCTTTTCCGCTATTTTGTTTATTTCACTCTCGAGACTAGAGTCGTTATCGTGCACGCATAACACGTAGGTAGCAGCGAAACAGCCTTCAAGACAGAACCACATTAACTTAACATCCCCTCGATGTATCGGACTGTTTTCGCTGCTCAAAGGCTTTACTTATCTTACGAAATTTTATGGCCTCCATAAATTTGAAGATTTCATCAGACACGCACAATTATTAAAGAGATCTCGGCGTCAAACGCTCCTTGACTCTCTTCACAATGGGTATCGTAGTGCAAGTCTTAAAATAGTGTTCGATTTTCCGCAGAGACCGTGCGTTGAGGCGCATAATGACGTGGAAGCGAGAGCGCGTACAAAGAAAGTGCGCCAGTGCGCTGGTTTGCGGTGAAAGCACGACAAATTATAGGCTCGACGACACGTACATCGCCAATAATTTTCTGCAGCTTCGCGTACCCGTACCCGTCTAACTAAGTAGGCATAACGAAAAGTAGAGCCGCGCTTTTTGACAGGAGCGCTAGAGGACGGGTGCCGGTCGGGGTGAGATCGGGGGGGGGGAGGTCAAGCCAGTCGATCGTTGGTTCGTTCGCTCGACGGGCCTTGCAGGATCACTTACTTTCGCGATCGCTTGCCCAACATTTATTATGCCGCCCAATTGATGCAACGGTTGCGTAAACTTTATGTAGGTCGCAGGACGGAATCATGGGCGAGTCAAGTCATCGTCGCATTATAAAAAATGTAAAAAAAAGCAAAAAAAATGCAAAGCTGTGAAAGCGGCGCGCACGTAAAACCTCAGGGACCGGGGGAATACTCGTGGCGGACACATTGCGTAACAGCGCTAAGGACTTAAAGACCGCGCCCTCCGAACTGCGATGGACTAATTATTATTCGGCGGCAGCGATCGATTCTTTCTTATAATCTCGGCGGAGCTAATTGAGCTCCTCGTCGTCGTTGTTCGGGCGCCGCTGCGCGCGATAAGTTGTAATTGTAATACGCAATCGAGTACAAAATAACGCTAATCGACTCGGTCAGTCCGGACTATTGGCACAATTTGACACCGGAGAGTCGAGGGTGTCGCGTTCGACCCTTGGACGGCATTATTGGTGAAACGCGTTGAAAGACGCAGCCATCAATGCCATCCGCAATCGGTTTACGTTTCAAAGCGAACGAGCGCTTTGTCACCGCGATTGAATTCGGGTAATTGAATTTTCGAGCGCGCAAGTGCCCCCGTCCCTTTCTCTGGACTACAAACGCGCGCTCCTCGAGCATTTAAAAGTTTCGCGTCCGCGGAGGCCGGGACTTTGCGCAGCTTTAATAAGCCGAGGATCGCGATCGCAGCGCTTGGTGTGCTCTTCGTCGTCATCCTGTGTGTGCCCGTCACTCCAAACGCGCTCGGCCAAGTGCTCCGCAGGTATGCGCAGGTAGGGCGAGGCTGGATTTCGGCCAGCCTTCTCTCTTTGACGAGTCCTCGAAGGAGAGCTTGAATCCGAGAGGCGCGAGAGAGCGAACGGGAGGAGGGCGACTTTAAATACTACTTATAATCGCTCTTTTGGCGGTGCGCACCGACGCGAAAAATGAACTCGGGCAGGAATTTGGTCGCGCACGAAGCCCCCGCAGCGCAGGAGACGATACGGGCCCTGAATTCAAAAAATGTCGAGGCTGCGCTTCTCGGATGTTTGTAAAGAGACCCGTCGCAGCTCGGCTCGGTATCATTGACGCGCGCCGCCTCGGCTGCGACGCGAGGAATCGCATTCGCCACGTCCTTGGGGAAAGGCGAGTTCGTGGCCTTGTCGGCTTTTGGTGCACTTTCTGTTCCACATTTACGCGTATATATAAATCCAGCGGGAGAATGTGTCGCGGAGCACGTGCGTGAGCGAGCCTTTTTCTCGTAGCCGCGCGCCGGCACATATTAGGCAATCCTGGCTTGCGCTCTCTCGCTCTCCGGGCGGCAGCAGCAGTAGCAGCACCGAAACATGTGTCGGGCCTGGGCGTCTGTGGATTACTCGCGGCCGACATCGAATATCGTCGCTTCTTTCATGTTTCGTGGCGCGGCGGGCGGGGGGGGGATTGACCGTCAGTTTCGGCGGTGTCTCGCGCACGCGATCTTCTCAGCGACGCCTCGGATTCCAACGACCGAGATTTGTTTGGCTCCGGCAGAAATACGCCCCTGCGATCCGATTCAAAACAAATAATTTGCTGCAAATCTTATTAGAAACCATCGCGCTCGGAGTATTAAAGCCGGATTGAGCTCCACTTGGTTAAATTATTGTTCTTCGAGTGCTTTAGTGATTAAAAAAGTAATAACTGTAGGCGCTTCAGTTTTACATTGTGGGAACTCACAGCGTAAGCTTCCATATAAGATTTTGTTATTGAGTGATTCGTCCGTGACATCAAAAGCACATTTTAATGAATTATCATACATAAAGGCGTAAAAATAGCTTTTAAATGTAAGCGCACATTTTCAATATTTTATAGCGAAACTGAAGCGTTTCAAGCTTATAACGTGAAAGGAGAGAAAAGTCGTAATACGCAACCAGCTAATGCAATTTTATGCAGATGATAAAAGTTGTTACTCTTATTTTATTCCCATGTTGGTGCATTTTGCATCGCCATCTTAACCAGTCGCTTCGTGTTCTTTACGTCGGATTTTATTAATAAATTTAAATCATTGTAAACTTTAATAATTTTTGATTTTATAACAATATCGATTTCATAAGCAAGTTTTTTGTGCTAAAATGGACAGACGTAATTATAAGTAATTCTAGGATTCTTTGAAACGCGTTAGAAAATATTAAAGCGTCAAAAAGCGGTTACAAATAACTGCGTTACTTTTGTCATGAAAATTATTTTAATGCGAGTACAATTCAAATTTCATTCGTAGGACTCACTGTGGACTGCTAATCAGACTTAACTTAGAATATATGAATAGCGTATGAACGTGTAAAATATTTTTCATATAAATACAAAATATATTAATTTCGTAATTTTAAATTCTTGCAGACGAATTAGGATATGAATAATTATGTAGTAGATTAATGTTGTACATCGATATTTTTAAATTTAATAGTCCGTTCACGATTATTTCAATGCCAGTGGTATTTTTCATCATTTTTCTAAAATATGTATTAGACCACGTTTTGGAAGTAAAAGAGAGAGAGAAGTTTAAATGATATTCGAGTTATGAACTTTTTTTCCTTGTCTGAAAATCTGCTTTGCATTATAAAAAAATTTTTTTACAGGTCGTGGTAAAAGAAGCGATATTTATTATAATTTATACCCACACCCGCGCGCACATAAACACATATATGTATAAGTAGTGTCTAATAAAACTAACGATCTCCAATATTTACGTTCATAACGGATTTTTGGTCTCATTCAATTAATGAATAAGCCAAGTGTTATACAAATTACACGTTCTCCATGTTCGTAATTATAACCGAGTTTGCTTGTGTGAGTCATTAAAAAATATGTTTCACGTTTAAACTATAAATAACTTAATCGTGATAATGATAATTAAGCTAATAATAAATTATCTAGTAATAAAGAAATTGTATATTAAATATCGCAAGATTGAATATATCAAGTGCTAAGACGTTGATCCTCTTAAATAATAGTGTTATTATTAAGCAATTATTTATACTTTTATTATTGTTTGAAGAAAAAGTAATTATACGAAGTAAGTGTACATTCATAGGTAATAACTATAAATTTTAGTTAAAAATTAGTTTTAGTGGCGAACAATTCTCAGAAGATTGAAACGATAGTTTGTTTATAATTCGTAAAAGCACGCTTCGAAGGATTAAACAGATATGTAGTTATAGAATGATGTGCTGAATATAATTTCAATTGATCTCACTTGGAATGACCGATAATGTTGTCGAGTATTATCTGTGTTTCTAAACTTACATATACAATAATTAAAGTAGAATAGTCGTTTTTCGCTGACGCCATTAATATTTTCAACAGTTTCCTTTTTTTGTACGAAGAGAAATTCCATTTCTTACATTAATCGTTATTTTAACTCAACGTAAAAATAGAGCAATATGGATTGACAATTTAATTTGTAGTACAAAATGAATAATGGCTAAATAACAATATGCAAAACGAGTGTTTAATTACGGTTAAAAATTCTTCTTTAAAAATTTAAAAATGATATATTGGGATAAGAAATATGTATAACTTTATAATTTACTTTTTTCTCGTAAAAATAAAAGCATAATTACATTTTCTTGGATATGATATCGTTAGTATTATATATAACTTTAATATATTCACTTCATTACGTAATAAAAGATACGTTAAATCGTGTATCAGCTTTTGTTGTTACAACAAGGAATTGTTAACAAACGTATGTACGAGATTAAGAATAAAGAATTTTACTTTCTAGAAATTTTCTTCCGGATCAAATTTGCTACGGACAGTGATTTCTAAAACGACACTCGAAAAACATGCGTTTCGGGTGTCACGCATCGATGATATTACGAAATACAATTCAAATGAAAGATTCGACATTTTTTATACAATTTTTTCTCATACGAATATTTTTTAACATTATTTTAAAGTTTTAAGGCAAACTGCTTATTTGGAAAATTAAAACCAAGATTTTTTCGTAAATGCAGAAGAAAATACTTAAATTTAATCGCAACTGGTGTTAAATTATTGTTGAAACGCATGTTAAAGACTTGGGTTCGATAAATTATGTTTATACATTATTTAATTTCCGAAATTTATTAAACTAATGCATTTGCCGAATGAATTTTTTATGAATATTTATATTTTATTATGAATGCGTATTGGAGAGATATTCGAACGAATTCCGTTAATACTTGTGCGCGGTATTTTTTAACTTTATTAGACATTTATGACGAGTTGAATTGTAATTGGCTACGTGAAATTTCTTTTAATAGTTCGAGTAAGTATTTTTCTGTCAATAACAATGCAATTCGACGTAATAGATACAATTCTTTTTTAAATTAAATTTTAATAATTTTGCGATAGAGTATTGGTATCTCCCCGAGTCCAAAGGCGGTTAATGAAATATGCGGCTTAATGCACTAGTGGGTCGAGCCAGAAAATCAATTTTGCTTAAGTTTTACGTCTTACCCTTTAAGAGTCGAAGTCGCACGAGTTATTTTAGTAGAAACATGCATTTCTCGTATTTATGGTTTGCGTAAAATTTTGAAATCACCTGCATTAGTTTACTTTCTCACGGCAGAATTAATAAAATTGAGCGTTAAACATAAATTTTCGAGAGAGAGAGAGAGTGTGTGTGTGTGTGTGTGTTGCAGAACGATACAATCGCAACAATGAATTCTGACTGCGAAGGAAAGTCGCATCTCGGTAACCAGATTAAATTAAATTTTTCCGCTAGCTACTCAGTGGGTGTACGTTATGATTTTAGCCAGACTCGACGAGGAGCCTCGTTTTTCAAAATTCTGCACTATAATAGCTTCTTTATCGCAATTGGTGGTGTGCGCTTTATACGAGTGCACTGTAATTAATAACAATTTTATCAAAATTGAAGCCGAGCTGGCGCCGCCACCCTTTAACGTAATTTATTTTTTCCCTTAACCTTTGATTCGTTTGATCGAATGATTGCATATTCTTCACTGTAAAAACTGAGAATCAAAGTTTATAACGAATATAGGCTACGTAATCTCCATTAAAGCGATCGCGCGAATATTTCAGAAAATTTCATTTTTTCCATGCACTCGTGTTAAAAGCTGAGAGGCGGCAAAACAAGCAATTAATAATATTTGGGCTAATATTTGTAGTAGCAAAGAAAAATTGTTATTTTACCATTCTCTATTTTTGTACGCTTATGCGCAATTATTGAAAAAGAAACCCAATATAATGGAACCTTACAAGCAGAACTTCGTGTAAGATAAGATAAGATAAGCTGGATAAACGATAAGGGTCGACTAGGCCTGACAAATGAAATGTACTCGGGTTTTTGGGGAAAAAATGAGTTGTATAACGGCTCGCATCGTTTGATTTTGACACGAAACACTTGTTAAATGATAATTTCATAAAACACGAGTATTGGCTATTAATTTTTGCATTATTTATCGCACGATATTTATGTGCTCACAATTTCAATAATTAGTGCCGCATAAACTGCGGACAGGGCAGTTGCGAAGAATGTAGCTTTGCCATTGTAAATTCGAGATTAACAATCGCTTATTATTAGCTCATCTTTCACACGCACACTATTGTTTTTTTAAAAGGCTTGCACTCTTTTATTTAGAACTTTTTGTCTTTGCTCGGAGTTAGACGTTAGATACTTTTGTTGCATCTTCTCAAAGTCGTGTGCACAGTCGAGATAATAACTTTAAGCAATTCAATACGTACATCTCATCCGCTTTCATCGCTTACATTTCCTGGTGCATTAGCTTGTCTGCGGAGAGAAGCAAACCTTTGTGCGATCACGGTTGAGCCAATAAAAAATTCGGCTATCTACACATAGGGTACACGAGCACATTCTTAAATCTCCCTCACAATGAGGTACTTTATAGTTTTATCGTTTATTTAGTTGTATAGGTTGTCAAAAAATAGGGCTGGAAAGAATGGTGGCTATAAAATTTCCTCGCAGAGCGAGATTGTGGTTCTCACCAGATTTGGTTGACTAATTTTTCATTTGCTTCTTCCTTATCGCTTTCTTCGTTACGATAAACCAATAAAATTGTTATTAATTTTGGCGAGTTATTCGAGTTAAATGCCGGATAATACAATTTTTATAATCTAATTATAGGCGAACGAACCGCGCAAAGAAGCGATTGTTTGAAATAAAATGTGGCTGCGAAACGAGGCTTGGCTCTCGAGCCCCCGGGCACTTTTATCGATTTTAATTTCGAGGATCCGATCCGCCTCTTATTTTCTCACTGTGATTTTACGCTCGCCCCGTGATGATAATAATAATAATAATAATAATAATAATAAAGTATCATAAAAATTTGTCTCGTCCAATTTTTTAGTTTACTACTAGTTTGGAGATCCGAAAGCAGACGTCGTGTTTTATTTCAAAATGATCGCTACAACGACAGAGTAATTTTCACCGAGTGCCCGCAAAAGCTAGATCAAGCGGAGAATTACTTTCCTGAAATCTGACTGGAGTCAAAATCATTTACGAAAGTCAAAACCAGTTAAAATGCGTTTAAGATTAATAGTACGGATAGTTCGGTTCGCCGAATGTTTTTTGCCCGGTAGGCGTAGGCTGAGAGCATCGACTGTCACATACAAATTTCTCCTTCTATAAATGAAGATTATAAAATAGTCGACGTAATATTCGGAAGCGAGTAATAAACAATGCATCAAGAGCATAAATGAATGTCCGCTTTTTTGAAGCGCAGAAGAGGTAAGGAGCGTCGGTTTACGAGGGGGAGAAGATCTTAAGGACGAGACTCTGCTTTTATTTGAAAAAGAAAATGAGAGCTGCAGTTTGCGCAGTTCCTTACCGAAAACTCCTTTACGCTAGTCGTCCTTCTAACTACGGCTCATTTCCTTCGGATAAGTTGACGCTTTTTTAGTGTCGCAACGCAGAAGAAGCGCAAAAATTACAATGCACGCTTCTTCAGATTTTCGCACAAGCGTCGACTTATTTTTGTTTCGGATTCTTTATTTGCGTAATAATTCAAGACTGTTTGTTGTTTGAGGAAAAATGCAGATCAGCTCGTGGATGGCAGCGAATGCGAATAAACGAGAGATTAAGTTGCGTGAAACAATAATTCTGTTGGAGTTATGCGACGGGGGCATGTGGGAGGAGGAATCGCCACTGGAACATCTGAGTAATCGAAATTTGTGGGCTTGCGACAAGTTAAAATTACTGTCGCGTTATAAATTTCTTTCCGATGGTCATCGCGTTTCGGTAGCCGTGAACTAAAATTGAATCGCCGTTGGGCGGTCAGGGGCCTCGTAAAGATGCTTGGGGACGTCGCATTGTAAAAAGGATAAATAAAAGTCGCTGCGTTTGCAATTCGTTGATCACGGCTGCAGTTGCGTTTCCCAGTTAACGCGTTAATGTCGAGGAATTGCCTTTGCATTAATTTAGCGAGTTACATAAGTAAGCGCTCAAAGAGTGATTAATAGGCAGCATTGGTGCTATGTATCGTATTGGTGTTCACGTTCGTTCCTTAACGATCGGCTTTAATTCGAAAACTGATAAATGACAAAAATATAGGTTGGTTTAATGTCACAACTGGCTTACGTTTGCAAATGACGCCTTTTAACGTTACGGAGAGCAAAGTTGACCGCGTCACGGGTTACGTGAAGAATGCGCGACAATTTTTCCACGCTCTCGAAAATAATTCCCGTGCCTCGCCGACTGCCGCCGGTGCTCGGGAAAAAGAACGGCGCAACACACGCGAGCGATCTACAGAAATAGCTTTGGAAAATATCTTGCCGGTTTTTCTTGCGTGCACGTCTTTAAACGCGAGCGGCCCCAAGCCGAGGAGAGCACGTACGCATGCTGACGCACTTAAAAAATTCAATGGGGCAGACCTACTTCTGTCGGCCTCGCGAGGCATCCGGACGAATCGCCGTCAATGGCGCCTCTATGAGGCCCGCGTACGGCGGGGGGAGGGCGACGGCAGCGGCAGCAGCAGCAGCAGCTTCGACGTCGCCGATAAAAATCAGACGGATCGAGAGGGACGAGAACGAGGGTTGGTTGCATTACACGTGTACGATAGACAGCCGAGACTCGTTCGTAAAACAGACTGCTATCTGCCTCAAGAGCCGGACTTTATGAGTCGTTTCTCTTCCGCCCGAGTCATGCCTCTCTTTCCCAAGGGACGCGGGGCTATTTGTCGTTCAGTCACTCTCCGAGGTGTAGCTGCCTCGAGAGCATGGGGAAAAAACGTTAACAACCTAGGAAATTTGCACGCTTGGGAATTCTTAGGTGGCTGCTTGTGAAATTTAAATAGAATGTGGGGGGGGCGAGGGAGGCTTGGGAGCTTTGGCTGTGCCCAGACTCTCCTTAAATTTAGAAAAAATCATAAACTCCCCGAGTACTTGATTACGGGTATTAGAAACGAACGGCCGAGTGAAATCGTTATTTCGAACGAAGCTTTTTTCACTCCGAGCTTGTACTCGTTTATTTCAATTCTTCGTTTACCGAAAAGTGCCCTTATTAGTTTCGATAATTAGGTTTGATAAGGATCGCCAGGAGAGTTATTTCGCTGAAGATTCCATTTTCAATATGATAAACATTTAAGCATCGGAATGCACGATCCCAATCGCTCGAGCATTTGCAAGATTATATTATTTTCAGGCTGCGCTCGAAAACTAAATTTCCCCGTTAATTTACTTATTAAAGATTAGCTTAGCCGCCTTAAATATTTAATATTAAACAATAAATATATTCGGATTATCTATGTTTGTTTGAATTGGAAAAGAATTCGGCGATTTTGAGAATCAGTCGCGGCGAATCTCTCGATGATTATTATTTGAAACGATCGAATCGTTAATAAATGCGGCAAATTAAAATAATTTTTAAGCGCGTAAGCTTTCGCCCCCTTGCTTGCGCAATCACGATGGACAAATCTCCTTTAGCCTGTCATTTTAGTGACCCCCTTTCTTAAACAGCTACATTATTTTAAACAAATTTAAAAAATTTTATACAATATAATCTTGTCTGTTTTCGAGTCGGAATTTAATAACGTTGCTATAAAGTATTGGTCTCTCTGTCCGATTCTGTGTAATTTAAATAAGATTACAGTTGGTTAAAAATAACCGAACACGCGCTCTTCCTTCTCAACGTGGTTACAGAATTTGGCTGCCTTTGTTTTTTATTCGAACAGCTTTTACCGTAAAATACGCTAAAATTAAAAAAAGATTTTTACTGCGACTATGCCTTGGAATTGTGTTAAATTTTAAAAAGCGTTTTCAAAGGAAAAGGAACATCGCTTCAACATTAAGGCCATGCACTACGGAAGTTTTAAACGTTTTTAAAAATAATTTCTTTATTAAATCTAAACATGACATCATCGTAGACTCGAAAAATTAGTTTGATGCGTGGTATACGCATTACAAAATTTTGCCTACAATCTTGCACAGTCAGCTATTCGCTTAAGTGCTTTCCATTATAGCGTAACTCGTAGAAATTTCACATTTTACTAACTCTTAAACGTAATAAAGTATTTAACAGTGAACCAGATATGGTTTTTATGCACGTTGACAAGCATCGATAAATTACAATAGTCCATATTTCTGTTTAACGTTCATGTCCTAATGTTTTTAAAAAGTTTATCTATATGGAAAATAAATTATAAAATTAGCAAACGTGTGTCATCTTTTTAAGTTAATTATTCGCCTTCATAAATTATTTCGTTTAATTTTTTTTTGTGGATTATCTTTTTTCATATTGTCTCCCATTCTTTGCAATTTTCAAAATATTCAACAAAAGTAATTTTATTTTTAAGGAAAACGTAAAAAAAGTGTCCTTGGATGTATGCACATGCGCGCGGGCACACACGTGTATGCATGTGTATTAATTAAATGTAAAAAATTCTGTATGGCTAGAGCTGTCCATTTTCTAGTAATAATATTTGTTGGTCTCTTCATCTGCCCGTCGGTCTCAATTTCTCTCTCTTTCTCTCTATACACGGGCGCGCGCGCGAGCAGGCACACACACATCTGCAGTAACGCGCGCACGTGCGTGTACACACGCGTATCCTCTTGGTCATTTTAAGATTCCTCACTGAATACATCGACACGCGTACATGAAATTTTCCGACACATAGTTTTAAAGAACTTGCCCTGTGCAATTCATCATTTGAAAATGACATTTTTCTCTTGAAGTAATTACTTTACATTGCGATCTACGAATTTCATGAATCAGATAAAAAAGTTAACTATGTAATCATTAATTGCTTGTTTCATGTACGATTACGTTGATTAATTAAATAAAAAATAACAATAATAAATTAATTGAAAAGTAAGAAAGTTCTATCCATGGATGTTTAATGTAATTCAAACTATTTATCTGAAACATTCGACAGATTAACAATTAAATATTTAACCCGAACAACAGATTGTTTTAAACATGAAAAAGAAAATTTTATTTTTTATTAATGGAATAGGAATAATCTTCGGCAGCACAAGGATTCTAATAATTTCAACTTTACTTTAAAATAGTATTTCTGAAAGTTTAATTATATGAGATATGAAAATTTCTAATTTTAAAAATTGTAACCTTTAATAATGTAATAACAGCAATTTTAGTAGTCTGTGTACAGTTGTCTTTTTTAAAAACAAGAATTTAAATAATTTTCCTGAATTATTTTGAGCACGAAAAATTATAACAGTTAAAATTATTTCTAAATATGGTATTTGACTACATGTGTATATAAAAAATTTATAAGATGAATTGATAACTGGAATAGAAAAAAAAATAATCACGAGATATTTTACGTATCTTTTTATAATTCATCGTATTTATAAAGAAATAGGATTTAACAAACAATTGGAGGTTGAATTAAAATCAAATATAATTTTATACATAAATATATTTAGCACTAATTTATTTTTCCGTAACAAATAAAGCTAATCGAAGACCAAAAAATTTATAAATTGTTTTCATCAAAGCAGGAGATGTATACTGTACGGTTTTATCTAGGGCAATTCATGTTTTTATTTAAAGCAATACATATGTACCGGCACTTCACCTCAATTTTTATTATTTTACTATTGGTGTTCAATCTGTTTTAGAAGAAATAAATTTTTTAAAAAGTTTTTCAATAATTCTTTAATATAACATAACGTAAACACGTGACTTATTTTATTTTACAATTTTACGATTTCTCATGAGCAATCTAGTCGAAAGTATAAGTAACGAAAGCAGTAAATTATAAAATTTCTTTGTTCTTACAAATTGTTTACACGTTTTACTTTTTAAGTTAATCAATAAATGTTTTATCAAGGTAGAATTACATTTTCGTTGTGACCATAAACTACATTTAAGAATAGTTAATGTAAATCTGCAAAGGATAAATGATAGTTTAAAACACACCAAAGAAATTCTTGAACCGAATTGCAATTTTAAATCGGAAAATTTTAGTCGAATCGAAGTGTATCCGAATCTTTTTCACTATATCTACATTTTATTCCATGTGTCAAGCATGAAAATTCGATTTTATAAACTCTAATGTATTCGATTAAGATTAAAAAAGTAGATCCTCAAAAAAATATTAATCAATTTGAATAATTTTTTTTAATTACCTTTTAAACCCATATTTTATATTTATTTCGCCGATATAAATTTGAATTATAATTCAAATTGAATTTCAAAGATTATTTTGATGAAAGCATGTTTACGAAATTTTATTTTTATACAATTTAATCGTCATCTTGCGTCACCCAATAGTATTTTACCATATATTATAATAGATCCCGAAACTTATACTTAATCGCATCGGAGTTAAAAAATATTTTTCATTTTTATTATGAACTTTTGCATTTAAGGAGCTTTTCTCTAGATGATTACAAATTTCTCTTACAAATTACAAAAAGGTCTTTGATAAATAGTACATCGTTATAAAATACATTAAAACAATAGATGTTTTCAACGTGCCCTGTAATAAGTAATCAATCATCCAAGAAAAGTTGAAATATATATTTGTAAGATAAAATAATCCATAAAATAAACTGTAACGTTTGTAACACATTTTTTTTTTAAAATACGATCGTTCAAAGGTACTACATTTGAAAGTGAAAAATATGAGTTATTTTTCTTTAGAACGATAAATCTTTTTTGCGAAGTAATATTAAGGTTACGCATAAAGAAAATCATTCTTAAATAGATGACCAAACTTAAAGTATTACTAATTGATAAAGTAAAAGTAATAAATAAGAAATTGTAGGTTGCACTACGATATTGCAATCGAAAACAGAGAAAATGAAGAAGATATAATCAGTTTTATCTAATAAATTCTGATGCGTCTAGTTTTGATTAAATCGAAATTTCCTCGAATTAAGAATCGCAACGACTTACAAGCTTCGTTGGCAGAACTTTTAAAGTGTAAGTCGCATACTTTAATAAAATATGTTTAATCAGAAAAAGTGCAGAAATAAAAAGTTCAGTTGCCTGCCTGTAATAAGATTTTACTATTATGGAATATGGAATACTATTGTTATGATAAGCGAGTTTCCGAAAATCGAAATATAAAGTTTTATCTGTTTCTTTTATATTTTTAGTTGGCCAACAAGGATTGCTAAAACGTATCAAAAATTCATTCATTATAATAATTCCACTACCGAGTTTACGAACGCATTCATAAAATTTAAAAAGCACTCCGTTTTTAAAATAAATGATCTCATTTACCGGCTCGGCAGCTCTCCCTTTTAAATCTTATATTGATAATAAAGTTGTGTTAGCTTATTTAAATTATCGTATAAAAAATGTATGTGCCTTTCGGAAACAATACTTGGTCAATGGTGGAATTATTCCCATATATTTTAAGTTTGCGAGCAACATAAATATTTCAGCTCTATCACTTTCCACTTTCGTCCCGTGCATCTCGCGAACTTCCTTATAGTCGTATATGCAAAACATCTCGTCGCAGCGAACCACCGAGTCGTTTGTCAAACTCAAAAATGTCGACACAGTCATAATTTCTGCATGAATACATTTTAAAGAACTCACACGAGCTCCATCTCAATTTAAAACTCGCCTCGTAAACAGAAAAGTTGCTTCTCCTCACCTACCATGTATCCACAATTACAGTTGCCTAGTTTCACCTTCTTCTTCGTTTAATTTCGTTACTCCGTGGCGTCCGACGCGCAGTTTGATAAATTAGGAAAGGCCCGATAAGAGAGGAGCTGATAAAGTTCATCGATTCGAAGCTAAAATTCAAATATCACATTCAATTTACTTTTTGATTAGATGTTTCTTAAAAAGTAGTCGAATACGTCGCGCGCTTCTGTTTCTTATCGAATAATAATTTAATGGAAAAGTTGTCGTTCTTCGTTATCGCGAAGGAAACCTTTTCATAATTTATTCATATTGTAGCTAGTCCAGCTTTTCGAGCTGTTCGCTTTAATAGAGTTCCGACGACATTCCTATTTTAAATACGAATAAAGAATGCGATCGTAATCGTCTTTTCCTTTTCTAAATCCCCTTAACAAGGCACGTCCATACAATTGCTAACGTCCATAAAAACAATTTTTGCGAACGCGTGTACAATAGGAGGTCAAAGAACCTCGCAGAGAATTTCTTTGTAAAAGCATCGATTAGAAGATGAAACTCGCCGATTTCGAGATTCTTCTGTTTGTTTTCGTTTGTTTTTGTTCTTTCGTTTTCTTCGTTTTTTTTCTCGAAAGGAGAGAGTCGCGTTCCTAGAGCTCGCGCTCGTCGAGGAACGATCATCGGGACTTGGCTATCATTTCGTACTCGTTTGACGCTCTCGCACGAGGAGGTGAAACGCGCAGAGGACGACGAGGGCACGGTAAAGTGCAACTAGAGTGGGCGCGGCTCTCTCGACGAGTAATATCGAGCCCGCTTAGGCAGTTCCTCCCCGACTGCAAGTGCGTCTAAAACTTTAGTCTTTGCTTTGCTAGAGCCTACGCAGGCATGCGTGCCGGCTGCGTTTCACCACCCGATAACGTCGTTTTAATATCCTGTGTGAGAAACGCGGTTGCGCATCGACGAACGCAAGTTGTCTCTCTCTCTCTCTCTATTTTCTTAGGGTTTACCGGCACGCTAACGAATTTTACGGTTTTCCGAGAGGAAATCTTAATGGGATTACCGGTGGCGAGGTCGAACTTCGTTAAGCGACTACAATTGCAAGTTTCAATAACAAATCCCCCCCCCCCCGCCATTATTATAGTCGGTAGTTTGATTACGTGATCGGAATCCCAGAACCGAATTCGATGCCCCTGAATTAATTTGGACGAAGCTGTGTAATGAAATTGTCAGCTCCAAAAATAGTCGCGATGCTTATTGTTGCATTGGCAATAAGTGAAGTACGAGTAAAGTTGATACCCGACACTTGTCTCGCTAATTTGTTAAACGCCTATTTTACGCTCGACGTCGATTTTATCAGCCTTGCCTCCCATATCCGCATTCTTATGTGTTTTTCTATACTCGCATTGTGCGATTAGGAGAAAGAAAATGTTTTTTGGTCGCGCGTGTAGATAAGTAAATCAGATATTTGTTGATTTTAGAAAGTAGCTGAAACGCAGGGAAAATAATGCTTCGAGCAATTTCAGAATAAGAATTCTTTTACTCGTGTAGTCGTTGACGGGATATTGGCCGAGATCCTACACTACAATCTGCTTTGTGCTCTATAATTTTTAACCTCTGCGCGTGTAACTACAGTGTTTTGGACATCCACGTATTGCCAGTCACTGATAATAATATTGACAGCACGCGTCCTATCCATTTCAGCGTTTAATCGTGTTTTTATTATTTGTTAGTAGCGTAATTAGCGACCTAATTAACCTGCCAGAAATGACTAATAACAAAATTCGCCTCGCGGGCATCTCCTAGCGCTTCCCGGCGGTATAAAAATATTCGTGTTTTTATTCTAGCCTAAGCTGTATTTTCATTAATACTACTACTACCGTTTGTTTCTAGAATAATATCACGTAATGTCACTTACCCTGTAACATCGTTTATATTTAAAAAATCTATCGGACAGCATTTATTAATTAAACCTTGATGAGATTTTGCTTATTCACACCTCCCCATATTGAATTAAAAAGTGATATTTTAATTATAGATTAATTACTTTTAAAAAATTAATTAACACGGAGCAAAGATCATTAAAGTGTTTGCTTTGTCGCGGAGTCTCGAATTTTTATTTTCTCTTGATATAATACGAGCTATTTTTTTGTATGGAGATTCGTTTCACAAATCGAATTTTTAAGTAGTGATATCTAGATTAAACATTACATAAGAAAAATTATTCGTACCGAATGCTATATAACTGTATTGTTGCTAATACATTTTTTAGTACAACCATCAAGTTCTTATTTATAATTCGAATTTATACAAAAACAAAAGCACCGATATAAAATGGAATAATTGTCGTGGAGCAAATCGTATTAATAGATTTTTATAAATAATATGCACCGCTATATGTTTCACTGTAGTATTTTTTTCAATTACTGATACTAATTATTCTTAAATTATTCCATGAAGTAATTTTCGAAAACGAACAAAAAATTAAATTAAAATTTTGAATATATATATTTAATAATTATTAATCAATATTTTATTAGTATTTTAAGAACATCCTTAGAGAATAAACTTAATTTTTATAATTTAATTCTTTATTGATGCCAAATTTTACGTTGAAGATTACAATGATAAAATTTTCAGATAGGTATATAATACTTTGTTATTTTAAACTTATAGATCATACATTCCGTAGATTTATGTGGATATTAGTACTTTTCTGAAGTGATTGTTGTCTTACTTTAATCTTATCAATTTAAGACACATACATAAGTAAATATATGAATATAATTCATACGCGATAATCAGATTCTTACACATCACATATACGTACAGGCATTGTTCCGATTCATCATTTTTAAACAGTATTTAAATAATTTCGCAACATTCATGCAGCTAATTTATTAAGTGTTGTCTCCTTCATGGGGAAAATTCAATTATATCTTCATGTTTTCTTTTCTTTAAAAAATTGAACGAAAAGTAACTCATAATTAACTGGCAAAATCTTTATAATTGGCATTATTTATTCTCCAGCCACCATATCATTAAATACTTAAATTAATGTTTAATATTTTAGTATAATTATACAAAAGCAAATTGTAAATTTATTCATAAAATTTATTCGCGCGTAAAATTATTTTTTAATCGTCGGAATAATATTTTTTAATTCTTTTCTAACTAGGCTAGAAGTTACGTGTGTAATTTTAATTTATTATGGATAAGGTTAAGCTACTTATCATTATTATTTTTTCTTTTCAATAATTTAAAAATTGTTTTTACGAATTTATCCTATGAAAATGTTTAATAATCGGATATGGCTAATGGAAATAGTTAACGGATTTATTAACTATTAATGTATGGGCGGATTTTTTAAATTGAAAATTACATCACACGTAACTAAAATTCATATTCTAGTTTTAAAAATTCATATTATTTTCAATAATATAATTTTGTATTTTATCTTACGATACATTTGTATTCAATAGCTTTTCATCCAAGTGCTATTTTTAATATTGAATTTTCTTTCAATAAAATGCATTTATAAATATCAAATATTATTCGCAGTAAATATTGTCATTATTGCGAGGACATAAATAAAGCTAACAATGATAAATAAATGCACGGATACGTAGAGGAATGTACTTAGAAAAGATAAGTTAAAATAGAATGCCGTACCTGAAAGGGTTAAGAACTGCGTTGAAAGAAATAAAGGAATAAGGAACAAAGGTCAAATAATTACGAGATTACTTCTGCTACTATTTAACTTAGCGAGTGTAAATGTTCACAACTTGTTTATCTTTCTTTTATGCGGACGTAACTAAAAGTTTGATCGAAGCGAGGGATAACATTAATAGCAGAAAGTATTTTACTATAACTATTTTATTTTTAAACGATAGAATTGTACAAGTTACGAGATAGCAAAGCTTGTTTCACCATTAGTTTATTAGGACAAAATATTGTCAACTCCTTCAAAGTTATGACAACGAGACTCGTGCTTTACAAATGAACGAATCTTCGGCATTTATCGTTACGAAATAAAAAGAAATAAAGTCGATATATATACGTGTACAACAACTGCTGTCTAATATTGAAATTCGTCGGTTTAATTTATGCACCATTGCAAAAATGTACAGTTTTTCTCGTGCGCATAAAAATGCGATCAGACAGAATGTCTATTTTATAAAATTTGATATCGTGCACTGACAGTTGATACGGTAAAAATCGATCGCACAACCCTATTCCTTTTCCTCTTCCAGTCTACTCGTACTGCAGTCTTCGCTCGAGAAGAACACTTCAGGTTTCCAGGGTTATCTTGCGTTCGATTCTAAACTGATATCAGAGCCAATGGTCTTGAATGCTTCTCGATAAAATGCGATATTAAGAAATCTGCATTCGATGCGTTACAGAGTGAAGTGTTTTATAATTCCGCGATTGGTAGGAAGAATCAAATCAGCAACTTTAAAGCGACATGAATTAGCATCGATATTTCGTATAAAGCCGTGGTGTCGCAAAACACGCGGAGGAGGTATTTTAACCGACGAGCGATATTTATAAAATCGCAGGAACTTACTTAAGCGCTCGATTGACCGCCACCGAGTCACAATATTATAATTTTTAGCGCGTGCTTTTCGAAGGAATGGCTTGGGTTGTCATTGACAGCACGGGTCAGTTGAAGATTCGAAGCAGCGCCACGTGAGAGAGTCGTTATATTCGCGTAAGGTCAACTGCGCGAGCCTCGCATCAATTTTCTCCGAGTGCACGACAAACTGATGCGCCAATAATGTTCCAGCCGTCACGCACTGCTGTAAACGCTAAATGTATACAAAATTTTTCTAAAATTAAACACGAAAGACGCGGCCCGGCAGCTTACCTATGAATATTTTACAGTTTTACGGAAAATGTTATAAATTCAGAGGAGAATGTGGTACGAGTCGCGTTCACTTATCCTGCTCTTCTTACACATCGTTATTGCGGCTGAGCGGCGCGAAGCTTACACTTTATCGCGATCGTAGTCTCGTCGCGGCGGCTAGCAAATAAGAAAACGACGAATGTCCCTTTGCAATCTGCAATTATTTTTATGTATTTATCTACAGGAATCGCGAGCAACGATGAACTAGTTTGTGTTGTCGGAGGGCACGAAACGCCACCGCCGCCGCGGCATATTCGGGCATAAACTAACAACGCGAGCAAATCGCACTTGGTTGTAAAAAGGAATTCCTTCCTCTGGTTTCATTCATCGTTCGTCGGCGGCGGTCGTGAACCGAAGCGGAGCCTCTAGCGCGCGCGGGTCGACGACTCGTCATCGTCGGCAATCGCATTACAATACGCGCCGCGGCTTCCAAAAATATTCTAGACCGACGAAAGACGTCATTTTATTTGTCTTCGCAGCCGACGTTAAAGACGCACATTGTGTACCTCCGGCGAAAAGTGGACGAGCCAGAATCGTAAATTTGTTTACGTAGCGCGTGTGCGAAGCCGGAGAATCGAGCCGCAGCGAGGGAGAGACGAGCCAAAGCGCGAGAGGAGGACAGAGCAGGAACCTCTCGAGCCATCGCACTCCGAATCGAGAGGCAGAGAGCCAATCTGCCTTTCATTTTTGCGCGGGAAAGCGGCGCGGAAAGCGCGGAGGTGGGCTCGACTCGACTTTTCCTTCCGACGCAACACTTTTTTCCACTGGAGACGCACGAGGAAGGAGGCCTCTTTGGCGCTTACGTCGATTTCTCCGATGTCGGTCGCTTCTTTCCCCGCTCGCATTGTTACGGCGCATGTTTGTTTGTAAAGCCATTTCCATTTTCTTCCCTTGGAACTTCTTACTTCTTACTTGCGATGCGCTCGTGCGTATTTTTTATTTTTCCGTGCACCCGAATGAAAAATTTTCTCGTTTACACGTTTACACGTGCTTATTTCAGACGACGGCGAAGCTTTTCAATTTGGCAAGATTGAGCGGACAGTTGGGTGCAAAATTTTTGAAAGCAAAACTTAGCTTCGACGTCTCTTCCATTCTTGCTGGGTAACTGTATTGCCCCTTCGAATCTGTATGTTTTCTGGAACGGGGCGAAAGCATTTACTTTTATCGATATCATCGGCGAGAGCTACGGTATGAATAAAAGAAGAACGCAGGGGGAAGCTCCAGATTTTCGATGATTTCACGGAGCTTTTCGCGTAGTTTGCTCGTCTGCAAAATTGCGTAGAGACGCTCGCACACACACACGCGCGTACAAGCTCTGAAAGTACTCTTTCGCATTTGTTTGTTTGCTTATCCGCGCACTACGTCTAATTAACGAATTTTCCTTACGTAATCAGTTTAGTAATCGTGGGTGTTTTCATAGATGTAGAATGCACTTGCCAAAGTTTTACAGAACGTGCTTTTCGATATTTACGAGAAACGTTGATCAGCTATTCATCTGAAAAGCAAATTCGAGCGCAGACGAATCACATTATCGAAATACAAATTTGCTCATCCCGATAGTAAACAACAGAGCAAGTAAAAGCAGCTGTAAAAATGTTGAAACAATTTATAAAATGTGAAATTTACTTTCCAAGGAGTTTCGGTGCAAGTTATACCGAGTTGCTTGGTTAAAAATTATCGTCGTGCGCGCAGAATTATTTTTGTCGGATGAAGTCGTTTCTCTCGGTCCCTAGGATTACGCGGCTGAGGAACGGCTTCGAGTTTTTATTCGTCTCCGCCTTTCCACGTCTTGGATTCGCAATGTATATACAACAGCAGATCTCGGAGGTTGTTGTATCGCCGAGCGAGGCCAGAGTTTTCATATCGATTTTGTCGGTGTCTGTCGTGGGCTAGTCAAGTGAGGAAAACCGAGGTGTGTACACTGTGTATGTGGGCGTGCGTTAAGGCGCTCATTCGTACGCCGAGCCAAAAAAGCCAAAAGATACCTCGATATCTCGGTACCTCGATTTTAGAAAGGAAATGTGCTTTCGAGGAAGAAAAGGAATCGAATAGAGGGCTACTGTTACCAAAGCCGATTAGATTTATGACTTGTTTAAGAACTTTATTAGCAACGTTCTTTCGCCTTTTCTCTTATCCCATTTATCGTTATACACACACGCGCGCGCGAGCGCACACGCACACGCACACGCGCAACCAAAACTTTATCGACTCTTGTTTAATTTAAACTACTTAAAGTGGTACAATTCGTTCGTAACGATTTCGTACTTTTCAACTTGTTTGAGAAATTGTTTTATTTTCTTCGAAAATACAAAACAAGTTTGATGAAAGTTGTTCCGTGAAAATTATTGGCAAACGAGTACTTTTTAAAAATTTATAAACTATTTTATTCTGTATATTATACAAGGCCTTTAGGAGAATATAATGTTATAAAAGAGGATTGTTTTAATTTCCAATTGAACTATGTGGTTTTCAGAATACAGGAAACATCTTTCCCGGACTATGAAATATAAATTGAAATCAGAACGAGTATTGGTTGTGTAACGTCGTTATAAATTAGATTCAGGACTTATCTTTTAATTATTATTTAAAATGCCGATTAACTTTGTTACCATACCTCAAAATCGAGTTACAGCACAACCGTAAAAAAGGCCGAAAATTAAGCAATCGTGCCATCCTACATCATAAGATTTAGTGCAGCCAGAAGATCTTTGTCCCATCCAGCTTTGCGCATTATTTGTTTATGCGTATTTGCACCTACGATTCCGATGTGGTAGCGGTTCACGGTTAAACTGTCAATGCCTGTTTTTTGCAAAACGGAATTCGCAGGTCCATTTAATTTAGAAAGAGACATCGTCGAGCAGACACCATTTGAGGAATCTGGTCAGACCAAAGTTTTAATGAAATCGAGCTACACTTGGTTCGGGCGTGAAAGCTCCAGTCACGTGAAAGTGAAAATGTACTTTGCCGCTCGCGGATAAAAGATAAAGTTATTCTAGGAGCTTAGAAGCATTTAGAGAAGTTCATTTCTTAATCTGGCTCAGGTTTGGTGAGAGAGAGAGAGAGAGAGAGAGAGATTGTGCCACGAACTCCAAGCTTAGAAAGGCCAAAAGGACGTACATTCGCTCGATTCGGTTCTACGCGTCTGTGCACAGGCGAAGAGGAGATGCGCCGTCTCTCGCTAAAACGAATGAAAATATTGCGAGAGCCGCCGTCGGGTTTGCTGCATTTGCGACGTTGACGACGTCTCCGCACGAACGCTCTCTCTCGCTCACTCTCTCTTGAATTGCACGACTAAACGACGAGGCCCCGATATATTTATCTCAGCCAACAAACTACTGGCGCTGGAAGAGCCACAGTGGCACCCTCGTAAGAGTCATTAAAAGGCTGCGCCGCACGAATTTTCAAGCCACCGGGGACATAACAATGAGGGTCCAACTCGTTTTATTTGCAACGGTGGATCGATTCGCCATTAACGTGAAAAACATCTCTTTTTTCCTTCTCGGAAGATGGCGTCGCGATGAATTTTTAATCTCGCGCGATTGCGTAAGCGGCGAATACATAATGACAGCGATTGAACGGCGAAGCTGCGAAATGATTCTTTCGACATCGGATGCTGCGTCGGTGATACGGGAAATTGCTCAGCCTTTTGCAATTACGGGTGACGATGCGGACGCCGCCAGACGAGTCAACTGTCAAAAATGCATCGTAACGAGGAATTAAATTGCCAGCGATTCGCGGCGGAGCAAACGTCGTAGGGCGTTCCGTTGGTTGTCATCAAGGGCGATTCGCCGCGCGTGGACGTGGTAGAAGTGCACTTGTGGGCAACCGTGAGCTTATTTCCGTCACCGCCGCGTCTCTGGCTACTACGTTATTTGCGAAGGTACTTAAGTCACGTCCGCGTGCACCCAAAACATGAGAACCTAAGCCGAAGCGTGGGCCGCGTTAGGTTTACGAGTTATCTGACCCTCGCACGCTAAATTTACTCCTCGCTAAGCCAGATGGAAAGGATAAGCCAATTGGGCGTATTTCCACGGCGCTGTGAGCTTCCAATTACGAAGCGCTCGTGTGATGCTTTGCTTAATTGATGTAAAAAGTGAGAATCGAGCCGACACTTTTGCCCGTTCTCCAGCTTCCGATCGGAGCCTGAAAATTGGTCTCGGGCCAGCCGCCATCGACGGAAGTGCGATTGTCGGCAACTTGGGAGCGAAAATTAAACGGAGATGCGAGGCCTGCCTGCACGTGTCCGTCCGCAGGCGACGGCCGCTCGTGCCACCTGTCGTCCGCGTTTCTTAATCTGCTTATGAATCCAGCGAGGACGTATTGATTTTGCGATTGCTCGGCCTGGCGGAACAAGCGAAAAGACCCCCGTCGACGCGACCGGGGCATTCGGCCGGACGACGACTTACGCAACGCTTGAATATTCAAGCTGACTAATGTTGGCGTGTTCGGTTGCGTCACGTTGACGCGGACGCGGGGGAGGTGTCGCCGCCGCCCCCCCCCACCGTAACACCCATGGCGGGACGAATGAGTCCGCGAGCGTTTTCGCCGCAGAACGTTGATCGGCGGAGCCGCGGATCCCAGCCGAACTCGCGTCGCTCTCCGTTTCGCGGACTAATGGAATCGCGTGCTGGCGAAAGCCAAGGGCTATTTGGAGCAAGTGGAATCCTCTTAACGTGTTTGTGCTCGCGAAATCGTACAGCTCTCGCCTACCAAGAAGCGGCGCGTACGACTGATTCGGAGCATCGGCCACCTCTCTCTGGAGGAGGCGAACTCCCGGCTATGTAAATAAAGTTTTAATTAAAGCTGCTTGCATCGAACGGAGTCGGGCTGCATAAGTTAGGCATTCGGCCGGCCGAGCTACCTTTTTCTATCGCGGCAGCTTCGCTCTTCTCGTCGCACGCGACGACACTTTTCACGCTCGTGCTTTTCACGTACACCCGCTCCTCCGTAACGTGTCAAACCCATGCCTGAGACTTGCGTTATATTTTCCTTCGCCGCTCGGCCGTCCGTCATTCCGCGGAAGCTCTCCCGGCAGAATGTCCCTGTCAAAATGCAAATATTTGCACATTACTTTATAAAGTTGCGCCCATCAAAGTTTGCATTATTCGAGTTAGGCGGGCTTTACGGCGTTTTCTCCTAATTGCTATTCGAAAGAACTCCCTTGAGCGGAGTCCCTCGCTCGGGACTGTAAATAAGACAGCGCACAACAGGTTTAATGTAGGGCTATTCGAAAACTTATTATCTTTCCCCGGCGCTTATATACTCGCAATTAAACCAAAACTTTCTTCGTCGTTTTTCTAAGAATTCATTTGCATAAAGAGCTGGGAGAAGCGGCATTAGAACACTGTAAATCAACTGGAAGTACAGTCTTTCGAGCATTGTCTTGTTCGGGATAAGGTTATTCGCGTGGGTCGCTCATTTTATAAATACCGTGCGTGTATAAAAGAGAATCCAATTTCAACAGTGTGACGGGGAACAAAACGCCGCGCAAGGCAGGAGTATAAACTGAGTTCGCAGCCGAAAAATCAGGAGAGGAGCTACTTAAATAGATCGAGCTTCCTTTCGTCAAAGCCCACCGCCGAGTCGCCGAATCCCCGGTCAGGAACTTGGGGGATATTCAGCGGCGGCTATCACGCCAAGCTTAAGCAGATAATCAGTCTTCTGGATCGGAGCGAGGCAAACGAGCCACGGACTCAACTCTAATTCCGTGGCTTTTTCCGCCTTTCATCAGGCTCATTTGTATCGAACATTTTTCCAATCTGCAAGTGACGTCTATCATCGGCAAAGGTTGCGTCACCGAGTGCGATTTAACGAAATTTCCCACTTTCAAAGCTATCGCACACCGAGTACCGCGTGTCGAGCAATAATTAAAAAATAACACGTCTTCGCGTTGCGCTTTACGCGAAAAAGACCTTAAATGAAAACGAGTGGGTGCGCGAAGATACGCCTCCGCTCACGATCGCGCTCTTCATTCGCTGCAATTATTTTTCGCAAAATAACGGAACGGCACTCAGGAGCAAAAGACTGCACCAGTCCCCTGGAAATGTTTTATAATTGTTCGTTAGTTGGCCAACACGCAGAAAGAGAAAGAGAGAGAGAGAGAGAGAGAGAGAGAGAGAGAGAGTTAGTTCACGTGGAAGCGCATATATTATAGACCAACTCCCAGAGAACCAGTTACAGTTCCAGAGAGATTTTACTCCGCGAGTCAGGAGTCACCTCTTTGTAATGCTTTGTTTCCCTGCTGCGATCTCTACAAATATTACTGGATAAACTCATAATCTCTCTTTTTGCAACTATCCGCAATCTCCACAGCGATCGATACATTCGAAGCGGATGCAAATGCTCGTTGCCCGCTTTTCCAACTACACGTTTCAGCGCGGAGAATCTTTAAAGAATTAGCAATAAATCTCCGGGGGCACGTGTGCGATATTTTCGTAGCGGCTTCGCGAAGAGAGCAGGTTGGCCACGCTATCGCTACTATTCGAAAATGATTAATGCAACTTTTGGCTTGGGCCGTGAAACGGCTCGCGCCGAGAGCCAGATTCGCGCTGATTCGAGCTGATTCGAGCGACTCGCTGGCATTACGCGGCAAATCGCTCGCTGCTCTCTTCCCCGCTCGGCTTAGCGAGTAACGGCAGTAGGTGTATTCGAAACAGCGAACGAAGCCAGTCCAATTCGTGGTTGCTGAGCAGAAGCCGTTAATTGCGTCACGTTGTCGCAAGCTCGCGAGCCCGAAAAGCGTACGTGGCCGCAGACGTCGGTACCGTGACAAGACTGAAACCTTTAATCGAGTTGAAGCTCGGTTTCGGTCGCGGCAAACAAGCAGCTTCCCTTCCGACTTATTTCTACTCTTTCTCCAAACGTATTCCGTACCGAACGGCCAACCCTCGGCGGCGTTTCTAGACGCTGCGCTTATTTTGTATTCTCTGCATCACTGCCCCTTTTCTCAAGCGTAAATTCACGGATCGATTTGTCGGGAGCGAGAGAGAAAGCTGCTAGATTATCATTCGTTTCGCGAGTTTTTTCAATTGCAATCGACGGAGGTGCGCGAATCGTTAATCGCCACGAGTAACTGCATGCGTATACACGTCAACGCGTATTTTCTTGCCTAGAAATTAGGATGAATTCTATTTAGAATTTTGCGCGTTGACAAATAATCGATTACGCCTTCGCGTGCATTTATCGAGCAACACTAGCTTTCCCAGCACAATTATCGATGGATTTCTGACTATAGCGATATATCAGCGAGATCAGCAATCGCTAACGAATCTCGTAACTCCACAGCCCACAAGGTAGACGACTTTCTTCAATGACGCAAGAAAGTTTTACTGCTTTTGATTAAAAAGAGAGCCTTGCTTATCTTCCCTTGGTATTATGCAAAAAAATATAATTTTCTACGTATTGATATAAAAACAGCTTAATTCACAATGTATTTTTTATTGAATTTTTCACGTATTTGGCTACGTAACGCTTGTCAAAAATTGTTAATATTTTAGCGATGAAACGCAAGGATAAGTTTCAGGTTAATTGGAAGATTAACCGTTGAGAATTAGTGCGTAGCTCGAGTAAATAATAGGGATTCGTGATACGAGCATTGGGTGACAAATTTATTCAATGGCGGCCTATGCGTCAGTTTAAGCAACTTGTAGTCTAATTCAAACTACGTCGTTATAAACCATTATTCCTTTTTTTGTTGAAATGAATATTGAATAAATTTAGACTCGTTGGTTCATTGGGTAATTTAGCAATTGTGTATTTTTGTGCTTTATGATAAATTTAAACGTCTTAAATCGCTGCGCGCTTTAATTAAATGCGAGTGTGTGCGCGAAAGACAGTTAAAATTATCAACTATTATTGAAAAGATGTAGAAAATAATAAATATATACTTAAAATGAATAGCGTCTGTTCCAAAATTATACTCTCAAAAAGCTGCAAAACAGGTTACGCGACCTTTCGACGTCGCCGTTCCCGTGCATTTTAAAGCGTAAAAATATCGTTCGTACAAACATCAATATTGTCGTTTTATATTAAATGATGTCGCCATCTTCGTTCCCCAGTATTAAAAGACACATGATAAATACAACCAAACGACTTATTTGCAGTGTTTTTTATTTACTTTTAATTTTTAATCGATCTGGTAGTTAAGCTGAAAATAACGTTTAATGCGAGGATAATTTAATGGATGATCATAGAAATTACATCTTTTTAATATAATTTTAATATATCTATTTAATATAATATAATTTATAATCTTAATATATATATATAACTGTAATAATAAACAATGAATTTATTAAATTCATAATTTCTTATCTTTTCATTTAATAATGAATTATCCGTAATAATAAAATTAAGTATCGCGTTACAATTTTCTCGGCTAAGAATATGTTTCATTTTCCATTATCGTAATAAGTTAGCGATACATAACTTTCCTGAAGCGGCAATTAAAAATTTGTAAATTACAACCGTAAAAGTGCAAGTGATCAGTGACATTTAATCAGAGATATACTTTTAGACCATTTAACCAATGAATACACAATTACATTTCTGTAAAAAACTTGAAAGAAGCATTACAGAAGATAAGCGCGTATTTTTATTAAATAAAATCAAATCTATTCTACGACTTTTTAACGCGTGTAAAAAACTTTTGGCACATTATACTGTGCAGCTATTAAAACGTATTTTCGTAAAAATCAAAATAATAGTCGATTTGAAATGGGCTTCGGCGAAATCTGAATAGTAGGGTATAATGAATAATCTATTCTGAACCGTGACCATTGTGTCAACCAGCAAAAATTTCTAACTAGAAATTCCAGTTTAAAGCACTTGATGCAATTGCCAAAGATTCTAAACGTTATATTTCGAAATTCGCAATCGGTTTGGTAAACTTGTGACGCCTCGCTATGCAAAGTATTTCTCCGTGCGTGGCTTTTCGACAATTTTTACAACTTGAACGTTACTCGCGATTCGCGAGGCGAGGCCCCCAACCAGAAGACGAGTCGCACCTCGGATGGCGCTATTTGCCCTCCAAACGCTTCCACGAATTTCGGACTGAATTTGATAAAAAGCGGCGTACGCGCGAAACGACTCGAGCGTTAGCTAAGCTGGCGGCCGAGAACTCGGTATCGGCCAATCGCACCTATTCGCGATAATCGCGACTTACGAACGATCATAAGCCTTTTATTACGCAGTACGAGAATGCAATGCACCGAATAACGTCGTCGGGCAGCCAGTGATCTATCGCCGCCCGAGATTATTGAATTTGCATTGGGGTTCGATCGAGGCGATGCGGCTCGCGAGGACTCCAGCTGCGGCTGCTGTTGAGAGAAGCGCGAGGAAGGCCCGGGAGAAGCTGGAGGCTGGAGGCCGGAGCTTCTTCGGGCTTGGGAGTTGGCGATATCGCGGTATCGCCGCGCGGCGATTGTCTCCGGCGACGGGGAAACATTCTCCAGCTATCGGTCGATAAAGCCTCCGCGCGCGATGGGGTTTTTGCTACGACGACGCGCGGAGGGCCACACCTTAGGCCCTCTCTTTTCCTCTCTCCCTGCCCCGCTCGTAAGTGCGTAGGTCGAACTTCCGCCCTTTGTGGCGAGCCGAGTACTACT
This sequence comes from Platyscapa corneri, assembly GCA_018907185.1. NCBI lineage: Eukaryota > Metazoa > Arthropoda > Insecta > Hymenoptera > Agaonidae > Platyscapa > Platyscapa corneri. The sequence continues at coordinate 2,243,436 of JACCHW010000023.1, read as the reverse complement.
TGCCCGTTGGCTTACGTACGCACTCGAGCCTCGCAGCTTTCCTTTGATGAAATATTAATACATGGCGGCACTTATGCGCGTTGCAACTTTTACGAATCTCCATCTCTCTTGGACGCGGCTTCTACGAAATAATATTTTATCCGCGGCATTCTTGCAATTACGCGTGAGAATGAAACTGTTACGAAACGCTCCGATTCGGCTGCGCGCGTGTGAGCGCACGTGCGAGCCCGTGCGCATGTGTGCGTGCGCGCCGTGGCCGTACATCCATCGATTGTAACGCGCAGTTGTAGTCTGTGTTCCCTCGGCCTCGTAATCTGCTCGCGCCCCTATTTCTTTGACTCGCGCATCCTTCGCTCTTCTTCGTAGTAACCTTCGCTGTTGTTTTATAAATATTAATGTATCGTCAGAGTCGCATTATCACGTGTATCTAATCGCCCTTATCGATGATTAATACCAAGCGGGGCTGACGTTTGCCGAGGTCCATGTTGACTACTTGTTACGTGATACGTCTGAAGCGCAGAAGGAATTAATAGCTTTCAAGATAGCCGATTCAATTATACGAAGAAAATAAGTTCCAGAGCTTCCACTCGAATTTAATCAGATATTTTTATTTCCTCTTGACATTTCCCTTGTCGCAACAATTATCTTAATATTATATTTTTATTCGATATAAGACAAAGATTTTACGTCTTCGTAGGCTTGTACAGTATCAACCTTCACCGCGCGACCTGCCGCTGCACCAGTCCGTATTGGCTATGAGTCATAATCGTTCTACTGAAATCAAAGAGTTTTTTTTTTTTTATATTAAAGACTTTTATTGATCTGTAATTGATAAGCCGAGTTTTACAGTGTGTTCCTCGAGTTGGATAATCGCAATGATTTTCGCGCATAATGGCATTTTTCATACTTGTACGATAAAAAAATTATATGTTATCTTACTTCTTCTTCCGACCGAACAAATTTTTCAACAGATAATAAAGTTCGTATAATAATCTTTTCATTGAAAACTAATATTAATAATTTTCCCAGGTACTTCTTTGTTCTCGTGTTGTTGTATTTTTTATTATTGCGTATGTTCATTTGATGTTATGTATTAGCCAGCCAATATGTTTGACGCAACGATAGCGAGACGCGTCTTTTATCGAAGATGTGCCGTTGAATCTACAATCGGCTTTTTTCAGTGAATAACCCATTGTCGGTAGCTTAGACAAGATTGAAATTTATTCGCTTAATCCAGTTCTTTCAGCATCACTTTTATAAATTACAGCACATTAAACTGAATTCAATGAAAAATAGTTATTTTGGAGAAAAATGTTTTTACAAGTTGAAAACAGCACCCTAATAGCTATGAAAAAAAACTACAAGTTGACATAATTTAATTCTTTCAAATAAGGCATTATAATCTTTTAAATTTCAAATGGTCTCTTTTAAATACTTGATAAATACATTTGCAGTTTAAAATTAATTTTATTTTTGACGAATCCTTTCAAATGTAATAAAACAACACTGGCATTATAATCAGTTATTGTTATATTATATATAATCTCATTATAATCGGTCGTTATAATAAGAATTTATTGCATTACTCTGACAAAAATATTTAATATAGTACGTTGGATTGCCAAAATTAAAAATTTTATTTGTTACGAGTAATAATGAAAGTTTGATAAATTAGCGGTCCATTTAAAAGCTTTTTCCTTTATTATTCATAGTTTTTTTTAAATGTATATTTATTATTTACAATTAATAACCCGTTTTTAATAAATTAAAAATTTTCAGATGCACGAACAAAGTAAATTTTTTCTTTAATGCATTATTTTTTTATCTATATATTTCATTTTAGAACAGCATTGTATAGTTTACGTAATTAGTTGGTAGATTATAAGAATTTATAAATAAATCACAAGTAGAAAATATTTAAATATAGAATAAGCACGATTTGATTTTACGATGAATAAAATAATAATAATTTTAAATTGCGCAAAAGTATTAATACGATTTGATTTTCCATAAAATTATTTAATATTATTCCTTAGTTTAATTAATGAATAGTCGAGTGCTTTTGAAGTTATTATAAGCAATATATAACCTCCTGGTAACTGACAGATAAATGCGTTTACCTAATCTTCCATAAAAGTGAAAGGAAAGAAATTAAACAAATGCATATTATTCTCATTGTTTTTCCAGTTTCTTATTTAAACATTCATAAAAGTAAGTTGGTATAATATGCCTAAGTATTCTCTCAGGAAACAATTAGAACAACATGCACATTGATTAGCGTTAATTTGAAGCACAAACAAATACGTGGATGAGAAGAAATATAGGCAAATTGGAAACTGGAAAACAGCTGTTGTTATAAGATTGCATATTATATAAATTATTATGTAAATATTATATAATATATCAATTAATATTATATTTATATAGATATAAATTAATGATAAATTCGACTCTGAAAGAATATTTTATCAACGCAGATCCTTTTGAAACACACAGCTGAGTTTTAATCTTTATGTAACACCGTTAGATGGCATTAATTTTCGGTAAATATTTTTCAACGGCTTATAAGTAGCGCACAATAAAGAAAGCAAGTTCCCGTCAGCGAAACGCCCAGTCTTATTGATTTTCCAAAAATGAATTTTGACGAGGAAGTTTTTGTCTTACTCGGCATTAATTCTTATTCTTGCTCTTACATTTTGCTTCGCAGACAGTAAGATTTGTACAGAGAAATGCTTTTGACGTACAATGTACAAGAAAGAATGCACTGCCGGGATAAGCGTCTGTGGCCAGAGGCCAGCAGATATCGGAAATCCGTAGACAAAGTTCACGGGCGAAAATGCGGATGCAATAATACCAGAAACTGTCGAGGGCAGACAAACATTTGTTTCATTATACGTGGCAGAGCCTGTCTGCGAAATATTAAAATCAAATGTCGCGTCTGGAATAAATCGTCAAAATCACCCGAATACTCGAACAGGATCTTCAAAATCTCGTTTAATAGACGATTGAGGTCAACGCATTTTTAAGGGGTTTACGAGAGATTTATGTATTTGTCACAGGGTGGATGCAGAGCTGTTGGTGCGGCGTAATTGAAAAATGGCCTTTAAGAAGCAACTCAACTCCATTACGAGAACATCTCCATTATCAACTAGTCTAGAGTAGTAATATCCCGGGCTCGATTCGAATTTCGAGACAATAATATAGCGGACAGATATTTACGTAGCCATAATTAGCGTCCGCAAGCTTCCCGACTAATGAGATCGACGTAACTAGCGTCAAGCGATCAGACACGATCTGTTTCCGCCTGTCCTTCGCGTAATCCCTTCCAAGGTAGACGAAAAGCCGTACAGAGCCGGTGGCTTTCTCGGATGACAGAGGAGACGTGCCAACGCAAAGACATGCAGAGCAAGGCAGACGGAACGAGAACTAATGAAAGACGGAAGAGAAGTATCACCAGCTGACGATAATGTGCTACGTAAATGGCGACGCTTTCTCCCGCGTTAGTCCGCGTACGCCGGATAAGTGTTTACTCGTTGACTCATCGCCGAACTTGAATTTTCCATTTGGCTTTGCTCTTTTCTTATTTCTTTATTTCCTTATTTCAACAAGCTCTTCTCTTTGTTGTTTTATTAACCGACTCACGTTACGTACTAATTAATTTTCGCAATAAAGCGCGAGCGTAACGCTCGAACGACAATACGCGGTCACGTATATCAAAAGTTAATCGTGATCGCTAAACGTTGTCCGGCAGTCGACTTTTCCCCGACAGGGAAAAGTGGCCTTCCGTTTGCCTATTTCGCTTTCCGAGTCGAAAAATGTCGCGATGCCGCGTGAAAAGCAAGCGCCGCTTATTCCTGGATCCGCAGGCACGGCTTTGGCCGCGAAGGTAACCGACCCATGGATGGCAGATGCCAGAGGCTTTTTCCTGGGCAGGAAGTGCAGGTACGGGTTGCGTTATTGGATCCGTCACAGGCGCCACGCGACCAGCGACGGGGAGGAATGGGCATAAACGTCACGTGATATTAACTCGCACGTCCTCTCCCCGGCCGACTCGAGTTCGCACCGTTCTCCGCACTTTTCCGGACAAGTGCGTTGCCTTCTTCGCTGCTTCTGTCGCGCCAACTGCCGACCGAAGCCGAGCTTTGAAATTCCGCGACACCGGATTTTCGCGTATTTCTCCCTTTCCGCGCATGCATCGATCGCGTAAAAGTTGCTCGCAGGAAAGAGGGACGCCGCCTTTTATTGCAAATGTGAAACGCGCTTGCATTGCATCGGGCCGGGGATGCGTGTGGGGTTTCGAGGGTGAGTCACCGATCGGGTAGCAACCACCGAATGGGGCGCGCGATTGTTCCGGTGAAATAAAAACACTGCCGCGGTGTCCTTAGCTTTGTTCGAAAATTTGACAAACGTGGCGAAATGCACCTCGCGCAGTCACCTCTCGTCTTTTTCAACGAGCCTCGTAACACATATCGGTTGACCGCCGCCGCCAGCTGGGAGCGCGCGATTAATTTATTTAGCGTGACACGAGCTCTGGGAATTGTCGGCCGACTATTATTTCGCACGTAATATAACTTTCCTTCAACTTGTACCTTCGAGGCCGGAGCGCCGAGTCGAGGAGGATCGATTGCATTTGTGCGCGTAGGTTAACGGTGTCGGCCGAGTTGTTGTAAATAATCCACCGCCATTCACTAGAGTGGCGTTTGAAGAGCAGCCGATAATGGGTTACGTCGCGGAGGACGAAGGCGAGGCAAGGAAGTGCGCAAGCTCGGCCAGGATACTCGGCGACTTGGCGCGACGAGACCTTGGCGGAAAGTGTCTGGGCGAAATCGCCAATCAATATCGAGCCATTAGCCGACGTAATTGCGTCTCGTGACTCGTGACTCGTGACTCGCGACTCGCGACTCGCGGCTCGGGGAGAGGAAGGAGCGAGTGCGTGGGTGTAGTGCACTCTTGCGCCCCTCGAAGTGGCCCGAGGCTCAAGGGCTCGCTCGCCGACCGAGAGGAGGAGGAAGGGTTTCGGTGGCGTCGCGGCGTGAACTCCGCTCTCGAAATGAATGAAACGGAGCGATCGATAGACGCCGACGCTCTCTGCGCCGCCGCTTCCTCGTCTTCCCTCGAATACGTAGCCGAGCGCGAATAGCGTGCATAGCGGGCCCTCCGAGGATTCGCGCTCGCGTACCTTCGCCCTGGCTTCGGCACCCGAGAGAGCATTTTTGCGATTGTCGCAGAAACGGGTGGCGTCTCGTCTCTCGCAGCATTTACTCGCAATTCCGATTTCCAATCACTTAATTTTAGCTCGTTCGCAACTCCGAGAGCTTCGGCTCGGTTTTCACGGGCCGACGGAAAATTTCAGCAGTCGCGTGCGTGCGTGTGTGCGTCCTGCTTGCTTTATTGCGCTGCTACTAGACGCAAACCTAAAAATACAGACAAGACTCGAAGACTTAAATCGGCTCGAGTGCGATTTATGCCTGCGCAAAGTTGACGCCTAAAGTTGAGCTGTACGCGAGTAGATATGCCCGGCGCTTGTTTTCTCTTTGTTTGTTTCTAGGAGTTCTTTTTCTCTCGAACGGGAATTATTTACACGCACGAAACGCAGCGCGCAAAAGACATTAATGCGACAATTTGAAAAATGTGTCACGTCGCTCGGAGGCGCTTAGTCGCATTTATAAATACCGAATCTCAAAATATGCGGCAACAAACAGTTAGCGAACAGTAATTTCTACACTTTCTTCTCCGTCTATATATTTATTTTTAAAATGTCGCTCGTTAATGACAGTGCACTTTTCGTTTCAGGGACACGCGCAACCGCACCGAAGATTCTCGATTCTTCTTTCTTTTTAGACGTACAACCTATCCGTATATTTGCACGATAAGGCATTGCGCGCGTAAGCTCGTCAAAGTTGCTTTTTACAGCTAATAAATGCAACGTTAAGGAACTAGCAGTGTCTCGTTTTCTTAGTAGCTTTCTTGTAAGCAAGAAAATGCGCTGATAAAATGGCGTTTAATTTCCGACTATTTTCCTCGATAATTTATCGAGAAGCTTACAAATTCAAAATTTGCATCGGAGAATTTTATTTCGCATTCGTTTTGGCTTTGAGGGCACGTCAATTCATGATTGTGATATTTCGCCTTTTATCGATCGTTTATTTCAAGATTCAAACAATGACGTGTTTATAGAGACTTTCTTCTCAGAAGGAAACGAAGCTATAGAACAAGTGCTTTTATCTCGTGCTGATAAGATTTCGTTTTGATACATTAAGGCAATCATTTTCAGTGAGATCAACGAAAGATTACATAATTTAATGTAAGAAGTAAATATTTTATATGTTAAATCTGTTTTATTTGAAGTTGGAAAAAATATGTGTGTGTACTTTAGCAATATCATTAATAAAAAAAACGATACGTTGAATGGGAAAAATATATACAAATTTATACAAATGATGTGTTATATAGAAACACTTGAATTATTTAAATTATGTAAATTTAATATAGTTAAATGTAAAAAGTAACATGCGCTGAGAAGTCGGAAAATGAATTTTTTGCCTTTTTTCGAAGTAAACCTCTTTAATGTGTATTCTGAGGTTTTATTTATATAATAGTATTCGAAGTTATTTATTGTGGTAGAAAAACAGGTAGTAAAAAACATCGCGTGGATTTCATAACGTCGTTAAAAAACGTTAAACGTGTTTTTATAAAAGCTCATTTTCTTCGTTTTGATATTTTAACCTTTGAGCAAAGATTCACAGAGTTAAGGAAAATTTGAAAATATGCAAACTTTTGTTTCGTTCTGCACAGAGTAGCTTTAAAGAACTAGTGAAAACTTGCATTTCTCTATAAAAAATTTGCAACTTGCAAATTTTTCAATCTTTATAAAGAGATTTAATTTAAACAAAAATTGTTGATTTTTCATCACAGATTACACCATGTTCTATTTTTTATAAAGGTTCTGTCAATAACTTGTATATTAATGGGAAAAAAGTTGTTAGAAAATGATTTATTGCCAGGATTAATGCATGAGCATTATAAAAGAAGAATATGCTGTCAAGTGTTTTAATTTATTTAAATTTTGGAATGATCTTATAGTCTTTAATCTTTTACTTTTATTTACAGGTATATCAAACAATTAAAGATCTAAGTAACGATTGATTAAATCGATATTTCATTATTTCATTTTCATAACCACGAAATCGCCCCTCGATTAATATTTGTTGCAGTTCTTTTAAAAATATATCGTTACGATGAAATTTTAGTTTTGCAATTACGAAGGTATGGGATTGCGTCTGGTACAGATAATACGACTGCAGAAATATAATTTTGATAAGTTATAAATTGTAGTACGGGCTAATTGTTTTATTCAACTTGTATTTCATTGAACTTGATAACGACTAAAATCAAAATTTTCTGTTGGAAAAGAAAGTTGCTATTCTTTTTTTAATTACTACAGTTCATAAAAACAGAATGCTATAACGCAGTCTAGCGAGTATATTGTAAAATAATAATATTTTAGAAAAATGTAATCGATTGTTTTTATCAGATATTACATTTACCATCGAGACTCGCTGGTTGCCGTCGTGAAATAAAGATGATAAGCCTCTGCTAAAATAGGTAATGGGCTCAACAATTTATGATATCGTATATGCAAAAGCACCTTAATTCATTACGCTTCGTTCGCGTGACTGCTGCTCTCGAATTTTAGACTTAAATTCCATTCAGAGCAGCATGAGAATGAGATTATCGGGAAATGTACTTTGAATGCTGATGTATTAAATTGTTTAAAAAAACAAACTTTTTAATTCTAAGAATTTGAGGCTTGTTGAAGTGTTAACAATTCGCTCTGACGAACCTCAAACTATAATTAAATAAACATTTTTTCCTTTTAATTTGCGCATTAATGCGGATTTATCGCACATTCCCCTTCGTATTTTTCTCGTTCAAGGGAAAACCGAGCAAAACTCGCTCGGAAAAAAGCATCGATTAAATTTTATTAAACCACACCAGAAATTTAGTGGGAGCACATTGCTGAAAGATTAGTGTTAACTTTGCACGTACGGTTAAATGTACTTAAGTAACGTCGAAATAGTGCATTAGTTGGTAAAATCAGCGTCGGGAGAAGCACAAGTCAATTAAAACTAAAATGAATTAAAAAATTTTTAAACGGTCTTTGAGAAAATAAGTCTTGGCTCGAATCTCAATTACCTACATTTCAGTTCAAAGTTGACGTTATGGAATTTATTATAATATAGTTATTTTAACAAGGAAATGCGGTTCTATCGATGCCACGATTCCCGAGCAGCCTTCGGGACAATAATTATAAATTAAAGCACGACAAGCAAGTAACCAACTTTGATAAGCTTAAAAATGATTTGTAAACGAACAAATTTCTCTCCCGTCTTCTAAACGCACTTCATTCGAAGGAAAATCGTTCGGTTTGCTAAATTTCCGAGGCTCTCGTCAATATCGAATCGAAGAATCTAATTTTACTCTACAGTGCACCGTTACGCTCCTCGCAAATTTCAATTGTACGCACATCTGCACTTCGCTCGCTTTTGGTCACGAGTACATGCACGGCCATTCCATTCATAATACTTCTAGCCAATTTCTCAATTTGAGTTTCAACGTATTAAAGGTTTTTTACCATCTCGGCCCTTAATAGTAATAATAATAATAACAGTCGATGAGACACTAGCGTTATTAGGCTTTTCTTTTCACAATTTGTCGTTGAGTTCTCGAACTCAATTTGCATTCGAATTCTCTTTGCAGTGAATTCTCGAATAAAATACAATTTTTCAACTTTACTTTTATCCTACGAGCTGTCAATAGAGTACTTTTTTAAATAAAAGTACTCCTTTTTCAACTATCCGATTATTAATTTGAAATTTAACTTTCAAATTAACTTTTGTAAATATTCGCGTGGAAATATTCTTTAAAATATTAAGAATAAGGCAATCAGCTTTTTTCTACGTCTTTGTATATCGCGATATTGCAAAAACAGTTTAGCTCTTAATAGCATTTGTTTGCTCGATTTTAATATTGAACGCAGCTCGACAATGCCGCCTCGAATCGATCAATTTCATATTTGAAACAGGTGATACGGTGCAGGCGAATGCGAACAATTAACGTCACGTACCTTTAAAATTAATATCTTGTTAAGATTAAAATCGGCGTGAAACAATGCAAAATTATAGGAGCGACAAAAAGGTCTTGGAGTAGCTTGGATGATTGGATTTACCAAATGTAGTAATATAAACTCGTCTAAAAATATAATGCTGATTAAATGTTTGCTGAAATAATTTTGACAAAGAGATATAATTTCACGAATGATTTATTCGCGATGAATAGTTGCGCAGCCCCTCCCTCCTTCGGGGGCGCTATTTTGCATAGAATCCAAGGAATTTTACGGTAGAATTAAACGCAACCTAACATAACTGATGGTTGTGCTCCCTGAAATTGTACGTTTCTCCTACTTTTTCCTAATTCCAAACTCTTAACACGCGAGACTCTTCGAATGGACCGGCTTTCCAAGAAGGAAGACTTCATGGACTTATGAAATTTTAACAACGGCTGGTCGCGTAAAAACGTGTGATTCGCGATTTATTTATTGGGAGGGGGGACTATCAACGCGGCCATTATTGGAGGTCGTACTTTGATATTGGATAAAGGTATTTTCAGTTTAATTACCAGCAGTTGCAGGTGAACGATGCCACTGGAAACGGCACTCGCTTAACTCGTATTTACTTGAGAGATGCACCAATCTTTTCTTTTAAAATAATCGCAATTCCGGGTAATGCGTGCGTGCTGATCATCTGAAACAGAATCAACGAATCGGAAAAGCGAGCCAACAGCGCGCGGAGAACGGCTGCGCCTCGTTAATACGCTATAAAATTATGCGTTTTAAATAGTCGGAAGTGGGTGGTTAGTGCAGCGGGTCGCGTTACGCAAAAATGACGGTACCTAGTTGCTCGATGCACATCCTCGCTTCGCTCTCTTTTTACCTTTTGCGTCCCGCATCGCCCATTTTTCTCTAGCAGCGGCGCGTTCTGTCTTAATTTATCGCGTCAAATAGCGCATAAACTGCATAAAATTCCAATTAATGTTGATCGCAAAAAGTAAGTTATATTCATCGGCATTTATTGCAATTGTCTCGCGCGCCCATATTGTTATCGATTACACTTTTCAGCGCTCAATTAGATAAAAGTCCGCCTCTGATTTTACGATAATTTTTATAATGGAAAAAATAAAAAACTTTCAAAAAACTCATCGTAAATTGCTTTAATTTTTTAATTACTTTAGAAACTCTTAGAAGATGTAGAATTTAAAACTCGTAAGATTATAACAACTCGTTAAGAAAAGGCCATAACTCTGACGCCACAATTAAACTTTAGCTTGAAATAACTTTTGAAAATTCTGTTCTTTTATAAAGAGGGAACATTATAATTCAAAGAATACGAGGCTTGGAAAAAGTTGATAGTTATGAAAGTGAAGTACTACATTCGAATAATTAAGATTTGCAATAAAATACATTTCTCGTCGACATTACATAAAAATAATTTTTTGTCGCAAAATTACGAGTCCAAAAGGTAAGCTATTGTTAAAGAATTCTCGACTATTATTCTGGCTAACCCATTAAAATTGGTTACATTATTGGTGATAACTGCTTTAGCCTTGATCCGCTTGCAGATAAACAATTGTAAGTTTTGATCGGTATTTTTTTAACGGTACCTCGAATATTAATAATCAACTTAAGACTCGAAATGGTGCTATTTCATTACAAGTTTAAGATTAAATTCAGCTCAGAAAATTGAAAAGATAATCTTTATTAGACTTTTTAAAATATTTTTTAGATATTGTATTTCACGCAGAAGATAATTATTGGATATATAATATGTATGAGAAACTTAATGACGTAATTATCAAATAAGCAGGAATGTTGCGTAAGAAATACTTAAGAAGGCATTTTGGAAATTAAGGAATGGAATATCTATATATTTTGGAAGCGATTCTTCGCTTCGCATCGGTCATTCCAATTGCTCATTTAAAATGGAATAAAATTTTACGTGAATTGCAAACACGAATTTGAATTTTGATTATTAAATAATAAATGCAGTCGGATGTCACCTGAGATGTGTATTGTTCAAATCGCAAGCAGCTCCAGGAGTTTCTAATGTTACTACTCCATTTACGGGATTAAAAAAGTGTAATAATCGTATGAACTGAATATTTTTTAAATAAAAGATCGCATCTCGGCGTTAAAACACATTGTGGAGTGACGAGCGGCTAAAAACACGTTTGTTATTAAACATTAATGTTCCCTTACTTAAAAATGAAAATTTCGATAGAACTTACATAAATATGGGGTTAAAATTAGCCTCGATATTCGCATTTAAGTTTAAAATTAAGTATATAAAATATCACGAGGAGAGAATAAATTATTAAGCGAGAATCCGCTCGTAAAAATAATTGCTTGTATATTTATCTGAGTTCGTCGTGGCGAGCGAGGATATGTATATTGGACTTTATCAATACACATCTCTTTGAATATTTATAAATATTAGAACTCTTAATGGATCTCTCGCAAAGGAGGCTTTTATCGAATAAATTTAATTACATTATATAATGATTTCCGCATATCCTGAAATTATGCAACTCCCTAATTACAAGCTCGTTAGTTTATTCAAATGGTTGTATTGCTCGCGAACTTCTGTTGTGTTCTGAATAATGCCTCTTTAAGAAGCTTTATGCAGGCTTTTGCTATAAATGACAACGAAAGAAAATATTTGTCGATGGACATCGCTACGTCGCGGAGAAACCTAATTTATAATAAAAACTAATTTATTTATTTTGCAAAAATTCGATTGTAGTGCATAATTACGAAGCATTAGTGGGGACAAAATCTAATGTGCCTTTTGATTATGAAAATTTGGGATCGAGAAAAGCGGCTGTTTTATCAAATGCTCATTACTCACACACATGCGATGGAGAGAGGCATATTCATTCGCTTGAGCTATGCTGATGCAAGTGCGGCACTCACACGCGAACCTATTTCATTCAGTCTGGCGCAAAATTTGAAAAAATCTCTCGAAAGGCGTCGCGTTGCTCTTTTTAATTGAATAAATTTTTGCAGAGCCTCGTTCGCAAAAACACACGATTAGAAAGTCGGTAATATCTCAAAGTGAATATTTTATAAAGAAATTAAGAAGACGTCGAGGTGACGTGTTTTCTCGTGTAAATTTTTACCTCTGTTTCAACTGAAATTGTTTCAATTCTAATAATTAAGGTTGAACAATCGCAGAACCTAATAGATAAGGAAAACGATCAATTTTCGAGTCGAGCGATTAAAAAGTAAAATAACGAATATTTTTGTTTTCCATAATAGTATTGCTTAATTATAGCCAAATATATAATTCTCCATTTCCAATAAAAAAAGAAATTTCAAAGTACAGATTAAAAAAAGACCAACGTAATTTAGAACGCAATTTTCTCGGATGGAAAATTCAGGAGATTTTTTATCGACGAGAAGTCGCGCCTCGAGTCGCCGGCTAATCTTCTACACATAAACATGACTACGTATACTTATTACATTTACATCTGTTGTTTTAATTTAATTGCTCGTGTAGAACTATGAAATTCAAAATAAGCTTATATCCCCATCATTTTTATTCTTAGAATTCAGAAGAGTAAACACGATTTTTTTGCGATATAACATTTAAATACACCTGCATAAAGTAAAAATGCAAATATCTATATTTACATTTAATCTTATGCAAGCTTGTAAATCTTTACTTTGGAATATCGTTTTATCGGCGATTCGGTAGATGTGAATATCAAATGCGGAGTTGTACGCTCGCCACTAAAATTACCATGAACAATGCGCACGTGCTAAATGTCATTGAAGACCAACAGCATCTAAACGTTAGGCGCGAGATACAGTCAAACTTACGGATATTAGGCATTTCGACACTTCGAGCTCTTAAAGGTCATAGAATTTTGGCGAGTAATATCGCATACCATTTGGAGGTTACTTTCTATGTTAAGCTTAGTTTCGTAAATGGAGTAAAAACAAATTCTCTGTTTGTCATATCTGTTGTTGCCGGTCGAGCAATAAAAAGCCAGAATCTTGTTAAAATCAAAAGTAAGACATTTATTAAAATCTTTTTTTGAATCGGATCTGAGGTACTTTATATAACTTTATATATGATCCGAGGTGCACTCTAAGCAGATGTTTTTATTTATTTCCCAAACACTTTATAAAGAGACAAAAAAAAAAATCGAATGGTTTCAGATTCATGGAACCACGTAAATAAAAGTAATCGGTCATTAATTCTCTTAAAATAAAATTTCACGCATTCAAAAACGGATTCAATTATAAAAATAATAAAATATGTTTGAGGTTATACACAAAGGTACGCTATAACTGGTTATCCGATTAGAAAAATAGCCGTTGCAAGCCTTCAATAGCCGCGAGTATTGCAATTATACTTTACTTATTCTTGGTAATAAAATCAGCGTCTAGAATGAAAAATCGATCGCAATAAAGATTAAGTCAACCAACTTTAATTCGCAATATTAGAGCATAAAAATTACTTGTTATATGAAAAAATGAATTCTCTCCACAAAATAATTAATTTTATTTAATTTAATAAAGGGAATTTGCTTAAAAGTGGAAAGAGTTTCTTCTATTAAAAAAATTCTTGTGTTTACAATTATTAAATTAAACTTTGTGCGCTGAGTTTTTATTTCAGCTTATATGCATACAAATTGTTGCGTTGTTAAGTATACGAAGCTACACTTTTAAAACGAATAATCATCATACTTTAAATGGGAATTGGAAAGAGTCAAGATTTACGAATCGTGCGCGCTCGAACTTTTTGCACTTGTAAGGGCAATTGATCAAAGTCTTTGAGCACGCAGTATCTAGTCTACAATTAAGAGGAATGCACATTATTGGCCTTGACTTTGCGATCTCACGAGTCCGTAAGCCGCTCAGCCAAACAAAGTTTCGAGTAAACACGTTAATAATTGAGTCAGGAGTAAACTTTTTCTTCATCAGTGTTCCAGTTTAAAAATAGCTTCCATTCCCCAGCGGGGGCGTCGAAAATATTCCGATCGATCCTCCCGTTAAAACTTGGATCTCCAATTAGCAGGAGCTGCTGCCAATATGCCTCTAATCCTGATTATGGTTACCGAACTGAAGTGGGAAGTTGACGCGATATATTAAGATTTGGACATGCTCGCGTACGTTGACATCGTCCCCAACGTCCGAGAGTCCGAGCTTCGCGAATCATTGACAGATTCGTTGAATCTCAATCGGTCGGTTGGTTCTATCGGAAAGTGCGCGACTCGCCCAAAAATAGCTGGCAACCCTCGAGGTGCCGCTCAACAAAGTCAATGTCGCGTTTGGATAAAAATAATAATTGGCAAGCGACTTGGGCAAGCGAACGGCGGCAGTCGCGAGGGTCGGAGCTGACGCCGCCAGTCGAAGAGGGATCTCGCACAGGTGGCCGGCTCCCGAAGGATGGACCTTCTCCGCGTCTGTTGCGTCCTCAGTGGGTTCCTGCGCGACCTCCTTCGCCCTCGCGAATCCGCCTTTGATTACGCCAAGTATGCGCCCGTGAAGGGGGGCCAGGTAATTAAAAAATCCTCGTTTTCTTTGTCGGCGACACTGCCTCGACTACTCAGTTGCAGATCTAGTCTCGAGGCGCGGACCGACTGCCGTTCCATCCCGTTGGTTCACTCTCGTTGATTTTGAGGAAGCGAACGCGCTAATTCTTTGTAAAAACTACATTGCGCTCCTTTTGAACTCGACTCTAACAAGAAGACGTCGGATTAAGTGTGTGGAATAGGAAACTCGCAGGAATTGGATTACTCGTGAATCCGAATAATTGGCTTTTGTTTAAGCAAAACGACGAGGAGAAACAAGAAGAAAAAGAGAAAAACGGATAAAAAGGACTAGTTCTGGTTACCGAGTTGCTTGTGAAATTGACACCGTCGACTGCGTTTATTTCCATTTCTGACGAGAGAGAAAAAGGCGGTCGGTTTTTTCTCTCGGCATCCATTTCAATTCGGTATTTAAAGTTCGTATGCCATTAATTCCATTATCTATCTTATCCGTTTCCACAGCTAAAATGTTTGGATTCCTTGAAAGCAGCGTATGTATCAATCTAGCGAATTCATTAGTGATTTAGCGAATGGCTAAAAGGATGGGAACTTGTGTCGCCTTGGTCGGCATGGTTGCAAAACATTAAACGGAAATACGTGGTGTTTCAATTTTTCGAAATAATTGCACGCGTCGCAGTCCAATGCATCTGTATGAAAGTAATATAACATACGGGCAATGGCCACTAGAGTAGACGATAGCTGAAATCGATAGGATTTAGGTTTTGATTACTTAGCTAATAGAACGTATGTTCTTGCTACATTCGTATCGATTAATGCATCCGATTGACGAAACATTCTCAGTAATTTGATTTTCTGCCGCGTAACAACTAATAACGAAAATGTAATTCGACCAACAATAAATTATAAAGAAACGAGGAAGACTCTTCGGCATTCGAAGGCGACGAGTGAAAATATCCGAAATCAGCGAACGGCAAGTGTACGATGACAGGTTCTTTTTATTTTGACTAATGTCTATAGCTGCTCTTGAGCGTGTCCATTCATTATGAAATAAGAATTCTAGATTTAAAAATAGATCTAGAATGGTAATTTGAAATGCAGGTAACGCTACGCCTAACACGAGACCGTGTTTGCAAAATAAATTTTGATTTTTTCGCTGAAAATCGGGCCGAACTCTGGCGACTGAAAATTTACAATTAACGTATATACGCGAGAAGTTAGCAGTGAAAGGCGGTAGAATAAAATGCACTTTACGAGTTAGGTGATTATATAAATTAGTTCCGCAATGACCATTGCGCTTTCATGTGCGACAAGTTACGCCGTAATAAAAACTAATTGAAATTTTTATTGTAAAGTTGCACGTAATTTAATTCCCAGTATCAGCGCTTATTTACTTTAATTATTAATAAACATAAGTAAATGTTTGTTTTAAAGCGATGCCAACTGATAATGATGTCTTAATCTCAATATGGCGGAGGACTTGATACGTCATACTTGGTCCTCTATTTTGCTTATCAGCCGCATTGACGGGATAAGAGCCAAAATTAAACGGTTCCGTTTGTTGTTGCAGGTCGAAGCTGGTGACGTTATACTGAGGATAAACGAAGTCGATGTCAATCGCTTGAGCACTAAGGAAGGTAATAACTCATGCATCAAGTATGCACTTTATTTTGAGAACAATTTTCATTTCTGCCATTTATGAGGAATAAAGGGACGGGACGGAGAGTTTATTTCTTGCGATCAACAGTTTCGTTGCGTAATTCAAATGCAAGTAAGAGAAAGTATGCAGTTAATATTCTCGCGGATATCCGTGGGAGTAAAAATACTGTATAAGCAGACGCGATTTTGCGCCAAGCGGAGCTTCTCGAATTCACCAAAACGTAAAGCAAAACAACGACGAAGACGACGACGACGACAACAACAGCAGCAACGGCAGCAGCAGCAGCAGCAGCAGCAACAGCAGCAGCAGTAGCAACAGCAGCGGCAACAGCAGCAGCAGCAGCAGCAACAGTAACAAAAAACAATAAAAAGCAGGAGTACGTTTGCATACAATTTTAGATGCTCCACTTTCTTCTTTCGCAAACGTGTTCGTTGAGTGGCTGGAGCGGGATGGTAAAAAAACTCTAAAGCCGTTGTGCGAATGTCTCTATTTTTGATTCGGTACGAGAGATCCTCCAGAAGTGCTTCCGCTGTATACAAGTGTCGCCTTGTAATATTAGCAATTTCGCAGCAGCTGAATTCACTCTCGGTGACACATTACTTATTGCGATCAATTTCTGATTGCCCTTTTCTCTCCTTTATGCATCTTTTGGGCGCCTACACGGACGGTAATAAATGCGCATTGACACCAAGTGCTATTTCCTGTTGTAAAACGTTCATAGCTCTTTTCAAAATCAAGGATACTATAAACACGTTACGCACAATTTCCTTACCAATCGGTTCGGTTACATTTTTACTTTGGTTCGCGATATCGTTACTCGTCGCATCGTAAATCAGCGAAGATAAAGTTGAACGAGATAATTGAATATATTTTGCAGCAGCTGCTTCTTAAGGACACGCGAGCACGAAATTTTATTACGATCGCATTTGTTAATAATATTAATAATCCTAAATTTTTTAGCATAAAATTTAAAGCAATTTGGAATATGCGCATTTGATATCAGATTCGAATTTGCCGACGTATGTCTAATTGCAGTTTAGTAAAAAATAAAAGCCGGGCCCGAAATTTATTTAGCTCTTTTCGGCCAGGTCTTAAGCCTCGCGCACACGCAGCATAAACACATGGTTATGGAAATAGATGTCTCGAAAAGAATTATACCAAATACGTAAATTTTTAAGGAATATTTGTGTAAAAGTGAAATGTAAATGCTTCTCACATTCATCAATTGCCGCGATAAATTAATGTTAATAAAACGTGTCGTGCGTTGCAGTTATTTTTTACGGAAAAACTATTTATTGTAATAACGTAGTTTCTAAATTCTACAGATTTTAGAGTAATATGAAGTGTAGTTGTAGCCTCTGCGTCACTAATGGAACACTGCAAACTTAATTAGTTATTCTATTGGACACGTGTTTTTATTCGCCGTTTAATTTCCAGACTTAGCAGCTTCCAATAGAGTTCCATTCGTTAATTTTATTATTATTGTTTACATGTATTGTTTAAAAATTCATAGAGTGATAATTCATAACTGTGAATTTTGTCGGTAGTTTACATTACTAATATTTTTTTAATGAAAGTGTATGTTTAAGTAAATACACATTTACATTAAACTTTATCGACTAAAGTTATATTTGCACAACGTTAATTAAACTGCGAAATAACTTTTCAGATTCCTCTATTGCCATAATTTTTTTTAATAAGTCTCGTGTGATTTGTCTTTAATTAATAGCGACAAGTTATAGAATTCGCGTATTTTATTCAATTTTCGGTTTTACTTCTCTTATGATAGTGCAAGCGTAAATGCGCGAAAGATTTGCGTTTACAGTTTTAGAAGTCACCTTATTAACTCGGATTAAAATTGTTTGAGTTAACTTAAATTGTTCGCTCTTTGATATTTTAAGAAATGGAGAATGTAAACGAGAAAGAATCTTTTCCAACGCTATACTTGTGATAAGTCGTTGCCGTCGCTAAAAAACAGCACGATGAAGAACTTTCATAATCAATACTGGCGACTCAATTACCGTAGTGTTGGTATTATTATCCGCTACGAAAAATTGAAAAATGCATTCGAAACGAATTCAAATATCTCGCCAAGTTTGTGTTGTATATATTGCTTAAATTCATTGTGGCTCGCAGAGTATTCGTTTAGTACGGAATTGGCCGCGATCATAGTTTGCTCGAAAGTTGTCGAGTTAACGTTTTTTTCCTTTAAAAGTTTATCGTTTTGTTTTTATCGCTTTCAATGATAAATGGAGCAAGAATTTTTTATTAGAAGAAAGTTTATAATTCACTTAACCAGAGCTTCTTCCGAGTAAATACACGTGCACATGCACGAAAGGAATTAGTTAATTCGCTTTTATTGGGTCAGTGATGCTATGCCTTCTAAAAATAAGTTACTGATTGTTCTTTCAATGCGCGTGTGGGACATAAGTTAGTAATTGCAGTGGAAGGACTCTGTAGCGCAGTGTGCAGCTTAATTATAGTGAAAAATTGCGAGAATCTTAAAAGCGAAAGTTGTTTGGAGCTATAAATAGTTTGGTTGCCCTTTGAATCACTCTCTCTTTAATATCGACGTTTATTCGTGAATAATGCAGAAATCCACAAACTGCGGCCGTTGAAGCCGTTTCGTCGGCCCTGTCCAGCTGCTGTCGAACCAACTGGGCTCCCAACTCCTTTAAAAAGTCGCGAAATCGAAATGAAATTCGCAGCTCGCAACGGGCCCAACAACTGCTCGTTTACAAAATCCGGGTGCACTTCGCGATCGCGAATCACTGGCGCACATTAGAAAGTTAGCGAAGTGCACTTTTGAAAATAGAGCGAGAGAGAGAGAGAGAGAGAGCCGACGTCTGCGGACATGTGTGTTACATAAAAGAACGAAGCGCCAGGCACATTGGAATAAAAAAGAGCCGCCGGCGCTTGGCTACTGCCCCTCCGAAATCTGCCGATAGTCTCTGTGCAGTAGTGTGCGGCGCATCGATCCTCACCTAAGAGTGTCTCGAGCATCCATTTTCGGCTTACGCAAACTTGCCGAGCTTTAGAGTAGCGCAGCTTTTCGCCCTTAAGAGGGTGTCGCCCCACGTCCCTAGCAGTTAACTACACTGGAAATTTCTCCTCGCCTGCACGAACGATGCAGCAGACACTCGCCGGCGCACATTCTGGATTTGTGGCTGCACTCTAGGCGTCGTCTATTCGATTATTCGGCGCGATAATCGAGTAAGAGCATTGCGATTAAAGCAGTTTTGCGCTGGAGCATTACACCGATCGCGGTTGCCAATGACTCTATTCTCCTTTTTCGGAGCTGCATCGTTCATCAGTTGACTGTGATCTGGACGGCGAACAGTTTGAATTTCTTGCACCACAAACCAATTGCGCGACTATTTAAAATTTTGTTTGACAAGATGGAAATAGGATATTAAATACGAGCGCGAGCGTCGAATGCTTGAACTTGTGTGTAATAAATGTGGGTAAGTCAAGTGGCCGATCATTCGACGAGCACGGGATCGAAGAATTGCTACGGACAACTCGAACGCATCGCTAACAGGCGTCGAGTCTATTTGGATTCGAAAATTTTCTCTCTCTCCTCCTCGCGTGTCGTCTCGTTCTTTATCTCCTAGGGCTAGATAATTCGCGGCAAGAAAAATGCGCGTCAATGGGAAAGCAAGAATATGATGTTCTAGACCGTTTTTCATAATCGTGGAAAATTCGTAACTGTGCCATTTGAATTGTTTCGAAGCGTTTGATGGTCGCGTAAACACAGAATTTATGAATGCAACGTTTGGTCGTGTGTGTTTTTTCACTTACAATTGATTTATATATTGAGCGCAAAGAAACTGTAGACTTTGAAATGCAAAGAAAGATATTACGAGCAAACATAAAACACCTTAGTGTTTGTTTGCTCGGAGCCGTATTTGTTTAAAGATGCTTAAAAACGCGAGATGAGTAGCGTCTGCGGACTCGTAATTTATTTGTGCTGCACAGCAGACCGCCGACCTGTTATGCAAAAGTCCGCTGCTTTTTGGATCGCTGGTTCATAAGCTAGAGGCACGCGGAGATCCCGCCCGCGCGCGCGCGCCCGCGTGTGTGTGTGCGCGCAGGGGTGGGTAGGGGCAGGGAAGACTCGTTATACTACAAGCACCTTTTCCTCTGTTTCTGTTTCAGTTTTAAAATGCCTCCGTCTTTCGTCGGATCCCGTCATCTTAAAGTTGCGAAGGGGTAAGTATGCCCACGATTTCTCCTTTTTCGTTCCCCACAACTGCTCCATTTTAATTACTTCCGTCGTGGTTACGCACCTATACCATTGCCTTTAACGTTGCGAGACGCGTTCGTAGCTGTAATCGGACCGTCATTAAACATCCCTGCTAAATGAAATGATCGATAAGAGCACGCGAAACAGAGAAACGAAAGCGAGTTTGTTCTTTAAACGGGGACTGCGGCGAAAGCCAAATTTCGCTCCGAACAGACGAGGTTGCGCGCGTGTCGCAAAAAAGCTCTTAATCATGCAGGTGCATTCGTCGCGACGCGTAACAGCCGGTTTGCATATCGACTGATGTCATCACTCGCGGTTGCGCACTCGGGTCCAAAGTAGTTGTCCAAGAGAAAAAAGCGCGGCAAGTCCCTGCCCCAGGATCGCAAAAGCTCACTCGAGCGGCCCGGACGTTCGGCTGGTTGCAGACCCAGAAATAAAGGCACACGTGCGGAGGCTGCTTTCACCGGCGGAGACGATCACCGAGGAGCCAGAGAAGCGAGCCCGAGTCCCATCGCGCAGTAAGTCTTCCTCGACCTCGCCGGAGCTTCCGGCCTGTCCGTCCCAGCAACAGCAGCAGGCCAGCATTAGCTCGCACCCACGCAGCAATGGCTCGTGCAGCGACGCCTCGGGCTCGTCCGACCTCGAGGCCCTCATACCCCAGCAGCTCGACAGCTTCAAAGAGGAGGAGCGAGCCCAGTGGGAGCCGCTCGCCGGCGACAAGTTCGTCAGGCAGAAGAATCCGCCCAGGTACGTAAGCCTCCTCGCAGGCTCGGCTCTTCACCAGCTTATTTATCTTGAATCGCGTCTGTCGCTTGTACACGCGGAGCGACTGTTTTGCTCGTTACGTTCGGATGTCGTCCTGGTGTAAGCCCTTGCACTCTGACGACTTTTATTTTCAGCTTTTATATCGCTTGTCCAGCGACTGTCTAATGAATTAACTGGCAATATTCGAGGTAAATGTGCTCAAGGCATTAGCAAGTAAATGAAAATTCTGTTGATTAATTGTTGATTGCGAGGATATTTTAAAGTATCCAATAGTTGGAATAAGCAGTCGCACTTTTAGAGATGCAATCTCTTCTCGGACGCTTCGTGAAAATAATTACACGAGCTTCTTCTCGTTTCGTTCGCAGCGGTACACGATACTTTACATTCGTGTAATCTTGCAGAACATTTATTTTCTCAACAACGTTAAACGCATAGCTGTTTTTATAAATATTTAAAATTAATTATCGTTTTATTGCAAAGTTATGTTTATTTGGTGTACTTGGGTTTTAAGCTTAGGCTTTCAAATTAAAAAATTTAAAGTAACGAGCGTAACATGACGGCAAAAAATGTGAAGAACAGAGTTGTGCATTGGAATCTACGTTGTAGAATAGACTATTTTTTAAACGATTACGCGTAAATTTATGATCGCTTTTTCTAAAATCAAACAATCTAATTTGAGGGATAAACCTTCATAAATAATAACGGTGCATTTATATTTTCATCCAACATCTGCAACCGCGCGTAATAGCGAAAACTTTTAAAATTAAAAAATGTTTACCACACATTTAAATTAAAAGATCTGTTAGCGTAAAATATTATGTGCAGTTCGAAGGATTTTTGAGTTAAACTTGGAGAATAAGGTTTTATGATTACTACACTTTAATTACTTAATTTTTATACTTAATTCTTTTTTTCGCGAATGCGTATTTTTATCGAGATCTTTAATTGCGTATAAAGATGAACACTTTGAAATATAACTGATTTTAAGTAAAAGATCTTAATCGTGACATCCTTACCACGAGTATGAATTTTCAATATCTGCGGATGTGGAACAATATTTATCATTCGCTCATTCTTAATGCTCCAATGTTAACAGGTACTTTTAGTATTAAAAAAATAGGAAATCCATCTATTTTTTATTTAGAAATAATAAGAGGCATGTACTTTCTGAAAAAATTATTAATTAATAAATGTTATATAATCAGTTCGTGTCAACTACTGTACCTGCATTAATAATTTACATTTTGAGGTAAATAGTTTATCTATTTCTAAGTATTGAAAACTAAAAGATTAGTTTTCTAATTGTGCAAAAAGTATCGAAAATTTTTTTTTATGATTTTTAATACGAATTGGATTTATACGAACCTTATATACTCAAACCAATTTTGGCTTGATTTATGATTATGAAATCGAATAAAAAGTTTGCTACTGCATGTGGATAATAATAATTATGCTCATTCAAAGCAATAACTTTTAAGTACAACCTTTTTATAACATCTCTTTTTAGTAGTTTTTATAAATTATTAGTTTGTACTATTTGTAATATTTATATCATTAGATTCGTTGATTGATCATATTACAATATAAGTTTTTAAATGAGCAACTAAATATAATTAATAAACTAGAATAAATTTTAGTCACATGTGATATACGTTAATATTTTCATGTAGATATACACGAACAAAAATATTTATACACATTGTTACTTAAGTAGAACTAACGTTGTTGATAATCTATATAGTTATTTCGTTAACAATTGAAGCTTTATTTATTTATAAATAGCGTACAGTTAAAAGTTTTTTAAGTAATTGTCATTACCTTTAACCTTCATGAAACGACGAATATTTATTATGAATGATATGTTTGTACTGCGGTCACATTGATTTCTTGTTTTATGTTTGTCGAGAAAAGCATAATGAAAATTCAATGAGCTTACCTTTTAAGAATATTATTTTTTTCGGTATAATGCAATAAATTGAAGGCCAAACACATTCAAAGTTCTCAATTTCTTGCGCATTTATGTATATAGCGCCTGGTATTGAAAAATTATGTTTTGAATATTTCATGTATTTTTACTCTGTTGTCTAAAGTCTGCTTATATCGTCTTTTACGAAGCTCAAAGCTATGCTTTGATTGAAAATTCCGTTTTGAAGTAGTTTTAAGCATCTATACCTCCCGGTAATGCTAACCATAGATTAGACACAATTATAATTAAGAGGATTGCATAAGCTAGAAAATATGTATTGAAAATTGGCATTCTGCAGTAGTAATCGTGTAAAAATATGTGAGAAAAATGCAAATGACCACAATTGCTTAGATACAATTAAACAAAGTTTAAAACTACAATTTAATTATTTTGTGATAGAGATAATAGTTTTGCTGAGATGCATTCGGTTGCAGTGGAAATAAGAAGTATTAGTCGAGATATCTGCAGTTTTTCTTGCACCGACTGGACAAATCAATAATTCAAAAGCAATGAATTGCAGCAAAACTAGTATCTTCGTTGGAAACTGGCACGGCACTTTTACGATTATTTGTGAACCCGATATAAATGAGGCTAAACCACCAGCATGTGAGTCGTCTGTCACAGCTGCGGTAATAATATATACGTCCTATTCACAGGTTCGAGGCTTACATGATGACAGGCGATTTAATGCTGAACCTGTCGCGCACTCAGCAAAGCAGCGGGTTTCTGCCGAAGCATCAGAAAAAGGTTGACTCGTTGAGGTACAACAACCACCACACCCATCACCACCATCACCATAACCACCACAATAACCACCACCACCACCACCACCACCACCATAACTCGGTACCCACAAGTCCTAATGAAACGCTAGGCCAGCGTCGCGCCGGCAATTCTAGTTCTGCCAATAGCTCACCGGTGGGCGTAAGCAAGCGGGAGATCGAAAAGGCCCCCTGCCAAGTTCAAGGTGCTGGTCAGACAACTGGCTATGCCTCTGGTTTCGTACGCACTTCCAGATCCGAGGATCACCTACAGTTCCAAAAAGACCCCTCCATGTCTGCCGTTGACATTGACATCGACGACGACGTCACCTCGTCGCTCAACACTCTTTTGGACACGCGCGCTGAAAGCTGCGGCCCCGGTCTCTCGAGCGAGCGCATCGTTTGGACATACAACGCACCCGTCAGCTCGGCCTCTGTGGGCTCCCATTCCTCTCGTTCCTCTGATGCCGGTTCTCATTCCTCCAGTCGTTCGTCAAGTTCAAGCTCCTCCACCGAAGGCACGAGTCCGCAACGTTCCCTCTCGCCCGCCTCCCCTACCTCTGTTTCATCATCCGTCATGTCCTCCAACTCTGACTCCCGTAGGTTTCCTCTACCGGCCCAGTCAGTTCTGACGCACCCACACCCGCCAGCCTTCCTCGCTGCCAACGGTGATCTTAGCCAATCGGAGGTCTTCAGCAACATGTCTAGCCCAGATTACAACGATGAGGAGACCATGGATATCCTAAGTGCGCGTGACATTATGATGATCAGCGATCCAAGCGATAGCGACTCAACCATCTTGGCGAGCGAACCGCCTCAGCGTCGAATTAAACACCATCATCGTCAACAACAGCAGCAGCAGCAGCAGCAGCAGCAGCAGCAACAGCAGCAGCAACCGCATCAGCAACAGCAGGATGAGCAGCATAGGATAGTAATTCAGGTTAAAGGCCCGGAAAAGGACATACCAGGTTCGAGGCACGTGAGCCCGCGCCAATCTAGGCGAAGACGCACCAGCGTCGGTTCCGAGTCCGAGAGATTGTCACAACAGTCACCGACTGGCCAACAAAGAAATAACGGGCTTATGGTCGATTACCAGGGCTATCAGGTAAGCGACGCATTACGTTTTCTTTTATGCTCGTGTTTTGACACTTTCCCGATCTGCTTTTCCAAAAAGGAATTAAGAGATTTGGAGGATGAACGAGAACAGTATAGTCAGCCAAGCTGCGAGGAACAGAAACAAAACGGGGCATCGCCGCCACACTCCGCCGACGAGGAGAGCGACATCGAAAGTTTGCACAGTTTTCACTACAGTCCGAAAGCGGTTGACTTGCCCTCGGCTGTCAGATTGGCCAAGAGGCTGTACTCGCTGGATGGCTTTAAAAAATCAGATGTCTCGAGGCATTTGAGTAAAAAGTTAGTGCCCCTCGTTATACTTTCTCTTTATTTCTCTTATTTTTACGTTTCATTCTTATGAAATTATTACGTAAATCTTGTTTTTCCAGCAACGATTTTAGTAGAGCAGTTGCCGAAGAATATTTGAGATATTTTAACTTCGAACGGGACACGCTGGACGTGGCTCTCAGAAAATTCCTTGCTCAGTTTTCGTTAACCGGAGAAACGCAAGAACGAGAGCGCGTTCTTGTTCACTTCTCCAAAAGGTATCTCGATTGTAATCCAGGATCTTTCAATTCTCAAGGTACGTCCAGGTCACGTCAAAGATTTAAAAAGATAAGTTTCAGTCAAGGTTCTTCTCGATATATACTGGTGTCGCAATTTTTTATCACTTTTACTTTTTATAATCTCTCAACTTACAATATTAGGTTTCATTGGTTAGCGCCCTTAGAAGAACTGGTTCTTGTATAATACCCAAAATTAGGTGTCACGCATGTGTTATGCATATTATTTTTAATGCTTTAGATGCTGTTCATACGTTAACGTGTGCTATAATGTTGCTCAATACGGATCTACACGGTCAAAACATTGGTAGGAAAATGTCATGTTCAGAATTCATAGAAAACCTTTCGGAACTTAACGACGGCGATAATTTCCCGAGAGAAGTATTAAAGCAACTTTACAGTGCCATTAAATCCTACCCGCTGGAATGGGCTCTGTAAGCAAACATTATAAGAAGAATATATTCACTTATTCATAATATTAAAAAAATTATTCATCAATCATCATTGTATTGACAGTGATGAAGAGGGGGACGAAGTTGCTTCTCAAGCGATCCAGCAAGGGGACGGACCAGCCATATCTGCTACTGGAAATCCATTTCTCGATGTGCCAAATGTTACTGGCGCTACAGAGTTCAAGAAGGGCTACGTTATGCGCAAGTGCTGTTTCGATGCCAATGGAAAAAAGAGTAATGTTCATCAGACCAATATCGTTTATAATCGGTACAAAATAAATAGTAACTATAGCTAATCGACGAAATGTTTTTATTTCAGCTCCGTTTGGAAAAAGAGGCTGGAAAATGTATCATTGTACATTAAGAGAACTTGTATTATATTTGCACAAAGATGAGCATGGCTTCCGTATTGACAATTTGCACAATGCCATTCGAATTCATCATGCGCTAGCAACGAAAGCATCCGACTACACAAAGAAGCAACACGTTTTTAGGTTACAGACTGCCGACCAAGCCGAATACCTCTTTCAAACTAGGTAAAGCGCTTTATTTGCAATCTCTTGCTTATAATAGCGGACTGCCTCCTTAAACGGGTTATGTGTTTCAGTGATTCCAAAGAGTTGCAATCCTGGATAGATACAGTTAACTTCGTTTGTGCTAGTTTCTCCTGTCAGCCGCTTGCCGGTGCGGTAGGTTCTCAACGAAAGTTTCAACGGCCTTTGCTTCCCTGCAGTCATACAAAATTAAGTCCTGTGAGTATTAATGCGGTCGCTTATGGCTGCTCGTTAATTCGAGCTATTAGTTAGGCTTTTTTCCCATGTTTATTTATCCACTCCTGTTTAAATTTGCATGTATACAGAGAGAACAGCTTCGCGATCACGAAGACAGAGTTAATAAGTTGGAGGCTGAATTAGATGAACACAGACGTCATCCGCCGGAAAAAGGCGCCAAAGCTCTCACACTTCAAAATTATAAGGAAAAGGATGCTTATTTATATTATGAGGTGAGTTGAGCAGTGCGATTGATATCGAAGTTGAAAATTGATCTATGGGTCAGTTATTAAATACCGTGTGCTATTTTAGCTTAAAAGGTACAAAACCTATGCGTATCTGCTCCGGTCGAGGTTGGCATATACGGAAATCGAACCATCTCTAGCGGAAAGCAGTATCGGGGAGGTGGACGAAGGTACCGGTGCCTTCATGAATATTGACGTGGCACTGGTGCCACCTCCGGTCCCAGATCGACCAGCTACAAATAGGTATAGTTACAGGGCTGCCATTTACAATCGTAATCTTTTAAATGGTCAGGACTTCAGTGGGGACATTGGTTGATGTGTAATGGGTGTCTTCTCAGCATGTGTGGTCTAGTCATTTCTACTTACGCATTTATCCAGTAGCAGTTACTTTATATGAAACCTGTCCATAACAGCAATATAATAATAGTAGTCATAATGATAATATTATGAATAACGATTAAAAATAATAGTAATAATAATAGCGATTGTAGTAATAATATTAATAAATATAAGAATAATAATAATGATGATGATAGTGCCGATGATCGATATTATTGGAAATTAATGGTTTGTGTATCTTAAATAGATTACGAGACTGACAAATCATTAATAGAGTATCTTTTAATCTGGAACTGATTTTTTATAATTAACTCGGAAAGTTCTTTAAGCAGGAATCAAAATATAAGAAAACTGCATCTGGATTCTTCTGCGTATTTGGATTTCTAGTCCAACTTGCCGGTGGTTAAATTGGTGAATGGATCAGGGCTTAGAACTAATACAATACAGTATTGTACATTGATTACTAATAAAACTTAACAAATTAATATGATCGATACCTATAGGTTTCACTTTTTACAAAATGCACAATATTGGTTATTTCTATGTAAAGTTTCTGATCTTCTTACAATGTATTATTAATTAATTAAACGATTAAGCAACAAACTTACAGAGTACTAAGCATTAATTATAATGATAGTCGAGCTTACGTGACTTTCGAGTTTTAGTTTAGTTAAATCGAATATTCAGTTCAGACGTTAAATATTTATATCGGTAGTATTCAATTACTCAAATTATTTTATTACTTAGCTTTTTAAGAAAATTTACGCAAAATTTTTTATGATAAAATCGGCGTTTCTGTCGATGCATTACATACGGAAACACAAACACAAACGCAAACGCAAACACACACACACACACACACACACACACACAATCACACAGTTCGTTACTAATAATTTTTTATTACAATTTTGAATATTTATGGCGATTTAAAATAATATTAGTGTTAAAACTGTATTTAGTATATTTATGCTTTACCCGTATTTCATCAATATTACATTGATAATTATTAATTCCACTTTATCGTTTTTTCGAAAGTCACATTTTCGACATTATAATTATCTTAATTTTTGAACTTATTTATTCGGTGTTAAAAGAGATTTTTATATTATGAAATGTAATCATTTGTTAAAAAATTTTATTTCATTCTAAGCTAAGTGAGAATCAGTATTAAAGTTTTTCTTATGATAAACTAATGATCAATGTATAATTACACTTGACTACCTGAACCTAAGGAATAATTCTTAAACTTTACAGTTAACAGTGAAAGAACTTTATAGAAACTGCAAAAAGTGTTTTAGTTTCTACAAAGTTTTTAAATAATCTGCAAACACGTAAAGTTATTTTTTAGTAAGTCTTTACGCAAAAATTTAAACTACTAAACAGCTAATGTCCCCTACAAGTGTTTTCATCGTAATTAAGACGTAAAATCAGTTTGGCAAACAACTGTAGAAAAGTAAGATTGCTTTCATTGTGGAAACACAATATAAATTTTTATTTTATACTTTTCATTTTATTTTGTAAACACACAAAGCCTTTCAAAACACAAGGCTTCCTCTTACGTCCAAATACAATCATAAAATACATTTTCATATTATCGAAGTACCTTTAAATACTAAGTAAGTGTAGATTAGTAGTTAAAAATTGAGATTTAAAGCTTTTAATGCGATGTGTCTTTTCTATGTTTAAGTTGACATGGCTGTGTAAAATTTTTTATTCTCGAGAAGTGCTAATTTTATACTTGAATTTGTGTTAAATTAAAATAAAAATATGACAATGAGTAATTTCTTTAGAGCGAAAAGAAATAAATAAAATTTATCGCGCACTCCCAATATTCTCGATTAAGTTTTTCTAATTATCTTATCTCAAAAAGAAAAGTTTTTTCTTCATTTTCTGTGTATAAGTCATGGAGCCAAAGTGTTTCTTCGTAAGCTTTGAGTTAGCTATAGTAAAAGTTAAGACTGGAATAGCGCTTGAACAGTTATGAAAACCTATGTTTGTTGATTTACATTTTCTTTAAATTTACGAAGCTCTTCGAGTTTAAGAGAATATTTCTGTTCATTTAAACTGTAAAGTTGCGCGCTTAATTTTAAAAATATCTGTTCTATTAATTGTTGGTCCAAAAAAAGACAAAAAACATAACAAACATATGTTTTCGCATAAGTAGCTATTCGTAAGCTATTTATAAGTAGTATAAAGGAATTTAGTTTACTTCGATAATAATGAACTAGCGGATATTTGACCAGGGTAGTTAGTACTTTCTCGATTCATCTGGCAATGTGAAATCATTCTATTCCTTTTCTATGCTTACGTAAATATCAAAATCAACCAAACTGTTGGTCGAATTGATAATTCAAAAATCTTTGACAGTAGTTAGAAAGTAGAGTTGCATATATTGTATAAAATTGTATCTCAAACAATAAATTGCCATGTATTTTTACGGTGTGCAGTTTATAGCGAGTAATTTTATTAACTCTCCATTATATAATACATTTTATAATATTTCGTATTACAGAGTTAAATTATGTAGTGATTTTTCTCAATATTTAAAATTCTTCTTATATTTACATTTAAGATTAAAATTTATCCTCTCGAACATTTTCACTCTTACGTACGATAAAGTTTTAAAAGTTTGTCAAAACTTTTCGTCAGTAGTGAATGATTTCATTAAATTTTCGAACTGCATATCTTCAGAATAGTTAAGCTTTTAATGTTCACTCTTATGTTGATAATTTTGTTAGCGATTTTTAAAAGTTATAAATTATTTGAATTGATTTCTAAAAACAAATTATAGATTAAAATTGAAACTGTTGGAAAAATTAATTATTTTAAAAATATTTATATATTTTTTAAAATGTTTTCATTTGAAATAGAAAAGATTAATTAGTTAATATGATGCATCGAGAGAGAGAGAGATTCTATTGGAAATAATGTTTATTGAAATCGCCCGAGAAATACACATTTTTTAGCTCTTATATAAGTCTTAAAAATTTATTTACGTTATTTATAAACATCTACATTAAATTATTATAACTCTATACGAGATTTTAGTAAATATAGATATTTTTAAATAATTGATAAAATAACTGTAACTCTAGTTTACACGTAAAAATTAAAGTAGTAAGATTACTATTCTTTGTTACCGATTTTCTTATATTAAGTTTATATTATTTATTATTATTAATTATTATAACTATCGATATTGTATAATTATATATTTATGATTTTTACATACTGTGTCTATGACCAACCTGTTTTTCTAAATAGTAGCAAGAATATTTTTTTAGGAATATTCAACTCTTCAAGGCTCTTAACGGATGTCACGAGCTTATTCATATTTTTGTCAATTGTTTCGAAGAAGAAAGTAAAAAGTTTTTGTTAATGGAAAGGCCTAGAAGGGTTGATAGAATAACGACACTTATCTTTATGGTAAATAACTAGTCTAAAGCATAATCACACGTGCTATAGATAGGACATAGTGACAAAAAATCGAGATAACTTATGGCTGCCCTGTTTCGCATTTCTACGTTATATGATTCTTATAATTATAAGTTATCGCGTGGCTACACCTTTGATATACTTTGCTTGTTATTATTTACAAACTACTATTTAATTTGTATGCGGTTGGCCAATTTTCAGTGATTGCGATATAAATCTACACTTTATAGTGAAATCCTTGTATATAAGACTGTAATATATGTGGATAATATATTATGAAATAAAGATCAAACTTAAAATTATACATCTATCTTACATTTATGTACGTGACCTACGAATTCTTTACTTGTGCTATTAATATTAGCAGATGGTAGGTGTTGCTGCACGCATTATTTTAAATAAATATTATTTAAGTTTTTCAAATTTATTGTTCGCACATTAATGAATTTAACAAACGCATGCGCATGTCTCCTTAACGCAATACTAATATCCCTGAAGCAGTTAAGCACAACTCGCACTTGACAAACTAAGCAGAGCAGCCTATTTTACAATAATCGCAGTGCGAGGATATTTCCTTCAAGCTTTAAATTCTAATCAAAATAATTGTCTGCCTTGAAGTATCTTCATAAATTATTAGTTCTCTTAATGGCACAAAACCGACATTCACGCTCAAAAATTTATTTTCACGCACGACAATCAGTTTCACGATTATACAGTAAATTAGATGTTTAAAGATGTTTTTAACATTCTAAGGAATTTGCATTTGAATAATTTCTTACTTGGCTTAATCTTGAATAATGTGAAATATGAATATAGATTATCATTGATTAAATTATAGATAAGTATATACTAGTGCTGTCGGAATGCTTGGGTGCTCTGATATTAATTTAAATTTGCGGGGAGCATATAAGAGATTAGTGGAATCAAATTGAATTAAAATAATGCAATTAAGTTGCGCCCTGAGAGCATTAAAGTCGTTGTGACTAAAAAAATCAGAGTACAAGAGTTATTCATGCTTGTTCGACAAATTTTTTTTTCAGAAATCGAAAGCTCTAGTATGTATGACGATATTTGTTTTTATTGTTATCTCGTGAAATACAACGAAATAATTTATATTCGCCGACAAGTGCAACCAGGATGATCTTGAAAATGAATGTGAATCCGTTTGACATGTTTATTTCTTACATGCAACAGGGTTGACTTGGTGATGACTTGAGCAAGCGACATTCAAACTGTTCCTCCCACTTCAAGGGAGTTGACTGCATCGCCCCCATCCATTCTACTTGGTATATGTTGCATGATTACGCGAAAAATAACACAAACATCACGTGCCAATGTTTATTGCACGTGTCAATCCGATGAGTACATTCGCAAGGATTAAATTTCTTAAAATTTTAGAAAATTGTTTACGAAATATTCAATGTTCTGATAAAAATAATGCAATCGTCGAATACGCAAGTAATTTCACAATATTGAAATACGATGAAATTCCACGTTGATTAGCATACAGAGATTAACAAATTAATTGTTACGATTGAAATTAAAATTGCGCTGACTGGAAAAAGTTGAAAACTACAGTTTATTAGTAGATTACTCAAACCTCGTTAGTTTAAGAACATTTGTTGTATCATAGTCGACTGCTTGTACTTAAGTGCATTTAATAATGTACTGTAATAAACAATACTTTATAACTTTGTACAAAAATGCGTAAATTATGAATTCATGAATTGTTAATTATAGCATGTGTCAATGCCAAAGAATTGCATTTAAAACCATTTTATATACATACTCGTAGTTATATTTTGTATCTAC
The DNA here is from genome assembly GCA_018907185.1 of Platyscapa corneri. Taxonomy (NCBI): domain Eukaryota; kingdom Metazoa; phylum Arthropoda; class Insecta; order Hymenoptera; family Agaonidae; genus Platyscapa; species Platyscapa corneri. The sequence goes on along the minus strand of JACCHW010000023.1, from coordinate 2,210,693 downwards.
TTATCCATTCATATATCCGAATTCCATAGATATCATTAAAAAAGACTTTACGACACTCAATTACATTGACCTTTAACTTTTATTTTACGAATATCTTGAACATTAAGATTTGTTTTTGTTATAGTATCGTTAGAAATAATTAAAATTAAAATCAAGATGTTCCTAATACTTGAGTGGTTCAAGTCATTCTCTGATTGTAAATAATTGTTATTGTAAAATGAGATTATTATTTTTTTTTTTTATGAATTCGTACTACGAATTTCAATAATGATAATTCTCAAGTGCATACAATTCCTTTTTGTGTAATATAATTTAATTTACACATGTATAGCATACTTTTTTTGTATATAATTACTGTAAACGATCCATTAAAAAATGAATGCAAATTTTTTGTGTAAATGTGATTTATTTACAAACCTACCACACAAAATTTTATTTTTTTAATAAAAAAAAGAAACTAAACACTACTTGCTACTAGGATAAGGCATTGAAAAGGCCAAATAATTATTAAATGTTTACGGATTTATTTTCGTATAATCGTGTACAATGCTATATTAGAGTACTTGTTATTTTACATAAATCTGGTGGCTCAAAATAACGTATGTTTCTACTTATGTACATTTATGGTGCTGTGTATATGCAATAATACTTAATAAATTTTTATATTACAACAGGGTCAACGTCGGTCGACTCCATTTAACATACAAAGATACAAACTTTTCTAGTATACACATACACGACCGTAAGCTTATTTTGCGCATAGACTCACGTCGTGTTTTTTTTAATTTATTTTTCCTTCCAAGATCATTATATTAATATACAGATAATTCATCTCTTGTTTTGATATAAGTAAAACTAATATTGTACAACTTTGGAGGAATGTCGTGATGGCGTAGCACCAACTTCACTATAAAATTGTTTAATTGAACCGCAATGGCACTTTACAAATTAAATAATGCCTATTTTATATATATATATATTTTTTTATTTCTCCATGTAAAACCTACCCAATAACGTAGCAACAATAACAACGGTGGATCGGACTTTTTAGTTCATCCACTTGCGGCAGTTAGGCGCTCCACACGCGCATGCTATCTTGTGCTGGTCATCCTCAATGTCGAATTTGTAGTCGTATGCCAGCTGAAATAGAAAATGATTACGTGAAAACGTTTTCCCTTCTCCCTCGTAAAGCTACTTTAAAAAGCCAGAAAAGCACACGAGTCAATCGCCTACCTCTTCACCACGTGAGATTCTTCGCTTTGCAAAAATAATTATTCTAAGATCGCGTTCGACCTCGACTATTTCAGCAACGCAGTTTGGATTACAGGAGTGATTGATATAACGAGCAAGACCCCCACACAATGTCGCGTCAACGACGCGATCCTCGTCCAGACGAAACATGTAGATTCCTCGATTCTAAAATTGACAAAAGAAGCATTTGAAAATGCGTCGACAAGTCAAAGTAGGTAAAGCCAGCTGCTACCGTTGCAACCAATCAACACCTTAACTTCCCTATGTACTTACCCTAGCTTCGTACTGTTTTTCTCTTGTTTCTGCTAATTCGGTACGAATAATTTCCCCGATATACTCAATAACCATCGTGTGCTTCTCCAGATCACGTGCCGCGTACAGACCCAATCCTTGGATTTTCGATCTGGCCAAGTAAACGTTATTTCGCCAGTCTTGCTTCATTTTTTTGTATTGGGAGCTCTTTGAGTGCACGAATTGCTTGGAGTATGGACAGGCAACCTCGCCCGAGCTGTTGGAGGCTGGGGCGTAGGAGGCGCGCGCCGAGGAAGCGGTTCGCTGCGTGTGCGGCCTCTTCCACGGCAATTGGTTCTTGAGGCGCGCCTCCGTCCTTGCACAGCCACTAGGGTTGATGGCTAGTGGCAGTTCCAGCAGCGGATTTCGTCCGTACTTAAATCGGTAGTCGGTGAGGGTCTCGATGCCAGGTAGACTCTCTAGGACGCGCACCACCGCCGGTTCCGTCAACCCGAAAAGATCCTCACCGGTAACGTAGCGCGGAAACAACTGTACACTGTTAGTGCTTCTACGAAGCTCCGCAAGCGGCTCTAGTATGCGGTTCCAGACTGCCCGGGGTGACGCGTCGCGCAGTTCTACGTCTTCTTGTGACGGCTCCTGCACAAGAACGCGGAACTCGGGCCGCCCGGACACGTCGTGAATCGAACAGACGTAGCGGCAACGCTTGTTCGGTCTCCTCATGCTCCAGTAGAATCGAACGATCTTGTAGCCAACCGGATAGATATGATTAGTCGTATGAAAATTTGCCAGCTGGTGCGGTAGGAGCTGCCCGACGCTGAGGAATATAAGACTCCCCACCCGCAGCAGGTTGTTGTGATCTGAATGGTGCATGACGGCCGCTACTTGCTTGTTCTCGTCGCGATTCACGTAAACTCGTCGATAAACGGAAAGGGTCGTAAGCTCGTTGTCCTTCTCGTTTTTCGGGACGTGTTGCGAACAGTATGTGCTCTGAAAATTAAGCGACATTAAATGCAGCTCCGACAGAGCAGAGAGAATGAAAAAAAAAAAATAACCATTGAATCGGTCGCTGATGAATACCTTATTCTTGTAGAAAATACATCCGTCTCTGACCGCACATCCAAGATGGTAATGGCTGTTGCAGCGAATTTTGAAGCACTTCACAGTCGCGCCGGACTGTTTGCAGAGCAAACAGGTTGTACCTTTTGCAGATTGCAACGCTATGTCTAAGTTCATTAATGCTCCGTTGACAGTTTCATATACTTCTTCGGACCACAATGCGCAATTAAGGTGAACCCACTTATCTACGTCAAAATTAAGGAGTCGAGCTGTGCCGTCCGCGGCGCCGTCTCCAACGTTTTGACAAAACATGCAACGACGAGTGTCGTCTGTACTTAAAGGAAATGAAACGGTAACTCCCAATCGAAAAAGCATCTGGAATGAATATTTTATTTGTATAAACAATGTTTTGCGTTTTATCGCATATTGCAATGAAATTTACCTCCGTAATTTCCCGATCGGTCTGCTTTTTGTACTTTGTAGTAGGTTGTATCGAACCAGCAATCCAGGTCTTATATCGAAGACCTCGCCAGACTTTAGGTGGAGGTATTGGTTCCATGGAATCAGAGCATGGCTCTTCAGAGGCTGGATGTTTCTTTGGCCTCTTTTCGTCGCAAAAGCTGTCTCTACTGTGCTGCGATTCGAGCTCGTCCTTTTCCATTTTTATTCTACATTCCAGATCCATTTCTAAAGAATCGACATCCATTGGTTCCATTTGCCCAAGTGACTGTTTTATCGAAAATTTCTTTTCTTGTATCTTTTTCAGATCTTCTTCTAAAAGCTTAGATTCTGACTTTTGACACAAATGATCAACAATTGCAGCAGCCTGCGCAAGAAAAAAATAATTATATATTTATTATGAGTTTAAAATTAATAACAATCATACAATCTGAATAAAATGTAGCTTACTTTGTCATGGGTATTGCTTGGGGTTCTATGCATTAATGCAAATTGCATGTAACACGTTACTGAACAAAAGCAGAGTTCATCACCGGGTTCTGCTTCTTCTTTACTAAGGAATGGTAAATCCGAAACCTTTTTTCGAATCAAACTGTTAAGTATTACAACATCACAATGACGACAAAATTTAGCTGCTCCATTCAAAATACTCTGAATATCAATTGGTGCTGAAATATCAATATTTAATTCAAATTAGATTGTTACAGAATATTGTATACAAGGGCACATGTCAATGGTTTTAAAAAATTACCTCCTTCTTTACCATCTTTTCCTTTAATTCGATATAAACCTAATTTTTGACTTGGAGGTGTGGTTGTACGTTCAATAATTTGGTAACCAGTTGGAGGAGCAATATTAAGAATATTTGCTAAATCTTTGAGAACTCCCATTATATCGTCTGCTGCTTGACTGTTAAGTGTTAAGGTTACAGTAACGTTTCCGTTCTCTGAGAAAGTCGTTGCTGCCGGTTTACTAAGTCTGATGGTTTTAAAATAATGATTTTTAAAATAAAAAAAATTTTGTTTTATTATTGTCATTATTATAATGTATATTTTTTTTGTATATTTTACCTAGTTATTCCCACATTTTCTTTATCTTGCTTTGCTACGTCTTTGAGGTTTCCAGGTTTTAAACGAATTGGAACTGGAGAAACTATAGGAATAACTGGTGATATACGCCTTAACCAATCGGCTTCTTCGTCTGATTCTTCTTCAATTAATTTCAATCCCGGGAATCGATGCATGTATTCAGGAATAACGCATTCTGGTGATGATGAACTTACGATAGTATCAGGCGTATCAATATCACGTCCCATTAAGGAATTTTCTTTTTTGTCGTCGGCTGATATGAAAAAAAATTTTAGTTGCAGATAATTTGAACTATTAACGCGATCAACTTTTTTACTTTTTATTTTAAACTCACAATCATCTAATTTAAGCGGAGGGAATTCTTGATCGTAAAAGCTTCTCTGAGTGGACACGGGCGGAAGCGGGGGTAAAGGTTCCAATTCACCAAAAGGTTGTGTATTATAATGATCAGAAATTCCTGTGAGTCGAGCATTTCCATATGCACCAATAAGATCGCCAGTTCTAGTGTTATACTCCACTGGACCGCCGAACTTGGATAAATCTCCTGAACCGAAAATCGGACATACGCCGTAGTTTTTACCTAAAAGAGGTTCTAAAACTGCCATTGGTTGAAGCTGTCGTAATTGTACCATGAGATTGTCAATGTATGTATCATAGTCCTCATCCAAGCGAGACACCTTTCTTGACCTTTTCTTTTGAGGGGCCATAGAAGCATCTTTTCCTTGACTTTGCCTCCGTTTTTGCTGGTATTGGCGCCTCTTTAACTTTTTGAGATCTATAAAATAAAGAATTATTTTGAATAAGAACATTTTCTTGAAACCAGTAAAATAAATATGAAAATGGTGAAAGCCAAAATAGTAGTTTTTTAAATATTAAGTTTGCGTATTCAGTAGAGTAATTTTTCAACTAGTAATAGTTCATAATTACAATGAAAAATTTGTTTTAATTTCTAATTTGCCATAGTATGTTTTATTTCGAAATAAGGAAAACCAACGCTGATATAAATACCAGTTTTATCGTCGATGGAGCCATCGATGAGTTCTTCTTTGGCAGATAAAAAGTCTTTGGTATCGGTTAGCTGTACGGAAGTACCGCTGGAGAGGACATCATCGAGTATTTCTTTTTTAACTTCAGTTAAAGGCACCGTGTGTTGCGCAATTGTACCCTGTGGCAGCTGAGCTTGACGACCCAATGTCTGAGCCATTGAGGCCGTTTGAGGCACTGGCGGTTGTATTGTAATCTGTTGAGGCGACTTGGTTGGTTCACTGGCTGCCGAGACAATAACGTTTGTTGCCGCGCCCGGCGACCTCTGAATCGCGGGGGAAACGGACTTGGGATGTGGAGTCGGTCCCACGACGACACTGCTCTGCTGCGGACCTGGACTCGGCGTCACATCTTGTGTTTCGCTGACGTTAGTTACTTTAGGCATGACTGGCGTCTCCGGCTGTTGCTGTGGCTGAGGTTGTTGTGGCTGCGGTGGTGGTTGTGTTGGTTGCGGTTGCAGTTGCGGTGGCGGCGGCGCTTGTTGTTGTGCTTGCTGTTGCTGTTGATGTTGCTGCTGTTGATGCTGCTGCTGCTGTTGCTGCTGCTGATGTTGTTCCACTTGAACCCGTGTGCTAGAGATAGAGGTAGGTATCCGCTGCAGCTGTTGCTGGTGTTGTTGCGCTTGTACGTTACTTATTGTTGTTTCGACATTTGTTTTCACCTGAGTCTGTAACGTGACTGTTTCCTGATGCGTTACCGTTTTTTCTATTGGCGCAACAGTTAGTGTTGCCTGCTTTTGAGCAACTGAGATTATAGGCTGCTGGATAGCTTGGGACGTTATTGCAGTTGATTTGGTTTGCTGTTTCTCAAAACTTTCTGTCGTTGATTTTGTCAAAGTCGTTAGTAAAGGCGAGCTTATGGCTGGTGTCAATTTTGTGGGCTCCTCGATACTAGATGGACTTTGCGATTTTACAGCATGAGATAAGAAGGAGGTTTCTCTGCTCAAAATTTGTTTGGTGCTCGTCGGTTTGGTCACCGGAATCTCATCCAGTAACGGGGGTATTAAGGACGATGGCGTTGGGGGAACAGGCCTTGCCAATTGATCTTCCAGCGATGGTACGTTTGGGAAACTCGCAGTTTGGGTCGAGCTGCTCGGTCCAGAGGTAGTTGCACAGGCTGTATTTTGTAATAATTGCTTTAACAGAACGTTTTGGGAATCCTCCATTCTATGCAATGAGCCACTAGTTTTACTAATTTCTAGCTCAGTCCTTGATATCGATCCCTTATCACTCGAAAGGCCCTTTAATAAGAGCCCCTCCGTTTCTTTTTTTGCATGCGAGCTTTTATTTGTCGCTAAAAATAAAAAAACGAATATGTAAAAATGAATATTTTTTTAATATGATAATATAATTTACACAATATAATATTTACATAATATTGAATTGGTAAATTAACTGATCTATTTAAATTTAATTTATTTATTTTTTAACTAACTGTTTTAGCGTTTTTTAACGACTGTATATTTAAAAATAAGTAAAATAAAATTATAATTAAAATGAAAACGAATCAAAATTATATGAAAAATTTTCCGAAATTCACTGTATCATATTTTCATCGGCGATAACATAATTTTTGTCTTTAAATTTCTGAATAATAACAAACACTTTAATTATTTACTTATTTTTAATTTTAAATAAAATTAAAAAATATAACAGAATCAATTTAGGACAAGTGCAATATGCAATTTTGAGTCCTCAAAAGCAAAATAACAAGATAAAAGATAAAAAGGCATTTGAATATCAGGAGAATATTTACCCGCAGAATCCGCGTCCGAACCCTTATTGTCTATGGGCAAACTTCCGGACTTATACTGCGAGGGCCCAGACGTGAGCTGCGTGTGAAGAAGCGTCGGCGCCTGCGACAGCGTCGACTGAAGAATACTAGTAGTGACGCTGATGGCGTTTGCGATGCTCGCCAAGACTGGCTGCACGGGGCCCCTACCCGCAGTTTGTGCAGTAGCGGGGCTCGAGCCCGGCTGCTGCTGCTGGCCCGCCGTCACGTTCACTAGGACGCGTGAAGAGGCCGCCGCCGCCGCCGCCACCGAGCAGCTGTTCGTGCTCACCTGCAGGACAGTCTGAACGCTCGATGTCGGTGGCCGCTGCACGGAAGACTGGGACACGACAGAGTTGAGCAAGTTATTACTTGATGTGAGTATGGTGCTGGCTCGTAGGCCCCCGGCTACCGAGGACTTGAGTGAACTCGTGCTCGAAAGCATCGCGTTGAGCATGGCGTTTGAAGTTATGGAAACTGTACTGGAGCCACGGATTTTTGCGAGGCCGCCTTCTTTCGGTCCGACATCAGATTTATTCGCGACGGTCAGTCGATAACTCGTCGGGGTGGCTGAGCTGTTGCTCAAAGAGACGAGACTGGCGGTCGTCACGGACCCGGTGTTTGCGAGGCTCACTTGCACACTGCTCGCGTAGCTCTGTGCGGGGTTAGAGTGAAGGGAGGAAAGTAAGGTTCGCAATTGGTCGCTCACGTTGTCGGTATTGGACTTAATTTCCGTTGGCTGGGAGAGGGGCGAGAGATGAGGGACCGTCGTTGTTGTACTCTGCAGCTGGGCGACTGTACTCACGGCCAGAGTTTGACTCGTTGGCGCAGACAGGCTCTTCTTACTAGTCGCGGGTGCTGGCTGAACGCTCGATGTGCTGCTTTTGACAATCGGAATGGATTTTTTCTCAATAGTTAAAGTTCCTGGGTCACTGATCGGTGGCTCTTGCTCCAGATCGGCCAAGGAATCTTGCAGAATGTTCAGTGGCAGAGCTTCGAGCGGAGCTTCCAGCTGGTACATCAAGGTAGATTTTTGCGACTTCTCGTCCTGCATTTCGGGTTTGGATGATATGATATTTTGCAACATATCGAGAATATCGTCCGACGATTCTTCCATGATTGTTTTCTGCTCAGACATTCTTGATTGTACGAAGAACTTGTTACTCTCGTTTGCAGTCTCAACTAGAGATTGAATCGAAGCTTTTTCTCCCGCTAAATTACCTGAATTGTTTGATTTGTTTTCTGCTATATCATGCTGTTCTTCAGCTTTATCAGCTTTATTTATTTTTCGCGTTTGTACGTTTTCATTAGAAGGTTCTTTGACGTCATTTTGAGTTACAGTTTCAACGTCATTTTCAAGAATATTCACCAGCGAAAGATCATCGGTAACAGGTGACATTCTCTTAAGTGTCCGCACATCCGTTTTATCTTTATTTAAATTTTTCTCGCCATTAATCACATTTTCATCATCAGGATTATGAATTGCTTCTAACATACTTTCCAACTCATCAGTAGTATTTAAAATATCTGTCTTTTTGTCATCTACTCCGCTAATATTCTGTAACGTTACAGCATGAGAAGTAGAATCTATAATAATTTTTTCTACCTTTTCTTCTTTCGAACTTTCTGATAGAGATTCTTCTTTTTTCTTTGTTTCTTTTCCAATAGATATATTCTCATATTTATCCGCAGACTTTGATATTAAAATTTCTTGTTTCGATAAATCCGCAATAGTAATTTTGGAGGATGAATGTGCAGCTGAAGTGGATTGAACGTTAAACTTTTGTGTAGCATTACTTTTCATTTTTTCTATAGATTTTGGAACAGTTGAAATTTTTGATTGTAAAATTTGAGACGGCAATGTAGAGCTTACAGTGGTTAGTTTTTCTGCTAAACTTATAGAAGGCTGACAGCTTACAGTCGACAAAACTGTATTTGATTTTTCAGGTAAGCTGTGTAATGGCTGACACACCACAGCTGACGTAAGTACAGTTGTAGAATTATGTTTTGTTAAATCTTCAGATTTTGACACGATTCTTCCAATTTGAATAGTACCTGAAGGTATACTTTTTGAAATACTTTGACTAAGTTTAGATGTAATCTTAGCATCTGATACAATATTGGAAATAGTTAAAGGTGTACTAATTTGTTTTTGGTTTTCCATTATTGTAGATGTTAACAGTTCCTTCATAATGTTTGTTGTTGGGGTGCTATTGTAGATTTTCCAAGAGGTTTTATTGAAGTCGATATCGTATCACAAGATGAAGTTGCCTTTGCAGAAATACTAGAATAAGTTGAAATTGATTTCGCAATACCATGTACTCCAATTGTTTGATGTAAACTTGCTGGAGGAATTTGACTAAATTTCTCTTGAAACGTAAAAGATGAATAGGACTTCTTTTCTTTCATTTCTTCCGGTGTTTTAATTTCCACAGTGACAGGGGTTAATGATTTCGTTACAATGGCAGATTCTGTAGTTGAACTCATTGTTTCATCTTTAAGTTTGATTATTTCCATTGAATTAGCTTCCAAACTTTCTTCATCACAGCATATTTTGGGTGTAATATCAGGGGATTTTGAACCAGAATCGATAATTACAATATCCGATTCAGAAAGTGATACTAAAAGATCTTGATCAGGGGAATGATCCATGTAGAGACTAGGAGAAGGATCGACACTAAGATCTTCTTGGTCAGGTGATTCTGGAGTATCGGTTACAGCAATCAATCGCTTTCCAACTGGCATAGCTCGTACAATATCAAGATGTAAACTTTTCTTATTTCTATTGCTTTGCGCAGATAAAATTTCATCGTCAAATGATGTGTCTTCATTAGGAGGTTCTGGATGTTCGATCTCTAAGATGTGAACTAAATCGTGACCTTCGTTGTTATCATTCACCAACGCGTTACTCAAAGAATCATTGCTATCGACCGATAATACCATATCAGATTCAAAAAGTACATATTCTTCTTGCATTTCACTTTCTAAACTTCCAGATATGACGTCAAGTTGGGGATCACCAAATTGTTCAATAACCGGAATATCATCATTATCTTTCTGAGCCGTCGAACTAAGCGTGACTTCTGTATTGATAATTGTTTTGTCATCATCATAATCCGTAGTGTCAGGAAGTGACTCTACTTTATCGCTAGGACTTCCAAGATTCATTCCAGTATTGTTTGTTATAGAACTCGTTGCTGCTTTTGGTTCGATATTAGTCGGTGGGGTTTGCGGAGGTGTGTGAGAATCATCATCAAAATCATTGTAATCCGCACACACTAATGAATTTATTTTTGATTGCGAAATGCCCGTTTTTCTGTGAACAGCAGATGAAGTATTAGGCTTGTCTTCCGAACCGCCTAACTGTCCCTCTGCCGTTTTACCCTTACTCGATTCTGGCTTCGAAGACCACATAGGCGAGCCTCCTCTAAGACCCAACTTAAAAAATCCATATCTACCAAATAAAATCGGTAAGGGTATAGGATTATTCGGATTGTGGGGATTTCCGCCACCTCTATTTTGATCTATTGTTAAATTTGATTCTTGCTGACCCTGTTGTATTAGCTGTATATTTTGTGAATTTTGTAGATGCTGCTGGTCGTTCATCGAGTGGCTATTTGAATTCTGCGAGTAAGTAGAATGTGGCGTATGTGGAGTCCTTGGAGTGCCAGGGTTTTCTACACTCTGCGGGCGATCTGGCATCGCTGGACTGTTTCCCGTGGATTGTCTACGCTGCATTTGCATCGGTGACCCGCCTACCATCGGGCTCCGTGGCATAGGTGAATTAGGCGTTTGACAAGGTGGCGGATGGTGCGCGCCTGTCATCTGATGCAGCATTGGGGATGTTGACGGATGGTTCCTGGCCATCGGGCTAGGTGGCTGATACTGAGCCACCATCGGAGAGCTTGGTGGATGGTTTTGAACCCTCGTGTTCATCGGGCTAGATGGTTGCGAAGACTGGCTGAGTTGTTGCTGTAGCATTGGAGACCCCATAGTTTGTTGAACCATAGGACTACGAGGATGAGGCGAACTCGGTGGTTGATTATAATTTTGCTGCATTTGTTGGTGCAGTTGCGGACTCGGCGAAGACGCTGGTTGCGACACCATTGGAGAAGTGGGTGGCTTTTGCATGATCTGTTGCTGTTGCTGTTGCTGCTGCTGCTGCTGCTGCTGATGTTGCAGCGTTTGTTGTCTCTGAGCCAATTGTAGGTTACGTTGATTAATTATGTTTTGATTTTCCTGAGAAATAACACTGACTTCATGTTGTTGTTGGATCATCTGTTGACGTTGGAGCATTTGCTGATGTTGCTGCTGAGTCATCATGGGTTGCTGATTCGGCTGGGGGCTGCCGAGAGGAGAGCGCTGTCCATAAATCATCCCTCCTTGCATCTGCATTCTTGGCCGTTGCGTAGTGTCGCCCATCGTCGTTGGTCGAACGAACCGTTGGGGAAGGACGTGCATCTGTTGAGGCATGCGTATTTGTTGTTGTTCAGGTACGAAGGAGCCAGGACTCGTGGTGAGCCTGTTGTTGGCGACAGCTCGATGCTGAGGTGAAGCCATTCTCTGAACTGCTGGAACACAGAGACCCGGCGAAAAAGGACTTTCATCGGGTTGTGAGTGTGGTGTGCCGATTCTCGGCGAGGGCTGCATGTTGCTATGTGGTGACATGGTTCCCGGACTATGTTGTACAATGGAGGCCACAGGCGAGTGTTGGGGCATACCCGGGCCTGGGCTCTGTGACATGAGCGCAGCGGGACTGTGCATCGGCGAAGAATGCTGTGAAGGTGACATAAGAGGGGAGCACGGTTCGTTCGGTTGAGACTGAGGCTGAGACTGCGCCTGTTTTTGTTGTTGTTGTTGTTGTTGTTGTTGTTGTTTGCTGCTGCTGCTGCTGCTGTTGTTGTTTGTTGCGATATTCCTGTATTAGCATCCCGTGTTGCCGACTCTGTTTACGACTAGTATCTAAATGTTTCTGGAATATTGCCTGCTCGCTTGAGATTCTTTGAAGTTCAGCAGCGTCGTTTTCGGGTAATTCGTTACCAGATTTCCGACACTGTCTTTGTTTGCTGTTAAGGGACTGTTAAATAAAATTGATGTATAAATAAAGTGCCTATATTGTAAATGTTATCATTAATAAAAAGAAGCTAAATAAAATTGAAATAAAAAACATTTACTAGTCAAGACACTATTGCCAAGCACACACAAAAACCATGACTCACTTTTCTAACCTTCCGTAGTTTTTGAACCTCCGTTTCATAATACTTCAATTGTTGTGTTAAAATTTGATGTTGATGGTTTAGCCACTGCTCGTACTGAAGTTGCACGTGACGCTCCTGTTCGGTAACAATATTTTCAGGAGGCACGGGAGGTGCCGGAAGTTGTGGTATATTAAACGTTGCAATTCTCGCTACAGAAAAAGTGTCAATGGTTTTTTATTTTAACACAAAAATAAGAAACTGTTTAGAATACACGATAAGCTACACAGCGTACATAAAAACAAATGTTTAAAAAATATATAACACTATTGATAAAAAATAAAATATTTCTATGAGCACGCATTATAAAGAAAAATGCTTTAAGATTACTATACTTTATTAAAATTGATTATTTGTTTAAAAATTCAGCACGAATGATTTTTACTTAACTATAATTTTTTCTTTAATTTATTAGCTTATTACGTAGACTGTAGAGCTAACATGTTTAGAAGAATGTAAAAATTAGAAAAAAATTAAAATGAAAAATAAAACCAACGTTCTGTTGTGGTTTGAGTCGTGATGGGTTGCCGTTGAGTTTGAACAACGTTTTTACCGGGTTCAGCCACAGGCTGTTGCCAGTTTTGAGTGGCAACGACTGTCGGTCGAGGTGTGCACGCTGGCCTAATTGCATTGACCCCAGGAGAAGCGGTGGTGATTCCTTGTGGAGGCGAAGAAAGGGGTGTTGAGCCAAGAACATCAGCGCGCAAACGTTCGAACTCAATATCGCTTAGAAGTGCGCCACTCGGTGTTGTCGTATCTGCCTGTTGCTGCTGCTGCTGCTGCTGTTGCTGTTTCTCCTGCTCGCGCTTTTCTTGTTCCAAAAGCTCCTCCAGAAGCAATGGCTGTTCCTGTGAACATGACTGCTGACCGTTAAGGTCTAATTTCTTAACAAAGTTAAAGGAATAAGCAGGTATTTTTGTACACGAGGTAGAAATAAAATAGAAAGGTTTAAAGTTGGAATGATGCATTACGTAATTCAACGCTTGCGATATTTTTTAATCATATAAATCATGCAGTATTTAAAATAATTTTGTCATTGTTAGTATTGAAGTAGAGGGATAATTCAACTTAACTATGACACTAATACAAGCTATAAAACAATAATATTTTGTCACGCGTTGATTTTTTACGATAAAAAGTAAATAATCCGTTATTACGATACGAAAAATACCTGTTTAACTCAAGTTAATTGAAATTAAATACGCAATATTAGTATAAAGCAAAGAATGTATCATCAGTTTGGTTTATAATAGTTCATGGATACTGAATGCAGAATTAAATCAAAGAAAAGAAACTAGCAACATTTAATGTTTTCCAACGCTCTTAAGCATAACTCATTACCATAATAAAATTATAAATAAATAATTCCTCTAAATGCTTTGAATGCCCCAGAATTTGCTCACCTGCAGAAGCAAGGGCCTTCGGTGTGGATGGGCCGTCATTGATGACGCACTAGTATGAACCATAGAGGTCATCGGTGGACCAGCCACGGGTACGGAATGCCCCATGTGCATGGGGGGCCGCGGCAAACCCCGATCACCTGGGCATAGCCCCATCTAGACATGCACCAACACCAACGCATTGCATACACCCAGGCCAAAACACCATTTTGCCATCCAACATAACTTATTACGTACAATTCACGCACCTATCCCTGCCAATATTACTCCCAAATTTGCCAGCTTTTTCTCTTTTTTGCAAATTAATTTCCATTACAAATTATATTAATCAAACATTTTTTTGATTGATTTTATAATTTCATCATTCTATAATTTGAAAACTGTTAATCATAATATATATGTATATATGAATTTTTTTTATAAACCTATTTAACGATCTATTAAAACCATCACCGATTTATAATTACTGAAGAGACATAATACAAACTTATCAAAACAGTATAAATTTTGTTATAAATAGTAAATGTGCTTATGCTAAATCACAAACCAAATGTATAAATCAAAATGTTGTTAATTTGATTATGATTAATTGAAAAATTTTAAATTTATGAAGCACTTCATAAATTTCATGTGAGATAATAAATAATCAAAAATATACCTGTATGGGTCCTGGATAAGGTGGTGGAGGTCCTGGATATGGAGGTGGTGGTGGAGGTGGTGCTAGTGGCATTCTTGGACCAATCATATGTCCAACCGATACCACCCTTCCTGCAACATTCGGAACCCCTGTAACTCTCATTCCCATACGCTGATGTTGAACTAAATAAAGTAATTCGTTTAATATAAAATTAGTATAACTATAATTCTTTAAAATTAAATCATTTGATTTTTCCCTCTCTCAAAAATAAACCTTTTATGCTTTGAAATTATTCAAAGTTTCTAAAAATAATCATAAAATTAAAATAGATAATGCACCTTGTAAATGTTGTTGCGGAATTCGCTGAGGGTGAGCCGGAAACGTTGAAGGATAACTGACGGTTACTGAATTGGTCGACGTAACAACCCCTATAGCTCCATCGGGAGATAATAATCTCGTTCCAGGTAATATTGGTCTTCCCATGGCGGCTGCTTGCTGCACGTGCTGGTGCATTTGTTGCTGAACTACGACAGCATGTGGATGAGCTTGAGGTATCATGGCAGCTTGTGACTGTGCCGATTGTGCAGCCTGAGATATCGGCGCCATAGTTTGTGCCTGCGTTAAAACATTGGACGTGCCAGTCGATGATTGTATCGTAGTTGCATTTACCTCAGAGCTATCAGGGACACTTGAGGTGCCAATATTTTTTGATTTATGCTCTTCTTTTACGTCTTTCTTCTGCTTCTCTTCTTTCGTTTCGACTTCATCTTGTTCTAAATCTAAGTCAAGTATATTTGTCTTTTCACCTCCAGTTAATTGATCTAATTCGGGATCAGCGTACTCAAGAATATTAAAATCAGCACCCATTTCAGCTGTAGATCATTATCAGATAAATTTAACTATATAGTATTTACAAATTACTTAAAAATTCCAATTCAAAAAAGTCTTACCTAAAAGTTCATCGTCATCGTCAGCTAAATCTCCTAATATTGCACTCACATTTTCAACTTCGACCATCGGTGCTCCTTCTTGTTCAAGCTTTTCCAATTCAGCCGTAACGTTATCGGGTATTTCCGAAGTCTCGGACATCGTAACATTAGCCTCACTAACTGTGGGAAGAATTGGTGGTCTTACCATTCCCGTCGTATTGATCATACGAACTCCTTGGTTTATAGTATTTTGACTCGTTCGAACGATTCGCTGTCCTAAATTTTGCCCTTGATTTGAGTCTAAAACGACATATAAAAATAATTATATTATCTTGATATATAAATATAATTATAAATATATTATCTTGTAATTAATAAGGTACTTTAACCGAATATTTTTTTTACTTACCCGGAAATCTTTGCTGCAAAACTTCGTAATGCTCTTGTAACTGAGTTCTGGGTCCTACTATACGCTGTTGAATAATTTGATTATTTTGAAACTGCTGAGCAACGTTATTAGGCACTGACGGTCTTTGTAAAATCATTCTATTTCTTGGATCTAATCCCTGTAATCTAGCAGCATCGATGTTTGCTACCGCTGGATGCCGTGGAGTCAATCCTATTCGAAGTTACAAAATGGTTATATTACATTTCAGTTTGTGGCTTACCCTTCACATAAATTTGCGACGTCTCAAAGTATGTAACTCACCAATAGGGTTTCGTATTAAAACATTAGGTTGTACGGGCATACGTGGTCTTGCGGCACCTGGAGGAAGGGGTTGTCTAAAAGTAACTTCACTTGGATTATTTGACGGTTGCTGCGAATGCTGTTGTACATGACTGGGATCAAATTGCTGTTGCGGAGCTTCAGCTGCAGTTTGGCCATCTAATAAAATGATTTATACTTAATACATTTATTATTAAGTTTATAAAACGGAAAATAAATAATGTTATATCAATAAAATATAACTTAGTTTCAACTCAGGAATGTATTAAAGAAAAGCGAGCTAAACCTTGACTCCATGCTTGATTCAGTGGTTTTATTTCTTTGCTAAACTGCTGCTGTCGCTGGAGTAAATCTCTCAGTTGTCTGTTAACTTCTGGCTGCTGAGTGAAAAGCTCGGTTTGTTGAGCATCAGTGCGCTGCTCGGGCCTCGGCGACATGTAGCTCGCAACCGGGCTCGGTGTTGCCGGAGACGGTGGAGGTTGTGGCTGAGGTGGGGTTTGTTGTTGTTGTTGTTGTTGCTGCTGCTGCTGCTGCTGTTGTTGTTGCTGCTGCTGCTGTTGCTGCTGCTGTTGTTGTTGTTGCTGTTGCTGCTGCTGCTGCTGCTGCTGCTGCTGCTGTTGTGGCGAAGTATAGGATTCCGGGGCGCGAGACGGTGCATAAACGTGACTCGTCGGGCGGCCCGAGGGCGCGGTGAAGATGGGCCGCGGGGTTCCGGGGGGTTGAGGGAAACCGTCGTTACGTGGCGACGTGGAGTAAGATGGGGTGGATCTGGACTGGTTCTGGGGTGTTGAGCCAAAGCTCTCAGCACTCTCGAAGCGCTGAAAGTGCTCGGGTTGTGGCTGCTGGGCTGGGGAATGTGGGAAATCATGAGGAGATTGAGGTGCTTGGGGAGAAAATGGGGAAGGTGGCTGTTGCTGGCCGAAATTGCCAGGCAATCCAGGTCTAGTGGCAACAGGTACCGGTCTGCCAACCTGCGCTGCCGGCTGCTGCTGCTGTTGCTGCTGCTGCTGTCCAACTAGTCGACCGGGCATACCTGGATGCGGACTTGGCGGTGCGATCCCTCGATTCACTTTCAAAGCTGGGGCAGCGAATTGGCTTCGAGGTGTCGGCTGCGCCTGCGGCTGCGATCCAGGTCCCAACTGACCCAACGAACTACCGTCCTATCAGGGGAAAATTGTTAGGTCGATTTTACTCTTAAATTCAACCAATAAGGAAGCTGGAGAAATTGTCGATGGATGATTGTTTTAATTAATATTTTTAAATCGTTAATTTACTAAAAAATTTACTAAATTAAGTTTGTTTTGATAAAGAAATTGAAGTAACGAGTTTGAAAAATTACAATGCAATCCGATGTCGAACTATAATAAGAATTAAGTCACAATCAAATTGACTTATTTTTGCAAAAACAATAAAGAAAATTCAATTTATTGTACCAAAATAATAACTAAATAAAAAAATCAATTTATTTTGTAGTTTTCGTAAAAATATGAGTATGTATAAATTTGACTATTTTACGTACAAAAGAGTATTTTTAGTTTACAAATACTTTATATATAATTCGCAAGCTTCGATTAAAGCTGTACATAGACAAATGCTATTGATCGTTTTTTAATAATCCTTTTTATTGATAACATTTTATTGTGTCTTTTGTATAATATTTTATTGTTTTTTACATCATTTCAACTATTAATCAAATTACGATCGATAACTTGGTCCATGCTATCACGTAGGCTATTAAATTGGCAAATTTAATGAATCGTATAAATTGAACGTGTCATTCGAATTTAATTAAAAAACGGCCGAAGTATAATATATTTTACAGTGCAAGAGAACAAAGAATATAATAATATATTCTAGTATTTTGTATTTAGAAGCCACAGCTTAAGAAACACCCTGCAGGTAATATAAAAAAATATAAAAATAATTTAAATAGTTCCAAAAATATAAATGATAAATTTCTAATCTAATGAAAGCCTAACTTAGCTAAAATAAATAGATGCGTAAATTTTATGTCTTATTATAATGGATGTACGAAAAATACCTGAGGGGCAGCAACTAACTGAGCAGTCATCGTGGTTGTATTTTCATTATTCAATGTAGGAGTACCATCTTCGGTAAGTTGTCGATGAACTCTTGCAATAGCTATAAGCAATATATAAATTAGGAGTTATAGACTTTGAAATAAATTAAAGTATTTCGATAAAATTAATCGGGAAAAAAATGATGAAATATCAAATTTTGGGGAACACGCACCGTGCGCGCGCTGATCGTGAATAACTTGTTGCTGCATCTGTGCTTGTTGCTGTCGCATAGCCTGCAGTTGTTTCCATTGTCGTTCTTGTTCTGCTTCTCTATTGGATCGATCTCTATTGGCAAGCTTATCTTGTTCCTGTTGAAACATATTTGGTTATTTCTCAACTTTGTTCAAGTATAATAAAACACTGCATCTTTGTAATCGACCAAGAAATAAATGAAATTTATTTTATCCGTATGGACTTTAAGAGTTCAATTAAAAATTTTTTTTTTGAAAAGATGCAATGTTTATAAATTATTACAACGCGACAAAAAACATTAGGCTTTCTTAAAAAATCAGCCAGGTATACATAAAATCGCAACGATTACAGAAGGCAGCAGTTAACGTATTGCTAAATAAAACC
Source organism: Platyscapa corneri (assembly GCA_018907185.1). Lineage (NCBI taxonomy): Eukaryota > Metazoa > Arthropoda > Insecta > Hymenoptera > Agaonidae > Platyscapa > Platyscapa corneri. Next base: position 2,192,168 of record JACCHW010000023.1, on the reverse strand, counting down.
AAAGATTATTAAGTGCATTATAAGTTGAGTAATGATCAGCCACCATCCAAAAATAGAAACAACTTTTTTTTTGTAAAAAATATGTTTATCATTTACAAAAGCTCTGATATTAACTGTTCATGCAACTTACTTTAAAGTAATGCAAATTATTGAATTTCTTAAGATCCATAATGTGTTAGTGTTGTTATTACATTTATCCATAATAAATTAGTATTTAAAAAACTTTCAAGTATAACTATTTGAAAATTTCGTTCGTATATTATCGTTTATAAATACATTAAAATTATGTGAACACACAAACACATCCACTCACCCACACACCCACACGCAAACACACAATATCTATAATTTTTTTGTTTGATGAATACTTTTAACAATAACTAGAAAACTGAAAATGTATTATTTTACTGTTGAGAGAAATGAAAAACTTCAAATTTTAAATATATACGTTCAAACAAATACTACGCGCGTACTCATACGCACACGCATACATACACATACCCATTTGTACTTTGATTATATAATAAGAAGCAATATATTGTTCGCAACCGATAAAAAGACTAAAATAAACATTAGAATAACCATATCCACCAATTAAAAATATTACAGTAGAGTGAACTGACACTGGAAGCGGGTTTTCTGAAATACAGGAAAGGAATAAAGGTCATTAATAATTTTATGAGCAAACGAATGTAACTGAGGCTACTCAAGTAAAATATACTTTTAAAGTTTTTTAACATACCACAATGAAATGAAAAATAGGAACTAACGCTATATGTGAAAATAAAATTATGTTCGGGTAAATAAATAATATATGTAATGAATTAATTAACAGCCACAAGAAAAAAGGGTAAAAGAAAAAGAATTAGTAAAGAAGAAAAGAGAAGAAATGTAAAGAAAGAAAGAGAGAAGAGAAGGGAGAGAAAAATTCAAATAGAGAACACATTTTAATAAATAGTTTAAATATAAAAGTTTCTTAATCATTCCCAATAAAATTTTTTTTATTACATACGTACAGTGATGCATAATACGTAAATTTTCTTAAAAACATCAATAACCAAATCGTTGTTGAAGCAAAATATACCTTAAATACATATAACATTTTCAAAATAACATGGAACAACTAGAAGAGTACTTGAGTTGGAAAAAAATAATTTTAATTATTAAAATAAATATTAAAAATCTTAAACGAATTCATTTTCACTAGACCATTACAAGAATTTCTATACTTGTGTAGTAAAAATTGTATAATAATCATCATGCTGTGGCTACATTATATATTTACTTTGCTTTTTACTTAAATATTAGGAATTGAAGTGCTTATTTATCTCGAAAATGTCATTTATTTTTACGAACTTTAATGGAATAAAGATAACGGTTTTTCGATGTATAAAAATAGATAAATCGAAAACATTTATGATTTTTGTTATATTATCAAAATAATAAAAAAACTAACAATCGGTTTATGGAAAAAAGCGCTTCAACTCCTTTGAAATAAAAAATGAAAAACAATTTTTTAAAAGCTCCGACTCAAAATGTATGAAATAAAGTTGATACTACAGTCAATAAACTGGAGATATAAAAAATCGAAACAAAAAATTTAAATAAATTTAAGGTACTAATAAAACGTCAAAAGTAGTAGTAATAATTATCAGTAACAGTTACATCATAGTAATAGTCATGGTAATAGTAATATAGTAGCAGTAGTGGTACCAGTGGTTGTTTTTGTAGTAGTACGGTAATAGTAATAATAGTAAAGAAAGTAAAATAAAATAATATAAAATGATAATGGTTGTAACACGTGTGGCAATAATATAATAGATGTAATAATAATTATTGAATGGCAAGACACAAGAGGCACAGTGAAGGTGGCTCACCATAACCGGGGACTGTACAGGTACAGTGTGAATAATTGCAGTGGGTGGCGGATCGTAGTGCTCCTGGCAGAGGGAGGGAAGGGTGCGCATTATTTCGGACGGAGTGAGCACTCTAATCTGATGATCTACCGAGGAGAATTGACGAGCAGGAGCAGCAGTTGCCGCCGAGGCGCTCGGGGAGACCTGGTGACTATTGTTAGTGGCGCTACTGATAGCTTGTGGCTGTGGTGCTGCGGATGTACGTGGCGCTGGTTGCGGTTGCGGTTGTGGTTGTGGTTGTGGTTGTGGTTGTGGTTGTGATTGTGATTGCGGTTGGGCTTGGAGCTGGGCCTGGACTTGGAGCTGCGAGTGGGAGTGTGAATGTGATAGCGGCGGTGGAGTTTCGTGACGATGGCCTTCACCGGCGCCCAAGACCGTATCGCAACAAGAAGACGTGGAACAAGTGGAAGAATTAGAAGAAGAAGAGGAAGAAGAAGAGAAAGATGATGAAGAAGATGAAGATGAAGAAGAAGCGCTTGCCAGCTCGTTTGTTCGATGGTTGATGACGGGATTGTTATTGTTGGCGAATGTAGAAGGGGGTCTGGGCGAACAAGAGGGTGGCGTGGAATTCGGGGAAGAGCTTGGAGAGCGAGATGTTAGCCGCCGTTGCGCCTGTCCTCCCTGCACCGCACACACCTCCGCAAGTTGAGGGGCAGTCGTCAACGCCGAGGCCGCATGGGCTGCTGCTTGAGCCGCTGCCACAGCTGTGGCCACGACTGCCGCCGGATTTGGGGGCACAGCCTTTTCCGCTGCGACCTGCTTGTCCTTGGGCTCCGACAGCGGCTTCTGGCTTGTCGCCATTACAACTACGGGCGGCACCGAGGCCGCGCTCTTCGCCATGATGCCAGTTGCGCTCGCCGACGTCGCCGGCTTCGTGCTCACTAACTCCTTGGGTATCTGTTAGGGTCAACGGCCACCAAGGCGTTCACACATCGTTTCTTTTCTTTTATGTACATGCTTACTCTTAACAAGGAATAGCGACCAATGGAATATCGTACAACCCATCAAGTAGTTTTCGCAAAATCTTATTATCAATGCTTGTCCTAATTTAAATGCTAATTGCACTTCTACTGAGTAACGAGTCACACGTCATATGAAACTTAAATGCTTCAGTTTAACTTTATCTTTTACTTCGTTTTTTTCTTTTTAATATCGGCTGGTGTTTATCTTTGTCTTTATAAATGTGTCTTGAAAGTAAATTCAAAGAGCTTAAAGAACTTCGTTTAAAAAATCGGTATTAGTCGTGTTAGACATAGAGCAATCACGTCATAAAATGCTACAGGTAGATTTTAGATGGAACTATTGAAATAAGTACAAAGATAGACACACAACGTGTAAAACAAATTGGTTTTTTAATGTTGTAAACAATAAGACACCAGCCTTCTTTCTAGTAACGACAATTCTACTTGAACGTGTTAAACATTTGTCGATTTTGTGTTAGTCTGAATCAATTGTTAGCAACAAGACACCCTCGATAATGAGTATGACTACATTTCATCAAGTAGAAAAACAATGTCACCAATTTTTATATGGACATTGAAAACACATTGACACAAAAGATGAAATAAAAAAATAATCTTACCTGCTGTACTTTTTTCATACGAATCGCTGCTCTATTTTCTCGAGCCTGGCTTACATAGGGAGCTTTCTTGTCACCGGGTAAAGCACGCCACTTTTTCACTATTTGCTTATAACGTTCTGACCATACTGAAACAGAATTAATTATAATACATAACCATTTTTCCCTAAATTCATCGAATTAGTAAGTAAGTGTAATATTCAAATTACTTGGGAAATCGTTTTTCCATTCTGGATGATTCATATTAGCGTATAACACTGAAGCTGTTGTCGCCCCATTACCTAGCGATTCATCCGCTTCCATTTTTATACTAGTTCTTTGGTTATAAGTAATAGCTGCTGTACCACTTGCGGGAGCACTTCCTTCGTCCTCGGGATTTACCCAAGGACTCGGTGGTTCCGAAAAAGCAGGACTAAACGGGCTGCTATACATGTAAAAAAAATTTTCATAAAGTGTTTGTATTTAATTTTATTAAAATTCGATAAGATCGTTTATAACATATATATATAAAATAACAATAATATATTTATATAACGGAAATTATTGTTCTTGTTGTAAAGTAAATATACTTTTTAATAAATTAAATAAATTTACACATATTAAATATATATACATTTACATGTACGCGCGCGCGCACATATACTATAGTAATTTTGATAAATATTAATAAAAAATTTAATGTTGGGAAGAATAAGAGTCCATATAAAGAAATATATAAAAATTGAAATTTAAAGAATTTTATTTTGAGCGCCATGTTATGACTTCACTTTTCATATTTCTTATACAAATTATCAGACATTGTAAATAACCGATAAGTTTCTATATGTCTAGTGTAAGCATGAATAGTGTTTAACTATCATTTTACGTATATTATTTTGGTAAGATTTTAGCGATTTTAAAATAGATAATTCAAATAAACATTACATTATCTATACTTTTAAATTATGTGAATACAAAAATAAGAAAAGCATCTTTATTTTTAGGAATTCTAAAGATTAAATTGCTGATTTTACGTTAGGTTTGAATGATTAATATCGAATTGTTTTGATATTTACAATAGATAAGGTTAGGTATATTAATGAATACATTAGTAAATATGGGCTATGTCACAAAGCCAATATAAATATTCGAATCATTTTCAAATTTCCGTGAAAATAATCTGTACAACATTCTTTTGTAATTAAAATATTCCTTTACCATAGTTTGGAAATTTTTATTTTTTCATTTCGTTAATCAGATAAAATTATTTTATAATCATTGAATTTCAAGAGCTTGGTGTGTATTTCTTCATCCCTTAGATATCTACAGATATAAACAAATTTACTCACTTGCTATATTCGGAATGATATGGTGATGGAGGCGGAAAACTCATTGGTGAATTCAAGTTCGATTGGCCAACGGAAGGTAAACTTGCTGGTGCTTGTGGCCTTCCCAACGGTAAATTCGTTGTTTGAATGTTCGCTAGAAATTAATTTTTTATAAAAATCAAGCAATAATGGTACGTTTGATTGATTTATTTCAACAATGGATAAAACTAACTTGGGTGAGGAGATGGAGATACCAAAGGAGTCGAGGAAGACGAGGCCTGTGGTGTTTGTGGCTGTACAGGATATCCGCCCGATTCTCGAGATTCTTGAGATTCATCCGTAAGAACTCCCTTGAATATCTCTTCGACGTCTTGGCTAGCCATATTGGAGAGTCCTAAAAAGATAAACAAATAAAAAAATTAAAATATTAAAAATGCGTTTATCGGAGCTTTGGATGAATTTCGTTGAGCAACGCATAATGAACACACCCGTATCTCGGACCATGGATTCTAAATTGAAGTGTGGACTAAGGATGTCCGGCAATTCATCCTTAGTCGACTCCGGGGCTTGGTCGAGTTCATCCCAACCCTCGGTAGCCTTAGCCAAATCGTCATTGGGCTCGTTCATAATTGTATCAACGAGATCGCTGTCGAGTAGATCGCTTGAAATAGGTAGGATGTCGTCCAGTGCCTCGGTGTCGCTACCTTCTTCCTTGACGATTTCCTCTCGCTTGATGGTCGTCTCATTGATCGGCTGGTCCTCGTCCTTTTCTTGTTTGGTTTTGAGCAGCTCCATCGCTTTCAGTTCGTCCCGAGACAGCTGAATGGTGTTGGCGTTGCCGGAGTTGTTGCGTTCACTTCCAGAGTCGCTGCTGCTGTCCAAATCCTTATCTTTGGTAGTATCCATAAGGTCTCTGCCGAAGAATGCCTCTTGCATATAGAGGGGAAAGCACTCGGCAAGCTTTGTCTTTGGTTTTCTGCGCTGAGGCTTCCTGCGCGGTTTATCGTCGCCCGGACCCAAGCTCAGCAGGGTGTCACTGATTCCCGGGATCTCGGGCTCGTCATCCTTGTCTTTGCGCGTTCCTCGGAGTCTCACCACAAATCCGCCGATACCGAGCTTCTGCAAGTTACGCTGCCGCTTACGCCTCAGCACGGATACCCCGTTCTCGGTCGTGTAAATACTGAAGCCCTCAGGTGGTGGGAGATCACCGCGGGGTGCCCATACCATGCCCTCCTTATATACTTGGGTGGGCTCGTCCTTCGACTCGAGCATTTCCAGTTTAACATTGTCCTCTAAAGAGTTGTCAAGGCTCCCGCCAGCAACAACCGATTCTATAGTTGCCATGATATCGGCCTCCGCGTCGACGACTGCAACTGCGGCCAGTTTTCTTCTCTTCTTCCTTGTGATTTGATGCTCAGACATAAGCGACTTAATGTGACACATGCCCGCTTCTGAAAGAAAAACGCCCTCGACCAAATACTGCTGTGGTGATGGCTTTTCTGGTTCAGGGCTCCGGACAATTGGGGGAGGCGTTCGAGGCTGCTGGTACTTATTCACTTGTGGCTTAGTTAGATTGCACAAAATGTGAGGAGGTGGTATGTCCCGTGGTCGGCAGAGTACGCAGTTGTAGCCCTCCTCGGCGCATTTTTCGGCTTCGGTTTCGGTCTTGATGCCATCGCACAAGCAGTGCAACCATCTCTCGCACTGGATACACTGGATTATGAGTTCGCCCTCGCCGTAAGCTTCTGTGCAAGCGGCGCAAGAGCTGTGGGATGCACACGGACCACATTGAGTGTAGTTCTTCTGCCAGTTACTGTTGAATCCAGGATCGTTCGCACCGCAAGTCTGACACTGAGCACACCACTTGCATTTCCACGTCCCCTGAGGCACATATTCTAATGGAGGGTCCATACAATATATGTGGTAGCTTATATCGCAATCGTCGCAAAGTATTAAGCGTCCTTCGTCATTGCGCTCACCGCATCCTTCGCACACTGTACAGTCTAGACACCTCCAGCCTTTTTGTAGTATTACTTTTGTCACCTTAACATTCGCGCAGTACGGGTGATAACATTGTCCACACTGAGCACAAGCGATTAAACAACCCTCTTGGTCAGTGCCTATCGCACCGCACATTACGCAAATATCTTGTGATAACACAAATTTGTCCTTCGCTGAACAGAGTACCAACCGATTTTCAACACCAGGCTCTTCTTCTTTTGAAAACGAGTCTGACATGGGTCTCTGAAATAAATATAAACACATATCCTTTTAAGATATTATTTTAATGTATAAAATAGCTATCGATAATTTTATTTGCATTCCTTATGGAGATCTACATTATAATTTTTTTCTTTCTGTAAGACACATATTGTAAGATATTTAATTATATAGAATCGTCAAAATTAATTTGATAATTTTTTTTTATAAATTTACGTAAATAATTTTATTGTAAATTATAAGATTAGATTAGTAAATTATTTAATTTACCTGTAACCCTAATCCTGGAACACCAAATATGCCTCTCATTTTCGCTTTTGGGCCTCTTTTTCTTCCAAACTCCGTCATTTTTTGCCGTTTCTGGTAACCTAATTTTCCAACACCTTTTGGTCGGCCGACTAAACCTCCAGCAAGGCCAAGTCTTTTTTTGGCTATTTTCGAGGCACAAAAAGGTTTTCCTTTTCCTAGTCCTATCGAGTAGAAAGCATCTTCTGAGCTTCCGTGGTAGTCGAACTCGGACGAATCTCCATCTCCGTATAAGCTCTCTTGTGAAGCTGTCAAGCTAGATTCTCCTCCATAATCATCAACACTGTCCTTCCGTTTGACGAGGGCCACGTTCTTGCAATGAAGACAAACATAGTCGTAATCTGGTTTAGCTTCTTTACGATGTTGATAAGTCAACGGATCCGCTTCAGGATCACATGTACCATGAACAAACTTTTTACACGAACTACACTGAACCATTTCTCTGTAAGCAGCAGCTCTGTAAGCTTTTCTGCAGAGTGGACAAGAGAAGCCTTTATTCCGCTGCTGATAACATGAATCGCAAACCGTGTAATGAGAATGCCAACGCGAAGAAAGACCGGCACCAGGTGTTCGTGATCCACAATCAGTACAAACCCGACAACACTTGCATTTCCAACCATACTTGGGTATAGAGGTCACAATCGGTCTTAAACAACTAGGATGATAAGCTTTGTCGCATCGCTCACAGGTCATCACCTTAGCCAGTTCTTCAGGCTGTCGACATACCTGACATAGACGACAATTGGTACACTGCCATCCAGCACGAACACTTGGTAATAGAGCCAATCCAACGCAGTTACCGTGATAATGTTGCCCACAGACAGAACACATCACCAAGTTTGATACATCTCCCATTCCGAGGCACGTCATACATTTGATCCTTTCTCCATCTCCATTCACTAAAAAACCAAATTTTTCCTTAAGATTATACTGTTAAGGAAACTACATTTTATATAAGTTAAATATATTTACGTAATAGAGGAACTTGTCCTAAATGTTGACTACAAAATAATGACAAGCTTTTAACATCTTGAAAACAGCTAGATGCAGCTGCACATGGGTAATGAAAATAACGATTACACGATTGCACCTAAAAATTAAGTAGTTACATTAATGGAATCAAATATTTTGAAAACAATCTGTACATTGGTTATATATATAATATACATGCTATCTTAAATTTATTACTTACTTTGCAAGATATGCCTGCTCCATAATGAGAACAACAAGCGCATCGACGAGTCGAAGCTTGTACAATTGCAGAGCTAATTATTTCTGTTGACATTTCTTGATTGCAACTTGTCCAAAGAGCACAAGCTTGATGCACATAATAATGACCCGTCGATTCGAAGATTATTCCCAAGTCAGGTTCTTCTAAATAACCTACTATAGTTAATTCTTCAACAGGCTCTGTAAAATTTGTTAGACTAGGATTTCTGAAAATAAATAATTGAAGTTGATATATAATTTTTTATTATGCTAAAAAAATTAATAAAAGAAAGAGTAAAAAAGAATAAAATAGTCAATTAAAATAAGATTACATAAATATATGTGAACATATATATCATACCTGCACTTGGCTAAACTCTTTTGTCTGCGACATGTAACAGCTCCAAGGCTGCTACTCGCGCGTGGACTCTTATCACCAGCTACAGGCACATCTATAAGACTTTCTGGCGTTTGTTCTCGATTGCTATTTTTTTCAGGAGTGAAATCTTCAGGTATCGAGAGCTTCAAAAGTTCACCTTGACCCAACTGACTTCTCTCACTTAGATTGCACAGGGCACAAACTTTTCCAGGCCTGCAAGAAACAACGAATCGTTATATTTTATATAAAAACGCATAACTTCAAATTTTATGAAATTAATGTAAACCATTGTTCTGGAAAATATGGAGGTTCTTCTGGTGCCGGCATAGATCTTTCAAGCCCAGAAGATTCTCCATCAATTGAAGCATCATCTCCAATTCTTAAAGGACTCGGTGATTCCGAATGCGTATCATCGTCTTTACTTTTTGTACGACGAGGCATACCCCTTCCGTAACCAAACCTATATTTTAAACGAACAAAATGATACTCAGGGTTTTAAATGTATAATAAAAAAATACTGTTTTGTAATTCTATCTTAGTGCTTTAAATGTATATTTTATTAAATAAAAAATCAAAATATAAAAATTTTCAATAAACTTCAAAACAGAAAACATTTAATCGCAACCCTTCAAGAAAAAAATAATAAATAAAATATTTTACAAATAACAACTAGAGAATGAATTCCAATTATAAAAATTAAATAATTTTAAGTAACAAACCATCTATAACATTATCAATATTATTTTAACTTGAGATTTTTTGTTTGATTTAGAACAGAAGAATTCATGATAAAATATATTTTGATATTGAAATATATATATTTAAAAAACCATTATATTATAAATTATTTACGCATATATATATATATACATATGCATATATATATACACATATATTCAGATTCGTGTATACACACTCATACATATTTATATTCGTGCTTGGTAAACACAAATGCACGCAATTGTATATACACCTGTATATATATACAGGTATATACCATGTGTGTTGAATGTATACATATACATATGTATAAATGCGTATGTGTATATGTATGTAAATATGTACCCTTTTCCTCTTGTTGAACCTCTACCAAAACCTCTTCGCATACCACTACCACGAGGAATTCCAGGAGGACGTTCTTTTCTGGGTCTTCCTGGTCCACGTCTAATATGTAAAGGCTTTCCACCTGGTAATGGAAATTTTTGATAACGCAAGGGGTCATGAAAAACTTCTTCAGGGGTAACTGCAAATAATGCATTTAGATTATAGTTGGATTATAAATAAATAGTGGAATTAAAACATAAATTAACTTACTATTATATGCATCACGAGCATTACTATTTAAGCTTTCTGCATGGAAACTGAGGCACTGACTTGTGCTTGGAGTTGGTGCAGGACCGAGCAGTTGGTCAGAGTTTGCTGGGGAAATGGGTATTCCTGAGTTCTCCTCATCATCGTCTTCACCATCGGAAGCTTCGTCAAGCTCCATTTCCTCCTCCCCTTCCAGTCGCTCTTCATCATCCATGGCACTTCCTTCTCACAAAACAACTTTTGACCCTTCAATACATAAAATTTTTGAAATTCAGTAAAAATCATCATAATAATTCTTATAACAAACAACAAAAGATGATATAATTTTGCATTACATGGACAATTATTTATGAAATAAATATAATACAAATAGCCATATGTTGAATTTTTTATTTGTATATCAGATAGATTTAATATAATAACAAAATATAATAATATAAAATAATAAAATCATTGAATGTCATGTATTTGCATATTAATTTGATTAATTTTACAATTAGTAAAAAAGTAATAAGTGGTTAAAAATAATTTCTTCTAATATAGTCCCAAACATGCAGTTATGATAACTGATAAACGAAAAAAATTAAGAAAAAAAGTAATTTTTTAATTTTGTATGCATACAACAATAAAAAAGATAGTAAAAAACAACATTATAAATATACAGCGAGGGTACTTTTTATTAATGTTCCGGATGTAAAGGGTGCCATTAGTGCGACGGTGCTTGAAAATACAAAAGCAAAAGGCAGGCGTGCCCAACGTACGCGCGATCCTCATTCTTGAAAGAACCGATCGCGAACTCGGAAAAGTCTTACGCTTACCAGGGTGAAAGTGAAAAATAATCGGGGTAAGAAGCGTCAGTGGATAGCGGACAAGAGTGAAGCGGCCGAAAACGTCGAGCGTTGTCGAAACCCACTTCAGACCAGCGCAGCGCCGTGTTCGCCGATCGACCGACGTCGATCGGGTGCTCCAGCTTTATTCGCGTACCCGGACCAGGAAGGTCCGGGACACGAACGCGAGGGTCTCCGGCGTCGGGGCCACGACCCGAGCCAATAATCACGGCCAGCGCGTCGCGCGTCACCCGTGTGCCGTATCTTCTCCTTCTCGCGGAGTAGCTCTTGCGTTCGCGTACACGCTAGAGTTCGGTGCGCGCGCTGTGTATGCGCGCTAGGGGCCTCGGGGCGGCGAGTGGCCGGGGTCCGCGGGGAACCGGAGGAGGGTCTTATCCTAGATCATTAGAGGCTACTGGCTGAGACACGCCATTGCCGTGCTCGAGGCCCGTCACAGGGTTTGTACGGTTTGTAGGCTATAAACACACACACACGTACACACACTCAGGAATGTCCGTGGCTGGTGCGCGACCGGCCGTAGCGAGAGAATACCTGTGGCGTCTACTGCTGCCTTCTAAATGGCCTCATGGCCGAGTCGCGCGTCCAATTGTCCTGCTGTTCTGGTGTGCTCGCACGGTTCAACCGAGTAAACATCTTGCAGCAAGCGACGAAGACTCACAGGTTCGCTCGATCGCTCCGTTTTAGTGCCTCCGCGCGCGCGACTCGCGAGTCGCCCTCGGGTAAGCGCACTCACACACGCACTCACACAGCTAACTACATCCACAGCCACGGACTCTTCGTTCACCAGATCGGCCTCGCTGGCAGCGCTCCTCGAGTTCTTGCCGTACTCTACCACGCACACATTTACACACTCATTCTCTCTGTATCGCTAGTTTAGCACTGTGTCATTCCCGATGTTGTCCGCAATCAGCGAATAGGGAGCCCGAGAGGTTGCTGACGTCACGTGCCGCCGAAGCCAGTCTTTACAATTGGTCAGTGAGGGCTTCATGTTTGTAACAGCATATCTTATCAAAGATGAAGAGGGAGATCGACGATTCTGTAGCAAAGCGAAACGTATTGGATCTTAGCGCCTCTGGTGGTTAATTTTTCGTATGTATTAACTTTTTCATGGTGACGAAAGGAATTTAGGGAAAACACGCATCGAATGTTACTTTACCTTCAAGTAACAATAATATGTTCTAGGGATAATCCAACGCAAAAGCTAATATTTGATTGCCATCCACCCACCTATACTTTCAAGAATTTTAAATATTTAATCCTTTTAATTGTTATCCATCTATCTAAACTTTCGCGAATATGAAATATTAATCATTTTACAATTTTATCTGCATGCTATCTAAAAATGCCAATGAAATTTCATAGTTAATATATGAAAATTACTATTTTAATTCATTACATGATTTATCAGCTGAAATAATTGTTGCGAAAAAATTTAGTTTTATAAATTTCAAGGGAATAAATTATGATTACTTACTAAATTAATTATTATATTATTTAATAAGTTTAATTCATTTGATTAATTAGAAAACGTTTTTTTAGTAATATTATTATTAGTAATAATATTATTCATAGTCGATTATCTTAATACATTGAGAATGTATAATTTATTTGAAGTAACTCATATATTTTTATTGGTAAACACTTAAAAACATTTTCAGTTATTTGAAAGATCATATTTTTATAACATAACCAATTTTAATTTAGATATTTGTCAAATTATAACGATGAACTTTATTAATAAAAGAAGATTTGTTCAAAAATATTATTTTACATTTATATAATACATAAAATATAATACAATAGTAAATTACATGATCAGTTACCTATAAAATAATAAGAATATAATTTTATTCCATATGATGTAATTATAATTATTTTTAATTGACTTTTCGTCAATTTGTTTTTTTGCGTATATACCTAAACATCTTTACTATAAAATAAATATAAAATGAAATATGAAATATGATTTACTTTTAATGAACATAAAATATAAAAGAAGAGATTCCAATTACTATATTTTTTATGTAAAATTAAAATTAATTTATTTTATAAAAAATAAAATTTTTTATTCATAATTTTGATTCAAACCTTTTTCAAAGAAAATAAAACAAATGAAAAAAACGTAATTTTCTTCCTCTTTTTCTATACGTTTACATTTACAGGTGATACTTAAGTAATGAATAAAAAAATTATAATGTTTTTATAAAGTATAATTAGACCGAAATAAAATAGTCATTGGTTTTTATTCCAATATGATTTATAATGCAATAAGAATATTGTATATCTCTATTTACAAAAAAAATGTTTTATAGAAAATGTATAAATAAAAGAGAAGAATTTTGATAATACTTAATTTTAATAATACTTAAATAATAGATGTTAAATTCATAAGAAAACGGATAGCTCATTACAAGGATTCAACAAATATTTAATTATTTACTTATTTTAAATTCCAAAGTTTTTAAATTAACTAAATTGTTAAATATATATTTTTATAGGAATCAAATATAATATAAAGATGTTTAAAAATATTAAAAAAATTGATTTTACAGTTTTGGTATATATTGAAAAATATTACAAACCATAAAAAAAAGTATATATAAATTTTTGCAATAATAGTAAACCATTATATTGCAAACAACAACAATAAATTATTATACTTTATTTTATTTTATTTACAGTAAAAATTTCGAACAGAATCCAATTTAGTAAAAAGTAAAGAATGCAGGTATAGAACAATCAACGACTATGTTGAATACAACATATCTTAAATTTTTCTAGGCATTGAATTAATTCTTGTGTATTGTAGATAGTATATAGACAATATGAGATACAGTTCATTTTTCCATTTTTACAAAATATTGTCGAATATAAACTTTAATACAATTTCATAAATATTTTGTTTTTTTCTACGTAATTTAAAACGTACATTTTTAATTAAGTAATGATAAAAAAAATTTGTAATATTGCTATTAAATTTTAAGAATTAAAAAAATTTTTTTGCTAAATATTATATAAAATATTAATATTTGCCTAACGAATATTCTTAATTTCATTTAAAAGCCTTTTAAACAAAATCCTTTCCAAGAAAAACAAATATATTCCAAAATGCATCAGATATTTAATAAATAAAAAATTAAAATTTGTACTAGAGACTAAAGCTTAATACGAAACCACATTTATTTTTAATGAAATTAAATATTGAAATTGAAGTAACAGTTTTCTTAATTTTAAAATAAAAACAATAATTAAAACCTATTGAAAGAAAATAACTACTTCATTTCTTATATAGATATGCAAATAATCTATTGATTCAGATGCAATATAGAAATAAATCAGTCAATTTATAGAAAAAAAATAATTATATTTTAGATTTTCATAATTTTCTTTTAAAAATTTTAATTATTGCTAGAAGTAAATTCTAAATTACTTTTACTAACTTTTTTCAAATTATATTATTTAATTTAAAAATTTCAATTATACTTATAAACTATAATATAATTTTTGAATAGAGTTAGTATTTCGTATTCAAGAATTCGGAACGAAACTCTCTAGAAAATGTTTTCTACTATGTTCCTAGTTGTGTTCAAGGTAACAAAATGTGATTTGTTTTTTTCTTCCCTCTGCGATGCAGGAGTACGTCTAATTTTTCAAATATGATTTAGCGAAAATCTCTTCACTACATATTTATATTTTCTCCTAAGATAATTCTGCAAAAAAAATGTCTTTACAGTTCGAAATTCATCTTGTATGTTTGATAGGTTTCAGTCGCCAATTTTTGAAAGCGGAGTAATCCGTATGTCATTCCTTGCTGTAGTCCCAAATAAACGTATTATAATTTCATTAAATATTAACTAAGTTGAATATTTTAAATAATATAAGTAAATCGGATATAATTAATATTAAAAATCATTACATTAAATATTATTAATATTTACATTAGATATAATTAAATATTTACATTAAATATATATTTTATGACATGCAGTACTAACTTTAAAATAATACAACTCTTAAAGAAAAAAAAAATTTAATTCATTAAAGTTTTATACAATTATAATAAACGTATTAAAAGTATTTTTAAAAGTTTTTATACACTGTTAAAAAATATTTTTCTCTTAATTTGTTATAAAATTATGTTTTAAATGTTCACAAATTTGTATTTCTTGACGAACATTTCTTTTTAATTCACTAATGGATTCTAAATTAAGATTATTTTCCTTTATTAAATTTTGCAAAACTATTAATTTATATTTTATAAAATTTAATTTTTCTGTTGTTAAGTACAATTTTTTACTTTTGCTTATTATAGGATTACGAATATAATTTCTAATTAAGCACCAAATTCCTTCATATTTATAAGTAATTAGATCAGTTGCTATACTTAATTTATTTGACAAATTAGGTATACAAATTGGCATCTCAACAACGGTATCATAATTTTTAACACATTTCATAGAAAAAATGGTTTTTCCTTTACTTTTTAATGTTTTAACAATTGTAGAATTTCCTGGCAATATTTGTTTAAAATTACATACCATAAATATTTGATTCAATATTCTTTTTACATAATCATCTGAATAGTATTCAATATTTTGTTTATTAACAAATAAATTAATTCTTTTCAATTTATCTTCATTTTTTGTCATCTGATTTGTTAATTCTTTTAGTTTAGTTGATTTGTCACAAATTTCTCCAATAGTTTTTTCTAAACCTTGTAACATACCTAACTCTAGTTTTACATAATCATTTATGGTTTCATTATTTGTATTTCTTAATTTTTCAATCTGAATTTGAAATATTTCTTTAGCATTGTTTAAATAAATTAGAAACTTTGATTTATAAATTTTAAAACTTTCATAACATTGTTCTTCAACTCTAACTTCTTGTACTGTATCTCCACTTAACATTTTTCTACTGTAATATGTCTTTATACCATCAGAATATACAATTACTAATTCATCAATATCTGGATCTATTACAGCACTTACTGTTAGCACATTCACTTCAAGAAAAATTGTCTCATACTTCAGCTTATTATCTACGACATGCATAAAAATTAAAATATTTATATCTGTTTGTAACATTATGCCAATTACTTTTTCATGTTTTTCAACTGGTTTAATGTCTTTTATTAAATAATCACAACTGTAAATTATATGACTTATTTGATTAAATATTTTAAATAATTGTTTATTATTGGAGATAAAACATAAATTAATATTATCATCACATTTATCAGGTAAAAGTATTTTATAAAAAATTGAATCAGTGTTCTTATAATTTAATGTAAGAACATGCACATTATATGGTGTTGAAATAGAGAAAAGGTTTTTAATATTTTTTATTTTTTTATCTTCTAAAATTAGCATGTTATTATTTGGTGTGAGTACCTCATAAAAATCTGAGCCAAGTTCAATACCAGCTTGACTTAAGTTAGCAAATTCAAGATTATCTGTTAATTTGTAGATTCCATTTGGTAAACAGAGGATAAAAACCCTCTCCTTAAAGCCACGTATATTTTTGATTGATGCGGGTGCTTTTAAAACTACTAATTTGTTAGTGCTACTCTTATACAAATATGGAAAATATACAAATTCATCTTCATTCCACGCAAAACAAATATCTTTTCCATAAAAATTAAGGATTACAAAATCCTTTGGAAAAAAGTTTTCAGAGTCTGTATTAATATACATCTTCATTAAATTATTATTAATTTAACGAAAATATTAGAGTCTTTTTTAGACATGTAATAAATTATTTTTAATTGGTACGAAGATGCGTTAACCTTTTTAAGATCATTTTTTAATTTTTTTTATAATTGTATCTTTTTACTATTTACTTAAAATTATTTATATTATATCTTTAATGTTCAGTTTCATAGTATTAATATAAGTTTTAATTTATGAATTCCGAGTTCTGAGTATATTACGCGGAAAATAATTAATGTTAAGATTGTTTAAGAATTTTATAATTTTAAGTTATAAACGCGACTTTAATTAAAATGAGGGTCAAGAAAAACTTAACCTAAAACCTAAAATACTTCTGCTTTTAATAAAATTGTTAGGGAATTGTGTAATTTTTAAGCTACAGCCATATGGAATGATTTTTTGTTATAAATAAAAATTCGAAAAATTAATTATATCTTTACCTTAACTTTTTATATATCTTTATAAATTCTTGTAATACTAGCAATTTTATGCTGCAATATTTTTTAAATAAAATTTATTCAAAATTTAAATAAAATATTTTTATAATTTTTTAAAATCTTAACATACGCTGAATATCTAAAGAATAAAAGTCTGGAAGATAAATCAATGTTTTTTACTAGTATAATAAATAAAATATTTAAATTTAATTTCAGTAATTATCAATTAAAATTAAGTTTTTCATACCTTATCTGTTTAAAGTTATACATTTCTAAAAAAATTTTTTATAATTTATTAATATTTCAAAAATTATTTAAAAATTTTGAATAAAAAGTATATTCAAATAATAAAAGTATTGTTAATGTATCAACTCTGTAAATAAATTGAAAGGCTAAAAAATATTACATTATAAATTGTTTATAAAAAAGGGAAGAATGTAAACATGAAAATATCAGATACAATTTGTGTTATATTAGTATCACGTAACATAAAAATTTTTTTAGCAAATACATAATTTATATAACAATTATTATTGAACTATAAAATAACTATTACTTTTATGCGTGTTTTTAAATTAACCAAGCAAGGTAATTATAATGACTTTTTAATTTATTAACGATTGATTCTAAATTTTAATATTATTTAAGTTAATAATGATGGTATTGCAAAAGATAAATGTGATGAATAAAATAATAAAGTACGAATTGCTTATCACATAATAATGTCAAAATTAAAAGTAGTTTTCGTGAATAACTTAAAGATAATAAATGTTTATACTAAAATATTAGTCACCACTTTAATTGGTATAAAAACGCTGTACATTATCATTTATTATAATACATTTTATTAATATAAAATTACGTTTGATTAAAACAAAAACAAAAAAAAATTGATTTATATTAACAAATTCATTTTGGGTACTCATAAACCATTGTATTTTCGAAAATATTTATAAGTGCTTTACAATAAAATTAATAATTTAAAATGATTTTTATAACTTTTGCCATTTTGGTTCCTAATACACATCCTAGTTATTGAACAAGTATTTAATAACGTATCAAAACTATTCCTTAATAATAATGATAGTCATAGTAATAGTCAATACGAGTAGTATATTTTAACAATTTTTAATCGTAATTTTACTGTTTACAATATTTTCATATGCTGTAAACTATATTGAAATAAAAATATTGATTGATCAAATAGTAAAAATTTTGTAATAATAAAAGTAGTCATAAAATGAGTTTATATTCAAAATCATAATGGCAATTGTTAAAGCGCTAAAAATTATAATTATTTGCAAGTATAAATACATTTTATTTTATATGAATTTTATTAGCAATAAAAAGGGTATATATTAAATGATATAGTTAATTCGTTTCAGTATTATTAGTTATTTTTATGTAATCGCAAAACTGTAGTGTATACAAAATATAATAAAACATGCATGAATAATTTTATTAATAAGTATTATAAATTTTCAAATAATAATTATTTAAAAAAAAGAAATTAATAATTTTATGGAAGCATAAAAATAGAAAAATATTTTGAAGATATATTCAAGTATTTCCATTCTTATAGTAATATTACATATTTAATAGTGTTTAATTTATATAAACGATTAAAAATTATAGAAAATCAATAATTTTATTTAATTAACTGTGTTTTCTAAATACTTTATCTCTTTAATAAAATACATTTTGTAAATTAAAAATTTTTAATAAAAAATTAAAAAAGGGATTGATATATAGGAACAAGATATGATTTTTTTTAAACAACTTTTATTGCTCTTTATACTTTCAAAGACATTATATGTATGAATATTTTAAGTTATTTTCGTAATAAAGTTTATGCGTATTATTAAATAATTTATATAAATAGGAATGTCTACTTTAAAAATATTTATTAAATTCACTAGTATGTGTAATTACATCAATTAAAAAATTGTTTAATTAAATTGAATTCTAGTAAGAATCTACTATATATTTTTATTAAAAATTTGTTTTAATGAATACTTAGAATTATCCACAGACTTTTTATAAACATAATTATATTTTTTTCCCGTTAATATTGAGTTTAAAGTTTTATAGCATGATAGTGGAATCAGTTTTAAAAAATAATATTATTTTCATACTGACTATGTGAATGCTAAGAATAACTTAATGCTATGATCAGGTACAATTATTCTTTTTCATTAGTAACTTCTTGTTTTAACAAATAAGAATTAATTCTTAATATTCGATAAAATAATTATGAGATTACTTATTAATATCATTAATTTTTATTTAAGAATAATTAAAAACCATATTTAACTTAATTTTTTTAATTAATATGTATGCATATATTTATTTATATTTCTATTACTTTTAATTGGAATTTAATCTAACAATAAAAATTATTAAATATTGATATAAAATTAAAAATACAATCTTTGAATATTATAATAAGCAATTTCAAAGAAAAAATATTGTAAAATGATAAAAAATTAAATTTTACCTATTGTACATATTAGTTATTTTATTTTAAAGTAAAGAAATGAATAATATTTACCATTAACATCACTAATTTTGGATAGAAATGGGTTTACTTACAATTAAAACAACTTTTATTAATGAAATTTAAAATATTATATAATTACTACAGATAAAATATTTTTTTAGTTCTTGTACAATGATATTTTTTTAATAGATTAAGATTTTAAAAAAGTTACGTCGACACAATTTTGACAAACTAAATTTTATTTAAATTTCAAATTAAATTTTTTGTTAAGGCTTTTTTATTCTTTATAAAAATAATACTCAAAATATATATATTATAAGTAAATTTTACAAAATTCTTGATTTTAATTTTTCTTAATTCACAATTGCATCAAGTATGTATCAAGTATGGGTTAATATACTAAGGTAAATTTAATTCATTTATTTTATAAATTATAAAAATAAAAGATTTAAAAATTCTTATTTAAATAAAATAATAAGACAATACGATGATTATTTCGTTATCTTTAAAAAATATAATACTCCTTTACATCAGATATATACGACATAAATATTATATACTTTTAACGCACTTTAGTAAAAATTTGATGTAATAGATATTTTGAATATATCGTGTTAAAAAATAAACATAAATAATAAATTTTGAGAATAAAACTTTTGTGATTTAGATTATTACTTCATTGGTAAATACTTTCAAAATTTTATTGCAATGTATAAATTTTAGAATAACTTTGGTTTAAAAATGAATAATTTGAAACTATGTCCAAAAAATACTATATTATTTATTTCACATTGATTAATGTACTTAGTTCGTTATTTAAAATGTAATACAAAATATACATCATTTCTTAATATCGTGTTTTTTATCAATAGTATTTGATTTATAGCAATATTATAAAGGCGAAGTGGAAGATCTTACCTTCCGCAAGCCCTAGACGTTTTACCGTCATGTTACTTTCACGAACCGGCTTGAACAAAACTGATCTATTTTACTCATATATCATAATGGTCGTGATAATATACGTTTAACTGAACAAATTGGTAATAAAAAGAAAAAATAAAAGAATTTAAAAATACTGAAAATTAGGCATTGGTTGATATATTGCTAAGGTGGTTAGTAATTTTGCATTGACGTAAAAGATCGAGTTTAAACTAATTCTGACAATGTTGTTGTAGTGATGATGGTAGCTGATAATGATTGCTCGATCACAGCAATAATTAATTTTTTTAAATTTCTGCGAGTCTAACAGTGTGAGTCCATAATATTCTTTAAGTATTTGAGTGTTACATGATCACTTTTAACAGAAAACATTTCTAACCCATTTAGTCCCGAAATTTTTTGAGGAGAGTAATGATTCGATCCTGCTAATAACTTCCAATTTTTCCTCACATTTTCCCAAATTTTATCAACGAGAACGCGGACCAACCAATGGCAGATAGTTTTTTTTATCTTTTAGGGGCTTTTCTCAATTCATTCCCTTTCTTCATAAACACGAGACTAGAGGAAAGTAAACGTGTACCAATAAGGGATAAGCTTAACACATGTCAATCATCGATCAAACATACTTAGTCACAAGGAATTGATTTTTTATGTTGATTAATTAAAAAAACAAAATATAAAAAATTCTGTAATTGTAATTTTCATTCAGGAATTGAAAGATTAGCAAAATAATTCACAGAGTCAATTGCTGATGTAAATACCAAATTATATACAGGATGTATTGTATGAACAGAATTTATATTTTGAGGTCCAATTATTGAAGGTTCTGGAGAATTCTGTGCCACTGAAAGTCCACTAAGACCATAACATGTATGATAAATATCATAATTTCTGAAAATATTAAGAATTAAATTTCACTAGGTGTTTCATACTCTATAATATACAATTTTATTTTTATACTTCTCAGGTTTATCTAGGAATCCTCCATTAGCATGTTGACAGCATATTAATAAATATTCTTGTAAAGCTGCTTGGTCAAACAGCCAATTATCTAAAATCATATTTGTTTCTTTTGCTATAAGTGTTTGTATTAAAACAAGTGCTGCACCTTGCCAAAATGAATAACATCCATCAACTAATTTATTCGTACGCCCTTGAAAGCCCCCTTCTAATCGCATTTGTCTATTAACAATCCATCGCTGAAAATTTATTAAGATATGTAATGATTATAATGATAAATAAATTTTATTATTTGTGAAAGATATCATTAGGAAGATACCATAAATGCAGGTAAGTCAAAAATATCAGTCTTTCCTAATAAAATGAGAGAAGCTAATCCACAATAAGCATAGCCACCATGTGCTTCCATGCCTGGGCACCCACTAAATCCTCCTTCCCATGTTTGACAATTTACTATCCATTTTTCTGTATCTTTGAATACATCAGGAGTATAAACATTTGTGAGTTTTGCTACAACCAAAGCACAGTATACTCCTCTTAGATCAACTTCACCATTGATATGCATACAAAAACTTCCATCAGAATTACGCAATGACTTTAAAAACTGGTAAAGTCCTTTTCTAAAAGCAATATTAAATACTTAATAAAATTTTAAATAATTGAATTTAAAATTGTTGTTCTTGTATTTGCATATTTTTTTGTAATTCACATAATTTTTTGATTTATTTATTAATTTTAATTGAACTGCAATTATATAATAAAAGAATGCAATGATTACAGAAATTAAAATCTAATTATAAAATATTTACCTATTGATTACATTATATGCCTCTTTTGTACCAATGGTACAAAGCGCATTAACTGCTGCATAAGTAGATGCTAAATGAGGAAATTGCCCTGGGCCACCTCCAAATCCTCCTTCTGGATCTTGGCACTTTGATAAAAAACCAACGATCTTTGAATAATCTTCATCTTCCAATCTAACACCCAAAATGTGAAGAGAGTGTAAAATCCAATAACACAACCAAGGTCTACTAGAATCTAATGCCTGAAAAAAAACAAATAAAGAAATTAATCTAATAAATTTTTATAAAAAATTTAAATCTTTTAATATACCTCATAGTGTCTTGAGAGATGAGTTAGCGAGTTTTTTAAAAAATGAATGTGTTCATATTTAAGTAAAACAGGATCTTTGTGTAATCGATATAGATTAAGTACATTTTGCTCCACAGTTAGCTAAAAGATAATATAATTATTTGATCAATTTTAACTATACACGTACAAAAACATACATATATACTGTCAAAAAAAACTAAGTACATGATACATAATAATTAAGTATATTATGGGCAAAGAAAAAATAAATATAAATATTTTTTATCTCTTGTTTTATTTGTATAAAATATATTTTATTGAAAAAAATATAAAAGATTTTAATAATTTAGCAAAATTATAATTAAAATTTTTTTTAATTCCTGATATTTAAAAAAAATAATGATTATTTAAAACTTTTTATTTATTTTTTCTTAATTTTTTTAACTACAAATTTTTGTTTCAATATAATTTATTCTTAAATAATTAATAAAATATTTTTATTTAAGATATATTTCAATTTCTTTAAGTATGAGAATAAACTGACTTTAAATTTTTATTTTCTTTGTATTTATTTGGTTATATTCATATAGTAAAATATGTTTTATTAATTACTTGTTCTTCAGAAGTAGCTGTAACATATTCTACATTTTGTCTTTCTTTTAAAAGGTCATCATAAGTTCTGATGGTTTCTTTTAAATCTATATCATCAAGCTCCATAGTTGACATGATCTATTAAATAAAATTATATAAATAAAATTAATTTTTTATATTAACTGTAATATTAGATATTTAAATAAAATTTTTATTTAAAATTATATCACAAGTAATTGATAAAAAAGTGTGCATCTTATTCTATTACACTTACTATTTAAAAAAATATATCTTATTAATATCATTTAATTATTGTCTGTTAAGCAAATAAAAATTTATCCCTTTTTAACCTCATTCCTGGGATAGTATAATATTATAGATTGAACTCTTGGATTCTTGAAAAAACTAAACTATTTGAAAATAAATATACGCGGGGGATTTCAAAATTGAAAAATAATTGTAAATACATTGGGTAATATAATTATAGGCGTATAAAAAGCCTTAGAAGAATAGTTAAAAAACATTTGAAAGCTTAATACTACACTATTTATAAATTTAAAACTTATAATTGTTTATAAACTTACTATGGAATTAGTAAAAATAATATAGTGTAATGATTGATCTCGCTTTGCTTGTAAAACAGTATCTATGAAAAATAAATATTGATCCGGAAATTGCGTTTAGACGAGCCTTTCTCTAATGCATCTGTATAATTGTTTTGTCTAGTTCATTAAATATAATACAATGGCTATTGATCTGTAGGAGTGGTAAACTTTGTGTACTGGAGAATAGAGGTCAGAAAAAAGGTGAAGAGTATATTGTAAACTTTGAGGTCGTTCTATATGCATTACATTCTTATCTACCGAGTATAATGTTCATTTTTATTAATTCCTAAAAAAGATAGATACACGGATGAAACGTGTAAATATTGTTTATAAAATATGCATACGTGGTTTTGATGACTTAATAGGGGTAAATAAAATAAACTGCAATTAATTTTAATAATATGGAGTGAAAATGATTTTGCAATATAATGGTGATTCTAGTGAAAACTAAATTCAAAATGGAGAAATTAAGAAGAATGTTGCCTGTATATTTATATCTCCGGGATATATAGATATACTCCATATATGTACCTTATGATAGGACGTTACATTTCGGTTTTATTTCGGTCCTGTTATGACCTACACTTTTGCTATAGTACTGTCTACGCTTGTGCGTATGATTGTAGTTCTCGCCCCCACTCATTCTTTTCCTCCTCCTTCCAACCCTCTGTATCAGCAAAGTTTGCACCGGTTGTATCGTCGTTTTTGATCAATTTCAAAGTTGTAAATTTTATTGAGCGCCGCGTTCGTGAATGTCATGCACATGACCGGGCAATCACGCAGTTACCTTCTGTTATATTCGCTGCCGTGATATAATTTAAATCGTGTTCGCCTCTCGCTCAGCTGTATTTATATAGACATGTACGGTAGCAAGTGCATACCAAGTGAGCGACTCCGACCACGCAAAGGAAGAATTTATTTAAATGAAAGGCACTTGCAGGCATGCAAGTAGGATTTTTTGCCTCCTATGTGATCGGCTAGTAACGAACTGTCAGTGTTTAGTTTTAAGAATCAGTGTCATTATTATTAATTATGTCTATAGAATTACAGTTCCGACTATTTAACACAAGAGAGAACGTAATTCGTGCCATATTTTAAGATTAATACTTTATAACGGAAGGTGCTGTTTTATCTGTGAATGGAATAGCCAGCAAAGAAGATTTGAGAGGAAAAAAAAGATACGTGTATATCTTGATGATTCATCAAGTTTAATGTTATTCGTTGAGTGACCAACCCATGCAAGCCCACATTTTGCTGTAGGATTTCTATAATTTAAGTTTAATCGTTTATCTACAAAAGTAAAGTAAGAGGCAAGTTCAAGTCAGATATAAAAAAGGATATCATATAAATAAGTCTTGATAATTTTTGATACCTAAGATTTTCTGAGCATTTGTGCCTATAAAGAATGATAATTTGATTAATCCTTATTAATGAGAGGATACATAAGTATGTTTTTTACAAGTTGAGCGATCGGTTTTAGCAAATATTTTCTTTAGATACTTTATGGTTTTATTGGATGTTTTTGCTCAACTACGTTAATCGAGGTAAATTTAGCGATCGAAGGATAATAAAGTAAAGCGTTTTTAAATGCCTCTACCTCTGTACCTGCGACCCGATCCTAGGTCAACGACGATGGAGGAATTCGCAGAGACTTCCGAGGTTTCTGTAGTTGACGTCTATGACATCGCCTCGGAAATCGGCAAGGAATGTGAAAAACTCATCGATTTATTTGGTAGCGATTCCATCACGAATCTCATGCCCAAGGTTATCAATGCTCTTGAGCTACTGGAGAATTTAGCAACAAAAAATGAGCGCGAAAATACGACGGTCCAGGAGCTCACGGCCAAAATTTCTCAACTTGAATTGGACAAAATTGGCAAGGCAGAAGATCGACAACGTTTTGAAAAAGTTTGTATTCAGTTTTTACTGTTTAATTTTAACGAAAATATATTTGTTGTTTAAGTTTTTGAAAATAAGATTTTTCATTAAATAATACCTTCAATGCGATGCTGATTTAATAGTAAAAATTAATTTTCATTGGCTTTTAGTAAAAATTTGACGCTTACATTTTTATAAATAATTGAATTTTATATAAGATATAACTTTCGAATGATTTAAAAAATTTATCATATAAAGTATCAATAAATTATAAACTTATTGAAGTATATTTAATACAAAAAAACTTATGAAAGTTATATTAAATACGTTAAGCTTATACATTTTTGATATAAAAGAGTAAACCTCCATTACTATTTATTATTCATTTTATAATGTCTTCATTTTAAAGATAAATTTAGTTTTAGTCATTGTCTTTGTTTAGTTAGACAATATTCAGCGATGAAATTCTTTTGCGTATAAGTTGACTAACTTAAAGTTATAATTAAATTTACATATACAAACATTTATATTAATACATAATAAAAGCTTATTAATATTTTTATACAATTATTTAATAGGTAATAGAATGAAGAAGTACTTTTTATTTGTGATATATACATAATTTAAGTGGTCTTAATGGGTCAAAAATATTACATGGTCAGAATTCTTATAATAATTATCCATGAATTAGTATTATTAATCTTACTTTGTCATAAAGCAAATAAACATAATAATAGTATTACTTATTTTATATACTTATAAAGGTTTTTTTTAATACAGTTAGCTTTGTATTTTACTTTCAAAATAACGGGAAATGTTCATATTTATATGTATTATGGTAAAAAGTTCATATAATTGAATATTAAAAATGTAAAATTTTCAGTTAATATCTAAACAATATGTTTATTATATTTAGCCAATTATTTAGTTACTGACACGTTTGAAAAATAACATTATTAAATTTATTTATTTGTTAGATTATAAACGGTTGTAAACTTATTAAAAGATGTTCATAAAAAAATTTTATTTTACAGTAATATTATTATTTTACTCATTAAGATATTAAAAAAATGCTATTATTATTTTAAAAAAATCAAATTAGATATAATTTTTATTTTATATAAAAATATATCGAAATATTTTAGGTGACCTTTTAATTTTTTTTTCAGTTATTAGTTATTTGTTTATTATTTATATTTTGTTTAAAATTATTTTATTTATTGTTTTTTGAATAAGTAATTAAATATTTTATTTTTAAAAATAATTTTAATTTTTTTTAATGATATAATAAGTATATGATAGAGTTGAATAAAATTTTTACTAATGCATTTAATTTTCATATAAATTAATAAAACTTTATATAATATAATTTTATATAAGTTTGCCATGTATAATTTTATATATATTTTCTATTTATAGTGTGTATTTAAAAAGTGAAACAGTGTAATTAATAATGTAAAGTAATGTATCTTTAATAATAAAAATATAAATGGTAGTAATGAAACTTATAAGTATAATTTCAATTTATTGAAAAAAATACATTTACGTAAAGTGAAAGAAAGTATTTTATTACGTGCATGTAGCTTATGTAAATAATATTTATTAAAACTGTTTAGGAATTGGAACAAATTGAAGAGCATTGGAGACAAGAATCTCGTGATTTATTGGAGATGGTTACTCGGCTGCAGGAAGAAAATAGGCGATTAGCAGCCACTGTCCAAGAGACGCGAAGTGACATCGAAGAGAGTGGTAAACAAAGTACTATCAGATTTTCTTCACGATATATTATTTCTAAATATTTAAAAATTATAAATTCTGAATACTTTCGGATGAGCGACTTCTTATTTTTATTTTTAATGATTTATCAGCTTTTACAGCAAGTCAAGAAGTTGATATCGCGGTGTTGCAGCGCTTGAGAACGATGATTGATAAGCAGAGAGAACAAATTAGAAATCGTGATAGGGAACTTTCGCAAAAAGACACTGAAATTGAAAATGTAAGTTTAGTATACGTAAAATGTAGCGTAAAGTTAGTTAATTTGAAATTTAGTAGCTTTTATGCACAAATCGCATAAACAATGATATCTAAGGAATTAAACCATTACTAAGTTAATATTTTATATTTTGTAATTGAATTTTCATCTTTAAAATTTAATTAAACAAAATATTAATTAGGTAGGCTTTTGAAAGAAAAAGTATAGGCTTTTATTGACAATATGTAACTTTATACTGCATATACTGAAGAAGATAATTATTAAATTCTAGAGGTTTGATAAATAATTCTTAAAAAATAAGCTTACAATAAAATAATGATTATAAAAAGTTGAACTCTCAATTTGTTTTAAAGATTATTTATATTTATTCTGCGTAAGTTGAAAATTAACAACTATTATTTTCATAAGAATAAAAAAATTTTTTAATTAAGAAATTTTTTTCATCCATTATTCTATGCGAATAATAAAATAAGAGTTAAAACTATAAAGTAATAGTTGATTATTTTAACAGTTGACTAATCAAGTAGACAAATTAAGTGTTGTTGGAAGAGAGTTAAAGCGTAAACAGAGGCAAGCCCAAATGCAAGCTCGAGGCTTAGTGGAGGAACGAGCTGATTTTTTAGCACAACTACAAGATCAAAATCGAGAACTTATTAATCTTCGAGCAAGGCTTGGGCTCGCCAGAAAAGAAAATGAAGATTTATCAAAATATCAAGGACAGCCTGACTTTACCAATAAGGCTGTATATGACTTGGATGATCCAGACAGACCAAGATTTACAACGACAGAACTCAAGGAAATTTTACACGAAAGGAACGAACTGAAAGCAAGAGTTTCTGATTTAGAGGATGAGTTGGAATTGTATCGGCCAAAACTAGAAGTGTAAGTCTATTGTTTTATACGAAAGACTTTTGATTAAAGCTACGAGCATTAAAAATTGTATTGTAATAAATTATATAATTTTTGTAGGGTGGAGGATGACAAAGATGCTCCAGTTCAAGGTCCGCTACCATATGAACCAGATGATGCTCCATGGAAAAAAGCTTCTGAGTCTGGAATACGGAAATTGTAAATTATATTTGCTAAATATATTATAAATCTAAAATAAAATAATATTGAATTAGTAAACGAACACAAGTGAATTCAGTTTCAGAAAAATTTTCTCGGAAACAAGTGGCAGTTTTTTAGGAGGTAGCAGTCCCCGTCGAAGCCTTTCTAGTCTATCAAAAATGGCTCTTTCTGGAAATAGTGGTGAAACTTCAATTTAATTAGTCAGTAAAAAAAGAAATGTTTTTAAATGCCAAATGAATTAGACAATTGAATATTTCATGTAATACTTTAATGAAGAACGAAGTTTAATTACTACTTTCGAAGTTACGTTTGTAACAAGCTGTTGTATTGATTTAAAAATGTTTACACCAGTTACTATTAATAGTTGTTCACGTCTGTGCAACATTATTAGCGAATCTATTTCATATTTTAAAATGTGTATTTTATATGATATATTTATTTCGCGAAATTGTTACCTCAAATGTCATGTTAACAAAATCTCTATATGTAAATTATTTGAATCAATATCATATAAAATGTATGAGAATTTTATTTTAAACCCAAATTATTAAATTTTTTTATTTTTATAAAAAATTTTATTTTTATTTTTAAAGAAAGAATTAATATTTGTATATTTACTTTTTGGTGGATATAATTATGACAGTGAATGAATATCATATCAATTTTATTACAATTTTATAAAAATAATTTATTACAATATGTAAAAAATTAAAATTGAAAAATATCAATTATTTGATAAAATTGCAAAATTGTAGTTTCAACTCATTTCTTTAAATTATATTCAATTAAACATTTAATATATTTCAAATTGTTCGCACTGAAGTCCATTATAAGCTATATGAAGAAAATGTAACACTGCATAATTAATCAATTTAATTGTAAAAAGTGACAATGTTACTTTGCGACGATTCTGATTTGCTGTTGTATCAATTAAGCTTTTCCAGACAAGTAATTTTGATAAATCTATTCTTCCAAAAAAAAGTACTGTCCTGCTTTTTTCTGTTCTAAATCCTATACGTTAAAACAAGAAAAATGTATAAATATTTATACTTTATTTAAATAAATTTTTTTAAATTTTATGTACTGACCTTAACAGATTGATTCTTATTTATTCGAGGTCTAAAATTATTTGGATCTCGCCTAAACGTAATACCCAAAAGTTCTAAAAATCTGTTCATTCCGTTCAATAGAGATTGCGGACTATGTGCAACTGTTTGTAGAGAAGGTGTGCCTGAGAATACAATTACACGATCTGCTAAATAAGTTGCCATAATAAAATCGTGCTCAACCACAAAACCAGTTTTTTTGGCATGTAAAATAAATCTAAACATAAATTATTATAAAGCATAAATGTATTAATAATTTTATAAATTTATATTACATTCTTTTTTAATATTACCTCTTTATAACTTTTGCTGCTACTAAACGTTGCTCTGAATCTAAATAAGCTGAAGGTTCATCAATTAGGTAAACATCTGCAGGTTTTCCCAAACAAAGAGCCAATGCAACTCGTTGCAATTCACCCCCAGATAAATTTTGAACTTCTTGATCAATAATATCATCGATTTTTAAGGGTTTCATCACATCAGTAATGAATTGTGGGTGGACATACGCATCTCGAATTTTTTCATGCAATAATTGTCTAACAATACCCTGAGATTTTGGACTAATTTTTTGTGGCTTATAACTGATGTGTAACTGGGGAATATTACCTAAATAAAAATTAATAAAAGATAATAAACGTAAAAATGTTGCAGTTTATTAGAAATTATAATTTTTTTAAGTAATACATTATATATAAATTTACCTGACCCATCATCTGGTGGTAAATTACCAGCTAACATTCTAATAAAAGTTGTTTTTCCAGTACCATTTTCTCCTAGTAATACAAGAATTTCAGAATCAGTAAATTGTCCCTTTTCAACTTCTAAAGTGAAAGAACCCATTGTTTTAACCATGGCAGGATATTCATAATGACTCATTCTTTTAACTTCTTCTTCTGTAGCACTTTCTGCTACTTTGAATACTAAAGATTCTTCTCGAAAGCGCAAATTTTCCGTTGGAACAAAACCATCAAGGAATATATTAATTCCTTCTCTTACAGAGAACGGCATAGTAACAACTCCATAAGCTCCAGGAACACCATATAAACAACAAATAAAATCGGAAAGATAGTCGAGTACTGAAAGATCGTGCTCTACCACTATGATGAATCTAACATAATTAATATATAATAATTATCAATGAAATTTATTTTAAAAACAATATTTTTAAATCTACAAATAATAAAAACGAAAGTATTTACTTGTCTGGATGAATGAGAGATCTAATTGTAACAGCAGCATTTAAACGTTGCTTAACATCAAGGTATGATGATGGTTCATCAAACATAAATATATCTCCATCTTGAATGCACACCATAGCACAAGCAAAACGTTGAAGTTCTCCACCAGATAGAGCTTCAATACTTCTATCTCTTATATGTGTTAAATCTAAAATTAATTTTCGTAAATAATAAAAATTAATTAATGTTTAATATTATAATTTAAGCATTTAAATTTTAATAGATTTAATTTATATTTACCAAGCATTTCACAAATTTTAACTTGATTTTTACATTCATCTTTCTTATCTAATAATTGCTGGACAGTTCCTTTAACTGCTTTTGGAATCTGATCAACATATTGTGGTTTAATAAGTGCTTTTAAATCATCTTCTAGAATTTTAGTAAAATAGTTTTGTAACTCACTACCCCTAAAATGACTTAAAATTTCAGTCCAATCAGGAGGATCCTGAAAGTTATATAAAACAAATATTAATAAGATTTTTTACAGACATCAAAGAATTATTAAAATTTTTATAAAACTATTTACCGAAAAGCGTCCTAAGTTAGGCTTCTGTTTACCAGCCAATATCTTTAAAGCAGTTGATTTTCCTATACCATTAGTTCCTACAAGACCAAGTACTTCTCCAGGACGAGGTATTGGAAGCCTATGTAGCTTGAATGAATTTTTTGAATAACGATGTGTTGTTTCCTTTTCCAAATTACTTGGAAGATTAATAATAGATATTGCCTCAAATGGACATTTCTGATTATAATAAAGAGTAATAAAATATATCAAGTTATTTTTCAAAATATTCAAATAATTTAAAAATCACCATTATGAAAATTAATTATATAATTGATATCCATATAATTTTGAAATAAATACCTTTACACAAATACCACAGCCAATACATAATTCCTCAGAAATAGAAGCTATTTTACTATTAGGTGTCACCTCTATACAAAGTTTTCCCATTCGAACTACTGGACAAGATCTTTTGCACTCTTGTCGACATCGTTTAGGCTTACATTTATCAGTATTAACAATAGCTATTCTAGTTAATCGATCAGTTTCCTCTGTAGAACGTTTTGGTGGCATTATTTTATGCTAAAATGTGGTAAAAAAAAAATAGAATTAATTCTGGTCTAAAATGTAAAAATATTTTATATTTCTCATTTACGATAGAAAATTAGAAACTAAAATAATAACTTATTTAATAAAATAATATATTTTAAAATCACAATAAATCTGGATAATACTTAAATATTAAAAATTATTCTTACAAGTATTTTATTAACGTTTAAATACTGTTAAAATATTTAAATTTATGTTTTAAATATTACATCTGCTTGCTTATAAGTTTAATTTCCAATTCTAACCTAACTTTAAGCCATATGATTGTCTGCTTCAAAATAAAAATTATATTGTATAGATTATTACTCATTTATACAATATATAAAAAGAATATAATTATAATTATTTTATTATTGTTCAAGAAATATTGAAACTTACTTACTTGTCAAAAACGAAACGTGGATTCCAAATTTGTGCGGACTGCACGACCTCGTTGTGAACAGTCGTCGTTCGCGGTACGTTCTCCGATAGCCTAACCGATGGTTATTATGCTGTTCTCACATATTTTGCTTTTACTTATCATCTTTACTGTTCCTAACATAAGACTTTAAATTATAAAAATTTTAAAATTAATTAGAATAGTATGCATTTTTAAATTTACTTAATTTCAAACTATAAAAATCTATAATATTAATATTATTAAATAACAGATTTTAAATAAAATATTACAATGGAAAAATTCGTTTAAGGTATTTAAAAATAATAATATCAGAATTTTTGAAATGATTAAATTAAATTATTAAAGTGATTTTAAGATTTTAATGACCTATTTATATTTATATTAAATACATCAATGAAAAATTTAAAAAATACCTTTGCATATCTTGTTAATTACTTTTATTTGTGCTAAAATTATCGTTAATTTTGTGCATATATATCGATATACATCCTACATGCAATATTACATATTATAACAATTATTGTACTTATTATATATATATAATACTATAGTAATTTCTCAGTATGTTTAATAATAAATTAATCATTCGGAATTTTTTAAATTAAAAATAATTGATTGCGTTAATTAATATTTTTAAGAGGTCCATTTCATTTAGATCAATTAAATTATTACGATACTAATTAATGAATCCCTTAGACTTTTCAAACATTTTTTACCCTTGTTAATGTGTATATTTAATGTTTCTTTCTAAATTTATTGGACAATACATTTGGTATAATTCGTTATTCTTGAAGTAGTGACCTTAATATTTTTAACAAAATAAAATGTTATTTTTATTTTTTTTTAATAGTACTATTAAAGTTTAAGATTGTATTATAAATAATAAATGTACGTTGTATATATATATAATTGAATACAATAAATATACTTTACTATATATATTTACTCATTCTAATTCTTATTTATTAATATATAAAGTATTGATTAAAAGGTGCATTTTAAAATATTAAGTATATTTTACTTTACTTTTTAAAAATCTATTATTAATTTAAAATTATTTCTATTGTGAGTATACAAAAGATTATAATTATTATAAGAAATTATTCAAATTTATTAAAGTATAATCAAATAAATTAAACGGAAGTTTTTGCTGAATATTTTTGAATTTGGTTAAAGGTAATTGATTTAAAAAAATTCTCGTAAAAAATCCAATTAAAGCTTTATTACTTATCCTTATTACTTATTTTATTGAATTGTAGTGCGTTTTTTTAAATAAAATTTTTAAAATATAAATTCTTTTACTAAAAAATTTTAGAGAAGAATTCTGTGAGTAAAAGTACTTTAGCTTAACAATTAATAAAAATATGTAGATCCATGCTAAGGTTTATAGTACTTATTTAACATATATGAAATAGAATTATTCATATACAGTAATAAAGGTAGATTAAGATTTGTTTTAAACGAAAATAAGCAATTAAGGATCACAGATCCTTTCTTTCATGATAGAAGTCGAATTACGTGTGGATATTTAGACATCTTAGGATAAACTAAACTAAAAAAATTAAGTAATTTATTAAATTAATTTTAAATTCTTTTATCAAACGCATACAAAATTTTGAATAATTTTACAATTGAAAAGTTATATTGTAATATAATATTAATTAAAAACGGAAATCTAAAGTAAGTGGAAAACTATTTTAACGAAATTATTATTTTACGAATGAAATAATAATATATAAAATTTATAATAAAATACATTTTAACTTTTAATAGAAAATGCAGTAAAAATGTTCAATTAAACTTTTTTTGTATAGTAAATATGAAATTTTTTTAAATTGTATATACCATTTATAATTTAGCCGATAAATAATAAATTTAATACGCATAAAGATTAATAAAATATAAAATAAATATTATTCGAGTTAAAAACTGAACAAATACTTCTCTTAATTGGAAAATTTTATACGAGTAAATTTATTTACTTGTAATCAATATAAATTAATTGATTCAAAAAGTGGATAAAATGCAATTTAGTAGTGATATAGTTGTGATGTGTAATAATATTTGAAGCATTTCAAATTTAACTTTTATATATGAATTATTTTGAATTATTAAACTTTATATTATAATTTTTAATGCGATATTTTATTCTAAAAATATTTTGTGTGCTTATTATTTATAAAAATCTGTATAATTTATAAAAGCTTCTTTTTTAACCATATTTATTTTAAAATGTGTTTTAAAAATATGTATTGTCCAATAATATTTAAATTTATTGAATTTTTGGTGATTAATGAAATTTATATATTTATTTTAAAATTTATTATTTTATTATATTTACTGCAACCATTATTGTTATTTAGGTTGTTGTTATTCTATTGTTATTATTATTATTATTATTGTTGGTATTGTTGTTGTTGCGTAAGTAGTATCTTAAGTATGTATAGGTATTATGTTACATATACTTAAAATAAATACATGATAAAGATAATTAAATTCTAATCAATTATAGATTTCAAAATTCAAATTTACATTTATACTTTTGAACAAAATAGAATAATTTAGTTATAAACATAAATATTGTGATTCATGATTTAATAACTTAAAGTTTTTTTTTTTATTTTAATTATAATTTGAATTATTTTCAGAGTAGTTTTTTTATTTAATTCTTCGGATTTTTCTTATAAAAATATTAAAGTGAAATTTAGTTTTGAGAGTACTGATAAAAATTTGTCTTGGTATAGTCATGTTTTGTATGTAATACGAAGTCATTTTCAGCCTTACATCGTCATTTTCTTACCGTTTTCTGAATCAAATTATTTATTCTTTTATATATTTTGAAGTTCTAATAATTTTAGTTTTCAATAACAAAATAATAAAATGTATAATAGGAAATATATTAAAAAAAAACATATATTACGTCTTGTAATTGTAAAATATTATAATTCAAACCAGTGCGATTTAATAACTGCGGTGAGAAGTAAGAAGTATTATAATTCTACAGCATTATTATCCCCTCTTATTTGATTGATCAACATTGATCAAAATTGAAGTTTCAAATTAAAGCAACAGAACTGATTCGTTAAGAATGTGAATATTCATGTAGTTTGTTTAGTCGCGTGAGAAATCTCGTAGTTATATTTGGCGGTTTAAAAAGTTGTTTCAATGTTTTGCTACGGATATCCTTGAACCTTATTTATTTTATTATTGTATTATTAAATTTGATGCATTTTAAGATGCATAAAATAAAAAATATTTTCATTCGAATTTATAGGAGTGTATTAATTTAAAAAATTTCTCGGTACGTGTTTAAATATATGCATTAACATATAAGAAAAAACTATTAATTATTTATTTATTTATTTGTTGTTTGCAATAAGTTATTGTACATAATATTTGTATATATTTAATTGTTGTAATTAATTGAACCAATTAATTTACTTAATGTTTCAAATACGCAAAAACAATATGTTTTTCGTTTGTGTCACTGTTGGCCTTGTATTGCTAGCCTCCAAGTATCACAACAATGTACTTTGGAGTGTTAAGCAACTTTGC
The DNA here is from genome assembly GCA_018907185.1 of Platyscapa corneri. Lineage (NCBI taxonomy): Eukaryota > Metazoa > Arthropoda > Insecta > Hymenoptera > Agaonidae > Platyscapa > Platyscapa corneri. The sequence continues at coordinate 2,155,897 of JACCHW010000023.1, read as the reverse complement.
CACAGTATTACTAAAAAAAATAATGTACATAAAAATAAAAAAGAAAATAAAAACAATGATAATAGAAAAGAATTCAAAGTCTCATTAGACAAAGTTATTTTGGCCGATTCACCAGAAAAATGTGATTACGCTGTTCAACGTATTTGCAGGTAAGTTTTATTTGTAAACATTCTTTCACCTTTATAACACTTATGATTATTTACAAGTTTTCAAAGTCACAAATTATAAGCAATTTAAGATAATATTTGTCAATACAGTAATTTGTCAAATGGACTATTAGGATTTGATTGTGAATGGATAAATGAAGGACCTGTGTCCTTACTTCAACTTGCTACTCACAATGGTGTCTGTGCATTGTTTCGTCTGAATAAGATTGGCTATATTCCACCTAAGCTCAAGGTATAAAATAAATTTTTCAAAAGTATATAATTATTTCAATATTTTTATATTTAAAATTTTTGTAATTATTATAGGACTTATTAACTAATCGGGAATTGTTAAAAGTTGGTGTAGCTCCATTTGAAGATGGAAGAAAAATAGCTAAAGATTATGAGGTTCAAGTTTTTGGAACTGTAGATTTGCGAACTTTAGCAAATCGTTTCTTATTGCCAAGTCCAAAAAGTTTAGCAGCTCTTTGTGAACAGTATTTAGGTATTGAAATGGATAAGAGTTTGGATTTAAGGTGTTGTAATTGGGATGCGGATACTCTTACTGATGAACAAATAGCTTATGCATCTTATGATGCTTATGTTTCTGTCCTTATTTATCATGAGGTAAAATAAAAAGTTTTAATTTTTTACATAAATTGTTGACAAATTATTAAAATGTTGTTTCAGATATTTCAAAAGGTAAGGCAAAAGCGTTCTTTATGGGACAATTTAGTTTTTTATATCAAAAGCCTGCGTAAGAACAGTAAGAGTGAAAAAAATTTTAATTTACCTAATGGAATTATTGATACCAGGTTATAACATAATATAAATATTATATAATAAAATTTTATAAAAATATGAATGATAATTATTTATTAGTTTTAATTAAACAGGTTCAAGGGTATAAAAGATCGAGTCATCAATACTTCTTTAAATAATAATGATAGTACTGAAATTAGTAAAATAATTAGAAGAAATAATAGCTCTTCATATAAAAACAGTGTACCAGCTAGGAACAAACCATTATATCATAATTGTTATCTTCAGGCACCTGATGGTGATATTTTATGTACTTGTGATAAAAAAAAGGCTGAATGGTATGTTTCAAAGCGATTAGGAGAAATTGTTGAAGAAGATCCATTTACTGTTAAATTAAAATTTGAACCATCTGGACGTGCTTTAGGAGAAGTTGGAAAATATTATACACAAGTGAAAGTAAATCAGTGTGTTGTTTGCGGAACTTCTGATAAATTTATTAGAAAGAATGTTGTTCCTAGGGAATATCGAAAATATTTCCCTTGTAAGTATTAAAAAATATATTTAAAATTGCCTTTAATTAATTAATGACATTATTTTTATTTTTGTAATGCGAAATTAAATATTTAATTTGTTTTATTATATTGATTTTATTTTAGTGGTCATGAAATCACATCAATCACATGATATTTTGTTGCTGTGTCCAGCATGTCACGAAGTGAGCAACTGTCATGATCTGCAGCTTAGAAGAAAACTAGCAGAAATATGTGATGCACCTTTGTCAGGTCCGTTATCACGTGTACGAGATGAAATTCCTCGATGCTGGAGAATGCTACAATCAGCAGTAAAAGTTCTCAGAGATGAATCCACAATACCTCATGAAAGAAGAAAAGAATTAGAATCATGTGTAATGAAATTCACTGGTTATCAGGAAATAACATCAGGTTTACTCAATGTTTTATATGAACAATTAACAGTGAAATTAAACCACAAGAATAATTTTTTACGAAATCGTACACATATGTATGTATCACTTACACAAGGAAAATGTCAGCCACATGGATTGAAGGTGCTAATTTTGTTTTTATTTTAACAAATTATTTGATAAATTATAAATATTAAGATAAATAATGTATTTTTAAAATATAGGTTGTTCATTATTTTGAAAATAAAGAAGGTGGTCTTGTTGAACTAGAAAGATTATGGAGAGAAAATTTTCTAAATACAATGAAACCTAAATTTTTGCCTAAATTATGGTCTGTTTGCCATAATCAAGATCGTTTAAATATCCGTCAAATTCAAAATAGGATAGAACCATCAGATGCAAAAGTAGCTGGAATTAATTAATAGTTAATTATTGAATTTGAATTCATTTGTACCTGAATCAAGTACTTGTATAAGAGCAAGAACTTATTTTTGCAAGACTGTATATTATGATGCTTATATTTATTGACCAATAAATTTAAATACATGTAATTTTTTTCTTACTTTTAATAAAGTATATTTATTTTTATTGCTATTTTTAAAACAATTCATTTACATCAATGTATGCAACAATATTTGTATAAACAATCCAAGTATTTGGCTTTAGTTTACATATACTTCATTTATAATAATGTTAAAATATATGCACATTTTTAAAAAAAACTTGGCATAATTCGTGTTAAATGTCAGAGGTTTGCGGTTGTACTTTGTCCACTATTTCTTGATTTTGGTGGTGCAGTTTTCATATTACTTAACTCGTTATCAATACGTTCTTTAGCTCTGACAACTTTAGATTGCAAATAAAATGATCCTCCTTTTGATCTATCATTTGCTTCCATGAGATATTTATAATTACGTTCGATCGTTTCAGCTTGATCTATTTTTTGAGCATTTAGAATTTGTAAAGCTTCTTCTAGTGTTATACCAGTCCGAATATTAGTAGCTACACGCCGGGTTCCCTCTTCAGCATTGCCTGCTTTACGTGCTGCTTGTTGACTAGCTGCGTATTCTTCTTGAAGAGCTCTAGCAAAAGCTCTACCAACAATTCTAGAGCCTAGCAAAATGATCTGCACTAAATATTTTGACATAATTTTATGGTCACTTTAATAAATCCTAAACACAAAAAATAATCATTATATATGATTCTATTTATTAAGCTACAAAGATTTTTAAATAAATCATAACCTCACTTTACAAAAATTTAAAATATTCCATCTCAAAAATAGTATGGCGTAATGGGACAGAGTTGCACCAACTCGGTAAATATAAATATAATTTTTTGTCATTAGTGCTCCCATTGCAGTTTTAAAGCGCGAAATTTAAAATATTTAAATAAAATAAATTAAATTTAATAATTGCTTTTTAAAATATTTATCATTAATGTTTATGAAATTGAATTTTATTTTATTAAATTTATAAATCCAATAATTAAAATGATAAAAAGTATAAGAAATTCTTAAATAATAATAAATTTATGTAAAAAAATAAAAATAAAAATTTAACAAAATAATATTGTAATAAAATTTCACAGTAAAGAAATAAATAATATAGATTTCATAATATACAATGAATTCCAAGAGAAAATAAATATTTTTTAAATTAAGTTGAAAGTAAACATATGGTAAATTGATAAGATGAAATAATATATATATTAGAGAAAGATATTGATTATTTTTAAAGATGATAATAATATTTATATATAGATTTTTTGTTTCTGAATATATAAAGTTTTGGATTAATGTTTATTTTAATTTTTTAAAATTATTATACATATCAAAAAATTTTTACATTAACTAAATATTTTTCACGTGATTGTTTTTTATATTTTTTTATAAATAAAGTTTATTTTAATGAAAATTAAAATAAAAAGTTTTTTTGTTATTCAATCAATATTGCAAAACAAATTAATCTAGTAATACCAATAAATTAATAATAATAATGACAATGATAATAATAACAATAAAAGCAACAATAACAACAACAACAACAACAACAACAACAACAACAACAATAATAATAGTAATAATAATAATAATAATAATATTTACCTAATTTTTTATCAATAATTTGTATGAAGTATTATTTAATGTTAAAGATTAATAGAATATTTTTTGCGAACATCAAAGTTTAATCATTATTGAATTAAATATTATGTAATGCTTAAATATCTTAAAATTCGGAATACTTATTATTCATATTGTAAAATTGCTTTTATATTGTACTTTACACTTTAGTTAAGTAGATATATTTCACATCTAATTCTGATTTTATTATTCCAAGTAAAAAATTATTTAAAATTTTATTTTAATAACTTATGTAGTTTTTGTATTAACAACTTATAGCATTAAATCATTTGCTTACGGTCATTTGCTATATTGCATAAATGCATCTATATTTATTTTTTTAGATGTCAATCTTTAATTATATATATATATAATTGCACTAATCCTTGATTATGCATTTTACATTGTTATTTTAATTGATTTAACAATTTATATTTAAATAATATATTAAATATTTCAATATAAATACTCAATATAAATATAAATATTCAATTTAAATACTTCAATTTTGGTCAAATAAAAATTAATTTTCAGCTTTAATGTTAAAATTTATATAAGCAAATTCAGGGTCTATTAATGAACACGAATATATTAAGAAATAATTTGTATTTTATTTTTTAATCTTAATTACAATGTTTTAATTGATTAAAAAACATTAATTTGATATTTAACTTTATTATTTTAGTCTTGTTTAGTGGATTTTTTTATTTACATTAGATATCCTATATAATATTCTATATTTTTATTAGCGTGACTTATAAAAAAGTTCAAATTACAAGCTTAATAAAATATCTAATAATTATCTTCTGTCATAAATATATTTGATATTATATAACCATACAAACGGTTTGTCATAGTGCATCGATTAAAGATTCGTTCGTTATCTAATTAAAGAAAGTCGTGGAGAATTTTCGGTAAAACGTTAAATTTATTTATAAAAGGTTTTCTTTTTAATTTTAAATTATTTGTATAATTATTTATTTTATATAACGTTTGTTATATAACGTTGATCATTTCATTCAATTTTAAAAGTATTTTTTGAAATTTTTCTGTTGCGCATAAAATCGTAAAAATATACACAATTAAAAGCAAATAAAAAATTTTTAATTCATCTTATTGGTTTTGAAATAGTAATAATTAATAGAATTAATAATAATTAAATTTTATAAGTGTGTAGTAAAGTTTGATCACATACACATACGAGAACGCATAAATATTTACGAATATTTTTTCAAGGATTCATTCACATGGTCATTATTTTCATCAATTTCTTGTATCAGTTTTAAATGCTAGCCATAAATCTAATAAATATATAAACTACTTAAATATTTCCTATCAATTTTACTAAAACATAATAAATTCTCTGTAAAACAATTTTTTTTTAAATAATTAAAAAATACATAGTATTTAAAAATATAAAATAAATTATATTTAAATATTCATTACAATTTATTAAAATTTATACAAATTTTTTTAAATATCGGTAAATAATTGACAAGTTCTAACAAAATTCTTTAATTAATTTAATTTAATTTTAACGAAAGTTTTTAATGTTTTAAATTTTAAATTAAATATACAATTTTATTTCATAAAAAATATTTTTCTCTATAATCCTGACAAGAAATATTGAAAAGTTGAGTTTCATATTATTTTTATTATAATTTATGTTATCGATACTTCAATCATTTATCATTATTTAAATAATTTAAAATACTATTTCTAAATTGAAAAATTTTTTTATGTAATCTTCTATAACATTAATTTAAAAAAATGATCATATTACATTTTCTATAACTTCTCAATTTTCACATAGTTATAAAAAATTTATTAATATTTATTACATAATTTTACGTGTTTCATATATATATAATTTATTTAAAGAATAAAAAAATTTTAATTATAATATAAATAATTAAAGGAAATAAAAATAAATTCCAATTATATCAAATCATGTAATTTTATTTAATATCATTACAAAATGTTTCCAAGAGAGTGTATAAAATGTATTGATTATAATATATTAGGATTTAGTTGGTAAAATAACATTTTATATGATTATTTAATGATTAATCCATAAAAATTTGTATAATCATTTAAATATAAATATTTGTATGTATTACCTACATTTAACAAAATTACAGGGTATATAATTTGATTTTTGTTATTTATAACATCATAAGCATTGTCACTAATGTTTATATTAAAGCGGCTAGATATCATTTTTTATCTTTGGTTTTAAAATCTATGATTAGTTTTTTAAAGCATTATTAAATTTTTTTATGGCAATAAAATCTTTATATAAATAAAAATATTGTGGCAGTTCAGGATTTCCATATCAGTCTGTATAATTTTTTCTTTTTTTGTACTATCATATTAATATACGTGTGAGATTTTCATTAACAAATTATATTTATAATTCTTCTTTTTCAAGCAATTCTGTGATCAATTCATTGGATAGTATAATTGAATTTTCAGTATCACTTATATATCCAGTTTCACCAGTATAATGAGTTGGAAATAAAACGAGTGGTTCTGCGGACAGAGCTATTAAATTTCTACCTTCAAAATATTCTTTCCAGTTCTCCCTTTAAAAATACATAAGTTATAAATTTTTAATTAATTAAAAATTTATAAAAATATAACTTGTTCATATTCATAGAAACAAAGATTTTTTACAAATCATCAAATTATTTATAAAAATATTTTTAACATTAATTGAAATTAATAAAAATTAATTTAAGTTATTAAATTTTTTTAAATTGATAAAATTACCTTGGATGACTGTTATACATAATAGGTAAATATTCGTCAACAGGAATTAAATTTTCTAATGGTTTAGCATCAACTAATTTTCTTGCACCTTTAGCCGACAATATATAACCAATTGTCCAATAACTATAGCTAGCATAAACTAAATATTGGGATCCTTCAACCCAATTTTCTGGATCTTTTTGCATTTGTTTTCTTCCAAGATATCTAAATGTAAACGAAATTAGAGAAATATTGAAATTTGATAAAGATTCTGATTTAAAATTTTATAAGATAATTCTTACACAAGATCCCAATCTTTTTTAAATTTTTCAAGTTCTTGTAAAATAAATTTTACTTTTTGTCTAAAATATGGTTCAAATTTAACATCATCTTCTAAGACTAAAGCATATTTATGATTATCTTCAAGAATCTAAAATTTAATTTTTATATTTAAAGATAGTAATTTAAAATGATTTTGTGAACAAAAATAAATTTAATATTCACCCTACTCCAAACGATATAATGACTTAGGAAACATCCTACTTCTCCCATTGTCATTGGTCTGCAAATTGAAGTATCATCACTATCTCTAAACTTCTAAATAATATTAAATTTATGAAAGAAATATACCTTTTATGATATGGATCTTTGTATCCAGGCATTATATTTATATTCCATGAATTTATAAGACTTTCATTTAAGGTTCTAAAGACATAATAAAGTTTTTGTAAATTAGTTTTCTATGTATAAAACATATTATATGATTAAATAATATTTTAGATTTATTTAATAGAATTAGATTAATCTAAATACAGTACAGAATATAATTTTGTAAGTTATTTAATTTTCTTATGTATACATTTAAATATATATTTCATGTACACATTTTAAGTATACTAAATTTTTCTAACTTTTTAATTCATTACATTGATTATGGATATTTTCTGAGTTAATTTGTTATTTAGTTTATAAAAAATAATATTATTAATTAACATAATTTATTAATTTACCAAACTGCTTATACATAATACATATTGTAAATATATATAAAATGTATATTTAAATATATATTTAAAAATATTATCTAAAATAGAGAGATAAATTAAAACGTTTTAAAAATTATCACCTGCCATCAACAGCATCAACAATATCTGCTTTAATGCCAAGTTCATTAAAACAAGCTAGCATTCTCCTTCGACGTTCAGGTCTTCTTATTAAATTAATCAAGTATACATTACTAAGACCTAAAGAATCCTTTTCAGGATAAGTAACAAAATATTTCATAGTCTTAGATATTGGTATAAATTCTTGATCAGCTATTTTAAAAAGAATTAAAAATATTAATATTACAATATTTTATAATGTGAAATTTACATCTACGTTAATAAATTCACTTTTTACCGTCAGCTAACATTTCAAGCTTTAAATTAATTAGTTGTTGTTGATAATCTTGTTCAATTTTATCTTGATTTTCTAATGGTACCATGATAAACCCATAATTTTCATCATTGCAAACATGCAGTGAAATATCTTTAACATAATTTATTCAATTTTTAAAATGTCAAAATTGAATTATATAAATATCTTATATATATTAGAATATATTATAAAATGAAATATATAAATATATATATACTAATATAATTTATAAATAAATATATAAATAATAATATATAATGATTTATATATAATTATAAAATATATATTAAATTAAACTAGCAAACAATTTTTTTACCTGATAAATTTGCACTAAGTGCAAATGTAATAATATCATCTCTTGGTCCACTATAAGAATTCAGATTATTAGAGTCATAAGTTAAAAAGTCACTAACTTCTCTTCGTATATCAATTAATACTGCACTATGTATCATTGGTACATGAAAACAACCAGTTTTTTTTTTAGTTAAAATAGGTTCATATTCATCTGTTCTTTTATAATAATAATCATCTGAAATTCCTGCCCAAAAATTACTGTACATTCCATCTGATTTCAATGTAGGTGCAACAACTACTTTTTCTTTTGAAATTAATAAATTAAGTGTATTAGGATTTGTCAAAAAAATATCTGCATCTAACATCTAAAGAATAAAAAAATAAAAAATAATGTTATTGGAATAATTTTCTTCGTGTAAGCAATGAGTTTGTTTAAATTAAATTTTCTTGACACTCATTTGAAATTCACAATTATGTAAAATTTGTAAAAATTTTGAAAAATCAAACATTTTATCTTAGATTTTCTTTGTTTTTTTATTTAATAAATTCTTTTTAATACACTTTCCAAAACATTTTAATATTCAAGTGTCAGTGTAATATTGAAACTATATGATATTAATTATGATTTTAAATTAAGGATACAATATTTGTATGTACATACGAATATAAAATCAGCCCATATATTTCTGGCATAATTAAGTGCTTCTTCCCTTAATTTAATTACATGTTCAAATCGAGAAGAAGTCCAATCAGCAACACCTTCTTCATCTTTGTATCCTTGTGTTTCTTCATGTAAAGTTGCATTAATGGAAAAATAATTATCTTTTTGTTCTTTCAACCATGTATTTAATACTTCAATAGTATTGTCTATATTATTATCACTATGTATCCTTCAAAATAACATTATTTATTGATTATTTTGAAATCAATAAAATCTATAATTAAAAATTAAAATAATATTTTCAATTTACTTACCATAATGCGATTCGGTCTTTAGGATAGTTCAAGTTTTCTAAAAAACTTAATGTATAAGGTAACGTATGTGCTTTATTTCTAGCTAAAATTGCTATTACAATATTTGATTTTTTTAAAATTGTATCACAATGTATATTTTTAATGGTAAATAAAATTATAAAACACGAGTAAATAATATGGCACTTCATTTTTTTAAATATTAAAGTTTTTACATATTTTATTATAGCACTTGTAATAAGTCAAATTTTTAAATATTTTGAGTTAAAATATAAAATTCAATGTTTACAAGTATATAAAAAAAAATTAAGGTTAAATATCCTCTGTAGATAAGACATTGCGTAGGTAGAACCATTTAGTACGCGCATGTGTTACATATGTGTATGTGTCTAGTTCTGATAAATCCATGGGAGATGTGTTCATTTTCTAAACGTTCCGATATCATATCATTTTAATAATGTACTGAGTACATTTGTGTGAAAGAATTATATTTTTATCATACAACTATTTAATTGTAATGATAAGTATACTATTATATTCATAATTAAATATAAAATTATCTTTTTTATTTACAGAATGTATACAATAGTTTAGGTTTATATTTTCTAAAATATATTGTACAAAATTGTAAATTTTATATATTACAAAAATATTATATTTGGAAATAATATAAGTTAAATTTATATCTTCTTTATACATGTAAATCTTTTATAAATGCATAATATACGTTAACAGTAATTCTTTCATATTTAAAGATAAATTATATAACATGAGTATTTAATATGAATCAATAAAACAATAATAACAATTATATATTACATAAATATATATAATAATTTATATAATAGTCAATGTAAAGATACAATATTTGTTTCACTAAAGTCAGATTTTGATTTCTTTTTTGGAGCATAACTAAGACTGTCTTTATCAAAATCAAGCACCATTATTCCTAAATCACCACTATAACGATTTTTAGCTATCTGGAATCATACAATATTTATTATTCAAATAATATTTAGCATTAGATTAATATTCATTTATCAACATACTTGTAAATATTTTTTTCCACGAACACTTGTCAATCTTTTATCTTGTACAATTAGAACATTATCAGCTTCTTGACTTGCTTTTGCTCCTCCAAAAATGGAAGCAGTTGTTAACTCTTCACTATCTCTTTCTTTCCTGGGATGAATTACTAATGAAACATGACAATTAAATTTTGTAGCAAATGCTCTAAAAGCTGAAATAATATGATCTTGTTTCCAAAATCTGTAAGATTTATAAGCATATTTAAATAATTTAGACTGTTATTAAACCAAAAAATTATATATATATATATGTATATATTTTATACCTATCGACATATTTTCCTTCATCTGAAACACCCATCATAAACTGTACATTATCAATAATTACATGAGCAATGTCATGAACATAGGTAGCATGTTCAACTGCCTAAAATAATACACTATTGAAGATTATATGTGATTTTAGGAATTTTATACTATATGTTAAGACTTACTTCCATCACAAGCTTTATACTTTGTTGACCATGAAATGTCATAAAAAAAATTGGAAGCTTTTCAAATTCATTTGCGTATAAATCAAATTTGTCTAAATTTTCCTCTAGTGGCACACCACTCATTTGTTGAAGCATAGTTTTTGCTAATCTAGCATTTCTTATTTCAAAACTTCCCCAAAGAGTATTAACTCCTTGCATTGCTAAATCTAATGAATATTCACTCATAAACGTTGTTTTTCCACATCCTTATTAAAAATAATTTATAATCATGATTAAATTAGATTAAAAATATTTATTGTATTAAAAATTAAATATTGAATACCTGTTGGTCCTGTAAGTACTGTGAATTCTCCTCTTCTGTGGCCTTTTAAAATTTTATTTAATGTTGGATATCTTACCCATTTTACTCCTTGAGCTTTATCTACATTTTGTAAATCACTTAAAACATCCTGTCTCAATGTTTGAAAAGTTATTATACTTTTATGCCAAATTGGTTGGGAATTTTGAATAATTTCTTTTAAATTATATCCTAAGTTTGCTGCAATTTTTGCCCGTGGTTGACAATCTATTGGTCTCACAAAATAACATCTTAAATCATCAAGTTTTTTTGCAAAATGTCTTGCAGAATCCCAACTTGGTTCATCATTACCAAACCACAAAATAAGTTTTTTATATAATTCTAAACATGGCAATATTTCTTGAGGTATATTTTGTAATCCATAAGGAAGACATATTACTAAAGCAGCAGCTTTATTCGAAGCTATTATTAGAAGATCTTCTATATTTGGTACAATAACAGCAGTTCCATCTGATTTTATATTTTTTTGTTTATAAAGGATAATACCACTAGCATTTTTTATAGGAATAGTTTTTTCAATACAAGAAGATGTGGAAATAGATCTATACCCTACAACTGAATTACGAAAGGAAATTAATGGAAAATATAAGGTCTGTGATGAATGTTCGTAAAATGAATTCATTTGGGACATAATTTCTTGCGGTATATTCTAAAAAAAATATTAAAAAATTAAATTCAGATAGAAAATAATAGTAACTAAAAATTCTAAATTTTTACTTTTTTACCTCTAAATTAAATTGTTTCATAATACTAAGATACAAGTCACTTGGTATATTTTGTATTGACTCACAAGATACTTTTAATTTATTCCATTCTTCATTAATATCAGGCAAAAATTCTATTGATTTTCTAAGATGTTTTAAGCCATCAATTGGTTTTTTTGTTTTCTGAAATTGTATAAAATTTTCTAATGTTTTCCAAGATCCTATACGCTTACAGTGTTCACACATGAAAAAACCTGAAACAATAATTTATTTTATAATTAATTTTATTAATAATTTTAAAGATATTTATTATAGTAAACTATTGATTTACCTGTCATTTTATTTATATATAATTTACACTCTTTTTGTTTATTTCTTCACATATGAAGTATTTGTAATAATACAAGCATGACCATCCAAGACAAGATTACTCACAGATTTTAACGTACGCTTTATTTCTAACAGATTAATTGTAGGTATGTATTCATTGCCATTATGATATATCCGTATAGGATGCCTATATACTTTTTGATTGATAATGGTTTAAAAAAAATAGAATATTGCAAATGATATTTTGTTAACATTATTTCGATTATAAAAATAATTATATAATTAATTAATTTATAATTAATTTATGAAGACATTTTATATAATTTTCAGAAAATATTTCGATTACTTTATTCGTAAGTTTATACTTTTTAATTTTTTTTTAAATAAAAGATAAGTTAAGTTTGAAAACATGTAGCCATACATAACCTTTATATTGAATTTACATTTAATAAAATTGAATTGTTATGCATGTTGTACCAATATATTTTGTATAGAACATATTAAATTATAAATATATCATTATTTAAATAATATATTAATGTATACTTTGTAATTTACTATATGTTTTTATCACGTGCTTTTAGCTTTACGCGGGAAAGGTTTCTTCAACTTTTCATAAAACTGGTTCTATTTGTTCTTATGATGCATATTATGTAGATTCCAAAGTTTTATATTGTGTATCCGATATTTTCTAATTAAAAACTATTAAAATAATCAATAACTTTTAATAATTTTTTTAACAAATTTTATATTCATTTTTTTAAATAACTAAATTTTCAATGGTTGATATTTAATAATGAACAAATTTTACTTAGTTTTAATTAATAACTAATAATTAAAATAACTATATCATTTAATATTAAGTTGTAATTAATAAAGACATAATATAAAAGTTTTATATACAATAATATTATCATTAAAATAAATAAATGGTGTTTTAAATTTATATGCTTATATTACGATCAGAAAATGAAAAATAAGTTCTGAGCATCAATTTATAATCTTTAATAGTAATTCAAAATAAAAAATCTTTCGAATAAAAAAAAGTCATTTTTATTATCCATATTGTATTAATTATTTAACTATTAATTCAAAGAATTAAAATATTCTATATTTTGAATGTATAAAAATAAAAAACTTTTACATATTTTAATGAATTATTATTCGTGCATATATTTTTTATTTACGAATAATTCGTATATTGTTATTTAAATTTTTATATATTTCTTAAATCTAAATTACTTTTTACACATATTATATGATATTACATATTTTTACTTTTTATATCTACATGTAATAATTATTTATTTATTTTTTCTTCTTTCTTCTTCACTTCTGATATCGCATTCTTCCGATGCCTCTCTTTTTCTTTGCTGCTTCCACCTCTCTTTGTTCTAGTGAATTGTATATAATATTTTATATCATTCCTATCACCTTTCATAATATTTCCCCACTTGATTGCTTTAAAACACGTGACATTGCACTTCTTCGTAATGTGCTTTCTTGTTTCTTTTTGTTCATTATATAATCTATAATCTATAATCTATACATTTTCTCCTCTTTCATTAACCACTGTTGTTTTTCGTTTCATTACGTATTTTAAATCTTACTCATATTTTCATTCTGTGTTTTCTTTTTTTCTCCTTTTTTATAATATTATGCTAAAAGTTTCCTTTTTTCCTTTTATTATCACTATTATTCCGTTCAAAGACTTTTCCTTCTACCCTCGCTTTTATGGACTCTGAGAATTTCAGTATCTTCTCTATTAAGTTATTATTTTGTTTTCACCCTCAATTGTTCTTTTAGCAACTTTTTTCTATTTTGTTTCTTTTTATTTATAACAGAAAGTGATATAGCGTGTTTTTTTCTAGATTCATTATCAATTTTATTTATTTTTTGTACTCATTTTGTTTCCTTGCAATTTTCCCATCGCCATATTTGGACTGCGTAAAGTAATACATTTTTCATAAGTGCATCAAATAATTTTATCTTTGTTCTAAAATTTTCCTTAAACCATCGTTTTGTAATATTCTGTACTTTTCTTAATATAAATATACGTTCTTTTGACTATAAAATGTGTGTGCTTGTTGTATTTTTATTTCCATTGTATTCCAAATGTGTGAATTACTTGACTATTTTCACTTTATTACTTTTCCACTAGAACTCCATTTTTTCTTCTTTTCCCTTTTTTCTGAAGTACAAAAATAGTACTAAAAATTTTTGACTATAAATTTGTACACCTATATTAGTATAAAATAAAATAATTTAATTATTAAAGTTCAAATTGAAATTTCAATAAATAATATTTTTACATACTTTATCATTTGATTATGCATTACAACACAAGTCACGAGTTCTTTATATAAATTATTATGATATTCAAATTTAAGGGTTAAGCATCTTCTTGAGACAATTTTTTCTATATTTTTTAGTCTATGAATAAAATAATATAATGTGTAAGTTTTTAAGTTATGTCAATATATTTAAACGACAAGAAATATATTAATTATGTGCGTATAACAAATATTTACTTTAATTATATTAAATTAAGTTTATAAGAAAATTTCATTTATTTTTGTTGTTTAAAACTTATAGAAACGCAAATAAAAGAAAAATGTTGACATAAATTTACCAATTTATAATATAAAAATAATAAAAATCAATGCATTAATTTACATTAATAAATATTAAATTATACTATATTTTTTGTATTTTATAATTAATTAATTTTTATTTTAGTCAACATGTTGACCAAGGAAGAATATTATCTCACACCTTGAATAAAAAAGAAAATTTGTTAAGTATTAAATAATATTTCGATAAATTTTAGAATAATTACATTTATTATAAAAAGGTATGATAGCGTATATTACTTAGGATAAATATTTTCATTATATTCAGAATTGTTAATATAATTTTGAGCATTATTAACGAAAAAGTAGTATTATGATATACAATTCATTTACGATTTAAAACTACTTGATTGAACACTTACGGTTTTACAGACTCTTATAAATTTATTTACTCTATAGGTTTATATCCTTATTATATTGCTTTTTATGAGTGAAAAAATATAAATTTTATATTGCTTAATTGTATTTATTGCTTTTGTTATTTATTTGTTATTAGCAAAAAAATTTTTATTTATTATATAATTTATATGCATGAAAGAGACAAATATTTGTATATATAAAAAGAACATTTCGATGACGAAAAAAGGAAAGAAACAATTTTTAAAACAGGTAATCTTGTAGAGTGAAAATAAGTAAAGAATTACTATGAATAAGGGAATAGATTAACTATAAGTACAAAGGTATATTCTAATAGTTAATTTGAATGTGTGATATTATGGTTTAAATATTAAAATAATAGCAATTGTATAGAGACTAAAGAGAGGAGTTTTATGTTGTATATTTAAACATTATTATATAAACTAAAGTTATTGATCTTATAATGATAATTATTTTCCTTTTTATTATTTTATTTAAAATGTAATAAATCATTTTTATATTAGAGACTAAATTTAGGTTTAAATTTATAATTAAAAAGTAACTAAATTAAAATAAATAAAATTAAAGTATTAGATTTAAGATTGATGAAGTTTAATAGAAAAAAATATATTAAAGTCAGAGCTTTGGAATAATTTGAAAAAGTTGTTCAACACGTCTTTTCAGTGAATTAAAATGTATTTGAATAAAAATCATCACAAGCATAAGAAAGGCACATGCTCGAGTCGAAGAATAAATAATAATCGAAACCATCGTGTATGGGTGATTTATATTTATATACACAGTTAAAAAATAAATTAATGTAGCTCGTAAGTTAAGTTAAATGTAAATAATAAAAAATTTTGAGTATTTTATTGTAAAAATACATGAAATATGGTAAGACTCAATTCGTTAACACATAACTATCTAAATATGTGATCGAGGATAAGCGAAAGGGATGAGAACACAAATTTTCAAAAAGAAACTATTTTTGAAGCAAAAATAAAGAGGTACATCAAAGATTTAGAATAATAAGCAAGAAGAAGAAAGTAAAAAAGAATTTTTAGTAACGACTATTAGGTGCCGCGAACTAAAATACAAGGATCGGGTGTCTCACGCTTTTCAAGTTTCGGCGGATACTTGATTTTATTATTACTTAGATTTTAAGTATATATGTAACAGAATATAACGAAAACAATTGTTGAATAAAACATTTGGAATTCGGCGGAATTCTAATAGAATGTTTAATTTAAACAATCGAAAAGAGTGTCGCGCCCGAACAGTTGGATTAGTGCAAGCGCTCTACTTCATATCATATTCGTAGATATAAATTCTTTGTAGTTAATAAATAATTATATACAAAAATATTTGTGTTATTTATTTACTCTCACAATTACAAAGTTAATACCTTACTTAATTGTTAGTAATGGCAACTGTAAATGTGTATACTATGTATTAAAGTTTTAGAAATTATTTTTTATGTATGTTATAGATTATAAATTATATTACAGCGTTTTCTTAAAATGTATAGTTACGTTACTTTTAAACCTAATATATTAGTCTCTTCCATAGTAATTTTCACGTATTTTTGACATTTTTTCAAAAGATGAATTTTTTAAAAAACTTTTTTTTTGTTCTCAACCAAATAAAATTTAGTAAAAAAATTAGGTAAAATCATAAAGTTATGTAAGCTACTGTACTAATTTAGCAGTTTTTATTTTCAATCGTATTTGTGCGAATGAAATTACAATTCTTTCCCTTTTGAAGTGATGTTATAATGATATTAAATTTACGCAGTAATAGCAATTTTATTATTACTTATCTCAGACAACGTCATATTCATTCAAATATAGGTTTACCCTTTTATATATCATATTTTATAAGCATTGTTTAGTTTAGCCCATTATTCTTAAACTAAATTATATAAAAATATATTTTTATAACAATTATATAATTATTGCGTTTTTCAAGAATATGCCAGATTTTTTTACAATGCAATGTAAATTTAAATCTTAAATTTTACAATATTAAATTACTTTTTAATAAAAATTCATTTTTTACAAAAAACATTATGTATGAAGATAATAATAAAATATCTTAAAACGACTCAGTACTAAGAGATTTTTGAAATTTTATAGTATATGAGGATCATTAATTTAAGTTTTAAAATTAGGAAATTTTCGTTAATAAAACTCATATGTTTCATGGTTATTGTTAAAAGTTAATCCATAAATTTGGACATATTTTACGATTTCTAAGCTTATTATATATATTATACACTTAAAACTTAATATAAAAATATTATATTTTCTCATCACAATACAATTACTAATATGCAGGTATCGCATACGACCTTAACATAAATTAAAAACACAGGGTAATGTATCCAGAATGAACAAATGAGACCGATATGAAAGTGCAAATAGGAGAAACAACGATGATCTTCTTGTTTGAAAAATATGTAATTTAAGTCAAAGACAAAATATCGTGATTGTGTACTATTAGGCAGTGGAGATGCAGTATCCATAATCAAGGTTATTATTGGTACAGTAATAAAAATTGTTTTAACCACAGTCGAGTACGCTAAATAATAAATATCATTTATATATTTCCATTATACTGTTCAATAATTTTGTGTTAAGATGGTTATCTTTTATAATTACCAATAGAGAATGATATTAAGCGTTTTTTTCTTTTTAAATATTTATTTATGAGCTTAAACTCTTCTTTAACTACTGTATTTTGATGAGTGTTATTAATTTGCGAGAGCAGTAAATATATCTAATTATTGAAAAATAAATATTATAATTATTCGTTATAACTGTTTATAAAGTTAAAATTTAATTTAATTTAAATTAAAAAATGTATTAAATGGTTCATAATAATGACATAAATACTAATAATACAATAAATAATTAATATATATATATTATCAAAAATAATACAATAAATAATTTTAATTTTCAATATTTTCAAAAGAGTGTTTATATATAGATATACATATTTGAATCAAAATATTATATACAATCAAATTTTTTTATCGTCAATTAATTTTATAATAATAATAATAATAATAATACACATTAAAAGTTTAATTTAAAATATTATTTAATATATTTACAAAATTTTTAAAGAAACGTAAAAATAAACAAACTTTTATGAGTATTTTTTTATTCAATACATTTATTTAGTTCATTTCAAAGAATATTATGAACGTAGTATAGTATACGTAAAAAAATTTTTTTTACATTAATTACAATAATATTTGCATGTACTTAAAGTTGAAAATTTTAAAATAAGGACTAAAAGTTTAATACATTACTTATTTTTGTAAATCACTTACATCTGTAATATTAAAAATCATTATTTCATGTTTGTAAAGACTCCCAAGAAGATATATCAGGCAAGTAATATTTTCAAATAAAACGCTAAATTTTATTTTTGACCCTTGATTTAATGCCAGAAACTGTACAAAATAACAAAAAAAAAAACTATTTCTATTATAAATCTACCAAAACATTTAATTATTTAATTTTATTAATAAATTAAATTAAATTGAATAGATTTATTTCATAAATTGTAAAAATAAATTGTAATAAAAATTTATATGAATTATAATGAATAATTATATAAAAAAATAACAAGTATAAATTAATATTTTTCTATTGGAAATGTATAGTTGAAAATATAATTTTTTAAAAAACTTAGAAAACATAATAATTAATAATTAAATGATGTTAAATATGTTTTTCATTTTCTTTTTAGTAATTTATGAACAAATACTTAAATTACTAATAATAAATTTTTTATTCTGCTTTATTTTAATTGAGTACGTTTTCAATATTATTATTCAATTGTATAAAACAATTATATAAAAAACAACTCTTTTTTAGTAGAAGGTACTGTAACTAAATTGTGCTTTCACTGTATTTATTAAACTATTTAATATACAAAATGTAAATTTGTGCAAAATTATAATAATAACATACTTAATATAATAATATTCAAAACTTAAAGTTGTTAACTAGAAATATAATCACTACTTTATAAAAAATTATTATTTTAAGCAAGTATAAAATAAAATTATAAATAAAAAAGTAAGATTATTATTGTATTAAACTCAGTAAATGAAATATCAGTAGAATATAAAAAATTTGTTCATTACTAATATCATCCAAACTTTTTTTAAAATCTTTGATTGACTTAATTAATTTTTTAATTATTTTTAGTTTTAAAATAAATTAATTTTAGTATTATTATAAAATTATATTTAAAAATTTTGATAATTACTTCTATCTTCTAAAAATTATGTATAATCTTATTTGTGCAAATATATAGAACCATTTTTTCTTTAAATTTTATAATTATAATATCATAAAATAAATTGGTTTAATATTAGTGAAATGTTTTAATTAATACTGTAAATAATTGAAAATAATATTGATTTCTTATTGATATATTTATTTATATTGTTAAAAAAAACAAGTCATTTAAGTTATTTTTTAACATTTCAATGTAATTTCAATGTACATGTATTTATTATAATATTTTAGTATACTATAATAAATTATTTGATATTTTAATTAAAATTTAAAAATAAAAGTTTACTAAATAGATATTTTTATTTGTAAGATTGTGTTTTTCTTACCTGTGGTATTATGTATTATAATAAACATTGCTAAACTTTGAAAAAAGAAAAAAACACGCCATTTTTTTATTTTACTTTGATTTACAAAATCCAAATAACACCATGAACTTTTTTATAATTTTGTAATTTTCATAAAAAATCATATTTCCTTTTCTCATACTAATATAATTTTTGATTTATCTAAACAGTTAGAATGAATTTAAAATACAATATTTTTAAATATATCTTTTACACTAAGTCAATTTTAATAAAGTTTTAATAATTTAATTTAAATATTTAGATTTTAGTTTAAAAATTATAAATATTTTTTACTAATTACAAAATAAAAATATGAAGACATTTTTATTTAAATTATTTTTCATATTTTAATCACAATTTAATTATTTCTAATATTTGTCATATATTATTTACTCATAAATTTAAGAATTTTTTTTTGTTAAACGAATTAAGTAGTAAATAATTTTTTAATAGTTTCTCATTTGATAGTACATATACCTACATATATTAAAATATTTCTGTATTTTAGTATAATAATTTTATATCTATATAATTTATATGACTAAAAAATTATAATTTTTAAACTACTTAAACTTTATTTTTTAACTATTACGCTTTAACCATTTAAAACTATAATGATTTATTTTGAATGAATCAATAATTATAATATTTTGAGTTTAAAATTAACAAACTTTCTAATATATTTCATTAATATTGAATTTATGAAATGAAGTTGGTTTTGCAACGTAAAGTACAGGATTTATAAAGTTTACTATATTTTTATCAATATAATTATATTGTCAAATGTTTATCAAAATTATACAAATTTTTTATTTTTAAGTAGCAGTATTTTATATTAAAATATATTTTTATATTTTCTGAATTTTATTTATAAATGTAAAGGTTAGTATTTTCTATTTTCGGATATATTCGTTTCTTCAAATAAAAATAAATTTATCAAGTTTTTATATTTAAGATTTTAATTGTTTGAAAGATTTAACTGAGATACTAAATTTTTTTGAATAGTTCTTGTCTTTTAAATTTTAATTTTGTAACTGCTCTTATTAATCAGATAAAAGTTATGTTTATAAACTAATTTTTTATAAAATAAATTAACATTCCTTAATGATGTTTAAGATGTACTGTTGCAATGATGTCAAAAAGAAAATTTATTGAAGAACTATTTTTTTTCCACATATTTATATAATATGTATTTATATATATTTATATAATATATATAATATGTAAATAACCGCATAAATAATGGAACAGATCAATTTTTCTGTTTCTGTGTCACACATTTAAATAAAAAATAAATAACATAAAATTATACTTGTATTTGCTGTTCATATAATTATTTCTCCTATATAATCAGTAAGTATAAGAATGAATAAATGTCTGTTCAATACTGAAAAGATTTAGACTTGTGAATTCACATTTACGTATATGTATCTAATACATACCCACACACACAAACAACAAAATATTTTAATTAAATTTCATACTTAACGATTGAATTTGATTGTTATAAAATAATTCTTATGTTATAAAATGATAATTCTTTATTATTTTAAACTTATATATTCAATATTTTTATTACAAATAATCTTTAAAATACATAATCTGAAATTCATATACATATATTCTTTTACTATTTATGAATAAAAAAATATATATTTTATAATAAAGCACTTACAAGCAGTATATAAATTATTCTATATTAACTTTTTTTTATTTTTTCCTTTAATAAAATATAGATGTTAGGAATTTAGTATTACAGAATGTATAAAAAATAATGGTTTGAAATATTTTTAACTTTCAAAGAAAATCTTTCATGAATAATCTACGAATATATAAAAAATACTGTTAATTTGCATTATGAAAATTCTATATTTATGAATTATGTACATATAATTCCTTAATATATACAGTTTAAGGGAGAGAAATATTTTGTATATTATTTTAAGTAAAATAGAATTTAAAATTGAATAGAATTGTTCTATGCTGTACAGTATTGAAAAGTCTTAGCTATGTATAGAATGTAATTACAATTTTACTCCAAAGTTCCTCTTTTTTATGTATATGACAAATTACAATTTTTCTGCGTATATATAAAAATACTTTTATACTTTATAATGTGTTAAAAAAGAGCTTTTAGTAATACTTCAAATAAGAAATTTGTAATTTTTTTACTAATTTTTAATTTACTATTTCAATTTTATTAATAAATTACGAGGTTTATAATTTGTATTATTAGAATATGTTATGTATAGAAAATTAAAATGTTTTACTCCAATTTTAAGCACGAGTTGTTTCACCAAAGAGTAAAATTAAGGAATTATTTATAAAAATGATAAATACAGTTTTTATTTACAATAATTAATTTCATCTATTATTATTAATTAAGCATTTATTATCCGTAAAGAATATTTACAAAATATTATTAATTAATATTGTTAATATCTATAACGTACATTTATATAAATTTGTAATTGTTGTAAGTTCTAACAAATCATTTGGTTTACATGTGACAACGTATGATTTTAATTTTTCATTATTATAATATTCAATTCTGTACTAAAAATTAGTTTTAAAATTAGTACATAAGACTTTGGGGGTATGTACATAAATATTTTACAATAGAAAATTGAATATATTATGATATTTTTAATTAAAAAAAATTTAAATGAATTAAAATTCATAATGAAAAACGTGAAATTTTAATACTATTATAATACTTTACTAGTTGTTTATAATTTCTATGTACTAGTTAAAATTTTAATTCAGTGTTCAATAGCATCAATAATACGATATTTTTAAAAGAATTAACTGTCAGGATTAAGCACGAACTTTAATTTGCTTTTGAAAAATATGCTTTTAGATTGAAATTTTGAAGAAATAATTTTTTTTATTTGAAAAAATAGATTCTAAGAATAGTCAGTACATTCATTTCCATTTAAAAAGTAAACGTCGAGTCTATATCTATTTGTAAAAATATAATTGTAATCGATATTGTATGTAAATATTTTTATAAACTTTAGTTTCAAGTTTTTATTTTAGATAAAATTTAAATATTCTAAAACATATATTGGATCTAATTTTCTGTGACAAATTAAAGTAAATTAACAATAATTTCAGATATTCTAAAAAAATGTGTTTAAATTTACATTACAAGTATATTCAGATATTCAAACGAAGGTATTCAATATCTTGATATAAAGTCAATATAATAAATAATTAAACATAATTATCTTTATAATTATAACATTTTTGTTTTCAATTTCACGCGATATAACATTTATTAAAAATATAAATTCAGTTTTTGTTCGAAATATAAGTTTCATAAGACATAAAATTTAATTAAGAAGAATGTAATTTATTCATCATATGATTATTTATAATTACGTTTTAATATAACGATTCATTACTTAAATTCTAATAAATTATAATTTTCTGTACTAAAACGAGTTATTACAATGTTTATTATTTGATATTTTTACGATGCATTTTCTATTTAATTGATCTCGTTTTTTCCAATCACATGTTATAAACAGTAATAAGTACTAAATTTAAAAATTTTAAATTAAAAGGTTTTTAATTTACTACATTCTAGTTTCAAAATTAAATAAGGCTGTTATAAACATCACATTATCTCTACAATTTGTATTTGACCGCGTGAAGCACCTGCGTTCACGTAATATGGAATCTTCTAAATCGTCATATATTGCTCTTGGAATTATACTTTATACGTTAATTCTAGGAATATATGTATTTTTATTCTAGGTGAACTCTACAGACTAATCATATTTTTCTAACAGCCTGGAGCGACAGATTGAGTTCAATTGCTATTTCTCAGTAAATTATACATATCTTTATTAATATTACACACGAAATCAACCGTACATTGAATTAATTATATCTTTTTAACTCTGAAATTAGAAAGTTGGAATCAAGAGTATTAAATTTAAATAATTTCTTGTAAATTTTAAACACGATTGCAAATATGGATTTTTTATAATCGTACTACTGAGTCAAATTTACATTATCGATATTTAGTGTATTTATAAAGAAATTTGATAAATAAAATTGAAAACTATCATTCTACAGTGTCCCAGTATAATTATAAAATTTTTTTTTTTAATCAGTAGTAAAGCGACGTTTGCTATACTATTTAGTAAGAAGACAAAAATTATTTACTCATAAACGTTTAGCACGAACTAAAAGTATATATTGCCTAAATACATAGTGAGATAGAACATATAATTTCATAAAAATGAAAGAATGAATAAATTACGAATGAGATATATATATATATATATATATTTAAAACAAAGGAGAAATAAATGATGAACTCTAAAAAATTAGAAATATGAAATAAAAGGTTTATATAAATGTAAAAAAATGGTAATAAACAGTATTTTTTCAACAACTATATAAGAATTATAAATTAAAAATAAATTTTTGTAAAAAATGATATTGAAATTTACTTTTACTGGAGATTAAAGTGTTATAATTTATTGAGTAAAAGAAATTAATTAAATTTATATTACTTAAAAGAAATTTTTATGTATAGTTTTTATAAATTTTATATCATAAAAAATTTTCTAAAATGAAATAAATTGTGACTCATATGAATTATGTTAAGTGATATAATCGTCATAAATAATGAAGTCGATAAACATTAATTTATTATTCTCGCTTCTTTAATATTTATAAATTAAAATATTTACATACATATTAATTTACGAAATAAAATAAGTATTAAAGTTATAATTTATCTTAAATTTTTTCATTCTTTAGAGTAGTAATAAAATGATGTCACAAAAATTAAAAAATTAATCTAAATTAGTTATTTATGCAAAGTTTACTTAAATGTTTAAATCAAATTTAATAATTAATTTTCGTATTATTTTAAATTTTATGTTAAGCAATTTGTACTTGTTTTACTATTACTATTTGCATCACAACTATCAACTACAATATGACCCGTATTAAAGTTCTAATTTAGCTTAGAATAAATATGTATGACTAGATTTAAATCAATATACAAGAAATCGTTTTTGTATCAAATAATAACTAAAGTAATGTTTTTCTATATGTTTAGTAAGATTATTATTATTAATCTAAAACTTTAATCTTGTACAGATAATTATTGTGTAGGTTAATATAATAAATTATGAATATATTTCGTAAAATTCGTTTTATACAGCATAACTCATTTAAATTAAGAATATTATTTATTTTAGAAATATATCTATAATATCTATAAACTTATGTTTATATGGTTAGTTTTCTTATATATAAAATATTTTAGCATTTAATGAAATTCATAATTTTAAAATAAATTTCTTATATTCATAAATAATGGACTTTTGATATTTTTTAATTGATTTATAAATTTAATATGCCGCGTGAATAATAATTGTTATAATAATAGATTAGAAGAATTAGTGATTGTAATATTAAATAGAAGGTACTAATATCTTCTAGAATCAAAATTTAGAAACCAATATGCATTTAAAGTAGTGTAGGAGTAAATTAGAAATATGCACAAGCAAGTGCAGAGAAGAAACATTCATTAAATATCACGAGATAAGAATATAGGTTAGATGGTTTAATCAGAAGTTTTAGTATTAGTATTAAAACATATTTAAATACTTGAATTTTTAAAAAACAATCCTTTTCTTTGGATGGTTTATCTCAGATAAGTGGTTTGAATAATCTCATTGGTTAATTTCCATGAAGAAAACGTAAAAAATGGAAGCAAAGAAACATCAATTTACAGGATTCTTGGTTTTTTATATATTTATTTGTTTCCTTTTAAATTTTGTTATTGTTTACAATGCCAATTGTTTATAAATTTAGTATTTGATTTTAGTATCAAAATTTAGGTAATACTTCTCAAAAGTATCAATTTTAGATTTTTCATTAAATTTTTTAAAGTATCTCTATTACAATTTGCTTTATTTGCGATATCAGCGCTATTTTTAAATATTTATTTATAACGTTGTTAATACTTGGATATAATTCTGACCTTACAAATTTTCTGTACGGCTAAGTTTTGGAGTTGATTCATTTTATATCAGGATTAGTACAGTAGTTTAGGATGTTGGAATTTGATTAAGGCTACTGTTGATAAGCTTTTTTGGCCTCTAGCAGTGAATCCTGGAGGTGTACATGGACCTTTTTCGCTTAATTCTTTAAAACCATAAGCCTATAGTATTTGGAACTTACTGATTATTTTTATTATTGATTGATTAACCAAAAGTATCGCAAAATTGCATTTGAAAACCATTTATTTTAAATATACTTATAAATGATTAGTTTTTTTGTACTTCATTATAATTATTAATAATTTTATACAATTGATGAACAAGTTTACAATTTCTAAATAAATTGTAATTAGTTTTCCTTCTTATCTATATTCTTAATATTTATTTAATATTAATTTCAATAATGGTGCGTTTTAATATATCTTTGAATGTATGAGTTATATGTTTTGAAAAAGTTATTTAGAAAAACAACAACAATAAAAATTATAATACTTATTCTATTCACGTATTTATATTATAAGCAATTATTTTTCTCTTATTTATATATTTTGTTCATTAAAAAACGGTAGTATAAGAATTAAGCGAGTGGTTCGTTTGCTCTTTTATTAAAATTTTATTTATTCTAAAGTTTTAAAAAATAATAAATTTAATATAATTTGTGCTATATTGCTGAAATATAAATTTGAACTAAAAATGCAGAAAAGTTTATAACAAAGATTTCTAGCGTACTGCGCGTGCGCATATTCTTTGTTCAATTTCATATTTATATTCTGTAACATAGTACAATATTTTTAAATCAATTTATTTTTATTTACAAATTAATTAAAATTAAATAATACTTATTAAAAAATCCTTAGTCTAATTATTATTATTTTATTATCTTGTAAAAAATTTTCAATTATTTTCTTTAAAATTTTTTAGTAATAAAAATATTATTATTTTTAGAATTTTTATTATTATTTACACACTTTATAGATACAGGCTTATCTTAAAAATAATATGAGTTACAAGCTTTTGTTTAAACTATTTTAATACATATTTACTACTCACATATATAAATTTTGGTATTTATAATATTTGTTTTTGTTAAATACCCACGCGAAGAAAGGAAGAGAAAGGGAAATGTGGAAGTGAGAATGCGGTAGAGAGAGAGAGAGAGAGAGACAGAGAGAAAGAGAGAGAGTAATAGTGATCGGAAGCGAAAGGAAAGTAATTCGGCTGTGTATGGTGTATGAACCAATGTTGCAATACATTTTTTCATTTTTCATTGAAGCTGATGAATATATAAACAAATGCGTTTATCAGTGATAAAAAAGTCGTTAAATTATAAATTCAAAGTGTTAAATCGTGTTATTTTTATTCAGTGTAGATTTGAAGGATTTCACGTACTAGCTTCTACGTGTAGAAAAAAAGCAGTGACCCGGTAATGTGTTGATACAACACGTGGCCTTAATTGAAATTTTTTAAATATATCAAGATTTTTTATTTGTAATCACTTTCATAAAAAAATATAACAAAATGACCAGTGAATTAATGGAGAATATACTACAGTATCTTATTAATCACGAAGAGGCTGATTCTCTTGATTTGTCAAAATACTTTGATGTTGATCATCAGAAAATCGTAGGAGCTATCAAAAGTTTACAAGCTTTTGAAGATGTAAGTTGCTTATTTATATTGAAATATAATGAGTTTGATATTAAATGTCAAATTGGACAGTTTTTAAAGTGATTTTATGTATTAAAATTAAATAATATATATAAAAAATTATCTAAAGTAGGGTTATCATGTGTTTGACGCTTTTAATTAAATAATGAATATAAATAGATATAATTTAAAATTATGTAATTTATATTGCACTAAATTCACTTATATATTTTCTCATGTCATATTATATATTTTTAAAAACTAAGTATTGATGTTTTTTATGTCCAGCTGTTAACTGTTGAATCTAAAAGTCGCAAAGAGTGGGTTTTAACAGAAGAAGGTCAACACGTTCTAGAGCATGGTAGTCATGAAGCAGCTGTGTATAATGCTATACCCGCAGATGTAAACGGTGTTAAACAAGTAGATATCCTTGCCAAAATTCCTTTTGCCAAAGTTGGTTTGTCTAAGGCTCTTGCTGCATCTTGGGTTGAATTAGTAAAACATGAAAATGATACTTTTGTTAAAAGAAAAGCATCTACTATTTCAGATAATATTCAAAAACACATGAAAGAGTTGCAAACTTTGTCTGATGATTCAAAAAAAGAGTACAAAAAAAGAAAATTAATTAAAGAAAAGTAAGAATGTTAATATTATGTGTCATTGATATTTTATTCAAACTTTAATCTATGAATAATTTTTGTGCAATGTAGTATTATTAAGATTTTGGTACTTCAAAAAGGATCAAAATTTACAACTGTAATTGAAAAACCAGAGGCTGACCTCACAGCTGATTTATTAGTTAATGATGCTTGGAAACAGAAAAAGTTTAAGCCTATTAACTTAGATGCTCTTGGTACAACACTTGACGTTGGACATCTTCATCCATTATTAAAAGTTCGTTCAGAGTTTAGGAAAATTTTTCTTGAAATGGGTTTTCAAGAAATGCCAACTAATAATTATGTAGAAAATTCTTTTTGGAATTTCGATGCCTTATTCCAACCTCAACAACATCCAGCGAGAGATGCTCATGATACCTTTTTTCTTTCTGGTATAAAATAAGTAGTTAAAAATTTATTTGATATTTTTTATAGTTTTAAAATATACCTTAGTGTACACACATGTTTACAAAAATGTATATATACATATATTACAGATCCTGCTGTGAGTAAATCTTTTCCCAAAGATTATTTGGAAAAAGTTCAGAATGTTCATAGTCATGGTGGCTATGGTTCACAAGGTTATGGATATAATTGGAAAATTGAAGAGGCACAAAAAAATTTATTGAGAACACATACAACTGCAGTTAGTGCACGAATGTTGTACAGGTTAATGCAAAATGTATGTATATTAAAGTTAAGCGAGAACATGTATTTTACATTATGTAAAATTGGCTTCATTTATTTTAGGGTGAATTTCATCCAGTAAGATATTTCAGCATTGATAGAGTATTTAGAAATGAAACTTTAGATGCTACACACTTAGCTGAATTTCATCAGGTTGAAGGTGTAATAGCAGATTATAATCTTACTTTAGGTGATTTAATTGGTACGCTTTACGAGTTCTTTAGTAAACTTGGTATTACAAAGCTTGAATTTAAACCAGCATACAATCCTTATACGGAACCAAGCATGGAAATTTTTTGTTTTCATGATGGATTGGGAAAATGGATTGAAATTGGAAACAGTGGAATGTTTAGACCAGAAATGTTACTGCCAATGGGTTTACCTGAAAATGTTAATGTAATTGCATGGGGTTTATCACTTGAAAGGTAAATAAGAAATTTAATTTTATATTTAGTTTTTATCAGGAATTTGTGGAAATTAATAAATTTATAAGTAATGTTATAAGAAATAACATGGAAATATAAAATACAAAAATTTTAATTTACCTTAAAATATATCAAATTTTTATAAATTAATTATGTTGATTTCTAAGTATTTATTAGATAATTAAAAATAATTTAAAATCATAATTTATGTAAATATTTAAGATAGTTTTTCATCTATTTTGTCCTATTAAAAAATGACGATTCTTTTTTAACTTTTAACAGGCCTACTATGATAAAGTATAAATTAAATAATATCAGGGATCTAGTTGGACCTAAAATCGATTTACTAATGGTTCACGACAATCCATTATGTCGTCTTGATAAGTAATAACCTATTTTAATATATTATATTTTTTAATCTTTGTAAAATATTCTGTTTCATTAAAATAAAAAGAATGTTGATGTTATCAATACTGAATTCATATAATAAGTTCATAGTTTTTGTAGAAAATTTACCTTCTTGCATATTAACCTTTTCCTTAAAAAACATGTTAAATAGCATAATAATATTTATGCTTGATATTTCCCCATTTTTTCGGCAGATGCGAAGTTTCATCAGCATTGAGAAAGTCCAACGAATCTTTTGCAGATAATTTATTAAAAGTAGAAAAGCATGGCGTTGAATCCATTAAAGATGTAGTCATGTTTTGTGATCCAAGATACCCGCCTTACTTTGTCAAGCCTCTTCTGTTACTTCTAAAACAAATTTTTTCCGTATGCACATCTGTGCATGTTCACTCAAAACTGCATGACTCTATAATTATGAATGATTTGCGAAGATTTTGTGATGATCTTAGTAGCCCGGTGAAATCTTCATTACCAGAGTTTCACTTCGTACTCATTTGGAGTCGTGAGATTGGTTCGACTGTCTGTCGACTAAAGTGCTCAAGAGAACGAGAAATTTTCGGACAAGTGAATACTGTCCGTTTTTTCAGTCGACTCATCGAGCAACAATGTCATCAGCTTTTGAGGTATGAAAATCTCGGCGCAGTTTATGCCAATAACGTTGATGCAATGCTGTGCAAAGTGGAGGAGATTGAACCCTTGAATCGATCAAAGTGCGTTGAGCTTTACAACAGAGAGAAAAAGAATCGAAGATCGAAATACTTTTTTGGAGAAGAGATGTGTCTAGTCGACGTATTTGTGGAGTCTTAGATGTTCCTGAATGTTTTTTAATAATGGTGGTTTTAATTCTTCACACAGTTCATGGACCATTGTACAGAACTTATAAATTATTTTTTAGTCAAATACGTATATTATGTAAGCTGATTTTGTAATCTTAGTTTAATCTGAGTGTGATATGAAAAAAATTTATTTGATTGTTGTATATATAGCTATTTATTCTAATTAGAATTGTTTGTTAACTGTACATAAAATTTGAAAAAGGATGTTTTTTTTTTTAAATCCAACATGTTTCTTTTTAAATTTTTTTACACAATTTTTTTGTCCGAAAGTTTTGTATTTATTAATAAGATTTAATAAAAAAATGAATATATTTTAAATAAATATAAATTCTACCAAAAATTATCATTTTTAACATATAAACGAAACGTGAATCTTATAAATTTTACGTAGTTGCGAGGCTGCGATAAATTTCTGTTTAAATGTAAGTTATACTTTTTCTACGTACGTACTTTAGATCTTAAAATTTCTAAGGTGAATTTTTCTCTGGCTGTCTCTGTCTGTCTCTCTCTCTCTCTCTCTCTCTTAAAATGTTTATTTTATTCATTCGAAATTTTAACGATTTAATTTTACAAGAACAAGTTTTTATATAATTTTTACTTTCATGCAACTTTACATTTAACAAATTTTTAATGGTTATACATTATCTATTATGTAAAAATATATGTAAATATAAAATAATGTTATATAATTTAATAACTCATAGTAATTTATATTAATTTATAATAAATTCATTGGATTTTAATTAATTAAAAAAAAATCAAAGAAAATAAATGTTTATATTTAATATTGATTTATTCCAAATTATAGTTTAATTATTAAAAGAATTAAAGAAAATGAAAAATCCTTATATTATTTTAACATAAAGAACTTTATATTAAGTTTTATAACAATTTTCATAATTTAAAAATCATATTTTTCTTATTAAATTTACTTAATTTATAATTATAATTGGTGATATGTAGTATTTACATTTTTAATGTTAATGTAAAAAGTGATTATGGTTATTAAAGTTTCAAGAATTTTAGAATTTTTAAATAATGTGAAAATTATATTTTACCCGTTAAGACATTATAAGGAAAACGATTAAGAGCTAAACACTTACTTATGAAAAGAATTTTCGCATTAATATAAAAATATCAAATATTAGATTCATTTATTCAATATATTCTAGTTCTAATTTATTATGTTATCAAATGAAGCGATTTTTAATATTTTACGTAAAGAAATAAAATGGTCGATCTGTTGAAAATAAGTTTTATTTTGTAGTTTTTTTCATTAAACAAAAATAATAAATTATTAATTACTGTAACATTAAATAATATTAAATTTTAATTATTAATATTAACTAAATTACGTAAAAAGTGTTAATATATATTTCTGGATATTATTCATTTGAAATGAATTTCACAGTTGTTATTGTTATTTATTAATCATTTTTTAAATTGTAATTGTCGCAAAAATAATTTATACAAACAAATATTTATTATTTAATATATAAGTTTGAAATGAACAATATGAATTGTTATTTAGTTCTATCATTCAAATTTCCTACGATAGTACTATATACTTTATTTCTATAAAGATTTTTTATGTGATTTTGAAGTGAAATTCTTTATTAATTCGTAAAGATATGTATTTCTTAAAAACACATTATAAAATAAATATGGTTGCAAATTAATAATTTACTTTTCAATATTTTTGATTGTTATGTATATTTTTAATAAATTTAGTTAAAATTTGATAAATATTAATTATTTATCTATACAAAATAAAAAAGTTGACTATTGTACTCATAAGATAATTGAAAAAATGCTATTGAATTGATGTATGAAAACGTTTCTTTAAAAAGTTTTTCATTTCCTAAGGATGTTGTTAATCAGATCTATAAATACGTTTTATTATAAAAGATTATTTTGTTTTATAAGAAACAATGTTTGCTCATATTTAGTAATTATTTAATGTATGAAGTATGCCGAAAATTAATGAAAAATGTTAATGATATTGCCAATAGAAACAGAACGTAAAATATTAATGCACAAAATTTAACTTAATAAAACAATTTTATTTTTAGTTTCTGGAGTATCAACAATCGATTTGATATAAATAGTTTTAAACATTTTTGAGTATCAATAAAAATTATTATGAAAATTCTGAGTAAAAAAATGTAAAATCTGAGAATTATTTAGTATAATTGGACAAAATATATTGAAGATATAACACATTAAGCAAATTTTTATACTGTTTTCAATCTGTATAAAAATATAAATTAGAAATTAAATTCATGATAAATTATTAAGATTTAAAAAATTTAATACTTATTTTTTATGGAATAAAAAAGTTACTAGAATCTGCTGGGTTTTTTTTCAGATTTTGTCTTTATTATTTTTATAATTTTATGATTTAAATTATTATTATTTTATTCTTGTAACATTACAAAATAAAATTTTTGGTTATTGAACAAGAGACGAATACTAAGAAAACGAAGACTCATAATATATAAAAATAAATTAAATTATATTAAACTATTGAAATTCTATTTTAGCAACATTTATTATTTTGTACACTGTACGTAAATAACAATTACAATTTCCTTGCTGCGTATCTTATGCAGTGTGTATGAATATGAAATGCTTATTGGTCCATTGTAATGTATGGTTTTCAGAGCCTGTATATAAATTATACAATAATTGCAACACTAGGCCCATTAAAAAGACTTCTTTTAAAGAGGTTACAGATCCATACTCCCATTCACTTACATTGTTTATATAATTCATGCTTTTATTTCGTAGAACAGACAAGTAGTTTATCTTTAATGATTTGTTTTCTTTTGTTCAATTAATATACATTTTTGTTAAATGAGACGCGTTTTTTGACATGTATACAATAATCTACACATTTCCATCTAGCATTTAGCACTGCAAAATGCTACTTCAACAACATCGAGATACGAGATATATTTCGGTTTTAAACCAATATAACTTTAGTATATATTAATTTCTTTTCATTTTATTTTCCACGATACTTGTATAATTTAGCAGGCCATGCAAAGTTTTGTCGCTCGATAGAAACTTTTTCATAATGATACAAGATTGATGATGTATTTTCACATATCTTTATCTATAATGATTATTATTATATATTAACTATTATCTAGGAAAGACCACAGGAAATGACTGGTGGATTTAATTCTTTTCAAAATCAGCGCGTACAGGGTATAATCGATGTGACTTCATTATTGTGCGAAATACTGGGGATGGAGGTAAATTAAGTACAATTCATTATCGATAAACAGTAAGATTTTGTATCCTACGCACTTGCTTTTATTTTTACCAAAAATTTCTTAAATGAATACGTGTTTTTTGAAGAATCTGAGTAGTTAGCAATTTTTTTTAATCAAAGAAAGCAAAAGTAATGTCGTCTATGATCTTAAGTAAGTAAATAAAGCATGGGAAGATTTTGAAGAATAAAAAGCTGTAATATATAAATACTGAGTGACAAAACTTGTTCGGTGACCTACGTGCTTTACTTCAAATGGAAGAGATGTATTTTAAATACTTCGTAATGCCTTGATATTATAAAATCATGAAGAATGTAATCATGTTGTATGAAAAATATTGTGAAAATTTAATTTTTAATAATTATTTATTGTACAATAAGTAATTTATTTGAAATAATTGAGTTTATTTTTGAGGATACATGTTGTTTCCTTAAAAATGCAACTTTACATTACATTTCTGTATATTATTAATTTGCGTTTCATCCGATAAGAAATCTATGAAGTACGTGATTAGAAAAAAAATTAAAGCCTAAAGATCTCACTTTTTTATAATTTACAAAGTAATGTATATGTACTTATAAAAAAGTCTTAACAATAAAATCTCATGATGAGTTATACACATTTTAACTCGCAAGGATTTTCCCGATTTCTTTTTATAGATTGTAAAATCGAACTTTAACAATATTTACGTGTAAACTCACTGTGTTTGATAAGACCAGCAATAGCGTTGCCAGTGGTAAGGTTTGATTTGCAGGAGCGGTCGAATTTTTTATCCGCGTGCAAGCACAAATACATTAAATTGTTGATATCCGCAGAAATATAAGAGTTATATAACCCGTATTATTTTTACGGAGATGAATATTTAATATGAACCCGATCGTAGCAAATAAAGTCTGGCTTTGTATTTCTTTTTTTCTAATTATAATTCACTGTCATATCTTTAATAACTTGAATTTTAATATATAAATAAAGTCCTAAAAAATTTATTGTTTAGTTAATTACATGATATTGTTCTTTGAAAAAATATATAATGCTTATATAAATATTTGGAATAGTCAGTTCTTATTTAAAAAATATCTTAACCTAAATATTAATAATGATGAATTAACCAAAATTCATATTTAATAGTTAAATATTGACTGGATTTCGATCAAGAATTGGATTTAAATTAAGAATGAAATTAAAAATTAGTCCTCTTAAAAGAGCCATTACTGTTAAAAATGGTAAAAAATGCCGTTACAGAATAATTTTTAATTGATTGTACAATACTCATACACAACATTTTCGTCTTTCAACAGTTGAGTTTTGTTATTAATGAATAACGTTAGAAGTGTGATGTGATTGGTTATTAGAGCAAACTATTTCAGTAAATTAATTTATTTCATTGAAAATTGTCTTGATAATATGCAATTTTTAAAAACAATTTTTTGTTTTACAAATTTTTTTATTGAAAATTTAGCATTATGTGAAATAATATAAATCGCAGCAATTTTACTTTAATTTATTCAATATCGATCTTTGCAAAAAAGTTTTGTGTGGTACAAATTACATTGTTTACTTTTCGAAAAGAAAAATGTGAAGTATAAGTAAATATGCATATATGAAAGCTGATAAATCATACGTTAAAAATTTATGTAAATAAATTTAAATAACACATTGATTGCGTATTGCATGCAAAAATATTTTGTTGACAAAAATTATTTATAAAATTATACTGAATACAAAGATAATCACATAATAATACAAATTAATTCATGTATTATATACAGTTATACACAATCTTTATAAAATCATACATAACTTTCATAATATCTATATATAATTATATGCATTCATGTCAACCCATATATAGTTATATATAGATATATATTTGTTCATGTAAATATAGTTTATAATTGAAACGAGTCTTGTTGGAACAATGGATTTTCTCTTTTCACTTACTTTTAATTACTAATGTAAATTTGATTTTTAATACTAAAGTATGTAAACACATTTTTATCGTATATGTACTTAAATCGATCTCAACCTAAATTTTTGTATATGACATTTATTTTTAATTGCAATATTTTTCGAATTTTTAATATACAATACAGAGAAGCTATGGCCATCGAATAATTGTTTTGTAGTATTACAGCATCAGTCATCCAAAATTTGTTTATACAATAAATAAATTACTTTAATATCCTAGGGCAAATTCTTTGATAATAAGTGAACAACGAAGACTATTATCTTTTGTAACGAGTTAAATATAATAGTCGAATTTTCAGATAATATTTAATACTCTTTTATTTTGCTTCTTCATTTTCGTAAAACAAGTATAAATTAGAAAATTTATTATTAGAATAATTTCGTCATGGTATTATTTATTTTAGTAACTTGCAATATTATATAGTCTTAAGTTTTAATATAATATTTACACGAGATTACTTTTAAAAATACTAAATAGAAATAAAAATATTTTACAATGTAATAATAAAAGCTTTGTTATCATCTGCTGAAATATTAACTAAAGTATCATCTAAGGAGCTCTCAGATATTAATCATTAGTACACGCATATGTGCATTAAAAAAAATTGAGACAAATCCGTTGCTCCAATAAATTTGCGGTGAATATTAAAATATGTTATGTTTCCTAAAAAAATTATGTACAATATTATCTAATGCAGCACAGAAACATCTTAGACGCGTATTAGAAGTATTACAAACGAAGTTTACGTTTAAAAATATTTCAGAAATATTGTAACAAATGCTTGTGATAATAAAGCAGTAAAAGACTTATTAAAATATTATCTAAACTTGGTGAGTGATAGAAAACAATTCCATGAGATAATAGTCTATCTGCATATAACGTAATATTGCAGAGGTATTTTGGCATTTTTTGATGTTATGATTCTTAAATTTTCGTTTAGAATAATGTTTTTGATATATTTATTTTGTCTGCTTCTTATAAGAAATGACAATGTATCTCAGCGGTTTCATTTATAAATCGACTATTTTATGGCTTGTATTTACGTACACATTTTCCTAGAGCATAATTCAAACCATAGTTCTTAGTGATAAAAAACAATATAAAACAAACATTATCGAATGGACAATGATTTCCGCGATAAAAGTAATGTAAATAAAAGCTTATATAGATAATGAAACTTTGTTGTTTTCATTTTATTACGTCATAAAGTTATTGATAAAACAATAATAATATTGGCCTTTCAAATTATTTGCGAACGATACAATTCATACGCTTTGTATTTTATTCTCACAACGGATTATTGTAAGCGATGGAAATGTACAGTAGGCATTTTGAAACTTGTCTAATAATTTGCAATAATTTAAAAATATGTTTTGATTTTAAGACAGTCGGTTTACGAATGCAATCGTTTAAACTACTCGCCTTTGAAAAGTAAAATCTATAAATAGTAATTAAAAACAAGATTTCTGAAGTATTTTTAAAACGACTCCATCAGCCATCGCCATCAAATAAATATTGCTGCTACAAATCGATTATCTATATTTGCATGTTACTCTGACCATAATCAGCGAATGCAATGCTCCATGCTCAAGGTTAACATTAACGCATAAGATTGTCCAACTTTCAAGCCGTCGCGTCTCAACTCAATATGATTTGTCAAGTAGCTGCTGATCGCCGACGGAGTTGCCTTAACAAATACTTAAAATATCGTCGAAGGAGGTAGGAGAGAACAACTCACAGCTTAAAATGCTCGATAATACCGAGGTATGTAAGTGCGTATTCGCTCATGGCTGGGTGTGTCTCTGTCCGTGTGCGTGTGCGTGCGCGTGTTCGTGTGCGTGGCGTGCGTGTGGCTCTGTTTTGCC
Organism: Platyscapa corneri; assembly: GCA_018907185.1. NCBI lineage: Eukaryota > Metazoa > Arthropoda > Insecta > Hymenoptera > Agaonidae > Platyscapa > Platyscapa corneri. The sequence goes on along the minus strand of JACCHW010000023.1, from coordinate 2,118,139 downwards.
GCTTAGGATACGAAACAACAGGTGCGATTGACAAATATTGAACGCGCTTTGCACCCGGTATACGTATAGTCACGAGTGTCGCTGACAGTCGCCACTCATAGCCAGGTGTTGACGCGCACCCGCTCGCGTAGCTTGACCGTCTCGTCGTCGCCGCGGGCCTCAGCGTCGTAAAGGGCTACGGGTCAGGAGGCTGTATCCGGCTGGGACTCGAGCTTTTGGAACCTGGCGGTGTACGGGAGTCGTTGCCGATAGTCGAGGTGATCACGGTACTGCGGACCCGTGTAAGAGCGACGCGAGCCGCCGTTTTCCAAGCTGCCCAGGTTGTCCGCGTAGCTACCACGTCGTGACGTCGCCAGGCTCGTTGTCGTCTCGGCTGTCGTGGCCTGGAGGTGCAGCGGCAGCCGCATCGTGCCTGAAGACAATTCGACTAATTTAGTTGACATCTTGACTAATAGCGCATGCATCTGCCGAAGCACGATTTTCATTTGTTTTTTTAGTGGGTACTTTTTCAGCGCCTAAAAATAAGTCACCGCGTTAGCATCTCTCACTTTATGACACCGAATTATTCATAAAAAACTATGCAAGAGGTGCCTTTTTATTGAGGAATTTACAAGTTTAAGTGGACACGTAGTGTGATTTTTATAGTCGGTACGGTAACTTTTAAGGAACACGAGCGTAAAATGAAAGTTATAATTTACAAATGGCAGATTTATGCAGTTGAAAAATTAATTTTTTACAGGATTTTTAATTAACAAATACATACTTTACAGTTTATCTTAAAATTTACTGCGTATCGTCAAAATGTACGTTTCGATTAGAATATGCATACATGGAATGTTTATTTTGAAAAATTGCTATAAAATTAGAAGTAATTGTCTGATATTTATGTTTTGTAAACCGTATCCAGTAATGTAACTAACAACGTTAACAACAAGTTATTCTGAATTTTTAATCTTTACTCATGTGTTTAAAATATCAGATAATTAAATGAAGACAAAGACAAAGATAGTCAAATTAAGAAAAGTAATAATGTGGGCTACCACTTTAATTTCAAGGATATTAAATGCAGTATATAAACTAGTGCTATAGATAATACGATGAGTTTTATGTTCTCAGAATGAATTTACTTTTAATTATGCATATTAATACGTTTTCTAATGATTTAGTATAAGCAATATACAATAACTTTTGTATTTCTTAATAAAGTAAATTATAAATCTGAAAGAGATAATTATATTATTTGTAGAATATGTATCATGATTGTTTCAGAAATTCAATATATTTTATTCAAATAATTTAGGAAAAGTACTATAAAAATAACGAATTAAAACTCACCTATTCAGAGTACGAATTTATTATAAATATTTTCTATAAATGTATATATTATAAAATTTATTAATTATCTACAAGACATTTATTTAGTTTTTTTCGTGCCGTGTATAATTTTGGAAAGTATTCGATATTTCAATATATCTTCTACAAAAGAAGACTTGGATTCCAAATAAAATTCTTTCATTTACAAAAATTTTAATTTTCATGAAAGTACACAAATAAAAGATAATAAATATAGCAATAATATTATTCATTTTATACTTTTTTCTCTAAGTAAAATATGTCTTACGATAATATTGCTCGAAAATTTTCCTCTTGCACATTTCTTAAAAGACTCATCGTAATCTCTTTTAGTTATTTATTCATTTTTCTTACGCTACGTTAAAAACGGTCTTTTTACTGCAAAAGAATATTCACTGAAATAGGTTATTTTTTAAATAAAAAAACACCAATTATATAGTATTGGTTTATTAAATTAAATTTTAAAAATTTTAAATCTTGTTTAAAAATTGTTTATCATTTAAATATATCTTTTTACAAATCACTTACGAATAAATAAAAATAAAATCAAATAAATAACTGATTATTAAAATGAATATAATTTACTAAACAAATACAATAAAATAATGAATTATAAATTTATTTTTACATAAAAATTATTAAGATCAATAGATAACGAAATATGTAATAGATTTTCCGGTTAACCATATTTTTTACAAATACACAGTCTACTATTGATAAAAAAATACTAATTTATTTTTTTTTATCAATAATAATTTAAATATCCCTTAAAATATTGTGTCACAGTAAAATTTTTGTATTATTTAAATGATATATTAATATATCAGAGATGAGTACTAATTGTTTTTTTAGTAAACATAATAATATATTATAATTTATTCAAATTTTAATAGTACTTTAAAAATAAATCAAGCATTTTTATTTAATAATAACTCTTCAAGGTCTTTTCTTTATAAATTTTCTAATAATAAGCTGTTTTGTCTTCGAATTTTTAATATTAAAAAAAAACACAATATTTAAAAAGTTCTGTATGTGTTAAAATAGTCGATTTAACGTTAAAATGGAATTAAAAAATTTTTTTTAATTTTTATAATGTAATGAATAAAATTACAGATCCGTAAAACAATTCTATACCAATCATTTCTGCAAAGCCATGGTGTTATATAATTTTCTAAAAAAATCTTTTTTTGTACTTTGATATGTATATTAAAGATATGTATGCTAATTTGTAGAACATCATTCTTTTAGCGTATAAAAAAGTAATTAAATTTATACTTTAATTTTGTATCATTTCTCTAGTTTCATTTTTTACGTGTGACAGATGTATCAATCGATAATAATAGAGCGCATAAAATGATGAATTGAGTATTGTATATCGACATTCTACAGGTAAAATTCTATAACTACTTCACTATGAATTAGGTTTAGTACGATATACAAATAATGATAAAGAAATTTAAAAAAATAATAAAAATTAATAGATTACATTTCATTTAAAGTGCATATTAAAAATTTTGAAAAAGTAAGAGTTAGAGAGAGAATTATATTATTTTGCAGTGTTACTATAAATATATTAAATATATAATTAAAATATAAAAAAATTTAAAAGGAGAATAATAAGTTTAGTATATATATATTAATAATTATGTATTTTTACACTTGCTTTTCAAATACTTCAAACATAGTTTAAAAATACATTTATACTTTTATTGTAAACTTGCAATTATATGATAATAATTAAAGCATTATATTTATAGTATAAAGGAAACAATAATAAATAATTACAACATTCAATAGTGTTTTAAAATGAATTGGTTATTTGTAATACTGAATGGTAGAAATAATATGAGACATACAATTCTGTAATGGAAAGCTTGATGCGTCCAATGTGTTTGTGAATATTTTAGATATATTTTGATCATAATTTATCGAGAATTCCGTATGCTCTTTATTCAATTTACATTTGAGCGGAATTCTTTAATAAAATATTCGAATAGCATATTTTTCATAAATAAAATTGCAGTAGTTATATAACAAATTACATATTAATTTATGATTTATAATTTGGTGTTAAAATGGAATTTTTATGAGATATGATTTACAGTATGTAATTAAAACAAGATAATAGAATGTAAGAGTTATTTTTAAATTTTCTACTGTAAATTAAAGGATAAGGATAAATTATTGGATGTTAAAAGATGTTTTAATTCGTTGAAATTAAAATAAATATACTATTATGATTTAACTATTAGTCGAATTAAAGTTTAAGCTATAGTCTAGTTTGTAAAGACCAGAATTTCGAAAACCTAACAAATGATATTTAGAAGTTCATTATAACAGATGGTGTTGTATTACCACGTAGAGTTGGCATAGATCACATTTTTTGTACAACGGAAAACTTTTGAAAGTTAATTGATAAATAGTGGTAACTTAAGTATGAATCCATAAAATATGATAGCACTTATACATTCATTTATATTCTTTACAGTCGTCATTGATAAAATTTGACATGTCAATAATATAAATAATTAAATCGTGAAATAGTTGATTTTGAATAAAACAAGTTTATTGATAAGACTTTGGTAAGATATCTTACAAATAATCTGCCAAATTATTTACTAGAGGAAAATAATGAATATTAATTTATCGATTTCAGGTTTTAAATAATAAAAAATTTTAAATACTGATATATTATTCCGATTTTTCGTAAGCGACGTATTTGATTGAAGAATAAAAATTTGATTTTTTCTAATATAATGTATAAGCTGATTTTATGAGTTATCTAATTTTACTTTCAAAAAAGATGGATAAACAGAGATATAGAAAGTGACATATTTTTATATTGAATTTTGCATTATAATTATATTATTATTGTAAATTAAGATACAAATTAATAATAAGTTAAAGTAGACTTTAATAGAAATAAAATTGTATTGTTTATTTTCTTTTTAGTCGATTAAACTTTTGCAGTTATATGATGCTGACAATATTTTTTAATAAAAGAAAATTCCACTCTTTTAATTATTTTGCAATATAACTTTTTGCATACATATTTATTATTAGAAATATATATTAAATTGAAGCATAATTAGTTTTCATATTGGAATATAGTTTTGTCAAATGAGTCTCTTTTAAGTTTATCAAGTTTTCTCTGGTTAACTAAAACCGTAATTTATTATATGTAATGAAAGGCACTACATAATATTCAGTCATAAAGTTTCGACAGATCCTATATTTTAGAATGGATAGTTTCAAGATATACAAGTTGAAAATATGAATAATATAATACGACATAATTTTATGTTAAAGTTATATAACAATATGCTTTAAAAATGATTTCTTTTTATTATCCACGGAAGCTATTATTTTTAAAGTTTTTACACACATAGGATATCGGATAAATCAAATGATTAGAACAGATGTTTTATTTTCATAATTAGATAGTTCTTGTTTTTAAAATGGATGCGTTGTACGACGTATATTTATCGTCATTATTTATTTGAAAAATTTTTATACGATAATGCTTTGGATCAATTTCATAAGCTTTTTACAAATGAAAATTTTAATTAAAAAAAAACAATATTAAGTTTGAATAATAAGTAAGCATTGATATCATTAATAATAATAAGATTTTATGAAATATACAAATTGAATATTACTGTAAAATACTATTGTAATGATTTCATTTTATGTTAAGCATTGTAAAATAGGCAAATAATTAAAATAAATTTAGGGTTCTGTTGGGTAAATAATCAACTAGTTAATTTTACTGTAAATTAATTGTTTATTAACACGAGTATTTGCGATTCATATATTATACTAAAGGTATAATGTATGAGTGCTGAGCGGCAATAGAGTCGCTTGCACGATTCCAACTGCTGGGCGCGCCGTCGGCAACGGGCGGCCGGCTCTTTTTCGGTCTTTGTAAATGCACTTCAAAATACAAAACATTACGCATTCTACAACACTCGGACAACCTTATATTTAATCATATTTATAAATTATAAATAATAACGTCGATATTTGACATGGCGCGGTACACCCGATCTTTGTATATATTACGCGCGCCGAAAATTCGGTGCGTGGCAGACATTGATCCGGCCCGCCACTTAAGAATAAAAGTAAGTATCCTAAGGTATACACCACAAATTCATTCATTATTAATCTTTCACAGTGATTTGAAACGGTGTCATTATTTTCTATTACAGTAATAAACAACATTATCTTTTTAACACACAATTATTTTTATATAATACCATTATTTTAAAATATCGATTATAGTATATTAATGACATTATATTTCTTTAAACGTTTAAAAAAAGGAAAGGATTTTATAAACCTGATTCAATAGCACTGAACTTGTATTCCTTAGTTTTAAAAATCATTTTTAATTAATTGAGCGATTTTTTTTTTAAGTGCATTTGTAAGGTCAAGTCGAGTTGTAACTCTCCAGAAAAATTGAATTCTGAAAATTGTCCAATCGTTGCGTATCGATTAATTGGAGTACTTCAGGTCATACATTTAATCGATTCAACAAAGTTTATGTGAACTGCCTATGCTACTATTATTTATTAATTGCATAAATAAACAAAATATTTTTAACAACGTTCATCATGTTAGTAGAAAAGTTTAAATCAGTTTTTACAGCTGATTATTGTAAAGTTATAATGTTTTAGCACAATTTTTTTGATTCTCAAAGCTTATAACATCTATGGTTAATAATTAAAATTACAAAATATATATATAAAGTGATAAAAGTTTTTAGACGTGTATATTTCTCTTCATATCCCACATAACTATTTTAGAATGATAAATTTGTACTACATTTCTTGCATATAATTGCTTTAAGAATTAAAAATAGTAAATTTGCCAAAATTTATAGTCAATAAATAAACTTTGATAATAAAGTACAATATCTATATTATGTAAACATGAATATTTTTATTCTTAATCGAAATAAATTTTTTTTCGGAAAAAGATAAAATTTTATTAAGTTTCATAAAAAAGCTAAAACTATAGATTTTTAGTATATTTTTACATTTGCGAATGCAAAGAATTTGGAATATCGTCTGCGAATCGAAAAATAGAGATATTTCGATAATCTGCCATATATTTTCCGCAAATAGGTTAATAGCATAGATTTAAGGATTCAATACTTTGTTCTGGAGTGATCTCTTACTGTTTGGCAATTTTTTTCATCTTTTAATTACAAAATCTATAATACAATTTAAACAGTTTGTTATTTGATTTTTGTAACTTTTTTATACAAAATCTATGACAGTATTGCAAAGAAATTTATTGTAAAAAATCAGTTAATAAGGATTTTTTATAGTGTTATTTATATAAGTAAATCAACTTTCTTTCATCTTGAAAATATTTATTACACATATTTTCAAATACGATTTTATAAAATATAATAAGCAGTTCTTTTTAAGAATAGAAAATGTTAGAGCTATGTATTATATTTGAAAAAGTAAACATAATTAACTCTTGAAGGCTATTATACTTTGGTTGAAATTCAATTAAAGTTTATGAAAGGAATAAGATAATTTTTTTTTTTAAATACATAAATAGTCCATATATTATAAATTTAAGTTATTAAATTATGCTTGAGAGATTTCATAAAAGTTTCCGCATTTTGTAACATATTTTTCCGCAATTGTAACATATAAGTATTTTGTAACATATGTTTAATCGAAACATGACTCTCGAGGTTTGGTTGCCGCGGTTCATGAACAGAGGAAGTTATAAATGTGATTTTCCATTTCATAGTTGGTAGAGTTTCTCTAGTATTATCTGTTTAAACCTATTGTAATGAAAAAGTATAAATGTCTAAAATTTTTCGTCAAGTAAGACATTTGTAAAATAATTTTTAATTAAATATTATATTTTCATTAATAGCTATTCATAGACTAGAAGTTTCATTATGAATTTTCATTATGAAAATCTTAAGCTTTTTATATTGTAAAAAACAATTATTTAAACGAATCAGTGATATTGATATTATTGTTTTTAACCGGAGAAAGTATTACTTTAACATAGAGAAATTGATAACAATTAAATATATATTTTTTAAATTGATCCATAGCATCATTTAATACTCAAAGTAAACAGCATGTGACGTGTATCCTGTAAAAATTCTAAGAAGTTTTGTATTGCTTACAACCAATACAGTATCCGCAAACAAGATCCGAATCTCTTTTACAAGTGATCCACGAAAACACGCGTGCGAGGTCAATGAAATTTCTCTATTTTACTCCTATTGAAGTGTTGAAATGTATCTCACGATGTTACATGAACACAATTATATCTCAATCATCATCCGATCAATTATTGTCTTAGAGTTATCACTACAACATTCAAGTTTATGAAGATGTAGAATAATCTTATATCAGTGCGAGCACGTTTGTTCACGAATGTTATTACTGTATATAAGATTATATTCACAGTCAAGCTTGGTTATTTATAACGAATGATTGTATGCTTTTGTGTTATTAGATTTCTAATTAAATCAACTATTTAATCATTAGGTATAGGATTTCATAACAGATTTAAACTATTATCTAAATCTAATATTTGCTACATAATTGAGAATGAAAAATAATGCGTGTAATATACATATACAATATGCTAAGGTCTACAAGATTTAACTAAAAATAAAAACATTTTTTAAATTATATTTATATAATTTAATAAAACGATCTACTATGTTTCAAAATAAATGTATGAAGATATAGCATGTTTAAGAAGAAGTATATAATTTATTGCACTAATCTATTAATAAAATTTTATTAATTGAATATAAATAATTACATATAAATATATAAGATATCTTACTTACTAGTCACAGGTAATAGTATCGATTTTAGAACACTTAAGGAATATTCACCTGTAATACATTAACATAAACTTATTTTTTTTTCAATAAACGTGCAGTAAATAATTTAAAAACTATTGGAAATATTATTAATCACTCATTTATTTTCATTAATTCAAATTATTTGTATTTATTTTTTTAATAAATAGGAAGTAATTAAATAGTAATTTTCTTCGTAAATTTTAACTCGAATAATTAATCAATTATTTAATAAAAATAATGATTTTTAAAACATTTTTTACGTGATTAAAAGAACCTAAATGTATTTTTTTCTTAGTATTCATTATAGTAGATTTTTTCATTAAAAACAAATATAAATTTATAAATTTTAAAAATAATCATACGTAAGATTTTACGTAAAATATTTATTACTTCCAAAAATTATATATTGAAAATTATTTTTGGTTAAATTTAAATTTTTATAAACAATCAGTAATTTTATCAGCTTAAAAAATTATTAAATATGAACAAGTATATTAGGAGTATGTTTATTATATTATAGAAGTATATTTTAATGCTGTTAACGATTGAATATTAATTTTTTCTCAACTTATGAAAAATTTGTAATAATAATAATAATTTCGAATAATAACAATTTTATTACGCATTATCTTTTTTCTAATGAATTACTTCAATAAAATTTAATCATTCAAGTTTTATTATTTTTGTCCTATCTATCAAACTATCAAAACGAAATATTATTATATTTTCAAAATAAAAATTTTGTAACTTTTATAGAATTTATATATTTTTGCATTGAACAAATCGTGATTTACAACATTATTTATACATTTATTCTGAATAAAAAACATTTTCTGATTAAGAATTCTGAACTTTTTCATTAAAAATAGATTATATTAAGTATTTTGTGTAAGTGCATAGGTTTAAATACGATTAACTGCTAATTGACTTCTAATTAAAAAAAAATATCATACTGTAGATTATATAGAGACGATTATAGTGACCTTGTGCTCATGGGTTTTCATGCTCAGCACGTTTTGCATCCATTCATTTTGTTATCCATATCCAGTAATTTTGGTGGAGAAGCCTATGGATCAATAATATCTCCAGATATACCATCTACTCCACAATAGTTCAAAATTTGCAGTTCAAGTAAGTTTCCACAAACAGTTGCCCGCACCACCTATGGCCATTATGTTTACGATATACTCGGTGACGGAGATTTAGTGGATCAGTTTAAGGGTATTTGAAATTAGTTGATTAAACTTTGATATTTTAAATTTCTGATTACAAAAGCTTGAAGAGTTTAATTTACTACTGCGCCATCTTATAATATTTCTGGCCTTTGAATGCGCATCTGTAATTTTAAACGAGGGCTCGTCGTATTAGATCTTTCCAAGTCATACGTATTGTAATCAGTGTATTATCTTTTTAGCACTATATTAATGTATTATATTGATTTATAGTCATAATATAATATTAAGAACTGCATATAATTACTTAAGTCACCAAGTTCTTTTCACTCTGACTTTAATTCAATTGAAAATTATTAATTATATGTGCATTTATTCAATTTGCAAAATATTTTGCATTAAAAATTAAGTTTTTCTTCGTCTTTATGGAAACAATTCTAAAATATTTGTAAATTTCGATACAACCATCATTGGCTCTATTTTGGAAGTATAAGTATATTTCCAAAAGATGGACTTTATAATGAAAAAAGTTCTTATATTTTATACATTATATATTTTGGTCTAATCGTAATTTCAATGCATATTCTGGATATAAGGCAGTTTTGAAACCTTGGAAACAAACTTAAATCTTCAAACTATCTCTTTTAGAGTATTCGTATATGTACTCGATTACACACACCTTTATGTTAGTACGAAGTGTTTATAATACTCTGCTGGTAACTTCAAAATTTAAATTCAAGACCGAAACATCCCAAGATGGTAAAACGCATTTGCTTCATACAGAGTTCGGTAAATTCGAGTAGCCTCCTTCCATCTCACGGAGCCTATAAATATAGTATAAACTAGAATATTAGGTAAGTTTACGTTGACAGCTGAGCTAATTTATAATTTGTGCGCCGGCTTTGTATTAACAATTCAGAATAGAAATAAAATTGATCTTTTACATAAGAATGTATTGTAGTGTTCAGAGCATTGTAATTTGAATCTACTAATTGGATGAATTAGTATTTCTATTATAGACTAGTTTGATGTTCGAGTGAGATGAAGAACTTGACAAATTAGTGCTTAATTGAAAATAAATGGTCAGTTGAAGGAATTCTCACGTAAATTACCGCCGACATTCGCATAATGTTTAGTAATATACATCTTTAATAAAGTATTCTTGGAGAAAACCTACGAATTTTTAATATAGAGCTTCTTCGTGTCTGTAGTCATTTTTACACATTTTTTTATGATTGTGATCAAGGAAAAATGACTATCACATGACTATCATTTTATTTCAGATAAAAAAAAACAAAATACTAAATCTCTTAGTAGTCTCTTTTAGTCTCAGATAAGACCTTAAATAACTAAGAAATGAGGAAACGCACTGGTATATATTGTTCAATTTCCATTATAATTTTGCTTTGATAAATTTATTTATATAATTGCTTTTAAATATCATTCTTATATCATATATCAACTATTCGCTTATTTTGTCTAATGTTCAATCGAAGTAAATCAATTAACTACACGATTATTTAATGTATCTGTTTCGATACTATTTTTAGGTGCAGTTTGAGATTCATGCTTTATTATCTACTATAAGACCTTATAATTGAACATCACTAATTAATTAACGATAAACTGACTATTTTATTTATTACTATTAATTATCTATGGCATCTCGCTTGAACAATAATTAAGAGAAAGAGTCTTCCTTTAGCCATTTAACTATCATATCAAGCTCACTAAAACTAATCGATAATTCTTTTATATTGAAGATTATTGTACATTATGAAATAATGTAGAATCTTAAAACAATTATACACGTATACATAATAAAAAATATATATATAATTAATGTAAATATCTTTTTAATATCAGATATACAAGAAAAATAATCAATATGTGTAATATTTTGTTTAAATCATCTTTATTTATAATTTCGATAATTTTTACATTAAAGTATTTTTTATATTTATAATTTTTTGTAATTTAAGCTGAAATTGCGTTAGATTAAATTATTTATGTATTATATAAAATAATTTTTCTTTTAATTAAAAAAATTATTGTGTTTAATGATAAAATACAGAAGTATAAAAATAGTATTTTAATATAAATAATAATATTTATATCATTGATAAATGTAAATGAAAACATCGATGAAGAGTGTCACTAAAATATTGCCGAAAAATTTTCATGAAAAGAGTAAAGAAAAAATAATATTTTGTCTTTTAAAAATAACAGAAATTAAAGTTTATTTTAAATGAAACGGCTAAAGGAGTATAAGTAAATAAGTTTCTTAATTCTCAGTAATAGAATGCGAAAAAGCTTTTCTTGATTAAGAAAAGATTTTTAATCCAATGGCAAACATATTTTCTTACTAATGTAGAGAGATTAAAGTTTCTTTAAATATCAATAAGTTTTTCAATGTATTTAGCTAATTTTTGTTTATTGTTAATAGAGATAGCAAATTTCAAAATGATATGCTGTCATTTCCTAAATATGTGTTGCTATTGAGTTAAGTTAAACCATGCCAACAATTTCAAGCTATCGTACGTACATTCCTCGTTATACACCACAAAATAAATTCTCAAAATAGCGAGCTCTCATAATTTGTGGCTAGTTAATTAATTTATAATACTATTTCAAATTAAATTTAAGAAGCATTAAATTTTGATAATGGTGATAAATTATTGATAATAAATTGTTTGCATTATTAATCAATGGATTTTTTTAGACTTAGGATTACATAGAGATTTACATAATTTAAAAAAAAATTAATCTACTATAGGTCGTAAGACACTGAGAATGTATTATCTAATCGCATTTATAGTTTTGGTATAATTTACGTTGAAATAAAATGCAGAATTTTTCGCGTAAAGCTTTTAGTTATTTTTATGAAATTCTTAAGATCGATTTAAAAAAATAAAGAAATATATATTTAAACTGTTAAGGTATTTGGGCAGCATTACACAAATAATATTGCAAGTAGATAGTTTCTCGAGAAATTTATCTTTTCCATTGTTGTAGTAAAATTTTGAAATTCTTTGCGTATTTTGGAAAATAAAATAAGATTTTCTATTTAACGATTTTATCGCCGGAATTTAACAAATCATGATGTCCGTTGCATAATTTATATATTTATTTAATTCCGAATATCGAAAAGCTTTTACGAAAAATAAATTATAATGAATAATAAAACATGTTATAATTTTTTAAATTTATATTTTGAAAAATTGAATATTATTTTAAAGGTCTGCTGTTATTTGCCTAAAATGTTTATCACCTTTTCATATTTTATGAGAGTGGATGCAGAAAAATGTAAACAATCAATAAATAAAATATTTTTATAGATTTGTAAATATTTTAGCGAATAGCGTATTTTATGTTGCAAATTCTGCTTAGATTTTTCTTAAATCAGTAAAATATCTCGTAAAATCCAATTTCCTCACCTCTAGCTTTCACTCATATCATTACTATTTTATATTCATCAATCAGTATCCAATAACGCGCACAGTAGCTCCCACACATATCGATCATGAACAGTCGACTGTCGAGTTTTTTCTAGTCGTTTCTATGACCGAGAAGCCAGAATTGGGGGTTTAAATAGATTTGAAATACTCGTGCTTGCGTCCTCGGACAACCTTTTTCAGTAAACCATCACAAAAGTGAGTTACGCTGTCACCGTGTTTATTAAAAGAGGTTCAGGCCTATCTACCAGAGGACGTAACCTCGACTACCCTCCACATCCTTAACGATCCGGGGTAATGATCAAGAAGGAAGTTCATCAACTGTCGTGCCAATCGGCTTGGAGTTATGCCGAATATTCCGCAGCAAGATTGATCGCAATGGTGTAATGTATCGCGCACCTGCGTAGCCCCTTAATCAACGCGAAAGATCGATTTCCAGTCCCCGGCTTTATTTTGAGATAACAGAGCGGACGTACATCACGTCCTCTATCTCTCTTCCTTTTCCTTGCACCGCTTCACCATCGCTTTCGAGATCAGTGCACAACAGTTGTAGTGGGAGTACTTACGCGGGATTTGCAGGAGAGCTCGTCCTTTGGGAGCCCCACCTGTCTTCTCTCACTTTCGAGGGAAAGCGGCCTCAGGAGAGTGCGCATCCGCCCTCGAATAGCTCCGTGCTTGTGCTGCCTGTTCTTCCTTTTTGCGACGTTCCCGAAACCCTTTCCGTATCGCGACAGACGTCACTTAACGGCACTTGCCGTTCTCGTGCTGGTCGAACCATTTTTTAAATTTAAAAATTTCTTAGACTTTTGTGATTGACGTTCATTTTTGGAAGGAACTTTCGTATTTTCACGAGAAATATACGACGAAAATATATTGTTGATAAAAGTATCTAAGTTTATTAAGAAATCGATATTATTATAGCTGAAAGAATCACTGTCATAAGTGACGTAAAAATATTTTATTTTTGCCTTTTTTCATTTATACATACCGTTGTCGTAGCGGTATCAATTATCTAACTATTAAGAAACATATTTTTTGCAATGTTACAGCAAATTATTGTTCCGAGACAATATAAGACGAAAATGCTTGTTATAGTTTTAAATCAGACACCATGATGCAAAGGAGCGGGAGTGCTGGCTTTTCTCGTTATGATTCTAACTTCTTTTTCACACTTACATTCGTTAAAAATATTTTGTAAATACTTGAAAAACTTTGTCAACTTCTATAAATTATTGCCGAGTCACATATTAGGATTAAACTATTTATTGGATATTAAGAAAATGAAAAATATTGACATTGATAAAATGCGTAAATTGTAGCTGTTTTACCGATCGCAGCGTTTGCGTGCTTGGTAATTACACGGTTCGAAATAAGTGATTTTACGTACCATTGCGTGATATCCTGGAGCGTACTTCCGGGCTACCAGCGCAACTATATCGGGACGTTACGGCCTCAGAGCGAGAAAGTGCTGGCTCGTGTCCGATTCGTATCCATGGACACCACGAAAAGAATTGGGCGAAACCTCGTCGGAATCTGAAATGCAATATATATTTTTACTTATATTTATTTAATGTAGGTGTTCACTATCTGAATACATATTTTACGTTTGATAAAGCTTTCAATTAATATTAGCAGTACGGTCTTAATGTATCAAATTGTTTAATTATTAGGTACCACAAGTAGATAAATCACAATCAATTTTTTAAATAAAACTAGCTAGAGTGAATTCTGGTGTATTTTATTTCTGTAAGAACTTTTTAAATGTCTTCTATATGAGTTGTAATGTGAGAATAAGTGAAATAAAAGAATGTAAGAGAACTTGGAGAGCTTCGCTCACAGATTGCACAGTTATATCTTAAAAATAGGTTTTTAAATGCTTCTAAAAGCTTGCGATTTATTTTAAAAATCAAATTTATTTTAGAGTTTATTTGGAACATTCAAAAAGTGTATATTATTATCTCTTATTTTATAGCATAAAATCTGAACACAATGGCGAAGATCATTTTTTAATTTTTTTTATTCTCGTGGAAAAAGGAGTATCATTTCATGTTACTTTTAATTCATTAAAAATGATATATAAACAACGTTTTCATTTGAAAAATATTTTCACTTTATCTAAAAAAAAAATTTGTATAAAACTTATATTAAAATTTCAATTTTTAAAACTTTTATTTAATTTATGGTAAAAGTAGTTGCACTATTTATAATAAATAATTTACATAAAGAGAAATTTATTATTTTAAAGTTCTTACTAAATATCATGTTTTAAAATATAAAAATCTTAAAGAGGTTCAAACGTTAAAAGAATTATATTTTAAGTAAATAATCAAGGACTTTAAGATAAAAAAGATGAAAATGAAAAAATAATATTCAATTAGTTTTTGAATGTTTCTAGAATAGAGTCAAATTTTACCGTTGTATTTTGGAAGAGAAAGAATGTGGTTTTAATAATTTACTACTAATAATAAATATAATTAAATTTTAATAAATTATATTTTTAGAATAAATATTGTAAATGAACATGTAAAACTTTTTTATTATTATTTTTAAGATTTTGAACTATATAAAACTTTTAAAAATTTATTAATATTTTTTCCAGTAATTAAATATCAAATAGATACCAATTAAAAATAATATGAACCAAATTCAGAATTTATAAGGAAAAAATTAATAAATATATATTTTTATTAATGTAATACTAGAGCAATATTTTAATTGATAATCGATTATTGTTTTTAATAAACATATTAAATTTGATCAATAAATATAAAAAATAATATTTAGGATTTATAGATTAATTAATTTAGTATAGTAAGAAGTGAAGTAATATTGTAATAAAAAACGAATATGTAGTGGATTTTACTTCAAATATTTAAAATATACGTTTATAACACTTTGAAATAAATTTGAATATACTTATAGATATGTGATTATATAAACATAAATGAAAGCATATTAAATTATTGTTTTTTAATTTTAATAAATTGTATAATAATATTGTCTTCATAAGTATTTCTTTCTGCTTCTCTTTGTTTTCTACGAAAATAATTATTATATTAATGATAATATTAATCTTTTATTCTTTTTACTCAACTGCTAACAATAATAATAACATTAGCGTTATCAGAGTAAATAAAATTGAAAGTAATAGTTCTTTCCACTAATTGTAAATTCTACTTTTTAAATTTTAAATTTATTGTATGTACTTCTTTAAATTTGGAATTGCTAATTATTTAAAACGAGTAAAGTTATGAGTTGAAAAAATAATCATTGAATTTCGCAATATCAAAGTAGACAATTAACTGTATCATCCTTAAACCCACCTTCAACATCATGAACTAAAAGAGCTTACATCATAATGTGTTTACATGTTTATTGTATCAGTGCAAGTGTATACCCACCGTAGGTCAAATTATAATACGCTCCGTAAATTTGCTTGTTCTCGATAATTCTGCGTGGTGAGTGGTCATTATTAAAATGGGATTATACGGACATCCGAGTTCATACGAATGTAAATAACATACCTGGAATTCATCCAACAATAAATGATCGGATTGTACATGCTGTTGGACATGGCGAGCCAATAAATCCCAAGGTACAGCTCCTGGATGTATCGCTCGTTTGCCAGATATGGCAAGTACGACGTCACTATGAAGTATACGTGAAAGGGTAGCCAGCACACAGCGAAAATCACCACCACCACCATCATCATTTTAACGATCTGAAACAGCAGAGGTATGTGGTTATTTTTTGTACAGTTACACTGGTAAAGCAGCTTCTAAAAGATAATGTACTTAGCAGGATCAATTATGGAGATTCTTCTCGAATCTACGAGCTTTCCTTTCTTCGTTGAATATTCTATTCTCATGCTTTTATACTCGAAAGGATCAATTAATCACGCAAGAGGAATTAAAACAGCGAGCCCATTGTGGAAAGCATTCGATATAATACAAAACACAGCTGGCGCGAATGCTTGATATAACATGCGTTCTTATGTTTTTACATACACTATTAATTAACATATAGAGCAATTTTAAACGTTGTATTTACCAGCAATTCAAATCACATTTGCAAACAACAAATTAGTCAATTATTCTTTGATTATAAAAATAATTGATTTCACCTTACGAAATCCTCATAAAGTAAGTGACAAAATTTGATTTTCACACGACTTCCAACGAGTCGTTATTTATCTCTAATTTTCTTCTTACTAAATTATACTAACGTAGTTAAGATTATTGATCACTTTAACGTTATTAAATTCCAAACGATGTATAAATCATGAGTGATCCGAATACAAACGTTCTGCCAGAGATGTTGAAGTTGCTCGTGAGTCATCTACTAGACAATAACTACGTACCATTCAGTGTGATTATACAATATATATTATTACAATACACTTGAATAATAATTGGATTGGCACCATTTTCGAACAACAACAATCAGATGAAATTTGACACAAATGATCTTCTCACTATTTTTAACCGATAACGATAATTATTATTGAGTTTCAAAATTATGAGGATTATGGGAATAATAAAATGAAATTTATAGAAACCTTAAAGTTATAATTGCTATATACATAAAATATTTTCTTTTATGTATACAATAAATTAGTAGTGTAATTTATTCAATCTCTTACATAGAACATACATGACAACGAATATTTACACTGATCGATGCTATTAGAAATCTCTTAAATAAGGAATTTGCTGGATATAAAATTTATTAAAATATAATAAATTATTCTTTTTTTTAATATTTTCTGAAAATAGGTATAATTAGGTGACGATTAAGAGTCTTTTTAGTGTTTTATTTAAAACACATTCTTGTCCTCATTGTCTGCAATTTGCTTATTAAAACAACCGGATTCTATAATATTCATGTATTAATGTACTCGAAGCTAATTACCAAATAAATTATAAGCGTTATGCATTCGGCTAAATTAATAGATAATAATTATTTAATTACCCGTAATTATTGGTCTAAATTAATGCAATAATAAGTTATATTATTTAAAATTTATGTTTATTAAGTATATAAAATAAAATCTTTTAACTATTATTATAGACAAAAAAAATTTTTTTAAAAGAATTAAGAATATTTTATTATAAAAAAAAATTTAATTCATTACATTCAATAATATTATTGAAAGCAAAATTCAATTAAATGCATGCAATGATTTGTAATTTAGATGTAATTTTCTATATTATTTATTGTACGAAAATATTGATGACTAAAAAAATAAAAATGAACGATAAACTACAGAAATGATTATTTTGTATCGATGACATTGGAATTAGATGTATCAACATTGTTGTTTTACAACTATTAGTTAGTACACATAAAAGAATTTCATTCAATTAAAAAAAATTGAAATATCCGATTATAGAAATAAAACTAATACTGAATTTTAGAATTGATTCACTATTAATTTTAATGTTCACGAAGCATATTTTTTTATAAATTTATTTTTTTATTATTATCTGTGAAATTGTATGAAATTCGCCAAATATATTTATTAATTCATTATAATTTTGAAATAAAAAAATTTTTATTACAAAGAATTTATTTTTATATCATTCATTTTTAAAGTGGATAAACAATAACATTTTTTTTATAACTTTAAACCATGTAAAGATGTTGTTATTTAAATTTGAAACATAATGGCAAGGTAACGTTGAATTTTGTATAGAAAGAACTTTAATAGTTGTAAAATCCGAGTTATTTTGTTTTATTTTGTCAAAATTCAAGATTGTTTAAAATTTGTCCTTTTTCTGAAGCTAAAGCTAAAAAATATTAATGTTTTAAAATTGATTTTAATAGAATATGTTTATAGAATACTTTTTATTTTTTTACGACAAAAAGTTAGTGTATTGATATAACAGATGTTGTTATGTTGTTATAACAAAATTAAATTTTAATTTTTTGGACAAAGACATGTATTACTTCAATGATATGTAATGGTTTGCATAATGTATTTATATTTATTTAAAGTTTGAATATATTTTCAAACTGTATAATGTACGTTTATAAATATATATAAATATTTACTCGCAGTAATGAAATTTAGACTTGATACAATATTGTAATTTGTTTATTGTCATAATATATATAAATATGTATGCACGCAGATGCATTTATCATACATATAGGCAGAAAAATTAGATGCAGATCCTTCATTAATAAAGTTTAAAATATGTAAAAGTACTTTTATTCTTGATTTTATATTTAAATTATAAACATTTCAGTGTATAATATGTAAGTAACATTTATTATTATCAGCCATACAAGTACTTTGTTGAATTAAAATTTCTAATTTTTATAAAACGAGTTTTAAAATTAGAGTTGCCATGCTTTTACTTCTATTAAGTTATTTCAGGATATAAATAAGAATTATACTGTAAAAAAAATTTGAGCATTGAAACATAATTAGTTATTAAAAAGTAAGTGTTCTAAGAGATTTAAGAAGTTTAAGAATTAAAATTATACCAAATTGAAAGTCAGTTACATTATTCTGTTAAATTAATGTTAAAGAGCTTTTGCGATGCTTATGATGTAATATGAGTAGATAATAATTTCCTAGAATTATTTAAGATTTAAGATTAAAATTAGATATACTACCTTCACTTTTCTTACTTTTAATTTCATTCAATATTGATAATACGATGTTGTATTAATATAAAATAATAAATCTTGAATTTTTCAAGTTTCTAGATCAATTATTAATATAAAATCATAATACAAGAAGAATATTAATTTAAAAAGCAATTTAAAAATCCGTAATTATCTCAGTACTGACGTATTTGTATCCAATACATAAGCTCAAGGTTTTAAAAAAAAATTCTTCAGAAGGTAAATAGTAATTGGATAAGAAGAAGCTGGTAAAAAAAGAGTATTACACAAATACGAACAAAAAATTATATAATGCATTTAACATTGCGATGGTAACTCAATTACATCTATTATAAGGATTTTGTTTCTTTCTGTTCGCTACTTTCCTATTTTTGAAGTCCAAGCTATCGATATATTTTAAATGGTTAATTAATAAGACGTAATAATACTTGCTCGTGTTAAATGAATAAGAAATAGAGATTGATGAAAATGCCAAATAAATTACATAAAAATATAATTAAATCAAAAATTTTTTCGTTGAGAAAAGTATTCCGTCGCTAAAATCGTTTATAAAATTTCAGTACTTTGGAGACATTAACTTTATATAGATTTTTCTTACTATCCACGAACTAGGATTTATCGCAGATAGTGTGGCACGAGTGGAGGAACCGCGGGTGTTCTTGTACGTATACCGTCCATTATACGCAGGAAATTTACGTTTAAGTATACAATAGATTTTCTACTCTATTTAACTATAGTCTTACGGAAAATATACATTCGAGCTAATATAATCGTCACATTGCATAGAATACGAATTTTAGTTAATACAAATACGAAGTGCTCGATATGACTAGTAAAAGTCTTAAGTTTTGTCACAGACTAATTTTATTTACAAAGATATTGAAATTCGTATCTTTAAGACCAAACAGAGTGCGGTACTTAAAATTTAAACAAGTGGTTGATAAACCAAATTAGATGGTAAAAAATTCTAGAGAAAATCAAAGAAATACGAAACTATAACGCTTACTTTAATTTAGTAGCAAAAGGATAGAGTTAAATAAGCATCTTTATGAATTTTATCAATTAGTAGAACAAGATTTTTGGGTTAATGTAACGAATAATGTTAGTTTCCTAATACCATATAATTAATAATAAGAAAATAATTTTATTTATGGTTCAAATCTTATTTGATAATTGGTATAATTTTTACTATCTTATCGTTGTTTAAAAATAGAAGTGTGGGCTTGATTCCTTATAGAACTACCAGACTAGGTTACATTCAATTCTTTTAGGAGCATAACGAGGTATCTCAATTTAAAACTTGAGCTTATCAAGCCACTAGAAAATTAATACATCTAAAGTGCTCTAATTCATATATTTTTTCTAAGTTTTAAATAAATATTAATTTTTTGTTTTTAACATGCATATATTTTTAAAGGTTTCTTTACGCGACAAACGCACAGAAGCAAATTATTGGATTTCCGTTTGTACGAATATTCCAAATTTTTATTCACATAATTCATTTATTCATTGACTTTATCACAAACTATATATCATATTTTTAAATATATTTATTTAAAAATTTATTTAAAGTATTAACCAAATAAATTAAATATCTATAAAATATATATTTATATAAAATACTATTAGATTAAATAAAAATTATGTCAATAAAATAAATTAACATTTAGCCTGGTTTCATTTCAAATTGCGCTAAAAGATTTATAAGTAATATTAAAAAAAAAATAGAAAAAATTTAAAAGCAATCCAATAAATTTTGTTTATTGAACGATTTAATGTCTTTACGATATATATTTTGGATCATAAATTCAAGTCAATAAAGGCTACCATGTAAATAAACGTGACATTTAATCCTTTAATTATTGTAATTTAATTTTTTTATTTCTCCATAAAAAATAAATACATTTTACTAGAAAAATTAAAAAAATTGCAGTGATTATAGAATATCGTAACCATTTAAAATTTTGTAGTCGATATTGTATTAATTAGAAAATACGGATTTATAATTTGAAATATATTATATTTCGTAAAATTATAGGATTTTACAATATTTTTCTACAATTTAATTATTATAAATTAATTTTTTAAATTAATTATATAATTTCATTAAGGTTTAAAAAATTCAAATTTAAAGAAAAAAGATTATTTACATGTCGCCTGAAGTAAAATAAAGAATCTAACACATTTTTCAAGATTTTTTTTATTTGGTTTTTCTTTAAAATAAATTATTCTATAATATTTTTACTAAAGTTTTGAATATTTTTTTTAATTATTGTCGCAGTTTTAGATTCTCTTCATTTTATGTATGTTAAAAAAAATGATATTATTGTTTTACCACATTGTGTATTAATAATATAATTTCTATTTAAATATATTGACAAAAAAATTAGAAAAATTTTTACGCTGTATAATTTCAATCAGTTATATAATAAACTTTTGATAAAATAGGACACAAATAATATTTATTCATAAATAAATATTTAAGTATATGTTTTTAAATATTGAATTTAGTTTATGCAAGGAAAACATCTTCAGCTGTAAGAATCCCTTAACTTTCGTTATGTAAAAGATGTAAAAATTTTCTTTAAAATTCAAAGTTTTAAAGATATAAATAAAAAATGTTCTAAATGTTTTTCAAGTAAATACAACCTTGTAAAACTTTTCTAAAAGCTTATATAACACATGCAGTATAATTAGTAACCGGAAATGGGAATAATTAAAGTTTAGAGTTTGGTATAATTTTTATAAAAAAAATAAAAATATACATATATAATATATATATAAATACTATTTATATAATAAGGGTATAAAGGAAAATTACGATAAGAAAAAGTGTAGCTGTATCTGACGTAGTAATAAATTCAAACGAGTATTATAAAAAATTAAAACATAAAAAAATAAAACGAAAAAACTTTTGGTACTGATTATAAACTTTACAATAAGCTATAAGTAAGTTTGAAAAACATCAGTGTAGCTTATGATAGTATCAAAAATAATAATTTATATAAACCGACGTTCATTTTAGAAAAATATTGAATTTAGTTTAAAATAAGTTAAAAGCGAAGAAAATACATTAAAGAATTTTGAAGTTTGCGTAATTTGAAATTATGCAGAATGTTTTATAATTGGCCTAGTGAATAAAATTTTGGTAGTTAGATTATAATAAATCAAACATTCCTAGAAGATTTATATTGTATATATAAATGCCATTATTGCAGCCATGAAGTCAGACTATGAAGATTTGTATTTGTATGTTAAGTGGTTGAAGATTTTAATAGTATTTACTTTTGCGCTTATCCTTGCATTTGTAATTTTATACCGACTAATTCTTGATTTAATGACGCAATCTGCAGAATAAATGTTGTTTACAGATTTGAATAATACTGTTTACTAAGCAACTCTGCTGAATAAAGTCTATTAAATACAAATTTCAAAGTTCATGGAAGATACATTTATTGGCATCATATCAAAACAAGAGTCTGCAGAAGGTTGTTATTTTTTTCTTATACATTAAGCATTCTTGAATTTGTAATTATTTATTTTCATTTATAAAATAAAGTATTTAATTTCCAATAACAACGCAGATAAGAATTTTGATAAAACTTAAATAATTTTTATGACAAAATAATCTTTAAAGTACTCATTTTATCCGAGAGCACAAAGTAATTATTAACTTTTTATAGGTTAAAAGTATTTTTCAAAGATAATAATAAGAAGAAATCTTAAACTTCCTTGTAAAATTGCAATGACTGAACGCAATTTTTATGTTGACGTACCAGAACATGATGATTACTTATTTTATCGATACATGAAACTAACGCACTTGTTGTGTTATAGATATGCACATATATACATTATTGTAATACTATGATGAATATTATAAAGAATAAACGTATATTTTTCAATAAATAATTGCTTTTTATACAGAGACAACCTGTAATTATTGATTTTCACATAAAAGTGTCTGAAAAATGTATAAAAATGATTACATATTCAAAGATATTAGATGGATAAACGGATAGACAATAAGAGAGAAAAGAAGAAAGTGGAAAATAGGAGTTTGTAAGTAGTACCGTTTTTCAAAGCCGAGTTTATTACTCTCGTGCGTTATAAGAGGTGCACATGTTATAAGATCGCGGAATCTCAAACATTAGCGTGTTATGAGCTCTTTTCTTCTTTAACCCTTATTCGTGCTATAATAACAACGTGAGCATGTTGAATTTCGATCAGGTCTTCTGTGTACCCTTAGGCTCTGACTCTTTATTACACGCTCATTCGCTCGCTGTCCTCGTTTCACGCTTTTCTATGCGTTAAAAAGTCTCGTAAATTTACGAGATAAATTTGCGTTGTCGAGCGGGTAGATAAATGTATTGTGTTTTTAACGTTTTAAAAGAGTCTCTATATGTTCACAAGATTAACCGATATTAACTTACATGTTATTGTTATTTATGTCAAAAATATAGATTCATTTATGGGAAGCAGATATAGTAAGATATCATGAATAACAAATTCGAGTCGATACGATATCTTTAGGTTTAGAGGTTAAAAAGAAAAAAAATTGAACGAATATCATTTTAGCGCACGAACCTTAAAATTATAGTTCTTTTATTTTTTAACAATATCGAGTTTGCATCTAGAACTAAGTGTCACTTCATCACGTAGCTAGAACTGACAGTGAGGAGTAACTTTTGCAAAAGTTACCACAATTTTACTTAATTCAATAGAAAGTATTATGCAATTATAAAGAAATTATTATGCAGATTTAACTTTTTAAAATAAACTTAAAATCACTATAATCATTACTAATATTGTTATAAGTTCGTAAAAAAACTTACAACTGTATGCTATAATTAATTATGTAATATTTATTGCTATATTTATTAATATTTTTACTACAAAATTTCCTCGAACTAGATAATAAAATCGGATCAGTATAATGAAATTGAATTCCTCGAAGAAATTCTTTTGTTACCTTAAAAAATGTTTTTGGATAAAAGGTAAATTTCTATATTTGAAATATTTATATTAGATTCATTACCTGCGATATAAATTCCATCAATCGTACATTAAAACTTTTAATTTAAAAGTCAAAAACAGTTATTCGTTATTTAAGAAAACCATAGACTTATGAATTTCGTTTTGAATTTCTTTGCTTATAATTAACATAGTAAAACTAAACGGGTATTGTCGATGATATACTACACAGGGTTTAATTAAGATAAATTTTGATCCAGTACGTATATATGGGCTATGATTACTGATTATTATACGGCTTTGATACTTTGATAGGGAGCTTTGTGTGTAAACTATTCGGAGCTCTAATGCGACAGATTCAAAAGTTTCAGCAATTGATTAAATGCTTATGATTATGTGTAAGGTGTTGTAAATATGCAGATTTTAAATTGATTTTTTATGTGGAGATAAATTATTTCTCTTAAAGAAGTTTGTTTGGAAGGTAACTGTATAAGTGAACGTGGAAAAATATTTTTATCTTAATTTTAATGCTCAAGTTAACTTGTATTTAAGTTAAAAATTAAATATCTTTATGAAATAACAATTGTTGAAGGTTGTTTATTTAAAAAATTGATTTATGCTTAATTAAAAAGTTTGTAATATTATTAGAAATCAGAATATTTAAAAAATTATTATAGCTTTAATTAATTAATAATTATTTTTTTATAAATGTAAATTATAAAAGAAAACTTAAAGCTTTAATATCAATTACAAATTTTTTGTTGTAATTGTAATTCATGAAATTCTTTTAGTTGATACGTATATTAATAATTTATATAATTTACATAATTTTAATACTATCAAGCTTTTGAACTTCAAAAATGGAAAATATAAATAAAATAGTGTAGCATTCCTTTTTTGAATAAATGAAAAAAATGAAATATTGACTATCAAATATTTTTTCAAAATAGTTTCAGGCAATAAACACTGTAATAAGATTTTATTTTACAAGGTATAATAAAGATTGAATGAAAAATTTATTATTTTATTTTTATCGATGATAAAAAATATTTTCAAAATATATAAGTAATAAATACAGAAAATATTACATTTCAAAATAATTTAATCAATACAAATTTTAACTATTTTTACAAGTTTCGTTTTAATTAAAAAATACAAAAGCAGGAGCTATAGTTATATAAGAAATTATATTAAACAATTGAATCAGTAAAAATAAAACAAAAATGTATCAAACGTAATTACTTAAACTTACTAGGTTAATCAATTAATACATTGTTTTATATAATATCAATACAAGTTTTTTCTCTAAAAAGGAATAATACTAAATTAAAAATTGAATTAAGTATAAAAATTGATGAATATATAATATTTATTCTTTCATAATTTTAAATATATAAAATAATATTGTAGACAATATTTTTGAAATTTTGAAAGATATTTTAATTTTACATCGAACTACACACTTTAGTTTTTTAAAAGGTTTTCACAGTACATACATTTATGAAATACTTCATTCTCTCAAATTCAATAGATTTATTAAGAACGTTGGTGCTGTGAATTATTGCATAGTATTCGTATTTATTGCTCATTTTTAATAGAATTACTATTTATTATCTCTTTAAAGTTTAGAATAAACAAGCGAAAATAAAAACTTGATCGAATAATGTAACTTGCGTTATTTGTAAGTAGATAAAATATTAAAATTATTTTAAAATGTATGAATAATTGAATAAAAAAGATTCTATATTTTAATAGTCTATTCTAATATTTTTAGTTATCGAAATAATCAATAAAAAATTTATAAAAATTATTAGTAACATATTATATATTGTATAATTATTTTTAAAAAAATTTCAAGTATCCAATTAATGTTTTTCCTTAAAAAGTAATGGAAACTCTGAAACATATTGCAAGTTAATTATCTCCTATATGGCAGTCTACAGAGTAATTTTAGCGAGTCTCTTCTGTCGTCGCTTTTTCACTATCATTACCCGTACTTATTCTACGTATTCAAATCAAATAAAAAAATTAAAAAAAAAATAACGTAACGTAAATGTTTAAATGATGTAATCTTAGTAATATGTTCTTTTTCAAAAGGTATCATATGAGAAAATATTATTACAACTACTTATTTTTCAGTATTACAATATCATAAGATTCTATCTTCAAATTATAGTTTAAATTTTAATTAATTTTAATTGAGACATTTTTGATCATTAATCGTTTCAACTATAACGTAATTTTAAATTTATCCTATTTCAAGTAGTTTATTCAAACTTTTCATTTCTTAACATGTAATCGAAATTCTAGAATCCTTCCTGTAAGTATTTTAAATATTTAAAGTTTTTTAAAAAAAGTTACATATTTAATAATTTAATTATTAATCTTATTACAATTTATTATGTTATGTGTATACACAAGTGATTATTAAATTTAGAAAATGGTGTCTTTCAACGTTCAAAGAAATTGAAAATTAATACTTACACAGAGAAATATTCGTAAATTAATTATAAAATGTGTATTTTATATTTTGAATGTATTTTGAACAAAAAACAAAATGAAAATTAACATTCTTGGAAAGAATGAAAATTAAAAAAAAATATGTTAATTATTTTGTATTTGATCTGTGTATTCGCCCATATATTTTTAATGCGATACATTAAAAGAGAAAGAAACTCTAAATAGTTTATCCGAAGATTCATTTAATTAACGAACTCGCATACAATGTTTAATAAAACTCATGAAAATTAACATCATAAATTACTCTTTTTATCGTAACAACATAAATATGAAATAACCAAATCCGTGAATTACAATATTCTTTGTCTAGCAATTTAGGTCGACGTAGCTAGTGGCCACATTATGATCAGTTTCAATTATCTGGAGAACCATTCTTTAGGTCTTTCCCGCCTCCTACGCGGTCGGGTATCATCGTAACTTTGATTAATAATGTAAGCGTTTTCGGAGAGTGGAGCATGAAACCTTCTTCTTCCGCCACCGCCTTCATCCTCATCGTGTTGTGTCGATGGAGCGCATCCTTACTTGGCTAGGAGCAAGTTTAGCATCTGTTACAAGGCGTCTCCCGTACTGCGTCTTAAGGCTCGCCTATGCCCGACAAAGAAGATAACGAGAAGTGAAGTTTCTCGTTGCAGCGAACGCAGTCAAGGTGATAAAGGCTAAAAGATAGCACAGTTAGGAGTTTCGGATTGCTGACCGAGATTCAATGATGTGCGAGACCCAAAGAGTCGTTTGGTCATCGTCAATTTTTTTCAAAGAAGCTACAAAGAGATATAGAACAGTGTTGAGGGGCGTTCAGAGTCGTCACCGCCCAACCAGTAAACGTTCATTGAAGTTAATATGGCCAGTACAGCCGCCGTTATTACTTGCGAAGATAACACGAGGACGAAAACTGTACTACATTAACAGTTTATTTCGTCTCTTAGTTTTGTAAGGTACAAGGTGTAGAATTGTGCCTCGGTGTTTTATGCATTAAAAGGAAATTAGAAACGTTTCTTCTTTTTTCGAATAGTTTTCCATCGATTCTATCTTTGTTTTTCATTCTTTCACAGTAAGCTTTTTCGTATTAACTTTGGAAACATCGATATTTTATAATTTAAAAAACTTTAAAAATATATATTAATAACGTTGAAAAAATGTTTTTCAAGTAGCTACGATTATTTTCGTATACAAGTGCAGTAATTTTTTATAAAATAATGATTTTTCAAATTGTACCATTATAAATATTAGATTAAATTTTACTTTGAGACTTTATATATTTTATCATATTTTATTAGTTGTGATTTATTTGAATTATTGAATAAACACAGATTTACGTTGTGTTAACAAAATATTATTAGTTATATTATTATTAATATTATAAATATCGTTTAAAGAAAAAGCATAGAAATAAGAGCAATCAGTGAAAATTTTTTTGTAGCATTATCGTAGTATAAAATATTAATTTTTGTATTTTGTTTTTGACAATTTATTTAGTATAATTAGAAATATCATATTAAACAGATTGTATATTTTTAATTTTTTAAAGAAACCTTTTAAAGTTTTTACGGAAATTTCAACAAGAGCTTCTATAAATAAAATTTTCATTAAAAAACCACCTTAATTGCATATATTTAAGTACAATTCTGCAATAGAACACAATAATTTTATGTCTCGGAATATTACTTTATACAAGATGATTCTTTTTCATTAAAAAGAAACTTAGTAAAATGCATCTTATAAATTTTATTTCGTCAGAAAATAATCTTACTCTGAGGAGATTAGCCTTAATTTCTTAAATTTTAATAAAGGAACAAAGAAATTCCGAGCAGAAATATTGTACGTTTGTCTGCATTTTGAACACATACTTATCTTTAATAAAAATTTATTCTGCTGTTAGTTAAATGTACAGTAAATATTTTATAACATCATAATATAATTGTTTTTATGATATGTAAATAATATAAATAATATATATACTATTGATAGGTAAAGCTAAATACATTTTCAAACTTTTTTTTTAATAATAGAACAGAATAAAAAAATGCTAGCAAGAATCTTTATGAAAAAATATTTACATTTTATATTCAATTACATTATAAGTCAATGTATGACATTTTAAATTGTATGATATGAGTTTTAAATTAATTTATAATTAATACAATTAATTAGATATTTAGTTTCTTTAGTTACTATTTGGTTATTCCGATGTTTTTAAATAATAATGTTAGCAAACACGATTAAATATGTATTTATTTAAAGAAAATCAGATCTGTTTGAAAAATGGGTAAATACAGTATAACAATACTAAGAAAAATAGGATGACGTATGCATAAAATGTTGTATAAATGATGAACGAGTTGACCTAGTTTTTTATTTTTGACTAAAAAGTACTTGTTAACTGAGTAATCTTTAACTATCGACGACGAACTACTAACTATCGGCTTTAGCTCTATTATATTCTCATCTCCGATTAAAGCTGGCAATTCTTCGAACATCAGTATTGACTATCGGTCCTTCCAGGAGTTGGGAAAAATCTCATCTTTCCAATCTGACAAATAAGGGTATAATATCTGCAAACGACCATTGCTAAGTTTGCATTAGTCGCGTGAGCTCGTGTCGCGTAGGTCGGTGGCTTATCTGGGGGAGGACAGGCTTTCTGATCGTACGATCCTGGCGAAAAAAATCGTGTTCGAGACAGATATAAACTCATCTACTAAATTTATGTTAGTAAGAAACTCTGCATTTTTTATTCTTCTTGACAAGAAAATATAATTATGCGGAAATATAGTAATACATTTCCATCGGTGTAATATAAAGTGATCGATACCGGTCCCCTTCTTGTTTTTTTTGGAGATTATTTTTTCTCGAGCTCCTTTTGAGTAGTAACACCAGCGTTAAGGGAATAATCAACAAACTGTTAACGATGGGATAAATATAGACGTATCGATGCATTCGATGTATAGTCATGATCAATATACCTGAAATGAGCTAGTGTAGAGAATGGCTAGTAAAGATTTTCGATTCTAAAACTCTTTGATCACAGTATAGATTTTATTTTCATATAGTTAGAAGGCTTTTAGTTATAGTGAGAATTCTTTTTTTAAACCTAGTATTTCAGTAATAAAAAACTTTTTAACGTATAATTATTTTAAGCAGCAAAAAATTTTATTGTAGATAGAAAATTAATTTCTAGTACAGTAATTTTAAACGTCTAAGTAATTCTAAATAGCATTAAAATAATTGTTTTAAAATTTAATTGATAATATTTGATAATTTAAAATATGTTTTATCGAGTAGAGTTAATGTAATATAGATAATAACGTAATTATAACGTAAATGTAGATATGTAAATTAGGTTTACTTATGTAACTTAGGTAATCAGGCAACTTGGTTTTATAAATATGTTATTCAGTTTAAAAATAATATTTTTTTAATTTTAGATATTTGTTTATTCATTTTTTATTTTAGGCATGGATATTTATTTTGGGAATATGTTTTCGTTTAAACAATTTTGTTGCACAATAATCGATCAGATTGTAATTAAAAGAAAATAAATGATTAATTGTAAATATTGCAGTAGTGTGTTATACAAAAATGCACTATAAAAATATTTTCAATTTTGTAATATATTCTTATTTTATAATAAATGAATTTTCATTTACAATTTATATATATAAAATAAAAATTAATTATTTAAATTGAATAAGCTATATAATAAGGCGATAAGGATTCAATACTGGACAAGGTGTTTATAACTTCACTTTAAGCTATTAAAAAAAGTATGAATTCCTATCACTAGAATTGATAAAATATTTTTGAAAAAATGTTAGCCTAAGCAAAAGTTAAGATTAAAAAGAATCTGGATCTCTAAAATTATTTATAGCTCATTTTTATATAAAAACTAGTTTCTTATGTAAATTTCTGTTTAAAATTTTTAATATAATTATAACTAAAAAGTGTAAAATCTGAAATTTCGTTCTAAATAATTATAAAATTTATCTAATATTAATATGTTTAACGAAATATATGATTCTCTATATTTTTTAATAAAAAGTTTGAATATTTATTTTGATTTAGGATATTTAATCAAGTAATGGTTTAAAGCAGTTTTTTCAATTGATTATTGAAATTAATATTTCAAGATGAATTTTTGTAAAAGAAAAATATTTCTAGTTTCTTATACTAAAAATAAAGTATATTGATAAATATTAAGTAGATAGAGAGAGCGAGAGAGAGAGAGAGAGATAAACAGAGAGAGACATTAAAGATGCAAGAATAAATGTTAGTTAACATTGTTGGAAGAAAATAAGACAAGTAAGGTCAATAGAAGGAAAACATTTGCAATATTGTCTTATTCATTATTATTATTAATGAATAAAAAAATTTCTCTTATTTTATGCTGAGTAAGTATCGTATGAGTAATATTGAAATTCGATGAAATCTATAGCAAACTATTCCACTACAAACTTTTGAAATTCATGACAGACAAAAAATTTAAAGATTACATACCAATCAATTCTTGAATATTAAATTAAAGCTTTCACACTTTACTCATTTTTCAGAGTTTAATTAATTGACGGAAGTAATAAGTATCAAAATATTAGATATAAAGACAATAATGGTGACAGAATAATGGCTGAAGGGCAGGCATCGTGCAGTTTTACAGAGAAACTTTAAAAGAAAGTGTTGACAAATTTTTAATGCCGTCAAATGTCAGTTTGAGCACAACATAAATGGATTAATTGACTATTTTAAGCAGAGTAGTATTCAGAAACTTCGTTGATGCGAAGTTATTTAAATTATAAAATTACCAAAGTGCTTTTTAATGCGAGAGTAATAAATTATTGTGTTTGCCATTGTGAGGTGTTATGAGTGTAACAGTTACGGGTGTCCTCAGCACAATAAAGAAGTTTATTTCTTCTTTGTTTTATGTTCAAGAGGATTTATTAACATTGAAATAACAATTCTGTTTGTGTAATCTCTTATATTTTAATAATCTGCTTAAGTTTCAGGATCACGAGTTTTAATATAACAATTAAAGAGCATTATTTTAAATAAAAATGTTTTTGTATAATAAAATAAAAGAGCTTTGAAAATTGCGTACTTAATAAAAGCAAAAAATTCAAACTCTAAGACGTAATAATTTATAAATTGCATTTTACATGGACTTGAATGTTTTGACGCGAAACATTGCTTAACCATTGCAAATACAAATCATTCGAACAATTTTATCTTATACATAACTTTTATAAAAATGTGTAGGAATAAGTAAAAGATAATCAAAATTAACGAAGCACAGAATATTTTATACTTAATGCATTAATGTATTCCAAAAATGCAATAAACGGGGAAGGAGGTAAATTTGACATGAAATTCCTTGTCCGTGATAGCTAATTGAGCTAATTAGCATCCTAAAATAAGCGCTTATGCTTTTCGAAGTTTTGCGAAGCTAAGGTTTTTTGTAACTTATAATTCCTTCAGTTCAGCGGTTGACTTAGAGATAAGAAGTTTTCTTGTAAACAGTACGTCATTTTTCTTAAAAAAAGAAGACAGTCAATGAAAGATTGGTCATTTTAACTATGTATTTGTGTACAATATGATCTAGAATACAGGAAAAGGGAACGCTTCTAGCATTATGAAAACATAGTCTTTTAATTCATTTACATTTTTATTTTTCGATTTTTCAAAGAAATTTAGAAGACCAGTATTTTTAAGTGTCAAGCAACTATCGATTGATTTTACATACTTTTTATTTCCCAATTTTAAGCTTTGCTTGAATAATTCAACTTATATTTATCAGCAAGTAAAAAAAATCACCTGATAAATATATAAAAATTGCATAATATTAAATTCAAAATTCATGCAATGATTTGTATACTTTATGTACACTCTTGTCTTTTAAAATTCTCGCATTTAGCTTACTTTCGCATATTTTGTAAAGTTACTTTAGAATAAGAGCATTAGTCTCTTCTATTTTAAAAAGTCACATTTTATCGCCCGATATTTCAGCCAATTTAATACTGCCTCCTTCGATGCAAAAAACTCCTTTAAATTATAATAACGACGTGAAATTGTACATGCACAATAAATATTGAGTTTGGGATCGATTTTCGAAGTGCTCACCTTTACGAAGCGAAACAGTGATCAAAAAAGACAAAGTTCCAAGAATAAGTGAATCGTAAAATACTGTATTAATGCTACATTGCATGCGCTTACAGCGCCACTGAAACTGTCCAAACAGAGGAGTAAAATGAGGGGTCGTTAAAGGAGAGATAAAAAAATGAAGAAAAGTGATAAATTTTGCAGTTTCGATTCCTCCGTTAATTTTGCTCGTAGCTTGCAAGCTGTAAAAGTAAAGTTTTCACGAGAGTTACCTTGATCGTATATACTCAGTTTACGCATGGGCGGGATCTAAGCGTTAAGCTCGTGCTTTTAAATTCATGATATAAAGCCGGCACGTCTTACCCGTCGTTTGTTGCGTATGTTGTCGAGCTGGCGTTGCGTCGCTTCGCCGATACTTTGTGAACCCCAGAGTTCGAGGCCGATCCGTGCATACGTGAAAGTCATCGCGCCAATCGGCAGGAAGTACGTCAGTATCATGAAGACCACGTTGTATCTGTGACGAAATTTTTTGCAAAACAAAATATTAAGAATACGACTTTCGCTCTATATTTTCGTTTTCGTTTCCTGTAATGAAGCGTCACTTAATTAAACTTTCATCTTGTTTTTCTATTAGAATTAAAGCCACAATAAGAATTTAATTAAGATTGATGAAATTTTAATTAGTTCTGGTGAATAAACATGTATTTGCTTTACCTATTTACAAAAAAATTTATTTGAATTTGCGAATTCGCCACATTTGGTTATTCATAGTCCATTTATACCGATTATTCATTTATTAAATATATAAACACATCGTTTATAGCAGAATATACTTGCGGCCCGGATAACTCATTTTTAAAGAATTTACGATTAGAAATATTTAATTATCTAAGTTTTAAAAAAAAGAAACAATATTTTTGAAGTCAGAATCTATTAAATTATCAGACTTTTTGAGTATAAAACGTATTAAATATTTTAATCAGCTGAATATCCGAGAACTAAACGCATAAAGTAATTATTTCATCATAAAAATAAAAATCATATTAAGTATTCAACATATAGAATATTTTCTGTAGCTGTCGTCTGTTTATCTGTACGTATAATTACTCTATTAATTTCTCTTTTTAACTTTGTATGCGATCACTTCAAAATTATCATTAACTGATAGTGACTTGCACTACATTTGAAATACAAATTATTAAATAAATAACGAATGATTATTATTAAATTTAATTATTTTCTTTGTTTTAAATATTATTGTTACTGCTTTTAGAGTTCTTATTTAGCAAAAATATATGGTCTGAATTTACGATAATTATTATTAAATGTGAATTAGAAGTAAAACGTTGAGTTAAGTGAAAAAAATTGTAAAGAAACTCGTAATAAATTTATAATTATTAATTATAAATTTTTAATTTAATTTTAGTCGTAATTTACAATTTAAAGAATTTCACCAAACTTTTTACATATTACACGAAAATGCTATTAATAAAACATTAAATAAGGCAAAATTGTATTATGCAAAATAATGTTGCAAATGTTTGTTTTAGAACTTAGTTTAGAAGCAATATTAATTAGGGTTTTAATTTTTAATCAGTTTTTCATTTATTAAAATAGGCTTTTACTAATTACGTCTAATCCAAAAGTT
The DNA here is from genome assembly GCA_018907185.1 of Platyscapa corneri. Taxonomy (NCBI): domain Eukaryota; kingdom Metazoa; phylum Arthropoda; class Insecta; order Hymenoptera; family Agaonidae; genus Platyscapa; species Platyscapa corneri. The sequence continues at coordinate 2,083,441 of JACCHW010000023.1, read as the reverse complement.
GAAGATTTTTTCCCGTAATTTTTTAAGAGTTTTACGGCCAGATGGAATACCACGTAATTGTATTTGTAAAAAAATTGTAATTTTGATTATGGATGTTTGTTGGCAATGTTGTAAGATGTATTTTGGATACTAAGAGAACGACCATTTTACCAAATATTAATATACAATTGGTCATGATTGAATTTTGGAGTTTAACTCTGAGTTGCTTAGAAATTGTAATATTCGCTGTAATAGTATTTTCAATTACACTAAGTTTCTTCGTGCTTGGAAAGGAACGCAATGGTAACAATTTATTTAAGAGTGTAGTACGCTTTTATTGTTTATCGCTTTGTGTTTCGTTGTGACCCATTTTAACTAATAGAATCTGTCCCCTGTACAATTAAGATACTCTCAGACATTTCCCTCATCAAGACCTTTTAATTTAGCGCCTCCGGATTTTAATAATTACTAGAAAGCCGATACTTCTATTGAACGAGAGCATTATCAATTGTGTAAAAAGTGTTCTTAAATCCATTTTCACGATCCAGTATTTCTAAGCGTCGTATATCATGGTGTAGTTCGGTTTATAAAATATCGGACATTGGCTTGCAATCGTAACGAGCGAGCGCTCCGCCAAGTTAGCTGTTGGCGAGATAAACGAAGCCATAAGTCCTCGAGTGCTTATGTACTCACACATATTCGTAGCTCGGAAATTTGGCGTCCTGGTCTGGCCACACCGCGTAGCAGGCAATCCTCATTCCGCCATTCGTGAAGTTTTGCCTGAACGTCGTGTAAAAAAGCAGCATCGGCAACGACAGCACCGCGCCCACTGCCCAAATAGCCAAAGCTATGCAAAGGGTCGTCCTCTTGCCCATGCGAGGCCTCAGGGGATTCACGATCGCCATGTATCTGCGAATAAATCGAACGGAAATTTCTAGTAGGATGGTCTGCTTCAGCTTTGTCTCTTTCTCTATCTCTTTCACACTCTCTGTCTTATTCAATCCCTTTGTCTCTCTTTCTTTTGCTTACGCACACGTCTATAAAAGCTTTAGTGCTTGTTCTCGAAAGCGATTTTACCGGACATAGATCATAATTGTTGATCCTCGGGGTATATGACATTGGAAATTTGTCGAGTTCGTTTCCATTTTTCATGCTTTTAGTAGACAACATATTATTTTTCTGGATGTCTACACTTTCTTCTCTTATGTACTTTATTACATTACTTTTTCATGAAATCACTAAAACTACTTATAAGCCATAAATATAGGTAGACAAGGATTTTAATTATCGAAATTTATACACCTCACAAAAAATTCTAGTGTATTTCTTAGTTGATTAAATCATCCGAATGTAATCTAAATTTCTAATTAAGCATTATCGAATTATAAAAACAGATGCTCATAGACAAATTTTTTATCGTATTTCAATATATTGTCTTAAAAAATTAAAAACTTATATTAAAGTTTATCGATATCCTGTTATTTGAACATTATTATTGTTTAAGGTATTGTAAAAATTAAAGTTCGTCAAATATTAAAAGAAAAGTTTGCAGACTTATTTTCAATTAAATAACAATTTTTAAGCTGACAGTAACATAGGCATTATTATTGCGTAGAAAACGGCAAAAGGATTTTATTTATAGAAGCAAGATATACAGAACCATATGTAATATTTTATCTTATATAATCTTTAGGTCAGATTAATTTTTAATCATTAAATAAATAATCCACATCAGGTAAACTAACAGGAAATTATGAATAGGATCTTATTAATAATATAATATAACTGGGTATTTTTATATTTATCTGAAAACTATACATAATAAATAATAGAATGACTTGTTAGATAATTATGAGAAAATTCGATTAAATTAGTTAAGCAACAGAAGTTTAAATTAAAAGTAATTTAAATTGTTCAAAACTTTAGAAAGTAATTTTGTTTCTAAGTTGATTGGAACAAAAGATCTTATAGCTAGTGAGTCGAAAGTTTATTATAGATGTAAGGATCATCGGTAACATTAACTAAAAGTCGGCTGAATTGTACTTATCCCAGTCAAAAATAATGAAATGCTGATAATAAGTTTAGCTAGAATTTATAGCTAAGAAAACTTCGTTTATTATAAATAATACTTCACTTTTTCATAGGACTGAACAACTCTTAGAGAGATTTAATTTTTTAAATTTTCATTTTACTGGGCTATTAGGGGAAGACGCTTTACCGTCGTATGAGACAAAGGGATCAAATAAGATTGATGAAAAAATCAAAACAATAATGATTTATTTGGTTATTTTATTCACCCTTATTCAGTAATACAATAATACGATATGGAAGTGACAAATTGAATGTTGTTGGGAGATAAATGATATTTCTAAAATATTGAAGAATACTAATGTGCTTTTCTCAGATTAAGATAACACGTAGATAGATTAGCAAATGTATAACAATAATAAAAAAAACAAGAATTTATTTCTTTTAATTACAGATGTAATGATTTAACGAATAATTTTTTAACATCGAGATGAATTATAAAGTATTAATTCAATTATAAATTTATATGTAAATGATTTTATTAATATTCAATTAATATTTACAATTAATGGTACAGATATTTAATTTATTGTATGAAAAGTAAAATTTATTAAATTTCTTATGTTAGTTATTCAAATTATTTTTTAGTTGATTATAAAAGAAATATGAAGAATTTATAAAATTAAATGCAAAACTAAAATAAATCCTAAATAAATAATTTAATATATAAATTGCAACAATAATATAATATATAAACGTCTTATAAATTTTTTTGAAGTTACATTTAGTACGTAAAAGTTTGATTCATTCATAAAATTATTTACAATACCTTCGATTATAATGATTTAAAATTATTTTAAGGATAATTCAAAAACATTACATTTCAACTTTTCGATTTATTTATAAATATCAGATTTAGGAGGGAGCGATCGAAAAGTAGTTAAAGTATTACATTTGAGAAAATCAAATCCTTCTGTAAGTATTACAAATGAATTTTATTTCTGAAATTATTAATCTGTTAATTATACATAACTTTGTAATAATGAAATCATTTAAAACTATAATTATTATATAGTTAAATATTATTATAATATTAGACAACAAAAACAAAATTATTTACGTTATAAATTATAACAATAATTTAGAATGAAATTATGTAACTAAATTATTTAATCATTGTATAAATTATTTACATAAGATTTCGAAGCAATTAGTGTAATTGGATAAGGATCGAAACGCAACGCAAAGTTTAATAAATTGTATTCAGATTTATATCTAAACAAAGCAATTTAAGAAAATTAATTTGTCCTTCAGAAATTTTTTATTTTACTGAATTTTATTGAAAAAAGTTGTAGTATATTGCGTGATAAAAATCTTTTAAAATTTAATATGAATTTCACTAAAGTCTTATTTAAAAGTATATTTTATGAAAGAAAAATAAGTTAATAATTAATAAATAAAAATAATAATAAAATATAAATATTTCATGAAAATAACTCGATAGATTAAAATTTTTAAAAAACTGTACACATATTTTAATATATTTTTTACTATATTTATTAATTTTAAGTTTTTATCCGTATCATGTTAAATATTATTTAAGTTTAGAATTTAAGCATTAAATTAATCCCTGATATACAGAAAATCAAAAAATCTTATATATATATATATATAAACAAAATATACGGCACTAATATTACATCTATTTTATAAATTTCCAAAGTACTAAATGATACATTTAGTTCAGATTTTATATAAAGTTATAGAAACTTTCATTTTTATTATGTTGTGCGAACCTGAAACTATCTTAAGCACTTAAGCAGTTCTGGTTTTGGTAAGTGTAGATAAATATCTTGTAAGACATTCAAGATTGTAGATACAATGGAGGAGTTCTGTTTGTAATGTATAAATTTTCTTCAACTTTGTTTTTAACCATTTTTCAAGATGTACGAGGCACCGGGGATATTATCTATTAAGTTTTCTAGGTATTTGCAGCAGTTTTCTTTTAAAGTATTTTAAATCGAATATATATATATATATATAGCTTCTTATCATGTTAATGATATTAACGAGTTAAATTGTCTGTTATTTAAAAACTCATTCTTTATACTCCCAACCTTTTTATATCAAAATTTTTTTGCTTTGTAACAGAACACAAATTTTAGTATAGATATTATTAATATATTTTTCTATTTTAACCTCTTCATTTCGTATAATAAATAAGACATGTCTTTTTATTTTTATTTTTCATAAGTTTTATATAGCTTTGACTAACTTATGCATCATTTTTTCAATTCTACTATTAATTGCATAAATAATTTTTTAAAGAGGTAAAAAAAATTTTTTTCTGTCAACGTTAATTTTATTTCAAGATTACTCTGTAATTTGCGGAACCTGTTCTTATAAATCATTATTTCAATAGATTTTTTTCCAATAGTTTTATATATTTAATTAAATGCTCTTGTCTATTACACTGCCAAGTACAATTGAATAGGTACATTCACGCATAAGAATAACAAAAATAAGAACATTTTAATAAGATGAACTGTTATCTGTATTATTTTGATTTATAGGTTTCAATTCATTAATATTAACTACATATGACTAAAACTTAATCTCATATTAAAAGCTACTATTTTACTATCAATATACTAAAAATTGCGGTATACATATTTTTTGCATAATACCTTTTAAATTTCTTATTTACTAAATTTATTCACCTCTTTCTTTGTTTACATTATTTAATCTTCCAACGCTTTTTATAAAAAAGAATCATACGAGAAACTTTTGAAAGTAATTATATGTTCTTTGTTATAGAATAAATTTACAGTATTTTAAAAGTATACTATTTTTTTATACAATTAAAAAAATTATAATTAAATGATATTATACAATACTCGAAGTATATCTTATGTTACTTGCGCTTCAAATATAATCATAACAATAAATTTAATAAAAGTTTTATATGATCTAATAAAAAAAACATAAAATAATAATATTACTTTATAAACTATAAAATATTAAAACTATAAAACTTTCTTTAAAATATAAGCTCACTCAAATATAAAATATGTTGTTTATAGAACAATATTTGTAAACAATACATAATTGTAATAAAGTAATTAGATAAAATTTTCGTTCACAGATTTATGTTGTTTTTAAAATTTTTCATAAATATATATAGTAAAATAATTTTAATTTAAGATGAAATATTTAACAAGAAGCTGTAGAAGATCTTAAAGTGAAAAAAACATTCAAAATAGTAAAGAAGTACAGGTATAGAATACTGGATTGCATTTTATATTGTTGGAAAGACACGAAGTTGTAATAAAGTAGATATTGGGCACTTTCGAAGAAGAATATTTTTTTTTTATTCGATATCAATTTGTCTACTGAGATATTTATCTACAAAATAAACAATTTATTATTTTTTCAAGTATTGTTTATAATTGAATGTTTTGAAACCCGTAAAATGTTCGATTCAATTGGTCGTGATTTTTCAAATTTGCGAGGTAATAAGTAAAAAATAAATAAATAATATTCATAACAGATAAAGTAAGTAATATAATTTTTTTCGTAAGTAGCTTTTAATTTGCTTCGTTATAAATTACAGCCTCTCTAACATTAATATTATAAAACCATTGGTGATGAATTATTTTTATACAAGGACATTACCAATGCCGCATGTGTAACCTAAGCGTATATGTTTTGTTTTGCATTCTGATTATGATTTGAAAAGAATTTAAAGAAAAACGTGCATAGGTATCAGTAATTCAGTCGGAAAGAACAGCCGTCGCGAAAAAGAAAGAAATAGCGTTTCATTTCTGTTCGGCTAAGGTCGTAACGTTTCTTGTGCGTTTTGTTCTCTGGATTTATTTTTAATTATCTTTAACTTTCGTAATCGTACACCAAATTACATATAAAAATAAATTAAATTATTTTTAATCGCATGTCTCGTAATGTTCAGTGTAGAAATGAAAACGTAAAATTTTTGAATGACTTAAAAAAAGATTATACTAAGATAATGCTGAATAATGTTAAAACATTAAAACTATACTACAATGGAAATGATATTGAATAATGAAACAGTACAATGTCTACACTGGTTCGTGTTTTTTAGCATCAATTGAATTGTAGGAACATTATAATATACCATTTTTAATATAAAGTGAATATATATATATATATATATATACATATATTTATAGTAATGAAGTAATGAAGTAAAATTATTCATATACGGCTGAGGTTCAATTTTTCACTTGTAAGTTTAATAGATGTTTTATCATGGTTTTAGGGATTCTTTAATATTATTCATTGATCAGTAGCGAATTTTCTAAGCAATATATTTTACGTCTAAGTTTCAATCCTTGAATTTGTCAAATGTGTATTTACTTAATATAAGGCACTAAAAAAAAATTGAGGTAGAAAAAAATTTTTACGGATGAACGATGAGATATCAACTTACTGCATATATATGTCGTAATCTATATTTATATTTATATTTTATTCATATTTTTTATTCAATAATAATCATGCATTTGTTATGTTAACACTTTTAATATAATTGAATATTTTACTATGTATCAAATTAACTATATATTGTTTTAATATTTCTGCGGTTGTTTTTTATTTATTGTATCTTTAGAGTATCAAAAAAAAATTTTTTTGAAAAATGAGTTGTTTCTTTATAAATATTTATTTGTGTAATTTATTTTTACAAAATTTAAGACTATATCATGATTGGAATAAAGGTATAAGAAAAATTATTCTGAAAATTATTACAAATAAATATATATAGTAAGTATAAAAAATAAAATTTTGAACGCTATCCCATTCTTATCTTATTTGATAGATTTTAAAACTAATACTAATAATTGTTTGAATAAATAATAATATTCAGTTATATCTTTTGTGGAAGAAATAAGTAATGGTAATTTTTGATTATGAAGTCAATTTGAAAGTGCAAATATTTAATTTTTAAATTGAATCTTATTTCATGAACTATAAGATTGGATAAATTAAATAATTATTCTATAAAATTTCTACCTCAGTAAACGTCGTAGTATTATATTATTTAAGGTAATTATGATTCAAATATTCGCTCTAAAGCTTCTGTAACTTTTTTTTATTTTTTAATCATTAAACGTAAAAATAGTTTTTTCTTCAATATTAAATAATATAAAATTTTTTTTAGAAAAAATGCGTGATCTAAAGGTGAACATTTTTACCGTGAATAGGTATTTGATGTGTTTGCATCAAATTAAAACTGTATTTATTAGGATTTTTTAGTTAACCTCTGAATTGATAATACCGGTTCATTATGCGGAATCACATTTTAAGCAAACGAGTGAGTGCTCACTTCACAAAAATGACCATAAGTTTTTATTGACTTAATAAAACAGAAACTACTTTAGCAGTTTAAAGTATTAAAATTAGATATCATAAGTTAATTCGAAAATGTATATATTAAATTTTTTATAAATTGGAACTGTATCAACTTGCAGCTTGATGTTTCTCTATCAGTAAATTTTTTTTTTAAGTATTATGTATTAATTTTATAAAAATTTACGTGATTTTACTTTTAAAATAATGATTGAAAAAATAGTTGCTGAAAAGTTAAATAATTAATTTATGAAGTTGCAGGTTTCAAAAGTTAATAATTTTTTCGAAATTATTAATACACATAGTTATTAATTTTTATTTTAATGGAAAATTATAATGATTCATTAGATTGTTTATTATTACAGAGAAATTTGTTAATGTCATTTATTAAAATTTTGAAACTTTAATTATATAATTTTTAAAAGTATGTTTTATATTTAAAAAATGTTTTCAAGTACGTTTTGTTATTAATTGTTAAATTATCAAAGTGTTAAACTTTAATAATATACGCATATTTCTGGTTTACGTAATATATAATTGTAAGTGTAAATGAGAGAGATAAAGTGTTAAGAAACAAAACGGCTGCAACCAGGATTTCGTGACAAGCCCGAGGCTTTTTCTAGAGTGGGGTAAAGCCATCCGAGTTTTTCTTAAATGAAAACTCGGAAGTAGCTCAGCCTTTTCATTATCGGGTTATAAATGTGTATGTATCACGAATTGGGTTTATATACCTATACATCTTAAACTGTGCGAATTAGTTCATTTATCCATCTTTGCCACCTTTTCAAATCTACTTTTCACAAGTTTTGGTAATTTTTTCGCGATCACAGATTTAATTTAGAGTAAGTGACATCTGCGCATTACGATGAAAAGATTCAGGTCAAATGACTTTATGGCAGACGATTTATAGTCTATAAACATCAAAAATTTCGTAGCAAAGACGGAGGATTTTGCGAGATATGCTGTATGGAAGGATTTACCGATGAGAAGAAGTATTGCGAGTTTGGCCAAGACAATGAAAAGCATTGTGATTACAGAATGTAGCAAGACTACTACATGTATACGTGTCATTGTGTATTAATGTGACAGTCTATAGGAAACGATGAGATGCAACACAAATACTCAACGCAATAAAAGTGTCGCAGGAATATTAAACACAGAAAGCTTTTGTAAGAGTTCACAATACATTTTTTTGAGGGCAGGAAAGCTAAATGAGGCTGAGATATTTACATTTTTTGCGACTGGTTTAAAGATGTATCAGACAGTATTGCGGAAATGCAGGTGTCAAAACGCAGCTGCCACGTCTAAAGAAAATAGCGTTTTCAATAACAAATTTTCGTATGTATCGAATGTAGGGCTGAAAATATTGATACTATAGCACACGAAGCGAAGAAAAAGAAGAAGAAGGAGAAGAAAAAGAAGAACTAAAAGAAGACCGTAACAAACGTTAACATCCCCGGGGAAAAAATTGCGGAAGAAAAATGTGATCCTGGAGGCGTCACTTAGCGAGGAAAAATCATCCGGAAAAACCTTCGAGATGCAACGACAGCAACAGCAGTTGCAAAAAACGACGAGAAGGAAGATCGTAAATAGCTATAAGGGCAACAGAAACCAAAAGCACATCAGTAGCAGTAGAAAGCTGAGACCACAAAGTAATGGTGAGGTACAGAAGTAATTTAACAGTTACGAGAATAGATGGCGGATTTAAAAGTGTGTGTATACGATCGTTTGACAAAAGTATCAGAGCAGCGGTTGCAAAGATTGTGCGGGTGAGAGAAAAAAAGAATTGGATATTCTCTTCTACAATAAAGTAAAAATTTTAATTCATGCTTTAGAACAGGAACAGATAGTATTGTGAAACTATCCAGTGTCAGTGAATACTGAAGAAAAATACTAATGAAACATTCTTTGCAGTCAAGTGTATGACGGCTGAAGTAGTACGGGTTGCTGAAGCATCCACTTGAATGTGAGGAGTCGGCATACGTTGCGTGAAAACTGAAAGTTACGTTTTAATAACAAGTAGAATTACATAGTGCTGCAATAGATTTTTTAATTTTTTCGAAAGAAATAACTAGAACTTTTCTGTTAGGTAAAATGAAATATTGTAAAAATCTATATTTGAATATTCTAAGTCGCTAATTATTTCATTTATTTGAGAGATATGAAAATTACTTGCGACAAAAACGAGAAAGATAATCTGTGCTTGACTTCTAGGTTACAAAGAAATACATACAAATATTTGTATTTGATGATAAGATATTTTGTTGTCACGCTGAATTAATCAGGATATAAAAAGTTATATTATATTATCAAAAAGTACGAGACTTAACAAGAACATTTAACATATTTAAAAGATAAAGGATTTTATTTCCATTTCTTTCTTATTTTTGCCATTTTATTATTTAGTTATTATATATGCGATATGTATATATCACATGTGTATATTCTTCTTCCTTTCTATATATATTCTTCTTTGTAAATGGTTATAAAAAAATTATTTACATATGAACTTATGCTATAAAATAAGCTTTCAATTAAAGTTAGACTTTTCCGCAAATATGATGAAACCGTGTTAATAAGGAGAGCAAGAATCCTTAAAAGCTTTGCCATCCATTATTTATTAATCATAAATTGTTTATAATAAAATAATAATGGTCGAGATTATCGTGAATCAAATCATTGAAAATTTAATAAGTAAAATTTAGTTTTAATTTGCTTATCAAAGATTTATAATATATATAATTTTACTATCAATTTAAAAATTTTTAAATACATCTCATTTATTAGCTTCGTTTTTAAATTCAAATTTTACAATATAATTTTACTCAAATATTTTAGTTACTTACAGATTAATTAGTATTTAGTTTAAGAAAATAAATAAAATTATGATTTGGAAACTCTTCATTACATTCAAAATATTAGAAACTAATACATGACAGTATTTTTATAAATATTTTATTACAAAATATATATTTGTAATTTCGTATTATTGTAATTCGATTAGTTTTAATTTTTATATATAAATTTTCAATTATGAGCTTACTACATTAAACATTTAGCAAAATAGACAAAATTCATTTAATATAATTCCACTTAATCTTCGAAAAGTATAATTTTCGTTTTACAAATTTTATTGAATTACTTACATGATTGTTATGAATAAGATATTTACGATATATTAATTTCATTTATATTATTTAAAAATATATTTGTTTATATATTTATTTATTAATATTATAATATAATATTAATTCAAATATGTTAAGATATTTACAACCAATTTTTTTGGGGATTTTGCATGTTTAGTCAGGGTCAAATAAAAAATGCATAATAAATTATTAATGATCTCTCGATTATCTCTGAATCCTTTTCAATGATATTTTGTAATGAGCGTGAATGGTCTCGTTTTGTATTTATCACCAACTATATAAAAAATGAATAAGAAAGAAAAACTAAAATAATAAGTTTAAGTAAACAAATAAGAAAAATACTCTAAATCATCCCGATTTATGGCAGCTCTTTGAAACTTTGTCATTGAAAATACTCCGAAACTACATCTCTAACAATATAGAAGACTACGGCAAATAAAGAATAAATAACCTTTAGAGTGTAAAGTAAAGATGGCTGCTAAGAGAAATGTTTACGTATATCAGTGCACGAGCTCCAATGAAAACCCTTGATTGAAGCTTACTCCTAAAGTTTAGTCTCCAAGACAAGAATATAAGTAATCATTATTCTTTTAGTTTCAAATAAATAGTTTTTATTTATTCACAGTATACGTTATGTTTTTCTTATCATGGATAATGTAGCAATAGTGCAACAACGAGATTACAAACTTTTTTCCGTTCTATTTCAGTTTGTGTCGGGGAATTGTACATTTATAGACATTTATAAAGTTTTCTCATTTATGATATTAATACGTTTTACATGATAAAATCAGAAAACAAAAAATTCGTAAACAAATTTGAAAATTAATGAAAATTGATAATAGAGTTTCGTAGAAACTCTTAAAACTATTGAAAATATACACCGTTAGTATAAAGCTCATAGCAAATAATAATTATTAATTATTATTAAAAAATAATATTAAATAATGTATAACTCAATATATTCTGTATTTTCTGTTGAAAATTTTTTTACATCAATAATAAAACTAAATCTTATCGAACGATTTAAATATAATATATTCTTAAATTTTTAGTGGTTTATATTATTCAATTCTTATTATTTTTATTTATAACAATATCAAGTTTAATGCAGATTTATTTAAATAAATTAAGAAATTAAATACAGAAATTATTTATATATATGTAAAGTATTAAATATAATATTATTCAAGCTTAGCGTGATAATTTCCTGGTGCACAGAAAGCTTTTGCTTAATACTTAAAGTTTCACGTTAAACAGAATAGACTTGAAATAACAAGAAGAAAAATCTAATAAATTAATTTAATCGAATCGATACATTTTTTTATTAACTTTTATACAGAAATGAATTTTTTTAAATCAATAAAGAAAAAATGCTCGAAAAGTGCAATAAATAAAGAGCAATAAATATATATTGCAAATTTCTGATATCTTTAAAATTGATGATCTTGAAAAAGGTTTGTATAAAAAAGAAAAAAATGATATTATAATTTTTGCTCTTTATGTATTTATTTTTATTTACTTCAATAGCGGTTTAAATTTAATTATTCTAATTATTAAAATTTAATTTATTTTATTTATTTATATAAAATTATTGCTATTCAATTTATGAGAATACATTATATGACACTATTATTCAGTATTCAAACGAATATATTTCTCGAACTAAATTTTAAAATATTAGCAAATTAATGGCTATTGAATTTTAACTTTTCAATTTTGTAAATACCTGTGCATTAGTTGCACTATAATAATTCCAGGATACAAAATCATGTATTCGAATCGCGGGAGTATATATTATTTCAATATAAACATGAAAATTGGTTTTGATAAATAGCAACTGTCAAAAATATTAATAACAGCCTTTGGTACATTTCACATGTTTTATAAATAAGCAAAAAATGACGGTATTCCCTCAGGTATACAAAGATCGAGTTTTCCCTCGCACCTCAATATCGACCAGAAGATAAGAGGTGAAAATACCATAAATCACGAAGATGATCCCGGGCTCTTGACTCTTACGTCTGAGCTCAAGTCTATTCCCTTTCGCTTCTCCATAATACACTTTGCACATGGATTTCTTTCACTGATTTGACGCAAAATCACTGCTCATTCTATCAGCTCACTTTTCCTATTTTGACGGACATTTACACTTTAACTCTCTCTCTCTCTCTCTCTCTCTCTCTCTCTTCTGTTCATAAATCTATCTATTGGTCATCACTCTTTCTTTTTTTAACTTTTTAATTCTGTTTATTCTTACAGGGAATGGAAGAGGAAAGATGGTTGTTCATTAATTTTCCAGCTGCCCGAATTCAACCAATCATCGCTACCATTTAATTAATTCCCTCCTCTAGTTGAATTTAAGGAAATAAGGATGAAAGTAATCGATGTTTTTTACAAGCAAGTATTGAAAGAATTTTTATATCATTCAATTATTTTTAATGTAAAGAGAAAATTTCTTTTATTTGTTTCCAAAATTCTGTACTTATGATGCACAAGAAAGTACACTGTTTTTTACGAGGGTTAATGGTAAACATTTTTATGAAACAACGGACATTGAATTTATCTCAAAACAATATTAAAAAAAAAACTTTTTAACGTTAATATTAATTGAAATTATTCAATTGTCTTGTTCAGTCAAGTTATCTAAACTAATAGTACAAGTATAATCAAAGACATTTTTAAATAAAAAATTGAAATTGTTAATAAATAAAAACGAAGTTATAAAAGTAATCACGTAGAATATTCAGTCATTTTAGAATATCTTTATTTCGAGAACTTACAAATTTAGTTGACAAATATTTTTTGAATTTATAAAAGAAGATATTAAAAAGTCAACCAAAATGTTTCCTATAAAAGCGTACTTTCCATTATATAAATCAAATCCAAGTTCATTAGAATCGAAAAACAATATAAGAATAAAAAAAACAACTTTATTAATAACATATTACCGATGATAACGACAGAGCGACACTTGTAAAAGTGCATATTAGTTTATTATGTTTGTTACTCATGACGAATTTAATAAAATATTAAGGTAATTACGTAAAAAAAGTATTTTTATTATAAAAGCCTATATTTTAAACAAAATAACGTAGACGTACTCGATTTACACCATATCGTTTGAAAAATGTATATAAAAATCAGAAAACTAATAAGAACTTCGGGAACTTATTTGCACATGTGTGAAAATATGGAAGACATATGGCAAAAAATTCATAATAAAATGAAAGCAGAATGAAATATTCAGAAAAATATTATGTTATGAGCTTAAAATGATTCAGAAAACTTTCAAGTATAAGTGAATAGTTGACTAATACTTAACAGCTATAACAAGTATAAACCGATCGTCATTTTCTACATCAATGTTTAATGTGTAATTAAGGAAAAGTCTAACGATGCACGATCGTTTTATTAACTGTCATTCAAATTTCATGATGATATAACTATGAATCATACTAAAAAAAAATTCTATTATTTTCTTCTCAATTATATTTGTGGAATTGAATAAAATAACAAATATTTAAAAACTTTAAAAAATGAACTCTAGTTGTTAGAAACATAAGAAACGTCATACGAAAGTGCATGGTTAGTAAAATTTGAAATTATAGATAACGTACTAGATATTCTTCTCATTAATGCTGAAATCATTATTATAGATATTTTAAAAGGTTTTTAAGTTATATCTGGATATATTATAATATATTATAATAATCATAAAATACTGAAGCATTCAATGTATTGAAATTGCAGTAGATTTTCAACAACAAAAAATTGAATTTGCTGATTCAACATGTAAGGTACTTCAGAATATATATTTCTACGTGGACCGTTGATTCTGCAAATATTGCTAGCCACTTTGGAACTGAAATCAAGTGCAGACGCGACGAATGATTTTCAGCAAAAAAAAAAAAATCGTTGGAGATATTCAGCTTTGCATCGAGTTTGCAGACGATTGGCGGAAATTATATTAGTTCAATTCCTTACAGACTTATTTTTAATAATTTCTGCTGACTACTCATTATTATAATGTATAATTATTGTATATTTAGAATTTTTACAGAACTTCATAATTATAATTCCTACAATTATTTAATAAAAATATATGTAAAAATAAAATTAGTTTTTTCAATGGACATTATTACATAAACTTACGAAAGTTATAAATCTAATAACCATTCTGTATTTGTACGTTATAAAATTTGCGAATACAATACATTAAATGTATACATACTTGAAAAAAACAAAAGAACATTATTTAAAAATTAAACTATTCAATCTTTAATCTTATTAATGGCTTTGAAAGAAAGACTTCCATTTCAATATCTTTGCACAATAATAAACTGCATAATTGAGATAAACTTTAAAATTAGAGAAAGATATTTCTAATATTTTAAGAAATCGTATATTAGTATCTTAATTAGTCGTTTAGTTAATTCTAAAAATTACAATTATCATTTTTACATAATTTTAACTAAATATATTTAGAAGAAAAGTAGAATATGGAAAATAATTAAATTTTAAGGTAAAGCCAATTTACGTCTGATTTATAAGAATAATTGAATCAGATAAATGAAACAATTAGAAAACGTATTTAAAAAAATAAATAAAATTATATATTGCCGCGTTTTAGTCGAAAAACTATAAAGTAGTAGATGTGTCGATTATATAAAATAAAGAAAAGTAAATAATATTAATTTAAATTTAATAGAATCAGGTGATTGGAAAATATTATAGATAAAATTGTACAGTAAAAAAATCTCAGTATCATACCATTAAAGTGACAAATTGTGATAATGAAAATATAATGATGACAATAACAACATCAATACTATTATTGCTAATAAAAATGATAGCAAAAAAATAATAATTTAAATAAGTTTTTAATATAATTATTTCGTTTCTAAACATAGACATTGTATAAAATCAATCACTAATGAATTTGCTATTTTGAATCTTATCAATATTTTTAATTTTAAAATAATTATTATAAATAGAATTTTACAGAAATATATTATAATATTAACATTTTTTTTTAATTTATATAATTTTATTTATTTAAATTTATTAATACAGTTGTAAATGATGCGCTATAGGAAAGTTTTAATGTATTTTTATAATAAACTGATTAATAAATATATATTCTACCATGATAAAAATTAAATGACTCCGTATTAAATATTGGTTTTATTTATATAAAAAATGTAAATGTTATACTATTAGCTATATCAAATTTAATTTAATTTATAATTTTAATAAGAGTTAACGAATAGTCATAAAACTCATATGTAAATATTTATTTGTTTAATTTATTCACAGTTAAAGTAATATTTTTAAAAGAAATAAACGTGCAAAATATCATTCAATTTCAACATACACTTTTAGATTATAATCTAATGATTAATTGGTCCGAAATAATAGAATTTTAGAAACATAGAAATTATTTTTCAAAAAATTGAAATTAATTTCTAAAATTGGTAAATAGATGATTTAATCTTCTATACCTACACATATTTTAAACGCCGAATATTTAAACATATTTCTATATTGAAATGTAGTAGATTATTATTGTAACTCTAATTTTCAATTACTTATCTTTTTTACTATTTTTACTTTATAATTTGAGACGAAGGAAAGCAATTTAAACAAATTTAAAAATATATTATAAATATATAATAAATAGCTAAAAATATTAAGATATAAAATATAATTTATTATAATTTAGTTAAAATCATATAAAATTTTTTATAGAAATTTTATTTTCATATGATTTAAAAATGAAACCAATTCTAAATTTATTTATATATATATATATACATATAACATGATTATTAGTTTTCACGAAAAAACTTTATAATTTATCCATGAAACTAATTAAATTTTAATTTAGAAATAGCCTAAATATTAATGAAGAATTTTTTTATTTGTATTTATTGGTTAGATGCTATTCACTATCTCTGTGGAGAATACATTTTTTAATTATATATTTCTAACTATATATATAAAAGAAAAGATTCGAGTTTTTAAAATGTATTCTTTAAGTATTTTATTTTAAAAATATAGTAAGGTAAGAAAGAGGTCAGTTTATTAGAGATTTAATTGTTTTTTAAATATATTATTAGAGGGAATTTTTCTCAGCATTATTTAGTATTTCGTAAAAAGTTATCTAATAGCGTAGAGAAATAAATTTAAATATTGCTAGTACAGAATTAGTAAATACTCTTAACTAGTTGTCTTGGCAAACATCCAGACACGTCTAAACCAATTGTGCGAGCGTATCGTATGATAACTTCTACGATACTATAAATGAATGCCGGAGATAAAAAGGAAGGACTAGAAATTAGACGGAGACAAAGGGCAATTTAACCGAGTATGTACATCTTGAAATTGAAAACGATCTGATTTAACCTAACGCAGATCTAACCGTTACAGCTATTTCATTCTTATGTTTTAAGTTTCTTTTTTGCTTTATTCCTTTCCTTATACAAAAAATTACTTTTTAAAAATTATTTTGATTAATGAAATTGAAAGATAATAAAAAATAATGCTTAAAGATTAAGTAAACAGAAATAACATTTGAAAAAAATATATTTAGATCAAATTTATTTAAAATAAATATCTATAATTGAATGTTTATAATCGAAAAATCGCAAATAAAATAATTAGCAGATATAAAAGTATTTTTCTTTATTGTTTGTACAATACGAATTAAATAAGAAATATTTCGTAGTTTAAATACAAAAATAAGATAAATTTATACCTTTAGACGAGACGGCGTGAGGTGGTGCCAAGATCTTTTATAAATTTATTCCTTTGTTCAACTCAAAAACGCCAATTTTATTATTTAAATGTGGCATTTTTCTGGCATTGTATGCACAGAAGATTATGCGTATAACTGCACTACCGTCATAATATAAAATGTTTCTTCTACTTTCTCAACCATTTCTGTATTATTATTGTTATTATCTATTGCAAACTATGTTTCTTTCTTTTCCTCTGTTTTGCTCTCTTGTCGAGTTCATACACGGGTAAGCCAACACACGCAGAGAATATTTTTCAAATGGCAGTGCGTAACGCGCTCGATTTAATTATAATTGGATCTCGATTCACGACTGGTATATGCATACACTGCACGAGAGATATAGTGAAAATCGGGAGGGTGAAAGCTTGATAATGTTTGTATGGACATTTCGAGAGCGTAGACATTAGCTCAATTAATATACAATTCATTTCCGGTGATTGATGGATCTGTTGCGCGAGGAATGCCCTTATAATTCAATGAAATTACATCTCGCGTTGGTGATTGTGTGATAACCTGCTTGCGATAATTTGTCGTGTCTTTTGCTTTTCTCTCACAGGAAATCCTCGGGATAATCTCTCTCTAGCTTTTTTGTTCATTTTTATGCGTCGATCGTGCGGAAGAGAAACGAGGTTGAAGTGGAGAATGTTGGATCGTGTAATAGGGGGATGAGAGCGAGAGAAAAATAGCCATGTGCAGTGATCACGAAGCCAAAATGAGGACATTTCCAATTTTCAATCTGTATTTGCAGATGTGGTGCAATCAATACTTTAAATAATGAAATTTTTCTCATAGAAGCTCAACTCAATTATTTTATAATAAATGTATTATTAAAATTCAATATGAAGCACTAATTGAAACAAATAAGTTTAGCTTTAGTTTTCAGCAATTATCAAAATTAATATTAATATTAAATTTGTGAGAAAAAGCACGATGATTAATTTATAAATACAAGACCATGTGACTATTTTTGTGTCTGTAAACTTCATTTTACTAATTTAAGTTTATATAGTAAAGATATCTGAGACTTTATTTTTAATAAATGACATGATTTTATTCTTAGGAGTATGCGATGAGAAAATTAGCTCTTGAAATCAACTAGATTAATTTTGATTCAGACACATGCTTAAACAGATATTTAGATTAGATAATATGTCCTTGGCGTACATTATGTAATCATTTTAACAAAATATTTCATAATTATCTGTAATATTTTCATCAATTAATAATGAAAGATATATTTTAAAATGTAATAGACTTAATAAATTTAGCTAGAACAAGTCAATCCTTTCATGTATACGTACTAGAGTTAAAAATATTTATCGTATATAATTAAACATTGTCAAAAGCTTCTGTGATAAGTATCAACATTTAATCTTTCAATTATTCATTTAAGTTTTTATAATCTTTTATTTTAATCAATGTTTTATTTTGAGTGTGAAACAATTATACTTCTTCTTTTAATAATTAATTATAATTAAATCAATTCTCTTTAATGACATTCGTAAATGCAGGATTAGCACGCGAATATATAGGAGAGTCAAGTTAAAATTGGATTTAGAATAAAATACTCCCCCAAAAGTGAAACAGTAGATCCTGCACTCTTTTTCTTCTCTTTTTTAAATAATGAATCGAGAGTGTAGAATGAATATTTGTATTGTTAAGATGCGACGGCACGAAGCAGAAGCACGTGTAACCTTAGACTCAACAAAAGATGTGCTATATTATTAATGAAAAAATTGATTATTTTGTTTTCTTTGTTATCAGAAATTCTATATTATTACGCAAGTGCAAGAAATATAATTAAAAGATGAATTTTAATAAAATTATATATAGATATTGTTTTTTATTATTATTCAACATTATGCTAAAATTAAATTAAAAAATTTTCTCGAGACCTTTTAGAGTGTAGTAAAATATTAACCGTAAGATATTTCTTTACCTATTTAGATTTTTTATAATTCGATTTGAAAATAGTGTTCATAATTCATTTGCAAAATCATGTTTTTACATTTCAATCGATAAATAATTAAACTATTAAACGAGTTTCTACTTTTATGATCTTAAAAAGAAATACCTCTAAATTTTCTTATATTAACATCCAAAAATTATAAGAATATTTCATAAATGAATCAGAATTATTTTATTTATCACTAAAATAAATTATCAACATATTCTTTTATAGAAAAATAAAATAAAACGTTAAGTTTATTCAGTATATTTACTTTCTTTTTGCTGACAAATGTAATCAATGTATTGTTATTGATTGCTGAAATTTCAAACAGTCTTTAAATAGTGAAAATAAATATTAAGCTTCGGTTATCACAATTTAACTTCAATTAAATGGTTGTATAGATATAACTGCATAGTATGTAAGTAGAAAATTGATGATAATTTTTAGCAATTAAAAAGTTTGTTCTATCACTTTTAATCGATACACTTAAAAAAATTTATTTTGTTTTTCAATACATACTCTAGGTATTTTTTAAACAACCATAATTTATTTAATTAAACTGAATTGGTCGATAAATACAATAAGTTATTTTACTTAGCTTACAATGTTATTAATTGTTACTACGACAGTAGAACATTACCCTTCATTTAATGTACAATTAATTTTATTTGTTATTTTAATATGAATTTTAGTACTTTATTTTTACAAGTATATTATTTTTAGAGCCAATTAAATTTTGCTTTTCGTAAATCAGTATTTAAAGCTATTAATTTATAAACGGATGTAAATAAAATTATATAACAGGGTATTAATTTATTTTTGTCATTTAAGAGTTAAAAAAGTTTTTTAATTATGTAATAAAATGTCCTGTATAATTAAGGTTCACTTATAAAATTAATTGAAACTTGTAATTTTTGTGTTCTATCAATTGTATAAATATATAAAACATATTTCTGAATATAAAATTAAATTAATTAAATTAAAACTAGTTAATATTCTTTGTATTTTTCACAAATTTACCGATAGTATTCGATGTATGCTTTAAACTTCATAAATTTAAGTGGTTGAATTTTATATTATATGTATATATTTTGAAATATATTAAGATTATACAAATATTTTTGTTTGATGAGAAAAATATGGTTCACATTATGAGTAAGAAAAAACTACACGATATAATTTTGTTTATCAGACGTATTTTACACATCAATTTCTGTGATTAAGTAAAATGATTTTATTGCATGTACTATTACATGTAATTAATTTTAAACTGGTCATAACTTATATAAGAATTTATATAAGTATCGTGTATTGTATTTATGCTCAATTAAAACATAATATTACCGAAGAAAAAATACTTTCATATTTTGCACATTAGAGCAAGTTATATATTTTTTAATTAATAAAAATTCCATTTTTATATCAATAAAATATTCACTATTTACAAAATAAAATTTTCAACAGTTACGTAATTAAAAAAAAAAAAATAAAACTTTTATATAAATAAAAAATATTACAAATAAACGTACAGTGAATAAATACGAGAACTAATAAATACATGACAAATGATCATTTAATGTCATGTGTATACAGAAGAGCGGTCAAAATTAATTTGCACGTCGGTAATAACCGCATAACGTAAAACTTGTTTTGGCGTCGTAGTAGTCTGGTTTTCATTCTCGCATCGGCTTGAAACTTGTTGGTGGATTATCGGAAATTTGTCAGTTGAAATGAGAATTCCTCTGTGGCTTATGCTTGTATTCGTACAAAAAAATGTAAAAATGAATTTAACAAATGCAAAAATTTCACGCCAACTGTGCTTATCTATACTCGAATTTTTCGATTTCGCAATTTTATCTAAATTTGAATAAAATAAAAAATAAATTAGACCAAAAATAAATAAATATCAAACACATTAATTTCTTGGTAAATAAGAGATTAGAGATTTTTACTTTGAAAATTTCAGCTGCTATATTTTATTTACGTTTATTCTCAACAGAATTAGTTTTGATATTATAAGAAGAAGGAGCTATTTTAATTACGAGCATTTAAGAATTTAATTTTTGTAAAATTTTTGGTCAACTTATCAAATTATAAATACATATTTAAAATTAGCCTATTTATTTGAATTTGTTTACATATTCTTGACCCAACGATTAAAGTGAAAAATATGTAAAACATTGAAATATAACTTGTGTGTCGTATCTAAATTAAATTATGTCTATTGAATTTTTTTAAATTTTAAAAATTGGACGCTGAATTTTGATTGCTTTTATAACATTGGAATTCCACCTGAACTACTTATCACATTATTTCAGAGCAGCTTATTTTTATCCCGTGGGTATATTTATTTCATATTTATTTCTGTCCATCTCCTTCTCTATATTGTATTCTGTATATTGTTCAAGGCATTAAGAGTTCAGAACTTACTGTTGTTTATGATCTCTGTAAGTCTAGTTTTGTGGCAAGCGTTTAATGAGATCATATTCTCGGTATTTCTTTTCTTTGGTCTGAGGATTATTTTGATTAAAGCAGTTACTTTATCGTACTTTCGTTGCTTTTGAAACACAAGTAAAATGATATTTTATAGAGTAATTTCGCTAATGTTTCCCCTTTTTATTAAAAGTATCTCGCCCATTATAGGAAGTTACGAAGTATATTGGCTGAAGTTAGTTCCACATATTTGATCCCATTTGGTAATTTTTCTACTTTTTTCTAATAGGCTATTTCTTAATTTCTTGGTCTAAGAGCTCATCCCTTCTTTTTCGTCGTTTATCCAGATATTGAAGAAGTCAAGAATATGAATTAATTATCGCCTTCGAGATAATCTTTTTGTTCTTCTATAGATTCTAAAAAACCAAGATAATATTGGCGTTTAAAATCTTATGAGCTCTCATCTATATCTCAAAGATTTTTACTAATAGATGATACTTTCCCTTCATTTTCAAAGTAAGAATTATTTATTTAGCCTAATGATGTATATTAAATTTTACAACAGATTTAAATATATTTCTTTCAACTTTTTATATTTAATCTTGATTTCAGTACATGATCTTGTTTAGTAACTGTAAGATAGATAGTAGTAGCGTAGAATCAATCTATATGGACGGTAAGGGCAAGACTCCGATACACTCCTTAAGATTTACCGATCTTATTCGTGTGTCTGACACAGCATCCGAGAGTATTTTGTAAAAGTTTCATGTAAGAAAAGACGTCCAAATGATTAGAATCTTGACTTGTTTAGCATTGCGCACATGGGACTTGATGTAATCGTGATTAGTTCTGGTGTAGTCTTGATCATCTACCAACCCTCAGAGTATAGGACTGACTATTCATTTGCCAGGGAGAAAATCAATCACGCTTTCCCCATAGGAGCCCTTTTAGGCCTTTTAAAGTTAAGCATAAAGCCTGCGTTAAGTACTAAAAGCCATAATCTAGACACCATTTCTATAATCTATCTCCCTCCAGAGTCATCGAGTATGACTCCCCTATTCGAAAACTTTGTCGCTAAAGTCCTGACAACTATTATTTCATTCTATAGATCTCGAATAGTATTTTCTTAGCCCTCTAATTTTGCCTCAATGTTCTTTATTTGATTATTCGGGGTCATTATTCGCATAAAACCCGATGTACTCTACATTAAGCTTTTATTCGTGCGTGTGTGTTAGTGCAATCGTGAGTGTCACAAGCAGGGACATTGAATGACATATGACCGACGTATAAAAATTGTACATTTCGTATTTTTTTATTTTATGATTAATAGTTTAACATATTTTTTTTATTTAACGAATAGTATGTTTAAAATTTTTTTTATATTAAAAGAAGTAACTTAAATTTAATTTAATTATTAGTTCTATTAGAATACAATAAAAATAATTATAATTTAGAAATAAACTTTCATTATCATTTATATTTTAATTTGACTAAATTTCGAAGCCTCAAATATTTATTTTATTTTGATATATTATTATAAATATAATTTTTTTTCATTAAAAATTCAGTTTCTGAAAAGCTTAATGTTTAAAAATGTTAATTTATAAGTAAAAATAATGTATTCTAAATACATAAAAATTTTAAGAAATATTTATAATATTTATTATAAATATACACTTCCAACATTATATGAATTCTTAGTAAAAGTTGTAATTGAAATTAATATAACGTGCGATATACTTTTTTATATTAGAATCATGCTATTTTTAACTAATTATAACGCAGTTATACTTTGTTATACATTTTATTCATTTTAAATATATTAAAAATATTTTTCACGTTCACTTTATAATATATAATTATTGTATTTACATCTGTGCAAGTTCTGAAAAGTGAACTTTATTGGTTTGAAAATAGAAGGGAAAAAGAAACAGAGGAAGAAGATAAGGAAACAAATAGAAGGGATTGTCAATAATGTTACAGAAAAGGTGAACCAAAGATAATTTTCAAGTTTAGCTCTATATCCTATTTTGTTACTTATCACTTACATAAGTTTTTGTATTTGCAAGTGCATGATTAGCATTTATAGCGAGCAGAAGCAAGTTTAACTCAACAAGTAAGAAACAGGCGTGAGGTTCATTGGCGCGTGAAAGTCTTATAAGAACAAGGAAAAGGAAGAATGATAGGAAAGACGGTCTTGAAAATTGGAAATGAAGTGTGAAATTCAAGCAAAAGTATTTGTTGACTATGGTAGATCTTGCCTTGAGCAAGAAGTTGCTGAAATTAGATTAGCTTCCTTTTCTTAATATTGATTTTGTTAGGGTATTTTAAAATTATTTCAAGTATTTCGCATACTAGAACTTAAATTTTCAGTAGGATACTTTTAAATCAATAAAATTTAATTAAACAGAATTTTAATAATGATAAAAATTAGAGCATAAGGCATTGCTTAAAAATTAATTCTTAATATTTTAAATAAAGAATAATTATATGATCTCATAAATACTTAAATATGTATACTGTAAATTTGATTTAATTAGGCACCATCAACAATCAGTGATTTACATAAGATGCATTTTGGTTTTAATTACAATTTAAATATTGAAAATTAAAATGTTTTCTTGGTGATCTTATAAATATTATTAAGACGGATAACTTTTCAATAGACCATAGATTTAAAATTTTAATAATTTAAAAATGTATTTAAAAAAAAATTAAACTTTATATTGTTATTTACAAATAAATTAAAACGAATAAACTCGAATTTACTAGTATTTGCATAGTATATGTATTCACCGACTTTCTAATTAATAAAGTTTTCTGTAGATTATTGTTATCATCGTAAATAAGAAAGGCAAAATAATAGAAAATTTTTTAAATTATCTTTAGAAAATAATTATGGGAATTGTAATGGACTTATCATGCCGAAAATTATCCTGTTATTTTGGAATACTTCGGAAAATCAAAAATCATTTTAATTTATAAAAATATATACTAGGATAATCATAAATTAAATTAATATAAAGAGAAATAGCAAAAATTAATGCATAATAATAATAAACATTTTTGTTTTTGAAATTCTTTAATTTAAATTCTTGTATGTAAGTGCAATAAAATTATTGAAGAAATAATGAAGAAATTATAAGAATAATTCCAACAATAGTATTTTTATAATGATAAACACAGTTAAGCTATAAATGATCAATTTCAAAATTTATACACGAATTAAAAGTAAAATTAAAAAATTTATGTTTATAAAATACTATTTTGTTTAAAAAAACAATTTATATGCAATATACAGTAAATCGCTTTCAAAGAAATTTTTAATTATACCGAGAATTACTTTTTTATATATTTATCCTTTTTTACTTGATATATAGCCTATTTTATAATATTTTAACTTTTCCTTGATGTATTTTAATATCGTCAAAAATGATTGATCGAATGTCGTAAAAATTCAATTCATGCAAATTAAATTTTATAATTAAAATTTAAATTATTTAAGACATGTTAATCATAAAGCTAATTTGATACCACACTGGCTTTTTAATCGAATTCAATAATAAGAAACTATGAATAAAGTATTTACTGCTGTTAATTTATTCCGAAAATTTATTTGAACTTGGCATACCCGCCTTTAATTACTAATCGCTTGAGAAATGGAGATTTTTAAATTCAATCGAAACGAATGCAGGAATGAGTCAAATGAAATAAGCAACCGCACGTTAAAAAGAGATGTAAAACTATTGATAGAGAACGGTACTTCTTACTAAAGAATCAAATCGATCGGCAGTATAGCGAAAATTGAATAGGATGAGGTGCATAGACACGAACATCTCTTTTGAAATGTATTTTGCCTTGAAACTTGAAACTTCAGCTCTAACATGTTCATAGGTGTATATAGTATATACAGTCACACGACCGTATATCTGTCGCAAGACTTGACATGGAGTAGTTACACTCCACTTTGTGCTCGCTCGATTACTGTGGTCGATACCGAACTCGAAAATAGTTGTGACTAGGTCCGTTCTGTCAAAGTATCGTAGGAGTGACTTGAGAATTAACTTACCTCGCGCATACCCGTATAAATTTTCTACTAGTTTTAGATTTTCTCTTATTTTTATTTTCTTTTCCTTGTTCTTCTCTTCTTCTTGGTGAATCTTTCTTCAAGAGAATCTGAATATTCTAATTGTTGCATACTTAAGATTCATACTTTACTCTAAAGGAAAGCCAAATTTGTTTCAACATTCTTGTAGTGACTTTCCTTTCACACATATGGGTCTATCCAATAAATATATATGCTTCATAAAATCTTTTTTTCATTTCGTTAATTTCAAATACTTATAAGCGTTACTACTATAAGCGTTACTTTAAGAATTTTCAAACCCTTAAGTATATTCAAGTATAATCAAACATATTCAAATATATTCCAAGTTACCGAAATAAAAAGAACTGCAATAAATACATGTGCATATAATGTGTCTAAAATATTTGACAATAGTTGTATGTGTATTGACTAATAAAAGAATTTCCGTCTTTACTTGATTTTCACCCAATTAGTTTTACTATCGATATTTTAAGCTATCTTAAAAAATCTTTTCATTAATATATAAGTTTCAAAGTTAATAAAGCAAGATATGTAAGGAGATAATCCAATAGATCTTAAAAACGAAAGAATCAAGTTTGTAGCAATTTATCAATATGAATAAAGTGTTCTCAGACACGTAAGGATTTCACCTTCGTTTTTTCACGTTGTCTATTATTCCGTGCACGAAAGAAGTTCAATTTCAGAGATGCGTTTAACACATGCGCCACAATCTAACAAGGTTTGTCTCTTGAAAAGATACATATCTGTAATGAACTACGAGTATCTATGAAATAAAATCTCTTTCTAATCTGCATGAAAAATATAACAAAGGACTAAGAATAATTAAAATTTATTACCTATTCGGATTGTATAATTTTTAAGCGTTCCAATATTTCTAATATTACTACTGTACAATTTAACATAATTCTTCGAGTAACTCATGGAAACAGGGAAAAATCTTTTCTGCAAATACTTCGAATTACTTGATATAATAATGTGGAGGGATTATTACTTTTTTACTACAAGTCGAATTTTCGATTAAAAATTTATGCATTTAAAAATAAAATTTTTGCATAAAACTTCATTGCGAAATCGGTGAAGCCCATAAAGACAATTTTCACTGTGAGAGACCAAGTTCTGTTCTACTTTTACTTATACTTAATATTCTTCAACGAGCTGTAACAAAATGAACTTTATGAATAAAACTTTTGACGGGCTAATAATATTAAAAATTATAAGACAAAGTTGATGGTCACACAATCCATTTATTGTAAAAATTGTCAACGAGTTTTTGAAACAAAAACTATTTAAAATTTTTTGAATTTTATAATGGTTTTGTACTTAGAATTAAGAGTAAATAGATTATTAGAGAATAATGTGTAACAATGATTATAGAATTAGCTATTAACAGGGTAATTTGTTTTGTCTGAAACATAGGTAGACTTTATTGATTTCACATTGTAAAATCGTTATAATAATTCTAAGTACTTTTTAAATAGTCGTGTTTATTTATAATGTACACATTAATTTAAATAAAATAAACATTATTACCAATATATATTTAAAATAAAAATATAAATAACAAATAAAATTTATTTACCAGTCAAATTATCACGTTCAATAAATATTTATTTATACTATATGTAACAAAACTGCGTCATAAGTATAATTATAAATTCTGCGTATACATAGATCGATTTTAAAATTGTTAAAAGTTAACCTTTGAAAATTTATTCTCGATGTATCACTTTAATTATTAGATATACCCACATATTTATTTCTGATAGGATCGAATGTCCTTTATACCCACGGACATTTTGACTCACTGTCATTTAACCGTTTTCTTTTTATTACACAGCCTATTACTATAATTAAATATAAGAACATTTTTATAAATGAAATTTCAATAATAATGTAGTAAACGTATTTGAATATTTAACAAGTTAATTCTCGATAAATTATCCTCATGTTTTTTATTTTCATTCGACTTAAATATTAAGATTCTAAAGAATTGTATACAAATTTAATGAATAAAACATAAATAGATTATTTACTTTATTTAAAAATTATTTAAATTTTCATCATAATTAAATTTTCAGTTGTTTTCTATAAATTAGAAATATTTGAACGCTTAAAAATTATAAAATTCGAGTAGGAAAAAATATTTAATTATTCTTACAACTTTGTTAAATTTTTCATGCTGTCGAGAAAGACATTTTATTGCATATTATTTTTCAATAATAAGCAACAATTTAATTATTAAAAAATGTATAAGTTAAGACGAGAATTAATTTCAGAGAAATGAAATATTCAAGTAATTAATGCTCATAACCTGTCAGTCTATGCATTTCAATGGCCGACTAAAATTTGTACCTTCAGTTGACTGTTATTTGTAATCTTAAAAAAAACTTACGAAAGATATTTGAGTTGAATAATTATACGTATGGTCAAATATTAAAGAATTTACATAAATATGTTTTTTTAAAAGTTTAATAAGAAGTAATTCACCAGAAAAAATTGTACTAATTTATCAAACAGTTTTAAAAAAATTTTAAATTAAAAAAATCTATAATTTTTTGACAATTAAAATTTCAAATTTAATAGATTAAAAATAAAATCTGAAATTTATATAAATTTACACGAGTCAATTTCTAGTGTGTGTTTTAATTTAGAAATAATCGATCTTATTAAAAATAATAAGGCATATCTGGTAATATAAGTTATGGATTTTATTATTTAATACGGGTCAGTCAATATTATTAGCAAATAATGCAGTAACTTGAAAAATATAATAAAAATGAATTATAAAAATTGTGTACATTTAAATATTTTACCGACAAACAGCTAAATTTCATAGATAGCCTTAAATCTTATCCTTATTAATTAAATTGTTTTAAATAAGAAAATTTTGATTTACTTAGAAGTATATTATTCTACTCTGTCTAAATAATAATAATTTAAATGAATTGTTAAGAATTATAAATAGATTAAGTTTAATGATTAATTCTTTATTCTCGTGCGACAAGTATTTCTATATTTTAAGGTGTACGACTACTTAACGACGCGCCACCTGCGCGTGTTAGCGGTAGACGTGGGAAGGGTCGGAAAGTCGGAAACGCACGACAACTTCCAACAACACACATTAGAATATGCATAAACATCTATCCATCAACATACCCATTTTCCGTGACATACGCTCCAGTATACAATAAAATAAATAAATAAATAAATAATTATAATAATATATAATTAATAAACAATAATTTTTGAAAGGAAATAGATGATTTAATCTAGTACATCACATTTTGCAGTTTATCTAAACAAATTCATATACGAATGGTTTATATATTTTGCTTAAAAGAAATAAAGTTTGTAAAAATTTCAAGTAAAATTGAATTAATTTTTGAAATAGAAATTTAGAAAAAATCAAATTTAAAAACAAACACTGAATAAATGACTGAATGAATACTACGATATAAAATAGAAGTATTTATTTTTTAATGGACCTTTAAGTGTTTTAAAAATTGAGATTTTTTAGTTCAAACCAATTTAAAATTTTGTCTTTGACGTTCAAAAAATTCATAGATTATTTTGTAAATTATAAAAAAAAGAAAAAATAAGAGTAAGAATAAAAATTTAATTTTTATTGACTTGTTTCTTAAAAAATTTTTTTATAATATTTAATATAATGTATTATTTGTATTGCATACTTTTCTTTAGTACTATTTATTTATAATAATAAATAAAAGAAGAAATAATGCATTAAAATGAAAAAAAAAAATTATATCAATGATTAAGATATTAAAAGAATTGATTATTTCGTTAAATTATTAGATAATATATAAATGTATATGTGTATGAATATTTATTAAACAATCTATCTTTTCAAAATTTTTAGAGTAATTTTTATACGGGGTCAAAAAATAGTTCTATAATATATAATAATGATAATTTTTAAAAGTTTTTGTTAATTTTGATTAAAAATTATTATCTTAAAACTTATTTGAATAGTGCAATATCTCTTTCTTAAAAAAATTTTTTTATAAAATACAAATGTCTTCAACATATTATAAAAGTGAAAATAAAAATATATGCACTCGTCAATTACGTCTTTTTAATAATAAAGAATCACAATATATATTTTTTGTATAAATTATCCAGTGGTTTTGAAAAATTTTTACATAACGTTGATTATTCGAAAAGTTTTAAAAGTTTCAAATCTACATTTATATGCATTAAGTACCCAGTGTTACTAATAACACTACTTTTCATAGATTAGAGATATATCTAAACAGATTTATACAGAAATCTAAATTATATTCCCGCACTTAGAAAATATTGTGTTATGCTTATTAATTGACAAAAAATAACTGCAAAATTTAATTTTCAATTATAACGTAAACTTTAAAACACATGAAAACATTTAATTTTTTTAAGAATTTTTGTTAAAATAATTGTAAAAATAATATTAAATATTTAAATATTTACTCATATTTATTAAATGAAGAATTTTATAAGAAATTATTAGTCAATTGTAATTTTTTATTTAAAAATTCAACATGCAATTAAGAATTATATTTTATAAAAAAATATGTTTCCTTCATAATATTTTTATTCTGTTAACTTAGAAGAATCTTAAGGTGTAGTACAGACCAATGAATTAGAATTAAATTTGATATTTCTCAAAAATTTATTGTGTATTATTATTCAGATGTATTCGAATAGATAAATAAATGAATAAAAAAACATTGTGTTACCTTTCATGAATATATTTATTTTTCCCTTTTGTTTAATAAATGATTGAAATTTTTGAAAATTCATGGAATTTTTTTTAGCGAATATTTGGAAGAAAAACAATGCATTTATAGAAATCGAAATTTGATCACTTTCAAGCAGTCATAAGTTACTGTTAAAAAAGTATTCGCATACATTACTGCATATATCTATTTTATTCTGTTTTTCTTGTTCTTTTAAAAGTAATTTAATATTTTTATATTATAAAAACATAAGTGATAATTGCGGCTATGTCTGTATTTGATATTTAATGGAAAACTTACTTATTTTATTTAAAAACAAAAACAATAAATATATTTTATGAGAGTTACTTTCTCTAATAAACAAACCTAATAAGTTAAAATCGATAAAATTTCTTTTATTTATTGTTTTAAATTAAATTTAGATGTATTGAATTAAGAACAACATTCTTTAAATGGTTGAATGTTGATATTTTAAAAATTATTAGTTATATAAAATAAAAAAAAAGTTAATTTTTAAATTTAATATTATTTAAAAATTGTATTTTGTACATAAATAGATATGTATTTGTATGATTCAATTTTGTTTATAAAAATATGCATAAAAAAACGTCAATTAATAATATGTTATATCTGTAATGCAAAATTAGCTATTTATTATTCTGTATAAACATATTTAATATTGTATTATTTTTAATAAACCTGAGCTTATAAACATTCAAAGTAACGAAGAAACACGATTATTAGTACTTATAAAAAATAGTAATATTAATGCTTTAGAATAAAAATTTCTGTTTTAAACGAATAAGAAACTGCAACGGACAATAATTGATTTTATGACTTAAAATGTCAATCTTAATATAAAAACAATTAGTTCGTTTTCATTGTATACATCAACATCTTTTTTGTTCCTTTATTATGCATAAGAAATCACAATAAACTTGTCTTGAAGTAAGAGTTGCAATTTCGCGTTTGTAAAAGTTACTTATTGAAAATCTAACAAAGGCTTAGACTTTGATAATAATTCACGTCTTCAAAATTTTATTTTCCGCGTATAATATAATTTCGATTCAAAAGTTATCGGAGTGCATTACAGCAATAGCCATCACCTTAGGAACGTCGCGTGGTATATTCTGCAAATTGTTGGATGTACTTACTATGTTCAAAACTTTCTGCTTTCAGTATCAAATTTAGAATGAAATACTCTTCTTTATAGAACACATTTCCCCTATCTAATACAATCACCATGCCAAGAATCTTTATAAATGGTCATGTAAACTGTATTACCGGGCTTTTCACTATAGCATTTATAGATCTGGTTCTAAGAAAGTCAGTTTTAATTCATTTAAAAATAAATATACATATATATTTGTATATTTACGAATGAAGTTACAGATTATAGAACATGAAATGAAATATGTCAGGAAGAGCGATAAAATGACAGAGAACGAGAGAAAATTAAAAAAATTTTAATGTTTTTATTGAAAGTTATATATTAAAATTTTATTTACAGAATTATATAATTTAATAATACAATTTAAAGAATGTTTAATTTTAATTATATCTTAAATAGCCTATAATAACTGAATGAATTACTAATTAAATTATACAATGTTAGTATAAAATCTTATTTCATAGAACTAGAATCTGAAATATAACAGTAATCTTTATGTTGGTTTTAATACAACATTTGCATAGACATTTTCTATGTTATAGCTTCGTTATAATATACATTGAACAGATATACACAGAAGCGAAGGAGGGAAAAAGTTCAAATGCTATGACTTGTTTAGTATTCCGCATGATAATAAAGTGTTGAAGAGGCAGAAAAAGTAAAAGGTACGTAAGTAAGAAAGTGGGGGAGAGGTATAGAAAGAGAGAGAGAGAGAGGGGAAGAGAGAGAGATATATATAATACCATGGAACAAAAAATTATTATACAGTAGGGTATCGTAATGATCATAGTCCGATTTTGACGATATGACTGTTCGACCTCCTCACAAGACAACGTCGTCAGAGAAAAAGAGCTGTCGTTATACGCGAGGTCAAGAAGGCTGGTGAGAAGAGAAGACCAATCAATAGGACGAGCGAGACTAATCAGATACCGTAGAGATAGATTTTTCGCTACCCGAGTCATATATCCTATTATGCGATTTAAAGTTATGTAGTTTTTTAAAGTGCTGAATCAGTACTAAGATAACTTGTTAAATATAATACTCAATGTAGTTTAGTAAATTTTAAATTAACCATTGTTACGAATTTTATAGTACATCATTCCATGTAAAACAAGATATAAATTCGTACAATTAAAATATTTATTGTAATTTTCTTAATTAAAAATCAAACTAATTACTGATGCCCGCATACTTGATGCATTTGGTAAACTAAAACTTGCGTATTAAAAAAATAATTACATTTAATTTTCAAGAAAAAATATTATATAGTATTTAATTGATTAAAAGAACTGTAATTAAGAAAGAGATTGAAAACATCGGTAAAATATATTTCAATACGAGCGTCTTCTCCAACTCAATCCATAGTAAGTTCTATACATTTGAGAACTATAAACTTTTATGCGGTCATTCATTAATTTTGTCATTTATTAAAGATCAAATTTCTTTTAAAGAATATTTCGCTTTGAGACGATGACATAGATTTTTAAACCTTTTAATAAAGTATGAATTTAAGTAATTCACATTGTTAGACTTAGAGGTTTTTTGCTTTTATTATGATTAAAATGAATATCAGTGTACGTTATTTATACTTCTATAAAAAGTAACATTTTATAATTTCAAATTTTATAGCATACCATTTCAATATTCAGTTGAAGATTTTAATGTTGAAAATATGGTTTGGTGTACACATACTAGTAATGTCCTCGAATGGTTAAGAGCAGAAGATTGAACTTAAAGTGGAAAACGATACTAGCACTTTTATCTTAAGAAAAATGTTATAAACACATTATTATACTCCTCATTATTTAAATAATTACTAAAATTATATATATATATATATATACAGAAATGAATGATACATGTAGATGTGTATAAAATTTAGAATCAAAATCTTATAGTAATATAAAAATATGGAAAATATCTAAATCAATTAATATAATTCGAATTAATATTAATTTTAATATCGTAAATACTTATAAGTATAATTTTTTTTTTAATTAAATGCTTGAAATAATAATTTTACGTAATAATTATAAATATACAAACTACACGTCCGTAGTTTTAAGGAGAAGCATAGTTTAGCGTTAAATTTATGAATTATATAAAATTTACGTGAAATTGAGGTTATTAAAAATAGAAATTTTCAAATAGAGTGTTATTATTCTTAAAATATTATTTGAACGAAATTTTATGAATAATTTTGGCATGTACATAATATATAAATATTCATTATCGTACAGACAGTAGAAAATATTCAACTTTCTGCAAAAGGACGGTTCACGGTTTATAAAGTTATATCCTTGGAAGATAAATCTACAAATGATAAAATCTGGTGAGATGAAAGAGAAACCTGAATTAAAAAAGTATTTTATCTGTGTACTATTAAAAAAAACTAAAGTTATTTATATCAAATGTTAGAAATCAACATAAAATAGGATAAGTTATAGGTAACGTCTGAAAGCGTCTGACGTAACTTAAGACATTACTACTTAATGCATATGCACCTACATATTAATCTACTTTAACGCACAATTTTTATTTTTAAATATGACTAATATGACTAGAATTTTATTGTGAAGTTGATAGTTTGTAAAATTTTTTATTTACAAATAGTCATAAATAATATTTTAGTTTTGAGTAGTTTTTAATATTTATTAAAATAAAAATTATTTAATATTATTTTTAGATTATAACATGATTTCATTTTTTATACATAACTGACTTAAAAGAAAATAATCTAAATAAAAATTTTTTTTTAAATTTACCGACTTTTCATTATCAAAATTTAATTTTCTTATAGTTTCAAAAACGACGTAATATTAAAATTATACAATAAAGTTTAAATACAAATATTTTTTACAATATCATCCTGTTTTGAAAAGTAGATAAGCATATTATTTATATTGTAAATATATATACAACACATAAAATGTTTACTATGACTATTCTACTATTAAAATTATTATAATTTCTTATTATAATAATTAAATTATAAATTTCTATAATTATTTATCTTAATATTTTTCTACTTTTAAAGAATTTATAATAAAAATTGTTGTAATTTAAAATTTAAATTAGTTATTCTAAGAAATAAGGATGGTCTTTTCAAACAGTATTTTTGAGAAAAATATACAATTGCAATTATTATTGTATAATTTATTTGAGCAAGAATTTAATTTATCTTTAAATAATTTATTATATCTTAATTTTTTATGAATAATTAAAAATTTTCTCGATTTCTTATATTGTTTACAGAATATTTTTTCATTAAATTTTAATATTCTTTTGTGTCTTAATAGAAAGCAAAATCTTTACTCAATTCAAAGGACGTTAATACATATTTTTATGTATAGAAACATAGTTTACCTAATTGGTTTTTTTACTGCATACTCTAAAGCAAAATAATTTACATAGGAAAAAATTTTAAATTCTTAAATTAGTAGAAAATTATGTTTAAATACTATTTTTAAATATAAGAAACATTGAAAAAAGATGTTATCACTTTAATAAATATACGATTACCAGAAATATAAGGGGATAACAATGTATACATTATCAATTGACAATGTATATACTTTAAAGACTATAAAATAATAATTTTATATTTAAATTAATAAATGGTTGATAAATGAAGGATTTTAGTACTGTAATTGTGAATTATATTATTATTCTTTGATTTATTTAAAGTAAACTCATAGAATACGTAACACATTTTCTTTTAATAGAAACAATATGAATTTTATACTTTTACAGTATAAAGTTATTGGAAAAGGAAATAGCCGATAGATGTGTTATAGTCACATTAATGGGTGATAATTTTCCATTTTTCACTCGTTATCTGAATGGCATTCTCAGTTTATCACCGACAATGTTTATTATACTTTTATATTTTACCGTGTCACTAGGTTAATTCTTTTCAAAATAATATGGATATTAAAAATTTTAGTATATAAAAAATATTTTTCGCTTAATAAAATGACAATGATTTTCAGTATCTCAAATATTAGCATTATAATCTGTATTATACTAATAGAATAGTTTGATTTTACAAAACTAATAACGACTTATATTAATATAGGTTTGATAGTAAAACCTAGTTTCTTTCTACTGAATTATTCAAGAAGGTTGAATTATTAATCACTTTATTGTGCAATACATTTACTATAACTATATAAGTCGATTTAAAATCATTATTTTATTAGATAGTTCACTGTACTTCAATATTTCAAATTCGGTTTAAAAAAAATTTATTAATTTAAACTTGTAATTGGAAATTTTCAAAATATTTTATAGTACTTTCATTCTATATTAATATTTGTAATTTCATAAATCCCGAGAGAGATGTTAGTAATTAAAAATCAGTCCTTTTATTTCAATAGTTAGAAAATATAAGGAAATAATTAAGTCTTGTTTATATACAAAACGGATTTAAATATGAAAATTAATTTAATAAGTAAGAACTATTTTTATTTACGATATTTACATTTTAATGATTTCGTAATTATTTTGAATCAAGGATATTTTTTTATAAAATTTCTAAATGCTATTAATGGATTATTTATGTTTAAATACAGTATTATACGTTAATATATAACGTATATACATTTTTATTCTAAGTGAATGATTTATATTTCATTAACTGTAATTATATAGATATCTGAGCTTAATATCATTCTAAAAATTATTAAAAATAAAATTCATTAATTTAATGAAATTACAAAAAATCTTAATCCTTCTAATCTAACAAATTTTTCTGATTGAGAAATAAATTAAGTACAAAGCTATCTTCTTTAATTTTCTATCATTGTTTTTTGACTTTAGAAAAAAATCTTTTTAAAGTAATGTAAAATTATTTTTTCTTATATAATAAAATATCAATCTCTTAAAATATTGGAAATATATTAAATAGTTAAATTTAATATAATAATACATATTATAATATTTAAATACTATTAGTGTTTATTGTAATCACATGAAAATTTATGGTTAAATTGCAAAACTTTAAATTAAAAAACACTATTTTTAATTTATAATATTATTTTTTAAGTTATAAAAAAACTATATTATAATAAAAATAAAGTATTTTTTATGAAAAAAATAATAGATATGATAATAAATCGCGCAAACTAAAAGTTTCTGAGATTTAGTTCCAATCGATATGAATTTTATGAAGTTTTTCATCTGCTCTTCTATTATGAATAAATCATTAAGGATAAAAGAATCTGTGATACTTTTATACATGATTAAATAAGTATCAATACTATTATAGATATTTATATTAGTAAGTAATTTAATTAGGGAAACTAATAATACATATGTAAATATTTATTTATAAAATATGACGACTTTTTATAAAACACACATTATATCATACTGAAATAATTCCTATACTCTTTAAAACCCATAAAGATTGGTTTAAAATTTTAACATACATTTTAATTCGATTTAGCTAACAATTATTAAAAAAGGGATTGTTAATAATCGAAAAGGTATGTTTTGAATATCTCATACATGTATGAATCCAGTAAAAACTTATTAAGTTTCGGTTGACGTAATACTGACGTATCTTTAGCCATTACATTTACTGAATTCATCATTGAATATCAGACAGAAATTGTTTATCTTGATATAGCACTATATAATTCAAAACATTAATATTAATTAAAGGAAAAGTCAAAATTCTTCATAGTAGTTAGTGTTCGTGATATAATAAAAGATAAAGCCGAATAGATTGTTTAATTGTCATTAGAAAAATTGATGAATAGATTTTTAAAGACTCTTTTAATAAAGATTTTTAAAATAAAAGTGAATATTTAACAGTTAACGAAATTTTTTTTTTAAATAAGCCAATAAATCTTTCTATAGCAAGATGGAAGTAGTTCTATGAATTAGATTTGAAGTACTACAATGAAAATTTAAACAAATGTATCCTCTAACTTTTAAGGAGATATTCTAAAAAATAAGTGTAAATTTTTATGAAGGTTTATACTGAATAAGATTTATAACGAACATTTTGCTATTAGAACTACAGAGAATTTTATGCTTAAAATGGACTTTGTACTCTTACGAATGTAAATAATTTGAAGCTATCATGGATGTAATGAAATACAAAAAAGATAATACTTTTTATTAAATTAAAATGAAAAAGTTTTTTAATTAAATAAATGTTACATAATAATGGATAGTTAATTAATTCTGATTAAATTAGTTAAATTCTTTGTAAAAGCTCATACTCACATGTATATTTGCACATTCGTTATTAGAATAATTTTATTAATATTGTTTACAATTTATTAACTACATTTTAAAAATACGATATAATAATATTTAAAAATACTTAAGTTGCTATTTTATTAAAAAAAATTGTATGTAGAGATTTTAAGAAAATGTCGAAATATTAAAATCTATCTCAGAATAGAAATATTTTTACAATCATTCGTAGGATTTAGATTTCTTCAACTTTTATATTTTAATTTATTTATAAATATATCGATTTTATAGAAAAATATTAGATTATGTTTATTAGTTAAATAAATCAATAATTAAAGCGAATGTATGATATAAAGTAATAAAAAAAAGTTTACGTATGATGAATTTTCTAATCACATAATTGATTATTTTAAAATTAAATAAAATATTATCAAAAGATTTATAATATTTTTACGACATATAAATAAATTTTTTTTGTTTAATATTGAATATCCTATAAGATTAAAAAATGTTTAATTATATTATTTTAATTTATATTTGTATTTTTTATATAATATAGATTAACAAATGAACTCATAGTGTTACTATACTTATAACAGAAATATTATTATTATGTTTTACTTTAATTTTATGAATTTAATTCAAATTCTTATGTAATTTTCTTTATCATGGATATTTTATTATAAATACAATTCAAATTTATATTTCCTCTGTAATTATCTATTTTTTCACAAAAATATAATTATACATGTAATTCAACTATAATATAAATTTCTTTTAAAAGTAGTAATAATAAATTAAATAAGAACAGAAATGTTACCTATCAATGAAGAGCTTTTTTTAAAATCTAAGGATTTAAAAACAGTTAAATCATAAATTAAGATTTAAAGACGACTAAAAATTATCTGCAATTGGCTAATACTGAAAAGATGAATTACGTTATAGGATAAAAAACTTTCTTGTTCCTCAGTTTCTATTAAAAAAGTCTACAAAAATATTGTTCTTATACCTCAAACTTTAAAATAGTAAAATGCAGCGAAATTTACTATTGAAATATATATGTGTATATAAAAGGCTATTTAAGAATATTTCATTATAAAAAATCTTTAATCTTAATACAAATAGAAGGATTTAAAATTGATTAAAAGTATCATTATAAAAACAATAATTTTTTATTAGAAATAAAAATGTACTCGAATCATTTATTTTTCATTTTTTAATTAGATTTTTCATTAAAACGAAGAATTTTTTAAAAATTTAGAAACTGTATGGAAGTTATTTATTTATTAAACTTTTAAACACAAACATTTTTAGTTAATTATAATGTTTTTCAAAAAATTGTTTTTTTAAATTTAAAAATAAAACAAATAAGTAATAATTGAAAATTTATAATGTTTTTTTCTTTTTTATTTTCATAGAAATTTTTAAATTAAGTTTTATATCATCTAGTTGTTTACTTTTCTTTGTCAAAACATTATAATTCATTTAGAAATTTAATTATACATCATATTCATTAAAAATTCAAATCATTAATAAAATATATTTAAGGAACTATGCAACCTCATGTGTTATATCAGCATCTATAATCAAACATTATTTTAGAATTTTAATTAGAAAGTTGCTTTATCTTATGCATAATGTAAGTTAATAATAACCAAAATAAATTAATCTACAAATTGACAAAGTTTGTAAAGACGAATAAATAATTTTTAAGTTTTAATTTATTAATAATAACATTTGAAGATGAAAATTACAATCATAGATAACTTTAATTTTTAAAGAAACACATTAATATTCTACTCAGTTCTGATGAATTATTTCCAAAATGTAATATCATTTTGTTGAAATATTACCTACACTAAAAATTATAATAAACTAATACTAATCAAAACAAATATTTTTTAAATAAAGTTAATATTGCATATGAATATGTTCTAAATTTACATATATTAGAAAACATTTGTATATTTTATAATTGTAATATAAAGTGCACTAAAACAATATAAAATCGCGTATAAACATAACGATCATTCAAAATTTTTCATTATATTTTATCAAAATTATATGAAATATAAATACAATATAAATCAAATATAAACCAATATAAATATATCTTATTTTTATAGTTTTGATTATATTTTATATTTTTAATTCCAATATTGAAATGATTATTTTAATTTCATAAGTAAATACAGTGTTTCAAAATCTAGTAGACTTTAATAGCTTGTTTATACGGAGGAGGCTCTATTTTTATTTCAAAGCAATAATGTAAAATTGAACGTTTAGTTCTAAATTCACAGTTTATTTTATAAGCATTTAATGTTTTGGATAATACAGTCAATTTTACCATCTTTTTATGAGTTTTCACAGTAGGATCTAA
This sequence comes from Platyscapa corneri, assembly GCA_018907185.1. Classification (NCBI taxonomy): domain Eukaryota; kingdom Metazoa; phylum Arthropoda; class Insecta; order Hymenoptera; family Agaonidae; genus Platyscapa; species Platyscapa corneri. Next base: position 2,043,112 of record JACCHW010000023.1, on the reverse strand, counting down.
AGACTGAGAAGTCGATATAATATATCATGTTTTGATTTTTAATAGGGTGATGACACTAATTTCCATTATTTCGAATTAATGCGTGATAAACAGAAACATTTTTTATATAATATAATTATTTATATTATATTAAAGTAATTTTTTATAGATGAAAAAATATTTTATTTAAATACTATTAGTAAACAAAAAGCTTTGAATTTTTTTTTATGTCTAATAATATCAAAATATAATAATTAATGATTTATAAAATCATCTTAAATTATACAGTTTTTTCTTCTTCTTTATATTTTAAATTTTTTACTTTTGATTTAATAATTTTCTTATAAATAATTTAAAACAGACTTATTTATAATGTCTTTGATTTTTTCTTAAACACAACGCATTAAAATAACTTTGGAATTAGTTCTACATTCTCTTTTTTCTGTGAAGAATAAATTTAATATTAACTAAATCGTTATTATAAGCATTCGTTAAAGTATATAAATTGTATCTTAAATTATACGATGTACAGTGGGATTTTTTAAATAGTTTTAGTAGTTTTCAATATTTTGTATTAGAAACAATTATTATAATTACAGAAGTTTACGGTAATATTAAATGTACAGTTGAGAATTTAGGAAAGCAATGATTTTTAAGGCTACAGTTTTATTTTCATAAAATTTCTTTAGATAAAATTTATATGATATTTGAATGATGGTCTTGAAAATAGTATATGCTTAAAATAGCTACGCTTTTGTTGGGGTGCCCCAATACAACCAAATACAACGTAAAAATAAAAATATAATATAATAGTGGTAACTATGTAAAAATATTTTATTACGTGCTCGTATGTTTTTATAATTTATTTTTTTTATTAATAACTTTAAAAACTTCAATGAAAATTCTTTTACCATTGGTTTGAGAAAATCTAAAGGAACACTTTAATTTTTAAATAAAATAAATAAAAAAAATAAATATGCATTTAAAAATTCTTATTAAATTTGCGCAATTAATAAAAGTTTTAATAATTCTTTTGTTCTCACCTGTCGATGGATATAGCCATGAGCGTGAAGACACTGGCGCATATGGTAATAACGGATATGAACTGGCTGACTTTGCAGTACAGATTACCAAAAGGCCAATGATTATTGAGCATGTAAGTGTAACTGAAAATGACATTGAGCGTCGATACCATAGCGTCAGCGATGCTTAGGTTGACAAGGAAGTAGTTGGTCACGGTGCGCATACGTTTATGTGCGAGGACGATCCAAATGACGATGAGGTTACCTCCAGTGGCCACGGCAATCATACCCGCGAACAGAACCGTCCAGATGATCTGCCGCCACCAGGGTAGGATATATATGTTGAAATTCAGTTCGTCGGGTTCAAAAATGCTCGCATTATAAGATACGTTATTCGACAACTCGACCAGTTGGTCGTAGTGCATCGGCCAGGTAGTTGTGATAGACATTGTAAGCTGGTCCAATGGCACATTTGCGCTGGCGTTGAGAAATTTGTTGTCCGGGACATCAGCGGGCGACAGCACCATTACCGACTTGAGCAGTGATTCATCGAACGGTTCTTGCATCTTGAGATCGAACTTTGGACTTTCTTCGCAGAGTTTTATTGCAACTCTGCTTTTTTTAAACTAAAATATTGAAACAAAATAAGATCTGCAATCGCAGAATTTTAAACAGAAGGAGAGTTTTATACTTTAACTTTATTGCTTGTGAAATAAAATCACTACAGATATTATAAAAGATAGCACTATATATTAATACATCTTATACTTAATAATATATTTTACTGAATAAATAATTTATCTTTGCATAATTTATATTTTATATTTAAATTGTAAAATCACTGATTTTTGAATAAATGTAAGCAATATGAAAGATAAAATTCCAAAAACTCAAATTTTTAATAATATTTAAAATCATATGCGTTGTATTAGATTTTCTTCAAACAATTTTTTAAAATCTCGTAAATATGCAGTTCTAATATTCAAAAGTTTATATATACGCCAATGTAAAAACAACGGATAAAACAACATTTTAATTAGTATCCAATACAAAAATAGAAAACTATTTTTTAATTATAATTTTAAGATATATAAAATCCAAGTTGAATAATATTCATTAGAATTGCTTATTATTACTAAATTTATATACAAATTACAAAGTTAAAGAAAACGTTTGAGAAAAAATATATAAAATAAAAAAAAATAAATTTTGTATGAAGAAAAAATAAAAGACCATAGTTTTAAAAATATTATCAATAAGTTACACAAAATTTAACATATACACCTTTTAAATTTCTTATTTTTCTTTTATTCAGAGCAATTCTATAAAATAATCGAAATATTAATAGTTATCAGCTTTTTATTGTTGAGTAAACACAATACATTCATGTATTAGAAAAGTTAAAAAAGTATTTCAAAATTTAGATAGACTATTTTAATATAATCTTAATTTATTACATGGTTATAAGTATCCACATAGATTTTTATTACTACTTTTGTATATGTAGCAAATAACTAGAAGATTTCAATATTATTATGATCCATTTACTAATTCCAAATTTTAATATTTGTATTATAGAAAAATCGGAAAAATAAGATAACAAATATATTAGCTTTTGAAAATTTTAATTGCATTAGTCACACAAAATAAAAAGCAACGTAAATTTTATATCCTTAAAGATACTTTTACGATACTTTTATTTACTAAAAAATTTACTAACGATTTTTAAAAATTACGTTGTTAAGAGTAATAAATTAATAGTAATAAGAATCTTTGAATAATTATAAACTTAAGTATATTAATTACATAAGGCTATGAAAGTTTTTTAATATGAATAAATCGTTTACGTATTAAATTTTCGAAAGGATATTTGTTTCAAAAGATATTTTTTGTATTTCACAGATATGTCTTTCAAAGATAGTCACAATTATGTATATGAGTACTTTATAAAATCAGTATATACTATCCTATGTAATAATATTTAAATCACTTGTTCTTTTAGTTAAATTCTCAGATAGAATTACAATTTATTTGCTAGCTTTTGTAACGGGAGAGTATAATTTTCAAAATGACTAAAGTTGAATCTCAGTTAAAAGCGATCTGCTATTTACATTGAAAATACTTTTAGTAAGTACTTTACTGTGCACATATAATGGAAAAAACGAGTTTCATGCAATGATAAAACATTTTTATTTAAAGAAGTGATGGCTCCTGTTGAATGAAGTTCATGAGAAATTTGCATTATTACTAAAGACTGTTAGCTTTTGCATAAGCGAGTTTAAATATGGCTATATTTTTCTTAAAGATAAAGAATGTTTAAAACATTTTTTTCGATAAATCATGAAGATAAATGAGGTTTAAAAAATCTGTATTATCATTTTACAGCACTGTATAATAACAAATGTGAAATTCAAAAAATGTATTCAACCAACAATGTAGAAAATATTTTATATATAATTCTACTCAAGATAATTATGATAATAATGGGTACATTATTAATTATTAATTAAAAAATAAATAAAAAATATTCTAACATTGTATTTTATTATATAAATAGTCATGGTCTTCGTTTTGATCTAGTAAATGAAATTTAAATTAATTATTATACTTGAAAGTAAAAGCAGTTGACGACAATTGTGTAATATAATTACAATTATGTAATTCATTATTAAAAAATTTATGCTTTTGTTGCTTCGTTACTTTTGTACTAAATTTATATTTTAAAGAATTTAATATAATACATATTATACCTTATATATCTTAAACAATTATATTCCAGTAAAAAAATTTATTTGAAGATGTATGAAATCATAAACCATGAAATATTTTATATTATATTAAAACTATCTTTTTTAAAAAATATTGAAAAATATAATTTTACAAACTATATTTAATTTTTTGTATTAAAATCTTTTATTTTTAAACAAATTGTATTTATTTTCAATTGTATTTCTTGATTTAAGTTATAATATTTTTATTAATAGTTTTTGAAAAGGTAAATTGTAATTTTTAAAATTTTATATTTTTAATTTTCCAATGATACAAATGAAAGATAAATACTTGCATTTAGATTTGTTTAAGATTCAAATATAGTACGGAATTATTACTGTAACTATATATTTACTTACTTGTAAATAAAAATAATATTCAATTACAATAATTGCTAAAGAAAAAAATCAAAACTAAGCATGTAAAGCAGCTATGAGTTTGGAACTTTATAAACTAAATCTTTAATATTAAGTATATTTAATAAAGAGTAGAAAAAGATAATTAAGTTAAGATAAGTGTTAAGATTATTTATTAAAATTTTGAAAATGAGTCGACAAATTTTTCCACTAAAGCAAGGGTTAGAAAATTATTAAGAAATTTTTTTCGAATATGTTCTGACTAAACATAATAAATATTCCGAATAAATAGGAGAGAATTAGAAAAAAGAGTCTTTTGTACAATAAAGTTTGTGAATCAATAAATATAATTAGCGGATGTTGAATGTACGATATGCATATTAATGTATCATACCAACAAAAAGAGGTAACTAAACGTGCTTTAATTTTATAGGAGGTAATTTTATGGGATCGAACATTCATATTTTCAAGCCAATGTCAAGTGAACAAAATGTATCACTGGTAATATAATTACTTGTTACTGACTTTAAAAACAGCAAAAGTAGGTATTTCTTTTAACGGTATGTCTGTTTTATGTTTTAACTTATATCTGTAACATCTTCATAAATAGAAATGAGAATATCTAACTAAATGACCTCCATTATTAAATTTATTTCATTACAATTATTTAGCTATTACAAAAAAGTTTTTAATCAGGCAATGTTATTTGTTATTATAAAATTATTTGTGTTTATTCAAAAATATTTTTACAGTTATCGAATAAAGCAATTTTAAAACATATTTAAAAACTTGAAATAATATATTAGTACTTTACGTTGGATTTGCACTTTACTTATGTGTGTAAGCTTTTTGCTGTAAAAGTACATGTTTTATGTTTATGTCGTAATCTGTAAGACCGATAGTGACAACAGTGCCAATTTTATCGGTTTGTTTTAAAATAACGAAATATAAATAGCAGAATACTATTTAAAAATTTTTTTTAAATAAGTAAAGCTAACTTTCAATTATTCTAAATAAATAAGTTTACTTCTGTTATAAATTTAAAGAAAAAAATAAAATTTTGTAAATCTCTTTTTCAGTATTTGTATTTCAATATTAAAAAAATATATATTTAAAAAAGCATTTATCTTTTTTTCTTTTTTATAGAAATTATTAAATTTTCAACTTGCTTTGTTGTAATAGTAGTTTAAGTTATACATTTGTGTACATAAATTTATTTAATTTACAAAACACGATAATATTTTACGAACTGTTATAGGTTTTCTTTTACAGATCAAAAATAAAAATGAATTTTTTTTTATATTTTGTATTACTTCAGAATTAAAAAATATTTTTATTTGTAAATTATGTTATGAAGCATTATTGACTAATAAAATAACAAATACTTTTATTTAATGTAATACTGTTGAAGTCCGTAGATTATCGCTTTGAAATCTTTTGATTTTTTGTAGTTAACTGCTTAATTGATTGTAAAGTAACTGTTGAGTTGGCGACACTTTTAATAAATATGGACGTCGTTACAGATAATTCAATTTAAGTTAACCAAATTTGGATGTAATATTTCCAAAAAAGATGTCGTGGGACCATTTATGGTGATTCATTCAAATTTAAATTGATCTCTGTGTAATTCTACGATTGCAAATACCAGGTTGGCCAAAAAAGTAGAAAATAAAATTTTCAATCCAATTTTCGATTTTATTATTCTTTAATTAAAATTCGAGAAACGTAAAAAATTTCAAAATGTTTCTACAATCTTTACACAAAATCTTTATACAAAAGAAAACAAAAAGTAAATAGAAGAAGGACATGGGTAGCAAAGTGAAAGGAGCAGCAAAAGAAAGAAGGGAAGTCTAGGCTATCAAAAGAGATAAGAGAGCATCGTTTACCGAGGGGTTTCATTAGCTGCACCTCTTCACGGCCGTTGCTGCTGTTACCGCTCACTGCTGCCGACAATTAAATGGCGATCTCGTCATTTCCTCCTGTCGCGCTGCCGATTTCGGTCAACCAGTAGCATCAGTGGCGTTAAACGAGGGTAAATGGCCATTGCCGTTGCGTGCTCAATGTCGTCATCCTTTTCTACTTCATTTTTTTTTACATTTTCTTTGTTCCCTCAGAGTGATGAGAAGTTCTTATACTTATCTTTATACTCTAATATTTATCGCGGAAATATAGTTCAGAAGAAACTGTTCAGCTATTCGTTTACTTTCTTTCATGCAGCTAATTTTTGCCGAGATCAGCGATGTCAAAAGTTCGCGAAAGCTCCTAAATTATTCGATTGATAAATACCCTTTAATTAAAGATTGTATATCTTATTTACCGTGATTTGTGTTTATAGCTTTTTTCGGTCTCTAGATTTCTTCTCTCGGTCTGTTTAATTTTAAATACAGCGTAGTTTACGAGTGAACCTTTCGAAATTCTTTCGTGTCTTTTTATAAGCTGTTAATAGATCGATAAAATTATCCGATTAAATGTTTTTACGTTCGTTTATTATTTATGCATTAATATTATTTTACCATCTATTAAAGTTATGCTAATTCATAAAAAGCTTAATCTATTTTTTATCGATTTGGTAAAAGTGATTGAAAACTTTTGAATTGATGTAAAAAATATATAATTCCGTTCAATATTTACGCATCACCGACTCCAATATTATACTGAAATCTTCCAACAAAAAATTTACCCTTATCACGGTAATTAATATTTTCGCTTAACCTTATTAAGAACACTATTCTTTCGTGTCTTCTTCGTAAACTACTATTAAAGCGCTTTACTTTTCCCGTGAAAAGATTTCACTAATCAAGTGAACCTTATTATCGAATTTACCCTTCTGTGTCTGCGGGACTTTCTCGTTAGTTGGCCAAATGTATACGAAAAGAGAAACAGATTTGTGTGCGGGCGCATACATATTTATTCGGATGTTGGAAAGAGAGTTTGAGAGGACAGAACAGAAAATCTAAAGCTTTCGCGAACTCTAACTGAGTCTGGTTTATCCTAATTCCGCTCGTTGTTTTTCTCCGCGGTGGCACGGAAATACTCTCGCTCTCTCTCTCTCTCTCTCTCTCGTACTTTCTTTGTCTCTATTTCCTTTGACGCACCTGCCGCTATTCAACGTCACCGCGCATACGGAATTCGAGCTTTCATTAAAAGTCGAATCCTGTGATTTACGTGGATGATCTGGATATAACAAACGTCGCGCAATAGTGAGATTCGAATGAAAGTCAACAGCGGCTCTCGGTGTCGCTTAATCAACCATTCTTATCGCGTTGTCCGTCGGGATTGCCGTAGCGATGACTCTCCAGAGCCAGACTCTCAACTGTCCCCGACGTGTCAATCACTCTTGTCTCTACATCTGCGTGTTTTGCTCTTCTTCTCGCATCCTCACGCGCTCTAATCGTTGTGCGATATTTTGAAATCGTTAACCCAAAAACGAATGAAGCATCGGTCGCCTTTGTTTCTTCGAGTGTGATTTATCTCAGCGACACTGTTTCTTGCCATTTTTCATTATGTCTTTAATTGTCGTTCTATATGAATTCGCGCATGGCCTCCGTTGTTTTGTAGAGGATGCTTCTCTGCTCCAGTCGTTCGCATAATCGGTTCTTGTCGACAGTTTATCCGATGAAGTTGACTCCCCGCGTTGCCCTGTAACAAATGATTGCGAGAACTTTATTAGAAACATACGTTAGAGGTCCTTAACGCACGCAGAATTGGGTTAATTTTTAAATGTAGGTATTTCTAGGAATCAGAGCAACTAGCACATCGAGATGAAGCGAGAATTCGTGTTTCTCTTTATCTCCGATGCGGCCCCTTTATTCTACTCGATTGAAGAGGTTGTTGGATAGGCCAAGATTGAAAGTAATCGGCTTACGGCTGCAAAAGTACCTTGGTAAGAGCATTTAAATTTCCAACGTGTTTAATTTTTTAGAGTGGCATTCTATTACTCTAAATAGCTGTGATTATGTTCAGAGAATGATAAAATTTACTCGAATGATTTTTCTTTCACAGGTAAAATGATTTTATTTGCGTTTCGTATTCATCTTTGCATTTAACTTTATTTTAAGTAAAAATATTAATTTTAGGCTGTGTGTGACGTTTAATTATATTCTAATTATATGATATTTTTATAAGGAAATAGTAAGAGTAGTTAAGATTTTAAATACCTTTTTATTAACCGAGAGCTAAACGCATTTGTTCTAAGAATGCTTTTTATACGTACAACTTTAATACATGATATTTATACACGTTATTTTGTATAATATATAATATTTATACATGATATTTATACAGGTTATATTTATACATATATAAGATTACAGTATAGTGCATTTGAATAATTTTATAAAAATCCGAAATACATATCCTATTTGACGTTTCATAATTATTTATTTAGTAATTTTTTAAATTGAAACATATAACGTGCAGTAAACATGGTATTTTGATTCATCAGTATAATTGAATGTATATTATTGAATTTAACCATATGAGCTGATTATCAGGCTTATACTAGAAATTATATTTTTAAATTTATAAGAAAAATTTGATTATTTTTATTATTGTTAAAAGGTCAGTTAATAAATAGTTTTAATAAATCTATTTTACACAGGGAAAACTAATTTAGATCGTTACTTTAGTTATGCAACTCAATAGAAAAAATGAGAATTAATTATTCAAATAAAACCCATTTTAAACACAATGACGATCATTTTTATCAATTTAATTTTAAATTTAAGATGACTGCCTAACAATAATTAAGGTAATATATCGGAACTCATTGAAAGTAATCAAATAACTGATAGATTTACAGTATACTCTTTCCAAATTAAGACGGAAACGTAATTATATTGATTTTTATTTTTATTAGTATAAATTAATTTTAACCAGTAAAAAGCAAAATTTTTGAAGTTAATAATATTGCCTAATATTGGCAAAATATGTAATTTTTAATTGGTTATGATATAGAAATAAATGTTAAATAATTCGGGGCAATTTTGTTAATTTTCCGATAATTACATATCCTATTCTCATTATAATTTTTTACTTTAAATGGTAAAGTAACAGAAAAAGTATATATAAATGACGGTATAATGAACAGGTAAAATTATCCGTTTTATAATGTTGAAAAATATGCTATAGAAAATACTAAATGATGAGATGTAATATTAATTCGATAACACATTTTTACTTTTTATTGAAAAATGCTTTTTTATATTAATTCTATAATACTATTTTTAACAAAGTATATCTCATAAAAATTTTATTCAGATGAATTCATTTTATTAGAGTTATTAAATAAGCTTTTAAATTTGAAATTTGCAAGAATTGAATCGAATACAATAATTTTAATATAATTCGTAATTTACGTTAAATTGAAAATTTATTTTATTTCATCACCTAAAGTAAAAACAAAATAAACAACAAATTAATTTTCATTCATCTCAATCAAATAGAAATTTGTATTTCATAATGTACAAGACTTAAAGCAAGAATAAACTAAAGAATGACAGAATAAGCTTGAATTTATTTAGGAATATTTAACGATATAAATATTTGATTAAAATATCGATTTATACTTTATTAAACTAAATAAATACGAAAAATGAATACTTATGAATATTTATTTTGATTATTATTCTCTAATTCAAATATGATAGAGCTCTTGTGAATCATTTCAATTTCTTGTATTAATTTCTAATGCAAAAAAACAATTTAATTTGTATATCATATTTTGTATAACATATGAATAAAATTATGATATATATATATTAGAGTAATTTCATGTGTCTAAAATTCTTTAGTTGTTACTTATTTTTACATAGAGTATTACACAAAATTAAATTTTAGAATTCTGTTTTAAAATTTAAAAATTCTGTTGGTCTATGGAAATTATAATTAATTTGATACTCAACTATTTTTTAGAATTCATAAATATTCATATTAAGAAATATTTTTTATTAAAACTTTTTAAATACTTCCATATTTTTCAATCTTATTTAAATAAATTTTTCATAAATAAAAAAATTAAAAATCATGATTTAGTTTGAAATTTTTGCGTATAATTCTGAAAATTTTTTTGTTTATACGTCCATAAATAACTTTTTTCATATTATTTCTTGATTTCATTGATTAGTGTTTTTTTAAATATGTGGAAATTAGTAATAGAGTTGATTAAACATTAGAAAGTATAACATAATTTTTAAATAATTTTATAATTTTGATTGGGATAGTAATTTAATATAATCCAGAATTATCAATAAAAAATTACTCTTAAAATTATGTATTTTATTAATTATATAAAAAAATGTTTAAAGAATTGGTTCGTTTAGTTTTTTTAATTATAACTATATTCACTAATAATTTTTCCAAAATTTTTAATAAATTATTAAAATTTATTATAATATAAAAAAGCAGAATGTGTTTAACCTAATATATAAAAGTTTTATAAAAGAATATTTATAATTTTTATTAAGATATGGATATTATTAAATTTTTTCAACTCTTAGTCAATTTATTTGATTATAAAAACTTTTAAATGTTTATTATATCAATCAATACTGTATATTGTCGCATAAAATAAAGAATAAATCAATAATTATACTATAAATGTATTTTGTATATTTACAGATAGCAATTCAATTATTTATATTTTTTGCATTTATTTTTAGAGATTAATACTATTTAGTTTGATAGATTTGATGATCGAAAGTAATCCTTACTCCAATAATATTTTGAAAATTATATACATACAAAAAATACTAATAATTTATTACATTTTCTTTTATAATTGTTGATTTAAGTATATTTTATTTAATACTCCAAGTAAAAAAAAGAAAAGAACCACAATTTATTATCATCAAATTAATGTCTTCTCCATGCGGAGTGAAAAATCATTTCTCCTACTTAAAATAAAATATTTATTCGAAAGGAGTGACTTTTCTTCAAAATATTCGAAGAGAATTGTCTTTTCTCATTCTCTCGGTGTGTATACATATACATACACGGCAGAAAGATCGTTTTTACGGGAGTGCTGTACTTTTCTACGATTGGCCTGAATACTTCTGTAATTGGAATTTTTCTCAGATGAAAGAAGAAAGAAAACGGGGATCGTTTAAGGGACTTACAGGAATAAGCTGAGAATTTCCAATGTAAAAATAAGGGGCATGTGGTGAGTCAGTTGACATTTGATCAAACTCCTATATTTCCGTCTTTTATTTATTTGTATATTATGGGAATTCAAGATTTCATGATTTACCCGTCGTATATTTTTAGCAATTTATAAAAAAAGTGTTTTCGTATTATATTTCGATAAATATAATATCTAATGTATGAATATAGTATAAAGAATTTTTCTTTTTAGTAGTTGTAATTTACAATATGATAATAATATTTTAAGAGACTAAAATATGTTTTAAATAAACTGATTATTTTATATGGAGGAATTTAAAAAAATTTGTTCTTATAATATAATTTTCTATAAATCAAAAAATCTAAACTCGATTTGTAGTAAAATAATTAAATTTTTATATTGATATTTTAGAGATAAGAGTTTCTGGAAGATGAAATTTACAAATAAATAAATCGATAGATCAAAAATATATTTTCGAAGATATTAATTCGTACTATTTTAAGAGGCTTACTTCCAAAATAACGTATTATTTTTTTTGCGATTTTTGTTTTTTCATTATATTTATGAGGTTAAACGAATATTTTAATGAGTATTTTGAAGTTCATATTCCAAGATCTTTTAATATTTTATGTAAAATTCTTGAAAAAATTGGATATGCTTTAGTACTTGTATTTCTTTACGAGAAAGGAATTTTAATGACTTCTTGACTTTGTAAATATAAAACTTAAATAACTGCATATTTTATGTAATATTGATAAATTTAATATATTCTTTTATTTAATAGAACAAAAAAAGAAAGTAAGAAGCCATTTTTTGTTTATGAAGTTACCGATTATTTCATGTCCTTTTTAGTACAAAATAATCTAAAGATTCTGATATGTAGATTACTGGAAATTCAGGAACAAAATTTTCAAAATTTAATTCACGACATCGATAAAAAAAAATTTAAAAGCTCATAATCTGTTGTTAAAAAGGATATATAAAGGCATTGAAAATATTAATATTTGTATTGAGTACAATTTAAATAAGCTATATATAACATATCATATCAATTATATTTTAACAATTTCTAAATTGATGTATGTATTAATTATTTATATATTAATTAATTAATCTTTTTCAATCTTCATCAACAATCTTTTTATTTATAAATATATTAACATATTTTAAAGTAATTTATTTTAATTCATTATAAATATGTGTGCATATATATAAATATAAAAACTAAAGCTATTAATATAGGTAATTAAAATTAAAATAACATTTATTAAATGAATTAATTATATACCCGAACATCTAAGGTTTATTTTATATAGCATTCTTTTTACTCTAGATATATTATTAATTACATTCGTTTAAAAGACTGCAAATACAAAATAACTGGTCCTTAACATATATTAATATTTTTAATACTTCAAATTATTGGAATTAAAATAAAATAATTTCTTTTATAATAGTAAAAAAGAACCTTTATTTTATATTATTTAATAATTTTAATAAGCATTTAAACATTTTTATACAATACATACACAGTAAATCTATTTTTACCTCAGATGCACGGTTTCTTCAGCTTTAAATTCGCAATAAAAAACGTAATATTTACAAATAGAATAATAAAATATTTATTGTAGAAAAAAACAGATTAAGGAAAAATAATCTTCAAAATATGAAAAATACTTATAAGCAAAAATTATTGAACATTACCATTTTTATTATTATTGTTCAAACAATAAATTTTAGGTTCTATATTAATTTAATTGAATAATTAAATTTCCATCATTAGATTTAATTTAACGCATAGAAATTATTATTTATAATAAATATTATATTTTTATATTATATTATAACATAGAAATTCTGATTTCTTGTGATTGAACAAACTTTAATTTCCTTAGCAATTTAATGTATTTTATGTAGATTCCACTCAGATTAGAATATATAAAAAGAAAAATGCAAAGTTATTAAAAATTATTGAAAAAATGTAATATTATTTTATTTTAATATGATAATTGAATTAGTTATATGTTGAAATTACATTACAAGCTTTATGATAAATTTTTATAATAATTATTCTAAAAGTTTTAACGAACAATACGTTAAAAATTAATTTTATTTAGTAAAATAAACGTGAATATTATTAAAAAATGATATTATTTTAATATTTCTAAATATAAAAGAATATCATAATGTTTTTAAAATTAAAATTTTTCATTAAAACTTATCTTAATACTTTGAATCATGGTTTAAAAAAAATGAATATATAATATATTATATACTACATTGAACACATACAAAATAAAATGTATATAAATTCTCTTAAAATTATTCTTACTTTCATAATAACAAATATCGTTGCATAATGAATTATAATTTTGAGTATTCGAACAAAATAAATTAAAAGAGCATTAAAAATATCATATCATTTAATTCTAAATAATTCCATGTTTTATAAATTGATTACAGCAGATATAAACTTATAGGATCTTCCAATTAAAATTATGGAATAGAATCGAATACCTTACAAATGTAATTAAACGTGTTTTTTATTAACAAAAAAAATTGTTGTTTGCATGCAAATAAATATTGCATATATATTTTCAGCCTTCCTATCGGGAAATACACAAGATATATATCTATAGATTGAGGAAATTTGATTTTCAACTTTTGACAATAGTTTTTCCATATAAAAATATTGATAAGAATCCTTCATATTTGTATTAATGAATTTTTGTACGTATGGCAGATTATAAAAATATATTATAGCAGGTACGTTGCTGCATATTATATAATATAACTACGTGAAACTTAAGTTGATGCTCACTTAAAAGTTCCTTCATATGATTCCTTGACCTGTTGTGACAAATTCCAAGCTGTTGGGGTTGAAATTGATGTTCTACTATATTATCTTGACTTTAGAATGTTAATTTTTATTGTGTTTGTCAACCTTTTTCTTCTAAGTTTTTTAGATTAATTTAGGCTTCTATTTTTTGCACTTATTAATTTACATACTACGTGGTACGAATAAAGAACAAGTGCAGTTGTGAAATGGCTAAATTTTTTAAGTTGATGATTAATTAATTTTTATATAAAATTATGTAGTAACCTAATATTATATTTTACACTTGTTTACAGTTATATGAGAACAAATTTATATTCAAATACATATATATATATTTTTATCAATATTTTTATGTTTTTATACTTATTTTCCTTTTTGTTTAAAACTTTATGTATCGATAATCGATAGATAAAAAGTTACATTTTAAAATAAATCTCAGCCAATCGACTATAAATTCTTTATTTTATGTTATACAAATATTTCACACGAAAAAAGTAAATTATATGAGGGTAAACTTAACTTTTAGAAAGTTTATATTTTTCTATTCAAGCCAAAACTTAAACACAAAGTTTTTATTACACTTTATTGTTTATGGCAATAATATTACACATTTTATAAAAAAAACTATTTTATAATAAAATAAATAAAATTTATGGATTTATTTGGATAAAGATATATAACGCACAACAAAAATTTTCTGGTAGAAAACTTTCTTATTAACATCAAATAATTTTATATTTACGATTTTCATTTTATTCTTAATATAAGCTCTTTTTGACAAGAGTAACGGAAATATAATTAGTTATTCTAACAAATTTTTATATTTTTGATATTTTTAATGCAGAGAACTAAAATATTATCTCATTTAAAGATTCTAGTATTTATGAATGTATTCAATTGAATTTTATTGTTTGAGACTCAAATTTCTGACTAAATTTATCTTTTTTTTAAACTTCGGTTTTGGTAATTTTATCTCGGTATTTATAAATAAAAAGCTAATTTTCCAATTATTCATTTGTATATATCTTAGCTTTAATAAAAAGTCAAATTTCGAAGTTAAATATTTATTTCTCATTGCTTATTTTTATCAAATATTTTCCCCTTTTCTTCAATCAGAATATAAATTAAAAATTAATAATTAAATTTTTACTCAAGTAACTTTATCAAAAAAATATTCTCTTCGTATGTAATGTAACTGGGAAATAGCCATTAAGAAAAAAGCTATGAAGATGCTTGTCAACCTGTTTTACTGATAAAGGAAAAAGTTTTAAATTCTTAAAGAAATATTTTAAAAGAATCTAAAGTAACTTAAATATTTTTTAAAAGAATATTTTTTGTAACAATAAAAGAAATAAAGTCTAAGTTAAAGCTCCAAGAAAAATAAAATAAATGTATTTATTAATCGATTGAAAGTAAAATTTTTTATTGCTTTAAATAGATAATATAAATAAACTATTCATAAAAAACATTGAGAAAAATACTTATTTTTGCATTGACAAATTTTCACATTTAAAAAAATATCATAAAATGGTTCAAAGTATGATTTAAGTAATATATTTTTATAAATAGTACATTATTTTGAATTTGTTTTGGGAGTACCTATTATTTTTTAGTAATTACTTATTCAAATGTAATAAAAAAAATTTATTTATGTGATAGGAAAAAGATTCTGCATTAAATATAATTCGACAAGACTTATGATGAAATTGAAGTTCTTAAAATAGTCGTGGAGTTGAAAAAAAGTACGATAAACTTTACTGGATAATATAAAAAGGTGGTTACGTGGTGAGTTTTGTCGGAACTTATTTTATTCACACTCTTTATATCTCTAACTGAATTTATCCAAAGTTTTCCTTTGACTGAGACATTAAATTATTAAAATGTAAAAATTTTGAGTTGTTCTAAGAGATGCAGATTTTTAAGATTTATTTTTCGACGCAAAGCAGTTTAATTCGCCGGCACTCAACTTTTTTATTAATAGTATAAAATAATTTTAACTCAGCTTCAATTGATTATTTGAATATTTTTATTTCAAGTTCGAATTTATATCTAAACGATGCCAGTCGCTTCCTCCTTGCGAATATTGTCAAGGAAATTCATTAATGAGTGTGAAATTCTCATAACTATTTAAAAAAGTACGCTGAGAAATATGTTTCGATTAATTAATCATATAATTTATTAATAAATTGTAAATTTTTTCATTATAGTAAAATTATTTTTGAATTATTGATAAGAATAAGGAATAAACACAGACATTTATTGTTCATCTCTCTAGAATACCAAGAAAAAGATCTATTAGTTGTTAATAAGTTTAATTTTACGGTGATAATAAAGGTGTCAACAGTTGGTACAAGCCTCATAAAATGCCTTTATAAAAAAGTAGTTGGGTTCTTCATGTTGTAGACAATTAATGTACCTTGCAATTGGTCGAAAGGCTGTAATTTCTTTTTCTTGCAGCTGCTATAATTTCGATATCTAACCTTTTATTGCAGCACATATCACGGAGTGTCCATAAATTGCAGCTCGTCGCTCAACGCCACAGTTTTTCCATTTTCCACACCCGCAGCTTGCACAGCCAGCGGCCCATCTATCCTGAACATTGCGTTTGTCTTGTCGTATGAATTATTACCTTTGGTGAATATACGTTGAAAGTCCAAGAGCGCCCATGCACGGAACGACCTGAACCTCTGAATCTGACGGCTTTCTCCCGATACTCAATTCACTTTACCCGGTTGCACATTTGTATCTGGAGCATCAATGAAGAAATAAATGCCCCCTCCCCTTCGTCGACATGTTTAGGGAATGTTCGACTTTGAGCTTTGAAACTTTGGCACTCGTTTAGTTGTAACAGTACCCTAATGAAATTGAAGCACGCCCTTGCAGAATACAGTAACCGGATCGCAGTTGACTCGGATTCCACTGACACGTGGAGCCACACCTTCTAAAGTAAGAATAAGCATCCATCTCACCTCCTAACTTCTGCTATTTCACGCTCCCTCAATTGATTAGCGGAGTTTTTACTGAGCTTGCAAGAGTAAGCGCGGGCAGATGCCGCAAATGCGCGCCAGAAATTATAAATGGTGTCAATTTATGCGTTGCTGGCTCGTCCCCGTAATGTCGGCTTTGTGTGTGCTCGGCACAACAAAGGCTAATAACTGTGTTCGGCACGGAAGCAATAGAGAATCTTTAATATCATTAGGCTTGTGATAATGGAACGCATAGATGGAGGGACTCTAGACTATGGGATAGGCTTTCTCTTTCTCTCACTCTGTCTTTCTCTTGGAATGCGTCCTCTCTATTTCTAATTGTTGATGGGCGCTGTACTGCCTTGTTTTCGCCTAAGTGTCACGGATGTGGGCCTATGAGCTCCCGAGTTTCGCAAGAGATAATGAGAAGGAGAAGCTTTCATTGTACACGATGAATTGCGCTTACTCGAGAAAGGAGAGCAAAAGGTTACGGGAGAGCTTCATCTTATTCCAGGCTAATGTATAACTTGAAATGAACTCGACCAAAAAAAATCTGTCGAAGATTTCTTTGAATTTCGTTGCTAAATATTATCGAAAATCAAAGTCAAAAAACAAAGATATTTGTTCAAATAAAGCATTGCAGATATTCTACGTTAATTTCGCTAAATAGAGGAAATGGGATATAATTGATACTATCTACATATGTGCACAACGTGTATTTGCTATTGTGAATTATCTTCGAATATACTGTTTAACTGGCTCTGAATTTTTAACGATCTTTTACAATACTTTACCATTGTTTAATACATAAGAACGACCAAAATTATGCATCATTTATGCGGTTGTAACAAATGATATTATCTACAAAAATTTCAATTAATGCTCACATTAGGATGGCCTGAGAATTGTGTGTTTGGTAAAATTTTAAGTTATCGAATTCTCAACAATCGCTGACCTAATAATTAAATAGCTAATAATGCGATTCAATAAAAATTTTAAAGTTACATAAAGTGATTGTTCCTTTTCCCATCTACACTTTATACTAAAAAAAATTGAAATTCTTTACTAACGTTTTAGTTCACGTGTAAAGCCGAGCGTAGTAGAAGTAATACTTTGTACAACAATAGCAATAAATTTTGCACGCATACCAGGCAGCAGCTTTAATATAATTTTATTAAACGAGAAATGAGTGTCGGAATTTTTGGAGTGAAGTTCTATTGTGCAAATGGTAACAATACTTAAAGTAGATTTTAAAATTTTACACACAGGAATATATTGCAAACAGTTACTTATCCCAATGGCCCATTTCATAATAGATTGATGTAGTAGAATCCTTTTATTTCTTTGAAATGATTTGTAATTATAATAAATTTATATTTGAAACCATCCTTTTTATTATTTTTTTCTTTTTAATTTCAATTTTTTTCCATGAACTTTTTACATACCAGTGTGGTTTAAAATTAGTATTTGTTAATTAAATTTCTTATAAACTCAATACACTAATTCCTTAAACGAATATTATTTAATTAGAATAATTTAAATCAATATATTATTGAAAGTAAGGAATTTGTCGATAAGCTAAATAATTAATCTATTAGCTAAATAAATTTTAAATAAATTTATTAATTATATTTATGCATAATGTACAATGAATAATTAGCTTTCTTGGATAGTTTCAGCATAGAACAAGAAGTTTGTCGTATTTGTAGTTGTTGAAATTGCATGAAACTATCGTGTTACTAATATTAAAAGAAAGACGATTTTATTACTAAAAATACACTGTCTTAAGAAATATTTTTATCACGTTATCTTAATTATTGTTTTAATATTGATTTTTTATAATACTTTTAATAATAAGAATTTACTTATTTTGACAAATCTACAATAATAGTATTTCTATTACAGTGATTAATTATTTTATGAAATTTGAAATTAATAGAAATTTTTACTCTACATTTAAACTTACAAATTTGTATATACCTTATATTTATATAAGGATAAGTTTTTTTATAAATTATATGTAAATTAAAAATAATAAAAAAATAAGATACTTAACTTTTTATATTTTAATGTTCTTAAAATAAAATATAAGTGAATAAACTGGAAATAATACCGGTTAAATATAATAGCTTTTCAAGGAGAATTCAGCCAAATATATAAATCTATGAAAAGAAAATGAGAAAAAACATTTCAAACGTATAAAATAAAGATATAAAATAAAAATTTTAGAGTTGGTGTAGGTGTGAGCTCTAGCAAAAAATATTTAAAAATTAAATTGAATATTATAGAAGACAAGAACGATAACTTAGTAGTGGATACAAATAGTTTACCAAATAGGTTGAGAAACTATTTTGATAGCTATTAAATGTTCGCATATAGTAGTCGAAGACAAAATAAGATGAAATTCAGGTAATTGAATTCTATCAGCAACTAATGTTTGGAATTTTTAAAAAGAAAAAAGTTTAAACTAAGAAATTATAAATGGCATCACTGGATAATATATAAATTAGATAAGTAATTGTAATATTAAAAAGAAATATTAAGTTTTTTAATTTCACCAAATACTTACTAAAACGAATATGTATATACTAAATATTATTATACATTATCTAATTGAAAAGTATATTCAATTTATTGGTATACAGAAATAAATGTTTACTAAAATAAAAACGACTTTTACGTGGAGTAGAAGAGATAAATAAATCAATTAAAAATCTTAGAATGTAATACATTTTATTTTTTAGAAATCAAATTTATTTCATTTTGTAAAAAATAATCCAATAGCAGTTTTAGAATATGTTAGTAAAATGTTTAAATATTTAGCAAAATTATAGTTTAATATTTTAATGATCTCTGAATGAATTATTAAAAAAGGAAACATATTGAGATACAAAAGATATTGTAATTAAAATTTAAAACTATTAGTTTATAGTAGAAACAGATTAAAAATAAGTAGGTAAAACTTAGTGTAATCGGTTTACAAGTATGTATGTATATATATATATATATATATATATTAATAGGTTACAATAAAGTTATGAATACACCAATTTTATAGGACTTGGTAATATACAAAATTTTTTAAACTTTTAATAACTTCAAATGATATTTATGAATTAAAAAAAAATTAACGATTTATTTAATTTATTTAATCTCTTTAATGTGTTATATTCTAATATAGGTCAATATAAAATTAAAAATTATCAATAGTTCTTAATTATGTAATAAATGATCTTTGTGAAAATTAAATGTAAGGAAAAATGTAAGATAATTTAAAATAAATGTAGGAGTACATTTTAAGCAAACTTTTAAATATTAATGTATATGAAATATTTATAAAATCGATGGTGGTTATAAATTGTTCAATATTCGAAATATAATAAAAGCATATAAGTGGGTAAATTAAACAATTGAGGCACAAAAAGAAAAAAATTAGAAAAAAGATACAGAGTTTAAACAGAAGAGCTGGAGAGCAAAATATTTCACTGGAATGAAACGAAAAATGAAAGATATTATTAAATTAGACTCAAGAAAACTAGACTATTCTAGGCAAACTTTGCGGAAAAAAAATATAAATATAATTCTAAGATAATGAAGTATTAAGTTTTTAATACTGTATAAAAAAATAAAAAAATGAATAAACGGATAAAAGTGAGATTAAAAATATTATATTAAAATAAGTATATAAATATAATATTATTTTGACTTTTTAAAGTAATTTCATAATTAAAAATAATTATATAAGACATGATTTATAAATATGAATAAATTTATTGTACAATGAATAAACACATTATTAAGCTCTTATATTATATTTAAATTATAATTAAAGTATACATATAAGTAAAATTCGTTTTAAAGTTTACTTTCCTGATAGGAATAAGATTTTAAAAGTAATCAATTTGTTCCAATTGTAAATTATAAAAATAATATAGAATAATTTTAAAGTGGTATTAAATCTAAAAATATAACTAGTACCTATTATAAAATTTACTTTTGAAAAATGCCTAATAGTCAATCAAGTACCTGCAAACACAATCTTTCGATTATTTGTAAGTTACATGCACTCAGTAATATTCTGAACCACATAAATTTTAAGAAATAACATACTCTTTCATAGAAGAAAAGTTGATTAGAATCCATAGTACATGACTTTACTAGAAATGAGAAGAGCTTGTTCACACCTAAAATTATAAAGAGCGTACATATTTACACTACTATAAACTTAAAACAATATTTGCACTCGACTCGCACTCAATTTATTCATTTGAAAATAACTGGAGTTTCTAAAATTAACTTGAATGTCTATTTGTTTCACTTAGTCTGCCGTCATAACTCAGCAATAGTAGTATTGGATTCATATACACACCATCAAAAGGTTCCGTCAGGTGTTGTGGTTTGTAGCAACTTTGTATCAAAATTACACGTGACTAGCGACAGTGTATAGCCGCATATATATTATACTTCGACCGAGACTCTACGACTCGTCTGCTTCTACAATTGAAATCAATTCTTTTCCTTTTTCTTCACACAAGTTTACTTCAGATCTTCTATACAGCTTTTTACAAAGATGAATGCTTATTGCTTGGCAGATCTTTGGCTAAAGCAACGTAATCCATTAGAATTGAATAAATTTTTAAAGAAGTTGTAGAAGCGTGCAGAAACATTTATTATAGTATTTTCTATCTTTAACATAATTCTTTTTCATTTTTCTCACTTAAGTTTTTTCAAAATAAACTATATGATAAATAATAAATTAATAATGCGCAATGCTAATTCTTTATCAATAAAATTTGTTGTTACTTATATTGAGTTAGATATTTTTTTACAGTTCGTATGTAAACATTTAATTTATTTTCGACAAATCTACTTAATATTTCTCGATACACTTCATATATTTATTAGTTAACCTCATTAAGATACACAATGGAATTATTTTATTGCAGTAATTGAAAACTTATTGTTTGGATCAGATAATTCATAAAAAAATGAAGTTTGATCGTCGTGCACTAATATCCTAACTTTTTTGTTTGATTTCATTATACTTATAAAGAAAATCACAATATTCATAAAGAGTTACAATTTGTTCAAATTAGTGGATAATAGTGACTTCTCATATAATTAATGGTTTTAATTTCATAGTCAACTAGTTATAGTATATGTAAACCTAATTAGAAACTGTAATTTATTTTAATCCATTTGTATTGATAATTACTATTACGCATTTGGTATCACCAGATTTTTTAAGAACATCTTTAATACTAAACCACCAACTTTTATAGATTCGTGCATTTGTAAACATCGTGCCTTTCTCGCTTCTTCTCGTTAAATTGATCTTTAATACATGAAATCCATTTTTTCTTCATTGATTTTCGTTCGTATCATCACTATATAACATATACGTGATGCGAATAATCGACTATCTTGTTTCCGCATGCATTTGCCATCACGACAAATTCTATTATAGTTTGCATGGACTCGTACGTATGTTATGTTAGCTATATATTACTTCATTTCTATTTCCTTTTTTCATTTTATCCATCGTCATGATCTGATTTAAGCAGGACTAACGAACGAAAATGAATAGAAAAGATTTCCATTCGAACTGATATTTTTAATTTTTCGATTTATGAAAATAAATAGAGGCTCAAAGTAATTATTTTTTACAATAAATCTGTATATTGTACATAAAATCATTTTTATGGATTTGTATTTGATTAAATGGAACAAAAAACTTATTTTAAATAAAAATCTTTATAATATTAACTAGAGTTTCAATTTCAGAAATTAATAAATTTTAAAACACCTTTAGAAATGATTTCTGAAAAAGTTAAGTAATTTTTAATTATTAAATTATATTATTAAATGTCAATGATTATATTATATTTGATTAATTATAAAACTTTTAATTTTAATATTAAGGAGTATTGTCTATATAATTTTTTAAATCACCAAAACCTTATATTTGCAAGGCAAAGCAAAGCAAAAGTAACATTTATATTTCGCAAAAAAAATTAGCTGTTTTTTTAACACACCTCACATCTAATAAGCTGTACATAATTAATTGTACATCCTTATAGGAATTTTTAATTATAATTATTTGAAAAAACTGAATTTTCTGTAAGCAATAAACAAAGAAAATAAGTTTGGATTTACAAACAATGAAATTATACAGTCTTTATAATTTTTTCAAGTGTTACTATATTCTAATAATTCTATAAGAAACTTTAAATTATTTAAAATTTAAGATTTTTATCGAAGAAATAATAAAAAATGATTTGGAATAGAGCATATTATATTTAATCAATTTTTAGTAAAATTTATAATGCTTCAATAAGTTTAAAATTTTTTAGTGTTTTAATATATGAGAATTAACGTAAGGGTCGAGCGAAGAATACGACGTGAGAAAGGCTATGAAAGAAATGAATAGGTATAGGTAACTCAGTTCTAAGTGACGCGTCTTCATCATGAATACAAAAGATCTCAAGTTTGAATTCCAGTGGAGTAAAGTCATTTTTAAGATTTTTGGGTTTTTCTTCAGCAGTATTATTGTTATACCTTCTTAATAGTATTACATAATATTATTTATTTTATTATGTAGTATGTACAGCCGGCTTAAATTTTTGGAGTATTTTTTATTTCTTGAATTTTATTATTTCCCAATTGAAAATCAATTTTATCACTTTTTCAAATTAATTTTTCACCTTACAAAAGTTTATTTTTATATAAGAATTTAAAAAAATACATTTTTAAAATTCATTGCATTTGCAAACCAAGATTATATATACCCTTTGTAATTTTGGGTGAAAGTTAGAGGTGGAATGTAGGTCACGTCGTTTTTGATATTATTAAACTTGAATTTTCCTACGTTTCATACATTCAAAGTATATCCAAAGTTTGAATTAATTTCTTATATTAAATAACAATTATTTTTTTATATAAACAATATTCTATTTTATATGTGGTATGTAAATGATAACTTATTTATTATAGGGTATTTAAAAAAATGAGCTTCAAATTCTTAATTTTTTGATTTGAAGAAGATCCTGAAATTATTAGCATAAAATTATCCATTAAAATTAAAAATTACAAAATTCAAAATTTAGTAAGAAAATAATAGAAATTTAATTTAAATGTAAAAGAAATTAATACTACCAATTTTATTGTTAATTTATGCTATAAATGCTATAACTAAAATAATAATAAGCAAATGATTTAACATTGATTTAGTTAATAATTTCACGGAGGTCTTTGAGTAAAAAAATATATAATTGGTGAATAGCCCGACTATAAAACGCGAAAATTGAAGTTTAATTTGTAATAAACTGTATAATCAGTCAGCACGTACAATAAAAAAAGCATCCCAAAATATTTCAGAACTGTTTTCAAGAAAGCTTCACGTAGTTGATCAATTAATCCTTGAAAACTAGGTAAAACCTCTTTCTTCTCTGATATTCGTGACATATAGAAATACATCACCTGCAGGCAGGCGATTATTTTATGAAAAATCATAATTTTGTTTTTCTCTGTCGTCACGTGGTTTAAAGGTTTTTGAGCTCCAATCGAGAAGACTTAATTTTAATTCGACGAGTTTTGTATGAACCAAGTAGAGGAAAGATTTCTCAATCAGAGGCCAGTCCGCGATCTCACGCCGTATTAACAAAGTTTCACGTCTTCAACTTCGTTAGTTTCTCTTTGATGGTTAAAATCTTATTTGGCTCCAGCGGCACTGAAGAAAATTACCTAAACTACGTTCTTCCAAAGTACATTTTCTTGGTGCAGACCTTTGGATACCCATTGAGTGTAGGCTCTATACAGTAGTGTTTACTCTTTCATAAGATTTTTGTTAGAATATTACTTTCCGTTAAAAATTTTATAGCCTCATACTTAATAAATATTTTGCCGGAAACATATTTTTTAAACAATAGTTGTAAATCTTGTGTATAATATTGCGTTCTCTCATAAAGTATAAATTTGAGAAATTTTAAGTTACTACCTTTCAGAAAGATTCGTAATATATGTTTCTTAAAAATTTTAATTCTGAAGGAATGATTAATATTCACTCAAAAAATTCAGATACCATAAAAGCATGACCGTGTAATAAAAGATCTCTCTTAAAAACTGTATATTAAAACAATTTTGAAAGTTACCTCATCATATTTTAAGACTTAACTAAAAGATGTTTCCTTGGGCTTAATGCTGTATAACATTATATTGAAAAAGCTCAATTTAGAACACAATTGACCCAAAATACTCGCCATTTATTTACATATGCACACACCCTTTTTATGTTATATCGAAACTCAATGAACAGATTTATAATTTTCGCCCTTCCATAACTTTTCCTAAACAATAAAATTTCAAGCTGTATATAATGCTACAAGATTTAAATATTTAATTTTTACGGAAAATTCATTCTCTTTTCATATAGATATTCTATGTATGAACTTGACTTATAATTTATTTTAAAAAAATAATAATTAAATATCTATAATATTTTTATTGTTGATAAATTCGTTAAAATAAATAAAATATAAAATATATTTATACGAAGTGGTATATTTTAGTGTTAATCTATTAAGTATAATAATTGTGTTGTATATTTTATAAATATAATTAAACGTGCGAAATGTTTCCAAAATTAAATTCCAGAAACAAGCAATTGATAATTGAACGAAATTCTTTAAACCTAATAATAACCCAACTATATAAAGGAAAAAATATGAAATTCTAAATATGATATTTAAAATCTTAATATTATTATACATCATATAAAAAATTTTAAATATTGCAGAAAATACATTAGTTTAAACTTAATATAAATTCAATTTAATCTTCTTTTTTACATTTTGTTTTGAAAATTATTTTAGTAGATACATATAGATTCATTAATTAATATAATTAAT
This sequence comes from Platyscapa corneri, assembly GCA_018907185.1. Classification (NCBI taxonomy): domain Eukaryota; kingdom Metazoa; phylum Arthropoda; class Insecta; order Hymenoptera; family Agaonidae; genus Platyscapa; species Platyscapa corneri. Next base: position 2,017,155 of record JACCHW010000023.1, on the reverse strand, counting down.
AAAATCGATATAATAATAGATTATGTATTAAAATTTTTATTTACTTATTTTTGTTAATTTAGAATTATTCATGAATACTGAAAAATACGTTAGTAAAGTATAATGGCATATCGATTATGTTACCCAAATTTTTTAAATGAAATACAATACGTAATCTAGAGGTTAAAGCATACATATTCGTGTGTATTGTTCTATCCAGATTTACTCAATGTCTGAATAAATAGCATTATATTCTGGAATTAAAGGTAGCATAAAATTATAAAATGTGAAAATAAAAAGTTTTATAGCACACAAAAATTACGTAAGTAACATGTGCTTTTTAAAACTATTTTTTATGTATTTGTTTTTATTATGATTTAGCTAATTCTTCATCATTCATTTAATTTATGATTTAGTGAATACAAATTCGATTTTTATAAATGAGCAAATTAATATTCAAAAGAAGAAAAGATAGCCACTCTGATTGTCTTCGTTAACTTTGTGAACATGCTTTTGTTTTGTATTTTTCTTTTTCATTTACCATGCACCTGTATATACATCCCGAAGCTAGACATAAAACAGAATGATGACAATAAAACTTCGCATCTTTTATTTATGCGAATTTTGCGTTGTCGTTTAAAGTCTCGCAATGGGTTTTATAAAAAAAATTAAGGCAAAGACCGAATAAGACAAGCGGTGTACGACGTGTGTTTAAGTTTCTTCATTCGTTCCTTATTCTACGCTTTTCCTTAAAAATAATGGAAAAATATATGAAGTTGCACTCAAAGTGTAGACATAGTCGTAAGTTGGATGAGAAAACATTTTCTTTATTATCATCTTCTGTACTCTGTCAATAAAAATAAGAGGAAGAATAAAGAATGACCTAGAAATCGATATCAGACGAAAAGTCACAAGCAACGTCATACGTGAAACGAAATAGAACGAATGTAGATACGTATAATTGAGGAACTAAAGATAGTGAAATACTTTACAAAATAGAACAACATTATAGTTTGTTACTTTATGTGTCTTTCTTATTTATAAAACACGACATTCATAAAATGCTTGATGGTAAAGAAATAAAATTCTGGGTGTCGTTACATATAAACATTGTAATAATGTAGTTTGTGCAAAAATGGCGATAAAAATAACACGTAATTCTTTATATAATATTAAAATCTTTAAACATAATTTGATTTTATTAAATAAACTAAGTTTTCAATTACGTTAAAAATTATAAAATTCTATTCTTTATAGTGAACCTTTTATATTAATACTAATTATCTATATTAAATTATTATCTTTTAATAGAAAAAATACTAGAATTATCGAATTACATTTTATAAAATATAATTAAAAATTAAATAAACGCGGATTTTATTTTTCATAGGTATTGTTATTAAAAAATACTATAATAAAAAATTATTTTATCTCAGAATGCAAAATATATCAAAGATATCCAAAATATTTAGTCGAAATGTTAACGAATATTAATAGTATCAACAAATTAAAGTATCTTATGCAGAAGTGACGACCACAGACAACTTATAAAATATGCATAATCTGTAATTTAAGGTAATGAAATACGTTTTAAATAAAAATTGAATGTTTTAAATAAAAATAAAAATTTAGAAAAATATTTCTTTCAGTTATTTAATTCAAGGAAGTGTATATAAAGGAAATTCAATGAAATATTCAACTTAAAAAAAAAAAAAATCTTCAACATCTCACATGTTTTACAATTATTTTAGATCTTGAAATTATTCTGTTTATATAAATTCCAGTATTTCATTTTCTAAATATTATATTTATAATTAGCCTTTAAAATATATGACGGAAACAAAAATTTATTGAAATATACTTTTTTTAATTCATTATGATAAAACTCTAGTGTTACCCACGTAGTGAATTGACGCAATAGGAATTATCGTGATTACAAGATATTAACTATTAATACTATTTAAAACCCATAAATAATTTTAAATTCTCTTAACGTTTACATTAATTTCACACTTTATTTTAATTTTTAACTTCATTTACTTAATAAAAAATATAAAAAAATTTAATTGTAGTATTTAATTTAATATTTTCTACTGGAGAAATTGATAATATAGAAAATACTATCGAACTCTGAGATTTCTTCATCATGAATTTATAAAAATTAAAAATTTATGAGAATATAATTAAAAGCATTTTATAAAATAATATATATCGTTGCCTAATATATATATTGAATATTATATAAATGTTTAAAAATTGTGCATTTTAATATTTTTCTTTATATTTCTTTGTAATAAGTAAATAAAAGGAAATACAGAATTGAATCTTTAATAATTTAGTTTATATTTTCTAATATGAAATTTAGAAATATAATTTTTTTCTATGATAGACAGTATAATTAAAAATCTGTAATTGAATATTTGTATTTCTTTCAAAGATTAATTTGATTCCTAATATACATACACATATATTGGCAAAGGACAAGCTCCTACTGGAGCCGGTGTCAATCAGTGGGTGTATAGGTGGTGCGTGGATCAAATAAAGGTGTACGTTTATTTTATACTGCCATTTGATTGTACGATATTGCAGCGTGCCGCGAGGCTGGTGTCCTTTGCCCTCGAGGAGATAGGTTTCGCTCGTGGAGGCACGAGGAGGTTACGATGAAGGCATATGCCCGTCGGCGAGCTTCGTTGTTGCCTGCGCGCCTGAGCTGATGTTCTGCTGTTGTCGCGTTTATTTTTTCTGCATTAATACTTTTTAACGTTCTATTATGCTACCGAATATCCGTAAAATCGCAACGGCCGTTCGAGATTTCGCCGAAAACTTAAAAACCGTTAAACGTAATTAGATCTAAAAAAACTGTAAATAATTATGCGCGTGCGATAATGTTTAACTTAACGTGAGCCAACCCGTCGCCTACGGGTGGCACACCACAGTATATATATATACATACATGATATTCTAGTAAAGTTCTTTACTTTAAGCATAGAATTAAAATTCTTATTCATAGAACTATAAAAAAATTAATTTTTTAGATGTAACTTTATACTTGATATTAAAAATGTAAAATAGTTCAAAAGCATATGCTTATAAATTAATATTTGTAAGCATATAAAAGCAAAAATTTTCAAGAAATAATTAAACAAGTCACAAAATAATGTAATATCAACACATTAGAAAAATATGAACTATTATGTAATTACAGATTTTAATTAAAACTGAATTATCGGTATAATAATCAATTTTTAAATGTAAAAATGTGTTTATATCAACAGAAAGTTCATACAAAGATATATATATAATTACTGGGATATTCATATGATATAATAATAAAATGTAATCTGGTGTTAATTCTTATTTAATAACAAATACTTCTGTACATAATATTAAATAATATACTTGTTTATATTATTTATGAAACCAGATAATATCTCAATTAATTAAAAAAAAAAAAATAGAAAAAAATTTGTATTTCCTTTGATGAAATAATTAATGAATTTTATATATAAAAAAATTAATTTTAGAAATTTTACACAGAATTTACATAAATATAAATCAGGCAAATAATATAAACTTTATAAGAAAATCAATATTTACTAATAGTAAAATGGTATTACTGCAATAACGTTTCTTAATTGTCAAATGTTCGACATCCTTCAAATGCAGATTCTAATTTATGTATATACAATGCAATTGAGTAAATATTTGATAATCTTTAGAAGTCACATGATAACTTCTCTACAATTCCTTTACAATCCCTACCTACTTTCGAACGAATGACGACACGTTTAATTGGTGTTCCGGCCCTCGGATTCATATTACAAAAGCGGCGTCAAACCAACTCGTATCCACACGATCGACCTCGACAATACAACAAAAGCTCTGTCACTCACGTCATTGTGCGCCATAGACATTGCCTTCAACAGTACGTCCTTATTTTTCTCTTGTTCCCAGCACATTTCTTCCATATCTTCTTTTACATATGTACGTTCATTTATAGATTTATGTGTGCAAACTTAACTGCGTAATCAAAGATGAAAATGGAAGGTTTGCGATTTCAAAGGGCGTGGCCTACGCTCGACATTTTTGTCAAATATTTCCACTCAGACATATTACAGTTTTATGCGTATACATAATCCATTTTATTAAAGATTATATGTCGAAATTAACTACATGCTTTTTCGGATACTTGAATTAAAAATATTTATTCTTTAATAGAAAATAAAAATTATCTGTACAAGAATAAATTAAATTATGTTATTTTTACTTTTATTTTAATAGTAAAAGATCAGGTAGATTAAATTTATTTTCTTAGCAATAAAAACCAATGTGATAAATCAAGAAAAATATGGATCAAATAAGATTTTTAAATCAGTTCATTATTTAACATTAAAATATTACTCGTTAACTACAAAAAGGATACTTATTTAATTCATTAAAGTAATTTGTAATAATTGTTTTATTTTTGATAAAATCAAATAAATTATCTTTTCTATTTAGAAAGAGAAGCATTTTAAATATGTCATTTTATCATAAAATGATTTATCATGTTTCTTTTATTATTTTATAATTATCGATAAAATTTTTATAATTTTTTTAAAAGTGTGTAATTAAAAATATGATAAAATTGATAAAAAAAAGTTCAATTTAGATTTAATGAATTTCAACAATAAAACTTTAAAAAATAAAAAAATTTGTTTTATGAGTATGGTTTTCTTTAAACTAATATCAATACTAAAAATTTCTTAAAGCAAATAGTATTTTTAAATGGCTGGCTTCACTTTTCTTTTATCTCTTTCTCTTTTAGTATCAGTGTATTTATTTTTCTCGATTCTAAATTGAGCATACATTTTAAAGTTCATTCATAAGTTAAGTAAATAAACTCTTTATCTAGATTATAGACTATTAAAATTTATCATTTATATAAAACAGGAAAACACTATAAGTATCAAATAAAAGGATAGTTTTACTTATTAAGCTTATAAACTATGAATAAAAGAAAATAATATTTGAATAATAAAAATTTAATAATAAAATTTGATAACAAATTTTGAAATGTATTTTATATAATTATGTTATTATTTATATAATTAAATATATTTATACATTCGATATAATAAAATATTATATTTAAAATAAATTTGATTATATTAAAGTAGTTAAAACGAATATTTTTTTCAATAAATACGAAAAATTTTTAACTAAAAAATAAATGAAATAATAATATATTTTGAGTTTTTTAAGGTTATATTTTGTTCATTACAAAAGTATTAATTCTGTTTCATTCCTTTTCTTCATGCAAAGAAGTTTTTACTGGAAACTGTCGTCTATCAAGATATATACCTTAATATCAAGATCTAGCTGATTTACAAAGCTGTAATTAAATCTTCAACAAATTAATTATATATTCTAGATGGTACAATTACAAAAAATTTACTTTCATATAAAAAAGCTTATTAAGTATAAAATTCTATTAAAATTTCGAATAGAAACTTTAAAAAATTTTCAAAATGTTAAATCAACAATTTTTATGGTAGTTTTCTTTACAGAAAATTAGTTTGTATCAAATAAAGTTTGACATAGAAAAATTAAATAAATAGTAAACTGTATTTCTGGGAAGAAATTGATTATCAAGAGAATTGTTAAAAATGCAGATCGCGTCAGATAAATATGGTAAAAACTAATGAAGAAAATATATTACAAATTCGAGGTGTTAAGATTTAAAAATATTTATATAAACTAACTTATTATTAATATTATTATTAAATTATTATTAATATAACTTGGGATTATAAAATATTATATTTATTTATAAATAAATAGAATAAACTTATTGAAGTAAATTAAATATTAATTTTATTTCTTTTAAGGTTAGGATTAATAAATTAATTATGGTAATAAATACTTTTTGGCTAAATCGATATATGTTTATGTAATTAAGACTTATAAATGATTAATTTTGTATAAAAATTTACTAAATATTCGTACTTAAATTTTCTTTGGATAAGATGAATGCTTTCTGTAAAATTAATTTAATTACAAATTAAGTATTGTTGTTTATATGTTTAAATATTTATGAATTTCTTTCAAAACCGTATGAGTCACCTACATATCTATTAAATTAATTAATATAATACAAAATAAATAACTTTTCAAATACAAATTTTTTATAAAAAAACTAATTTACTTTTTATGATTTTTAACTTTTGTATTTGGATTGATATATATAGTTATAAAAATTATATAAAAATAATAATTTAAAAGAAAAAAATAATAAAATAAATGATTATATTATACAAATTTTTTAAATATCTTTTATTAATAAATTATATTATAATCATGAACGAAATATTCATTTATCTAAGATTTATAAATTAACTTGTAATATTTATTTAAAAATAATATTAAAAAACTATAAATTATTTTGAAAAACCAACCGATAAAAAATGTCCTAATCTATCAAAAATTTAATTTACATCAAATAGTGTAATACAAATTTGTATGTAAGGTAGGAATAATTAAAAAAGATAATCGTATAAAAATATTATTTATTTATTTTATATTTTAATGTAAATATAAGGAAGGATAAGTAATGGTTATAAAATTAACATAATTTGAATTGAAACATAAAAATAAATTGACATTATTTTATATGTTAATTAATAAAATCTGAAATAAATCTCTTGATTTATTTTATATTTTAATGTAAATATAAGGAAGGATAAGTAATGGTTATAAAATTAACATAATTTGAATTGAAACATAAAAATAAATTGACATTATTTTATATGTTAATTAATAAAATCTGAAAGAATAAATTTTAAACACACAAGCTATTTTACATCAAGTAAGTTTTATATTATACTTTATCAATATGAAAAAAATATTCTTAAAATTAAAAGTTGATCTAAATTTTTATATAAGTTAAATTTTACTAATATAAAATATGTATTACATATAACAATATATTTTATTGTTTATGTTATTAAAATTTAAAATGAAAAATACAATTGAATATTTTTGAAAAATAAGAAGCATAATGAAAAATTTTTCATAAAAAAAAATCATTAAAATTTTATGTATAGAAAACCTATTATATTGATTTCTTAAATAAAAATTTTAATTAATTTATACAGATTTATTTTAAATTTATAGACATTATATATGTGTCGATTCATTAAATAAGTGTAGGTAGCTACTAAAATCCAAAGACATATTATTATAATTAAATGAAACAGAACTTGAAACAGAAATTAATTATTTTTGTATATGATACCATTATATACATATATTGACATATGTACATATTATAAAAAAACGAATTCAATATGATGTACAAGCACCAAAGAATAGTATTTCTACGTTAATTAATTGAAAAACAGATTTTTAACGAATGAAGTCAGACATTTTCATAACCTATCACTAATATTACCCTTCATTAGGTCGAAATATCGAATTCAATTTAAGACACGCAATTCTGAAATGATAAAACACTTTGAACTAAAAGAAAAGATAACGTGGTAGACGAGCGCAGATATTTTATTTAGGTGGCTATGAAATCCCTCAATTTATCAAATACATTTTTTGACTGATAAAAGCCGCCGTCCAGTTTGTGTAATTTAGTGGAAGGTTCTTCTTGTAGACTCTTGGGTTAATATACGCGTTTTGCTCGACGTTTTGTACGTATAAGTAAACGATATATAGCTAGTCAAGAAAACCTATCTCTTGAATGTATTTTTGAGCTTTTTCTTAGATGGAAAATTTTCTTTATAGCCATATAAATGAAAAACAAACCGTCACAATGTCTAATACTTATGTTCTGCAAACAAATATTACATTACGATAGGATAGAGGAGTTGATAGTAAATATGAATTTTATGTGTTTCTGTCAAAAATATTACCTTCCACAATAGAATTTGAAAGTAAATCAAGATTTTATATTTTTATCATTATGCATTTATTAATAAAGACATCTGTACAAGATTTCATCATATTAACCTATGTATTCGGTTCAAGTATTTCATTTTGTAAAATTAGAATTATTGTTAACACACATATATATATATATATATTACAGTTGAATGAAAGATAGCTTTGTTATATTTATGATTACAAATATTCTTATTTCTAAAATAAATTTCTAATTTTTATATAAAGACAAGTATTCGAAATAAATAATAAAATCTATTACGTTAGAGTTATTAATAATTAATAGTCATAATTGTTAATAATATTAATAAATGATGTTAATGAATATATGTCTCCATTATGTATATTTTATTTAAAATGACTGAGTTGTGTCAACATTTTCTTAAAAATTTTTTATACATGGATTTGCATAAAAACTACTGCTTTATTTCTTATATATTTTAAGTACTACTTAGTACAGGTATAAAAACAGGAAGAGGTAGTCACATTTTAAAGCAAAATGTTCTCTTTTATTGAAAATAAGTTTGCAAAAACTTTGCATACAGTTTTGGGAATCCAAAAATAACTAAAAGATATGAAACTTAGAAGAATTATTTAACTCTTCATTAAAGAAAAATTAAAAAGAGACAAGGAGCAATAATTTGACTACTAAAATTTACTTTTTTGATCATGACTTACAGCACTTGCAATTATTAGAGATTTCTGCATCATATATTATCTCCTACACTCGCTAAAAGATGCTTTGAAATATCAGTATTTTATGATCTTAACTATTCAATAACTCAAAAACATAGAACCAGAAAGTAAAATGGAGTAAAATAAGGTAAGAAAAAATTTGAAAAGAGCGAGAAACAGTCAAATAGAAAAATAAAAAAAGAAAGGAAGTGTTTAAAATCTCAAATTCTTTTATAATACACGTACACAGAGTATTAAGGTATACAAAGGGTGAGAAATTAAAATTTTTAAGAAATCGTTAAAGCTCATAGTTGTCTTTTGAGAATGAGTAAGAGAGAAAATGACAAGTATGAAGGAAATTGAGTTCGTAGCTCTGCGTACAAAGACCGAGAAACAACAGAACGTGAAAAGAGATGAAATATAACTGTAACTCATTTGATATCTTCTTGTCTGTTTGATTTTCTCATTCTCTCTCTCTTTCTCTCTTTCCATCTTTCTCGACCTTTCTGCTAGAAATTTTTTTTTCTTTTTTCGTCTACATTCATCTTTCTCTTCATCTACGCTAAAAGTACGTGATTATATCGTACAATTCTAAGTCAATAAACGGTGTTATTTTACCGACGTAATAATAACACTAATAACTTTAAATATCGCTACCTTGATACACATTATACTTTAATTAGTTTTGTCCAATCGTTGCAAAATTTATTGCTATCAAAACATTTTCTATTAAATCTCTAAATTATAATTTCTCTAATGTCTTAAGCTAAATAAATAAATGTACATGTATTTATTATAATTTAAACGGCGATGAATTATTTTAATAAAAATGAAAACAGTATCATATAAAGAATACAAATAAAGGTTTTTAAATTTTATGTAGAACATCAAATTTAAATATTTTATCAAAAAATCAGTGTTTTAATTTATATTATTGCCAGTATTTGATGGTAAAATGTGATTGAATTTGGATTAAAGCGACTTGAATTTCATAAAACAATTATTTATATTTTATGAATTCCTTTTCATTACATACTTAATTACTTATTATATATAAGAAGAAGTAGTTTATATTTTATATAAAAGTATTCATGTATAAATAAAATAATAGATATCAAGCATAGATAAATTTTTTATTTAAAATTTATTAATAATTTACTAATGAGATCTTATCTTGAAAGATAAAGAATGTAATATCGTATGATATTCAAGAAGTGCAAAAAGTATGAACTAATTTAAAATCAACTTTACAATTGTATGATAATTTATTTGTCGAATCGTAAATAAATTTTTACAAAGTGTTAGAAGTATTGAAAACTCTTATCATATATGAATTTTGATTATGCATTGTTTGTAATACTTTAGATGCATTGTGATATTATATCATACCCTTCACGTAAAAAGTATACAAAATATTTTTCTTAAATATAAAAATCTAAGTTATGCTTTTATCAAACTTTTTTAAACGAAGACTTTTTTACGATCACTTATTTTCCATTAAATACTGTATATACTTTCGCTTACTTTTGTTTTCAATTTTTAGTTATTATATAAAAATATTCTAGGTTCAATAATAACAATCTCACTTTACTTAAAATAATTGTTAAAAATTTCTCATAGGAAAATTTGACTTATATCTTAAATTTCGTTTGATACTTATTTATTTTACAAACATTTAAAAATTTAACACAAAAATAAAGATAGCAACCATCTAGAAAAACATTCAATATTCTTTAAATTTTAATTAAAATGGTTTTTTTATGAAATTATTCGAACACCGAAATAAATTTTATTTATTTACACTATAAGATTTTATTTTATTTACCAAAAATGTTGAATACTTAAAATTTAAGATAAAAAGCAAAAGCATAATTTTATCAAATAATTTTGATATTTTATTTTAAGTGAGGCTAATTCATGTTTATTAAAAACAATTAAATTAATTAGAAAGTTTCTAACTTTTAACAGGAACAAATATGTAAGACGTAAAAAATTTCAGTCAAATGGCTCACTTCATATCTTTCAAGTTGATGACATTATCTTAAACGCGAAGCTTCGTAAAATGGCTACAATGTATGCGTTGAAATCTCCTCTACAAGGTTTAATCTTACCCTGTCTTCGTAAAAAAGAAAGCAAGAGTGAAAGAGGAACTAATTCTCCGAGTTTTATAAGCGGAAAAAATGCTATATAACTCTTCAACTGTAAATCGCATGCCATTCTTTGTAAATACCTATACGAGCTTTTATAAAGTCTATTATGTAAAATCTTTTTATATTTCATGTTTTATTTTCTGTCCTTAGTTTAATTACTTTCTTGCTCCTCTCTCTCTCTCTCTCTCTCTCTCTCTCTTTCTCACTCTCTCTCTCTCTATGTTTCTTTGCTTTTCTTTTTTATCGCTCACTTTCGTTATTTAACCCTTTGCCTTCATTCAATCTTTTTGTACTTTTTTACTTCGAGGGGTTTGACTCCAACGCGCTTACTTGCGTTATTAAAAAATCAGAAAAGCAAGTGAGAATGCGAGTCTTGCTTTATGTGTATGATATAAATAAAGTAAAGAATAATGAAAAAAGCTCGTTCACCTCACCTCAGAGGAAGAGCCGAGATTTTCCTACGTTGCGAGCGTAAAGCGGTAAAATGGTTGAGTTACGTCGTGCAGTGCACGTGTAAGAGGAAAAAAGATGAAGAAAAGTGAAGGGAGGTGACGATTTCGATGCAAATATTTATTGCGAGACCATGTTATTCATCCAATATAGAGACAAAACTTATGAGACTTTCGTTTTAAATAAAGTTCAACGTTTAGGAAGGTGGACTTACGCTAAAAATAATGAATACTTCTCTGCAACTACTTTACAGACGATAAAAAAATGCTACTTTTAAATGGATTATTTATTTGAATTTACCTATATTTTTTATGTAATAACATAATAAGTAAATTTATTAGCCTATTATTTTTATTTTCTATATTTGCTCCGATAACAGTAAAGTTTCTTTTGATTGGTCTTCTTTTGATGATCGTCTGAATTATTATTTTTCTTTTTCTCTTTTTATTATAAAATATTTTAAACAATTATTAAAAGAAGGCCTACAAAAATCCATCAATAAGATTATCAAAATTTAACCGAACAAATAATATTATTTTTAAGATAATATACAATTACAGTAAATTAAGAGTATTAAAATAGAAATTATTATATCGTAAAAGGATATATTTTATACCTGAAAAAAAAAGAAAACAACCGTTAAAAGATCATTTGAAAAAATCACTATTTGGAAACTCCACTAATTTTAATGATGCATATTGTTTTCAGTAGATTTTTCTGATACTTCGTAATTAACCATAATTCAACGGTAAAATTTTCAAGAGATTGTGTCTTAACTTGATTTTAAAAAAATATAGTAGTGCTACAATTATTGCACGCTTACCAAATATTTCGGTATATTTTCTATCGATAAAATAAATAATTTGAGTCTATGTTTTCCATTAGATATTTAATATTTATGAATTAATATATTTTTTGAAATATTTTAATGAATTATATTTTTATGAAAAAATGTCCTGTCAATTGAATTACTAAATAGGAATAATTAATCAATAAAGTTATTCAGTATTTTATACTATAAATAATGGTAGGACTTAGATTTGAGATCAAATTATTTAAAAAAATCTATTTATGAAGATATAATTTTCTTATCTATTTGAAGTTTTTTATGGATCGAAATTTAAAAGGTTGTCAGAATAATACCTTTATATTATCTTTATTAAATAATTGCATAATATTTAATTTGATTTATTTTTAATTGTTTAGTTTAATCATCTCAGCATCTACTATTTAAATCTTAGAAATAGAAAAAACATATAAATAATTTTTTAATTATTACAAATAATATAGAATATGCATGATATTTTTGTAAGCTATGATACATAAATTTCACTACTTTATACAAAAATGAATAAAATTAAAATTAAGATAATTATAACAAAGATTTCCGGACGTTCAGATATTTGATATCAATAAGTTCAGAATAATAGTAGAAAGTCATTAAATAATCGTCTTTATTGTCACTAAATCAATTTAAAAATTTTGTATTAGCATTTTATACATTATATTAATAGAAACATATAATTATATGTAATAGGAAAAATATATATTTTACGGAGCTGTATTTTACTAATATTGAACTATCCATAAAATATAAATATAAAATTAATATAAATTATTTATGTAAAACTTATTCATTGTAATAATCTAAATCAGCGAAATAGTATTATTCGTTCTTTTAACTTTTTTTTAGACTTTTATTTTCTTACAGCAATTAATAAAATAGTTTATAATAAAGAAAATGATATTTTTTCCCAGAATTAGTTTTTTATGTATGGATTTTTTAATTAAATTATAATAATTTGAATTATAAATTTAATTAATACTTTTAATTATAAATATTATATAAATAAGTGAAGAGACTGATATTGGAGTCATACAAACAAGTTAAATAAAGAAAATCTATTATTTGTATGTGATCAAAGCTTTGCGTAATTTTTAATTTAATTTGTTATTGTTTGAGTTTTTACTGTATATTAATCAAGAATTAACTAATTCTTGAATATAGTATTAACCAACAATTTTTGTTATGTTTTGAAGTATGTATAAGTTTTATTCGTTTAAAGCGAAGCTATTCACGAGTGCTGAGCTATTGCGAGCGTTAAGCGCTTGTCATACTAGAATTATGACGCGTTTCGCAATTCATGAAAATTATTTGAATTAAATACCATAGGATTTAGAAGATTCTTTACCTTTTCGTAACATACAAAAATAACAATATTTTAAAATTCATTCACACGGGAAAATAGAACTTAAATTAACTTAACCCATCGTTTATTCAAGCAGTTGATGCAACTTTTATTTACGTAAGTGATTCTGTACCTTTAGAGTCAATACTTGCATAGGCAGTTACGCGAAATTGAATGAGAGAGCTTAAAGTTCGCTTGGTCTCTCGTCTTCGGGTAGAGGTTTCCTCGAGCTTGGAGGATAAGGACTCCGTGGGCGATTAATCGTTGTGGTACACTTTGCCGGCTAATGTTGGACAATTCGTTGGAAAGAGAAACGATGGACTGAGATCTCAGGAAAGCTCCAACAGAAGATCTTCCAATGCCTGCTCTCTCTCTCTCTCTCTCTCCCTTTCTCTATCTTTTTCTTTCGCTCCTTCTCTTTCTTTTCCTATTTCTATTTGTTGTTTCAACAATGTACATGTGCTTTCGATGTTAGGTGGGATTGCGATACTCCGATTAGCTGGTTCACCAATTCCAAAGTGATCGCCTGTTCATCTTAGAGCAACGAACAGAGGTAGACAGAGATTGAGAGAGAGAGAGAGAGAGAGAGAGAGAGTGAGTGAGACAGAGACAGATGAACAAGAGAGGGACCAGCGGAAATAAGAAGATAAAAAACCATGCTGTGCACCGAAGCTAAGTTACCACGTGGATCTTGTCCCTTTTATGTGAATTTTCTTTAACTATTAATTGACGATTGTATTGCTCTAAATTATTTGTATGCTAATTTCATTTACTTAATATTTTTTTAGCTTTTCAAAACTTTATTAAAGTATTTCTTATTATTCTTTCAATACTTTTAAGACTAATAATAATAATTTATTCTTTCATTTTATCATTTAATTTATATTATAATAGGCCAAATTATGTTCTCGTTCCTGTAAAGTTATAACTAAATAATTTTGACCTAATGACTGAGAAATATGAAGTCGTGAGTCATTATTTTTCACTTATTATGCAACTACCAGTATGATATATTGTAAGCCAGAGAGAACCTTGACTTCTCAATTAAAACATTTTCAGTTAATAGAAAATTTCTTATACATTTATTATACTTTATAATATTCACGATTTTTCATAAAAACAAGAACTTAAAATACAAATTTTAAGGTAATTTTTAAGCTAGTTTTTCCAAATATGTTTTTTTTAAATACAACATATATTTATAAATTAGCAATATTAAATAACATGTTGTTAGAATATTAAATCGTACTATGTATACAATTCATTGGTTCTTATTATAATATATCTAAAACTGTTACTATAATTTGAATGACTCTCTATTAAACTACCCACTAATCGTCGTTACTCACCAAACAGATATGGACACTCCATTGAAAGATCTTTCTATTATACTGCAGCTGAAGACGTTTAATGGGAGCGGTAACTTTTACGACTAGAACATGAATGGAATACGAATTGAATTTAATATAGAATATAATAAAACGAGTGATCTTGAAAACATTAAATTTCAAACATATAATTTTAATTGTAAAAGAATAAATTTCTAATTTTTTAGTGTAAATTTACTAATATTACTATTTTATAGTGTGCGATCACAATATAAAATAGTCGAAAAATAAATTAAATATTTTTAATAGGAAAAATTCCTTTTTCAGCATAGAATTTTAAAATAAAAAAAAAATAGTTTTATTTAACAAAAGATTAACTTTTTAATTCGCTTAAATTAAATTTACACGAAAATTAGTAATCAATTCAATTATATAAGAATAAGTCTCTGAATTAAATAGAATATTTTCGTATTAATTTTATGTTTGTTTATTGTGCTTAATTAATAATATCCTATTTGTATTATTTTACAATGAAATTTTGTATAAAGGCCAAATATTATATGATGTATTTAAACTAATATTATAATTATATTGTTCCTTGTAGTAGGTTGCTTATAAGTTAGATATTATGTCATAAAATGAAAAAGTTATTACTGAGACTTTGATATAAATTACTTATAAATATAAGCTAATTATAATTTGTTTTTCTTATAAACTTTCACTAGTAAAACATTAAAAATAAAAAATTTGAATACCAATGAAATTATTATTTACATTAATTTTATTTATTTAGACAAAATTTGTATCAACGTATAAATATTATTCTTATACGATTATTATTTCGATTACGATGTGTGCATATAAAATTTTAGACCTTTTAAACAGAGTTAAAGAATATTCATGTGTTAATAATAAATTTTAAATAAAATTGATAATAGTTATTAAAATTTTATTCCTAGTCTTTGAATTTTAAAAATGGATACACAGAATTTAAAGTCTGATGTAAATGAAGAAGAAATAATTTAAATGTATGAATACGTATGATTGAAAGGCGGAAAATATGATTCAAATAAAAGATTGCAAAACCATAGTATGAATAAGTATAAAAATTTGATATCAAGAAATTTTTATAAGGTTTCTATAAAATTTGAAGCATTTATCATAAATTATAAAAGTATGTACAGCTTTTTAAATATAAATTGAAATCTGAATAATTTTAATAATAAAATTTTTTGGTTATTTACTTTATTTAGCACACATTAATTATTTACCGTACAATTATTTTTATTATTAATTTATTAAGAATACGCGGCAATGTAAGACGATAATTTCACAAAAAAAGAAGTAAGCATGCTATCAGAACATCAGTTATGATCTTGTACGTGTGTGTTTAGATGAATGAAAAAATGTCAAATAAGGCTTCTATTGCGCTCTGATAGACATTGCGCGCAATGTCACTTGGGGATTCACCTGAATTAACATATTAGTTATATATCACATATGTCTCAAATACAGCTGATTCTATTAAGCTTCTAAAGTTATGTATGCTAATCGTGAATCGTGATCAAACTTTACTTTATTAAGTATTAAAAACCTAAAGATTAAAGTACCCTGCTCTTAACGGAAGTTTGAGACCATTCCCAAGGTAAAAGTAAAATTTCGTGCATCCAAGTTTTAGAAAGTCAATATAATGTAGAGTTTAATGTGGCCATTCATAGTTATTAATGAAATTAGTTGGCAATCTGTAAGACACATTATTGTTAATGAAGTCTTTAAAAATTGTAGACATATTGCGTATTCGAAATATAGGTAGCGTATTTTGGCGACAAATAATAACTTCGACCTCTATTTATAGAAATTTTCATAGTTCGTGTATGCGTTCCCTCTCGCCAGATCAGTGGAGCAAAAGTAAAATCATTCATAGTGCGGACAAGAGATTATCTAGGAAAATTGCATTCTGAAATCTGAAGTTCACCACGACTAGTAAATAATGAGTTAGAATAAACATCATTTAGCATATCTTAATTTAGGTAAAACTTGTTAGGTCAGTGCATCTGTGGATGATTAAGTATTTTAGGTTTATTGCTCTGTTTAAATATTCATGATCAGAGATGAGAATTTATATACTTCAAATAAAACTATGTTACAAGTTTTTTATTTCTGTAATAACTTATTGCTACTAGAATTTAATTAATTTTTATATTTATGTATGATTAAATTAATTTCACAACAATTTCTATTTATAAAATTGGAACCAGAAACTATTTTGTAATTGTCTTATATTATTTTAAAGTTTTCTTAAATGTGATCATAAATTTAAAAATTAATCAATTGTGTTATGTACAACAGATATTATATATAAAATAAGTAAAACAAATATTTGAATGTTTTTGTTGTGCAGTACATTTAAATTATTTTTATTTAGAATCATTGCAAACATAGTATAATTTAAGTATATTTTAAATTCTGATGTGAAAATGTTTATTAGCAAATTTTTATGTACTTAAAAACAACTAATGCAACTAATGAAAGTCGAAAATTTTCATTATTAAATTTAATGACTAATAATAACTGTTATTAATCTTCTTAATATATCCAATTTTAATTGCTATAGATAAAACATAATGTTATTTTGTTTTATAAAACAAAAAATGAACTTTTACCAATAAAAATATAAACAATATTATGAAAGTTTAAGTAAACACTATAGTTTTCATCTGTATTTTATCTTAGAAAAAAGTAGAAAAGAAAAGATTTTTTCGTCTACTACGTAATTTTGTATCTATTGGAATTTTTATTAGTAAAACTAGATTTTTTAATAAAAAAAGGATTATAAAATGGAAAATTAAATTGTTTACGTTTAATAATAATATTTCATATATTTCAAGGTGCATAAATAAAAGATTTTTAGAAAATTCATGCTATATTATCTGTCACCACTAATTAATACGTCAATTTCAAAATTTTTAATGTCAAATTTTAATGTTTTGGAAAAAGGTTCGAAAAACGCATCGATTTTAATTATTTCATTTTTTAAAACTTAAATTTATAGACAATGATAAAAAGGGGATAAATAAAACAATTTAATTTATATTTTTTATTATATTTTACAATTTCAGTTATTTTCATCAATACTATTATTTATCAATATATTTGATTTATTATCTGATGTTTCTAAAGAATAAAACTACTAACGGAAAAAACTATAAAACTACGCTTTATACTTACACTGGTTTTTATTCAGCGATAAATTTTTAACTTTTTTCTCAAAAGTATCAACATTTTCCTATTTGTATTACTATTGGAAAATCTTTAAGTAATTTATTATTTAAATAAGACTATTAAACTAAAATTAATAGTAAGTTTAATAGTTTTAAAAGAATTTTTTTTATTATGAAATATGAAAAGATAAAAATAAAACGAACAATGAGAAATGATTAAATGTGATAAAAAATCAGAGGAATTTCAAAGTATTCAAAAAAGAGCATATGATTGAAATTCGATATAATGTACTTATAAATAAATGAAATAATAGAAAAGCCATTTCAAATAAGAATATAACATAATAAGAAAAAATTTTGAACATATTTGTAGAGTTTATAAAAATTCCATAAATATTTCAGAATACTTGTATTTAACGCTTTAAATTGAAAAAATTCTGTCATTGTTACAGAAACTAATATCCAAATATCTATAAATAAAATCTGTAGTATCATATTAACAAAAATACGAATTACTATGTTTATACAAATATATAAATTGCGGTGTGTTATATACACATTAAAATAATAAGTATGAATTATTATGTTTTATGTAAAATAATATTTAATGATGAAAGTAATGTTTTGTATAAAAATCATTATTTAGCTATTGATATTCTATTAAAATTTTTGTTATATAATAATAAATGTACATGGTAATATATTACTGAAAAAAGTAGATACGAAAATTGTTTATTTATTACACCATTTTATAAGCTCATTTAAAATTTAATGTTTCCTAATCATAATAAAATGTCTTGGAATATAAAAAACTATATAATATTAAAGATATAATATAATCATCGTAAAATTAAATATATTTTCAAAGCTTAAAATCTTTAAATACTGTTAGTTTTTTTGTTTCAATTACGTTAATAGAAGATGTATATTATTTTTTTATAATGCAATTTATATTGAATATTTTATTGAATTTAAAAATATATACAAAGTAATTATTTAAAAAATTCTTTTTTATAATATGTTGGAAACTTGAAATTCATTAAAAATATTATTAAATACAAAATTTAATGGAAAATCTAGCGTCAAATTTCATTTCACATTAAACCGTTTATAGACGATGGATTTGATGTTTTCTGTCAGTTCTACTCTTCCATTCTGTTAATTGGATTCACAGACGTTAACCGGTACTATAGTTTACAAGTGAACCGATTGCAAAATTGAAAGACTGATGTAGTTTTATAAGATCAATAAGCAAATAAAAGACGAGGCAAAGAAAGAAATATAAAGAAAACAAAATAACAATGTATTCTGAAATGTACTCGGAATATAACTGCATGACTAGAATTCAACACACGTATTAATGGTCTGTTTTTCCTTCTCTTTTTATTAACATATTGTGATCTTCCCTATGATTTTAATTTTTTTGCGTGTTTTTTTCTTTTTTGCTTTTCATGACTTTTTCCAATCAATTTACTGTTGTATTTTAATTTTTGTTTTTTTCACATATACTTGGAAACGCTATAATAGGAGAGTAATTGTGTTTTATCAAGCGAATTTATGTTTTAGTAAAAAGTTAAAAATGCTTGAAAAATGTTAAATAAAAAATCATAAAAAATTTGATGCTCGGAGCGTAACTGTATATGATTTTGAGGCAATATTTGCAACGAGTGACTTTTTATATGACAGTTTTAAAGGGTTACTTTGTTTACAATTTATCATAATTGATTAATTCTCTCTATTGCTTTTAAAATAAGACAGATTTTTCATAATATTATATTAATTTATTATGTTATATTTATGGAACTGCTAAATGTAAAACTTTTAATTCTACATTCAATTGATAAAGCATTGAAAGTTTAAAATTTATAGAAGCAATATATTTTAGAATTCTTTAATCTTTAAGATAGTATATATATAATAGCAACCCTAATGTTGTAATAATAAATAATTTTTTTTTATTTATTGTAAATTATCTCCAATAAATATTTCAAAATTTTGTTTTTGTAATCATTATTAAAAATATGATTTTAATTTTAGTTTTTAATACATAATTTGCTATTTCACTCATACACATATAAAATAAACTAAATGAAATTATTTGACTGATAATATCTATAATTATGTAAGTATATATTATTTATTTATGGTGATCAAAAGAAGATTATTTAAATTAAATCAAGTAATATTATTCAAAATTTATAAATCATTTTTTTAAATATATAAGCGTAAAAATTTAAACTATTTTTCTTTGGATAAGTACTTTTCAGATTTCAATTCTATAAATTCTGTAGAATTTTCAATAGCGAATGAAAAAGTATATTTAAGATCTTATAAAATATTATAATTTAAATGTACATTATTCAATAAAATTAAATTAAAATTATCATTGTTTTGAGTGTGCAAAACATGAAAATGAAGACTTTTTAAAAAAAATTGTTAGACATACTATATTTTGTTAATATACAAAATGGAATTCGCCGATATTATAATCAACACTAGATTGAAGTGTCGGATTAAACAAACTATACTTAGAGCTTTAAATAAATATTTATCATTAAAGGATTAGCACGAAGAATTCATTAATTTGAATATATTCTTTGCGTGTTGCACATATATTTATAAATCACTAATTTCATTTATAAAATGCATTTATAAAAAGTGTCAAGTTTGCTATACCTGTGAAAATTTCACTTGAGTACAGCATAATAGGAATAGTGTTATAATATTCATTTTATTTTAAGATGGTGACGAATAAACATTTAATCTTCGTGATGTATTATATAAAAATAAATATGAAGAGTAAAATTAATTGTAGTAATTATTTATGGGAATAAAAACAAAAGTTTTGTTTTGTAATGTATTTCTTTCGAATTTTTGTACGGTAACAGAAAAACTTTCTGTAGAATTATAAATTTTAAATAAAAAACGGTAAACATTAATAAAAAGTATCATTTAAATCTTCAAGATATTTTGCATTTATTAAAAAAATCCTTTAACTACTGAATATTTTGTTAAAAGTAGCACAGCTTCGAAAATATAATAATTTTGTTTTAAATATAAGCTTCAACTTAAATTTAATTATTGCTTAGTTATAGTATATATATATATATATATATGAATAAGAGTGAAAGATTAAGTAACTAATATGATTATTGCATAATTTTTTTTTAAAATAGATTACTTACGTAAGCTATACCCATTAAAATGAATCTAACTACTTTCAGTTACGTCAATTGAAAATCCCATGTCTTAATTAATTTTAAATAAACTTAAATTCTTGGAACTCATTTAGATTTATATTAAAATTATATTAAAATAAAAAAATAGGCACACGCTGCATCACTAATAAGTCAGTTTTGTCCAGAATGTTTAGTTTGTGATTACTTTTAATATCATTTCAGATATTCCATTTCGAAAGCACAATTTTTTTCAAACATGCCTCAACAATTTATTACATTTATTTGTAATTTATAAATGAATACTATAAAAATCGCCTTCTGCTTAAAGAAATAATAGAAGGAAAAGTGTTTAAAGTGCGCTCTTTTAAAAGCAGGCATCATATCGAGGTAAGATTCAATTGCTGGAAACAAGCGATACCTGATCCGCCAATCTAAAATTAACTAGAATTGTTCAATCCGATTCAAGAAATTATCGGGCTTCATTATCCTGGAACAAATCGTGGTGTCATCATTTTTTTGTAGAAGAGAAAAGAGGAAAAACTCGAGCAAAAGTTCTTTAATAAAGAGTGCGTATATGCATGCGCGTACAATAGTTGCAAGACTTATAACACAGGTTACAGTTAGTGCAGCAGTAGCGCCATTTAGCTGTATTTAGCTGTCACGTCCTTTATGCAATTCAACTAAAAATAAGCATTCGTGCATTCGTACTATCATAGAACTGCCGCACACCGTTATGAATTTTCAAGAATCTACAGTTGGATGAAATGCAGCGTCGCCTTTACGAGCGATTAAAGCAGTTTTATACGAGGCGCTGTGATTTTGATCGACGCGCTCTGAACGCTCTTGGTGAGAAGGCACGCCTAGATATACATTTTACAATTGGATCCCCTCGATTTCCTTTTTTCATGTCGAACAAACACGGTTATCGATATTAATACAGATCTTTACTGATTACTGAAGCATACGTACATTGTTTACCATTTTTAATTTTTATAGGACTCTTAAATGTACTCTTATACGATTATTACGTTATTTTGTTATAATGATATCGACTATTAGAGCATACATTCAAGTATTCGAAAATTCGTCAAAAAATTGAGTACATATAGATTACGAATTAAAAATATATAATCAATATATGGAAACATTCTAATAAAAATATAATATTTAAACGGTGAGTTCAAAATTATTGATAATTAGGAACATCATGGTATTCTAGATTAAAAAGATAGAGGTTATGATTTTATGATAATATATAACGTACATTGTGATACATAAACTTTAAATACATTAATTTTTTTAATATATTTAAACTTTGTGTATCAAAAACCGATTTTTTACTAGATACTGATAAAATCAAGATAATTGAGATAGTAGTAGAGGATGAAGTCATCAACTCTCTATCAATATTACTAGGGCGTATTAAAATAAAATATCAATGTTGAACTCGAGCCTTTGATATTGCAAAATAGTTATATGTATTAGAAATTTTTAATATTTTTATGTAAAATAGGTTAGTAAATAATTAAATACTTGCAGAAAAGTATGACGATTAATCAATATTTATTAAAAAAAATTGAAATATTGAATATTGTACTTCATTTAGCATGTCTATTTTTATACACAACTAATTTTAGGTAAAAAATTCATCGCAAACCTAATATTCGGCTACGAAAAATGTTTGCGTAGAAAAATATTGCGACTAATAAGGAATTAGTAATAAACAAGAAAATTTTATGTATTGAGTTTTAGTGTTTAGTTTCGTAAGAATGAACATTAAAAAAGACAGTAAAGAGTTCTATAGTAAGATTGAAGACAATAAAGATATATTATACTTTCAAGTTATATAATGCGATTACATTATAAAGATTCTCTTCGTGTAACTTTGTCGAGAGTATCATACTTTCAGGTCATGTATTTTTATCAAGTTCTAAAAGGTCTTTATTTCTGGAAAAATTATAATTTAAATATGGTTTTTCAAATTAATAATCTTACAAATTATTTTATAAAGAAAATTAAAGCAGAAATAATATAGTCTGATTTCAAATGTATTTGATTCAAGGCTATTTATAATAAAAACTATTTTCTATTAGGATTTGGCTATTGAAATAAAAAAAATTAAAATAAGGAGGAGTGTGAATTTTTTATAACAAATTCTTAAAAATCGTGTGTAAATTCCATAGATCATCTTGAAAAATTGTAAAACAAATTTAAGAACTCGTTTAGTTTTGAACTGTATTATTTACATAAGAAATTACCAGAATAAGTTAAATTGGGAGTCGTGAAATATCTATTACGGATACAGTAATCACTGCTTCGTGATTTCGTGCGTTCACTGTAAGAAGTATATCTTTTAAATTCAAAGTTTATTTTCTGAAGTCTGTACAAGCTACTCTTTTATTCTAACAATCAGATATGAAAGACTTTTATAATGTATCGTCGATTAGAAGAAATAAAAATATTGTGGCCACACCTGCATCCAGACTATTACAACAGAATGACTGGTTTCCGTGTATTCACTACATAAGAACTACAATTTTCGATATTATTGAAGTTATAGTTTACGATCAAAAATTATTTTTATACCTATATTTTTATTTTAAAAGGAGGAGGTAATTGCTCTGTGTTTGACCAAGTCGAGTTAAAAGCCGTTGATGTATTTTTTGTTAGTATAAGATAATGAATCGTTTTCGAATAGTGAAGTCAAATATGAGCTCCGTACAGGGATTCCTAGAAAAATATTATCTGTTTTGTGAAAATAAAGAATCTTTAATCCTTAAAAGAGTTTTTTGAAGTCAGTATTATTGTTTGACTTCATTCACTGTTGTATTAAGTCATTTTTGTATTAATTCAACTAGAGTAACTCTTTTCAACTTTTGCGTTTTTATTGGCCTCTTTCGTTTTTCTCTCTTTTATCTTTGTCGTATTCTATCTATCTTTTTTCTATCTCTCATTTCATTTTGGTGAAATGAGAATCTAGCCCAGGATTCGTTACAGGATTTTAAGGGGATTGAAGTAAAGGGTAATCTACTCAAGAGGATTTTGTAAAGTTTGGCTTTCTGTATATATCTTAAAGATTTTTCTTTAAATTTCAATTAATAGCTTTACAATCTTTATATATTGTTAAAAAGAATAGAATTTATATTTATAGTTTGAAGTAAAAACCACAAAATCATAAATAAAATTAATTTTTTTTTGAATATTCATAAATAATACAGCTGTAGGAAATAGAATTTTAAGAATATGCAACTATAAGATTGTGGCGTATATTTGAAGAAAATATGCGCCGCATACAGGCGACGGGCCCGATCATTTTTTGCCGCGCGCTGAGGTTTATGACAACTCGGCCCGGCCCGAACTGCAAAAGATATCGGGTGTCCCGTACTCGTAAGTGTCAACGGATACAGGCCCTTAGCCTTAGTTTTAGTTTTACTTAGATTTTAAACAAATATTAATATTAGGCAATAAGTTGAAAAGCGAAAAGGGTGTCGCGCACGACGCCGACGGCACGAGAGGAAGTCGGATTTGCGCAAGCGACTCTATTGTACGCGCCGCTTAGTATATATCTATATACATATATATATATATATATATATATATATATATATATATGTATATATATATTTTGTTGTACGAATAATGAAATAAATAATTACAGTAAAATTCAGGGGTTAATTCAGGTCCAAAAACTGTGTGTAAGAGTTTCATGTATTTATACTTTTATGTAATTAAATAATTTAATATTTAATAGTTTCAATAATTTATTTATATGGTTTAATTTTTTATATTATACCCAGTGGTTTATTTTTTAATGTAAAAAATAATTATTCGAAACAATTTTTTGTTAAAATTTATTGATTTTAAAAGGAGTTTTTAGACAATAGAATAATAATTTGTAATATTTATTACATTTTTGGATGCCAAAACCTTGAAAATTATTTTTCCGTATAATAACTATAATTTTTGTACAGAAATCTAATCTTTTGGTTCACAATAAAAAATTTTATCCGAATTTAACTAAAATGCATTTAATAAAGTCAAAATTTAGAGGATTTTAAGGATTGGATAAATTATTAATGAAATTAGGTATAAAAGAATTAATAGAAAATAACCTAGTTTAAATATTCGATATCGCGATTTTAATGTTAAACGTGTAATTAAATGAATATACTGAATTTTGATACATATATATTTCACTCATGTCGAGGTACAACAGAATTAAAATTTGAATCTTGTTAATGGAAGTTAATCAAAGCTATCGACTTCATTTTAATAAAATTTTTTTATTTCTAAAGTAAATGAGGCACAGATTGAATCCAATATTAGCTTAGTTTTTATATCTAATGGAAAATGTAACTAGTAGTAATTTGATAGCTCCGAGTAAGCAATGGCAATAATATTTGAGGTGTTTGATTGGAGCCAATATGGAATAGGCTCTTTGATCTAATTTGCATATATTGATTTATTATGATCTTCAATTGATTACTAATTTCTGTCTTTTTTATGATTTTCTAATTCTGATATAAATTTGATAAATAATCTACATTTTCAAAATAATCTAGTGCAAAATCATAAAAAATCATACTTTTCATTTTAAACTACAAAATAGATTTAGATATGAGAAAGAACTATTTTCATAATAAAAAATTAATTCGAGTTCAATAAAAATATTGTGGACCAATAGCTCAATTTGAATACTAGGACCTCCTTTCAAATATAATAATGTTTATTTCAAATGATTCTATGATAAATACTTTATATTATTTATTCAATATAATACATTAAATAGCTATTAATATTTATATTTAAAATATGTAACTTTATAATATTTTGATCTTTGATACAATAATACAGAAAAATAATATTAATAGAAAATCTATAATTTAATATTCATTTTAATTTATTACTTCTTTTTCTAAACATTTATAAATTCAATATAATTTTTTAGTTACAAATTTTTAATGAAAAAGAATTTCAAAACATTATAGAAAATTCAAGTTTTAACATATACCATTTATAAATTAAATTATTTTTTAATTAATTCAAATATTGAATATTTACTTAATACTAAACATACTAATTAAAAGAAAATTAAAATGTTCGATTTAGTAAAGTTGTTTGCTTTATTATATATGAGGATCAATATATATCGGATCAATTGACATTAGCAAAAAAGTTTTCAATATTCCACATTTGAACTTAATATTATATTAACACAGATATGCATCCAGTTTGAATACATCCAGCGGCATTTTAATAACTTTTGCTAAAATAGTTTCTTTAATTTTGTATTTTGAATAAATCGTTTTCCAGGAAAATCATGCCTACTTCACTTGCTGTCTGACTATTTCCCTCTTGCTTTCTATCTTTAAATAGAAACAGGAAAAGAAAAAAGGAAGAAGAAAAAATTTATAGAACATTTAATATATCTGGAAGACCAGTATAACCCGAAGAATGTGATAAATTTAAAGTTAAACTTCTAATTATTGAAAATTTGCTATGAAATAATATACCCGAACAGAAAAAGGTTTTATAATATTTACGTTTGTAAGATTATCAAAAATTAAACATTATTTACTTAAACATATTTAGAGATCGGTGTCAATTAGAAATATAGTAGACATATGAGAGTGAATTGTCGACATTATGTGTTGATGAATTTTGAGAAAAGCAATGCCATTGAGTTTATGGTTAAAGCAGAGTTGTATGAATACGTCAAAATGTAACAATATAAGGAATCATAATATAAATTATAAATTATAATGAACACTAAATAAAAACATTAAATATTTAAATAAATAAAGTTTATTTAATAAGCATTCATGAAATATATAGATAAATAGACTTAATTTTGTAAAGTGTCAGCATGTTTTATTACTACTGAGTGTAGAATTTAAAAGAAAAACAATAAAATTATGACACTATGATAATATGTAACCTGTTTCCAAATGTAATAATATTATTCATCAATACGTATAATATTTTTACAATTATTTCTTTTATTAAATATCATTGAATAATTATCACGTGATTAAAATTTAATGCTCTACAAGTTTTATATCGCGACATTAATTTATCTACGAAAATTTGCATACCTAAATTGTTATTTTATGAAAATATACATTTGCTCTACAAGTTCAGATTAGTAAGCGAAAAATACGCTTACATAACTTGTTTTCTGAATCTGTGAATGCGTTTATGGGTTTATTTTAATTTACCACAACGTGCGTAATGAGAAAACTGACTGTAAATCTTACTTTAATATATCATTTTGAAATATTATCTGACAAATGAAATAGTAGTTCTATTGCATTAAGCGCGAAATCAAACTAAACAAAATATTTTTTCTACTTTGAATACAATTAGTTTGTCGGATTGTATTAGTTACAGTAAGATTTTGCTCAAATATCTTCCTTACCTGTTCTTTATTAATATTATTCGATTTTTTAATCTTCAAAAATATAACTTTATTATATTTAAATACCCAAAAATAATTTGGAAAATTATTTAATACTCAGAGACCATGGATGACATTAGTCTATTCGTAAAATTTAGAAAATAATAGAGTTTAAGTTCTCTTTTTTACAATTATTCCAAAACCAAAGATAATTAGATTAATAATTAGATTAAATAATTAATGTAGTATCATTTCATTCACGTTTGAATTTTAAAACGACGAAAACGGTGCCTTGGACTTCTGTGCTTAATACCTTTTAATCGGCATAAACTTCATATTAGATTTTCTTTCTTTATCATCATAATCGATTAGAGTGGAAAAAAATTGAAATAATTTCTTTAAAATTTTTTTAAACATTTAACTTGTAATATTATTATATAATTATAATTTTTCAATAAAATAAACAATTAATTTCAATCTATTATTACTATTACTCAAAAAATATTGTAACAATATTTTTTTTATAAATATAATGTTCATTCAGAAACTATAACATATAAGTACTTATTCAATAAATTTAATAAAAATAATTTTATTAAATATAATTTTCTAGATTAAAATTTGTATGTCGGCAAAGATTCTTATATTTGTTGTAATCACCTATATACTTTATTGCAATTCTTATAAAATTATAAAGACAAAAATATCTCGACCTATTCAATTTATATAAAAAACTTTTTTCATAATTTAATTGTATACCGAACGAAATAACAGAGTTTGCACGACTGAAAATTACTTACATAAATTTACATACTTTCTACTAATAATATTAAGCTAAGAATTGTATTATCTTCTGTTACTTGGTACATTGAATAATTAAATTAATTATTAAAAAGTAAAATACACGTATTATTTAATATAAAAAAATTATTAAATTCGAAATATAACGGTAAGTTCTACATACAATCAGCGATTCTAAAAAGTTTTTCCGTCTCGTATACATTTTATCGGCAAAGTCTGTGTACGCATTTAATGTGGCTCTCAGGCAAAATTATACGTGTAAAAAAGTTGAGCTCATAGCTATATAATATTCGCATATATTTCAAGAACATTTGAAATTAAGGTCTATTGTAAGCAAATGTTCTACTTTTCATTTTGAATAGATATTATTATCGTTCAAATTTTTGCAAAGAATAAATTTTATACATTATTAAAAATACTAACGTTCAAAGAATCATTGAACTTTATCAATTGCAATATTACATTATTAAATTATTACTAAATACAGATTTAAATGTAATATTTATTTTAAAATGCAAATTTTTCAAGTGAACGTTGGCGTGAGTTTCTTGACTTTAAATTGTACCATGAGTTTGGTCTCAGCATTTTCTCGGAATTTCCTACGACAAGGAGTCTTTGTTATTCGATTACACGTGCGTGCGTTTCTTCCGATAAATGTATATACGCAAAAGAGCTGCTTTAACTTTTTCTCTCTCTATTTCCTTATCTTTTCTTTTCTGTTTTTTTCTCATTCACTCTATGTGCTTCTCTTGAAGTCTCCATCCTTCTATCTGTTTATTCATCTAACATATTTATTTAATTCATATTTAACTGATATGTAAAAAAATCGAAAAAAGCTTGTTAACATTTAACGTTTTCCAGTTCTGTAATAAAAATTTTTTTCTTGAACGATTTAAAAATTTGTAAACAAAACATACATGAATATAGTAAAAAAAGTAAAATATAAAAAAAAAATTATACATAAATAAATTATGCATAAATATAGTATACTAAGCAATATTTAGCAATTTTTCTATTTTGTTAAAAATTTTATTTAACACAAATTATTTGTTATATATTTATCGATAATTTTTTAAAAAGTTTTTTCGGAAAAACAATTGTATTCTTGTAAATAATATTTTGAAGTTCCAATAACATTTTATTACATTTATTTTTCTAGAAATTTTTAAATACAATTATATAATTCGAATTAATTATAATTATATAATTACAATATACAATTACACAATAATTATATAATAAGTCATATATCTTACGAATTAAACAGCACTTGTTTATTTTATATATTTCTTTTCGACGCGCAAGAAATATATTTGAATTAATATCATTGCTAATAGTGTTCAGAAATTACTATAATACTATTGATAAATTAATAAATATCAAATTTACTTGTTCAATTTGTTTATAAAATATTTATTAAGAATTCGAATTATATAACACTTATATTTTATAATAAGCTTGACTAAATAAATCTATTGTGAGATGAACTGAGCATGCAAAATCAACAAACTTTTGCGAATTCAAACGTGTGTGCAAGATAAAGAAACATTAGTTGAAAAAGAAAAGTTAAGTATATTTTTGATTTTAAAACATTTCCAACTAATTTATGTTATTCATATACGTGATTCTATGTTAAATACATTGTGTCCTAGTTGCATTTAACTTTGTTGTACTTTAGCTTCAGTATTTCTATATTGATAATTTGAATCAAGTTAATGAAAATCTCCAAGTGGAAAATAAAAATTATCAAAATTGATGGAAATGATATAGTTTTTTTGTGAAATTTCGACAAATATTATTTTAATGGTATATTTGATAGATATCGTCTCTTCAGCATATAAAAACAGCCAATATAATATCGTATTATGCAAAAGCTCTGGTAGTAAAGTATGTAATTTTAGTGCCTATGAATTTTTTGAATGTTTTGAAGTACGTATGTAAAGAAATATTTTTATTTAATATCCTTATGTTTATAATAAATTTTTTATTCATCCAACTATTTTATTGCATCGATAAAATGAAAATTCCTGTAAAATTTTTGAACAGAACAAGTGAAATATGAGCTCATATCACTTTTAAATGTCCAAATATTTGCCATTTTAATCGTGTACAATAATCAATCCTATTAAATAGTTGATAACACAGATAACTTGATTATATTTAATTCTTTAAATAAATTTCTTGAAAATAAATAGAGTGGAAAATAGGAGAAAAATAAATAAGATCATATTAACTTTTGCTTTAGTATAAATATTATACAGCACCTGCTTATAATAATACAGCATCATGTTTATTGTTGTTTATATATATCACAAAAATTCTATTAGTACTAATTACTAGTGAGTAATAAAAACTTAAATACTTCTAAATTAATTCAGTTAACAGTAATATTTTTCATTGCAATAAAACATTTTAGAATATTTAAAAACATCATATTCAATTTTATAATCTTAGATTTTTTTAAAAAAATATTTTATAGTTTTTTCTAAAAATCAAAAATTTAATTGCTTTTGCAAAGTATATTACGTAAAATTTACTCCCATCTTCAAATTTTTAATACTTTTCTCTCATATTTGTTCATAATTAAAATAAATTTTACTCTACTGAGAACCATAATACACAAATTATACAGAACATTATAACTTGTAAAAGTGTTATTCGCACATAATGTTCATATAATATTCGCTCCTTAAATATTAATTCTCATAAGTTTTGAAAGGAGTCTTGAATATAGATACAGTTAAATATTGTAGAATCCTACATTGATTTGATGTTGGTTATCTTATAGACTAAACAGTTAGCTGATCTGTTGCTGATAATCTGTAAAGGATCGTCAGTCGTGACAGGAAAGTAACTCACTTGTCATTACGTGCGATATCGATTTCTCACGCTGCTCACGCACTTAGCTTCTATGAACACGTAAGTTTCTTACGATTGCACTTACCAGTGACTAGAGCTCCAATAAAAATAAAGTACGTGCTCTTTTCTCTCACGAGATATTGAGTATTTTCTTGGAATTTTTTGAAATAAATTGCATTCTTTATGTAAAATGTGTAGTACATCTAATAATAAAAATTTGTATAATTAACGTTCATCTTCATTTTTTAATTTAGTGCAAATTTTGCTGATCACAACTTAAAGCGCTTATATTTAACAGAAGTGTTACTTTCCTAAAAATATGCTTGTATATAATTTAAGTTTGTTTACTTTCGAACAGTAGATAAATCAAAGCTTATTTTGTTTTAAATGAACCTATATGCCGTAAAATTAAGGCAATCAACTCAATACCAGTTGCAATTACTTGCTAAAGGGGAAATGTTATCATCTCTCTTTTTCTCTATCTCTCTTATATGTTCTCTAAAGTAGAGACAAAAATAAAATATAAAAAAGAATAGATTGCGATAGAAGAACGTACACGCCCACGTAAAACAACGAAGAGGTAAAAGCGAAGGCGAAGGAAAGAACGGAAATGGAAGATGCGACGGGTCAGAGTCCATAGAGAGTGAGGAAGAAGACAAAAAGCTACCCAACGTAAGCTTTCTCCATAAAAGTGTGTTCGAAGAGAGGTTTTATGCACACGGGAAATCGACAAGAATGATCTGGAATCAAGGTCTCTCTTTCTTTTTTACTCTCTACCTGTATGCTTATCTATATATACATATATGTATATATCTGTTTCTCTCAGGTGGACCATAAATCGAAAGAGCTTGCAGCTCACAGTACGTCGAGCATTTTTGAGACTACAAGTACTCGCTCTCTTGCGCTCTCCTTTCGTCTCTCAGTCTTTTTTCTTTCTTTCTATCAATCTATCCATCTATCCCTATCTTTTGTACTCTCGACCTCAATGTGATGTTATTGTGTATAACATTTACGTGACGTTACTATTTTAAACATAATACAGTGGTTGATCGCGTGCATATTTTATACAGTGTGGAAATGCATTTACGTAAAAGGAAAAAATAATGCCTACGACAAATATCAAGGTAATTTTTTGCTTGTAAAGTGTTTTCTTAAAATACGATAATCAGTTTATCTTTTTCTATCGTCGATAAAAATTTCTTAGATTGTAACGACGATGGTTAATCTGAATAAATGAATTGACTTAAACCTTTCTCAAATTGTGGAATTCAGTAGTTTATAATTCTTATCAGCAGTTAATAATACTGTATAATTAGTTTGTTCAAGCTACTTTCACTTATTATATAGTATTGTATTAGAAATTAATGTAATTAATTTCCACATTGTGTGCCAATATATTCATAAACTTTGGTACATTTTTTCTTAATAATAAAATAATAAATTCAATGTTAAAGTTTAAGTTTGAGGATAAATAAATATTTTTCTAATTCAACTTTAAATCTATTTTTTATAATGGAAGCATTTAAAAATCTTATTTTTAAAATTTTGAATGGAATCTATAAGCTTAAAATCATCGTATATTATCAATATAACGAGACCACTTTCTTGTTTAAACGAAAAATTCGTAACAAATTTTTTTTTAATATATTCTACTTTTTCGATGTGTAATTTAATATTATATTGCCATTAGCATATTCCTTTTCCTAATTTAAATCCAAATTAAAATTTTTTTTTATTCGACTATAATTTTATATGCTTTTTTTAATTTCTTATTATAGTTATATGTTCAACTCAGCTGAATGTACGTGATTTAATTACCCTGACAATATTGGATAAAGTATAAAGGTCTTCTATCTCATGATTATGCAATTTCCTATGTGCATCACTTACTTGATCTTGATTTGCTCCAAATATTTTTCTAAGGAATTCATTTTCGAATAAGAAATTAATCATTTAACAAAATTGAATAGTAACAGTATACATAAAACTAAAAATCGATATTTTATAAATTTTTAATTTATAAAAGTATGAATATTTAATATAGCATCAATATTTATATTATTTAATTAGGATATTTAGATATTTAAATATGATTCTTATTATTAAAGTTAATAAAACAATTTATTATTTTCTATATTTTATAGTCCATTTATTTTTTTAGTCATAATAAGATTTTTTCAATTTTTTTCTAGTATGGATATATTGAAATAATTTTTTTTAATTATTTTTTTATTGAAGCTATATACGTTAAAAGTTGTATTATATTTTCAAAGGAGTTGTTCAATTTTTTTTTAATGTAAATCTCACCAGAAAAATATAAAAATTGAGTAAAGATGGTTAAAGTATATTGTATTGATTATATATGTTGGAATATTTATTTATTTATAAAACAAATTTTTTGCAATAATCTCCATAGATGTACTAGTTATCCGTTGAAGTCAAATAAAGAATACAATTATAAATAAAATAAGAACTGATTATCATATTTCATGAATCCAAAATCTATTTATATTAAAAAAATAAATATTTACCCTTTTCTTAAAATAAAATATAACGCTGTGAATTTGTTATATTTAGAATGTCATGACATTAATTTTCTAAAAGTAACTTATTTGAAACTATCTACTAGCGATGAATTTTTTCTTTTAAGGAGAACTTAAAATAAACGACGAAGAAAGTCAAGCAGTTAACTAAGCGGATCTTCGGGACGAGAAAAGAAATTTAAGGAGGTTTTACACATGACCTTTTATAAATGACTTATTGGTTATTTAATCTTATTAAATTGTAAAATTTTTTATAAACTATATTTGAGTTTAATTAATTTTTAAATTTAATTTATATCTATTAAATAAACTTGGAAGTTTTTATAAATTTTTTACATATTCCATTACCGTTTAAATAAAAAAAGATAAATTTTTATTAGCTAAGTTGATAATTTTTATCATATTAATTACTTATATGAAATGATACGTTATTAATGATTAAAATTATAGATTCAAAACTTTAACAATAGTTAGTTTTTAATATAATTTTTTCTGGTGTCAATCAACTCAGTCATGAATTTATTCTGTGCACGTTGAACAAAGAAATTTGTGAAGTTGAAAAAAAGTACGTTGATGTAGTGAAAAAACTTTAGTCAAGTTATATCATAGGCAGCTTTAATCGATATGGAATGTATGCATAAAGAATGTATAAAGTAATGATCTATTTAGAGAAGTATAAAACACTAAATCTTTTTATAAATTAAACTAATAATCTACATCTTACCTTTAGTACTCAAATTTCTAACAATATAACTTCATTAAAAAAAAAACGATGTCAAAGCTATAGTCTAAGAAAACATACTAATTTATCATTGCTAACATTATTTGAAATGAATGTTTTAAAATATTTGTATTTAATAATGCTATTAACAATATTTCCAAAAAAATTTGTTTAAATCATTTAACCGTCACAATAAAGATATTATTTCCATTTATCAATAATTATATTTAATTTATAATACATTATTCATAGTAATAAAAATTATAAAGATTACAAACTAGAAAATTTAGAAAAATGTTTCAAACAATTTTTAACATAAATATTTTTAGACTCCTACTACGAGATATATTATTTTTTATATAAATTTTCCTATGCATATATTTAAAATCTACACTGCTTTTATCATGTTTAAAAAATTCATGATTATATTAAACAAATAAATAATTTATAATTTGATAATTTAAAATTTATTGAATTAAAAAATAAATACCAAATTTTCCACTTCTAATTTAGAAAAATTCTGAAGCATTAATAAAATAATTTAACTATAATTAATTATAAAATTATTAATAATAAATAGTTTTAATATATACATTAAAATTTATACATTAAAGATTTAGTTTAAATATTTTCCTATACTTTTTATCTTTATTTTTAATTTAAGACATTTAAGAAAATAAATATACTTTAAAATAATAAACAGTTCATAAGTAACTATTCATGATATTATTAATTTATTATTTTATTCTTTAATTCTGAGAATGATTAATTTTATGTTCAATTATATAATATGATATGATAGAATATAATTTAAATGTAAATTAATTTTAATTAATAACATCACACTTATTTCTTAAATTCATAGTAGTTAATTCTAATGATAAATGTAAAAATAATTAAACTAATATCATTAATCAGGCTTATGAAATTTGATTGGTTGAATAATTGACGATTGTTCGAAAGAATACTACAATTGTTTCATTATGTGAGATAGCCACCAATCAATCAATGCGATAAGTTACATGTTTTGAGTATTCCATATATTTATTATAATAAAGAACCTCTTCAAATGAAAAATGTTTGTTTTCGTTGAATAGTATATTTCTTATTCTAAATCTATTTTCATGAAAAATAAGGGTAAGGCGATTTTTTTTTAATCTTTACAAAATATACTAAAATTAAACGTGATATTAGCTAGATATTAGTTAGAAGATCTACTCTTAATAAAGAAAAACTAGTTCTAACTGCATCACAATTATACGTAGGTTCCTACGCAAATAATCATAAATAAACAAAGTAACATACATAACAAATAGTGAGTAATTAAAATTTATTATAAATTATTAATGTGCTGATAATAATTAAAATGAAATTGAATTCAAATCTTAAACATTGCACTATATATGCATAAATCAACGTGAATATATTCACATTTCCTCGACATGTTACCTTAAAAAATTAATAAAGATTTTATATTGTACGGAATAATTATTTACATAGAACAAACATTTTAGATCTATATCTAGATATTTTTTTGGGTTTTAAATTTATACGACCAAAGTAAAAGATATCAGGAAATTTTTTTTTATTATCTGAAATAGCCAAATAAAAAAATCATTTCTCAAACTTTGATTGTAAAAATTAATAAATAAAATATATTTAATAAAGTTTATTATTTTATTTTATTTGATGCATATAAATAAAAAATATCTAGTGGATACATGAGTGAAGAGAACAAATAACAAATCACTTTTTCGCTTAACATTTTTAATTTTTAAAAGTCAATCTTTAATCAAAATGCATGAATTTCAATGTATAGAAACACTATGCAAATGGAATCAGGCGTTCCAAGATAGTCATCCATTGCTTTAATTGTGAAAACGGAAATTGTATTCTGAGAAATTACTACCATTTATAGCTATTATACGATATCACTTATGTGTATAATATATACAAATAGATGTGTACACATAGTAAATACCACAAGTATAAATAAGAAATAAATTTTATTCATTTTTATACAATGTTAACGGTATGTTAATATTACATTAAAATTATATATTTTATTACAATTGTGCCATAATTATAACTCTCATATTTATTTTTTACATTAAAAATAAAGTAAAATTAACGGTAATTTTGATTGCAATTGTATGCGAGACAAATTTATATAAATTTATAAAAGACTATTTACAATTTAACAAGTTAAGTTTAAATTTACTATATTTAATGTAATATTAATAAAATAATTACAAAAATAATACTAATAAAATTGATTATAAAATTTTAAGTTTTTTCTCGTGCATAAAATTATACAATTATAAAATTTTACTGATATATTTTAAAATAATATTTTTGAATTAATTATTATTTTATACATATTTGCAGTATATTCTAGAAAAATCTATTTATATTAAACTTAATTATTATTACATAAAAATAATATAATAATAATAATAATATAATACTAATAATAATAATACTAATAATAATAATAAGAATAATAATGATAAAAACAATAATAGAAAAAATAATAATACGATTTATAATAATACGATTTTATACATGTATCACAAATTAATATTATTATTCAATTTCAAAACTCAAATTTAATTAAAACTAATGTCATTTAATTTGATATGCTATTATCTACTTGAAATAAATTTTATTTACGCATGTAATTAAAATATAAATTAAAAATTTTACTTATTATTTTATAAATTATGTAAATTTCAACGAAAAATAATGAAGACTTTTTTTGTGTCATCACGTTTTTTCAATGTATAATGGCTCTTAATTTTTTATTAGCAATTTTCATTTGCAGACAATATCAAATTTTTATTATAATTCTAATATGTGAACATATAAATTATTAAAAAAGATAATGTATATAAATCCCTGTTTCTAAACTGAAATTTATGTACAATAACCGTCTACAGAGTTATTTATTTTGCACGAAATATATTTCAAATATTAAAATTATTTTACAATAATAGATACTCAAGAAACTGAATAAATTGAAAAAAATATTATATTTATAAAACTAGTATTTACAAAAAAATTTACTTTTATAGAAATGACAACGATTAATGAGTCTGACATTTATAGATCACTTTTATTATATTTTAAACAGTGCACGATTGTGTGTAACTGTGAAAAAATAAATAGAAAATTTAGTTATCTTTATGAAAGCAATTGATTTATTGTCGTAGTCTTGAATATTTATTGACTGCAAATACATATAAAGAATGTAAGAAATAAGATTTAAAATATGAAATATTAAAATCTTCTAAATTATTCTTTTTAGATGTAAATAATTTCTTAATTTTTAATGACTCCGTTACTACTATATAAAAAATCATATTATACGTAATCTTGTTGATTAATTCATATTTTATTAAGTTACAATGTGTGTTCATAAAAATTTCTAATACTTGAATTATTCGTAAAAGAATTTAAATTGCAATAAATAAATAGAAGTACTGTATGTCATGTTAAATATTTTTCTGTGTAACTATAGCTACATATTAGATATTAAGCAATGTACGAATAATTATTAATTAAACAGAATTGTATTTTATTTAATATAAATGTTGATTATATTTAAAAAATAGAAATATTTTTAATTTCAGCTATTGTTTTAGTTTAAATTGAAATACCTCATTTAAACGATAATAATGTAAAGAATTTACAATGACAATTATATACTCACACATTTGAAAACATTTTTTTTTAATTTTTTTTCTGTATCATTATCATCCACAATATTATTGCTGTATTATTAGCTTCACATCCTATGTTTTTATCTAGTATAACTTAAATTTTCAATATTATTTTTTTCTAAAAAGAAAAAAAGACATTGAATGTTTTATAACTAAGAATAATTAAAAACGCATACATTAAAAACCATTTTTTTAAATACCAAATAAAATGGTTATTAAGAAATGAATAAATATTGTATTACCTTTATTCAATTCTATTTACACTGACAATAAGTATTTATGGGCTTGAATTTTCGAAAGTTCTTTATCATCATACTTAAGAATGTTGCTAAGCCTC
Source organism: Platyscapa corneri (assembly GCA_018907185.1). Classification (NCBI taxonomy): domain Eukaryota; kingdom Metazoa; phylum Arthropoda; class Insecta; order Hymenoptera; family Agaonidae; genus Platyscapa; species Platyscapa corneri. Next base: position 1,978,675 of record JACCHW010000023.1, on the reverse strand, counting down.
GTGTACAGTATTATAATTTCACACATGCGAACAATATTTACATAATATCATCAAACAATATTAATGATTAAAATTCCAATTAGATTTACATTGAATAAAGACGCTATATTAAAATTATTTTTAATAAAAATGATGAAGCATTGAGAGTAGTTAACTAAATATATAAAATAAGTAATTATAAATTTATTATTTTATAAAGTTATTCAAATTTTTCATGTAAAAAGTATTTTTCATTAATTACAGTTTTAGTTTTTCCATTGAAAATTTTAATTAGTGCAAAATATTTTAAAATTATTTAATTACAACTTTATATCTCAAATTACGGTTTAATAAATAATAATCTCATTAAGAAGCAATTTTATTTATTCGGAATTATGCAACCAAAATAAAATAAGTGAAAATATTACAGTAATTATGTTTTTTATTTTATTTCTAGTATAAAAAGAATATTCGTAATATTATTGCAGCTAATTTTGTGAAACTTATGGAGCAATTGTTTATATATTTAAAAAATTATATACTTCAAAATGGAATAGAACTATTTATCTAAAATTATCATAATATTATAAATATAATTAATATGTAATTAATACATATATATAAATGTATATATATATATATATATATATATATTATATATATATATATATATATATATATATATATAGTATAAAGCACTGATATTACTGAGTAGATATTTGTTTAAATATTTTTTTCTAAAAATGAAAAAACTTACAAATACGTATTATTTTCCTTTTAATCCTCTTAATTAAAAATTTTAAGTTGATATGTGATATAATAGATATAACACTTGATTAATATTACATTATTATTTATTGCAATAAACAATTACAAATGTGATAATTTACCTTGTACAAGAAAGTTGGAAATATAGGTAAGGACAACAAAGTAATACTTTATTCTTAACACTTTAAGAAAGAAATGTTTGTGTAGTATACAAATTTTAAATATTACTTTAAATTACTGAAAAATAAGAATAAAATTATTCTATTTTATAAAAATATCTAAATAAAGAAATATATAGTCAGTAAATTGATTTAAAATATGTTTTCTAATAAAAAGTAAAAGTAGTGTTTGGTATTAATAGTTAAAGTTCATATTTTTCTCTAATTAAATTTTAAATTTTAATGTAAAAATAAAACTCAAAATATTTTAGAATTATATATTGTAAATCGTATTGGTAATCTTACTTATTTGAAATAGTGAAATGTTTTTCTATTGCATAAAAATTCGGTTTTCGGTTTGTGCGACAACTCTGTGTATTTTTACTGCAAATATAGATGTATTCAAGAAAAATATTTTACATTCGTACTTAGATTTTTCATAAACTGCTTTGTACATCTCATGTAAAGATAACCTTGCAAAACTTCTAAACTTTCATTTATAAACATGACACTAGAAATATTAGGTCAATAACAGAAAAGTATCGCGGAAGCTATGCAACTCAAGTTTTCCTGCAATAAACCTATGTCATACTTCTCCAAATATAACTAAAACTTCTTTTCTTTTGACATTTCTTAAGAATATTAAATTGCTACGATATTAAAACTTAAAAGAAGATGATAAATAAAAATAAGTGGCTTAATCTTTAAAAATTTCTAATGAATAATTAAATAAAAATTCCAGTGTAAAACCAAAGTAAAAATCACTTTAAATTTTTAGCGACACTAAAGATAAGTTTTTTTCCAAGTATGAAACGAAAAAAATTTCACATTGAAAATGGCATTTAAAGAGCTTTATGCCCAAAATTAGGATATCTTTCACGCGCGAGAGCGCAAAAAAATGGGGTGAACTGGAGCACATTCTTGGCTGAGGATGGTTCCGGTAAAACATATATTTCGTACATTTAATGTATATAAAAAAGGGAACATGCTGGAAAAAATCCTATCGGTTTAATATTTTTAGCATATCTATATTATAAAATAAGGTTAATATTCAAACTTGAATTATTGCAGAGAGAAAAAGTTTTAAAAACACAGTGCAAAATTAAATATACAGTTAAAAATTTTAGAATTTTTGAAAGTATACCTGTAAAACCTAGATTTATGCATATATAATAATTATAGGATTCGTAATACTTTATTTACTTGATATTTTATAAATATTTTATAATAGAAGAAACTTAGAACAGATATTCATACTTTAGAGTGTACAATCATTTCAGGTACCTTAACTTTTATAAACATAAAGACAGTTCATATTTATTAAAAAAAAATACAAGACATTTTTCTTGCTCAATAATTTACTGCTTCTTTCATATTATAAACATATTTTACACTAAAGTTTTTTTGAACTACAAGATTTATAAAAAAAGTGTGTCGTTTATATATTTTTATACTATAGTGCATTTCTGATATATTGTATAAAATATCCGTCTAAAATAGGAAGCATTACAATTTTTAATTAAACAAAGCATCCTAAAAAATATTCTCCTTTTTCTTATAAAAAATATACAGAGTAATTAATTTTTCTATAGTGTTTTAGTATCGGAGAATCTAAATTATATTGGACAATGATTGGATCTCGTGTAGTTGTCGAGAACTGCTACAAGTGTGTGCCGCACGAAAGTGGATTTAGTTACTTTGAAATAGTCGTGCACTTTTCATTCGTGTTTATAATACCATATGATACTATTGTTATTGACCTTCTAGAGAATGGCAATCACGACACATACAATTATAAAAAATAATATTTACGAGTTTAACTTTAACGAGCTTCGGCGCAAGTTAATATAGATAACGAGAAACTGCCGAAGAAAGAACATTGACGTTTATTTAGTTCGACCGATTTCTTGGCTTTTAATTTAGCATAAAACGAATTAAAAGTTTAAAAGCATCATAATGAGTATTTTAGGTATCGCTGACAGGTGTATTATAGAGAACAAATTTCTAGTTAAGCTGACTAAGCATGCAATTAAATCGTTAAAAAGTTTAAAAACTTATAAAATAAAAGGTAAACAAATGTTCACGATAATTGTAGAAGAACACTAAAATGAATTACAAGTATTCAGATTAGGTAGACCAGGTTAGTCAATTTTACTCAAACTCCTAACTAAATTAGTGAATAAGTAATAATTCAAATGATATTCCATATCAAGTGAGTTTGGTGATAAACTGCAAAACATACGATGGGATTTATTATAGCTGCATTACAGATTGAATAAAATAGTGAAAATTAGAAACCGAGCTGGAAAACTTTATATTTATCATTCATATAATCTTTATCGTAAGCATTATTCGAGTGAATTATACATGTAAGTTAAAAAAAATTAAAAAATATTTACAATTGTGTTTGGATTTACTTTCTTGTGCAATAAAATTATCATAAAATATTTTAAAATTATGGTCTTAGTTGGACAGTTTAACTTTGCACAGAAATCATTGTTATTTTGAGAATTATATTGCAATGTTGTTTTACCAAGTTGTTTTAAAAAATAAATTAAGCCAATAAATTATTACTTGAAATAACTAAGTCTTTTTAATAGAATAGAAAACATTAATTGCATAAAAGATATAATACTCGCAATAAAAGTGAACTTTAGAATTAAAATTAAAATTTTACATAATATATTTTTGTTAATGTTAAGCAAACATAATAAGAAAAATTCCCAACTAAAATTATTTGATCAAAAAGGATAGGTATATTTAAAAAATGCTCATTTGTTAGTTAAGATTAACAAGAGCTGAAATTTTAATAATTTCATAGTTATTTGCATTAAATTATTCTAAAAATTATATATACACATGAGAGCTTAAACATTGTTATTAATTCAATTGATGATAGTTGCATTATTGAAGTAGATTTATATTTAAAATACACACAATCAGTGTTCGATCAGGAATAATTCTATTTCTCTATAGCGGTTTGCTAAGTATTTACGACTTTATCATACATCTCATAAAAAAAGTGTTTCAATGAAAATATAAAATCAGTAGAAAAGTGAATGTCATAAGAATCAGTCATCTCAGTTAAATATATGTTAACTATCTCTTAAACCACTATTATGAAAATATTTTAAGCTAAGTTAGTAGCAATAAATGTGAGATACGATAAATACACAAGACATTTATTTATTTATATTACATCGCCTCATCTTATCTCGTAAATAAGGCTATAAAATATCGACAGTTAGAGACAGCGTAGCTACCGAAGACAGTATATTTTCTGTTAATTTTTCCCGGTAATTTAGCCGTTAATTCGATTGACGAGGCAACTGTTTATTAATTACACAAGCAAAATAATCGAAATAAATGCGCTGAGTAGCGTTCATAAATTTCTCAAAACACTCCAGTAAGACGCGGAGCATTCGAGGAGCCTGCGAATGAAAACGTCGACTCGAGAAAAACGCGAGCCGGACCGAGAAGTTAACAGCCCGCGCGAGACGAAGAGAGAGAAAGATCGAATGAGAGAAAAATAGGAAGAGAGAAGTCAAAAGCGCGATCGCGGCCACGTCACGGTCACGCGGAGCCCTCTCTAAGATTAGAAACATTCGCGAGAGTCCGCGATCAGCCGCGCGCCATCCCGAGGTATACAGCCGTACACCGGCTGTGTGCGTGATTTATGCATGTGCGCGAAAGGGACCTTCAACGCTCGCCAGAGTGCGCGAGTACGCGAGGAAAAGCGACTGATCTTACGTGTTACTTTCCCGGCTTTACTTGCCGTAGCTAATTGCTTCCGAGTGATTGGCTTATTTTCCCTTTCTTTAATGTTGCGCACATCCGAACATCAAACGGTTCCTCCGCTATTAAAATAATTGATGTTACGGGATGGTCCCTCCCAAGTGCTGCTCTAGTGTTTTTCTTTTCTCTGCTTTTCTTCTCGTTTATGTTATTTTGGATCGGAGAACGAGTATTATCGCTTGCTCCGATTACTCATGAATGTCACTCTACGCAAACCATGGACTTTTATTTTTCCGACTGGATATTTCACATGTGCTGCTCAGTTCCGGCTGTTTGTTCAAAATAAACCATGCATAAAATGTTGTACTTTATGACAACACATTTATAAAAAAGTGGAGAATTTAATTTTTGAGAAAGTTTCTCAAATATTTTACGAGCTTATTTATGGTAATACGGGACATTTTTCGCTTAAACTCGTGCATCGTTTATTATTTAGTTTTCACGAAAAAATAAAATAAAATGGGAGACCTTGATAGATTTTCTACACCTACGCAATTGCGGCATCTCAGATGTTCGCATGCTTAACAAGCCAAAATTTATGTTTATGTGAAATTGCTGTGAAGTCTCAGCGCACCTAATAACCGCATTTAAATAAAGCTACAGCTATAATTATAAAAATGAAGATGTATATATTAATTAATTATTTTTGCTGTACATACTGTGTAACCGTATGAAATAATCATCCTAAAAATTAGAATTTACAACAGCGAATTTAAGATTTTCTATGTGAGACATGCTACGATTAGATGTATTTAGCACATTTTACTAGTACCCAATGATCACTGTAGGAATTTTTATAAAAATTATTAATTACCTTATCAATACTTGCTCATTAATATGCAGCAACACGTTTAAATTAGTTAACTTGTTTATGTATTTTACATTTCAAAAAACGATTTTTTGTAATTTTATAATTATGATTAGTAATTTTCTATAAACTCAAGTTTACATCTCTCATGAAATTATTGGCAATTTATTTCAATATTTAATGAACAATGTTGAATAATTAATATTAGTATTTATTGCTATAAACAAAGATATTAGAATTAATGAACATATGAAAATTATTAATAATACTTATAATATGAAAGAACTAATGATTATAAACTGTTGAAAATTATTAAGTAATTTTACATTTAAACAATAAAATGTCTATTTATTTATTATTTCTCGTACAAGAAATAAACGTATTTTGAGAATTTCACAAAAAATATTAAAAAATTTATCCACACAATTATTTTTACTAATGTGATATCTCAAAAGTATTACTAAAATATTTATATATAAATAAATCTTGCGTGTGTAATAAAATTTCGATAATAAATTATTTATATATTTATAATTTTTAAAATAGTTTAATTTCTTACTACAATATTAATTTTAATTTATAGTATAAAAAATTAATTTTGGAGCAAGATTAAAATATTATAACTGGTTTAATGGACTTAAAATTATTATGAAACTTAATATGTAGAGCTTTATAGGGTTCTAAATTATAATGTGATGTATAATATGTTGTGTCTCATTTATAAGATAATCTATTTTAATTTAGATATAATCTATTTTTGTTTAAATATAATGTTTTTATTTTAAAAAATTGGTATCATGTTTCAACTCACTAATCGTCAAAACCCCTTACTTAAAATTTAGTCATTAAAAATTTATAACGTAATTAGAATAAGTTGATATCGGTACCTTTTATATATTTTTTATTTAGTTATATGAATATATATTTTTTTAATTATATTATATGGCAATAAATTTAATAAATTATTTTTCGTTATTATAAAATGCTAATTAAAATACTTATTTTTTGTATTGTTTATCTCTTTTATTTTAGTTAAAAGAAAATTTAAACATATGTTCAATTTGATTTAAATTTCTATTGTATTTTATAAACAATATTTAATTAAATAGCAAATCTCTGCGCTAACAATATTTTTTGAAACTTAAATCTAATCTCTGACTTCAATTTTTTTTTACAAAAACAAAAATCTGCTAAGACAATTATAGAAAATATTTTTAAATGCAATATTAAAAATATAAAATAAATTTTAAATTTTAATTAAAATATTCACACGTGAAACTGATGCAGTTACTTCTGGAAATGAAAAATAGTTATAGAACTGAATATAAAGTAGAAACAAAGTTATCGCTCAAAATTTGTCTGAATCTGATGGATTAATCTCGAAATTTAGATAAATTTTTATATTTCGAAATATTTGTTTTTAAAATCATTGATCTGTTAATCGCTAAAAAATTTAAGCTAAACCAGATTTATAGATCTCTCTATTTATAAATAAACGAATATCTCCACATACTAGGAAAACTAATATAATTACAACATTAAATGATAAATATGTCAGCTTCCATAGAATCCATTGGTGTCTTATAAATGAACTAGAAATAAACGTGTCAGAAGAATGGCCTCGAATTTTATTAACGTCGAAATGTTTAATAATGAATATAATTTAAATATCAGAATAACTTGACTCAATAACGAAATCAATCAAATAACAATGGCAGATGATTAAAAAAATTCTTACACAAATGAATTAATCTAAATAGTTGTTTTATTATCAATAGAACTGTAATTGTACCGTTTTATTTAATAATATAATTATGAAGTCGAAGACTTTATCATAAGATATCAAATACTAAATATTAATGCGGTAAATTTCTTGCTATTGAAAAGAAATGAGTTAAACATGGGTAAAGATCTGTGATAAAGTGAAGCCTTTATTTTTTTAGTAAATAAAAATATGTATGAAAGTTCTCCAGTTACATTAATTATTTAAAAGAAATATATAGTTTAGTTTATACCTGTCATAAAATATGAGCAATATTGCAATATAAAGACTTCTTATCGTTTGCTATTAGTTTCCATTAAAATAACAGAATAATTAGTGTTTGAAATAAAACAGTAAAATAAGCTATATTATGATGCTAATGATAAAAGTATGATTTTTTATTCTTACAGAACTCTCGAACATTTAGATATTGATTAAAAAATGTAAATTAAGTAGTAATGGTTTGGTTGCTATTCTAATTTATTTAGTAATTTGTATAAGTTCATGTATAAATAAGCATATATATACATATATTTATATTTATTAATTATTTACAAGAAGGATTATTTTAAAAAATTCTTTGAAAAAATAATTTAAAAAATAATTTGTTAAAATAAATGGAGTTCTTTTAATTTAAGATACTTTTCGTATAAAAATATAATTAATATGCTTATTTAAAATGAGAAAATCATTAAGTCATCCCTATGCAATATCATTTATAAATTTTATGTAGTTCAATAATTTAGGTTAAGAATTTCATCGTTTTGATATCACTACTTTAAATATTATTGGAACATTGCATTCTTCTAAAATTTTAATTACTGTTAAATTTCAATTTTATATTTTAAAAATGATATTGCAAACAAAAAGATAATTGTAACTCTGAAAATTAAGTACTTAATTACAAGAACACAGTCTTATCTCAAGAAGTACATAAAATTCTTAAGGAAAAAATATTTAGTTAGAAATAGTAAATCATGAAAATAGTCTATTAATATGATGTTATAACTGAATTCTTTATATTATTATATGCTATATGATCTTTTACATTATAATTTTTGATGGTTACTAAATAAAAGTTATTTGAGCATTTAATTTTTTATATACATCTATTTTACTGACAATAAATTATGGTATTGTTTACATAACGTTATTTATATTATAGAATTTATTATTAGTAAAACACTGTATAGATTTATAATCAATTGTATATTGATGAAAGTAAATATTCTTGTAACAATACCAAACAAATTATTTAATTTATGCGTGCCTTTTTATGAAATTACATGTGAATTTTGACGTATTCCAATGCACTATTTTTTATTTATCTCAAAAATATGAAATTAAAATGTAAAATTAACGAATAAAGCAAAAATTATTAAAATTATATTATATTAACTATGTTTCCTGTATAATCATTGAAGAATAAATAAATTTTCAACAATATATAATATATTACAATGTTTTCTATTAACTATAACTTTGATTTACCTCTATTTTATACAAGTTTAGATTTAGGCTAATTTTATTTGAATCCAAATATTAAGTATTTAACTTAAGGTATTTAAATTATTTTTATAAAAATACATATATCTATACTGCAAAATATACATATAAATATATATAGTGCATTTTTTAAAATTATATATTTTCTTCTTCGAAAATGATTCTTCATATAATCTAATAATTGAAGAAGCAAGAAAATACGTATACAAATAGCATTTATAGAATTTTTTTAAACTTAATTGTATATACAAAGTTTACATCATTTTTCAATAAAAATTATTCTAACAATAACATTTACTCTAGGCTACTTTTATCAATAACAATTGTTTTAAAATCTTGAAATGTTCTTGTCTTACTTATTTTGTTAATTTTCTAAAAGATTGTAATGTTTCATAAATTTATGATTTTTATTATTAATAGCATTTAGAATATTGAAAACTGTATTGCTAATTTTTTTCTTCAAGGTTTAGAATTAATAAAAAATAATGAACATTCATATGCTTAAAAAAGTATTGCAAAATAGTTGTTAAATGGAATGCTGAAAAAGAAATGCAAAAAATTATAATTTCAATAATTAAATAATCAGGTATTACTTTCTTTTTCACATCCTAAGTTTTTAACAAAGCTGTGTTGTGTTGATGTTGAACGAAAAGATAAATTGCAAATTCTTAAGGTACCATTTGTAAATCTCGCGTCTATCATTAAAATATTACCGTAGCAAAAACAGTAGCAATTTCGAGTGTATTTAAAAGATCCGAGAGCGATAGTCGCCGTCGGCTGTTGTCTGACCATGCTCGTACGCTTTCCACTGGCGTCTCACTAACTCAACCGTCACGTCGATTTATGACTTACGTAACATTCGACGCTCGCCAATTTCTGCGTCCGACGGACGTCACCTCATGGCTCAAGTGCATTCCTCACGTTCGTCTTAACTAGCTAGCAGCGACGCGATGCAACAATAAAAAGAACAACATCGAGATTAAGCGCGTTGAACAATGGGATTCGCGACCGGAACCGGCGCTATGTATCGTAGACTACAGCAAGCATTAATAATGAAACGCACTAATTTATTTTGCCCAGTGTTAGGAAAACGAGGCGCGTGAATCGACAAGAGCGGAGAAGTAATTTGACGCCGTTGCAATCGAGTTTTCGAAATGGTGATATGTGAATATTAGTCGCGATGTCAAAGCGTGTTGAGGCCAATTGGCTCGGAGGGAGAAAAAGCATTTGTGAAAAAAGGCATTTATATATCAAAGTGAAGCGAGATAAAAGCATATTGAGTTTGCTCTCCTTACGGAAGGGAAGGGCGTAAACATCAGGTCTCCAACATGATTCTTCTTCACACGTCGCGATGTCCTTAGATGTCTGCTTTCCACGAGAACATAATTGCACACCTTCGTATGTGTAACTAAGCTTGCATTACAATATATCCACGATTATTCATTCATCTATAAAAATATGCACACGTATAACTCAAGTGTAGTGTAACTGTACTGTTAGTGCTTGAAATTCCCTGCGTCTGACCGAATAAATTTAAAGAAATGAAAACATTCCCTTTTTCATATAACGATTTCGAACGTTATTATTTGTAATTGATATCCGATGAATTCAATTTTAAAATGAAAAGTTCTAATAGCAGCGAATGTTTATTGGTAAGTAGAAGTCGTGTCATTTTTATCAATATCGTATTTATTTTATTATTTGTAGTTTGACACGTCTTAAATCTTCAATTGTCTTATAAATTTCCTCTGATCTATCAATATATCAATATAAGTTTTAATACTCCACTCTTCGTAAATTGATAGAATTCCTTATAAATTAATATGAACGATAATTGCAGAAATTCGAAACAACTAGTAAAATATAGACTTTAGTTTTTCTGAAAGATTTAAGGTATATAAGGTATAAAAAATGTAAATACCCGATTCTTTCAAATTACTCAGTGTCCCTGTGTTGCAACTGTGTTGCTCTATTTTTTTAAGTAAGATGCTTCACGTTCGAAGGTCATAATAAACTTCTTATCGAATCGCACGGAATCGATAAAAACACGTCGATCATTGGAGCATCAAAAAACACAAACCACTAAAGTTTCGCACGAATCCTGTAACTCGGTCATGCCCGATAAGATCCCCAATTTCAAATGATCCGTCCTCAATAAAAATATTTGCTATCCAACTCATTCGGCGCTTTTTCAATATAGGGAGAAACAAATAAAGATCCGAAAGCAGCTTCTGCGTGTACGCGCGTTTCTACATATGCGCGCGTACGAGAAGAAACGAAGAGAAGCGCACTGGCAGAGGCGACACGCGCGCGGCTACGCAGCGACTGGCGACTCATAGTTACAGGAGCCGTTCGCTGGCCGCCGGCGTCGGGACGCCGCGCGGCGCGCGCTCACTCTGCGCTTTTTGCCTCTTGCTACTGCGCTCGCTCCGAACTTCCGTTCTCGCGTATTATTTTTCAGACATCGTCCTTTTTCAGGTCTGCACGCATACATTTCGGCAGCTCGTTCAGAAATATTACTCTAGCGAAATTATTTTTACGTATTTACAATCGTATTGTTTTACCTGCTGTTTTGAAATAAAATCTGATGGATGACCAGTTTTTCAAACGTTTATTAATCGCAATCAAGAAAAATAAATGCATTGCGTTGCACAATATTTGTAAATGTGTGATGCATGCCAATTAGCATTCGTAAGAGTCGATGTAGATTTATAATCAGGTGATTCCCTTTTGTATTCGTAATATTTAATTTGTGCAGGACTTTTAAAAACATTAGAAATACGATAAAAATTTGAAGTAGAACATTTAATTTTTAATGCCAAAACTGAAAACTGAGTTTTTGTAAAAAACTTGCCTGAATACTGACATTACACAGCATATGTTTTTCAATGTATTTTATCCATTGTTAAGTTTTTATCTATATACTCCCAAAATATATCTTTTATTACTTACAATTTCGTTTTTTTATTCTCTTTTGTTACAACTACAAACTATCAATAAAAATAAAATAAAATCTACGAATTAGGTGTAAATAGAATTTTAAAACATATTGCGTACACTATTAACCAGCATTAATGTACTAACAATAATAATCAGGAAATTTATATCTTTTTAATTACTATATTTTCAGATGCATAAATATTGAAATAATAATTATTATACGTAATATATCTTATCTTGAATTGATTTTTTACTTAGTATTCATGCATTTGTTCTACTAATGTAGGTCAGTTTTTTAAGTATACTAATAACCAAACTATACTAAAATATACTAATAACATAAACTATAAAATTTTAAGTAACTTCTTACCATTTATAGTTTTTCAAAAATATTTATTTGCTACGGTAAAATTTTATTATTTTTTATACGTATTAATAACGTTTTAATTTTACGATTCAATAAGAGTTAAAAATAATATAATTTATCAGAAAATCATTTGTATATTAATACTTAAGCTATCAAATTAAAAAAATACAGCTTAGAAGGTAAATTAAATTTTGAAAAGTTAAAAAATATATGAAAAGTGAAGATGTGGGTATCTGACATACTAGAGAAGGATAACGTACACATTCATCCATCTGTCTTTTTCTAGCTTTTTATCTCTCTCTCTCTCTCTATCTCTCGCTCTCTCTCTCTTTCTCTTTCTTTATGTTCTGGCTCCCCTTTTTGTCCTTTTTATTTTTCTTTCTTTTCACTCTTTTCGCTCTGTTTCAGTTTTCACTTCCTTTTGTTTTTTTTATCTTTATTTATCTATTCTACTTTTCTTTTATCTACTTTACTTTTTCTATAAAATATATAACTATGAAAGAAGTAAAAATTTATTTAAAATCAGATTTGTATATTTTTAAGGCTATTTTATTAATAATAAAAACGGTAAAGATGGAAAAGATTTTTTCGTAAAATAACAAACTTTTATTTATGTTGCAAGTATTTGTCTAGATGTAGACCATCCATGAACAAAGAGATCTTATATTTTTCTTTAGTATCTGTAACTAGTGTACAAGTATACCCATGTTATAATTATCATTAAAAACTAAACATCTTTTTTATATTCTATAATTTTTTCTACAATTTCATACATTGTTTTCTTCATCGCATTCTAATTTATGTATTATATCTAATTAATTATTAAAAATGCATTCCTTTTCTAATTTATTTCTAAATATTTTTAGGCCCATCTAAGAAGAAAATCGTAACGGACTGTGTAATATTTTGTAATTTCATATTTACGATATGTCGATATAAAATGAAATAAAAAAGTATAATAAATTTTAAAAAATTTTATTGTCGTAAATTATTTGTAAGAATAATATTTCATTTAATTAAAAAAATGCATTTATAAAAAATAAAAACCTATTTCAAACACTGAAATTATTGTAGTAAATACATATTGTTATAAAAAATAACATGGTTTTTATTTATAATATGTACAATTGGTAACTTTCAGTTGAAATAATTAATGTTATATATTTAAATTTTTTCTTTACGTTGAAATTATACATGAAAGTTTAGAATGTATCATTCTTTGTTTTCGTACTATTTTTCTCTGTGTTATGATTTCTATATTAGAATCATGGTTCTCACTTTTATCCATTTTCTAATTTACTTTGCTCTTCTTTTTCCATTCTTTTAACCCTAGTTCACATCTTTATTTTTTCTATCTTTGTCTCATGCCTTTTTGACAAACATATGTGCTTTTTTATTTTTGTGCTTTTTACTGTTTTTATTTGTAATTTCACCTTAGAAGTTTTTCTATGTATTATTTGCGACTCCGCATTTTTACTCTTATTCTTTCATCACTTCATTCGCCTATTTTATTCTTCAATTCCGTAAGACCATTTTTTACGCCCATCTCCTTCAGTTCTTTTTTAATATTTCGCTTTTTTGTGATCCCATACTCTTATTTATCGATATATTTTCAACTTTTCCCTTTTGAATTTTTCTCTTTTCGCGTACTGTCTCCAAGAATCTCAACTCTATTTGTGTGTTAAACTTTTGTTTTAACCAAGATAAAAAATACTTAGCAAAAATAAAATTCTAGTTAAAAAAGTATTGCTATAAAGTAAAATAGATTAATAAAGTAAAAATTGAGTAAATTTACAACGATAATTTTGGCACACTTCATTTTCATATTGCACGCTTCTTTTCTCGCTTCCGCTCACTTCTTTTTTCGTATTTGTTTTCTATTTAGCCTGCTCATCATTCACTGCCGTCATTTTCCTCTACGCTCCGCCCTCCTTTTTTGCGTCATATCTCGTTCACTTTTTAGATGCAATCCCTCACACTTTCATTTAACTGCATTACGCCTTTTTCCATATTTCGCTTTTGCACTGCCACTGGTCTATCACTTTTTAGTTTGTTTATATTTATTAATTTTATTCTCTTTCTCTATATGCCATTTTATGCAAATTTCAAATATCCTTTTCTCATCATTTCGACCTCTCTGGTTTTTAGCCGTGCAAATGATAAACCCTTATCTTATCAGCTATTCCTGTTTTTTCTAGTCTTACTCGGTAAATTTCATTTTGTACGCATTACTTAACCCTGGATTTCAAAAAGTCTGTATTGTGATACTTTTCTCACATTTTGATAGAGTAAGATTTGTACTTGATGGCGAATTAGTAGCCGTGCTTCGTGCTATTCCTACAAGTTCAATATCTAGATTTCAAGGAGTATTTCTTGAATATTTTATTCAATTATTTCGTGTCTATTATATTCAATTAAAATACTGGCAGTAATTTAGCTCAAAATAAAACGTCGCTGTAGGAATGTCATCTGTTACTTTCGTAAATAAATTCAGAGAATCTTAAACTTGAAAATAATTTTAAGAATAGTACGTTAATAATACATTTATTTTTACTTATTATTAAAAATTTTTTACGATCCTTAGCTTGAAATTTGATTTCATAGAATACAAGGGCATTCATGTATAAAAAACGAAATAAACATGGCAATTATATTTTTAAAATAAAGAAATAAGTTTATATGTATATTTGTTCATGTATACGTGCAGAACACGATTTCTACATTTCGTTAAATCCTTTATTCCCGTAGCGTTCGAATTTATAATATAAATAATTCAAAGTTTTTAGATCCTCCAAAGCGATTTTCAAGCTTTTTATTTGATAATATCAATTGAAATTTAATAATAAAATTAAGCGATACATAAAAATAATATGAAATATGTATTTATTACTTAAATTAATTTTAAGTAATTTACAAAATTTGATATGCTTGGTGATAACAAAGACATTGCATTTTTTTGCATTTATTATTTGTTATTTTTTAAATATGTGAATTGGAAAGTTTTCATATTTTCATACACAATAATAATGTATTTTACGAATTATGAAAGATGAAATTTATATCTTTAATTTTTTGCAGTTTACATTTTGTTAAATGTTAAAACTATGTATTTTCATTAAATTTAAGCATCTTAACTTCAAAATAATAGTATAATAAATTTTACTCTTACTAATTCAAATTAGAATAAGGTATTTTTGTAGTATTTTTTTAAAGAACTTTTGTTCAATAAATGTTTAATGGAGAAGTCCATAAAATCTGTTATTATGAATCTGTACATCTTTCGTAGTGCAATATTTACGTCTGTTGAATGATTTACTCACATTTGTCTTTCAAAATTCTTATTTACTTTAAGTAGTTAACTGGTCAAAGATATGATTGATGACTTTCATTCCGAATCAGAATATTGTTTGGCACCGTTTCCTAATATTATATAAATCTAATAATTATATAAGATACTTTGGTTGTACTGCAAAATTGTCATGTCTTTTCACTTGAATACTTTCCTTTGCATTTGAATCATAAAATTCAAATTAAATAAGATATTAAACCCTAAAGTAATAATTTCATCAAATTAAATTAATTATATATATATATATATATATAGGTTCGTTAAAATGATATAACAAAAAATATTATTATTTTCCCGAATCATTTATCATACCGAATCACCATCTCAGAATTTTTAGTGGAATACGTATAAATTCACTGAATAATAAATTGTTTAAATTATGTGACACTAACTATAAAATCAGTTCGTAAAGTATAATAAAACAGAGTTTTAAAATATAACTTTTTTATAATAAAAACTTTAATACATACAATGTACAATGAAAATATATATTATAATATATAATTAAACGTATGCATTAATAATATTTATCCATCAATAGAATAATAAAATAACATTCAAAATAATATTATTCATTTATTAAGTAAACATTTTTTTAATATTACTTGTTATTTATTATATATTTATTATATTAAAAAAATTGTGACTAAAATTAAACAGTTTTTATAGTTTTGGGTTTTATTATTTCTTGAAAAATGTATAATTTTTATTTAATTTTCATAATCAATATAAAACCTTCTTTATTATAGAAAAAGCATTTGATTTCAATCATTAATTATCAATTATAAAAGGTTCGGGATGGATTTAAAATTAACATTAGATTTTTTGTGTGAGTTAATATCATTAATTTCTGCTATACTTTTTTTTTAATTCTTATTGTTTCGGTATTATAAAATGTAATTTTAATTTTTTTTTTCAAAATACAGTAATTTAAGGAATTTATAGATATTTTGTTATTAAAATGAAGTATAACTGTAACAATTATTAGATATTATTTAATAAATTTACAATGAGCTATTGAGATATTATATTGGATATCTCAATATTTTTCTACCATTCCGTTATAAATTTAAAAGTATGTTTTTTAAACTAAACTCAAGTATTTCTTTTTCGATTATTTTTATTTGTATATCAATTTTTAAATTAAAATTAAATGAATTAGAAATATGTTAAAAACTTTGTTTTATAAGTTACATAAATTCAAATAAATAAATATATATATATATATATATATATCATTATTAAAGATAAATAAAATCAACTTTCTTTGTTTTACTATTATTTATGACTTAAAAATTATATAAATTATTTTAATACATTATTGAATAGTATTCTGATATTTTAATAAAATATTTTAATAGTTTTAAAAGATATTTACCAAACTGAGGGCATTTGCCAAGAATTTATAAGTTAAAAAGCGGATACTTGTCAGATACTTATCAAATAGACTAAATTTAAGATTTTAGTTGTACAGAAAAGAGAATCAATCGGATATGTGCAAAAGTGAATAAGAGCGTTACTCCACATACTCGAGAAAATTACAAGAAATCTTTTAAGACTGAAAAAGCTTAAAAGCGAAGTAATTTACAAATCTATTGTTATCATATTAATATTGTTATAGTATTTATTTACATTATCTTCATTAACTTTAAATCAGTAATTTAAACTTTATAATTTTATTGAGAATGTGAGTTATAACTTGAAAAACATTTTATTTCAATATAAAATATATCGAAAAACAAACCATAAATTATTGTAAATAGTTTATTTACAATAATTCAGGATGCGCTTTAAAATGATAAATTGTGTTGTCTGAAAGGAGAGAAGTTTAGCATTTCCCTAGACAAGGTTATAACACAAATACTCATAAGGCATTAAAATGGTAAATATACGTTAATTAATATCGTATATGTAAATAAGTTTAAAAATAAAATGTATAATAATTCATAGTTAGACAATTAAGTAACTTTTTAGATTATCTAATTGAAAATTATAAGGAGCTTACACTCCAAAACCAAAGCGTTTAAAATTTTAACAAAATATAATGTGAATATTACAAAAATTGAATAGAATTATCTCTGGAAATTATTGCTATTTTTACATAAAGGCAGACACCGGTTGCACCAATAAACGAGACCGTTTTATGACACATATCTTTTCAAAGACTCGAAGGGTGTCATTATTGAACTGGAAACACATAGATAAGATTTTCTAAAGTAGAAAGAATTATTGTATGGAATAAAAACCACTCACTGATGATAAATAAGTAATTTGTTAATCTTATTTAAAATATGAAATGAAAGAATATATGAAAATATTTGTCAAAATTGATAACTAATTCCTAACTTATGCAAGTATTTGAAAATGAATGTCATGTAACATTACAGGCTTGTTTTTTTATATAATCATATGGATAATCAACTTGGAATAATTTGAGATACACTCCTTTAAATATTTAACCTAAACTTATAATGTTTACAAATTTCTGTATTTAGAAATGACAATAATTACGTAATACTTGGTAAACAGAAAAAATTTGTAAAATTACAGTCAAATTTCTCGTTTAAGATTTAGAAGTTTCTTTTTATCTTCTAAAATAAAGGCCATGTTAATTTGTAGTTTTTCTAAGATTGGTACAATTGAATAGTCGTGTAATATTGACAAAAAAATAAGATATATTTGTTTAGATTCCTTGTAGAATACATAATACATAATGTTGTAATCAAATTTCTTTTCTGTTAATTAAAAAATAAATACTAAATATACCAATAATTATTGATTTTCAGAACTAATGTACCCCTTAATTAATATTATTCACAATACTTATATTCGAATATTAGTTTAATATTGGTTAAATATCAGAACATCTAATTTTATCTTAATTATGTAGATTGCATAGTTTTGACTGTATTTAAAAATAAAAATTTCAATTGTAATTATCAATATACAATTCAATTTACAGTTCTATTCTTCTTTCGCTTTCATACATACGCAAACTTTTTTCTTCTCTTTCATCTTAACATTTTTAAACAGAGCTGTCGCATGCACTTTGGCTCCTCCTTTGCTCGGTATATACATAAATCGTCCAAGAAATACGCTTTCTCCTTCTTCCTGTTCCTCTCACTCTTTTCTCTATTATCATTACTTCGATTTTTCCTTTCTCCAGGAAACTACTTTGTAAAGTACATGCGCAACTCGCTGTCTCTCTTCGTTAGCGACATTCATGTATAGCTGGCAAGAGGGGCAATGAGAAAAAGACAGACAGAAAGATACGTTGTCAGTAAGCAACAGAAATACAGGAAATATCTTATTATTATATTCCTTCTGTTTTTCTCTTTTGATTTCACAACTGAACCTCAAGTACATCTGCACATATTTCTGTACATAAGAAGTTTACGGAACAGGAAAGCATATGGTATAATTATAGGCGGCGTATTTTTACAATTGAAATTTTTTATTTAGGTTCATTGCAGGTATACAAAGTAATCAAAAAATATTCTACAATTAAATTGGTTAAGTATTCTATTCTATATGTGAAGCATTGAAAATGATAGATTGCATAAAGTTGTGTTTCATAAAAGGACTCGCTTTATGTACTACATTCAAGTATGTACAATTTCAGTTGACTAAGGGAATTTTGCAATTGTTGCTTTACAAAACTAATGTTTTTGTCAAATGGATAAATTAGAATATGATTCCAAATTTTAATTAATTATTCTATGTATTATTATTATATTTATGAAAAATGTATTGTACAAGTATTTTTAAGAAAAAGATTTCATACATTATATTGGATTTTATATGTTTATAATTATATATTAAACCTGCATTATTGAAGATTATAATTTTAATAAAAAAGATCAAATTTGTAAAATAAAATAAAAGATAATGTTTCAAATTAAGTTAATTGGAAAAAAATTTAAAATCGATTTTCTTAAAATAAATTGTAAGTTAAAAATTATATATAATGATGTAGAAAAGTGTATTAAAAATTTGAAATTTTACTACTTAACTGATGTTTTTGAAATATTAGTATGTTTATATTTATTTTTTTCATCTTTTTTCTAGTATGGTTCACAATAATAGTTAAAAAGGCTTTTGATTAATTTAAAAAAATATTATTTCTCATAAAATGAGAATATACAATATAATTATAACTATGTATTAATCATTTATAAAATTTATTATTTTTCTGGTTAATACATTGTATGAAAAGTTTAATATTTTAAATGCTCGTGTATTATATTTACATCCTTCTATTCAATAAATTAAATTTTCAATTTCTTCAATTTTTATTTTTATTTGATATATTTGATATCGAATTAATCTTGAAACGTTATCTGTAAAAAAACGTTTCAAATTGATTAAAAGGAATCAGTTGATTGATTTTTTCTATATAGTAAGCTACTATACACAAAAAATGGTGAATAAATATCAATCTATCAGCAATTAAAATAAGATTTTTTTACTGGTTCTGAAATATTACTTGTGCAATTGAAACGATGATAGTTCAGACAAATATATTTCAAATGTTGTTATAGCTAATTAAGAACTGCTTGAACTGAATGGAAGAGAACAACACAGTATCAGGAAGAACAATTGTTCATTTGTCCTAGATACATAGTTGTCTACATCAATCAAGAACTATTTGATTTTTCTACAAACAATTGACACTTCCAATCGACAGAGATCACATAAAAAAGTATATACGCGAACAAAATAACTTGAAATACTCTACGAACTAACTTTGACATTTTTTAAACCCCTGATTCTATACCATTAATATATTTATCTTACAAATATTTATAATAAACCGTGTTTAAAATAATATTATATCTTGAAAAATACAAAAAATATTTTATTTTCCAACAAATTTATGTTCAACCTTAACTTTGAGAAAATTTTCAGTTATAACAACAAAAGTAAGGAAAAAACGTTTTTATCTAATAAACAAGGTAATTTTCTCATCTAATGCAAACGAGAAATGCTAATTATTAAATTTTTTCAATTTTCCTTCAAAATCTGACGCAAGTCGATATTTTTATACAGCGCGTATGCGTCGACACTTAGCTTCGAGAACCGCAGCTCCGAATATGGAGGAGAATGACAATTGCAATATGACTTACAGATGCAGCTGCGTTGGATTTAGTGTCTCCCGATCAAAAGCAGCCTTATATCGTCAATAACGAATGAGTTACACGCTGATGAGAATTAGAATCAATGCGCTCGTGTACGTTATAATGGGGGTGCGTAAATTTTCAAGCTACGGAGAGGAAAGTCTCGCTAGTGATGCCAAAATGTGAATTCAAGGCGTAGTGGCTTCCGTACACGAAAGCGCTAACGAACGCAAATCGAGGCTAACGCAAGCGCGCGCATCGAGAATTGAGTCATCAATCGTTTGATTCATTTTCAATTAAAGCGAGGCGGCGAAGAGGATTACCGCGCCGCGCTCTACGTATCGCGTTTACTCTCGTTGGTAAATGCGGATGGAAACGTCGCGTCCGCTTAATATTACTTCGTTAGTTTCGAATCGTTTTCCTCGGCTCCGCCCTTGTGGTGACATCGCGCAGTTATGCCTACTTGGGTGTGCTCTACACTTAGAAATTTTCGTGCGCTCCACGTCAACTCAGTTCGTGTTAATTATAGCTTTATTTTGTCACCAGACGAGTCCGACACTCATTCCTAAACCATTACGAACCGTGTAATTTGGCGCATTGTTGTGGAGATTATAAATAGAGTGCCTATATGGAATGTGGTTTTTCATTCGCGCACATTTCGACAATACGCGTCCAACTTTTGGCTTGTTTTTTCTGCGAATAGATTTTTTAATTGATCACAACTATGAAACGTTTGAATTAAAAAAACAGAAACAGCATATTTTTTTAAATAAATGATTGTGATTTTTTTCGTTGTTTTTTACAACATCTATTTAGTGCACGTAAAATGATATTGGGAACATTTTTTAATAATAATTATTTTTTTACACTCTCAAATTTTGTCACTCTTAATAAAGAAAGTGGTATCAATTAAGAATGATCGATCCGCACACACAATGTACATTGATTCTTCGCTTTTGTTGCAATTTTCTAGTTTCTGATAAACATTTTAATATTTAAAAAAAATAAAATTATGTAGCGATAAAGATTTTTTAAATGTACCAAAATTTTGTTTGCAAAAAAGCGCGTTTGAAATGCATTTTTAATTCTTCACAGGTCATGATTCGTTGCTTTAATTCTTTCCTCACCTACTGAAAGCTTATAAGCTTAAAAGCTTTCTTGCCCATTGTTATCATTGTCTAAATACACAAAGCAATGAGTTTTAAGGTAATCATATTGTTTGCATAATATCCTTTCTCCTATATAGGCTACTTAAATAGAAACAAGCGTGAAATGCGTGCCACGTCCACAGAGTCCAAGTACTATGCGGTCCGTTGCAAGGCCATTGACAGCCGTGGCAGAAAGCCACGTTTATTCTCGAAAGAAAATCGAGGACTGTATATCTGCACGTACATGAAAACTCGTGCTAAAGAGCGAGAGGGACAAAGATAATCAAGATGTAAAGATAAATGCGATTAAGGGAAATTGATTTAAGTTCAAAGAAAGATTATAAAACAGATCTGATCATAAGACATAAGGGTGAAAAGATAGAGAGACGATAAAATTACCCATCCTTTGCTGTTGTGATTCATGATCAAATATATGTGCTTATGTTGTGTATTTCAATAATGTATATATTTAGAATAAATAACAAAATTTCAATAATTATTTTATTTAGGCTTGCGAAATTTAATTCAATGGATATTCGTATCAATTAATGAAATAGATACCATTTTCTAATAGTTAAATACCGATTTATGTAGCTAATAAATGTGATAATAGGCATAAATAGCGCGCGCGTGTAAATAGCTATTGATGTAAATAAATATCTATTAAATGTATGATAAATTATTAAATTTATAATTCAAATGTTTTTGGTATATTATAACCAGTTCTTATTACTTTTGTATTAAATCCGAAGTATATGTTAATCTGTTAATTTTACAACGGTAAAAGTATCTGTATTTATATAATATTTATTGAATTTAAAATCAAATGTGACATAATGTATATAAGAGAATTATATACATTTCTAACATTTAATTTACCGATAGAATAACTATTCCTATAATATATTAATAATAACTCAATCGCAAAAAATGAAATATTTATTAAATGAAAAGTAATCAATTATTATCGATGTATTTTTAATACATTATTTTTTTCAATTAATAATATGAAAGTTGATTATTTGATGCGACTCTGGTTTTGAATACAGAACACTTAAAAGTACTCTGATTATTCCGAAATTCGAGAGCCCTTTAACGTTGGTATAACATTATAATTTCGAAATTATATTACATTTAGAAGTTTTATATTAGATTAATTTCCAACTTGATTATGTTCTCTATTCAAAAACTTATTTTTTTAATCGTTTCTTTATAAGATAATCATTTATAATTCATCGCGTTTACAAAACTAATATAAATTTAAAATCATATAAAGTATTATTTAATTAAAGATACAGGTTTTTATTATTATTGAACCTTAGCAATAGCTTATAATGTAAATTTTGTCTTTTGTACTAATTAGATTTGTACAAGTGCATGTTCATATATTTGAATAATATTTGAATCATTCGGTGTACAATATTTTTAAAAATTAAAAAAACTATTGATATGAATTTACTTTGCAAATAATTATAAATTAATATTTATTTACCAAAGCTTCTTAAATCAGCAAATGATATGTAATATTTTATTAACAATATTTGTTGCGATAATATTTGTATACTCATACTAATTAAGATGTCGCCTAATGTATTAAATCCATTATTCACACTCTGCCTCACTCTTTCATTTTAATGGCTTTAAAGCAAATATGTTTAATCAATATTATTTTACGCACATTTGCTATAAATTCATTAGTTTTCATTATCACATAGCACGGATGTTATACTGAAACCGAATACGTTAAAATAAAGTTAATTTCAGTTTCAATTTCAATTTTATTTCTACTGATTTTATTTCGTGGTTCCTTTTGAATTCTAGGTTAATTCACATGGATATCTTTCTCTCCTTTGCAGAATACAACCAACGGCCATCGATGCTCATGCGCTATTATAATTTTCACTCGGAAACATTAAGTATTCTATCTCTTTCTACCTGTTTCCATTTCGTCACTTCGGAAACGCGTCAAGTGTTCAGGCGACATCTCTTTATTGAAACATTTTTGAACATAGTTCTCTTATAATCATAAGTTTTCATATTCGTGAGAACTATTTTAATCATTGCCTCTTTTCTCAATTCTTTCAGCTATTACTTAATATGTACTCATTTGTTCATCTGTTTATTTTTACCTTTTATGATCTCGCTTATTTCACGGGATAATATAGCGACATTCGATTGTACTAATAATCGGGACAGGGTTAAAGTAGAGGAGATTTGGCAAATGAATAACGCACACTGATTAGCAGCTATGCAGATAATAGAGAGCAGACGGATTGAGATCTATTCTATCTGTGGGATAAAAGGGTATCCACGCCATTACGCAAGACATTATCGTTTTAGCATCTGGATGGATTAGACCCGGGGATTAACAACAGACACGAACACTTCAAAATCAAGCATGACGATACACCGATGATGATGCTTCTGTTTGACACACAGTTCAAACAGTGCTATTTACAACGTCAATTTCAACAGCGTCGACAACGTTGTTTCTGAACAACGTGGTTTCTCTAGTTCTTTCTCTTTCTATCTTTGCCCGGAATATCAGAAAATTTACCATCCCGCAAGCTGAAGCATAATAGAAACTCCGTATGTTTTAATTTTTGCTTCCATTTTTGTAACTAACCACTATTCCTTTGCAATCTAAACAATACTGTCGAGATACACATGTATCTGTATGTGTACACTGTATGTGTCTTTCTAAAGATGCTTCGTACTCGAAATGCACGAAGGTTGGTACAAATCTCGATGTGAGCTAAGTTTATAAAAAAACTCAGATTATTTATTGTTCGCAAAACAAGAATGTTAATACAGCAATACTTTAAAATGTTATTGCATAAGTGTTATTCAACGTTGGAATGACTATAAAAAATAAAAAGGAAAGAATAAGGAAATGACCGATAAATCTTCACTCGCATAATACTACAGATTATCGATGACGTATAGTGAGAAAATATGGAATATTAATATAGTATTTTTACTGATAATAGTTCCAGACCTCAAGATAACTTGGGGAAAAAATATGCGTTAATGAAAGTCGACTTCCAAAATATTTTACTAGATACAGTTGTAGTGAATGGACTTTCTTTGTCAGATATACGAAAAGGGGCATCATTTCTTAATGTGAAACAGCAAAATCGCTTCTGGTCTGTTGTAAGTCAGGCAGAAACAGTAATGTTCATTTCCCTCGTAAAGATTTTATACAGTACATCCTAAAATACAAAGAACCTCTTAAAGATTAAGCCTCTCATCATACTAAGTTATTTATCAGTACTACTTTCACTTATTACTACTAACATATACTAGCAATAACTTGCATGTGCTTAGCTCTACTTCGATTTTAACGTATATTTTTAATAAAAAAGTTCTATGAATGTATTGTAAACTGCCTAGAAGGTCATAGAAGAAAGATTGAAGTATCAGTAACGCATGTTCGAGGATTAGCAAAAATTTGGGAATGGAAAAACCTCATTGGGAGCAAAAAAACCAAGTCTATGTTATTCAGCGCTTTTGTTGAAATCACAGAAACTTGCGCGTGAGGAGATAGAAGTTTGGTGCTTTTGGTTAAATTATATATGTGTTGTCTTATATGTGACTATCGCTGTCATAATGTTGCACTTCAAAAAAAGGCTCACTCTATACAGAATATTTTAAATTTCTCTTTCCAAGATTTTTCTTATTTGACGCATGTTCGGCGTATGACGATATATATACCACTTTGCTGAAAAATAAAGTATGAGGGTTAAATTGTTAGAATTACATTTGTTTAGCTCTACACGTGAATATTTATATGCGAGTATGGGTTGGTATGTATTTGAGTACAAATGAATAAAGTATTATTGAGTTAAGCGTACGTCGTAAGATTGATGATCGCTTATTAAATGGTTTTCTCTTGTATACTTGATGTACTCTCGTCTTACAAACACATTTGCACTTATTTATCACTACTTCTTTGATGTTTATTCTTGCATTTAGTATTTAGGTCTCACAGAAGTTATTTTTTCAAAGCGCAGACAAGCCTTCAAAGAGTTATTTTTCTTGTTGAATTAAATACATTACATACTTGTTTCCGCTTACTTTTTAAAACTACGAATGCTTATACGTTTCATATTTTGATGATCCATTCACGCCTTTATTGTAGCTTTATTTTATCATTCGAATTTTCTACTAAAGATTTGGTAACTATATTAAAATCGCTTGTAACAAATATACTTGGCTCTTAACTTGTCGTACATTCTAAGAACCTTATTTATTGAACATTACATTTTATTGAAATGATATTATATTTGAAACTATGATAAGATTTTCAAATAATAATTTATAAGCATTCATGTATATTTACTTCAAAGTTATTGAAATCTTATATTCATACGTCGTTTAGAAAATGAACATAACGTATTTATGCGTCATTGTGTAAGAGACTGAAAAACTCTTCATGGTACGAAACGTTGCGGACGTTTAATTAAACTTCCATTATTAAAATATTTTGCATATTATTATGGTATAGTTAAAATCTTCTAAAAAATGGGTCAGTTCAAATTGCAAATAAATTTTATATTTATTGAACAAAGAATATTATAAGAATAATATGAAATAATATGAAAAATAAATAGGAAACTTAAATGAGAAGAACTTTGCGACAGGCAAATTATTGTGTTATTGTATTTGATATCAAGATCGTCAATTTAGATGTAAAAAAATCGATAAAAAGACGGGTTTGATTTTACGAAATATTATTTGTACAACCATAGTTTGAATGAATGATTGTGAGACAATAATATATTATAGTGATGTAGATATATGTATGTGCGAGATCTATGTAGAGATTTATATATGTTAAACTTCCGATCAAAGGTATAAAATTATACATTCGCTCCTCAACCCTGAGGAGTCTGCAGGTACTACCACTGATTTCGACTGTAGAATAAGCGTGGACCTCTATTGAATGTGAAGGATACTAGGTATTGAGTCAATGTGCGACAGCTGGGCTTCTGCACAGAATGTCATTCATTTATCCGTGAAGGTTCAACTTTTTTGTGATAAATTGTCCCAGTCAATTGCAAAAAAAGGGAATTAAATTTTTTTCAACTCCATGTATTTTAAGAATTAATGTATTTATAATACAACTATAGATATACATACTGTACTAGATTAAATATTTTCTTATAAATATTCCTTCCCTTTATATTGCGCTATTCGATATTGTCAAAATTATAGTATTATAGTCGATATTATTACTATGATATTAAATTAATATTGTATTATATAATTGTAGAATTACGCAATTAATATCAATTTGGAGCAGAAGTATAAGATCGATGCAAAATTTTGAGACTGTGATTTTATTTCCAAAAAGTGCAATAGCAGTTGCCGAATCGGTTCAACCTATCTCTCTGTAGACTTAATTTGACTTATGAAATTATAAGAATGTAAGAGATTGATGAACTTGTTAATTTGCATTCAGATATGTTAAGATTTATAAATATTTCTCTAATTTATGGAACTAAGAAATAAATTATTCAATGAACGAAATCACAAAATAATCTAATGACTTATCGACAAAAAGCATAATTTTTCTATGAAAGATAAATTTATGTATGTTATTTATTGGATGTTTTTACTAGATCTGTACATGAATATACTATTTTCATAGAAAACTACGAACGCATATTTTTACATAAATTCTTGTAAAATTATTATATTTGTAAAAAAATCATTCTATAAAAGAATACGTAAATATTCAAAATAATCTATTTCTTTAACCCTTGGATAGTCTCCAGTGGGTAATAGAATTAAGTCTCTTCCATCTGCAATAATAAATCTTGGTGGTTGCTTACGATTTTAAGTTATGTGTACACATTTGACTGCGCCAACTATATACCCTTACATAATAATATATACAAACAATATGAAAACATTCTCTTGGAAACTACAAATTTGAGTAGCTGTATATTTGAATTTAATTACATAAATTAAAACAAGTTTACTTAAATTTAAATTGCACACCTTGTTCTTCAATTAGAAATTTCGTAATTTTATTTTATGTGTATAATTCGAGACTTATCTTTACCACCGGGAAATTTTATTTATAGACATTGTAAACCTTCGTGCCCACGCGAGCTTTTAGGGTGTATTTAAAGCGTCCAAGTAGAGGCGTTACATACAATTCTTGATAGTTTATGCGTTAGTAAAGGTTGTCGCAGTTGGAAGAAGCCCTTGACATTAAATTTCATACATTCCTAAGTATTTTAAACACTCATAATTTTTCGTAACATCTTGTTATACTCAGTCAAAATAAATATGTAATATAAGCATTATATATATATATATATAATATGTATCTTATATTACCAGATTTTTTTTATATTTTTGAAAAATTTTTATCAACTATTTATTTGTTATTATATATATATATATATATATATATATATATATTGAAACAACTGATACGTTGTTTAAAAACTTCAATATTTATTTCAATATAATAATGATGCTCACAAGAAATACAATTTGTAAACTTAGAGTGGACTAAAGTTAAAATTAATATAACTTTAATATCCATGCAAATTGTTTTCAGCAAATTATGTCTTACAACGAATTAAAAACGATTTTGAATCGAAATACTAGCTACAATTTTTTAACTCATTGTAATAAATATGTTAAACTATATTATTTAATTGATTGTAACTTGATTTTCTTTAATAGTAAGATCTTCAGCTAAAAATTGATAGAATCAAATAGCTTTAAGAAATTCGGAATTATATTCAATTTATTTATTTTATTAATTGATTATTTTAACAAAAGATGCTGTTCTCTAATCTATCAACTATTCTTAATCAGTATTACATACTACTGAAATCTATGTAGTTTAATTGTAATACTGTTCACGTTTTTTTTAATATCATTACAAAATTCCAGTTAAATATCAGTTTCTTATAAATTTTTACGTTTTATTTAATTTAAAAAATAAATGACTTTTTGATATGGCTAAAATATGGAAGTAATCTAAAGATAATTTGTGAATGCGATGCAAAAGCTGTAATTTATAAATTTATGGGTTTACTCCAGTTACAGTGATTTATTTCTTATGCATAATTATTCTTACTATGAATCAATTGTTTCAAATTATTTTATCAAATTTACTTGTTTATATTTTTTCTCATAAGAATTATATCTAAATCGTTTTTATTAAAATATTGCATAACTTCTTTTAATATGCCCTTATATTTAGGTTAGAAAAAAATATTTTCTATACTCTTTGCTTATAAATCTATATATATAAAAAAAAAACATATTTCATACTGTTTGAATGTAAAGAATGAAAATTTATTCGAGGTTTATATTATATATATTTATATATATATATATATATACACTTGGAAAAATATTTTCTAAAATATAATTGTATTTTTAAGGAATACAATTTCAGTATTTAATGAGTTAAATTTAATTTTACAATTTATAATAAAAAAATTAGGACAGGCTTTAATTAAAATAGTATTATTTAAAATAATTTATTATATAAGTTTATGTGGAGTATTTATATTTTTTTCACTAAAAATTTTTTATTATTTAATTTATTACTGTAAATAACTTATACAGTATATATTAATATAATGATTTGCAACGAAATGTCATGAATATGTTTTTTTCTATTCTCTCAGAAAGAATATAAAAATCTGATATTTTTTTGTCAATTACAGATGTGAATAAATTTTTTACTTAAATTATAATCAAGTAATTCACCTAATATTAAATAATATCAAATATTGAATTGATTAATAAAATTCAAAATTTTTTTAAAAACAGTAAAGTAGTATTATAAAATATTAAAAGCTATGTGAATTATTGACTTATTGGGTCTTATTCAAAAACTTCTATGATATTAAAATTGCATTAAAATATTCATTTTAATTAAAATTATAAATGCAAGTAAAATATTAAATAAAATATATTACATTTATTAGAATCAGTCATTTCAACTTCTGAAAGTTTAAGCAATGATTGTCAAAAAACGCTTACCAGCATGGTGATGTGTATACATCATTATGCCTAGAGAACTTTTTTTACTGATTTTTTAAAAATCAATACAGATATAAAAACAAAAATATATTTAAATTTACTACCATACTGCTAAGAGCTTTATTATATGGGTGATATAATATTTACTTCGTAATCATACAAAAAGCGTAAAATAGAAAGAAAAGTCAAATTTAGAAATAATTTTTTATAGGTAATCAAATCAGAAAATTCAAGAACAATCAACGGATAAACATCTATATAGAGAAAAAAGCTCCAGATAAATACATGTAAAATAATCTTGCTAATTAAGATTAAATCTTTATAAAGAATATTCCAATTAAAGTAAATTGTATTTTTATGGCAAAATTGTAGACAGCCTGTCTTGTTTTGTTTAGAACAGTTGCATTTAGAATATTTTCTCTACAAAAAAATGTTTAATAAAATTTATTATATTATACTAAATACAAATAATATTTTGAATTAAAAATTTCAATTAGATAGTTATGTATAAATTAAAATATATATTACTTATTAATTAACTTTAATCATTAAAAGGTTTGCATAAAAATGTTGTATTCTTCAGAAAAATTTTAGTATAGAGATGAAATAAAAAAATCAGATATGCATCTGGTAGGTGGTTCATAAGCTAGAGAGAATAGTTATGTAATCTAAATGGTTTTGTGAAATAATACATTTTTATTTTACATTTGATAATTATATACCATTAAATTTAATGAATTTAAGTATCTTCGTAAATTATTTTACTTTTTGAAAAAATATTTGAATATCTCAGTATAGATATAAATGAATAGCTTAAATTTTTGTATGTATAGATAGTTTAATGTTTTTATTGTATAATAGTTTTAAGTTTATTATAATAAAAAAATGATAAATAAATATTTAAATTACTGTAAATAATATGTATTTTTTTAATTTTTAAATTTTTGTGTAAAAATTTGAAAATTATAAACCTATAGTGATTTAAGTTTACTACGACATGACGAGTTTTACATCGCTTTTTAAACAAAATTTTTACCTTTGTTTTTGTTGAATAATAGTAAATATACAATTTTTAGTGACTCATCAAATAAAAATTATAAGAAATTTGATATAGTATTTACAATTCGATATAGTATTTACAATGGGGTAGAACACAATTGCTTTAAATTCTAACCCACTTATTCTTTATGCTACGTTCACAAAATAACTAACTGTAATCTTGCTCAATTCTATTGAGCTATTCGTTTAAAATACGAAGTTGGACATTCGTAAAGTTTTAGGTTAAATCGAACCTAATCAAATTGTAACAAACGTAACTACCTTAGCTATCAGCTGATTCGAACATTTCCTTCCAGTTGGATCTTTAATGGTTTCCTGGCGTCTTAACCTATGCGATAATTCCTAAATTAAATCAAGTATTAAATGGCTCGATGAAGTTAATGTAAAAAGCTGTTATTATGGCTCTAATAGTCCTACAGTCGAATATTGAACTCTAAGCGCGTATACAGAGGCTAGTACGTGACTAGGAAAGTGCTTATTATACCGACGTAATCAAGAAAGCAAATAATCCAAATTACTTTCGAGGGTCACTAATCTGCTTGGCATTGTCGCATTTTATTTCTTTTTTCTATTTGAAATTTTGTCATTATAATATTTAAGGTAATTTTTGTATGTATTAATTAATTTTTTTATCATAGCTAATTGTTTTTGTAATCTTTTTTCATTAAAATCAAGTTATTTGACTGCAGTTGAAGCTCTAGTTTATTATTTTATTTTCTATTCAACACTCATATTCACCATCAGTTAAATTATTGAAAAGTATTATGTATCTAATAAAAAAATAGTAATTTTTTATGAAATTTACGTTTAAATATTATGCTTTTATTTTACGCTCTTGTTTTACGTAGAAACAGAACTTTTGAAGTGCTGAAAAATAAAAAATCCTCAAAAGTGTTTTTCAAAGTTTTACTAGCATTTTTGTCATAAATATTGAAAGTTAAAGAATTTTTAATATTCATGCACTTGTGATGAAAGTAGCTAAATATATAAGTAGAAAATTAAATAAAACTTCTATGTTGATGCTTGTAGTTGCTTTTAATTGTTCTATTAATCTATTATCGTTTGTCTTACAGTTAATTGTTGGTAAATGTATAAATAATGTGAGTATTTTAGAAAAATATAAATATATATCTTTAAATTTTAAAACGATACTCTTAATAAACTAATTTTCAGACGAGAAAACATTCAATAAATTATTATATTGTATTGTTCGGTCAATCCATTGAATGCTGTCAACTCATTTAATCAGAATCTTGTTTACTGGCTTATGTGACCGTATGACCGTCCATTGTGTTGGAGTTTCCGCTCGTGTGAATACACACAACCATTAGAATACGTATAGATGAAGACACCACTGTCGACACTGTGATAGAGATGCAAACGGAGTATGCTGAAGATAAAACGACAGAGAAAGCAATGGAAGTTCAGTTTGCACATTAAATGCACTAATAATTCCATACAAAGTCATATTACATATTTATATGTGACGTATTGTTTTGTCGCACCTTCTTTTGACTAAGAAACTTATATAATAAAACTGACTAGATACTTTAAATTTAATTCCGGTCGAGCTTTCGCATATCGATCTTTTGACTATATTGGAGAATTAATGTGCATAACTTTATAACTAATAGATTTTACTGTATGCAAATTTTAATAATAAAACGAGTGCTAAAATATGTAAGATAAAATTAACAAAGACCGTAGCTGAATAATTAATGCAGATGTAAGTATTCAACATATAACAAATAATTGTCAGTTATTTAGTTTGAAAGTGCGGTTGGTGGTATTAACAAATCCAATTAATTATATAAACAGTAAAGCAAACAAAATAAAAAGTAAATGTAAACTAGTAAAATTAATCGTTACTAATCGTTAATTTCTTACTGTTAGACTTCTGGAACAGCGATCAAAAAGCTTTTCCAGCGATGAGAGTACATTACGAACGATTAATACCAACACTTATAATCATTATTTATTACAGCGTTATTTTCATGGAATATGTATGATAAAGTATCCTATAATTAATTACAACGAGGTCATTCATTTTAGTAAATTTTTTAAACAAAGTTTTGAACTAGGCGCAAGTAATGTTATTCTAAGGTTTTATCTAACCTAGAATAGCTATTTATATTAATGCATTGCATGGTTTACACATTGTAAGAAAGTGTACTAATTCATATCTTTATATGCATCCTTTTTCTTTCAAAAACTTAACACGCTCTATGTAAAATACCTCATATACATACTTGTGCCCAGAAAGGGTGACGAGGTGAATTCTCGTGCAAAGCAGAGTTACTCAGCATATACCAAGCGCCCAACACTAGGCCGGGCATTTTTGATTATTCACGAGGCGCGTGCTTACTTTCTCTTCGCTAGACGTTGAAATGCTGAGAACGAATAGTAGTTTTAGGGCGTCGCGCGTTAGCCCACATATTGTTCTTATCTCTCTTCCACTTTCCCTTTTTACGTTTTTCTCTGCCAATTTTCATTATCGTTTATCTCTATCTTATTCTCTTATGATCTTTATATTTTTATATTCGCTCGCGATATTCTCG
The DNA here is from genome assembly GCA_018907185.1 of Platyscapa corneri. Lineage (NCBI taxonomy): Eukaryota > Metazoa > Arthropoda > Insecta > Hymenoptera > Agaonidae > Platyscapa > Platyscapa corneri. The sequence goes on along the minus strand of JACCHW010000023.1, from coordinate 1,945,339 downwards.
ATCACCTCTCACATCCTTATCTTGCGCTCTTCTATGAACGGATATATTCGGCTATATTTCCTCGAGCGTTCAATCGTCTTTTGTACATAACAAACTTCTCTTAATATTTGATAAAATAATTAAATTAAATAAAATAAAACTCAAATATTCATTATTATTTTTTATTCAAATATCTATTCAAACATATTATAATAAACTATTTGTCGATTGACTTTATGCTTAAGCACAATTTTAAATTATAATTCGGCTTTTCAATAATAAAAATAATTTACAAATTATTACAATATAGTGCAATAAATAAAATTTTTCATTTTATCAAAATTTCACTATTTTATTTTTAAACTTCTATGGAAAACGTAAATAATAAAATTTTAAATACATCAAATATTAGAAGTTACATTAATGATGTTAAAACTAGTATTTTCAATTTATAAAAATATAAGCATAAAAATTTGGATCAAGTATATCCATTCGATACATATTTTTTATATATTATATTAATTTGTTTTAACTTGATTTTATTTTCCATCATAATACCACTTGAATAATGTCAAATATCCACGTCATTTTTTAATTCAATTTTTTTTTGCAAATACAAAAAATGCAGTTGATAAATAATATATATAAAAGTAGAGGACAATTATAAGTGCTTTGTAAATGCCTCAGAGATCTTTTATGAAAAAGTATAAATATAAAATACTTTTAAAAGCTATTTTATTTTATATTTGATTTTAAACATTAAATAAAGTTGTATCACCTTTGATTTTTGTATGTTTTACAATTTTTAGAAGTAATATTTAATAAAAAATTACTGTTCATTGATTGATAATTTATTTTTTGTATACATACTTCTAAAAAAGGAATGTATTTCTAACATTTTAATTGAATTTATCTGCATTTACAGTACATTTCATGGTTTAGACTTAAAAGTAAATATTTAAAAATTTATATTATTTTCTAAGAAGAAAAACACGGTATATCAGGTTATTTCTTTTATTGTAGCAATAAAAAGTAAGATTCTCTATTAATATTATTGCTAAATTTATAATTTTGAAATTTATAATTTTTAGAAGATAAAAGCACTATTTTGAATAAATAATAAAAATCATGAGAATTATTGTCATTCTGATTATTCACTCACGTGTAAGTAGCAGACTCCTTTTTGTCCCTTTACAGAATTAAGACATTAATGGCTTTAACATATAAGATAAAAATTATTGATGACCTCAAACAATTTACGTTAGAATGTATAAATACTAAACCAACGAAGTAAGGTATTTGTGCAGATGGATGTCAAAATTTCTAGTTCGATGTTTTTTTACAACTGTATGTCATAAAAATAAACATCTGTTGAGAATTAATGTTTTTCGTTACATCTTTATGAATGTTATTATTTAATGAATCTGACAAATAAATTTTGGATCATTGATGATTTTCGAAGTATAAATATGCATCAATTTTTAATTCGATTATTTTAAAGCATTCTTCTTCATCTGTATGAAGCAGAATTTAAATTTATGTTTTAAAGAATTTCCACTTAGAAAAATTTTTATAAACAATAAGAAACTCATAGAGTGTCAACTTTCAGTTTCTATAGAATGAGTATAAAATTTTTGAGATTCTTTACTTATTTCTACCGATTTTTTATTCTATTCTTATCGTTTATCTTTATACATCCAGTTTACTTTTTTCTGACCCTATGTATACACAAGCTTTCCCCTTCATGTTCCGCCTACGCGCGTCAGCGAAAACTCGGAAAATCCCTCCCTTTCACTAAAGAGCAAACCTCGAAAAGAAAATAAGAAAGTGAAAAGGGATAAGAGCAGGACTGCGAGATGGGGGAGCATAAAGGTAATAGCTGAGAGTAAAAGAGAGAACACGATTTGAGCAGAATACTCATATTCAACTCAGAATTATGCCTGAGAAACTACTGAAAGTGGAATAGGGAACTCGATCTACTCATAAGAAATGACTTGTGACCCGTAGCAAACACAAACGTGTAGTTATGCCAGCATTAGTTCGGATTCTAATATTAACATTAATACTTACTGATGACTTAACGTACACCTGTTTTATATACATATGTTTGTGTGTGTGTGTAAGTAAGCACGTAAGTTTGAGTCAAATCCGTGTTTATTTAGTGTATGTAATATTTAGGGAAAACTGAGGCTTTTTACGGAATGGCACATATAGCTCCTTTTAAGCTACTTAGTTTCACAAACAATGAAAAAATTCACCGTTTTCTTAATAAATTTTATATAAATTCTACCTTTTAAGGCTTTATCTTTTTCTTTCATTAGCATATTAATGATTATTTATTTTTTCATTATTCGATAAACTTTTATAACTATAAATAATATTTTTTATTGCGAAAATGAATACAAAATTTTTTATTTTATTTTGTTTATTTATATTAAGCATTGATTTCTTTTCATTTATCTAAAAAAATAAAAATACCTTTATTGTATAAAAATTAAACTAATATTTTAATACTTTAAATATTTATGTTAAAAAATATGAGCAATTAAAAAATTATATATATGATGGTAAGTATAATGATAGTAAGTAATAAAGAATTAATAGATATTTAAATTTAGCATCTTTGTCATCTCATAAAATATAATAAAACTAAATAAATTTATAAAAAAGTGAATATTAAAAACATCGATATAATATATGTAAGTAAATTATGAATAAACATTTATTATTTTCCACAAAACTTGTATAGTAATATTTTTTCTCAAGTTTTAATAGAAAAAACATGAAAAATTCAAACAAATTTAAAATCCTTTTATAGGATAGAAAAAATAAATTTATTTGGAAAAATAATATTTCTCACTTGAAGAAACTTTTGATACATAATAATAATGGCTTCTCAGTAGAACGATTCGAATATAGTAAGGCAAGAGTATTAAGAATATTTAAAAAGATTTACTAGTCCATAAAATGATTATTAGCTTTTCTTCAATATGTTATGTTACTTTTTTCTTCAATATGTTATAACGTATTATAAAGAATCAACTAATTACAAAATATTTTTAAAATGTCGTTTCATTTTCACATATTTTCACTATTTTGTTAATGTTCTTATATTATCCAATTACTTTCCTTTTAGCGTATCGTTCATCCCCTATTACTACTGCATTCTAATACTTTTGTGATTTCATCTATTCAATGTCACCAACCAATATTTTCACTTCAGTGATTATCTCCTGTACTATAGCATACAGATTCTTTCCAGTGTTATCATTTCTATAAAATATGAACAGTACTTCAAATTCTTTATTTATTTTTTAAAATCAAGTAGACAAAAATATATAGTAATTGGCTATATATGTGGTAAAACATGGGAGTGATTTTGCTTTTTATAACTTATTATCATACCTTTCTTCATAAATTTAATAAATTAATGGAAAATATTAAGAATTATTTAAAAATTTATTAGAGTGAATAATGTTTTTAAAATAATAATTGATAATGTTATAAAAATAATAAATTAAATAATATTAAGAAAATAAATATAAATTGTTATAAATATTACTAAAAGGTATTTTAATAGTTCAATTTTTATACACCAAGGTAAGTTCCGTGAATTTTACATCTTGTACTATTAAGTAGTAAAAATTTCTTTTACAAATGAAGGAAGTATAAAATTATAAAATTATAATTCTGATTTCAATGACAATATACGTTATAAGAAGATTGAAGAATTAGGCATATTTATTTTTACTTAGTTCATATGCTTATAACCTTCAGTTTTTATAGTTACATGTTTAAATAATTTGATTAATCAATTATTTTATAATTTTTATTAATTTTATCATAATTGTATTTTAATTCTTTTTTAAAATAGTTTTTTTTCTCGTACAAATATAATATAATTTTTACATTAATTTATTGTATTATTGTAAGATGTTCAAAAAATTTGTATATGCATAGACACAAAAAAAAATAAAAATTTTTTATAAATTTTATTTGTCAACTACCTATGCATTAATTTAAAATTTTTCATGAGATTACGTGGGCTCATTTTCAAATTTTGCATATATATGATGACTACACAAATATGTTTGTGATAGACGATTTTCTCCCATCAAGTATGCATGAACAAGAACAATTTCCTACTCGCATAAAGACTCAGCCTTTTCCTACTCTCTCTTTTACAGAGAAATGTTCATGGTTCATCGTGTTTTTACATGAAATATGATTCCTAAGTACAAAAAGATCGAAGAGATAATACGAATAAGCACGTGATTTTCTAGTCGATTTATGCAATATGTTTACATGACTGACACATTATAAAATTTATTTATATCAGAGGGTTTTATATTTCTTTTTTTTGTTTAGCTATTATTTTTTTATATGATTGATAAAGTACACATATTGTTTTAAATCAACACGAGTACAATTTATTTATATATCTTTTTTTTATTGTTCAGCACATTCTGTAAATTCTCGAGATTATTAAACTTGTTTTTTCTACTGCGAAAATTATTTACTTACAGCGATTGATAAATGGTCCGTAGTAAATTTTCATTTTAAATTACGAATATGCAGCTCAGTTAAAGTAACTGGTCTCTTTTCAATTATCTCATCTCTTAAAATAACATTATTTATATAATCAATTTCTTTTTTTACATTCTTTTCTCTTAACTACTTTTCAAGAAATTAATATACTAATTATGATTCTGACATTTTCAATATTTAAAGATAGTTAAAAATTAATATTACACCAAAAAATTTAATAAATGTTATCGAAGTATAAAGTTATTATATCAAGTACTTATGTTTATCTGTTGTAAAGATGTTTGCTTTCTGAAAAGGGCTACAGTTGAAATTATTTATTATTAAATTATTATTGTTATTTTTTATTTTTATTGGTATTATTTTATTAGTTAGTATTTGTTATTAAATTATTTGTTATTATTCTCCGTTTCATTGTTGAATTGTTATTCTCAAATTTAATTCTATTTTTACAATATCTGTGTATTGGAATCGAAAATTAAATTTAAATAGACTTTATTTCAGATTCAAAAATATAATTTGCTTTAAAAAAAGATATGTAGAATTATAATAGTTTTTGAAATAATTATCGATATAATGAGTAGATCATTATTTTTATTTAAAATTTTAAAGATTAAAATAAGAAATTGTGAATATAAATAATTTAAATAAACACATATATTTCTTCTTATTTTAGATACGAATAATTTCTTATTATATCTAGAGATAATATTAAATTATAAAATACATAATTTATGTATTACAGTAGTAAATTATATCATACGTTATTTGAAAATTGACTGATTTTTATATTCGAGATATTTCTATAATACCTTAAGTTATGTTTTTAGAGTAGATAAGAAAAAAAAACTTTATGAAATTTAAATTAATATAAAATAAAAGTTTTTGAAAAAGGATTGAATGAGAAATTAAAGTAATCATTAAACCGCAACGATTCGTAGTAAATCACGTCACAACATTGTATATTTTTTGTTCAGTTAAACTCGATTTTAGTCACATGGGATCTATGATTCGAAATTGGAATTTTGATGACTGGAATTAATAGTAGTATCGGTACTCTCGCTAATCTGTTTTTCCATAGGTGTATAGTAAATTGCGTCCAAAAAGTACTTAGTAATGTCATCTACAATGCTACGATCAGCAATACCTTGACTCATTCCATACACAGCGAACTATAACAGTGAAAAATAAAATGATTACATACTCTAATTTGAATATACAATTACTAAGTTATACATATTATAAAATAAATTTGTAAGTTTTATTTTTGTAAAAAATAATATTTTTTATTATTCAATTCAATTTAAAAATATGTATTAATGTTCATTATAATTTGAACGTATATGATTAAATCGAATAATTTCAAAAATTTATAAAATAATAATTGAAATATATTTTAACTTTACTAGTTCGAAAATTATTTACACTTAAAATATTGTATATAATTTTTCAATAAATATTCACAATTGAGGATATAAAATTATACTAAATTAGTTATTATATCTGTGTACACGCGTTAAATACATTTCGCTAGTAAAGCATTACCACAAAATACACATTTACAAGCAATTTATTTATATATAGCTCTATTTATATTATATATGATTATAATAAGAACAGGATTATTGACTTTTTGATTATACAGTATTAATTTTACTACTCAATGAATACTTACATTTTTAAAGATATAATAACCTAATAATCTAATATTTTGTAATTTATAATAATAATATTAAGGTACACAATTATTTTATTATGTAAAAAATTGAAAATTTGAATAATTGATTAATATTTTTATTTAGTTTGCATATATATTTGAAACAGTAATATTTAATATTTATAACTAAATATTTTCATTGATACTAATACTAATTTTTTTACATTTGATGCAAACAATTTTTTAAATAAAAGTTAAAGTAAGCTAGTGTATAACATTAGCAAATATAGTAACATAGTATATTGATTTAAATATACATATTTAAATATAAATAAGCAAATATTAAAGTAATTGTAAAATCAAAAAAGAAATTATCCGTCATCTGTAAATTTTTTTTAATCAATTGGCACATTAACTAAAAAGTAATAATATTTAAGCTGTACAAACATTTTTTTTTTAATCACTTAATACTATTTAAAAATTTAGATTATTTCTCTGCATTATAAATGAGGATATTTTTAAAACAACTTTTCTTACAATATAGGTTTCGATATTTTTTAAATAATAAAATCTAGCTTTTTACAAAAAGTATTTCTAAAACAGTAATTTTATACCTTACATTGATCTTTTTTGAGTTTTTAATATTAGGATAAGTTAATAGTAGATTCAGAACAGTTTTCAATAAAATACATCGAATAACATATGAGAATGTAAAATATATAGGATGTTGCTAATATAATGAATTACAAAACTATAAAATGAGTATGAACTTTACTAAATACGATCGGCATAATTGAATGATTGAATAGTGAATAATTGAATTTATGAATTATGCAAAATTTCAATAGATAAACAACTAGAATGGAAAATAATAGGAATATTATAATTTTATTATAATAAAAAGAATACAGGATAAAAAATCGATGAATTGATTTTATAAAGTTGCATTCAGTAACTTTGTATTAATAATTTAGAACATATTAAGTTTAAAACAAAATAAAATAAAAATTAAATTTGTTCTCTAAATAGCTTAACCATGACTATAGTTCTATGAAAAGTTAATATCTGTTCTTAATCTAAAATTAGAAATTATTGTTTTTTAGTATGACAAAAAATACTTTCAATTAAAAAAGGTTTTTATATCAGCTGCTTGACATTTGCATATGACATAATTTTTTTATCCAATATTTTATTAAATCTATTAAGTGAAAGAATTTTAACTTTTACAAATTAACTATCTATCAGAAATTATTTTTCTTTTTTCAATAATTTTTATATCTATTGTACTAAAAAAAATACAACGAAATATAAGTTTTATCATTTTTTTATATTAATCAAGATATGTTACTGTTATTCTATAGTAAATTTATTGAAATCACCATTTTTATGAATCTTTTATACATTCAAAATAGAATTATTTTTACTTTGTACCTTATTTATTGACATAGTTACAATAAAAAGAGATAATACATATTTATCAATACGGGTAAATTCTATGTAAATATTTGAGTTTAATCTAATCTAGTGTTTTAATTGTCAGTTATAAAACTTATTTGGTAGGAATTTTCTCTCTTTCTCTGTCTCTATACACACACACACATATATATATATATATATATATATATATAATTAATTAAGTTGAAAAGTAAAGAATATTTATATAAATAGTAAACAATCAAATAGTTAATGTTTTACACAAACTTTATTAGCTAATAATATAAAAAATAAATTTTGTTACAAACGCTGATTAATATGAATACCAAAACTAGTTAATGATATCTCTTACTTAATAACATTAGCCATGTTGATGTAAAATATCTAATTAAAAACTATTAATGAGTTAATCAAATATATTTAATTTTTAAGAAAATACCAACTTCTGAACGTACAGTGATCAATATGACTGCTTTTAGTATAACACGTGTATCTTTCTTGTTTCGAAACCGCACTCTGGTAACTTGATTATTCGAGTAAATGCTACAAGAAGATCTAGGAAAACAAGTTAAACTACCGAAGCAAAGAACGCGTACTTATATCTATGGTAAAAGTAGTTGCGTTCAAAGCAATTACTTCCTCAGCAGGACCTCCTTATATCACATAACACGATTTAATACACTTGCTTCAACATCCTTTTTTATTTCTAAAAAAATAAATTTCCCAGAGGATACAATAATTTAAAAAATTATTAATTGAAGCTAAATTACTTTATAGCAATACGTAAAATTTAATACATAAAACTTTAATGTGTAATTTTAATTCTGCAGTTATTTCAAAATTTTAATATAAATATGAACACACTCACATGTAAATAGATATAATTATAATACAAATTTATAATATTCAATATATATATATATATTTATAATACATTTAGTTCCGCTATATTTAGTTCGTTAATAACAGAATATTTTATATTCCATTCAAACGTAAATCAAATACCGATTGTAGATACTTATTAAAAATACACAACTTCTATAAAAAAAATCTTTTAAAATCCAAATAAAAGAGATAAAATTTTATTTATGATACATTTATAAATAATATTATAATTGACTACAGTATATTTTTTACAGTTATTATTAATAATTTGTTAATTTATAATATTGAGAATTGTAGAAGATAGATTCTTTATTAAAATATGCATATAATTTACGTTTCTAACTCAGAATTTCGTTATTTTGTATTTTAATATATAAAAATATACGAAAAATATTAGTTTCGTTTTTAATTAAATTTATTCATCAATAAGAAAATTAAACTATAAGATGAAAATACTTTGTATTTAATTTTTTTTATATGTTTGATTCTTGGAAATATTCACAAAATTCTTGTAATTTTTACATTTTTATGTATACTGCTAATCCATACTAATACTATATTTAATTGTGCGTGTTTAAAGTTATATTTTTTATTAAAAGAATGCTTTAAAAATAGATCAATATAAATTAAAAATTATATTACTCACTTATTTTATTTAAAATAAAAATATTGTGGGTAAACTCAATGAAATGTACGAAACTTTTTATAAAAAAAGTGTGCCTGAAAGGTTTCAGCTAAAAGTTGATGTTACTATTTCTAACTTTTTCTACTTCGTCTGTACATTCTACTTGATTTTAATTTATTTTTTAACTTTGTTTTAGAATCGCAAGTATTGTCAGATTTTAAATATAGTTATTTCATATTTTAGCCTCGTATTTATAAGCTACTAAAATTAATATATTAAGCTTTTTTTTTGAAAACCATATATAATAAATAATTTTCTTTGAAATAAACATCCCTTTGATTTACAAATATAAAAATTAATAAAACTTAAAAAATTAATTTTTAAAATATATTTAAACATATACGATGTAGTCTAAAATTTAAACTAATATAAAAATATTTATTGTATCAGTTGTATTATATAAGTTAACTACAGAACTTAGACAATAAAAAAATAAATAATTAATTTTTATTTTTATAATTTCCATAGAAAATAACACCGTATCAAATTCAATTAATATCTTATATAAAAAATAAAAACTTGTTATAGTAGAAAATAATTATAAAGGTAATTTGGTTTTTTTAAATATAAAGGTGTAATAATACATATATATATATATTTTTTAATATACAACTACTTCTCATTATAGAAACTGATTAAAAGTCAATAATTGAATAAGCATTATATTTTTTATAAAAAAATATTAGTTTAAATGCTATCGAAATGTATCTTAATCTGCTTTCTACTAATATCGAATTATTTTGATTTATTAACATCTTGAATGTTGACATCTTTTGAGTTGGAATATCTAAATAGTTACAAAATTGCATTAAATTATGTATTTGTTGAAAAAAATGTTCAAAAGATATTTGATTACTATTATAAATTTTATTACTGCCTTTTAATTTACCTTGTAATTAATCTTTAATTAGCATAAAAATTTTATTTTCAATTACACATAAAGTGTAAACTATGAAAACTTTGAAAGTTCTGACTAGAAGAGATTAGTATTGAAGCTTAGAAAACTTTATTTTTTGAGTCAGAAGAATATGTAATAAAATAAGGAAATTTCTCTTTAAAATATTTATTTTTCTTTTTTCTAAACTTTCAAATCATAAAATAACATAATAAATGCATTATTTTGTATCTGCATCCTAGATTATACTGGATTCTTTAAAAAAGAAAATAAGTTCATACATTTTCGCGTAAGTGTCATGCCCAAGGCTTTGTAATCCAACGTTCAGTAACTTATTGAAATATAATTTAAAAAACTGAATATGGTTGTGATCCTCTCTTTAACCATCTTACTAATAAAACACATTCAAATAGAAATAACATACCATGCCTTTGGCGGCCTTGGATGGATTTTGAAGTATTATTTCCACGTCTTGACGAACATCATCCAGGAATTTCTGAGCGATCCCCGGCTCTGTGTGTACGTGGGTTACGCATATGTGTAAGGCGCTCGGAAACTGCAAGGGATTGAGGTTCCAGCCACGAGCATTAAGCGCTTCAGACAGGCGATAGATGTCGAACTTTTTTGAACCAATAGCTATCACCGACGTAGCAGGCGTGCCAAACACATAAATACCGTCTATTTGCCTCAATCTGCCAATGAAACAGTCATAATCTGTATATAGTTATAGATACAAAGTGAACCATCGGCCTTGACTGCGAGGGGTGCTAGAAAACATATCTCGTGACCAAGGCCGAGACTTATTTACGCGGGAAGGAATTGCGTCTTTATACATGAAAGGAGGCAAGCGTGCGCGAGAGAGATAAACACCAACGTGTGTATTTGAGTGAAGGAAGCTGACAATACGATTAGATTTGAAGAGTAAAACAATGCAGAAAATCGATAATTATAAGGAAATTTATGGAAAACATATTTTTACATATTTATCATTATAAAATATTATTGTCTATTATTTTTAATTCAACATATAAAGATATGCTTTATTTCACTTATTTATCAAATATCAAATATCCTAAAATTATTTTAGGTAGTGCATTTTTGGAAAAGATCCTCGGATTGCTGAATTTGAATTTAGAATGTATTACTTTGAAAAATTTGAGATAAAATTTATAACTGAATGACTACATAGGTTTTAACAGATCGAGCTATAAAACGTAATGTTTGGAAATTTAAAAATTTAAAGACTGATTTGATTTGGCTAGCTGAAATTTTTTTTAAAAATATTAATAAAAAAATTTTAAAAATACATTTCCAAAAATTGAGTACTATCTAATTAAATTTATTTCCATATAATTTACCACTTTATCACTAAAAGAACTATGGTATAAATTTTAATTATACATTACACATATATGTATATTTTTTTCAATACATAAAACTTTTATAAAATATTTTGAATTTCATTGCTAAATTTTTATTACGCTTTTATTAATTTTAATAATTATCTGGTCAATTTTTTGTAAAATTTAAATAACTCTATAAAAAAATATTCAAATATTTTACCGAGAAAAATAGATTTTTCTTTAAAAAAGCATATATAAATACTTGAATAGAATATATTTTAGAATTTTGATAAGATGTATACACTTTTATAGTATACAATATTTCAACGAATGAAATAAAAATGAAATATAAACATATTCGATTAAATAAGGTTAAAAATTGATGAAAGAAATTTTTTGTTCAAGAAAAATAAAGCAATATGTATAGTTTTAAAAACTACAATATAGAATCAAAATTTATTTAGGTATTTTATTATCTTATCAAATATTTTTTAGTTAGCATAATCCGAAGATAATTCCTTGATAAAATCAAAGTATAAAATTAAATGACTAATATTCTTGTAAATATTATTGATGACAGATAAACGCTATCTCTTTGATCGACTAAAAATAATAATTTATGCCATTTTCTCATGCAAGTTTGAGGATGATTTGAAGTTTTAGAACGTTTTATAAGTAAAATTTCCAAGTTTTCTATCCTTCATTTTAGTTTTTACTTATGATATAAGTAATAATACAAGTTTAGTAACAAAATATAATTATTATTACTATTAAATCATTTTGTTAATTTTTGAAATGTAATATTAGTTAATAATAATATATATTTAAATAAATATAACTGAACTATAGTTTTGAATTAAACTTTTATTTTTATCATGTGTCTCAAATTTAATCATCATTTGATATTTTTAACTATGGTTTGCTATAAAAATTTTCCGTGAAATGATAAGATCAATTTTAGTACGAAGACTGAATACTAGTATTATTATTATTAGTATTATTATTTTTATCTATGTATATATATATATAGGTAATATTGATCTGTATTAATTTTGAATATCTATTGACAATTTTATCATATGATAAGAAACTAATAAATTAATTTTTTACTTATAATTCAGAAATATAAATAATTTTTATTAATACAGCTATTTGATAAGAAATTAAAAAAAGAAAATTTCTTAAAATTAAGTTATTTATTTATGAAAATTTTTCATTTGAAAGTATAATATAAAAAAAAATTATGACGAGATAATATTAATGAACTTATTAAACTTTCTAAAAAATAAATAATTTTAATTGTTGTACAGTTAAAACTCGTAGATCCAGTAGTTTATCACAATGGAATTTAAAACACGATATTTCATGAACTATTATTACAATGTAGTTACTCTAACAATAAGTTAGATAGTGAAAAACTATAACGCGTGGGGAGCAATTTCTTACAGAAAAGCTATATGAATCTAACATGTGGTATTAAACATAATGAAATTTTCAACATTTAATTTTTTATTAATAAAATTGATACCCTGTAGTGTAATCTACTACAAGCTTCTTCCAAAAAGAAAAACTTCTAAAAAATGACTTCCATTTGAACATAATTAATCATTAACTTATTATTCATAAACAAATATTACGAATTAGAAAGTAAAAAATTTTTTTTTTCTAAAAAAACGTACTTTAACGAGATTTACATTTAATTCGTATGTATATGATTAGATAATTAATATTACCAATTAATAACCTAAATTTTTTTGAATTTTCAATAAATATTCCTTTACATCACATTAAATTCATATTTAATATAACAAAAATATTATTTACCTTGAATAAGAAAGTATAATTTTATCGAGTTCTATTCGCGTACTAGTTTTATTCTAATGATTTTTATTTCGTATTAATTTATACTCGACTTTTCGCTTTTAGTTTGTAGGATATTTTCTACAGAATATTAAAAAAGCATAAGCAATTTAAGATATCTAATTATCCTTTCATAAGAATAATAATTTACTATTATAATAAAAGATTGAGATTTATAAGTCTATTTACTTATAGCGTAATTAAAAAAGTTGACGATTTTAATATCTTAACCAGTCATGTTGCAGTTTAAAAAAACTACTCGATCATTTCATTTAAGCAATTTGTTTTAATAGTTAACAATTTTGACACTATCCATCCTCCTGAAGATCAAATGTATTATTATTATTTCTTTATTCAATAGCATTTACATATTTTATGCTTTCCAGAATATGCCTTTACTGGAAAAGAAAGTTATTTTCATATTGCAAATAAGAAATTTATTTTTTAATTTTACTATAGTTTCAATATTTTTTTAAATGTGAAAAAGAAAATTAAAAAGAAAATTTTTGTTTTAAAAAATTAAATTTTTTAAAAATATTTTTATGTATAATTCATTTAATAATAAATTAAGGCTTAATTTTTTATTAAAACACTTATATGAGAATTACATTAAAAAAAAAAAAGAAATTATGAATTTGTTAACATTTCTTTGAAAAATTAGTGTACAATATTTTCATTTTTTGGCCATTAATAATATATAATATCAAATATGTAAATCTAAGTTTTTACAAAAATAAATTTGTCTCGAAATTCAAGATTTTTCTTTTATCTAAGAATTAACTCTACTTATCGGTTTAACAGTTACTTCACTATCTGGTTTGAACTGTAGAGATATTTGAATCGATAGTGTCTGTTATTGGATATGAGCACTGAAAAAGATAGAAAACTTTTTAAGAAATTTTATTTTGATTTTGTATCTTTAACTTACAGATCAAATCTTATTTTAAAATTTTGAATGGAAATTTTCTACTTTGAATTATCAAATATTATTTACACAACATAATACTTTACAATTTAAATAATTAATTTAAATCAACACATTTTCTTGTAAAAAATAACTACTCTAAATATTTTTAAGGCTCACAATTTTTAAATTATAATGAAAAAATGTTTAAAAACAACGCATTACGTTAGATATAAAATAATTAAAAATTTAGTGTTTTCTTATTTTGATTCTGTAAACGAAATAAAAATTAATTACATCCAAATGGATCAAATTTGAGATAAATTTGACCCAAAATATAATACTGATTTAATTTAATATGAAAACAAATAGTGTCATTATTATTGATAAAAATTATGTCCTTATTCGAAATTATATAAATATATAAATATATAAAATAAATAATACGTTAAATAAATCAAAATCTTTTAAAAAATATATATTTATAATTACGAAAGAATAATATTTTAGAAACGTATTAAAAATTTCAACAAGGAACGACTAAACATCAATAAATAAAATAATAATGCATTTACTAAATTAATCTTTAAATGTCTTAATGAACTTATTCCAAACAATAAAAAATAACTTAGAAAATTAGTATTAGCTTTCATATAAAAATTTAACAATTTTTATTATTCAATAGTATTCTTTTAATTTATGTGATTAGTATATTATATAATAGATGAGCACAGCAGTTTATTTATATAAAAATTGTGCTGTAACAATAAATTTGTTATTTTTTTCTAATATTGTCGTATTTAAATGATATACAGTAAAATGAAAAAATAATAAGTTATTTGGTATTATTTTTAATATTTGGTATTGATTTATGAGAAAATAATAAGTTGTTCGTTTTTATCTTTTAATAATTATACAAAACAATCAGTTTTTAGATAAATATTATGAATAATTACTACGTATTTATCTGCGAAGTACAAATGGAACTGTCAGTTGCTGTGAAACTCTTTTCTTTATGAATGTTTTACGCAACTCTATTTAAGTTATTCTTCTTAGAATATTACAATTTGGAAAACAATTTCATTTTGTAAAAATCATACGATTTACTTCTGCATGAAGTATTTTTTAATTTTATATTACAAGTCATTTAATGTAAATGAAAATGTTTTCGAATAAGGCAATCGGAAGTATTTATACATAGATTAGTTTTTTTAACTACGTAAAGTTCTATTGCATAAAGATCTTAATAATTACAATGATAATAAGCCTATTCAAAAGTGTAAAAACTTAATATTAAAATAAAATGTAACGGCTTTTATTCTTGTCATAGGTTTAAGCTTAAAATATAATTTCTCACAATTACAATCTATTTATTTGAATTGAACACAATGAATACATTAAACAAAAAAATAATCATCTAATTTTTCTTTTAAATACACTTATTTAATGATATATTAATTATGACAACGTTTAAAAAGATATTTTTTGATTCGTGAAAAACAATTGAAAAATAACGAATGTTATTAACAAGTGCGTTTTACTATAAAAATATTCACATAAACGATGCAGAGTTGTTTTTCTCATTCTCATTCGAGATGAAGTTAAACTTAAAAAATAGTATTATATCATTTATATTTTACATTGTAAATTTTTATGAAGTAAACAAATTAAAAATTAAAATTAAGATTTAGCATTTCGATTTCTCAAATCATAAATTCGGAATTATAATCTCTATCTTGAAAAATCCTTAGACAAGCGAACTCAAGCGAGATAAATTGATATATTAACTTTATAACCAAATCAGCTAAAACATCCAATCAAAGAATTAGTTACCAAAATGACAAATTGCCAAATAACTAACAGTTTACAAGTATTACTATTTGACAATATGATTCAAAGCTTTCCTCTCTTTGAAACTACAAGTATCGACTCTTACTCTTATTCTGAAAGCTTCGATATTTCGCAAATCCATTTACCCTGTGTATTCACAACGTTAATCATCTAGTTTGATAGTCCAAGAAATGAGACTGAGAATGAGCTAAACTAATAAATGAATAGTAAGTGGTAATAGCCGAGATACGTACTCATGCTCGATGAACCTACTGGTGTCGATGACCTTCTTGGTAGCCTGAACGTAGCCCTCCTCGCCAAAGTACATGAGAGTTGCCCAACATGCGGCGATGATGCCACCAGCCCTCGAGCCGTTCACCGTTGGTGAGCCGTAGATGCCCCCGAGCCAGTCGGTCGTGATCGTGTACTGCTTATGCCTGTACTTTCTGTCCCTGTAGAGTATGACCGACGAACCCTTAGGCGTATATCCGTACTTGTGCGTATCAGCGCTGATACTGCAGATGCCCTTTAGCCGGAAGTCGAACTCTGGAAGGTTGTAGCCAGCCGCGCGCATGAAGCAGATGAGAAAGCCACCGAGGCAGGCATCGACGTGCACAGGTATATTGTAACGCAGGCCCAGCTGCGAGAGCGCGGCGACGTCGTCCATCGTGCCGTAGGGAAAGTTTGGAGCAGAGCACACCAGCTGCGCGCAATTTGATCAATTAGCGAAGAGTGCGAGGCCGCGGGGCGAAGGATGAAGGGACCGTGATACGGTGTTGAAATCTTAAAGTCCAGACAATTACTTTTATGTATATTAACTCTGTTCTGATTGATTACTTAGCGTTTTTAAAATCGAGACACTCCTAGCTATATCCTGTCTGAATAGAGTCTGATAAAGAAACAGTTTTATTGCGTTATCTATTTTGTACGCGTTCGTCTTTTTAGCCTAACTTATACGTATCTGCTCTAGAAATTATTTTTTCGATGTTAACTTGGCATACTAATTACAAATGTTTTATAAATATTTTACGATACTTGTTTTTAATTTTTATCACTGTTTGAAATTTAAAGTGACCTAACACACACACACAAAATTGATAAATAAATGTTTTGTACTTATCTCAGTTTTGCCAGTTTTCTTATGAATGTATCATTTGCTAAATGTTTAAATATTACTAGGATAATTTTTCTGCAAATTATTAAATGAAACATTTGATAAATTTTTTTAAAAGCGAATAGCAAAATTCTACTACGATTCTACTATGTATGAGAACGCCTAATACTAATGGAACAAGACTTCATTATTCTTAGTGACCTTATTCAATTTTGTTCTAAATTTATTTTAGTAAAAGCTCACTTGTATTAATATTTCGGTAAACGTACATTTTTCTAATACGTACATATAATTACAAATTTAATTGTTACATTTAATTGTAAAATTTATTGTTATAATAACCTTTCAATTATTAAATTCATCATAACAATAAAATCCGATAGTATAATTAGTGATTTAAATTTAATCAATAAACTGTATCTGCAAACAACAATGAAAAACTATTTATAATTTTACAATATTTAATGTACAATTTATATATCTGTACAAAAATATAATAAAGTGTTGTACATTACAATTGAGACATCATTTATAATCATTAGAAAACTATTAATTTTCATAATAGTTTATCCTGAATGTTTTGTTTATTACACATAGAGTTTTTAAGTAAAAAATTCAAAGCGTTACTTTATACATTATGAGAAAGACGATCGCTAAACTTGGCCACAAGACATACTACAAAAATTCAAAAAATCAAAGAATACATAATCTATACGTAAGCAGTCTATAAATAAAGATTCATAGTATGTACTGTTAAAAATCTCATTTTCTCAATTTTATGTGATACTTATCAAAAATGAAAATGCTATTAGATTGAGAAGAATGTACGTTTATTTTAAAAATTTAATGAAATAGATGAGAAATTTTCCATTTTCCATAAATTCGAAATCAAATCAAAGATTATAAAATATGGAAGGTATTTGTTAAAATAATGATATTTTTAATATTATATATTAAATCCAATAGTTAAGGCTTATTTCTTCCAACAATATTAAATTATTTTCAATGCTCATTTGTCTAATTGATAATAAATTATTTTTATCCTTTGTAAAATGTTATAATCGTTTCGTAGTACAGAAAGACAAATCATATAAAATATCCGATTGTTTTAAAACTATTTTAAAGTGCCTATTTTAAAGTGCTGTAGGAGGTTTCTATTTATAGCACTGAGAAATAAAAGCACTTTATTGTAAACACATAATAGCTATTTTTAAATTAGTTATTGATTTTGTTAAGAAAAAAATTTGCATCTGTGAAATTTAATCTGTAGAAATATTTAACTGTTCTATGGAAGTACTAACTCATACAAAGAAAAACTTTATAACATTACGGTAATAATAATAACCATGAATATTAATATTGAGCAATTACTACTTTTAACGAAAGTTTGTACTTTTTATTCAAATCATTACAAGACATTTAATTTTAATGTCTTCAAACTGTTCTTATTGCAATATACATCTTAAATCTTCTTAGAACAAATTGATTTTTATGCAAAACATACATCTGAAATAACTGGTACGAATTTTAAATTTAATTAAAATTCATATGTGAACGTTTATTCTTTAAAGTTTATTCGATTTAAATATTCTTTTTGTAATATTTAATTTACTTATCCATAACCAACTCTTATTTCAAAGACAGATTAGGTTTTTCTTAATTTGAAAAAATACGCAGGTTATAATTACAATGGATTTCTTATGCAATCTGTAAAATTGGAAACATATTTTAAAAAATCTGTTTTTAACCTATAAATTACTAAATCTATCAATATCTGTTTTTTTAAAATGTACGTATATATATATATATATATATATATCGTAGGAATACAACTTGATTTATTTGTGCTCTTTTGAATACATTTTTTTCACGTTATAAAGATATGATATATATATTTAATGATATGCATATTAGTAGCATTTATTATACTTGTAAAATTAAAAGTATTGTAATTTAAAATATTCAGTTACTTAAAAATATAAATATCATATCTTTATAACGTGGAAAAAATGTATTCAAAAGAACACAAATAAATCAAGCTGTATTCCTACGATGTGGACAATTATGAATGTAATTATTTTGTTGAAAAGAGTTTTACATTATATTTAGCCATGTTTAAAAATTTCTCATTTAAAGGCATGTATTTTAAATGATATTTATTAAATTGACAGAAGTTCGAATAATGAAAATAGAACAAATAATATTTATTTAAGTAAGATTTTTCTTGGTAATAATTTTCATCTCATCACACATGATTAACATTAACTCGCGAAAACTCCTACGCGTATAACTAAAAAGGCTAAAATATTAACGATAAGAATTTTTTAGTTCATATTAGAAAGAGTATTATATATATAAATTAAATTTAAATTGTATATATATTCTATATATACAATAATGATTTAATTTTTTTTCATATTTGGCTATCGTATATCCACTAAAAGAGTTTTTCAATGATGTTTGATTCACTCATATAAGTTTACTTTAAATTTCTTATAATATCAACGAATTTTTTATCAAAATATGAATTTTATCATTTATCTAAATACAAAGAAATAAATCCAAATAAAATTATAATTTTTATAAAAACTTGTACTCAGTCGTACAATTTGTATTCAGTGAAACATCACAAATTACTTTAAAACAATGTTTCTTTGATAAGAAAAATAAAATTATAATAATATTTTATGATTTAACATATTTTTCATAGTCAAGATTACCATAAACCTATAACTTTTTCATATGCGTTTGTAAAGTGTGATATATCCTAGTTATTGTCTTATTTATTATTTATTTTTAAAAACTACATAGAGTAGTTACTATTTTTTAACAGTATAGTCTGAGACCATAACTCGAAAGGGAGCTGTACAAACCAAATTCGTCTAATATAAATATATTCTCAATATACTTTTAATTCTGAAATTAGTAATAATTATTTTCTTCAAAGATCTATCATTTTATTTCATACGAAATTATATATCTTAGTTAAATTTTTTTTTTCACTTTGTTAGGCATTGTAATAAATAAAGTTCGGAACAATGTGGATTATATAATAGACATTGTAAAGAAACGACAAAGATCATTTATCTCATGAATTATATATCTAGCGAGCATCTCGATCATTTGATATACTTTAATATTTACATTCAGAACAATACGTTTTTTTATTTTTCTTTATTTAAACATATACTAGTAAATCTGAACAAATAAAAAAATGACATAACTATATATAAAAATGCAATGTTATAATTTACGGATAAAAAATCATAAGCCTGGTTCCACCTGATATTTAAATATTATTTAAAATTTTATATTTTGAGGAATAGCAAGTAGCCTATAACATTAATTAGTTTAAAAAGAACTAAAATTGATTAATAATCTAAGCAATATTAAATATTTAATAAGTAGCAAATATTTCTTCAAGAACAATTATATAAAACTGAAAACTTTTTTACAATTCTTCCTATCTAGTTAAACGATGCGAATTATTTTATTTTATCTAATAAACGATACCATTTAAGCATGTGATAATAAAACTATCAAATCTAATGTTTCACGTATATCTCGAAATTGTAATTTAATTTTTATTTAGTATATCTTGCAACTGGTATCTAGAAACAATTTCATCTTTAATTAACTTAATCAACTATCATTCATGAATATCATAATTAACAAGAGGTATAGATTTTAACACTTATTTATATGGATGTATTTTTATCTTTGTACGATGTAATAGAAATGGTAATGACTTTTTGTTTCTCTTATGTAATAAATATTAAAATTTTATAACTATTCGTGTTGAAAAAGCAAAAATGATTATATTTTGAACATTAATAAGTTATTCCATATTCTTTCCTCTGATTTTGCTTCAATAGATATGTTAAAGTATTGACAAATTTTATTGCATAAAACCAACGATTTCAACACTTATTTAATTTAACAAAATATTTTTTCTCTTTCCAAATAGTTATATGTTATATAGAAGTTTGATATAGCAATGATTTATTTTATTATAAACTTGATTCATGAAGCTAAGTATGTAATAATCTGTAATTATATACAATATAATTATATATATGAAATGTGCAAATTCTAAATGTTTCACACTTCATCCTATGGTTAGTTTGTGTTTTACTCTCATATTCATTCTCTTCTTTGTGCCCTCTTTCTCTTTTTAATTGTTCATTTTCATTTTGCTATTGCTCGATTTCGCTATCGTCATTTCCTACATCTACTCAAAATTGCTCTAGTTACCTTTTAGCTTCACTATCTTAAGATACTAAACTTTAAGCGTATAAAAATCATTACGTATTAATTTTTTAAACCCAAGCATTTAATAAATGATTAAAAAAAATTGATCCTTAAGTAAATAAATGTATATAAGATGATGCACTTGCTTAAAAAATTAAATTTCGCATTGAATAAAATTAAAAATGCTGGATAAACTTATCTCAGAATAAGTTCGTTAATCTTTATTAGCTTCATTTTCTTTTACAAGCATTATACTTTTAAATTCTTAAGTAATAATCTAGAGTATTCTTATAAATATTAAGTATAACTACAATATAATACACTTATGAATACTATTCTTATTTATACTAGTATAAAGATATAACAACATGAACCACACCTATTTTTTCTTTTTTTCATATAACTAGTAATGTAACTTACCACATGACATTAAGTGCTTGTTTCTCTGTTCAATAAAAAAAATTCAATTATAGAATAGTCTGTTAGCCAACTGGAAAAACCGGTTCTGTCTAGCTAATAATTAGTTAAAAAAATCTATCAACAAGTATACAAACGATGCAGATGTACAACATATTTTTTAAATTTTAGACAAAGATATTTAATTGTAATATAGATAAAGAAGTAAATAAGTTTTGTTTGTAACTTTGCTAAAGAAATAATATTTTACACATCGATTTTTATCATTGTTAATTTTATATTTTGACCCTAACCGCAGAATAATACAGGGTTTTACATATTATATATAACAAAATGGTATGTATATGCACAGATTTATATTCCACGTTGAACGTGATTCCGTAATGTATTTGTAAATTTCAATCCATATCGAATGGTCACCGTGTTCCGGCTCTGCAATATACAACCGCACATAAAATGTTTTAACCGTCAGAAGCATAGGCTCCGAGAAAAAGTTAGAGTCACCAGTGCCATTCGGATTCGCGCGATTTTCTTAGAATAACAAACTGGCGGGACACGCCATCCCCTCTGATTCAAGACGCACTTACCATAATAGTGTTGCTCGTTATTGCCCGCCTCATAGCGTCGATGCTGACTGTATAGCTGTTAGGATCCAACTTCACCGTACGCACTCGTATCTTCAAGTACTTGGCTGCCTTGTCGAAGGCTGAGTGGGCCGTGACCGGCATTACCATCTCTGGCCGAGTTATCCCCTTGACATCGCGCGCATAGTCCCGGAAGGCTTTGCAAGCCATCAGGATCGACTCCGTACCGCCTGTTGTCATCTGTACAAACAAAAGCGTTCCCCCTTTCCTTTTAGTCTCTTGGGAGTATCGCGGTGTCTTTCGCGCTTTTTTGCAACATCACCTCTCTGTTTTTCGATCTTTCTATTCTAACATTTTTTGCGGTTAGTCGTATTGGCATATACGTGTGCGGAATGCAGAAGAAGTTGATGTTTTGCTTTTTTCATTGAAGCTTGAAATTGAATGCGAGCGGTCAGTTTTATTTTAAAGCTTTTGCGTATAGAAATTTTTTACCGTGACTAAGAATCGTGATCTATTTGAATAATTTGCAATGTATTTTTTAAATTTCTTTCAAATTTAAATGTTACAAGCGCATTAGGCTTTTGCTTTGAAGTTTAATTTTGAATGTATTTTTCTACATTAAGATACCCTCATAGTAAATATGATTATAAGAACTGAATACTTATGATGTAAAACAATGAAAATAATAATAGTCTAAAAATGTGTTTTTTAACTTTTCTTAAACATATTACATTCTACGTAGTACACAAACATTAATATCTCTACTAAACCGTTAGTTTTAAGCTCGGGTAATAAATATTCAAATATTCTAGAATTTTATTTAAAAGAAGTTTTCTTTTCTTTTAAGCAAAGGTGATGAAAACTATAAACCCGTAAATTTTTTAATTTTTTTAATTATCTTATGTAGTCTGAGAAAAATAAATTGAATTTCAAATAGTAAGTTAAAAATTTATACTCTTAATCAAACTGTTCGCTTATATATTCGCTTATGTCCACCACTATTTTCCTAAAGATTTTCTAAAGCTTCACTTGTAAGTAGTAAAGTAATAATAAAACTTTTAAATAAAATCAGTTTCTAAACAGAAAAAAATAATTGATAAATTTGTAAAGTATCTATTTTTTACGTTTCATGTAGTAAATTAAATCAGTAAAATAAAAGGCAATTTACAATGTAAAATCTTTTTCACCACAGATATAAAATATTAGTCATTTTTAAAAATTTATTATTTTTCTAAAGTTTATAAAACTTTATCTATAATTAATCAATATTGGTTAAGATTAAATAAAAATAAATTAAAAGTAAAATAATAAAAATTACAATAAATTTTAATTAATTATGCTGAAATAAAATGAACATATTCTATTTACAAAATCTTAAATAAAGATGCTTTTAAAAAGAATATTTTAAATTTATACTAAACTTACTGAATTAAAAAATAAGATTAAATAATTTCTTTTACAATTTTTTCGCATTTTATTTTTATGTCATGTTTACTCCAAATATAAATTTTTCAAAATTTAAATTTTTACACAATATAAATGTTAGTGTAAGAATTGATATTTAAAATAATTTTATCGAAAAAATCTTAAATATGTTTGTAAAAAATTATTAAAATATTATCTGTAAAATACAACCATAGATATTAAGTATAAGATTTGCTTGATCGAGACTAGACTTGTTTGGAAAATAACAAAGCAAACGAGATAGAATCTTGTTTTAAGTTCAATGAAATCCGAAAGCTTAAATAAAGTTAAGAATCTTTATCGAAGTCAAGAATATGAATTCAAGTTGAGTGCTTCAGCTACAATCAAGAGTCTAAAGAGTATTAAAAGTCAATTGAATTTAGAATTTCTAGTTATTACTATTACAAAATTAACCAGTTTTATATTAAGTTGATTTCAAACATAAACTATAACTTTTTATATATAAGTGTTTATAATATTAAAAAAGATTGTATTTAAGCTAAAACAATTATAAAGTTTAGTTCCTAAATAGTATCCAATAAAAATAATACGAATTAAAAAAATTAGAAATTAATTTCAAACAAAATTTTTTTATACGTATATTATTTTCTTAAAACTTTTGATCTTATTGTATAGAACTTACAAATATGTATTATCGTCTAAGAGTATAGGTAAAACAAAAAGGTTTTAGTTTTATTATTTTCTCTGTATCATAAATTAAAAAAAAATACATGCATAAAAGTATTTAATTCAATATAGAAACACAAACAATACTTGATGAGTTCAAAAATAATTAATTACAAAGTTAAATTTGTAGATATTTTTAAAATATGATATTCAAATTTATATTTAAGTATAATATATTATATAAGAATATTTGAAAAAGTGACAAATATTAAACTATCTAATTTCTTAACTTCTTAGCGATATTTTATAATTCACAAATAAAATTATTGCTTAACTGGTGATATTTATAAAAAGATATGAAAGATGAATAATTTATCTAGATAAAGTTTAAATTATATTCATTTATAAATATTTTAAATTTACCTTCTGGTTGGAATTTTATACCTAACCGGTGAAAATTTTTTTTAATTATTGTAAATATTCTTGGGCTTGCAGAACAAAATATGTAAGCTGAGTATTTACAAAAATAATTTAATTAATTAGATTTAATGTTTTTTAATAAATTATTTTTAAAAGTATGGAATATCTAATAATTTGAAATATTTTTCGGTCCTTTTTGTTTAATACAGAAAATTATTCATTCATACTAAAAAAAAATAAAAAAAATGTATTCGTATTTTTTAAATTAACGTATTCTATTCATTTCTAAACACTGTATTTATACTAATTTCATTCTAATTGTGGTTTTAATAATGTCATGTATTTCAATATCAATATCAATATCAGCTTGAATAATGATGTCAGCACAATGGTTTATTATTTGGAGCATAATTTTTATATTAGATTATTTACTCAATGCTTATGTGAATTCATTTCGTCTGTTTTATAATTAAAAATCGTATTATCGAGTTCACTGATAATTCCTATAGATTATCTGCTAATTTATATTATATATTTCAATATTTTTTTCGTCTCTTTTAAAAGTGTAAGTAAAGATTTTTCTTTATAAATTCGTATTTATTTATAATTATTACAAAGTATGATAAATTTAAAATATCTAAAAATTAATCCAATTTTTTAAAAAATATTCAGGTGACATTTATATTACTGAGTAGTTTAATTTCTTTTTTCTAAAAAATTAAATAATACTGCACTGATTTCTAATTTATGGAAAAACTTTTTTAAATCAGGTTTTTTTAATTTAAAAAACTGAACTATTGAAATTGTACAATGCCTGTTATTTTTTTACTTTGAAAATTTTTATACCTATTAAAATAATTCAGATCAGATTACATTTATTACTTCGTAAATTGACAGATTACGTACTTGATACTATCAAAGATATTTTACGTAAATAATTGAACGAAAATTTGTGAGTTAATGAACTATTTAATCATAAAGTTATATTTTCCTTATGATTATTATTATTCTGATTCTGATTCTTCTTCTTCTTCTTCTTCTTCTTCTTCTTCTTCTTCTTCTTCTTCTTATTATTATTATTATTATTATTATTATTATTATTATTATTGACATAATCATTATGTATAAAGGATGGAAACTTATCTAGATAAATTATATTTTTCTCATAGGTTTAGTAATTGTAATGAATCGTTTTTTTAAATATTACACGCCATACAAAAATTTTAGATAAATGACTTACATCTATATAAAATATAAAATATAATTAAGAATAACGAAACAATCATTAATAATACATAATAAATTCTATAAGTTATTCTGTAAATTATTAATTAATAAGTAATTCTCATTTCATTTATCTGTTTTTGATTCTTGAGATAATATTATCAAGATTATTCAAAATAGTTCGGTAAGTTTAAATTTTGAGTGAAATTGAAATAAAATAAATAAAAACACAGAATTTTTCTTATAAATAAAAGGAATCATTCATTATAAAATTAAATTTAAAATATATATTTATTGTTGAACAAAATTAGAAAAGTATTTACCGTGCCGCAAGAGTTGTCATCACCGCCAAACAATCGGCAAGCGATTCGGACCACTTCTGCTTCCATCTTGCAGACACCAGGAAAGACGTCCGGATGGAGAGGATTCGTAAGAGAAGCCAAACCGTAAACCTCTTTTACGAGCCTCCTGAGCTCTGGCTCCGTGTTCCTGTAAACGCATCCGGACACTCGGCCATTTTTCCAGTCGTAATTACCTGTGAATAAAAAAAAATAAAAATAGAAAAAACAAAACTACAAAATATAATTTACCCTTATATAAACATTTATGTTCACTCACAAGCTCACATTTTATTTATACAACCATAAATTTATTTAAAAAATGGATAGCTGTTCAGAAATATCCTTCAGATACAAGTGTAATATTATACTCCTTAAGTATGAAGATATTTTCGTTCGTACACTTACATATTTAGAAAATGATTAAATTTAAAATAAATTGTGAGATAAATTAAATGAAAGCATAAAATTTGAATATATTACCAATATCATACATGATTAAAATGTCGTATCAGACAACTGACTTATATAAAATTATTTCACTAAATTATAAATATGACAGTAAAGAATCTATTTAAATTATAGATGATCCAAAATAGGTATAAAAATATGATTTTTAAACTCTATTTAAAAATATGATACTTTTCATTTGCGTATATTTTTGTCCAATCATCTGAATTTTCTATTTACATTACTTTACGTGATTAATTAAAATAAAATCACTTAATTTTTTTATAAAAATCAGTTTAAATCAAAGTAAAAAAGTATTCAATTTTCATATTGAATATTTTGATACTGTTTTATACTGTATTATAATTAAAATTTTAATAAATAGATAAATCGAGTTGAAACATTAAACTATTTTCAAATTTAATATATATAATTCTGACATACATATTAATGAAATACGCAAAAAAGGATGATTGTATTTAGATATATTTTTAAAAGTTTACTTATTTTTTACATATATTTATATTAAGATATTACGTCTAATATTATATATAAATTATTAATAAAAAATGTGCATCATAATTTATAACTATATAAAAATATGTAAAAATATCGCTACTCGATAAATAAAAATTATTTATTTTTCATTACTTTTGTATTAAAAACATATTTTTTCCAACCTCAGTATTTTTTGTTAATAAATAACCATAGTTCATTTTTTTATATCTAATTCACTAAACGTACACAGCTTTACCTTTATCGAATTACTCGTTTATATTTTTACTGTATTTTGAACGTACAATTATCAAGTTTAAAAAGAAAGTAAATTCAAGTACATATGTCTAATAAATTACAAATATATAACTTATAACCAATTTATTGATCCAATAAGGATGTATGTTAGATCGTATTCGAAACTGTAAAAATATTTTTCCACGCAACAATTTTTATCTAGTCGATAAAAAATCATATATGCATGTGAGATCAATGGCATAGTAAAAATAAAATAAATCGGAAATGTATACTTTCATGGAAAAAGAAGTTGAATTCAAATACTATATTCAACCTTTAAAGTTTCTCAGGCGTTCAAACACCTCAAACTGCGCGAAAACTCATAAATTTTCCCGTCATTGACTCTCTAATATTACTACAGGGATTGTGTCCCTCACCGGGACCGGTGCACAGTGCCTTTACCTAAATAAATGCAGCGCTCGACGAGCTTCAGGATTTCGTCCAGATCAATACCCTTGTTCGGGAGCCTCGTTATGTAAGGTAAGGCCTTTGTTCTATTAATTGCCTCCTGCTCGAACGACTCGTTCAGCTTTTTCAATTCTCTATCAATCTTGTTTCGCACGGCTGGTACATGGCGCGCCATCTTCAACGCCGCTTTCTTGCACCGTTCTATGATACCTGCATGCAACGGAAGTTCGTTTAAAGTGCTCGTCTCACGATATGTATGCATGTGCATGCCTAGGTGCATTATTTGAATCTCTTTATGTTGAAGGAGATTGGCACAAGCGACGCACCATTAAACGTCTTTTTTCTCAAAAACTTCTAATTCCTC
Source organism: Platyscapa corneri (assembly GCA_018907185.1). Taxonomy (NCBI): domain Eukaryota; kingdom Metazoa; phylum Arthropoda; class Insecta; order Hymenoptera; family Agaonidae; genus Platyscapa; species Platyscapa corneri. Next base: position 1,916,869 of record JACCHW010000023.1, on the reverse strand, counting down.
ATTAATGTTTGTGAATAATCAAGAGTAAAAAAAATGACTCGTTCTTTTTTACACCACATTGCTTACACTACGCTAATCGAACAATATGTTAATAATTAATATAAAACAATCATTGATATTTTTAATAAGAAATTTCATTTACATCCTCTTCAAAATTTTATTGATTTAATTTACAACTTTAACTTATATATACCTTTTCAGAAAAGGACTAACTTTCAAAAGAAATTGTTTAATTTTCTATTTTTAATGGAGTTTCAATTCATAAGGGTTATGAAATGCTAGAAAAAATTGTATAAAAAAAAATTATTTTTACTAACAAAAATACAAAATCGTTATATTTGAAAAACAATTTTATTTACGATTGGAAATATACGAAATATTTTATTCTATTTTAATCAAAGAATTCGTGAAATAGCTAAAAGTAATTAAAACCAAGTATGAGTCTTTTTCAAATTATAATAATAAAAGATCATATATTTATTAAGAGGGTTCGTTAAAAAAAATTTTTTACATAAAAAGAATATTTAAATACACTTTTTTTGTTAAGGAATATAAAATTTTAATTATTATTTAAGTTAAATTAAAAACTTTTATTAAATTAATAATATATAACATTATTTATTTTGACTTTTATTAAAAGTACTTTTAGAAATTGTTATATTTTTGTAACCCAGTTGTATCACAAAATTAATTATTCAAACATTAGAATGAGCTTATTTCATAAATACTATTCTCAATAAATTTCAAAAGAAATCACGATATTTTCAAACCAAGTATTATTATGAAGAAAAAATTAATAAGCCATAGATGTATAATTACACGTATTTAAAAATTAAATTACTTATTATTGTAGAAAATGTTCTTATAATATGAAAGAAGATATTTAATGAATAGTAATATTTTAAAAGTTTAAATTCGAAGACATTCTTCAAAATGGAAATTCTTATTCAAAATGACATATCTTATTGGAATAGAAAAGATTTATGTGGTTTTATAACTTAAATTAAAAAATGTGAGAATGTTTACTTTCGTCCTGAAAGATGAAATTATAGAACCAAACCACTGAGAGAATCGTAATCGATGTCATTCCCACAATTTCCCATGGTTCCTTGCCTTTGAATGTCTGGTTAACAGCATTTTTAGCTGGTACGCCAATAAAATTTATCACGTTCATAGCGTCCACTGGTTTTTACTCGTTCGGTAAACGTTATTCCTTAATTTCAATAAAAATATTGTTTTTTTTTTAAGATTATACAGAAAAATTTTATAAGTTTATTAAATAAATTGATTATCAATGATATCTTTACCACTAATATTTACTCATTAGCTTAAAAATAAATATTTTAAGAATTACAGAAATAACTTATTTATTATATTTAAAATTGAAACATAGTGTTTGCATTTAGAAATCCTTACAATCCAAAACATTAATGAGATTTGAAAATATGTGCTAGGATGGTTCTATTATCAAATTTCCGAAACATTTTTATGAAAAAAATATATTTTAATGTATAAAATATTCTCGAAATAAATATTTAATTTATTATTCTACACTATTTTTTTAATTTAAATCAAACAAGTAATTCTAATTAAATGTTGAAATCGAAAAAAAAATTATAAATAAAAATAAACTTAAAAGGTCGTTAAAATATTTAACTTTTTCCCTAATATTAATAATTAATATTTATAAACTTTGATTATATTGTATGTAAATTATATAACAAATACTGTTCAATTGTTTGTTCAAAAATAATAAAAGACACTATCAACTTTATTACGTTTTATAATATCGTCATTGTGCATGTAATTTTAATAAACTAACTATCGTATTATTCAAAAAATTTATTATTCTATTATGTAGGACCATAAATTTTATTTTAAAATATACTATTTCAATATAACATATTACCTTTTAATTAAATTTTCTATTTTAATATAATAAATCAATATTAGTACTTTTAATCGACTTAAAAATGAAATTCACATTTCACTTAAAAAATCAAATAATTAATTATAATTAAGTTCTTATAAACATTTAACATTCTAAAATTATATTAATTTATTAAAAAAATATTTATTTAGTTTTTCATTTGATAATTGAATATAAAATATATAAATTTATTATTAATTTAATATTATCTTATAACTTAATACAATTAATTTTGTGTAGTATTACATTTTTTATTCAAAGAATAGTAAATACTCATTATATTTTTTATAATATTAGCTTATTTTAGTACCTTTTATAAAAAAAGAAAGACTCTAAATGTATACATATTTTATATTTAATTATATACACAAACAGTTAAAATTATTAAAAAATAAAAGTAAAATCTAAAATAAACAATTTTTAATTTATTTTTAATGTTTATAAACCTTTTTTAAAATTTTAATCAGAATTTTAATTATTAGTTTGAATAAAAATACTTCTTTAATATTTATATATTTATATAAAAAGTGAAAACAAATTGATACAATGTATATTTGGTAATAAATGTGTTTCAAGTGGATTTTTGGCAACTGATTTATTCAAATTACAGTAAAAAGAAATACATTATTAAAAATTCTTCTTTAAAATGTACAAAAATTTATGTTATTGTAATTTTTTCCAATATGCAGATTTACTTCCTTGTCGGAAACTTACGTCTTTTTCAGCGCTGTTGAAAAATTCGTATTTGAAAAAAAAACTACACTTTTCATGAGTAAGTAATCTTAAAATGTGCGTTTTTTGTGTTTACAAATTTGCCAATTTTCAAGTGTCAGCCGGATATTTATTTAACCGACCATACAGAAATAAAATAATTTGCGATTTAAATCAGTTTAATTTATTTTACGTTGTATCTATTTAGTTTTGTTTCATTAGCAAGTGAAATAGGAGCTCTAACATAGATATGCGCACAAATATAATGCCTGGATTTCTTCGAAGAATCAAATATGATAATTTTATATAACATGTGGACAACTAATAATCCGGCCCAGATGCAAGTACTGGAGAAACGGTAATTTATATTGCATCTGTATTTCACTCTAATATTGTACATAATTAATACAGATTAGAAATCCCATTATAAACTTGTGATCTATTAAACCGGATTCAGGATAGTCAACTAAATACATAATTACTAATAAAAATAATAAACATAATCACTTTTATTGTTTTTAACTAATTTCAGTACATGTAAGTCTGAAAATATTTATAAAGTATTAATTAAAAATAAATTGTAATCGAGTCTAATAAAAAATAATTAAAAATAATTTAATGAATCTTAAATATTTTAATTTTATTTAAATGATATTAATAAAATTAATGATTTATAATAAATCTAACTAAGATAATTTTATTATTATAATATTGTATGACAATTAATTGACTCGTCTTTAATTTATATAAAATTTATTATATAATACTTAGCGCTAATATATCGCAACGACAAATAAGGAAACTAATACATTTTCTTATTTGTATATTTATAAATTTTTAATTATTTAAATCCAAATCTCTCTTTATCCTATAATGTTAAAACAATAATTATCAAACTATTATTAAATATTTATAATAAGTTTATTATTAATTCTACTTTATTATACATGTAATATTTAAAAAAATATTTTTATATTCATACGAAAGTACTAAACTAGTCTATAGATAGATAATTCTAAAATAGTTCTGAAGTTTGAATCAATATTTGAATTGTATTGTTACGTTTATTACGGAAACATTACGGTTATCATGACGTGTGAGTGCTCACATCTAACCCCGTCGTAAATCTTTGCATACAATTTATCATTTACCTAAACTCTTTTTATAGATACAACATAATTGGTTACGTAAGTTAGAGTTAATTTTTATTTAAATTAAATTACTTTATATAGGATGATCTACTACTTGAACGCCATCAATTGACAAATATGTATATTACACTCAACACAAGGAAAAACTGGCGCGTATTCGAACACGTGACAGTGACTATTTATAAACTATAAGTAATTTTAAAGTTGATTAAAGAGAAAATAAAATATATTTGATTAATTTTTGTCACATTGTTTGTATCTGATGCACTTTATATAAATTTATGAACACAGAACATTTGATAACAATAGTGTATCTTAGAATTTCACAAATATTAATTTAAAATTTTAAAAGTTCTTTTTAAAAAAATTTAAAGTTTCTTTTTAAGAAAATTAATACTTATCATAAAAAAACCAAATCATGTATACATTCATATCAAAATATACATTTGTTAGATATTAAACTATTATGACTTCTACCTTCCTCCACAGTACACTTACATATAAATTCGTAATTTTTACAATTATTTTCAAAGGACACTTTACATATTACATAAAAACATTTAAATCACTACTTATAATTATTGATTATTAATTTTTATTCTTATTATAAAATTATTATTCATAAAAAAACTGTCATATTAACGAATGATTACTCACGCTTGTATATACGTCGTACAAGAGACACCTTTCACACTTTGCTGATTACATTAAACAAATCAACCTTGTTATCTGTCTTAAATAATCTAAATTCCAAAATGCTGATGATTAATGCAGATAAAAAAAGAGCCCAATTAGAAAGGTGCGATCATCAACAAGTGGAATAGCAGTCTACGCTTGTAGAACGGAAGGTAATAAATAAATGATTATCCGTACCTAAGTGTGGTATCAACGTATGAGCCGTTAAATTTAAATACGCGTGATCCGAGGAAAAAATTAACAATCCGTATTTTATCATACCTTTGTATAACCCAACTTGCCGCTGCAACAAAACAGCTGAACCTTGAGTCCTCATACGGACGTCAAGGAATTTTGTGTATTGCCATCCTTTTCTTCGTTGTGTTGAAAAAGAAGGGAGAAAAGCGCCGCGTGGACCATAGATAAAAATGAGGGCGCCAGTAAGCGAATATCACTAGGCTCAATAGAAATTCTCTAGAGAGAGGCTAGAAATTCAAATGCTATATCACCTAAACCTGAAGTGATTGAAGTCGACAGCTAAATTTGAATCCATTTGTGATTATATAAACATATATGAAATTGAAGAATATTGGTTGAAATATCGGTATATAATTTACATTATAAATGAATGAATAATTAAAAATAGTGTGATAATGTTTATGAAACTAAATTTCCTAAAAAGTAAATGTACAAAAATTTAAATAAATTATATGACATTTTAAACGATAACAATTTTATAAAATTTATATTAAAAAAATAAATTAAAAATAAACTTGAATAATAAATATTGAATTAAATAGAAATAAGAGTAAATTTAAGTCAATTTTTTTATTTTTAAAGAAGTATTGAAACAATTAGTTCGTTTAAAAGCAAACTTTTCAGTCTATAGTTAAAATAATATTGCCACTTAAAAATTAGTAAAAAGTTTTAAAAAAAAAAACCATAATTTATTCATATGAAATAAAAAATAATTTAAATAATTTTTAGTTATTAAAGAAAGGAGTAAATGAAATATTTTTGTTGAAATATTATAATGACTTAATATTTTATTTAAACTAATTTATATCATGTAAAAATTATATTTTTTATTAATATAATGTATTGAATTACTACTACTCAACTTTTTTAAAAATAAATAATTTACACTTATTTTTTTATAATACACTACCTGTGGTAAGTAGTAACTATTATCTATATTAGAAAAAAGATACATTATACATATTACTGATAGAAGAGAAACCTTAAGCTTTCGATGTAAGATTTTTTTTATTAAAATTGTTTATTATAAAATATCAACAGGTATTTCAAAGTACTTATTAATTAATTTAAAAGTACTTATTAATTTAATCTGAAATTAAATGTAAATAAACGTCGATTTTATTTTTATTTTTCCGTTTACATTATTATTCCCATTTCTGATGTTCAGTATCCTTCATTTAAAATTTTTTAGACTCTAGCGCCACTAGCGGATATATAAACATACTTTAAAACATTTCTTATTCCCATTAGATATTTTTTAATTTCATGGTTCTTCATTCCTCTTGTCTAGATCAGAACTATTTCTCTACGGTTAAAAAAGAAGTATAAGTATTTTGAAATTAGGCAAAATGAAAACTACGAAAAAATACTGCTTTTATAGCGAGGCCTTTATATTTCTTAAATTAATGGGAAATAAGAAATCAATATTTAAGTATCTTAAGTAATGAATTTGTAATTGATAGCTACAAAAGATCTTAAAAAATCAATCACTATTTCTAGTTCAATTTTAATTTTGATTGATGTGACAGAATATGGTAAAAAATCAGTACACTTTTTTTATCTCTGCGTAAAAAAATCCGTAATTGCCAATACAGCTAATCGCTTAACGCTTAAGTGTTTACTTGATCACATTAAAGAGTTTCTGTTCATATTAGTTGATAAAGCTGTTCAGCGATTCTATTAATTTTTTTTTTTGTAAAATTATTATACTGAACTTTTAAATGTCCAGTTAGAAATTAACTGATATTTTTATAGAGCTACTATATATTATTATGCTTAAACAATAAATATTGTATTTATTTTTTATATAAATTTTTTTTTATATATTGTTTTATTTGTTGGTAAATGATCAAAATGTGATTAAAAAGTAGTAATAAAAGTAATAATTAAGAACGACAGTCGTCATTTAAACATGGATTTAATATATCGATTACTTGATTTAAGCCAGAACAAATTAAATTTTTCCCTTATCACGGAAATTTGAATATTGTGTTTCCAGCTTTTGCTTTGTAATTTAATGATCATTACGTCCGTTCATTAACACCATAAAAATAGAAAATATTGATGTCAATGAAACTGAGATATGATATCAAATATCATTAATCAAATTAAAAAATGAATAAAAAACAAAAATATATTTTCAATATTTTTTACAGAGATTAATATCAATTTAATCTTATCAACTATTTATTTAATATAATAGTAGCTAAGTTTCAAAGTTTTTTAAATACTCTAATGAAATACTCTAATTGAAATACGTCAAAAAACTAAATGTTTCACTTTGAAAAATACATTAAAAATTAAATAAAGAAGGGAGCAAAAGCAAAGATACCATACATTTTTTATAATTATGTTAATTCATTTCGAATACTAAAAATTTAATCCTGCACATATTAAATAAATGATATATTTGCAGCAAATGTTAAACTTTATATAAAACAAATAATAATAAAAGTGCAATTTTAAATAATTTCTTTAGAAAAACTTAAAAAATCACAGTTTATGTTATTTTTTACTTATTGCAAAAAATATCTAAATTAAATAATAATATAATTAAAAAATTAAGTGTTTTATAAATAATGAACATATTAATAGATAAATCTTTGAATAATAAATTTTAAACAAAATGTAATAATATTTTTAATATTCGGATTTTCTAAATAATATAAAATATATTTTGAATATGATAAAAACAATCTTAAATGTAAAACTATTAAATTCTGCATATAAATTTCAAACTTATCCATGGTTCGAAATATTTTCTTAGAAACATACTTGATTACTTTCAGTGTCATACAGATAATATTTAAAATATAGAGTTTGTAATAATAGAGATGATAAGTTCATTAGAATAATAATGTAAAAAAGGGTTAAGATAATACAAATAAATTCTATGAAAATGTGATTATATTATTAATATATATATATGTAAATGAATTAAAAATTAAAGTTTTAAATTAAAAACTTTTTTCATAAATAATTTATCACATATACGTTTTACCTACAATGTTTTAGTTTTTTAATTTATTATGGATTTTGGTAATGTTAGAAAAAATAGGCACCATCCTAATATTTTAGAATTTTAGATACGAATATTTGTGAAGATTTAAATAATAAATCAAAATTTAAATAATAAAGAATGAAAATAAAAATTTATGTAAATATGTAATACGAATAACACAAAATTCAAAAATGTCTTGAAAATCATTTTTAATTAATTATACGAATTTTAAATGACATGCAATCTCTTGTCAAAGTTAGATTAATTTAGCCTTCAATGTTTAAATTTTCGACACTTTTTATCATTGTGCACGTTAATCTAATGAATGTAACGAATTTGATTAAAATTTTAATTCTATCTAAATGAAATTATATTGATCAATAGTTAAATTCATGCGTTTATGAAGAGAATATTAATAAATAACTAAGTATTATATACTATCATATAATAGAATATAAAACTTTGTTTATTAATTTTTAATATTAAATAAATTATAGTTTTATTAAAAGTTATATTTGTATTCCTTAATAAGTATTGATACTTTTAAAATGTCTTTATTGTATTTTACTTGATTTCTATATATTGGGAATGAATATTTAATTAGAATAGAAAACGTAAATATCATTCAAAATATAAAAAATAGTAATTATTGTTAATTACGAAATTTTTCATTGTTATCAATATCATATATGTTGTATTATATTAAAAATATTTGAACGTATTAATCATAAAAATTGAATTCAATTAATTGTGTTAAAAAACACTTAATTGTGTTAAAAAACATAAAGTAAAAACCATTATAAAGAACTACTTCATCATACTTTTCATCAACATAAAATTTAACTATTTTTTTTAACTTATACGTAATATATAAATATTCATAAATAAATATTCATATATTTATTCAAAATATATGAATAAATGTTCATATATTTTGAACATTTAAAGTTCAAAATGACTTTCAAAATAGAATTCTCTCTTATCTAATTTTTAAACTAATTTATAATATTAACTTTCTCGTGTAAACAATAAATGATACATAACTATTTTTTGTAACAATTAGATAATAAATTCAAGAAATTATTTTTTCTACATTTTTCAAAAATTTCAGATAAATTTTTGAAAATTTTAAATTTTTTATTAATAATTTCTAAGTATAAAAGATGAAATCTTGTAATATTTGTTAGAGAATATACAATAGATGTAAGTTAACAAATTAAAGAAAAGAAAGAGATATATCAAGTGAAAATTTTACTTATTTAGAAAATAGAATACGAATTTTAAAAAATACTAACAATAAAAATTTTTAAGTCAGAATATAAATTTAAAAATGATGAAAATTTGCATTGTTTTATCTAATATATAATAAGTGACTTTACTCGACAGTTAAAATATGTAAAATCTTTTTGTATTTCAATTTTATTACTTTGTTACTAACTTAATAATTTTTTATAATAAATGCAAAAAATAGAATAAAAGTATAAAATTAATTATATAAGAAATTTTAATACAGTTTTTCATAATAAATAAGTTTATACATATAAAATAAATTCAAGAGAAGAACAAAACTATAATATAAATCTGTTGATTCATAATATATTATATGTTTAATATTTTTAGTAAATTTATCGATTTATCTCAGTATAATAATTTATCGTTACATGTTAAAGTAATGTTAAATTTTTCTGTTATTTTTAAATTATCCTAAAAGCTTAAAAAGAAAGTTAATGAATTCTTTACACAAAATGTAAAATTTATTTCAAATATGGAACTTGTACAGTTGCTTCAAGATGAAAACTTAAAAAATAATACTCCATACAATGAGCGTCAGAAAGTTTATGAGCCTGTGACATATGTATTGATTAAGGAATATAGAACTTCCGCTTATTGCAGAATTACAGTAGCCTCATTATACTTTTCAAATTCTAACAACTAACCGAGTCAAGATAGATTTAACTTCATGATTTTCAACCTAGACCATTTTTGTTCAACCGCCAACTGTGCCAACGGTTTATGTAAGCCAACCAATCACTGATACGTATATCTAAGAAACGTAATCAATGGTTATAACCATAAGCTGTTTGTTCCACGTAGCTTAAAAGAAAAAAAAAACATCAGTGGTGAGGCGCATACTTACATCATATATACACGTTTTCAAACAACCGGCATGTACTCGTATATATAAATAGCCTTATAGAATTTTATTATTTCTGTTATATCCAGTGGATAAATTACTCCGGAAAACAATCTAAACATGGAGAAACAACCGCCACCCGTAGAAATTAAGAATTTTTTTGAACAACATATCCTCGCTGAACTCATCATTATATCCTGGGCGATTTGTCTATGGGAACTTTATTTAACCTTCCGTCAGGTTTGTGTAATTCTATACAATAAAAACTTCAATTTATGACAGATTTATTCTTTTTAAGATTTAAGAACTTTAAATGCGCTATACTAATTCACAATGTAGATTTTTTCTTATTCAATACAGTATGAGTGAGTTATGTCTTTATTAAAAAATAATTGTTCTAAAATTACTTTTTAAGATTTTTTTATAATTATTGATATAAGTATCAATTTTGTATCAATTTTCTTATGACTAAATAATAAAAGTATTTTAATATCTATATATTTTTTAAAGCGTAATTATTAATATGGATAATATATAAAATTAAAATTTTATATTTATATATGATATTTTTATTCATTATTAACTACTTTAAGTATTAAAAATCATATGTAACGAGACATATGTATTTCTTTTATTATCAATTTTTAATGTTACCTTATAACGTTCATATTAAATTGAAAATATTAAATATTTTTTAATATTGCTATTTTAAAATTACATATAATTTTATAAAAAATTTATAAGTCATGTATTAGAAGTATAAAATAAGAAATATTAAAAATCAAAATATTCATAATTAGATAAATGAAGTTAAATATATTTTCAGCGATGGTTAATGCAAAAGTTGGATCAGTTACCAGAAGTTCTTAATAATTTACTATCGGTGGAAGTTTATGAAAAATCACGGATATATGCATTAGATAAAAGTACATTTGAGATTGTCCAAGATATATACTCTAATATCTTGCATACAGTAAGTTATAATCGAAATCAATAATTTAAAATTATTTAATCATACATTGAGAATTTTTTATTTTCCATTAATTTAAATAATTTAACGACCCTAATGGTTTAATAATTGTAAATTATGATATATATATATATATATATATCATATATATCATATATATATATCATGAAAATGTTAGTAAATTTAATGTTCAATAATAAAAATTTAAAAAAAATTCATTAAAATATTTAATTCTATTATTTATTTTCAGTTTTTTATGATCTTTTGGGGTTTTTACTTTATGTGGAAGTGGGGAAGAGATCTTGTAGAAATTTGTTACCTTGATTCAAGTAATGAAATTTATGTTACTGCTGGATGCATTACAGTACTAAGAATTTATACAATGATTCTATGTGAACTGCCTTTTACCATCTATAATACCTTTGTTCTCGAACAGAAGCATAATTTCAATAATCAAACTGTATTATTTTTTATAAAGGACCAGATTATTAAGTTTATTGTATCGCAGGTAATTATGATTTTAAACTATCAAAGATTATTTGTATAATTCTCAATATATACATGTGTGTTTAGTCAAATAATGATTTGATATTAATATAGAAAATGTTAATAAAAAGATATTTAACTGAACTCTTTATATAGTTAAATGCAATAAAAATAAAAATACTAAAATTAGTAGAACATAAGATTGTTATGCAACATTAATTGTGTTAGAACTTCAAATTTGTTGTAAACATATAATTTTTAATCTGTAGAAACATAATAATTCAAAATATTATACATAGATTAATATTATTTGTTTTAATTTAAGTAAAACGTATGTTCATTATTAATTTAATGTTATATTTAAGTAATTAATATAAATTTACAATTAATTGTAATATCTGAGAAAAATTTCTAATAAACATATAGTTTATTAGATAATATTTACATATTTTAATTAATGTTATTTATTTTTTTTAGATTAAATAATTTCGATTTAAAACAGTTGAATATTTATATAATTTAATAATTTTTTATTAAAAATATCCATATACATATTTGATTAGAAATATTAATTAGTATGTCAAAAATATTGAATATAAAGATATAAAATATTGGTTAATATATAGATAGAAAAAAGTTTATTATATAGAGAAAAAATATCTGATTTACTTGAGAATAAAGTTCATATATAAGTCTGAAAAGTTTAAATATTTTAAGCTCTTAAAATTTTAAAGCAGTTTCAAAGTTCCATGGTTCTGCAAAGTAATTATATATATTTTTAAATTTACAGATACTAATACTACCATTAATTAGTGGTATGGTTTGGATTGTGAAGAACGGTGGTGATTTTTTCTTTCTTTATTTATGGCTTTTCACTGTCGTGACGAGTTTGCTCTTGATGATGATTTATCCAGAAATAGTAGCTCCACTGTTTGATAAATATACACCACTGCCTGAAGGTGACCTGAAGCTACGCATTGAGGAACTGGCATCAAGTCTGGGTTTTCCTCTCTACAAACTTTATATTGTGGAGGGTTCACGCCGTTCATCCCACAGTAATGCTTATCTCTATGGCTTCTATAAGTATAAGAGGATTGTACTATTCGATACACTTGTCGCGGAATATCAAAAGAAGAAGATAGAAGAGGAGAAGGAAAAGAAAATGGCGGAGAAAAAGGAGCAGAATGAAAAGTAAGTTTTTATATATATATAAATTATAAGAAACAAATTATTTTTTAATAATTATTATCATCTAATTATAACTGTATAATTAAGTTTAAAATATTTTTAGAAGTATAAAAAAATATATAAAAATGTTATTTAATATAAAAATATTTTAATCTCATTAAAAAATTGAATAAAAATATGATATATTTTTCATCAATATTTTAAAATCATATGTAATTTTGGTCTGTCTAAACATAATAATTGTTCTGTACAGGGTCTATACAATATGTTTAAAACTTTTATGTGAGTATGTAATGTGTAAATGAATAAATATTTTACAATATTTATAAAATATATGAATTTTGAGTAGATTATATTATTAAAGGGTTGTATAAAATATTCGAATTTATCAATAATTAGGTACAATTTTCTAAATTAGTTTATCAAATTACGTATATTTGAAAAATTTGCTAAAATTATCTTTAAAAAAATAATAATACCATAATTTTATAGCTATTAGTTTATTTATTAATGATAAACTAAGTTTCTGTTGTGTTAATTAGATACGTGTATATTACATAAAATTCATATAAATGCACACACAAACACACATATGACACTAACGAATATGTTTCAATATAACATGGGAAATTAAATTTAAAATAAATATAATAACTACTATTTTATAATATTTAATATTTATTCAAAAATATGTGTACGTTTTGTTTTTGATCTATGCATAGTGGATAGCATTTTCAATTGCATCTTTTCAGGCATGCTTGTTGTCTCGTATTCATTCAAATTTAAATATTCCTTATTTATTTTCTTAATGCCCGTCTCCTATTCATTATTATTCCATTAACTCTATAAAATATAAATCATTTAAAATTACGTAAAAATGATTCTTTATTATAAATACAATTTTATAAAAAAAATTCATTGTCTTATTTTATTAATATTTAATCTCTCATTTTTCTAAAAGAAAGAACTACGTATCATTTGTATAGAAGCATTTCTGCAATAATGTATTTTTTTTTTTTTCTATAAAGAATAATATTATATTATTCTTAAATAATAGTATAATATTATATTGTTATAAGCATAATATAGAACAAAAAGTGTACTTAGAAAATTACAAAATAGAATGAATACTTTTAAAAATAATATTCTGTTTCCATTTATTTATTTAATAAATTAAGAATTATGTAATTAACATAAGCATTATGAAATTATAAAATGATTTTTTACGTTAATAAAGTATTTTTTATTGGTTCAAAATTTTTCATTGGTTTAAAATTGTTTTTCTTTAAAATTTTATTTATAAAAAGTTAAAAAACCAAAAAGTACATCTATTATAATAAGATAATTAAGTTTTATTTTACTTATAATTTACAATTACCTATATAGAAATTATTTTTACTTTTCATAATTGATGGAAAATAAAAATTATTTTGGATAAATCTTGTGTTTGTTTTAAAATATAATTTACATGTAATAGAAGTTACGATAGTGTATATCAATTGGAAGAAAATTTATGTAAGTATATCATATTTTTGATAGCATATTTTATTTTAATAAAAATTATATCAAAAGTAATATAATTTAATATAATTTTTTTAAGAAATTATAAATAAATAATAAGTTTATTATAAATTAATTATTTTAATTTTTTTTATAAAAAATACAAGTACGGACAGTTGCTATTGATATCGATAGATAATAATTGATATTCATTTTAATAACTGATAAATGTATTTTCTAATATTTAAAAATTAAAATTATTGTATAAATATCTATTGCAGAATCTATGCAAGAAATTTGATAAAATAATAATAATTCTATTTAACATCTGAACTGCATTGTCACATAAAACTTAAAAGTCCATGAGATATTTCTACATATCGCATTATACATTTCCATCAGATACACGATATAAATAAAGATATTGAAATCGAACCGAAATGTTTTATAAATTTTATTGTTAAAAATAAAAAAAGAAAAATCCGAAATTAATTTGCAGATATAAAATATAATTAGTTTATTATTAATATATATCCAAATTTAATTATAAATAAAAATTTTTGTATTATTTAAAATACTAATGATACTTATTAAAAAAAAATTTTTTTTGAAAATATGTCTGTTTGGAAGTTTTTCGAACAATAGCATTTTTTTTGTGTGTTTTCAGCACGAGTAAAGACGTCAATGAGGAAAGTCAGAAGGAGGAGATCAACCGAGGCTGTGAGACCGATGAGATCATTGCTGTTCTCGCTCATGAGCTTGGACATTGGTATCATAGCCACACGATTCAGGGTTTCCTGTACGGACAGGTATAGTTTCATCTATTTGTCTAGGTCATACGCCTTATTTTTTCCTTTTTTTTATTTTGTTTTGTTGTGATTCTAAAGTCCTTGAAAATGTTTGTTTACGTAAGCATGTAGTTACATTGAATTTTTCGTACATAGTTAATAGAACTTGTGTGTAATTCTAAGGGCTTCTCGTTTCTCCTTCTCTATTATATATATATATATATAATTACAAAAACATTTTTATTGAACGTTAGAATAAAATTTAAATTGTTTATATTTTTATCAATTCATATTTTAGCTAAAAATTTTAATTTTCGAGAATTTAGTTATAAATTTCATGATTTTTAAACTTTAATTTTTCTCATTTTATAGCTACATTTGCTAGAGTTTCTAAAATAAATAAATTACATTAATTATTTGAGTTTATTATACTATAGTTAATTCAATAACTTCAATAAAAAGTTATATGTTTTAGCTTCTTTTATTATTTTTTCAATTATTTTTATTTCCTGTATTAAATATCATAAAAATATTCGGTGCGAAAAATCTTGATGAAATTTATGGAAATATAACGAAAACTTCTTATTTTGTAATAAATTAATATAAAATACTTTTATTGTTTCCTTTTTTTATAAAAAAATTTAATGCTCTTAATTATTAATTATAATGCAAGTTAAAAAACACTAATGAAAATATTAAACTTTTGCCGAAAATTAAAAATTATAAATTAATATAAAATAGATAAGATCTAAAATGACTATTTTAAAGCTTATTGATAAAACTTATTCACAAATAAAAGATTATAACATTTTAGATAATATAACAATGTTTAAAAGTTAGAAATTTTTGAATGAAAGTTTAAATCAGATTATATCTGATTTAAATTAACTTCTTACTTTAACAAACAATATTTTTCAAAACTTCCTTGAATGCAAGATTATTTAAATTAATCTTACAAAAATTTGAAGATTAAAGCTAATTTTAATAATGAATGTAGAAAGAATTTTTTATTTAAAGATGAAAATAGTTTTTCATAAATAATTTGAACGGATTTAATTTATTTTCACTTAAATTCGGGGACAAAACATTTTAATTTATAAATATGAATTTAAGATATCTAATAATACATTTCAGTTCAGTAACCTCAGAAACTAATAATAAGTAGAATTAGAATATTAGATTATCTTTTAATTTGTAAAAATTTGCAAGAATTAAATATTTATCATAATATTTATTAATAGACGTTTCAATCTAGTTTTTAGGAAAATATTAGGTTAAATGAATTTAACACATTTTTAAAATTTGTATTCAAATATTATTAATTTATTAATAAAAGTGATTATTTAATAATCACTACGACAAAATAATTAAGTCTTAATTTATTAATAAATTATAAAATTTAGATTATACTTTTTTTCAAACT
This sequence comes from Platyscapa corneri, assembly GCA_018907185.1. Taxonomy (NCBI): domain Eukaryota; kingdom Metazoa; phylum Arthropoda; class Insecta; order Hymenoptera; family Agaonidae; genus Platyscapa; species Platyscapa corneri. The sequence continues at coordinate 1,900,654 of JACCHW010000023.1, read as the reverse complement.
TGAATTGAATTCTTTATAATTCAATACTGTATCAAGTTATGGTCAAAATTATAAAATTAAACGATTGTTTATATACACATTTCTATAAAAACGTATATATATATATATATATCTATAAGCATATTTAATCAAAGAGCAGATACTTGCTTTAAATAGTAATATTTTAAACGTGTATAGAATATTAATCAAATGCGCTATTTATAACGGTATATGATAAATTGTATTTAAGACGTATAAGATACATTTGTCAACATTGGATTTATTAAATTGGTAGAGATCTATATAAGTCATACAAAATTATTATAAAAATAATTTAGTTTTATTATATTAAAGTTTAAATTATTTTGTTTTCAATATTTTTTAAAGTACAAGATAATATATAATAATTTTCAATAATAAACAATTGATTTTAATCGATTACTTTGCATGCTCTTAAAATGTCAAATATTAAAATTCTATAAATGAATATAAAATAAAAAATATATATGTACATAAGATATATTTTAGAATTTAATATTTTTTCATATTTACGACTTTGCAAAATAAAGAATCTAATATTTTAAATCAATTACTACTTGACAAAATGAAACTACTTCAAAGACAACACACATTATTTAAATTTGAACTTTTTTATTCAATTTATTAATAAAATCTAAAAGGAAAAATACATATATTAGATCTGTATATTAAGAATATGAAGCTAATGAATTTAGTTTATATATAATAATTAAATATTTTGATAACAAATTTCTTAAATGTTAATATTTATTGCAATAGTATACTGAATGTTTAATGATTATATTTACCTAATTTCATTGTAACTAATAATAAAATAAATAATTTTTGTAAAAAAATTAAATGGCAAACTCAAATCTTTTTAAAATTTATATAAAATAGAAATTTGATTAATTCTGTATAATAAGATTATGAAATGGTCTTAGAACTAGATACATAATTATTATATATAATCAACGTATATTTATGTAAAAGCCAGTATGTTGTGATTAATTTCAGGTTATCATCCTGCTAAACTTTGTTTTATTTGCTCAATTACTGAATTATTCGTCAATTTACGAGTCTTTTGGATTTATTGGTGAAAAGCCAGTTATTATAGGACTTACGATAATCTTGTCGTACATTCTCGCACCATTAAATAAGGTAAGAAAACAAGTATACTCAAGATTTATATAAAAGATTAGATTATATAATAATAAGTAATCACTACTAGTACTACAAACTTAAACAATTTAAGAGAATAAAATGACTGTTTATAAAGATTAGTTATTAATAAAAGCATTATTTAAAGAGAGGTAAACATTTCAAAATTTAATTTAAATTTTAAATATAAAATCACACATAGAATAAATCTTAAATATTTTATATATTTAACACAATTTTCATAATAACACACAACGCCATTATTCAAATTAACAGAAAAAGTTAAAAAAATGTAGTAGGAGTAAAAGAAAAAAAATTAGGTGATGTTATTCCTACGCTATTACGAAAAGTTAGAAAAAAACACGTTCCACTGTTTTCTGTAACAGAAGCGATTTCCTGCAGCAGAAACAAGCATACATCATTTTTAAATCGAATATTTCCATATAAATATTTTATGGATACGTACATTTTTTATTTTTATCTATTTCCATTTAATTTTTCAATTCTTTATAATGCAATTTAAAATTAAATCTAAATTAATCCAAATTTTTATACATATAAAATATAAATAATTAAAAAAGTATTTACAAAATTCATTAAAATTTATTTAATATTTTTAAAATGGGACGTAAAATTTACCTACGGAATAGAAAGTAATGTTTTTAAACTTATCAAAGTTTAGTTCCATCTTGGAAAAAATATTATAAATTTTTCTGCTGAAAAGAAACAATAAGATTGATTAATTGGCTGTAATTTCGTGAATTTTTTTAATATTTACATCTCAAAGTATTATTTAAAATATTTTTAAACTGCAAATAAATTTATTTTTATTTTTTGTGTGTTAATTTAAATAAATGTAAAAAATATTAAAAAAATTTAAATAATTTAATTTCTTATGCACATTGCAGGTTTAAAACATATATACATATAGATATGAATATAATACATTAATATTATTAAATGATGCGTTTTACAATATCGTTCAATATAATTTTTTTTATTTCTTTGAAAAAATTGTGGATTTTTTAAAACGTTATAAAAAGTTATTCCAGATTTACTAAAATTTGGTAATTTGTAAAATAAAAATAAATAAATTATACGTATTTAAAGAAGTTGAAAAAATGATATATTTACTTAAGAAAATCGAAATTTTTAATAGGTAGAAATTCATATGCTACGTTTGCATAGATTCGTAAAATATTGAACAAATGTTGACAAAACACCATTAAAAATTATGTAAAAAATATAATGTAAATACGGAAAATGTTTTTAAATTAAAGTTTAACATTTATTAAATAAATGCTTTTGTACATTAAACTTTGCCATATAAACTTCAAATGACGTTCCATTAAATTTTAAAATGTACACGTAATTTACTCCCTATTCTTGAACGGTCTTAAGTATTGGAACATAATAAAATAAAGAAGCCCGAGTTTTCCGAAGCAATTTATAAAATGCCACTCGTATCCATTCATAGTTGCTGAGCTGGATGATGACTGTGAAGTCACGGAACTTCGAGTTCCAGGCTGACAGGTATGCCCAACGCCTTGGACACTCAGATCCTCTTAAGAGGGCTCTCGTCAAATTGCACAAGGATAATTTGGGCTATCCCCTCTTCGACAAATTATACTCCAATTGGCATCACAGCCATCCGCCTCTGCTTGAGCGACTCGATGCCCTCCAGAAGGACGACTAAATAAAAAGTGGAACGAAGAGAGAAGCAAACGTGCGACTCCCACGCGACTGCCACTCGATCGTGTGTATATGGTTGAATCTATGCATATGTGTGCATGTGTTCCAAGGAAAAGAGAGAGGGAGAGAAAGAGAGAGAGAGAGAGAGATGCTATGAACGTGTGAATGGATTGTAATGATAAGTATTTACTGTATTTTATTATGGATTGAGTAAATGTCAATAATGGGCGTGTGATTATCTTTGAGTTTTTTTAAGTGAAGAATTAAATGGCTACTTCCGGCACAGAATTTATTAAATTTCTTCTTAGTTTATTTACATTATGCTTTTTAATTATTTTAACAGTTGTAGTTATAATTTTATCATTGAATAAACATTGCTTTTAATAGAAAATTGATCCAGCCATTTAAAGCTAAAAATATTTCAAAAAAATTCACATTTTTATATACATGTTTTTTACTATTGGCATGAATTCACAATTAGAACTAATATATACTTACCGCAAGCAATCTATGTATGTTTAACTGAAAGAGATGTAGGAGGTCTATCATTAGTTTTTAAGACAAACAGCCATTTATTCAAATCCTTCTTGTCAAATATTATAGAAATTACTTAACTCAATTAATATTAAGTGAATAATTAAATAATACGTAATTATTTACATTTAAGTGTGTTCTTTTTTAATTAATTCAGTTTGATTTCCAGAAAACCTAAATTTAAAAAATGCAATGTAGTTGTGCGTTTTTTCTTGCCATTTCCATTACCTTTTATCATAATTTTCAAAAATGTTAGAAAATGCAAACAATCATAATTAAACATTGAAAAATTATATACTTTTATTTTAAAAAGCGAATATTAGAAATTTAAAACAGTGTGTGAAAAATGTGTGATAAAAAATTCGTTGTTTTGGAAACGTATTCGTAAAATATTTTTATAACTACGAAAATCTGTTTTTCTTTTTACAATAAAATTTATTTCACAACGCTAATTATATTTCTTTATTTGGATAAATATTACTATAGTTAAGTTCTCAAAAGTTAAATATAAATATTTAAATCAAGAGTAACTAAATCGCAACGTCACGCATTTATAGAATAATACTTTTCAATTTAAAACATATTGCGCGATATTTTTATTTTAAAATAAACAAATAATTTCATCATAATATTTATTCCAAGTGTGCGCTTAGAGATACGCTTGCACGTGCACGCATGAAAAAAGACATCAAAGACACAGAAGCCGACACTCCCGTGATGTTTCTATTTCTTTTTAATCTTTTTTCATTAGTTATATACGAGGCTTGGAAAACAATAAAAAGTACGGCCTAATTTTGTCTCTTCACTTGAACGCAAGTGAATGAGCGGAACTGAGTAGGATTAAGAGAGAGGATAGCTAAATAGCTCGAGAGAGAGAGAGAGAGAGAGAGAGAGAGAGAGAGAGAGAGAGATGCAGACAGTAAAAGAGTGAGGGTAGTCAGAAATCCTTTACTATTCTATTATGGTATACCGCTTCCCCACTGCGTTTCTTCCAAGAGACGTAGGGCTAACATAACAAGTTCTGTGAAAGAAAGCGAACGTATGTGCACAAACATTAGACACAAAAAAAAAAGAAAAAAGGCTTATACGATGAAATTGAGGAGAGAAAGAGACCAGTGGTAAGATGCTCATGCCCTTCCATATTATTATATTTGAAATGTAAGATTTTTCTAAGGTTTTATAGTTCATAACACTAGTTTTAAAAAATTAATAAAAAAAATGCTGTGTGAAGGAATAAAATATAGTTTTTTTAAGTCAGTCTAATCAATAAACATATTAAATATAAATTTTAACGCAAATATTGTTAATAACAATAAAGTAACGTATAAGTTTTTAATATCGCAAATGGTTAAAAAATCTCAATGTTTATATTTGTTGATGATTAATTAAGTTTAATACTTATAAAGTTTAAATTTTATCCCTCAGATTTTATTTTAATATTATTCATTATTAATAATGAATAATATTTAAAAATAATTCTTACTCATTTTATTAATGAATATTTTAGAAATAATTATAAAAACCAATTTTATTAAGTCTTAAAGCATATTTTTTTATAATTTAGTTTTTAAAGATACAATTTTTGTTTAGACGTATTCATAAACATGCATGGATTTAAAACAAAGAAAATCATTTGAAAAGATGAAGTTAAAAATTTTGCATAAAATTTTGGTGCTTCTTTAAATAGAAATAGTGGTTAGTAGTTTTTCTCAAGTAGTTTTGTAATTGGTAAAAAAAGCTTTGTTGCAGTACAATTTGCAATAAATGATTTTTAATACGTCATAATTTTAACCTAATCCTAATGGTTCGTTTAGTGAATATTTTAAATTGAAATAAATTATAATTTTTGCATTTTAAAAACTATGATTTGAATGTGAAAATATAAAATTATCGTAAAATTAAGACATTTAATATTTATAACTATAATTTCATAAATTCAAGTACTTAATGTATAGAGTTGTAAGCATCATTTTATAAATAGTACTTTTAAAATAGGCATCTAAAAGTTTCCTAAATTAAGAAAGATTCTGAAAATATCGTTTAGGCTTGCCGATACTTATTGCTCTTTGAAAATGTAGTATAGTGAAAAATCTTAAGAATCCGATTCTATCAAAGAGTGTCTGAGCTCAGACAGTCGCGTGTCCGCATGACAGTAAATCTCATACCCATTTTAAAAACTAAAGGTGACTGTTAAGCCAAGCACTGAACCGATTTCCGGTGCTCGCGAGTTGTTTCCAAGTTCTTTGGGCCTGTCACTAAACAACATAACTCGCCGTGCGTCGCTGTGCTGCAGCAGAGATCGAAAAGAAGGAGAACAGTACCAGCAGCAGCCCTCGCAGATAGTGGGGAAGAGCGGCTGCGAAGAACAAGACGAAGAAGAAAAGACCGGTGCCGTGTAGTGGGAGGAAAAGCGAGAGAGTGTGAGCGCGCGGAGGTGTGCGTGCGTACCTCCGACTCGGAGTCCGCAGTCTCCAGGAGAGTCGCGCGCTGATCGAGAGTGCCACTGCGAAATGGCACCGCGTCCACGGCCGATTTCACGGTTCCGCCGACGTCGCCCGATAAACCGCGGCGCGACGACGCGCAGAGCGACGGCACGCGTATAGCCTCTAACACCTGTGCGCTCGAGCGAGACGCCGCCGTTTCGAGAGGCGTATAGGAACGAGACGAGTTACGGATATCAGGGAGAGTTGCGACCAAACAAGGCGAGAGCGTGAGACTGGCAGAGCGCACGCGGCGAGATGACGATGGCGACCAGCAGAGCTCGGCTCTTCAGTGACGCTGAGACAGGTATAAGCTTGTTCTGGTTCCTGTTCACGATACTTTCAGCACTTTTCGTTTCTGCTTACCTCTTTCTCGCTTCTTCATTTAGTGCTTCCGGAATTTCTTGAAGAATTACTCGCGATCGCGGATATACAAAGTTCAAGCGCTGACGTTGCTTCACCTTTTTTATGCCCCAACGCTTTTCTCCTCCTTCCTTGCAACTTATTTTGTTATTCGCAAGCCGATTTGCGCTGATCGAAACCGTCATAGTATTTTATATTTAACTCGATGTTACGTTAAAAGTATAGCCAGAAACGGACTAGTGGCCAAAACCGGTGCCCCTACAACGTAGATATAGCGATGACTGCGGCTGTTGGCTCCAATGACCGCCGTTGCATTGCAGCTTCCATGAAGCTGCTTCTTTTTTACATTCTTTTTCGCGCGCTACACCGTGCTGTTGTGAACTAAAAATCAAGCACATTAAGTTTGGGAAGTATAGTTTTTATTATTTGCTTTATACAATTGAAGCTGTTGAGCTTGTCGCTTTAGTTTAACTTAACAATCAGTTTGGTTTATTCTAAAGGTAAAAGTAAAAATGCAAGTGTTTATAATTTTCACTTTCTGTGCAATTCTTTTGTAAATTCTAATTAGGATTCGACTAAAAATAATTTTTATTTTCATAGATATAACTTTTTTATTACGAATTGTTACTAAAAGTATTGAAGTAAAATTTAATTTATTACTATGATTTCAATTTATACTGCGCAATTTAGGAAAAGGAAAAAACCAGCAAACTCTTGTCGCACAAACAGCATAACTTAAAACAGAATCAAGTGATTCATTAATTAGCTTACCTTATTTTACTTAAATTTTGTAAAAAAATTCTATTATTAAATTTAAATTTTTTAAATATTATGTGAAAATTAATATTCATCAGCAACAAATATTAGTGTTGCAATGTTGTCATTACGTTCATATTTTTTACATTTAATGGCGTTTTCGTAACGCTGGTCACATAACACGTAACGAATAAGAAGTGACCCGGTAATATAAGTGGGCCTCGTAAGGTTTTTCACGAGATTGTCTCCCTTTCTCTATCTGTCACTATCTCTGTCTCTATTTCTCTCTTCTACTCTCAAGGACGGTTCTTCTTTTTTCGTTTATGTAGTGTCAACGATGTCTTATGATCTGTCTGCGATAACGTACACAATGTAAGCTCCATTCATTTTAAAAATAGTAAATAATTGTAACAATAATTTTATAAATGATTTGATAATAGCAGAATTTTAGCGAGTGAATTAAAGAACTTTGCGATATTTAGTTACAACTAGATATTTTTTACACTTGTTTTAAAAAATTCCGTAGCTTAGAATTATTTGAATGAATTGATTTTTCCATGTTTTATAATTCATTTTATATTTTATCTCCTAAGTGTATCTAAATAGCATAACTTTTTATCAATAAAATATATAAAACAAAATCTAACAACATCTGTTTTATTATAGTGTATTATCAACCTTTTATCTATAATTTATCGTTAACTGAAGAGTATTAACCTTCGCTTGATAGAAAGTGAATTGCACTATAACTAAGTTTCCACGTAGAAAAATAAACTTATTTTAAATTGAAATTATCATTCACTGATTAATAAAGTAAAAATAAGGTTATAACTGTTTTATTCTGCATACATGATAAAAATAATTTTCTCTCTAAATTTACGCAAATAGATGATCTATTGAGTGCAAAAAAGTGTAATTAACAGAAATTCATATTCATTTTTAATTCATTAAATGATATCAACATATTGGTATTCAAGCAGTTTTAAAAATTTTTTTAAAGACACTTTTAATTACATAAAATTATTTATTTATGATAATTATCAGAAACTAAGTATTTATAATTTTATTTGTACATAAACTTATTAACTCCATTCATCTAATCAAAGTGTTATTTATATTTACTTCATCTTACTTTTTTAATCCTACACACTTCGTAATCTCGACATTTAATTAACTGATCTTAAACCATAATTAAATAAAACTAATGATAATAAAAGAGCATAAATTTTCTCTATCTAATTGTTACTTATTTCCTTACAATCCTTGTCATCTTGATTCTCTTGATTAATTAATCTACAATAATATAATAATCAATGTATAATATTCCTACAAAAAAACTCGGTAATATTAATGATATTTAATAAATTAAAACTTTCGTATTGAGTAATAATAAGTAGGATTACTAAAAATTATTAACAGATTCAACACATTTTAAAAATCAAAAAGTTTCTTTGTTTCTTTCTTTATACTACTTATTATTGTATCGATACGCATAAGTTTACATAATTTTCAATAGGCGGTACAAGAATATATTAGATAATTGTCTTCGCGGTCTCATTTTAACCTATTCGTAAACATATTTTAGTTTTGCCTTTTGTTTTATCACTACTTCTATTTTTTTTTACTTTCGATAATCTGGGATCATACGCATACATTGATTTTTCATCGATACTTTTAAAAAATTTCGCTATGATTGTTTTCTCTAAATGATAACATAATCTAAATTCTAAATAAAGAAGAAAATTATTGATTTTAATAATTGTAATAAAGATTTCCTATTTTTAAGAAACTGCAAATAAAATTGTGTAAATGTATAATTACATATATTTTGTCTTATATCTTATATGTATTATAGTGCAACCAAATTTTTTATTATTAAAAAATACATTTTTGTAAAGATCAGACGTTAAAAATTAATCAGAACTTTGATTTAAACTTACTTAAATTATATTCTTCTATTTGCATTATGATTTTATATGACTTCACATAATTTAAAAATTGCACAGAATTAACGTTTATTAATGAAATTATTCTAAATTTGTATACATTTTTTCCCCGTAATGATATTATCCTTTTCCACTAATAAATTAAAAGGAATCATAACTAGTTATAATAAACTAATCACATTCTTATACATTCTTTAGATTGTATACTGAATTAATTCTTATTATTTATAGTACAAAAAATCAAAGTTATACGAATTATGTTTAAAAAACCTTAAAAACAGCAAATATTTATTTTTTTTATAAAATAAACACTTGTATTACTAATTTAAATTATAAAACGATATCGAATTGCAAATTAGTAAATTTATATTGTAACTACGAATGAAAAGTAATATATAATTTCCATAATTTGACACATATTTAGTAGTACCTAGTATCAAAAGAAATTTTTAAATATCAGAGTAATAAATTCTAAATACTTTTAAAATTCATATTTGTATTTAGGTCTTATAAAGCTTCTGAAGGCATAAGTAACTCTAGTTGACTTTGACGAAGTTTACTTTATTTATAATACTATTCTGTAATACATAAGTAGTTAATTAAAAAAACCTTTTAAAACCGAACAGTGAATATGAATTATGAAAATTAAATTTGCTTAGATTAAAAAATTTAAAATACTTTAAATATAAATCTTTTATTGTAACTTGCTGATAACGCGTTATTAAAATTATAGAAGCAAGAAATTTTTCTGTATCAGTGCAAATATGTAGATTGTAGAAACTCGATTAGCACTAATTGAAAACTTTATATTCTAGGTAAGCCGTGCAATAATTCGATAATAATATAGGCTTAACCAATTGGCAGTTCATATTTACTCGTATAAAGTATTAGAATGCCGAATTTTTATTCAAAACTACCCAAAAAATAAATCAATTTGAGATCTTAGAATTACATTTCTTATTCATATATTCGTTACGCTCCGAAAAGCCTGCCGATCTACATGTAACTTCAAAAAGCTAGGCCAGATCACAAACGTAAAATTCGAATAAAGCCACACTGTTAGACATTTACGTATCCATTAACAGGGCTGTTCTCCAAAAGCGGCACGAACTACAATACGACTCAGCCAAACAACATGAACGGTTTAAACGGTGGCCACGGAAGTAAATGCTTCTGTTGTCCTTATGGCTACCACATCGATCTTGATTTCGTGCGCTATTGCGAGAACTGGCAAGTTGCTGCGAGCGACAGGATCGCTCGAGGAAACGCAGAGAAGCGGCGCCGTCGCGCTCGTCAGAAGCAGTGCCAGTCGATGGAATTCCTCCTAGGATTTCCCGATGAAAAAGAGGTATGTCACTCTCTTTTTATTTATTAGTCATTTTACCATTTTTTTTAAGACTGCGCACGTTGTGCACTAGTCACGCAAGTATCGCGTAGAAGACAGACTCGTTATCTCGGATAGTGATAACGAATTGCGCGAGTTCGATATGCGAGGGCAAAGGAGAACGACGTTGTACATGTTTTTCGATTTCGTAAACCGAACGTTAGACGAATTTTCGTAATGCGCGCTTCTCGAATGCACCGAATCCGCGCTTTGTGACGGCTGTTTCTTTATTTATATTGTTTCGTTAACGGTACTCTTGATTTATCAAGACTTTTTATTATTCAAAGTTGTTAAATTAGATTGGATTTGCTCGCTTACTTATACATCGCTTGTTTGAGTGCGTTGAAAATTTGGATATAGATATATACAAAGGCGCGGATTCGTAAACAAAGTCCAATATTAGTTGATTGCGTTGACAGGCCGTAACTTTCCGTGTTTTGCATGCGTCGTATAGAGAACGCAGTATTTTGGAAAATGCCATGCTGGGGAAGGAGTACTTGGAAAAGTCGAACTAAAAGATTTTTTCAAAAGGATGAAGATGAGGTATTTATTTTTACGAGAAAATTATAGTCCGTATGTTATGAAATTAATGCTATGACTTCTAAGATTTCTATAAATATTAGCACGAAGTCTAGAAAAAGGAAACTCATTTATATTTTTAAGCGTCCTTTTTTATGCGATCGTTGTCATTCAAAGAAAACATTGTTCACAAAGGGATACGTATCTATTAAAAGCATAAATTACTGACATTATTATACATAGAATTCTATTCGCTGTTATAAAAAAATTTAGCATACTGTTTTTTAAAATTTTTTTTCATAAATATAAATAATTTTTTATAATGTATTAGAATGAAACTTGACGTCTATACTATGAAACATTTAGTTATCTCTTAAGTGTTTAATTAGCGGTATATTTTGAAATCATCTTAAACTTTACTCGAAATACTGTTATAAATATACTTTATTATGGACTCGGATTTCGTAAGTTTTTATTTTAAAATCAGACAAAATACAACACAATTAGTTCATATAATTAATTAATTTTTTTCTACAAAATTGTAAGTACCCATATAAAATTTATATGTTGAGATCGAAAGGTACACTATACCGTCCATTTATTCAAAATCGCATATCCAAGCAGTGAAAACAAACTATGAAAATTGTGTTTTCTTAGATTAGAGCTTGATTTAATAATACTTTGAATTGAAAATTTACCTCATATACAACAATGAGGTCATGCATACTAGGAAAAGAAGTTCTCTCTATATATACAATCAATAGAGAATAAAAGATACTTTTGAATTGTAAGCCTATTTATAGTAAATAAAACTTGTAATAATTGATACTTTAAATAAATCGAAAATATACAATTTAGCATCCCTATCAAGTTTTAATTTAATTTAATTTAATTTTTAATGTAATTTGTACTGTATATATATATATTTATAGAATTTATATAGCAGTGTATTTATAAGCTTAAGCTTTTCAACTTGGTTTAAATCGAGATAGTAAAAGTTAGTCGGTACCAACTTATAGTGCAGTTCAAACAAACTCGTAATCAAACGTAAACGCAATCATAGCTTTAGCATAAATGCGAAAAAATAAGTTACAAACAATTAATTGTCGAAATTCTTTTTCGAATAAAAAATCTTTTCAAATAAAAAAGCGAAATCAATAAAATAGACGTGAAAAATTAATAGAAGGTACCAATTAATTACAAAGAACAAACCGGCGTTGGCACCATCAACGAAGCCAGCACCGCCGAAACCTCCGCCAAAGCCGAATCTCGATAGTTTGAAGCTTAATCAAGATTGGCAAGACACCCTCAGCAATTTCGAACAAGCACTGTCTCAATCATACACTGGTCCTAGCAGTAGCAGCTGTAGTAGCACCAACTCAACTCCCATCAGTAAATTCTATTTAAGGTACACCGATACGCTGAATTTCATTGAAATTATGCTAATAAAAATATTATTTTTATCCGGTACGTCCACACTTTTTATTTTCTAAAAGTTAATTTAAACTTTATTGTTACTTAAAATTTTTCAAGATTTTATTTAATAAAATTAAACCATATAAATTATATTAATAACTAGTAAATTTCTGAATATTTATAGGTCTTAAATGAAAATTAAAACAATTAAGTTTTAAAAAATTGAAATTATAAAAATAAAACGTTTCGCATAGAACTTATTTCACAGTGATTTATAATCAACTTTCGATTTGGTCAATTTTCATATACTAATTTGTATAAAAGATTAATATAATAAATAATAACTTTAAAAGGTTATATATTATAAATTAACGTATATTCCAATATAAGTAATTCGTAATATTATTTAAATCGGTATATTCAATTTGTTACGATTTACGATTAATCGTATATCTCTTTATAGTAATGATATTTATTATGCTTACGAAAACAATGTTTGATAACTTATTATGAAGTATGAAATTAATGAATGCTTTCATAAGACTTTGTTTATTTTTTATTCATATTTTAAATCTACATCATTATTTACGATTAAAAATGTCTGGATGAAGGATTTAAAGCTATAAGGTGTTTATGAACAATCAGTTTGGTTAAAAATTATATTTTATAATTTACTTTAATATTTTACTATAATATTATTAAATCACATTTGTTTTATTTCTTAATTTTTAAACTGAAGATTAATTATTATCACGAGATGAGATAAATAATCGATACTTTTTTATCAGGAATATAATAAAAATATTATAGTTTATTTTCGATGTATATACGAGACCATGTAGGATATCCGTATAAACTATCATATTGAATTTTCAAATATCATGCTTGCACATAGCCGTTGCAATAAATGAAGTGCGCAAGCAGTGAGCCGTTATGAACAATAGATTCGCGAGCGTAATACACGACAATTTCGAATGCTTCTCGATGCAGCACGTCCGACGCGAGGGCTACCTCGAGTAACACTAACAACCAGCAGGGGCAGAAGCGACTGCAATCATGCCAGCGAAGTTCAGAGGAAGAGGAAGAACCGGTGGTACGCTCGCCGTTGTTATCCTCTAGCAAACTGGTGCTTCAGCACAAGCACCAGCAGCAGCAGAGCGAGGAATCAACGAACCGCGTCGAGAACCGCCCATGCCTACAGAACATACGCGAGCAGATGGCCGCGGCTCTTGAGCGCATGAAGCAGCTCGAAGAGCAGGTTAAGGAGATACCGCTCCTTCACGTGCAGATGTCCGTGCTTAGAGAAGAAAGGCGCATACTCCTGCGGCAATTGGCTACCCAGCGCAGACTCAATCCCGGTCAGCAGTCGAACAAGAGGGAGATAGGCATCTCCTGCAAAACTGTCACCAGGGACGTCGGGGTGTGCCATCAACAGGTGAGTTTTTCCCACGCGTCATCAATAGTTGGCACGTGATCGATTGATCACCTACAAAGCGAGAACGGTAATTTGACAAAAGTTGACAATGCGAACTTAAGGGCTTACCCTGAAATTTATTTTATTCAAACTTTTGAGCAATAATTTCGTGCGTAATATTTCAAGCCTTATTTATTCGTTTCTTTCTTATGTCGAAAACCTGACGTTTAAATTTGATATTTCTTCAACGTAGTTTTTGAATCCAGAATTAGCAAACTTGAGGCTGAGAGCTCAAGATTTATTTATTTGATTACGAACGGTGTTAAGAGGATTTTTCTTGCTATGGACGAATGAACTTTCAATAAAGCACATTATTTATTTATTCTATAATAATATTGTAATCGATGGTTTATAAGAAAAACATTTTCGATTTTATGACTTGCTTACACTGAGTATCGTGGTACATTAGTTAATGCAAAAACAAATATTTTACGGCTTATTAATAAATCAATCATATCAATCCATCGAAAATACACGTTATTAATAGTATTATACTCAATTATAAAACTTAATTTTTACTGAAAATTTTCGATTTTTTAGTTTTATTTGGTAATTTTAATGAATTTTTTCTAAAATTAGATTCTGCATTGATTATATTGATTCAATATTAGAATACTGTCGTGTGCAAATCTAAATATTGCTAATAATCTTTGTTTTTAATAAATCTTATTTTTATATTTAATTTGCATAAAAATTATAAAAATATTTCATCAAATTATAAATATTTATAGTAGTTGTTTTTTACTGCCTGTTATATAAGAGATAAAAATATTTTCAGTGATAACTTTACTGTAAAAATTATGCACATTTAATAATATTTCCTAAATTTTCAACTTATTTAAAACAAAAAGTGAGAAAATTACTCAAAGTTTAATTATCTTTTACTGTTTATAGTTTTTTAATAGATTCTTAATAGTTTATTGAGAAATAATTATACAAATAAATAATTTTTAACCGATAAGTATTATTTTATTCACTACAAATTAATAATTTTTATAACCATTGTAAGTAACCGAAAAATAATATAATGCTTAAATTTTCATTTTAAATAATTGTAATTGTTATATCATGGATGTACTTTGTAATTCGAGTAAAATATATTAAAATTAAATAATTATGTATTTGAAAATTGTATTAGAGACCGACATATTTTGTTACATTCGCATTCAGTCAAATAAGAGCTTGATATTAAAAGTTTTTTACATTTATGCAATATTTATCACTTTTGCCACAATTTTTTTTTAATAAAAAATTTTCATCAAAAAATTCACCTGTATTGTTTTTTCTTTTGCACTAGTTCAAGTACATACATGATAAAAAATTATTGTAAACGTGCTAGATGGTGATAAAGATAATCAAATGAATACCTCATTTTACAAACAATAAACAGTTGTAAGATATTTAATTACCTTCTCGCATTTATTGTCGCCTCTGCGCATGACTTAATCTATCGCGATAATATAATAATAAAAATAATTATGCAATAATACGGTAATGATTATGTAGCTAGTTATATTTAATGTATGCTTGATTAAACTTAGTCCTAAAAAATAAAGAAGTCATTTTTGCTTAATCATGCGGATACCTTCACAAAATACAAATAGGTAAAAAGTGTTTGTAGCCACTGAATAGAGCAAATTTAAATAATATCAAAGTAATATTTTACGGAGAGTCTCTTTTCAACGACGCTTCCATCTCAAATAGTCGAAAACTGCTACCGGTCACGGTCTGCTTTGACACAGCATAAAAAGGCAGTTGGTAATGCCTCCACCCTTGAAGGAATTACTCCAATACCGCGCCCGCACTAGTCGTAACAAAGAACAAAAAATACACAGAAAAACCGCTCCCACGCATATGTTTGATGCAGACGAAGACTCGGGATACGTCGACGAGTACGCGACCGGTTTCACTCTGCAGCCGTTCCACCGAAACGACGGCTTGTGCCCAGCCGGAAACCAGGGCGCGTCTTTCCAAGGGCACGCAATGCTTTGGTGCGAGTCTTGCTCCATCCGTATCCGACAAGTCGGTGCAGTGCTCCGCTCTCGAGGGATTGGTGGTCGCGACCAAGGCCACACAGTGTGCACCCAAACTGGAGACCAAGGCAACTTCGAGTCACGCGCTCCCGGAGGCTAAGAAAATCACTCTGGACCGACCACTACCGGTACTTAGGAAGAATAAGGAGGTGCAAGCAACGGAGATTCAGCCTTGGTGAGGATGTTTTATTATTGTGGATACTTTTATATTTATGGTGGGCGTGAGGAGACTTAAAAATTCTCAAGGTTTGCATCTATTGTTCCAGAAATATTTAACAATATTAATCGTTTAAATTTATAAGTAGAACAACTATCAGTTTATTTTTTTAAATAAATCAATTGAGCTCGTATTTTAAATCGTAGCTACGTTTTTAATTTGTAATTTATAATATTATCATTATCATTATGTTATTATCGAGAAATATAATTCTAATTTAGGAAGTTGCTGTAGCTGTATCACAAACGATACATTAGCGACTGATTTTTTTCAGCGTTTTTTATACTAAAACTTTGAAACAATCTGAAATATTGAATCAGAACAAAATGAAATTGTATGCGTAGTCATACTTGCTACATACAGAAAATGAATAGCACATAAATCGTCTGTTAAGTATTCATTATTAAAATGAATTAATGTTTGAATATTAAGTTAACAATTTCTAATATACTTAATAGAACAATACAAGAGTAATAATTAATACAAGAGTTTACTCATAAATAATTACACAAATAATTATTTCTACTTAATGTTACTCTTAAACGTACTTTACGTGAAATATTTAGGTTCTTTTCAGAATTATTATTTGATATAATCGGGAAAGTTAATGAATAAATAAAGCTAATTATATGCAACTCGTTTGATAGGGTGAAACTGAAGTTGAGCACAGGCGTGACAGCAAAACCAAGCGTTGCGGAAGTCAGTACTGAGACAACAGACGCAACAATTGGTCTCACGGCCCTCCGTCGACAACAGCAACTTGGCGGCCCCAAGTCCATCGGCGTGAGTGTCGGTCGAGACCTGGTGCAGTCCACGAGCCGTAGTACAGAAACGACAGATCCCAAAAGACGAGACTTTGGTACCTCACCTCAACGAAAGCTCCTCGTTGATGTCTCGGTAGGCACGTCCTTACCTACAGTCACCGGTTCTGCGAGCACTAACTACTGCGACGAATGCAAGCAAATTAGTAAAAGCCTCAATGAGAGGGAAAGTAAGACTGTCCCGGAATCTGACCCACGAAAAAAAACCGAGATCAGACCAGAGCAAGAACCGAAGAAAAAAGCCGAGGTTACGAAAACAAGAATACCAATGATGAGTGACTCTAAGGGTGAAAGACGAACGACGTTAATAAGACACGACACCTGGACGGGAAGTCTCGATCAATTGGGTAACGGGTGAGTTTGGCATCGGTAATAGTTATTACCGTAATATCTAATTACAATAAAATAATTTATTCCAATTTATTAGTAATTAATTAATTAATTAATATTTATTACAGTATTAATTAATCTGTACAGTAATTCTTAAGTAAATTATTTAATAAAATTTGATGCTATAATATCAAACAAGTTCCTTTTATGTTTTGCTTATTTTTTAATAAAGTATTATATTAATAATTTTTCGCTTATCACCTCCAGTTGAATTTTTTTTATTAAAATGTAACAGTAGAATATATTTAAAGAAAAATTTATTAGAAATTTTATTTTTTATAATGCATAATATAGATATGTATATTGATAGTTTTGAGCCGTACAGAGTGAAAGGAAGTACAAAGCAAAGAGAGATAGTATATCTATTTGCATGTTCGCACGCAATAAGGGGAGTGGAAGATTAAGAAAAAGGCATAAAGAGATTTTCACGATAACAATATTTTATAATTGCAATATCGTCTCTTTAGATCTTAGGGTTACTTATAATTAAAACGATCTTATAACTAAAATGGTTAATATATTTAAATAAATAAAAAAATTCAAACTCTTAAATATTATTCAATAAGTAGATTGTACAAAATAAATAATTTTAAATACAGTAATATTTAATAAATTTTTTAATTTGAACGTGATAATTAACATATTTAATGATGCACATCAATTTAGTAAAGTGTTATTCTCTTTGTTTATCATACTAACCACAATGGTCCTTCACGGATTACAGTATGGATCACAATCATTAAAGCCAATGAATTACAAATTAAATTACTCTTAACTTAAATAAATTATATTCTCTTATGTTGATCCTTCTATAATATTATAATAAAGGCATAAATATTGAAAAATTCATAATTTCTATATACGAATGTATCCAAATTAAAAATGTGTAAGTTTCAAAGAAATTTTAAATATTACGAAATAAACAACTATATTTTCCATTATTTTTTATCGATATATTTAAAATTTTTAATCCCGCGCTATCTTGTATTAAATATTATTTGATATTATTTGATACTATTTAAGAAAATATATAATTATTATTATTATTTGAAAAATGATTCCATCAAATATAAAAAAATGTGCATATTTTTAATATTTGCATAAAAAAATTAGTTTTCGTTTTTAAAAAATTATAATATCCTATAAATGAACACAAGATAATTATGCACTTAGCAGTGTGATGCCAGAAAATAACAAATAATTATAGTATATAATTGTATATTTATTTATGTTATCTGTTAATTATTCAAATAAGTCAAGAGTCTGACTCAGTATTTAAATATAATATAAGAAACAATTGTAGAAGCTAAAAAAAATTTTCCTTAAGGGATATAATTTGTTTCAATTATAAATAAAGATTAAAATAATTACAGCTTAAAATTACCCTATTCCTTATAACAATTTTTACTTAAGTGAAAATAAATTAAAATAATTTACCGTAAATATTGTTTAATATATTAATAAATAAATTCGAAAGTAGTGTATTATTTATAAAAAATTCGTTATTTAAAAAAAAAATCAATAAATTCAATAAATACAGAACTAAGCATATGTAGAAATATAATAATAATAGAACACTCGGATAAATTTAAATCCGAAGTAAAATGTCTAGACGTCTTGGGTATTTTAATAACAGCAATATTATTGGTTAATGGAAGCATAATGGTAATGTCACGAAAGCCAAAACTTATTATTTCTATCATAAACTTTTGATATATTATTCGATATAAAAAATATTCAAATTTTGTTTATATTAATAATAAATTGTTATTTTTTATCAGATTAATTAAAAATACATCGAATAAATTTATAAACGCATTAGATTATTTTTGTTATAATTAAAATTGGATTAAATATTATTTTTTTAATTTTATTATTTAATTAATTTTTATTATAGAATTTCATCATGACTAATACTTGTAAATTGTCTTTTCAATTAACTTTTTATTTTATTCTCTTAAAGTGTATTAAAACATAGTTTCTAGTATAAGAGTAACAAATATATCATTTAACTATATTTATAATTATTTATATATGGTAGTTTATTTAATTTAAATATGTCGATATAAATTTATTGTACATTAAAATACAATATTAGTTATGAATAAAAAAATATAAATACATATATAAGGTAAATCTACATCAGTTATAAACAAACATTGAGAAAAAATTATTAACTTTTTTCAATTTTGACCAAAAATATCTTATAAAAATTAATTAAACTCTATATTTGATGGAGATATTAAAAACTACATTAAATTAATAATTTCAAAAAAATAACAGGTTAAATAATGTTCTATGATAATTTTTATTATTTCGAATAAATTTTAATTAAGATTACATTTTTATAAAAGCTTTATAATCCCCAAAAATTTTGAAAGGCTACAATTATTATATGAATAAAAAGGTATATTAATTAATTTTAAATCTTAAAATTAAGTTTCAAGCTTATTGATAGTCATTTAATAAAAGTTAAGATTTTTTTTATTAAAAAAGGTATGTAGATTAAACTTTCAATAATATTGTGAACGAAGCATGTCTATAAAGAGCATCAATGTATGAATGGCTAATGATAAAAATACTTGTAAGCTTAAAAGCAAACTTGTATGAAAATCATTTATGGTTTGATTTGAGAACCATTTCTTTTTTGAAGTCAGTAAAAAAGAGGGGTTACCGCCAAGTAACTATCGTGCGAGACGCACCCCGCGAACGCAATATGTCAATAAGTGCGCGCGCAGCATATTCGAGCTCGACAAGCGCCCCCGGAATATCAGAATAGCTTGTCAAGTCGTTAAAACACCGGCATAAAGTGGACATTTACTACGAACTGGCAGTTCTCGATCGAAAAAGCTGGAAGTAGGGGGAAGATACAATCAAGGGTCGAAGAATGACGTTGAACTTTGAGTCGCAGGATCCTGTTTCGTTGTTGCTTTCATCCATGTCCTTCAGCTGAGGGAAAACAAGGATGATGATAACAAATTAACTTGCTGGCATCTACTTGGGACGTAGCTGCATGTAAGAACTTGTTACGTGCGCGGGATTTCTCATTCGTGCCGGCTTGGTTTGCTCTCCGCTCGTTAGTGATCTATGTTGTATGGTAACGCGCGAACTCAAAAAGAAGAAAGGGACGCGCGCTGTAAGAATCCAGTGACACGTTCTTTTGCAAACTTCTGCTTAACCACGATTTTACTTAGCTCGAAATAGATGCTTTGAATCAAGGTGTTACATTTTTATGAGCCAATAATCATATGTTTGTGCGTGACGATGACATCGTTCGCCGACGACGACTCCATTCTACATGAATTAAACAAATTTATATACGTCAAGAAGACTTACTTCTGAACAAATAATTAGTATTTTTTACCTTTGTACGTAAAGAATATGAGCATCAACAATTGTGGAGGGGAAAGGCTTTTTATTAATTTAATTATGTTAAAAAAGATGTGAAATGACTAGTTAATAATTAGAGTTCCGATGTCCAATCAGATTAAAGATGGTAACATGTTGTCATAAGTTTCCACATCACCTAGAAATGCAATTATATGTTCGCTAAAATAAAAATTCTACATTCAGCGAGATGAGTTTATTAATATTTAAACTAAATTAAATGTCGTTGGTGATAAATGAAATTTTTATTTGCAATGCAGCTTCAATAAGAATATATTAACATCTAATGATTCAAAAGCCATTGAATACATACGATATTCGAGATTTCAATGTGTTTAATGAATATACGTCGTTTACCTGTTGCATAGAATTTTGTACAATATAATTTTAAAAATATTTAGACATAAATTTAAATTACTTTCATGATAGTAAGACTATAAAGTTCGCTAAATTTTTTACGTATTTAAAGTTAGGTATTTACTTTATAATTAGCTACTGCTGAGTATATAATTAAAATAAAATAAGTTTAAATATAATAAATAATCAATATATTTTTGTTTTGTATAAAAAAGTTTTTAATAGGTAAAAAATAATTTTGTTAATGTTAATCAATATAGCACAGTTTAATTTAATTAAAAATTAATCTCCTTTGCGTGAACGTATTTTAAGCAGGCGTAACATATATGTGTGTGTGTGTGTGTGTCTGTATATATATAATTTGAAATAAGTTTACAACGTGTTTACTACTACTCAGTTTAAAGTTCTAGCATCTAAATATAAGCTAAATGGCTTCCATAAAAAGTGCACGAAACTTTAAATCCCTATTTTGTATGTATAATTGAAATTTTACTAATTTTGAAGCAGTTCATTTTATTATAAGATATTAGATATTTACTATACATTTAATACAGATTTAGATATTACATAATAAATAAAATATTGTTTTTTATTAAAAAATCCAACTCACTTTGATGAATGAAATTAAGTTTAATCAAAAACTCCTATCAAATTCGGTTAATTAAAATAATGCTCTTAAGCACAAAGCCGATGAAAAACTAAAGAAACTCTAGTTTCTCCAAGTTTAGTACTCGTATCTTGCATTAATTAATTTGTTATCTGCACACATATTTAGTAATAATTATCAAAACGGATATTTTGCGATAAGAAAATTAATTTATTCATAATCACGTATTAAGTTGTTAAAATAAAATAAATTATTAAATTATTTATCAACCATAACGGTGGACTCCCTCTTATCAGGTCACAGAGTACAAACAAGTATGCCGATCGGTTACTAGTGCAATCGTCAGAGAAGCAACGAATCAAAAACGACAGCAAGGAGAACGCAATACGGAGCGATCACTGCGATGCAAAACTTGCGGTCGACGATGATATCAGTCCTCCGACGGAAGCGGAAAAAACGAAAGAACTTAACGACGCCCTCATCACTAGCATGGTTCTCGAGACGCCGAAAATATCCACACAGAGGCCTCCAATGGAACTCTCCCGCGAAATGCGGGCTGCGCTTAAAGTTCTTGATGACAACCTCAGGTGATAAATAAAAAATAACTTATTATAAGAACTTATTCCTTTAAGTAAATTAAATTAAATACGTACCAGTAAGCTTGTTATCATAAAATAATAATTAAGAATAAAGAATGTATTTACAAAAATTCATTTGGTTCATTGAAAATTGCATATAATTTCTTATATTTAATAAAAATTATTTATCTGAATAGAACATTATAAATAAAAAATTAACGGTTTTATTTATAAGTTTCTTTCAAATATTTAAAATATTATACGTAAATACGTATAATTAGTATTGTAAAATTACCTAAAAATGTGTTTAAAAATTGAAATATAAGCTTTTAAAACTAATACATACAAGCATTCAAAGAGGAATAAAAAAATTTTACTGCAGATGAAAAGAATTTAATAAACTTAAAGAAATCAATTTTAAACTTTAAAAAGTACTTTTGTATTAACATAAACTATTTGCTTTAACGAAACATTTATTTACTTGTTTATAGAGTAAAATAAGCATTTTATTTTAAGTACAAAATAACTACTGCACGTTTTAAGAATAATTATTATTTAGTATAAAAATTTTAAGAAATAAAGTAATGAAAAATAATTTAGATATTTAAACATAAATTAAAATTAATTTTTAAAAACATAGGAAAAATGTTTATAAAAGCAGAAATATTACGAGTCACCTTTGTATGCAATTCTAGGAAATATTGAACTTGCTTTTCTTTCGATCTATAAATTAAACTATTTAATTAATAAAAGATTTTATAAAAAACTAAAGATTATGTTTTATGTAGGAATAATGAAATTTTTTATAATAACATATTTGAAATTTAAATTTAAGATAATAATATATGTATATTTGACGAAATACTTATTTGAAAATTGATGAATTATGTCACTTATTTTTCATGAGACATGATATGTTAACATAGCTAAGCCTTGAAATAATTTGCTGTAAGTTAATGAAGTCATCTGAATAAATGTAAAATCAATAATTAGTATTGACATATTCGCAGCAGTGACCTTAACAATGTTGAAAATAATATTTTTTTCGATACGACAATCTTTATTTATATTTACTCATAGCTAGAACATTATGACCAGTAATTTGCAACTGAGTTTATTCATATTAATAACATGCTTAGATTATAGAACAATGAAATTTAATGTTAAAATTTTTTTGAAAAACTTATTGTTATATTTATAAAAAAGGTAATAAATACATTCTTTTGTTTAATAGCACCCGATTCTTTCATCATTTCCTATTTCGTAAAAGTTACTTGCACAGCGATTCATAATAAAGTTCGGCAAGTTTCTTTTCGAATATGAATAATCATGTTTAAATATAAAGTAGTTGATTCGTCAATTGCAAATTAATCGCACGTAATTACCAGTCTGAATGAAAAAATAAACACTTAAAAAATACATTTTTAGAAAAGTTAGCGCCGGTGGTGCGCTACCGAGTCGAGTAAAGAACGCCAGCAATATCGTCCAGCACGAATGGTTTAAAGTATCGAGTACAGCCCAGGCTGACCCACTTAGTGTGGAGTTCTACCTGGACCAGTTCGAGCATCACTCGGGTTCACTCCTCGGACACGTCGTTAACCTAATGGACTCAAGTGGCAACACCGCCATGCACTACGCCGTTTCGCACGGTAATTTTGACGTCGTTTCCATACTCCTTGATTCCAAAGTCTGCGACGTCAACAGGTCGAACAATGCTGGTTACACGCCCGTAATGCTCGCGGCACTGGCCCAGGTGCGCAACTCGACTCATGCCTCCGTTGTCAAAAGACTCTTCCAAATGGCCGATGTCAACGTTCGAGCGAGACTGGTGAGTGTTTTCTTTATCCTAGGCTGTGCTTCCTTCGTCCTCCAAGCAATAAAAAAGTCACTTAAAGCTTTTCAAGAAACACTTTTACCCTGTTCCAATCTAAAAATAGAATTTAGGGACAGAGTTGTCTAAAAATTATAAACTTCATACGAGTTCAATATTACCATGACTTATGTTCTCAAACAGTTGTTGTTTTTACTTTATAGATATTTTTATTTAGTTTTCAA
Organism: Platyscapa corneri; assembly: GCA_018907185.1. NCBI lineage: Eukaryota > Metazoa > Arthropoda > Insecta > Hymenoptera > Agaonidae > Platyscapa > Platyscapa corneri. Next base: position 1,876,487 of record JACCHW010000023.1, on the reverse strand, counting down.
ATAATTTTAATATTTTGAATAATATTTTTTGAAAAATATTTTTGGAAGCATAATAAAAAATAAAGTCATATTTATTATACTTTGTAAAAAATAGATTTACCGCGAATAAAATGGTTTAAAATTATTTAAACAAAAATGTACTTGTCTTCGATCGCTTTTTTCAAATAAATGATAAAGATAATTAAATTATCTTAGAAATAAAATTTTTTAAATTATATATAATAAACAAAATATTTATTAATTTGTATTTAAATAATTTTGTTTTTGAAAATCTTTATCAACTGAATTAAGTTATAAATTATAATTTCGACCGTATATTCTTTATATTTCTGTGCGCAAATACGGGTTTTCTTTACTTTAAATCAAAATAGTTTGAATTTAATTAAGCTGAATTGAATAAATTTTATTTTTTTTAAATTAATAATGTAGATTTGTAAACCTTATATTTAGTATTCTATTTAAATGTACCTAAAAATAATGAAATAAAAAAAATTATTCTCATTAATTCAAAACATTTTTATTTATTAAGTCATCGCACAAATATTTATAACGTGTACTAATAATCTTATTTATTTCTTTAACAATTCATGTAAAATATATAGTGTATTTCGACTGAGTTATGATTCATCTAGTATTTTATTTTCTACTTTTTGAAAATTGAATTTGATTTATTTTCATTCAATAGGACGTATTTCATTTTATATAAATATTCTTATTACATATTCTATTTCAAATAGAGAATAGTAAATAGTAAAAAATTGTACATTTGAAGAAATATAAGTTTATTTTTCATTTAGTTTATTCTCATATTATTCAGAAATCATAATTCTAATATGATTCTTAAAATACCGTGTATATAAAAAAAGTTACTCTACCAACCTAAATATAGTAGTAGAGCTTATCTATCGTGTGAAATAATTGTAATTTAATCATTCAAAATGACACTATTTGAATGCTTGATATACGTGAAATTATACTCTGCTTGACTGAAATTACAGTCTAAACTATTCTATAACTTTCTATATATAACGTCCTCTAAAATTTTAAATAATAAAAATAATATTAGAAAAATATATAAAAAAAAAAATTGTAAACCTCAAATTAATACCCAAGTTTTAATAGTAGAAGCATTTATCGTATTTGTTTAATACAAATATAGTAGCTCGATTTACAAAAGTTTTAAGTTATATACTTTATTTTATCCAAGCATAATACAAAAATTACAACTTACTAATATAATAAATTTGACTCCACAATGTATTATTCATTAATGTTACATTTAAAATCTAAATCAAACCCCTTATGATATGATACGACTCATACGTACAATTTTCTTCTTACAAAAATCATAGATTTCTTTAAAATTATAAGTTCCTAGTAAAATTTAATTTTTTTAATTTTAGAATCTCTTTCTATTACATATTTACTATTCTTAGTTTCCTTTAAAACATATTTGACATAGAAACTGTATGTATTAGTTTTTAGTGAAGTGTTTAGTTTTTATTATGCATTAGTGAATACATATGCTATAATGCCATATATTATTATAATATTATTTATTTAAACTATTATCCAATACTATATAAATTTCTTAATTGAATATTTGATAAAATAATATTTTTTTAAATTAAACTTAATTATATTTTTCTTAAAGTTTAAAATCGCTTTAACTCTTACCTTATAATTTTCCTCGTTATGTTAAGAATTTTAATATAAATTTGTATTATTATACTACGTAACTATAAAATTTAATTTATTACATATTTTAATGAATAAAATATGTGTAATTTAATACACGTAAACCTTACTTTCGTAAAGCTACTCTAATATGGTATCAGTAGCTTTAATCTTCGTCTTAATCCCAAAGCATCGTTTAGCTGCTCTCATTGCTAAAAAAAAACAGACGAAAACTTTTAATTTCCTAAATATGTTTGAATTTTTTCTTTTAATAACTAAAACTCAATTTGCTCACTAGAAAAACATTAAAAAACTCATTAAAAAAACAATAATATATCAAATTTCGCCCTGGCGTTATTAAAACTGAAACTCTTGATTTCAGCATGGTCAAACGGCGCTGATGCTTGCAGTATCTCATGGACGCAAGGATATGTCACGACTTTTACTAGAGGCCGGAGCAGCCGTGAATCTGCAGGATGAGGATGGTAGCACGGCCCTGATGTGCGCTGCAGAACACGGTCACGCAGACATTGTGCGACTACTTCTTGGTCAAACTGATTGCGACTCGGCCATCCTCGATGTTGATGGCAGTTCAGCCCTCAAGATCGCTCTGGAGGCCGGACACGCGGACATCGGCGTCCTCCTCTATGCGCATCAACGTGCTAATCGTACAAGCCCAATGCCCGGAGCCTGTCCTGCAGCTCTGCCCGCACCTCGACCGGGCAAACGACAACGTACGAATTCCGGACAACATCATGGAAGTAGTACCGGTCAACAGTATTCAGCTCTGTCAATGTCGGCACCTGCGAGCCCTATTGCTACAGCCTCTAGAAGATTTCATTCATCGAGTCTATCACTCGTTGATGCACCTAAATACTCGCTATGAATCGCTCGACAAGAGTTAATGTATTTGTTTCGTTACGTCAGGGTGTAAATGGATAAATGGATAAATGTGCGCAAGCTGGATTGCTTGTTGTGTACACCTGGGAACACATTATTTTTTATACCTGTTGTCGGTTATTGAGCAATTCCTTTACTTTTCAAACGTACTTTGCTCAAAAAAGCCTGATCATCAGTTCAAAATAAACTACATTGAATCGAATTGAAATTACTTTATTTGTAAGCAAATTTTATTTTATACTTAATACTAAATAATATTTATTCTAGTTCTTTAAAAATTTGCTTCAGTCTATCTACAATTTCTAATTAATATATGTTACTAAAACTTATTTGCGAATTTGACTTATGAATTTTTCCAGGTGAAAAATGTTTGAATAAAGCTCTAAAAAATGGGATAGAAACAAATTTTCAGACGCCAAAAATAATTGCAAAATACTTTAATAAGTATTTTGTAAATATTTCAAAAGAAAATAATACAATATATTAAAGTTTTAATGCAAAATATTAGAAAAGATATATTTGAAAAATTTTTTATTAGAATTTTTAATAATTTAAATATATTTTTGTATAGTTTTATACAACTAGGACTTTTAATTGAGAAATTTTATACTATTATTAATAATTAAAACGTGTTGTAACTGTTAATTACATTTAATTAAAAACTTAGTAAGTATGCAGATTATATTTATGTATATTCTACTTAATAAAAGTATTTTTCGAATTATTGAATATTTAAAAAAAAATTTTCTTCAAATAAAAGTTTTAGTTAACAATGTATTTCCAGGTGTAGATTTTTTATATATACTTTAAAGATATTTTTCCAAAGTTTTATGCAAAATTAGAAAAATGTTTATAAAATATTATTATATAAATTATGTTCAGAATATTCAGGATATTAATAATAAATTTTTTCGAAGTTATAAATATTAAAAATTAAATTGTATTTACAATTATTAACGTGTATTTAATGAAAAGTTATTATTATCAAAATTTGTGAAAAATTATTATTGGTTTATTATTATACATTTTTATAAATTTGATTTACCTTTTGTGATATTTTTTTTATGTATTAAAATACTACTTATTAATATTAAATCAAAATGTATAAGAATATTTAAAAAGTGTTAAAATTTCTATAAAGATTATATGATTAAAATATCAATAATATACTAATTATATTTTAAGCATTTTACAATTTTTCATTAAATCTTACATAATATTTTCACCAAGATATTCGATGATAAAACTGACGATCTGTTTTCTTAAAACGTGTATAGTTGATTATTTAATAAATTTTGGATGTTATACCAAGTATTAATAATACAAATATAGCTTTTTCATAATACATAAATATGAAGTGTTAGATAAATGTAAAAGTAACTATTACAAAGTTCACGTGATATTAAAATTGTTTAAACGTTTAGGTCTATATAGAAATAGAATTATTCTGCATATTCTATATTATTAATATATGTTCTTCGTATTGTTAACATACTTAAATCTGTAATAAGAGCTTATTTACTCTATTGTCATGGGACTAAAAAAGTTCCCGAAAGTACTAAAAATGTGTCGTAAAGAGATAAATGGTAATACAAAATGAACGAAAATCATTATTTAAATTAATGGATACTAACGGATCTATAATAATTAGATTTATGTACGTTAGACGTCAAAATAACTGATCTTTAACAAATTAGGGTTTCTTTAATGCAAGAGTATCAAAATTAATTTTATTTACTAGGTATTTATTATGTATAAATTTTTTCAGTTCTTTTACCAAAGTCTTTTAATTAATTATTTTTTTATACCTAGTATTTAAGTATCAGTATTTATAAAGAAATCTCTGAAAAACGTAGTTATTTTATACTATTTCTAGTTATTGAGTAGCTAATTGTAAAAAGAACAGAAATAGTAAACGTATGTGTGAATGGTTGATTATAGTGACTTTTGGTCTGCGTAGACATCACACTCGATAATGCACTATTCCCTAAAAATTAATTCTGTGGAGCTGACATAGGAGTGGCAAAAAATGTTATAATTGTACATGTTTATTTGGTCAGAGTATATACTCAATACATGTACTAAATGAAGACTTGAGATAGATTATAAGATCGTTAATAAAACTAGTTGTATAACATAACAGAGTGGTGTATTCTGCTCTCTCGAATAAAAAACGATTTTCTATTTTTTATCTAAGTTTACACGTATTAAATGTGAATTATCAAGAAGTTTCATAGACTTGTAATCTATTAGTTTATGTGCAGATTATATGAGAATAAATTACTGAGGGTCACTGTGCTAATGAAGATAAAAATCTAATAAAAAAATTATCGTATAATTTTTCATTTGACCGAAATTAATAAAGCAATGAAAAGTAATTAGTTGTTTTCTTTATTTCATATGCATACAAGCTAGTTAGGCTACTGTACACCGCGTAAATTGAAATAATTTTAAATTATAAATTTATGAAGACTGTTAATTTATTACACCAACTAAAATGATCTTTGGTATACTTTGTCTCCTCTCTCTCTCTCTCTCTCTATATATATATATTATATATATTTGTTTTTTTTTTTTTGATGAATCTGTGTGTATATCTTTTATACATTTAATACTGCATATTCTGATATGTTGATATCATTAAGGTATATATGCATACGTACGTATATACACTAGGAAAATATAAATTATACATATTAATTTATTTTCACTTATTTTCTTTTGTTGTATTACTTATATTTGCATATCTATAAATATTATTGTGAATTTTCTAATAGCATTTTGTTATAATGAATATATAAATTAATTAAATTATAATTGTTTTTATTATCATCATCATGATGATAGTATAAAAAAATTGAAAATTGATTGAGAATTTAAATAAATTTTAAAATCACACTTCTATCTATACATACCGGTGCGCATGCGGAAAGCCTAAATTAAAGACAACGCGCGGGAAAATAAACAATAAACAGCTGGCTAACGTTATCAGCTGATTATAAAAAACATGTGGTGAACATTCAGAGCAAATATGAATTATTGTGTAAGAAAAATATTATCATTTCTTCCATAAAACAATTTTTTAAGAACTTCATAATATGGATAATTTTTGTACACGTATTGTTGTTTTAATTGATATGGACTGTTTTTACTGTCAAGTTGAAACAAGAATACAACCAGAATTTATTGGAAAACCTTTAGCTGTGGTACAATATAATCAATGGAAACTTGGAGGGTAAATTTTTTTTCTATTATAAGTTACTAAAAAAAATTTATTTAAAAAATTTTATTACATCACATTAGAATTATTGCTGTAAATTATGAAGCTAGAGATTTTGGAGTAACTCGTCATATGCGTGGTGAAGAAGCAAAACTTAAATGTCCAGAACTCTTGTTGGCAAGTGTTCCTTGTCTTAGGGGAAAATCAGATACATCCAAGTAATAATAATTAACGTGTATTTTTATTTTACATAGTTAACAAAAATTTATATCTTCTTTGATAATAAATCTTATATTTTTAAATTATAACCAGTCAAAAATATAATTTTATTTTTATAGATACAGAAGTGCTGGGCGGGAAGTTATTGATGTATTAAAAAAAAATTGTAAAATAGTTGAAAGAGCTAGTGTTGATGAAGCTTACTTAGATATAACACAAATTGTTAATGATGAATTATCTAAAAAAGGAATAAAATATGAAGATATTATTGTGCAATTAAATAATACATATATTGTAGGACATTCAGAAAATAGTGTAAATGATGACGGTATTATTTTATTTTTTAAATATAGCATTAATAGGAAAATAATTCTTTTATTTTGCATATAATATTTATTTATAGAACAAAGACATAAGGGTCTTGAAATCTGGCTTTCAAAATTATCAACAGATATTCAAGTCCAACGTTTATCTATTGCTGGAGCATTTGTTGAAAATTTAAGAAGAGAAATATATGAAATTACTGGTTTTAAATGTTCAGCAGGAATTTCATTTAATAAGGTTTTAAATTTTTTAATTGATGCTTTTTAATTTTATTTTATGAATTTGATCAACTATTTATAATAGATTTTAGCTAAACTAGCTTGTGGCCTTCATAAACCTAATCGTCAAACTATTTTGCCTTCATCTGCTGTTTCTGATTTATTTTCAACACTTCCTGTGAAAAAAGTAAGAAATCTCGGAGGAAAACTAGGAGACATAGTTATTGATTCATTAAAATGTAATGTTATGTCGGATCTTCTGCGTTTCTCTTTACAACATCTTCAAAATCGTTTCGATGAAAAAATGGGGTATGATAATGTTTTATTGTCTAAAATAATAATTAGAAATTTATTGATAAATAATTTTATAGTTTTTAAATACAATAAAGTTTATATTTAGTTCAAGATTATATAATATAGCTCGAGGCATTGATAATGAACCAGTAACTCCCAGATTAATTTCAAAATCAATAGGAGCTTGCAAAAACTTTCCAGGAAAATTAGCTATAGTAGATACAGATGTGGTGAGCTAATTTTATTATGTAATTAAAAGATTTAAGTTTGCTAACATGATTTCAATTTAAATATTTTATCATAAAAATTAATGTTCTTTTAAAAAATAATTTTCTTATATGTATTAAAATAATTACAGCTTAAACATTGGCTTTTTGAATTATCATCAGAAATATGTGAAAGGCTTGAACAAGATTTAGAAGAAAATGAGCGTAAAGCATCGTTACTAACAGTTAGTTTTCATTTTTATGTAAACAAAAAGTCTGTATCACAATCTCGATCTTGCACATTAACATCCTATAAACCAGAAAAGGTTGCAGAACAATGTTTGAATGTTGTCATAAAAAATATACAACAGAAACCTGTTTCATTTTTAGGTATTTCAGCTAGTAGATTTGTAAAAGCAAAAGGAAGTGAAAACTTTAAAAATTTTTTTAAAACAAATACAATTGATAAAATTATATCTATACCAGATTCTGAGATCAGCAAAGGCATTAATAATTCAAACTTAAATGAAACATCACAAAAATCGAATATCAATGCTCATAATAGAGAAACAAGTCAAGAAATTAATAATTACAATTTAATAGAAGAAATTGTAGATAATAAAAATTCTGAGTCTTCTTCCTCAAATATGCAAGTCAGTCATACATTATCTCCTTGTAGCAATATTCAACATTCCTTAAAATCAGATAATTTTAAAAAATCTTTTTTTATGAATATTTTAAAAGAAAAAAAATCTAAAATAAATAATTTTATTACGCTTACAAAAACAGATGAAAATTCTTCTGAGACTAGTAATTATAATATTGAATTAGATGAACATGCAAATTTGAACAGTGAAGAAATAAATGAAAATAATGATGAAACTATACTAACAAACACTAATGATATAAAAGTTCAGGAAAGAACTTGTTTATCGAATGATAATGAAACAACTGTTGGACTCAATGAAATTTTTCCAGATCTAAATAATATAGATCCAAATATTGTTCGATTATTACCATCTCATTTACAACAGGAATTAAAAAAGTTGTTAAAAACTACAGAAATATGTGATAAAAATATTGAGATGAATAATATAATGTCTAAAGAATTAAATAAATGTGCAAAGGGAAAATTTTCAAAATCTAAGTCTGTTAATAAAAAATCAAATATTCAAACGTTCTTTATTAAGACTGATATACATAATAATCCTGAAAATTTAAAAAAATGCTCACAATGTGATCAATTAATATTAATAAAAAAATTTGACGAACATAACGATTATCATGTAGCACAAATTTTACAAAAGGAAATGAATCAAACGGTAGATAATGAAGAAACTAGAAAAAGAAAGGCAATTGAACATAATTCAAGTTATTTAAAGAAAAGATTTAGTGATGAAATTATTTCTAATTTATCAAAAACAAAATCTGAATCATCGTTTTTTCAACAATAATTATTTAATTTTCAAAATTTTAACGAATTACAGAAACAAGATCTTAAATAACTGATCGCAATCTTATATGTTTATTATTATAATTATATGTGTAGATTTTTTTTATTGCTTTTTAATTTTTATATCTATTTTTATATTTAATATACATGAAAATACTTGATTTTTAAAACAATTTTTAAACAATGAATAAATTTTATAAAAAAAGTATGAGAAAATCATAAATTTTTTGACAATATTATTATAATTTATAAAAGATAATTAATTTTATTAATATCTTCGACCTTCATGTCCTTGATTCCGATTATTATAACCACCTTTATTATAATTTGAATAACCAGACTCACTATTTTGATTCCAACCTCCTTGTACTCTATTACTTCTGTTTTGACCACCTCTGTTATAATCTCCTCCACTTCTATCATTACCTAATGATGTTGGAAAAAAATTACCATAAATATAATTATAAAAGTAAAATGTATACATATTATAACTGTATTAAAAATTATTTAGCCTACATTCTTTTACATGAATTTAAATTTAAAAATTATAATTAATGGATTAATCCAGTTTTTACTCACAATAGTCTAAAAACGCGAACATTCCTTTTTAGCCAGCTCATCTTTTAATTGCATATTAAATTATTTATAACTAATTTTATATATTTTTGTTATAAATAACTTACAAAATTTTTTATAGGCATGTATAATTAATATTATAGTTTTAAGTTTATATTCTGATATTACTTTATTTAAAAAGAATGATATCTAATAAGTTATTAACTGTACTTATATTGTTTCGTATATTTTAAAAAAATTTTGTTCACATAAATCAACATATAGTCATTTTATATTATTATGTTAAACATTACTATTAACTGTTCGATTAAACAATTATAACTATATACTTACATTTTTTATAAATTCAATCATGTTGACTAAATTTTTGTTTTAAATATAATATTTAATTGGTAAATATTTCAATGGAAAATACCTCCTTGGTTTCCATATCCAGTATTTTGACTATTGTATCCAGTTGAACTTTGACCACCATATCTACTAGAACTTTGATTTCCTCCATAGTCCGAAGATTGATTATTATATCCCCTTGAACTATGAGTTCCATAAGTAGATCCTTTGTTAGTATATCCAGAATTTGAATGATTGTTGTAACCAGAATTTTGATGAGTGAATCCTCCACCTTGAGTTCCAAAACTAAAATTCTGATTTCCAAAACTGGAAACATGGGGTGGATTATCGATGTTTTGTCCAAAATTCGAAGAAGCAAATTTATTATCACGATAACCACCACCGCCTCCTCCTCCGCCACCACCTCCGCCTCCTCCTTGATAACCACCACGTCCACCACCGCGTCCACCACCACGTCCTCCACCACGTCCACCACTAAAACGATAAATTTAGTTATGAAATAAATTCAATTTAAAAAAACAGTGTCTTACCATAAGTTTAATGTTACTCACCTTGGTTATAAATTTAAAGTTATAAATTAAAAAAGAAAGAATTTGATTTATAATGTAATTTGCAATAATTTATTGTTTTATGATATGCAAATTATAGACTGATTAAAATCATTTCATTATGTGTAAAATTTTATAAATTTATTAAAAAGTAAGATTAACAATTTATTCGATTAGTTTTTAATACTTTTTAACAAGTTACTAAAAACTTAGGTCATGATAAAAAAATTCATCGCGATTTTAAAAACCAGCACGTGTATTGGATCGCCATCGTTATTATTAAAAGAAGTTTTGTCTTCGATTTTTTATATTTATCATTACTTATATATATATATACATATTATGAAAAAATTCTGTATAAAAAATAAAAAACTTCTAAAACAAATAAAATTGGATAACATCTTCAAATTTTTTCAAGATTCGACGATTACGTTTGATGCTACATTTATTTAGATTTATGTAAATAATTGCGAATCAATAATATTGTAGGCTTTTAAAATCAGTTTTTTATAGTTTTTAAACTGCCATAAATAAAATTTATGTATTGGATATGACAAATGAAATAGTTATATGTTGCTTTCCTGCATTCATGAAAAAATAAAAGCATATGGGACCAGAAGTAAATTCACTAAAAAAACAATCAATAAATTCAAACTCATCACATGTTATAGCTTAGGTATATGAGATAAGAAATTTAATTAATAGATAAGATGAATAGTACAATATAAGCAACATTTTATCATTATGGTTCAACTGATGAAAACCAGGATCATAATTGTTATTTAAAAATTCATAACACTTCCTATATTTTTATCGATATGCTCAAAAGAGATAATACGTTTAATGTATACAAACATAATCATTAATCACTGCTTTGCAGCATTTTAACAGTAATCAATCTCATATATGAAGAATCTAAGAAATGATAAGATAAAATTCATTTCATCATTTTATCTTATCTTTAATTAAAATAATTAAAAATTGCAATCAATTTATTTGAAAATTCAGTTAAAAACAGTATCATGTAGCATAATTCTTCTAAAAGAAATAGTATACTTTGGTCTTTATATTTTTAACAAATCCATGATTATTAATAAATATTCGGTACAAATGCGCGTCGATAATCAGGATGTCTCTAGAATAAAGACGAGTAACAAAGTTGATGTCGAAGAAAAAAATTTTCTCTGTTAAAAATAAATTATTATTTTAAAAACGAAAAGGAACACAACTTTCTATGATTTAGAACTCTGGGTAAGTGGAAATATATATTTTTTACTTAAACTAGAATATTAATTAAAATTTCAAAGATTTTTTTCAAAACTACATAATTAAAACCGGTACCAAAAAATATTTAAAAAATAATTAATTGTTCGATTTGAAAATTTATGTTAAAATTAAAAATTCAGCTGATTCTTTCAAATGTTTATATTAATCAAATTTTTAGTTTTATATATAAAAACCAAATTTTTATTCGAAAATTGAAAACTAAGCATTCGGAAACCAATATTTTGTTCAAAATTCTTTTTGTTGAAAATAAACGATCATGTATGAAATAATTTTATACAGACCATAATTTTTTTTATATATTTCTTTTACATATTTGACATTGAATGGTAGATGCATCAAAATAGATTTAAAATGCTATTTTGAAAAGTTTTAATTGTTTTAAACATTTAAAATGTAAATATTTTTATTTGTATGTTCTATTAAGTATAATTGAAATATAATATAATATAGCTATAATTACTATAAAACTAAATATATAATAAAATAGAAAAGTTACAAAAATGTGATTTTTGTTTTTAACGTTACTATTTACATAATAAAAATAAAAATTATTTCTTACCCTCTTGCTTTATCCTTTTGCCAAGATGGCATTTCTGGTGGAGGAGGTTCTTGCTCATATGGTCTACCTCCCCTATCAGGTACTGATCCTATAATAACTGAATTAATTTCACATTGAGTATTTTTACGAACTGATGCACTACTTGTTTTTTCAATTATTGCTAAATCATCTCTAGATGCTAATAGATGAGCAAGAGTAACTTCTGGTACACGTTTCATGGCATCTCGTTTTACATTGTAACATTCATTTAATTGATTTAATTTTAGTTTGAATCTTTCTGACCACTGTAATACAAAAATATTCACATTAAGTATAATAAAAATCCTTTATATTTAAGGTTTAAAATGTTTACCAAATAATTTATAAAATATCATAGTGGATCAACAATTTAATGTACATACAGAAACACATACACACATATATACAAATAGTAAAAATCAAATATTTATACCGAAAATGAGGTAACTGTTACATCTAATCGTTTCAATAACAATTCTCGTCGTATCGTATATTCTTCATTTAAATCAGCTTGTATTTTATTTAAATTTTGCCATTGATCATTATTTAATTCTCCAAAAAATAATGGTTTACCTACAAGCTCTTTGGGAACTTGTTTAATTAGTTCTGTTACTTTTGTATGTAATTTCTTGAAAAGTACTTCAGGTGTAATATCATCAGGAGGCTTTGAAAATTTTAAAGCCGTTAGCATTTCTCTAATACTTTTAGCTGTCATACTTTCACTCTAAAATATTAAAAATTTATTTATTTAATTTAAATTTAAATATTATATATATTAAACATTACAATAATTCTTTAATTTACTCACAATAGTTACTTCTACAGTCTTATTTGTCTTTGTCTTTTTAGTTTCTAATATTTTACCTGTCATAAGTTCAATTATCAAATATTCCAGAAGAGCTAATTTATCTTCTGTATTCCCCAATCGTTCATTTACATTACCTGTAGTTAACTTTTTATTTTTGCATTCTAATTCTTGCAGAAATATACTTAATTCTAAAATAAAAGAATTAGCATCGTCTGGTGATGTTGTAGGGTGTACAGTTTCATCAAACTTTTCAAAATATCCAATTTCATTTGTTAACCATGAAACAAGAGCTGTAAATTCCATTGATTTTGGACCTTCTTGGATAGCATCATTAAAGTTTGAAAGATTAAGCATTGATCCAGAATACCTAAATTTAGAGTTTTATCAAATTTTACTTAAATTAAAAAGGCAATTTACAGTTAAATTAAATTTAATTAATTTTATTTAAGTAAATTAAAATTTTACTTAAATTAAAGCAATTTACAGTTATATAAATATTACAATATTCAAAATATCTTTATTGTTTTATTTACTAGACATAAAAAAAAACATTAAAACCTTTAAGAATTATTTTGCAAATTATAACCTTGAAACTTACCCAACATCTTTTAAACTTTCTATAATTTCAGTTTCCATACTTCTTTTTATAATAATATAAAATTTAAATTCAATTAACGTAAAATACCTTGAATATCTTAAGCTATTTTTATTAGAGTAATCTTCGTATTATCAATAATAAAAAAAAGAGTAAAATATCAATGTATTCATATCTCTATTATGGGAACAGTAGTCGCCTGATCAGCTGTTTCAATGTATAGAAAATACATTTTGTTGTATAAAAATATATCGTATAAAATTTTACAATTTGAAATTAACACAAGCTATCTAATATACTTTACTTCATTAATTCTATTAATAAATTACAATATTTATTTAATGATAAGAATTTTTAATATATACTTATTTCTTGTATTTATTATATAGTTTTATTGTAGGAAAATCAAATTATTTTATACTGTACAACATGCGCAAAAGCAATTAATGTATGTACAGTTTATAAATTTTATTTTATTTTTACTATTTAATGTACTAGTGCAGACATATTTGTTCGTTCTTTATATTATTTTTTACTATTTCTATCGATTATGCATTATAAAACAATAATTATATTTAGTGTGTGTAGTTTACAATAGAATTATAATTAATATATCTACATTTAGTGGTTGCGCGTCTGCTATCTATTATAAAAAATATATTCATTTTTGTGAATTTTAATTTATGAATTTCTAAAAATTAGAATGAATATTTACAAATTTTAATACAATATCTTGAATTTTCAATGAATTTTTTATTAACATTTCTTAAATGTACTTTGAGTAATGAATAATATATATTATGTTCTTATTCCATAATAAAAATTCGCAATCTCGATTTTAATTCTTGCATACTTTCTTTGTATATTATTAGATAATTTAGTAAATAACCGATATATTTTAGAATATTTTTTTCTGAATTTATACTTTTTTATCAATATTTTGATTTTAAACATAGTATAGTTTACTTTCAAAATAAAATGTATCAGGTATTAAAATATGATTTCACTAAGTCTTACAAAAAATTATAATTTTAATTTATAATTTGATAACAAAATTATATAAATAAAAGATCAAAATATTACTGAAAAAGAAGAATATATTTGATATCATGTTTTTTAATCAATAAGTTGTCTTTATGTAAGGTAATGATTTTCATTATTCTATATTTACATTTTAATTCATAAATAATAGTGTCAGATAGTACAAATAGATGAATATAATTTATTATTATCATAAATCATTATTTAAGTATTATCCTGTACAACAATAGTATTGAAATAGTATGTAACTTCAAATACTTTTGGTTGTAAAAAATATTAGACCAAGTAATAATTCTTTCACGGCTATTTTATTATCGTGATAGTTAATTACAGACTAGGACTCGATTGCGTCAGTTGTATAAAAAATAAATTGCCGCATAATATTTAATAACAAAAAAAAAAACATAAATATATCCATACGTGTGTGTGTTTTAATATTTGATGTATGTGCAATTGACAAATAGAAAGTTTTAATCATTTTCGTTCAGAGTTTTTTAAAAACTAAATTATAAATATTGTATATTATACATTTTTTGTACTTAACTGTAGTTACAGTTACATAATTATATAATCAGATTTAGTTTGATTAGAGCATGAAAATCATACAGGTCATTGTATATAATTAATTTACATGCACGTACACAAACTCAATTGCACACATCTAAACAAAAATAGAGTGAAAAACTGTTTGCGTGTGCATTTGTGTTCGACTTTGTATCCTTACTATATGTCGAGAACCCATGAACCAATTTTAATATTTAACGGTTTTATTATTTTTTCATGGAATATCGAATTATTAAATATGAATTATAAATATTATTGTACACTTATTTGTCTAAATTAATCAAGTCTTTTAACGCAAAATTTTTTAGGTTATCTATTTTTGTATTTTAGTTATTTCAATGTTGTTTAAAAGCATTGCATAATTTTATAAATATTAAAAATAACTAAGAACTTTTTAGAGCATGTGATACTACTTTATAACTTTTTTAAAATTTAAACATTTCAATTTTGATATATTGTAAATCATAAACGTATAAATATGTAGTTGATTTTTGGAATAAAATCTATTAATAGAATGATAACTAGAATAAAATTAGAGCATTCTATCTGTATATTACGCACACTTTAAAATTTTTTTATACTCTATAATATGAACGATAGTATTTGATGTTAAAGTTTTATTTTTACACTGATTTTGAATTTTTTTATAATCCTTAAAAAAAATTTTACTTTATTAAATATAGTAGAATATTAATTTTTCATATAAATACAATGCATATTTTAATTAAATTTAAACTTACATACATTTTTTGTTATCAAACTATTTAAATAATAATTTTAATTCATTTTCTTAAATAAAATTTCTTGAAAATTATGAATATTTCGACACAATTTAATTTGGTTTGATAAAAAATTCTGATTTTGTTGTACAAATTATGTTATTATTATTTTTTTTTTTTAAATACAAAGATTGAATCTCTACATCTCTGTCCTTACATGTGATCGGTATAGTTTTCTAGAGAAGGTTTTTTTAAATAAACCCTTCGGTGGTATATTTTGAGAGATATTTGTAAACGATATTATTATAAAAAGATATTTTGAAGTTTATGACTTAATAGTTTTACTCATTATTTTTTAAATATCGTCGCAAATTTTATTTAATTCTGCTTATTATTTAATTTATTAAAGCTGAGATATAAGTTTTTAGTAAATGTTATAAACTTTATAAATTTACAATTTGGCTCTTATATAAAAATTTTACATACATATATACACAATAAATTTGAATCTGCCTAATAAATAGACATAGCACCCCTTCGTCTTCAACATTATTACGCAATATTAAACTGAATTATGTACAATCAAGTACGAGAAGTAGATTCGATAATAATTAGATTTACTACTGTAATTTCAATTAAATTTACCTGGAACCGTATTAACAAGTGTATATGCAATTTTGGATTTTATTTGAGTCAATTTAAATAAAAATGATTTTAAAAAAGTATATAATTAAAATTATAAATAAAAAAAGTATATAAAATAATAGAAAGTATAAAGATTATTTAGTGAATTAATATATTAAAAGTATACTATACGTTAAGTTAGAATAAGTGTGAATCATTGTGAATGACTGTAATTTACCATATATTTTTAAATGTTTTACGACGGTTAAATTAAGTTAAAATTTAATTCAAATGTTCAGTGTAAAATTTATTTGATATATAGTTTATGCAATAATAATTAAATAAAACATTATCTAAGAATATAAATCTAAATTAATTTTTAAGCATATATGATAGTTATGTTAAAAAAGAAAATTTTATCGCATCGCTAAAAATGAAAAGCGTTCAATACAATGTAAAACCTATTATCCATAAATACGACAATAAAAATATGGGAGTGCACTCGTGCGCAATCAGGACAACCACCATTCTCGTAATTTTTCGATATCAGCGCGTAAGTGTGCGTGTATATACACGAACCGCTACAGGGCTCGTCCATTCGACTCAGCAGCGCGCGCATATCGCGTATATACCGCTCCATATAGCGGTATAGCTATAGAGCGGGTCCATGTAAGTCCTACCTCCAACGATTTTGAGCATATACGTATAATATAAGAATGAGAAGACACAAATGCACGAGCGTACTCACACATGCTCACGCATTGAGTGAAATACCCGGGTTGAGCGGCATGCTCGCGCATAATACAACACAGACGACCAAGAGACAAGACGTGGTACACGCGCGCATGGAATGCTGCGCTGATACTTTCTGGATTTCCTTCCTCCCCGCGCACGCGATTTAGCCAATGTTTTTCATTCTCTTTTTAAAAAAATTTCTCTATTATTCTTTTATCAAAAAATACCGAATGATCTGCACGCGTATACGTACATTCGAATAAGTGAATACATATAACGGATAGGCGGAGCGTTTTTTCTCTGTGGCTTCGAGTGTTTGCAGAGTAAACTACGATCGTTGTACCTTTCGAGGGGTTGAACTTATAACGGGAGAGTCTACTTGCGCGCGTGTGAGCATTCGTTTTTTTTCTGTTTCTTCACCTCGTTGATCGCCACTCAGCAAGTATCTGTTGTGACAACGACTACACGACGACCACGACGACGACGACTAAAACGAGTAAAGTGCTAAGATGCCCAGCAAGAAGAAAAAATACAACGCTCGTTTTCCACCTGTGAGTGTTTTGATCGTCTGTGTGTTTTGATATTGAGTTACGTACTACGTACAAACAGCCAGTGACAGTAGCCTCGCGAGAAGCGAGACTTTTTCGCTGCGACTGTGTCGTGTGTGTAAGAAATTATTCACGAGAGCTTATTATTTTTTTAACACACACGCGTAATACAAACACGTCCGTACACATGCTCACTCTTTATATGCCTTATGAGCAGTGTGTCATTTTTGTCTCTTAAGATATTGTTAACCTCACATTTTTCTTTCATTTTTTCACTCCTTTTACTTTTGCAGGGACGCATAAAAAAAATTATGCAAACGGATGAAGAGGTGGGGAAAGTTGCTCAAGCAGTGCCAATCATAATTTATATCCTTTTTATACTTTGACACTTTATTTACCGATATTTGCGAAATATTTTATTGACGTCGAAGGGTGAAGTGACGATCTAATGTCATTAGAACAATGGATATTGATAAAATTTGTGTATTTTTTTCTTTTAAATATTCAATTTTTTTGTATTTGGTCTTTCTCCTTGAAATGCTTAAATAAAATTTTATTTAATTTAATTTGAATGATTATAGAAAAAAAAATTATATTTTATTCTGCTATTCTTAAGTTTATTTAAATTTTTAAATTTTATTATTTTCAATTTCATTTAAATAAATTTATGTATATTATTTATAATATATTAAACTTTTTTTTCTTTTATTCATGCTGGTAATAATTTATTAACAAATAAAATATATTTTATTCATTGTTTTATATAATATAAGAAAATCCTTAACCACTTATATACCTAGAACATTAGAATTATTTGTTCATTCATTACTTACCAAAACAATGCAAATCACAAGTGCAAAACAGGCAAAAACATTGAGCCCATCTCATATGTTAGTATTAATCTTGATTTATTTTAAATTTTTTAGAGAATTAATTTATGTTTTAAAAATAATATTTCAGGAAGCAGTGTATTCTTTCTGAAAGTCGATTTGATTTTTTGAAAGATCTTGTAAAAAATCTACCCGATGTTTCTGGACCAGATGATGAAATTCATACTCCACCTGCAACTCCAGCAACACAGGTTGTTTCAATTAATACTACAGTATCTAATTTTACTCCTGTAACATCAACTGCTGGAACATTGAAGTAAGCACAAATAAAATATATGGATAATTTTTTATTTTTATCATCATTTTTTATTAATCATTAAAAATAGAAATCAATATTTTAATGTTAAAATGTTTTGTTTAAAAGGATATTTTTTTTATATTTACTTTAATAGTAAAGCATAAAGTTACAAATAGCAAATAAGTAAAAAAATGAGTAAATATTATATTTATTCAGCATATTTATTAAAGTTAAAAACATCTCATTTTAATACATTTTTATAAAGATTATTTATTTAATACAGTGTATCAAAAGATGGCTCGTCATGTACACATGTTCCTCCTAGAAGGCATTCAGCTGATAAGGGAGATAAAGCTAAACTAGCTAAGCCAATTGAGGGCAATGAAGCAGTATTTTCATACAATGTTCCAAAGTTTAAAATGTCTGTGCCTACATCGTTTAATGCTAGCCAACCAAATTTTTACACAGAAGTGAACAGTAATCCAAGTGATAATATTTCAAGAAGTAGTTCAGTCAGTCAGCCAGTGTCAAATTTCGCTTGTACTGCTAACATCGACGAAGACTATGATACGTAGCAAATCAGTCAATAATTAATAATATTGTATGAATATAATGTATAAAGCCCGTATAATACGACTTATTTGACTAGGTTGAATTCTAGACCTATTGGTCTTTGAATAATCAGGAGTTTAGAGAAGGGTATAGATTGATATTCACTGTGAAGCACCATGAATCAAGCTCTTTAGTAATGCTAAAAAAGAAAAAGTATTATATAAAAATATTCAAATATCTAAAAAATATTAATATAAATTTTTCTTTTTATTTTGATCAAATAAGTATTTAAAAAAGAATTAAGTCTGTAATGTGTAAAAAGACTGCTATATCTAATTTTTTTAATAACTAAATTATTAAATATTACACATTTATTTGAATAAATATAATTGCATATTTAGTTTTTTTAGTTTAAGATGTGATAGTCGATTCATCATGGGTCTTTTTTATATTGATAAGCAATTTTCAAGATTTTGAATAATGTATATTTTTATAACAAAAGTTGCGTTTCGCATTGAATGTTCATAAACATGCCTGGTGTACATTACACAAACTCCAGTTATATATACAAGTTTACTGTGTAATTCGTTTATAGCAATTTATAAGCAATTAACTGTTTTAATAAGTGAAATTACTTAACAAATTATGTACAAATTTAAAAATTGTTGCTCTTAAAACCATTGTAATTGCTAATGTAAACATAATTTTTTTTTTCATTTTATTTGGATAGTCTGTAAAATAAAAATAAAAACAAAACAATTTTTTAAGAATTTATAATAAATTCAAAATTATTTACTATTTGGTAATTGAATATAAGGGAATATAGATGATGGGATGTGTGAGTAAACAAATTGTTTATTGACAATATTATTATTATTATTAAAAAATTCTCAATATAAATTTCTTTTCTCTAAGCATATTTACATTATAAATAAATGATAATATACAATTTTAGAAGAATTTTTATCGCAAACAATTTTATATATGTATGAATTAAATTTTGCTGTGTACGATATAAAATGAGACATTTGCAGCAGTAAAGTAAATTCATTTTCCAAAAATAGTTTTATTCTATACTAATTGTTCTAATTGTCGTTTTATTATTATGATTAATTTAAAATAGTAATCACTTATAGCCTAAAAATTTAAGCCTTGTAAAATATATATAAATAATAATTTACAATATGCTTTTAGAATCATTTGTTTTCAAATATTTCGTTTTTAAAATTTCATTCGTACAATTTTCATGTTCACATTTACAATATAAAAAACTTTATACAGTTTCATAAAAAATAAAATAAGGTAGATTTATATCTATCTAAATTAAAACTTAAAAATAATTGATTAACATGGTTTCTTTTTATAAGAAATTTAATTTAGAAAATTTTGTCCCTGTCATGATCGAAATAAAAGTATGACATTAATTTCTTAACTCAACCACGGGAAAACAATAAAATATAACTGTTCCCTACAAAAAATTTGTTGAGAATTCGTAATTTATTCACTGATCCACGATTATTTCTACAAAATGCTTTTGGAAATTTGATTTTAGATTTACAATTGTATGACAGAGATAATATGACCTGTCAAAGTCACTGGAATTAATATGAGCTGCAGTTCTGCCTAATCCAGTAGCTATGAAACAAAATGATAAGGCATAGATATACAGCATTAGTTGAATATGAATATAAATATTATTCTAAGAGTTTATTTTTATGCTGCTTTGGCAGAGATATACATGTTTCATAGCACCATTGTAATATTTTATGATATAAAATCTTACTTTATGATTTGTCGGAATGCTTTTTTGTACTAATCAACGTTTATGCAAATTATTTGCACCTTTGTGAATATATAAGTTTCAAGACCCAATTCAGTTCAGTGGCCTGCGAAAACTTTACATTTATAAGAAAACCTGTAGAAATAATAAATAAATCGAATTTTTTTATAATATTCGCTGACGCAGTTTTATTTTATAAGAACATATCTTCATGTCGATAATTAATACGAAAGTGTATTTCCACATAAAATATACAATCTCTAAACCGCAATTTTAAATATTCTACATTATATAATAAATTTTTAGAATTAAGAATATTTTAAATATGGTATTTTGCTATGTTTGTTTCTTGATTTGATTTCTTTTTATTTTATAAAAGAGAGCATATTACAATTAATTATAAAAATGTACACCTCCTTGACTCGAATACAGAAGAGGACACACTTTATCACTTTGAAATTATTATTTTGTCTATCCATCACCATAATTTTATGGAAAGAAATTTTTAAAAAATTGAAAATTTTAAAGAATACATATAAATAAATCATTAAAACATGATAATTGAATAAAAAGAATAATAATACGGTATAAATAAACGAAAAAATTTATTTCAAAGTCGAATAGGTGCTGATTCCTGCCCACTTATAATAAAAGAAAGATTAAGAGTCAATTAATTATCTATATTTCCTTCATAAAGTGACTCACACTTTTCTAATAGTCGAAGAACAGGATTAATGTTATATGGAAACAAATCCTTAGAGACCAGTCTGTCAATTGCTTGTTTTAGATTTGCCAATACAGCCATGGTATCATCTAAATCTCTGCCGCAGCACGATACGAATTCGGGCCAGAAACGTCTAATATACTTTAGAAACCTATACAGATATAATAAGAAGCACGTTTCATTACTAACAAGAAAGTCCAATAGTACATCATGATCATGAGAAACAGCTCTGATGAACTGTACAAAGGTCAATGTAGGACTCAACATATTTCCCAAGTCATTCTGTGGTGGTCCTCGATAGAATAATCCATTAGCAACATCCAGACAACAGACCATTCCTTCTATGAGAAAGTCATCCTGATCATGAAACATTTGAACAACCCACTGAGATAGAGGCATTTCTGGATGGAAAGGCATTAATAATTTGACACACTGATCCAGTTGTCTAAGCACTTCTCTGATACTGCGTTCAATAACTGCCATATCTGCATCTAAATCTTCAGCTTCAGAAGCTAATGAAGAATCGCTCGAGTCACTACGTGTTTCTTTAACTGTAACTGCAACACTTTTCAGTACAAGCAATACGACTTTTTGTAAAAGAGGTTGATCACCATCACCTGAACCTCCACCGAACCTTCCAGATCCATGACGGTAAGGCAAGGAATCTAGCAATCTCCAGTCTTTGACTGCACGGACTACTAAATGGGCCAATGAACATGGTTCATCTGGCAGTATGTCTTGCAATGCTAAAGTGCTACCATAACAAAGCACTTCGTTGAATAATCCAAGAAGATGTCTCCATATAACACCGGGAACATTGGCATTTAAAAGAACAACTAAATTATCTAATTGAGAATAAAATAACTTTGTGTCTATGACAGATAAGTTAGCTTTAACAGATATTATAGATTCCCAAAGGTCAAGGAATGTTATAACAGCAGACTCGTGTTGGGGTGTATAAGAACCAAGAATTGCATCAAATTTGGAAACCAGAATGGTCCATTTAGATTCTAAAGCCTTTACACACATGGCTTTCACAGGAGTACTATCTAAACTTTCTGGATCAGATATAGTTATAATATTACATCCAGATGGTGGATTCGATGTTTCAGAATCCTCCAGAGGATGAATACCACAGTCTTTGTGTTCCACTACCCTTTTTACTACATCTAATGTGAATAACATTTGGGTAGGAGAATGAGTGTTCACCAAAGATTGTGTCAATCTCTCAAGCCAGGATGACTCAACATTTTCCTTAGTTATAATAAAAAAGGATGCTAATGCTCTGCTAGCAGCAAAAGATATAAATTTGTTGTTTGTGCATGATAAATCAATGATTTGATCAACAATACCATGTTCGTTTCTTGCTAAAGCTTTACACACATCTGCTATACGACCACACATTACTCCTCTAGTATTTTGCCTTATAGCAACATCAAACAAAAGTTGCAGAGCACTTAGGAATTCAAGGCATTTATCAGGATCCCACTCAGAGAGAACCAATGATCTATATTCTCTATCATTGGTAGAAACACTGGTATTGGTAAATGGTTTGCGCAAACTGCTTTCAGACACATTACACAAGCATTGACCAAGAAGATTTAGTTGCAGTCGTTCAATTTCCGAGGTTTCATCATTTTCATCATCGTCATTCTCAATTCTTTGCTTCTTTTTCGCAGGTTCCTCCATCTTTGGATTAGGAGGATAGCTGCCAAATCTTCGAAGTACCATGAGCAGAAAAGACTTCTGCTTTAGTTTTGCATCAAGAAAATCAAGTTATCCTTTGCACAAACATTGTGTTTTGATGATGAAACTGGATATACACATTTGATAATACTAAAATCGTCATAGGCTCTTGTCTGTAAATAAACAAAATGAAAAAATTATACAAAATTATGCAAAATACATAAAATAATTCATGACATCAATATACAATTATAAAATTTTTTAAGCTTTATCAATAACATGAATATTCAGTGATTCATAAATTAAATTAATTTATAATTAAAGAAATTGTGAATTAGATTTGTTTATGATCAATATTATTATTTATTTTAATAAAATAAATTTTCATATTACCTTATCATATAATGGTATAAGATAATTTAAAAAATCAAATTTTATTTAAAGACTAGAACATATCTATTCATAAGTTTACAGTTTGTACCCATAACTCTAAATAAGAAAATAGTTATTGAAAATTAGTCATAAATATGAAAGTATTAATGAAATTTATGTCATACATTTAAAAAAACTTGTAAGAAGTATAAATATATTGTATATGAAGATACACTGATCGTTTAAAATAAATCATACATACATCTTGATATTTCAAGGCACTTAAAGTGATTGTTAACTAACGAATAATATTTTATTTAGTACCACTATCATTTAGCAATATAACAATTTAAAACAAGTGCTTTATGAATTATCAATACTAGGTTTTGAATCAAAATGGAGTTTTTTTCAGAAACTCCATGTTTCGGCTACTGTACTTACACACTGTATCACCTCAGTAAACCAGCAGCTATGTCCCATCCAATTGGAGCAATGTTCATTTCACAAAATTAGATTCTTAACTTTCTTAACAAACCCATATAATTCAAAGCTAATTTCGTACTACGTATTTCTGCCCAGCAGATATATAATTTATACAAATTCACTAGCTTCAAAGTCCCAGTTAAACTTCTTGAATTATTATTTCCACACAAATATACGAAACTTTTTAAGTACCAATAGCTCAAACATTAATATTCGGTATACTTGATTTAACAGCTAAGATTTGGATACGATACCCTCCGACATCGGCATCGTCATCTCGGGGTCGCCCGCACGACGAAGCGCGTCTCTCGCGCTAACACATACACGCACTCTCAGTCTATCTTTCTCTCTTTTTCTTTGGGTCGTCGCGCGCCGCGACTCCAATGTTATTCGCTCAAAGAGAAAATCCTTCTTACACCTCTCTAAATACAAGTATGAATGAATCCTCAATCGTTTAATCCAGTGGATAGGCCGAATGTTCCTTCTACGGGCACGGCGAATACGTCGTCAAGGTGTCCAAAGTGACGACAACCAACATCAGCAGTAGCAGCAGCACTCACTCGCTGAGCCGTGCAGAGAACGGGAAAAGCTTGGGGCTCTGTTGCCAGATTGCGCGCGCGCCACCGTGCACTCATGTAAAAATGCGCTCGGTCGACAGTTTCTGCCCGAAGGTCCGCGTTTATTATCGGAAGATGCGCCTCGACCCAGAAGATGAGATTCGTACGCATACGAACATGAGAAAAATGCACATTTTTCGCACCACGACGACTTTTCACGGGGAGCATCATGAGGAGCCGCGTAACACGGTAGCTGCCCCTCGCACATTCCACGACGCACTAAAGGCCGTTTTTTCGAGGCATTTAATTAACTGCGTAGAAAAGTAATTCCATCATAATAAAATATTAAGCGAGGATGAATTGAAATGCAAAATGCATTAAAAATTACAGCGTTCGCGGGGAAGCTTCTGAAATTCGCCGATAACAGTGGCAACATCGCAATTAAGCTGTCGCCATCTCGTGGCCCTTAGCCAACGGCGCGCAACAGTTGGATTCCATTAGAATGCTTTGAATGATAGAATTTATTTATGTAAATGAATATATTGTTTATCTGAAAAATTAAAAATGCTTCTGTTTTCTTTAGAATATTAAAATTATTACATGGAATTTTCGTTTATATACCTTTTGAAGACCTATTAGCATACATAAACATGCAATATAATTATTTAATAATTTTCGTGTGTGGGCTTGCGTATAAATATGTGCGTATGAGACTTTACGTTTCAGCTTTTCCGTATATATCTATTCTTTTACAACTTTTTTTTTTAAATTTGAAAAGTAAGGTACCTTAAATTAAAAACAATCCTTTCAGTTTAAAATTTATTTTAAATAATTCCAAATATATATATATATATATATATTTCGAATATTAATTGAAGATACTAGTAGATTACAAAAAGTAGTAGACTAATAAAAAGATTTGATATTAATAAAGTATTTATAACCATAATCAAATATATTTTCAGTAAAAATTTATTAATAAATAATTTTTATCGAAAAAATCCTAAAATAATTACAGAGAGTACATAATCTTTTTATTTCGAATAAATGATACATTGCAACATATTTTTATTTAGTTTATCTTAATTTAATATATTATGATCTTATTATTTTATTATGAATTATATTTAATTATGGATGGAATGATTCTTTACATAAGATATTTATTAAAGTATTATAACAATTATTGGTAAGAAGAAAGAAATTTGCTTCCTTTTTTTAAAAGACTGTTTTTTGTAGCTGGTAACAAATTTTATTCTACAGTTCTTATAAAATACGAAACGTCAAAAATATTTTAAATTTCATCAAAATTAATTAAAAATTATTTTTTTTATTAATATATATAAAAAAATAGAGTTTTTTTCGTTGCTTCTGCTATTTCATTATCATCATTAAAATATAATTTTTTCTGAAATAAAATATCGTAAACTTGAAAATATTATTTATTTGTAGTCATTAAAAATTTATAAACTATTTACAAAAAATACAACGATAATATGTTAATCATAAACAATTATATAATTTATTTATATTAAAACGTTGCCGATTAAATTGATTTTTTATTAAAAAAAATTATCCTTAAATATATCTTATCTTTAATTAAATAATTTTTAAAACTTTTATAAAAGAATACAAAATTAATAAATGTTCTTTATTATTGCAATTTTATAAGAAATTATAAGGAATTAATTTTTTTGTCAGAGAAAATTAAAAGAAACTTATTATTATTATTGGCTTTTTATGTATTAAGCGTTTTAAAGTTTCTAAAACATGAATTATACACTGAGACTGCACCTGTTATATTTTTTTATTATGCTTATTACGGGAATTCGTGAGCACGAGTCAATATGGCAGTACTGTATTAAATATGATTTACATATAAATTAGTAAATTTTGTTAATATAAAATCATAAACGTGTTGTATTTAACATAATATACATTTGAACTTGTCAAAAAAGTGATATAATGTTAACGTACATTTATAATCGGTAAGGAGTGGCTGAATAAATTAGCAAAAGGCAAATTTAATGGCCTAATATTTCATTTGTGACACTTAACTAACGTAACTCTTTTAATAAATTAAATGATTTTCTATTAGAAATATATAATTATCTTGAATTTACCGATTACCTAACGAAGTAAATGTAACATCATAACTGCTCTATAATTTAGATTTTTGAAAGGATAAATAAGGTGGTCTATATAATTGAATTTTAACATGAGTAAATTATAGAAGTAATATAATTAAAAAAAATTTTTTCTCTTGTGAAATAGTAATCATAAACACTCAGGCAGCCTATACCTTTTGCAAAGTGCGTGCAAAATTACTTTGGACGGAAAGAAGGAGGTATATAGAATAGTACCTTGCGTTTGTCGAACACGTTGACTTCAAGCAATTGTCAATAGAATAAGTAACTTTGTGCAATGTCTACTTCAGATAAAAAATTTTTCTTTCATTTTTGCTTTTTAACGCGGTTTTCGTAGATCTACGTGCATCGCAATTATGTATGCAAGCCACAAGTACCTGCGCACGAGGAATAGAGAGAAGCGCACACGTGTGAAATTTAAGAGGGTGAATTTGGCAACGGGAATAATAAGGAAGCCAGAAGACTTTATAAAAATTGATATTATACAACAAACTTGTACATTTAAGCTTCACCAATAAGCTATATAAATAAGCTATAAAACTATTAGTTTATGTTTAATATATGAGAAACATGTCCTAATATTACAAATTGCTTCATTAAATTTAATGTATTTGCGTGCGTGTTTATAACGTTCTTTTTTTCTTGATTATATTATTACTGTTTTAGTAATAGTTATTTAATTAAAGCTTTTACGATATTTACTTAAAAAAAACACTTTATAATTATACAATTCTCATATATTTCCATTATTTATGTTACATTATTTATTAACAAGTAAAAATGGTTGAATGGTTCAAACACAATAGTTAAATGAAGGTAAAATTTTTATTATAAAATATATAATTTACTTATATACATATTCACTATGTACATATGATGAAGCCTTTTTGTTATATAATTCCAATAAGTATTATCAATAATATGAAGAATTATTATAGTATATATACAAATTAATACAATTAAGCTGAAACATTTTTTATATATATACACGACACGCTTTAAAAATAAAACTTTATTAATACCTTTTACAAAATAATAATAATTATCATCATCATTATTTTTATATTAGTTTTGAACCCTACTTCAAAAATAAAATAAAAATTTGTATTAATCGAATAAGATAAAATACAAATTAGAAATTAATTCAATACAAACTGATGTTCTTTATTAAACTATAGAGTTTTTAAATTATATACTTTACGGAATTAGCTTCTCTTTTATTGAAATTGGATATGCATCACTTAAATATATCATTTTTTTGAGAGAAGTATTATTAGAAAATTAGGTCCATCAATTTATGAAATCAAGTATTAAATAAATAAATAAAAATGAAAAATATATGATTAAATATTACTACAATCAAAATAAAAATTTAAATACACTATTTATTGTGTGTTTATGTATTTATTATTTATTATTTATTATTTTTAATTATAAAAAATTAAGAACAATAATAATTAATATTTTAATTATATTTTTTATAACTTCTATAATAATTTTATATTAAATTAATTTTTTTCTCTAAAATAACATATTTTAACTTTTTAAATCAATATAATCCTTTTAGTATACAGAGTAAGTATAATATGTTTTAGCTGGTGCAAACCCTTTGCTTTAGCGTGCAAGTCATTAGTAGAGTATGAAAAGCCACACAAACTTGTTGCTCAGTACTTTATCCCCGAAATGTTAACTTCCAGTTTTAGTGTTCTAAATTATGCACTTATGCTTTTCGAAAATTTATTGACAATAAAACGTTTTAAAATTAATTTTACTATATGCACATGGAAACAATATATTAAAAAAGCAATCAGTGTTTAAATAACTGTATTATTATTTTTTTTCAATGAGAAAAACAACGCGATTATCTTATAAAGTTTTTTTATGTATATTTGCAAATCAATAATGAAATATTTATTTAACTCAATTATAGAATAAGTTATAATATATAATAAAATTATTATACAAAAAGTTCAAGTAATAATTTAAAGTTACACTAATAAAAATGTGTATAAAAAGATAACAAATACATATTAAAATTCTATAGTTTTTTAATAACATTAAATTGCTGTACTCTTTTTACTTTTCTTTTAAAATTGAAATTAGTTTTGTTTATTAGTATATATTAAACTGTAAGTCAAATGTAATATTTTAAAAGGAAAAATACTAAGAATATTAAAGTTTATTCGATCTTACGTTGTTGTTTTTATTACGATAAATATAAACGACCATACTTTCAGATAGAAGAATATACAGTATTTTTAAACTGAAATTCAATTTTTATAGTACAGACAAAAATAATATAAACAGGTATATCGGGTTAAACTTATAAATGCCTAAATCCTTAGAGATGAAGAAGGAAATGGAATTTTCACAGCTATAAGTTAATCTAACATGACAACTTAGAGCACAAGCAACTAAAGTTTGGAGCTTTGTAATTACTAATAACATTTCAGTACATTTATAACCTCTAACATACATCTTATTACATACGGAAATATGCCTATCAACGTGCTCATCTAATATACTTCTTCGTCGTTTGTTGTACTTACTTTAATACCCAAGCCACGTCATTATTTTTATTTTTTATCTCACATAAATATAATAATTATTCATTACATACGGAAAATAATCGAACAGTTTCAGTTAAGATTTAAATTTAATTTTCTTTTTTATATAACGACAAATGATCCTTTATTATATATAGATTGTATATATAATTAACCTTATACATCAGTTATATAAAGTAACTATTATTGACGTATTAAAAAATACAAAATGTTTTATTAAAATTTTTATTTTCAGTAAAGTGATAGAGATATTTTTTTCTTGAAATATGACTTATATTAGTTTTAACTTACATTAGTTAAAAGGTATATAAATGAATATAAAATTATTATTAATAACAAACTTATATATATATATATATGAATATATACGATTTGATCATGTATCATGTAATTCTAATATCAAAATTCATGATGAATAATGTTTATGGCTAGAGTTAAATTATATAAATAGAAGTTATGATACTAATATTAAAGTTATAAGTAACCAAGTAAAATTTTTGATTTATATCATCAGTTATTTCAATTGACTTTGACGATTTCAAACGAATGTCATTCAATTTATGTTATATATAAATATGTAAATATGTGAATTCTGATAAAATTAACACTTAATATAAATGAATTTTTTTTCTATAAATAATTTAATGAATAAGAATAATAACAATAATAAACGTGTAAAGGGTGATATTTTTTTAAGTTTAACCAGCAAAGTTAAGTTTTTTTGTAAAAATAATTTTAAATTGCTACATGAATATTTTTTATTAAAATATGTACATTTTTTTCTTTCCATTATTAAACATTATTATTCGTAAAATAAAGCAATTTGTACAGTGTAAATGTTTACTTTCACAAAATTTTAAATATTGAATAATATATTTTTATATTGTTGAGTGGTATTTATAAGATTTATAGAATGGATTTTTCAATTTTTATGGAAATTGCTTAAATATACATCTATGATAAATAAAATATTTTACAAAATATATCTGGATGATTAGTTAGGTATAGTAATAATTCTTTTATATTTTGTTGCTTTCAAATAATCTTCATTAATGTGAAAAATATATTCTAGTAACTCGAAAAACATATTTTTTCAAAAAAGCGTTTGAAAATAAATCTAACCAATAATCATACAGGCCAGGAAAAATGATTTTTTAGTTTTTTTATTTTTATTGTCCTTTACTACTTATTTTATAGATTTAATTCAATTTTTGTTGTAACTATGTTAGTTGTTTCAAAGATCTTCTGTAGTAATAAGATGTCTTGAAACGAGGCTTCCAGAGCTTTTCCAGTAGCTTTATCGTCGATAAATAACAACTCTTGGCAGTAGGACAATGTATATTCAAGTGATAGTTTCTCATTCTTACTAATAAAAACTAGCTGTACTTAAAAAATTATGTCCGACTTAAACCCAAGATAGTGCATTTAAAACAAAAGTTATAGGTACATTGGTATAACTTGGTATACTTATATTGGTATAGCTTTAGATATATATTTTGGCTTTCAATATCTCATCCTGATCCAGTCTTCAGAAGCCTAAACAGCATTCAATTATATTGCTTTTTCATGGAACATGCATCATTTCCGAGTTATTCTCTTTCTCTTTCTATGAAAAGTGAAATTTTCATACTCTCTACTGGAAAATAATCTAAGTATTTTAGCTTCTCTAAAAAAAGCACTCATCATTTTTTTATAATATTAAATTTGTAGGTACAATTTTACTTTTCGAAAATTTATAGAATAATTTATAACCGAATCTATAAATCAACATCACTATAGTACTATTTAAATAATTTTAGAATAAATAATTGTACAAATAATTAATTCGAAAAGATTAAAAAATTAATGAAATGCATATAATTTCAGGAAAAAGGAACTAATAATTTATGAAGTGTGAAAAAATAGATTAAAATTTTACTTTATCAATTGAACATATATTTTTAGAATATATCTTACGTATATCCTTCAGAGTATTCTTTCGTAAAATTATGAGTTTTCTTAACACAAGAAATTTTCACGTATTATTCACATTTTTTTACCATTCGTTTTTATTATCATAAATATAATAAATCATATAAAGACAATTCATTATATTGATACTTTTATTCAGTAATAAACTACTTTAAATATATATATATTTTTATTAGCTATTAATTTTTTACAAAATATTAATAAAGAAGTCATTGATTTATCGATTCAAGAGTACACTATATTATTAAAACTATTACTCACAAAATATTAAACTTAGATTATTTGAATATATCTCAAGAAAAAATTTATTGATTATTAAAATGAAAAAAAACATGATAGTTTTTAACACTTCTACAGTTATTATAAAATAATAAAATTATGAAAATATGAAATATGAAACGAAAATGAAATACAATTTAATAAAGATCACTAATCTTACGTCAATATGAAAATTATTTTTATTAAATCTATTTTCATCATTTCTATCACTAAAACAGAATCATTTCATACATCTACTCTGTTATCGCTGGTATTTTATTAAGAAATTATAAAAATATTTAAGTTATGTTAGCATTTAAATATATTTCTTAAAATCACTTTTATTGAAATTTTGATTAGTATAACATAGTAGTAATGACCTAATGTCTTATGTGATGTTATCTTTTTATAATTTAAAAAATTAAAATAGTATAGTAAAGATTTTTTCTATGTGTATTACAATGGTTGTAATTAAAATCTATATATTATCAGAATATGAACATGTAACAAATATGTATATATTACATCTAGTTACATGATAAAATAAATAAAACTAGCTGAACATATATTTTTAAATTAATAAATTTTTATAGTATATTTAAATTTTATATAAATTGTTTTTGCATTATAACTTTAATATAATATAAAATATTTTATCATTGAAAAGTTATAAACTTACTTGCTAATAATTCCTAATTAGTAAAAATAATAATTTATATGAAAAAATGGAAATATGATTGTTAAATAATGTTTTACTTTTAAAAATTAGATATACTTACGTAATTAAGCGAATAATAAAAATGATTGTTTATTATTTGAATTTAATTTAAAGTTTTTGATTGATTTATTAATATCTATTTCTAGCAACTATTAAACCATTAAGATTTAATTTTTTAAGATTAATTTAAGAGGTGATATTTATAAAAAATTTCAAATTTTTATATGTGGATTACGTAAATCTTGTAAACTGTTTCTTTTCACACATATCTCCAAAAAGAATTTCTCATCATAAGTTATCTGTTGGCGTTTATAGTGGTTCTCTGATCGAAAGTCAAACATGAACTTCTTTTTTCCCTTTTGGGGACGAAATTCGATGTAAGGGGACGAAGGGCAGCTATGTGTGAATCCTGGTAAAGTGTATTGATTATCTCCTGCTACAGCGTTGGTTATTTTTCATTAATCATTCCAGAATCCATCTTATTTCCCATCTCTTTCAAGGTCCATCTTTGTGATCTAATAACTCTTTCATTATTTCATTCTTTTATTTTGATTATTTACGTTTATTTAGTCACGAGTTTTAATATATGTATGTATTTAAAATTTTTTAAGTTTACTTATGATATTTATTTAATCAGTTTTATATGTATTATTGCAAATTTTTTTGGACTAAAACTAAGGACAAAAAATTACAAGTAAAATATGGCGATTATTTTGAAAACGATATAGATAATTTATTTATATAGGTATAGCATTTTAATATTTGATATTTTTTTCTTGTAAACTGTTCTTTACTTTTATTTTGTATTTTTTATATATTTGTATCCTAACTGATTAATTAATTTATGAAGTAATCTATAGCGCGTATATCTGTCCTATTTTTTTATTTTTGTTTTAGCGTGATGCAACAAAATTTCAAATTTTTTACTATTCGACATTTCTTCATTGCTACTATTATTTTTATACTGTTTTTTCTTTTCTATTTTTGTCTATCGCAGTTCAATTTATCGGTCACATCCTTTTCTGTCGCTTCTAACGCCTATACTTTTCTGTTATCTTATGTTTCATTTTATCCTGCCGTGAATCTTTCTTCGTCCCTTTTTTACTTCTCTCTCTCTCTCTCTCATTTTCTCTCTCTCTCTCTCTCTCTGTAAGAATTATCTTTACGTCTTTTATTTATTTCTTTCCTGCTATTCTTTGTTCTTGGATCGTACTCTTTCTTCTCATCTCTTGAATTTAATGTTATTTATTATGTTTCTATTTATTTTATAATAATTATAATTTCATGTAAACCTTTTGGTTTCATTTTTTCTGTTTCTAATTTAATTTTTAATTTATATTTCATATTATTAATTATTAATTATTCTTATCTTTCTCATTTTCATAAAATTTATGATTATTTTTATAGATTTTTGTATATATGATAATTGTATTTAGCATTCAGTAAAAAATTATTTAACAAAACATATATATTTCATCAATTATAAAAAATTATAGTCAAATATTATGTTTGATTAGTTTATTACGATAAACTTAAGATAGGAACATTTTCAAGCTTATTTTGATATTCATAGACGTATTTACTTATTTCAAGTTAGTGTACACAATATAAATAGTGGTGCAGGTTATTATATTTAGTTACGCTTTACCAATTAAAATAAAAATTAGTAATGAAAAGCAATGCTGCAATTGTGCTTTGTATTAAAATCAATGGCATGATAGAATTTAATGAATTTATAAAAATAGATTTGAAATTAAATTTTTAATTCATAAATCATTAATTTTTTTAGGATAATAAAGTAGTTTGAAGAATAAAATAAAAAAACGGTAATATATATTTTTTGTTTATTTTATAAATATTTTGTATATTTAAAGTCAAAATTTTGAATAAAACATAATAATTTTCTATTCCTTGACTATTAAATGATAATATAACTAATAATAAATTTATAACGATTCTTCAATTTATGTTTTTAATTTTATTTAATCAAATAGTTTCATTGTTTAAATTAATTCTTGTGGAATGTTATGAACATATTTTTTATGGTGAAATAGAGAAATTTCAAATCAGGTTTCAATACTGAATTAATAAGCAAATATATATAATTAATTTTTATATTTTTAAAAATAAATTTAATATGATTACAAATCATAACAATTAATTTCAAAAATTTATCTATTTTATTAAAATATTATTTATTTTATTAGAAAAAATAATTTAATGTTAAGTTAATTTAAAATCATTCATACTAATTTTTTAAAATTATTATAAAAATTAATCAAACCTTTTTTTCTACATTATAAAGATGTTTTTTATGCTTTTTATATATGTTTATCATTAGAAAATCTAAATTCATCATCGATTCGTATTCAATCTTTATTTGATTACTGTATGTTCTTTATAAATACATAGTTTTGATTCAGATACAATAAAATTCTTTGCAATAGAACTAATTTTTTTCTTTTAGTATTAGTCTTTATTTTTCTTCTTCGGTTTCTTTTAACTTTATACTTTTAAATTTGTAACTTTATTAACAATTTACTTACTTCATATTATTATATTTTATATTATCGTAATTACATAATTTTGAAGTTTCTACTATTTATTTTTAGATTAACGCTATTTTATTATTTCTTTAAGTCCTTATTAAAAGAACGCAAAGAACACATGTCAACGTCTTCATAAAAATTTTTAGTAAAATAAGTTTGTTTATCTTTATAATTATTTTATTCTTATCACTAATAGTTCACTTATAAAATATATTTATTATTTATTATACTGTAACGATCTAATGCAATAAAAGAATACGAGACAAATTATTGTACTGAAATGTTTTAATGAAAGATAAAGAGAATAAATATAATTTATAATTTATAATTATTGAAATAAGATAATATCATTTTATCACAAAATCGTGTCATATTACGGACATAAGACCTTAGAAAGTTAATATTTGTATTAAAATATCAAGTACTTAATGTTATTGTTGAAATTTTAAACAATTTCATATGTTTATTTAAAAATAGTTTTAATTTATATCACCGCCTTCATAAACAAAAAAATATATAAAATAAGTGAGTAACCCAAGCGTAAGTAAACCCAAGCATTTGTTGTGTAATATATGTGTAATAAATAAATTTTATATTAGGTTTATTTAAAAGACAATTGATATGTCTTGTTGCTATGGCAATATATATGTATGTATATATGAAAAATATATCGTTTGGTTTAGTCTCTGTTTTGGCATAAGCGTGATAAGTTATTCTGCTAATGCTCATCAAATAACTGTTGTATTTCTTTTAAACATTTTTCATTTTTTTTATTAATAAATATATTTAGCAAAATACTCTGTTTATATTAATTTCAATATTCCAACAGTTATTAAATACATATTCTTAAATTGTTATGTATATTTGTAATTATTTTCATACTTTTATACCATGTATTATCAAATGATTTTACAAATATATGTGGTAATATTTAAAATAAACTGTGTGTATCTATTTATAATATTTAAATAAGTTAAGAATATATTATATTTTTATAATATAACATTTGCAATTATACTTTACGTAGCTTAAATCATTTAAAGAATAGAAAATATTCAAATTCTTCGATTTATATTAATGTTCATGCATAAATTTTAAATAATGATTAATTATTAGTTTGATATATGCATAGTTTTTTATGAGCTAATATATATATATAATTGCAATTGTCACACCTTGTTACATTTGTTATATTTGTAATTTGAGACAAACATTTTTCAATGATAAATAAGTAAAATATTCAATCAGTGATCAGAAAACTGAAATATAATGAAATACATTATTTCATATTATTTAATTAATAAAATATTTTAAAAACAATATTTCTTATTATTATTAATATTTTGTATTTTAAATGAATATAAATGAAAATCATAATCATTCATACATATTATTAATTCTTAATTTATTTCTTTGAAATTTTTTCAAATGTCACTATTTTATGATTCATTCAAGAATAAATTTTTTCTTATGGTATAATTTGAAAATTGATATCCGGTAAATATTGTAATAAACATTTGTATTATTATTACTGAATCTGAAACTGAAGGATTTAGGTCATTTTGTTGCTACATATACTTTAAAACGATGCTTCAGAAATGTTTTTCAATGTTCATGTTACCTTCGATCCTAGTTTTCTAACATTTATGGTGTGTAAGATCATAACTATTATTTGAAATTATAAAAGTTTACAATTTATTAATTTAGAGGAACATCGTACACTTTTAATATTATTTTTTCTTAATATAAGCCTTATACACAGAAAAATTTGTATAAATTTGTAAAAAATTATATAAAAAATTGCACATTTGAAAAATATTAAAAACGTAGAGTATTTGAGAATCAGAAAAAGGATTATCTTTCAGACAAAGTAATCTTTCTAAGATTTATAATCCATATAAAATATATATAAAGACATAAGATGGGTAATTTTTAATTTAAGTTTACACCAATACTTTTGTTTATCATTACATATATATACGTAAAGTATTATTACTATTATCATTATTTAGTTGTTTTTTTTCCATAATTTCTTTATATTAACATTTTAGAAATAACTAATAAATATAATTTATTTAAAATTAATCTAATCCACATATTTCTTTTCTTCTTTACTAAAATTCACGAATATAATTATTTAGTTATACACTTCACCAAAGACTGACGATTATAAAATTCATCTTAGTTCAAACTTAACCTTTGCTACATACTTAATCATTATATACGAAAATAGAACTCAGAATAGACAAATAGCTTTATTACCAGAACAAACATGTTGACATACTATGTATCTTTCGATGTTTATAGTTCTAAAACATATTCTAAGCCGAAAAGTGATTGATTGGTAAATATTCACTTAAATTTTTTCTCTAATAATATTTAGTAAATATAATTTTAGATAAATGTTACGTATGACCTATTTACTACAAAAATAATAGAAAGGTTTTTACTTGAAATTGAGAGAAGTTTTTATCTATATACAAGATTAATAATTTTTTATGCTTATTAGAAGAGATATTAAATTCTCAAATCCTTTTACTAGTCCATATTTAACAAACTACCATTTATTTTGTAATATATAAAATATAAATAAGAATTTTATAATATATCTATGATTATATATGAATATACTATTCGCGTTAATATATTTTAGTAAACATTCACAATTTATGCTCTGCCGCTCAATTTTAGTTTTATTTTTAATTTTCATTATTTGCTCTTTTTATATTTAAATCATTGAACTCATTATTTTCACGCATCGATATAAAAAAATAAGTTGAAGTTAGATGCGTAAAACATAGATCAAGCAACTGGTGCATAATATTTTATAGAATTATTTTCATTTTCTTGTAAAGTGAAAATGTAATTGAAAAAGATGAGAATCTCTTACACATTTTCTACAATTGCATTATTTAGAATTTTTGTTCTTGACAATGAATTGATAATATCGTTCTTTTGATATATACCAATTTCATTTTTTACTTTTTTTGTACAGAAAAATGATGTAACGAACTTTAGTTATTTATTTGGTTATAAAAAAGATGAATAAATTACACAGGTTACGAAACAAATTCCTTAAGAGCAATGACTTTACAAAAAAATGACTAAGAGTCATTGTAAGTCTATATCCCGGAAATAGTGATTTTCATTTTTATTTATACTCCTTCCCATTTACTACAATACAATCCATCATTAAACTCATGGTAAGAGAAAAAATCCACTTACATAGTTACTTCTTCTCATGGATAGATTTTACCAAAAAGCCCGGTCGACCTTCGTTCGCCTCTACTTGTCCGTAACGGTGCCCATTTAGATCCTCTCCTTTATAAACAGTTTCGGCGCTTCGTGTACTTCCCCTTCCTACACGCGCATACACCCCGTGAGTATAAGAGGACGACGGTGTAAGTTGAGCGCTCGAACAAGGAGTGGGAGAATCGGAGAGAGAAACGACTGAGTAACTACGAATACGCGGACTTTCTATTTAGTCGTGCCTCCGGCGTGGCCCGAGCTTCTTCTTTCACGTCGCGCAGCTTCCGTTCGCCCTCCACCGCGTGCTTATCTTTGAGGTCTTTGTCTGCTCGGGGGGAGGGCGGCGGGTGAATTCAGCTATCGGAAATCAGAGAACCCAAGTCTGGAACGACGGTATCTGGACACGACGGCGTAAGGTAATGAGTTTAACGATGTATAGGCCAATTGGTTTAGCGCTTACCGGTTCCATGACGAGATGCCGTGTAACAAAGGAGAAAAAGGAATGAAAAGCTTATAAGCGTTTCTTTACCCCTGCATGATTTTTCTGACACGTTTGTGGATGAATATCGGATGGCAAAACATCGCTTTGATGGGCAGCGAGTCAGCGTTAGTCCGTGTCACTAGCTTTGCTTTCTCTTCGTCGCCTCGATAAGGACTTTTAAGAGATCGATCCAAATATGTGATCCCCCTTCTGTCACACCTATTTGCAATTTCCTAATGGAAGTTTGATGCATTTATTTCAAATTAGTATTGAGAGGACTGCACTTTGTATTCTTACTATTCATGAATTGTATTCTGTTGCTTATTAATCCCTCGGGATAAATTTAATTTTAAATAGTATAAATGATAAGTATTTACTCTCTATACGTTAAATAAACTATGAAAATAACGTGATGTAACTAATTAGATAATTTAAAAAAAATATTTTGTATTCATACATTCTAATTTATAGAATTAAAATTTATTTTTCATTAATTAATTGAATAATATATAAATATGTATTGAAGAAAAAAAGAATAAAATATATAATTGAAAAGCTTTCTAATCAATGCACTTATAGTCATCATCATCCCTATCATTTTCTTACTAATATTGATAATGCTACATACTATAATGATTATTTCTGTATTTCTTTTAAATTTATATTGTTAAATTTTCCTCATAACTATAGTAAAAAATTTCCATTAACAATATTGAAGTAATGCTAACTGAAATTAATTGATGTACTTACAAAATTGCATTAATTTATATATTTTTCATGTTTTATATAGTAATGAAAATATTATTTTGTATTTTAAATTATTTTAAATGATACATCTGATACGTTTTTATATATTGATTTAATAACTATCGAATTAAAAATTGTCAACCATGAAAAACGTGCTGATTAGAAATAATAATACGTAA
Organism: Platyscapa corneri; assembly: GCA_018907185.1. Lineage (NCBI taxonomy): Eukaryota > Metazoa > Arthropoda > Insecta > Hymenoptera > Agaonidae > Platyscapa > Platyscapa corneri. The sequence goes on along the minus strand of JACCHW010000023.1, from coordinate 1,836,855 downwards.
CAAAATTAATATGTAATTAAAGTTAGATAACTACAGCATATTTAAATATTACACTGTAAATCATCGAACAAAATAAGAAAAAATACTACTCAATGATTTGAATTTGAATTTGAATTATAAATAATTGAAAATTTCTCAGTTTATTTCCGATTGAAAATATGATTAAATTATAAATAGTCTCATATATAATTTCATGGGTTTGACATGAATTCAGGCAATTTTAATTTTATTGTGACAATAAATAAAGTGAAAACAATAATTTAATTAAAATTGAACATAAAAATATCAAATTTTTTAAGCCCTTTGTAACAAGAAAAATTAATTTACAAATTATTTAGAAAGTACAAACGTACGAGTGGAAGTAGAATTCGTCGAATAGAGTCAGACCATCTTTTGATTGATGCTTATAGATATTCGTTTCATATAAATACACTTTTGTTGCATTAATTCTTTAGATTTTTTATTATACAAGAAAATTATGTGTTTGAAATAATAATCAGAATAAAGGAATAAAAATTATTGATTGCTGGTGGTGCAATGAATAAATCTTATTAAAATTGAGGTTTTTAGCAAAGTTAATTTTCTTATAAATGAATAATAAGAGATATTTAAAGACTATATTATTCTCTTTATTCTATTACTGTCTATAAAATAAAAGACAAAATTTAAGTCTAAATTGATAGGCATTTTTATTCGAATTTAGTATAGTTATAAAGAACTTACAATATGTCTTTATATACATTAATTTCGTTTTGTTTTACTTCATTTATTTTAATAAAATTATTTATATTTAATAATATTTTTATAATAATATACTTGGGGCTTTTATGTATAAAAATAACCTAATATTATTGTACATAACTAAAATGCTATGAATTAATAATAAATTGTATGCATAATTAATCATTATATTTCAAAATAAAATTCATAATATATAAAAACCTTTATTTTAATCTATAACAAGTATATTGCTGCTTGATATATTCTAAAAATATATATTAAATTTTAAAATAAGAATTATAACTTAAGTTAAGAAATATATTTTAAGTTTAAAAATAAAAATGCGGAATTCTATAATATCTAAATATAATTTGTATTAATCAGTTTCGAGATGAAATGAATAAAATTTTCTAGATTTTAAATCATTTTTAAATCGTATTTCATTGCTTTGGATATTTTACTTGTTAAAGAAAAAGATTAAATAAAAAATTTTTGTAAGAAATTAAATCAATTCCAGTTCATATTCTTTAATTATTTATATAAATTAAGATATAAATAGGTTTTCGAATAAATTTATATTTTTTATAAATTAAAAATATTTAGTTTTTGTTCATTTTTAAAGTCCAAAATTTTATTTTTTTGAGAAAACACGATTTTATTTCATCGTTTAAATGTAATCCACGCACACAATAAAATAATACGTCCTATTATGCATATAAACTTGCTAAATTAAAATAATATTTATAACTATTGCTATAATTAAAATAAAATTTATTTTAATACTGTTAATGCTTTTTATATTACGTTTTACAAGAAAAAAAATTAAAATAAAATATTTTAGAATATAAGTTTCTTAGATATTTAAAATATAATTAAATTTTGTTCATTTTTTTATATTTTGAAATTTTACTAATCTAATACACAATTTATTATGACGAGAAAATATATTTTTAATATTGTTGGATGTAAAGCTGTAATCATTAGTAGGATACCTTAGAATGATTTTTATTTAGCAAAGTATATTAAAATTATTTTGTTTAATTCTATGCAATTTAAAAACAAGTCCCAATAATTTTGGAATAGTTTATTACTAATATGTTTATTAAATTTATAATAATTTTATCAAATAATTATGTTTAAGAATACATTTTAAGTACTTGAAATTATCAGACAATTGCTGATATTATTTCAACCATCGTCCTTAAATTTATGTATATCTAAATGAATGCATTTAGGTATGTACGTAATATCAAAGACAGCGAAGGCAGCAAAACTGGTGAGAAAAACTCTTCTCACTCCTCAGTTGTTTATCGAAGTGTACACGTGCGTGTTTTAAATCTGAGCATGCCTACTTCTTCGTCTTCATCTTCTTGTTTTTAGTTCGAACACTCCGAACTCTGCTCGTACATTTCGACCATTGTATTTATACCAGCCAATCAAGTGGTAGCATCGGCGAAAATTAGGCTGAAAGAAAATTATAAGAGAAGAAGTGAGAAAGAAAGGAAAAGAAAAAGAAAGAGAAAAAAGAGAAATAAAAAGAACGAAACTAAAAGAGAAAGACAGATAAAATCGGAAACAGAGACAAATAGAAAGAGAGTGAGAGTTATATACAGAAAGAGAAAAAGAGATAAAGAGAATGAGCAAGTGGGAGAGAATGAAATAAAGAAGGAGAAAAAGAGCGAATAATAGGATAATGATAGAAATATAAAACAGACATGTGAGTAGAGAAAAATTAAAAAAATTTGTTTCTTTCTTCATTTTTATAAAATTACATGTTTATTAGTTTTATTTTTTATGTACTCTACATGTCCCATTCGTAAATTTCAATCTCTTTCGTGAATTGACATAGTGGTCGTTTTTTGCTACTCCTGACAACCTTTTTGACTATCATTAAACTGAATATGAATAATCTATCAATTCTGACATCACAAAAAATTAATTTATAAATATCAATAAATTGTTTTTATCTATGTTTTTATATAATATTTATTGTTGATTTAATAAGTCTAAGAAAGAACACCAACAAACTTTTCTTTCAATTCTATTTTTTGAAATATATTCATTATTGTGATAATATTGTGATTGATTAAAAAGTATAGATTATTAGCTATGATAAATATTGAAGATAATAAAAAATTACTTTTTTATTTTACACATCGACTATAACAACTAATAAGCTTCTGTGAAAATAAATACTAATTAAAATAAATCTTGTAACTAAACAATGTTAAGTTTAAAAAGTTTTCTTAAAATTTAAAGTTTAAAACAGATTTATTATTAAGAAGATTTATAATAATAAATTAGTTAGTTACATTTTAAACTCGTTGTATATGTTTAAAAACTTTTATAAGCCAATATTTTCTAAATATTTTTCATTTGTACTATCGTGTACTGGTCTTGTATTACCACCAATAATATGAAGCCTTTTAGAAATTTTATAACTATAATAAATATATCGAATTCATGTTACAGTAATTAAAGTGTTAAGAATAAGAAATTACTTTCTTTTAATCATTCTATATACATGATAAATAATTATTTTTAAATACATTGACAAAAAAATTTACTGTTAAACTATTTTTGCTAAATATTTTAATTTATCAATATTCACCGCAAGCTTTTTATACATTTATATAAAGTTTTTAGCTTCAATGAATAAATCTGTTAAAGTAATTTAATTTTAAGTTTTAACAGATCGTTTAAATGAAAAATTCCAAAATAAAATTTATATTACATATAATAAACTAAAATTATTATTAACTAATAAAAATTAAATTTTTTAAAAATGATTTAAAGAACTTCTATCAACTTCTATCAACTTCTATCAATAAAAATGTTTACCATAAATATCAGTATTTTGAAAAATAATATGAAAAATAATTTCTAAAAAATTTTTAGTAATAAATTTATTACTTAAAAAATTCAAGAATATTTGATTAACCCATTTAAAAATATTAAAAAATATTTTTTTTAAAATGATAGTGATCCGTATCAACGATTTTTCTGATATATTTCAACTTTTTTTGTATTACATAAATCCGTTGTATTCGTCAAAGTTTGCTTATATACTGCTAGATTTCAAGGTCTGTATTCTTGCCAAATTTCTTAATTGACCCATAATATCATCGAAAATAAGCATAAAAAATTAAAAAAAATTTTAAATGCATAATTTTTATCGGTTATTTATGTTACAACCATTGTATTATATTTATCTCTATTTTTTATACGCTGAAATAAAATACTGGAATACAAAAATTCTTTGTTTTAACGGGGAAAATCTACATATAGATTTCTTCTGAAAATTATATTCCTTTCAAATAGTTGATGTTTGAAAACTTTTTTTGTAACTATAAATATTACTTATGCATACACGACATACAGACGTGAAATATCATGTAACCGTCTTAAAATAAGACTTCGTGGTTCTTTTCAAATTATTCGATTTCAAAGATTTTTTGGAAAAAAGAATACATTACAATTCATAATTTTTTTATATTTTTCAAAGTTTTACAGTATTTATATAGTATGCTGTATTTTGCATAACAAATCATATATAATCTTAATACAAAAATTATTTGTTATCTATACCTTAAATCTTTATGTATTAAAATAAAAACATTATTTAAATTAATAAATATTTTTGGATATCATAATTAAAAATTTTTTTTTTATAAACCTATGAGCATTTTTATATAAAATTTGAATAGCGTTATTATTAATTGTAAAATTATATTTCATAAAATGTATATTTGATTTTCTTTCTTACGCAACGCTGAAATTAAAAAATTGGGTTATTTTTAATTCGTATTATATTTGTTATATAATCTTAACTTTAGACCTATTTCTATATTTATATTTTATTGGTTAATCTATTTAAATTTTTTAAGTTATTTTAAACTATTTTATTTACTTTCTTAGATTTCTTTCAACTAATTATTACTTATATTTACTTTTTATGAAATTTGAACAAAATATTACATTCTTGAAAATGTTAACAAAATTACGAATGTATAATTGAAATTTTATAATAAATTATAGTATATTTGTACATTTAATAATAAAGTAAACAAGTGACAAATCGTTTTTATTGCTTATATTAAATATTTAGCAGTATTTATTTAATTAAGATAAAGTAATAATAAAATTTCAAATTGGAAATAAAATTAAATATATTAAATTATTAAAATAATAGCTTTTATCATTTATCAAAGAAAAATGTTAATTTAAAAAAAATAGTTTAAAAAATAAAGCCGTATTTAATGGAAAATTTTAATAACTTAAAAGCAGATACCCAATTTCGTATAGTTTTGTAGAAATATAATTCGATTTATTTACATAAAATAAATAAAATATTAATACCGTTATTAAAAATTTTTTATAATTATTTAAGATGCAATTAGTTATTAAAAATATCAATATTGCTATATTTTTTACATTTATGAAATATAATTATAGTTTTTAAAAGGTACGATTAGAATAACGAATAACATAAAAGATTAAATACCTAAAATAACAAGTCACAAAGAAAGAGACGGATTTTTTCAATCACTGTTAACTGGGACTATTTTTATCTCACTTTCCGTACATGCCGTATTTAACTCATACCTTGTCAGACGATTTAGTACGCATCCGTGTGTCGATTTTGTTCTTTGTGCAAAGCGCACATAAGACCAACACGAGAAGGCGTTTAAATCCCGTCGTTGCCTACCACGTCAGTTAGAGTTTATTTAAAGCCCAAGAGCGTAAAAAAGTCAGGATTGACGTGCATTACATTGTGAACGATCGCACGCCACACATTCTCGCAAGATTTTGCAATTATGACATACGAACTGACATAAAATTAGTTTTCTTTGAGTAAAACCTGCAAGGGTATGAAGTTTGGTTGCGCCTCTTAAGTATGTAATTCTATGGTTAATGAATAATATAATGCTCAGCTGTAATAGTTTATTACAGCTGAAAATTAGTTGGGAGAGATCGAAAAATATAGGTAGATATATAGATAGATAGATAGATAGATAGATAGATATATATATAGATACATACATACATACATACATACATACATACATGCATACATACATACATGCATACATGCATACATACATACATACATGCATACATAAATCGATAGAGAGAGAGAGAGAGAGAGAGAGAGGCAGACAGACTTACAGGCAAACAGTCATACATACATAGAGAAAGAGAAATCAAGATACAGTTCAATATTGTCGTTATGTTTTTCAATTGATTTTTTGTTTATTTCCATTTAATAAAATTTTTAATTCAACTTAATTATACAGATTTTATTTAAATAATTAAAAAACTCTTATAAAATAAATATTTTATCTTTTTTATATATTTTGTATAATTGGTTATATAATTTTATAACATATGTTTGCTAATAAAATATTAGTATTTTATGATATAATTTTTTGTATCAAACATCAATCATCAATCATCAATTTAATAAATATCAATTTCTACAGTAAAAAAGTTTTTCTTTTATCTGACACTATTACTCTGAATAAGAGTAATTTTTGTCATAAAGAAGTGATGCGATTTCAAGTATCTAACATATTCAAAAAGTTTTTTTATTGTTGTTATTATTATATAATCAAGAAATAGTTAGGGTTTTTACTAAATAAAACAAAAAATTCAACAATATTATTTTATATAATAATGGAATTAAAATTTTATTTACAATTTTTTTCTGTAATCATATATTTTTATAATGGATAACGTTAATTATTTAAGAATGTATTATGTTTAAAAAATTATTATGTTAATACTTTCTAAATATTATTTTTGACAAAATATATTTTAGTATTAGATACAAAATATAAAATAATTAAAATTAAAATGACTAACTCTTAAATTCTTTTTCTGGCTGTTATGGATTTGTTATATATTAAGTAATTCATTAGTTAATATGTAATTCAATATATATAATAAAAGAATAATGTTAAATTAAGTAAATATTTATTTTTTAAATTATATCGGATCGATGAAATTTATTTATAATTTGGTATTTTTTACTTACATTTCAAGGGTTATTAACTATGAAATATAAATAAAAATTTTTTACTGGAGAAAAATTTTGACACAAATTTTAATACAAAGAAATAATGAAAAGATTATTATTTAATATTTAAATTTATAAAAAAAACGAAAAGGTTCAATTTTTATTAAACTAATTTTTATTAAATTCTAAAAATATAAACATTGTAATTTTAATACACATGGCCGAAAAGACATATTGGAAATAAAATAAAGGCGTGATTATTTTAAAATCTTGTTTAAAATAATATATTACAATTGTTCTACATATACAATTCGATAGTTGATTGAATTTTACATATTATATTTATACTTATTGTACAATAAAACTGATTACTCGATCATTAACTTATTTATTTTTTTAACCATGTATCCATTTGCTTAATGTTTGAAATAATAACGGTAACGCAAGTATAGCGCTCAAAATTATTAAAAAATACGAATATTTAAATTACTTTGTATATGATTTATTTATTATTAAGAGTCGCGTATGATTTGATTTTACATAATATTAAAATATTCCAAAGAATTTGATGATCATAGTAATCAATCATCATCAACTAAATGCTTCAACTACCGTTTTTTTAAATATGCAATAATTTATCACAAAATGCTGACTTGTAATTTGGTCGATTAAGATAACCAAAGTTTAAGTGAGCATATAAAATTCTTGTACGTTAATACTTGGAAAGAGAGTATTTGCTATTGGTAATAAATGCGTACAGGATTCGAAACTCAATGAGATCACTATCACCTATCTATTAAACTGATAATGTAAAGCTAATATATTTTAAAAATTGACGAACTTTAATTATTTTAATTATAGTAGATGTTCAAGATATATAAACTGTGTATATTAAAATTATATTATAATTTTAAAGAATTTAATATATCCAGAATATGAAAATTTCATATACACTGCGATGAAAATATTCCATTTAATTAAAGTTTCGTTATTTAATATTTAAAATTAGAAAAAATTTCATAAATGAAAGCTATATATATAGTGTAAAATTAGTAAAAATCAAAATATAATTATGTAAAAACATAAATTTATTGTATGATTAGTAAAGAAAGTATGAAAATGGATCTTAGTATGTACCTTATAATTCTTTTCAATAGCTTGGAAAATTTTTTAATTCGTTCATAATATTTTGTATATTTCTGAAAAATATATATGTCTCTAAGATTTATAACTCCTAATGAATCTTCAAAAATTCAAATTATAAAAATGAAAGAAAATCTAAAATATAAACATAAAAATGGATACAATTATTTTCGTATATTTTTTATTTTAGATGGAAATATAAAGATTAATAGTAAAACTTCATACATTTGAAGTATAGAATTTCCTTGGTTATTTATTACAATAAAGTTATATTAAAATTATTTTTCTCTTCTTGTATTTTAAAGATTACTTTATTTAAGACGATGAATAGAAATATTTTAGTAATTATCAAATTTTATAAATTTTACATCTAGTGGTTTTGTACTAAAATGTAAAATACTCATTATTTGAGCTTCAAGTAAATATCACCTAATAATTATCAACTGATATTAATATTTTATATAAGTATTGCATAATTTCTTTGGAATTTAAATAAGTATTAGTAAAATAATTAATTATTGACTTATTGATGAATAAGTATAATATACTGTTTTAAAAATAAGTAAATGTTAAAAACAATGTTTCAAAATTATCGTTTTATTATTAATTTTATTAAACCATAACATATATGTATTATAATTTCAATGATATTATATAATTTTAAAATAAAAAATTCGATAAATTATTTAAAGATTAATCAGTTGTTTCTTTAGCAAACCAGATATGAAATTACCATTTTCAACAAGAGCACGTTCGATTCACAGAAAATTATAACCATGTTATCATTATTTTATCATTTTATATAATATTTTCTTAATTCTCGTTATGAAATGTACAGATAATATACAAATAATGTTACATTAATGTAAACTCTTAATAATTCGATAATAGTAATATAGTTAAAATTTTGAATTTGTAAATAACTGGCTTTATTTATAAATCTTCGATTATTCTCGTTATTGTGTCGATAGGATTCGAATATATAATAAATATAGAATAACACTTATTACCATAAAAAGATCTTATAATAAAAAGTAAAATATTATTTCAAATATTATTTATTTTATTTTTTTATTTTTTTTATTTATTTATTATATATTTCAAAATAGTATTAAGATTCAATTAATTATTTAATTATTTAATTAATTTAATGCATAGTTATATTATTAAAAATATCGGGTAATTTGTAAATATTAAGAGTAAATAAAATTTTTAAGTTTTTTTTAGTTGTTTTTGATACTAAAATTTTATTAAATAAAATTATTCTGAAATATTAAAATTATTATTATATTCGATTATAATAAAAATTAAAGTCTAAATATGAAAACTTCAATTGATTAATATATTTGCAGATTTATTTAAAAAAAAAATTTAAGAGAACAATGTTCTTGAAAGTTTAATCTATGTGTAAATTATAATTATTTTTCAGTAATATTTTAAGTAATTTACTCATAAACTTATTGTTTATACTCTGATTGATTAAATTATCACTTTTATTTAAAACATATATAATATCAATCCTGATATATAAGTAATAGTGTTAAAACCACACACTGAAACTACGTACATAAATCTTATAAATTTTTTATTCAATTTCAGATATACATAGGATATAGTTAGTTTTCCTGAGATAAAAACTTCTTTTTATGGTCTTGTATAATGATATATATATATAATACTCTGACGCTTATATTATGCTATCATCAGTGACGTAAAACATTTGTATATTTTGTCGGCAATAGTACAATACGCATGATGTACATTCCACTTATGGAATTTATGAGATTACATACAATTACATTAAGTAGTTGTCATGAATAATATTACAAAATTAAATTCATTTTTTCTATTTTTTTATTTTTTCGATTTTTTATTAATATTTATAGATGCACATTCGACAAAAATGCTTAATTTAAAACAAAATTAACATTAAAAAAAAAAGTTTATTCTTGAACTTTAAATATAATAATTTTGAACTTTTAAAAGTTTTAGATAAGAAATTCATTTGTTAATTAAATAATTCTGATCTGTTCATTCATTTAATTAAACCTTATATTAATTTATATACATAGTTAATCTCTAAAATTATATATTGACTAAAATAAATAAAAGTAAAATTATATTAAAAGAATAAATAAAATTTATATGGATAAACCTAAACAAAACCAAAAAAGATTAGGCGATAATTAAAAGTTTCTAATCAAATTTAATGTATTTGATAAAATAAATTCTAGTAAAAATGAATGAGAAACATTAAAAAAAAAAATTAAAAGGATTATAAAAGAAGCTACTCGAACCATAATAAGTATTCAAAACAAAATGATTTGATGATTTCGCAAGAGATATATAAACTAAAATTAAAATTTCTAGATATTATATGATTATCGTGCAACAATATTAAATATTTTTAACGTAAGAAAGGGTACATATTATTTTTTATTTTATTTAATTAAATTTCAATAATTTTCAATAATACTTAAAAAAACTATTTTAGATGATTTAAAAATTTTTAGTAATACTAATTTCTAATATGATTCAAGGACGTTAATATTATTGAATAATACTGAATGAGAATAATATATCTGAAATATTTATTTTAATTAATAAATTAAAAACCATAAAATCAATTATTGATAAACTAATACTTAATCAAGTACAAAATTAAGCTGCATATATAGAAAAATTGGGAAAAAATTTTTTTCTTGGAATAATAATTAATCAATTTTATAAAAAAAACTGCATATAACTTAAAAAAAAATTTTTATGATACCACTACACAGCAGTTTCTAAAGCTTTTATAATAAAATATAATTTAAGTTTTGTCAAAAATCTTTTTGATAAGTATAATATAATAATATTTTATTGAACTTAAATCACTACTTTACTTCGAATAATGCATAAATTAGAACTCAAAATAAAATTAAATCATCTATTTCCTTTAATTCGATAGAATTAATATTATATTCATGTAAATTTATACATATATCTATAATAAATAAAATATTATAATAAAATATGTAAAATTGATTTGTTAAAAAATCTGTATATAATTAATTTCTATATTTAGTACACCTCAAATACTTATTTAAAATGGAAAAAATCCAATTTGTACGATGTTCCATATAGGTTCTTACAGAAAAAGTAATTTCGTGTTTAGAAGCTGGGTATATCAGAACTAGACTTAAAATGAAATTTTTCCAAAGAATAAATCTTGTGTTGTGATATAAAACATGGTCTCTACGTAGGTGGTACCAAGGTTTCTTTTGTATCAACAACTACAATTCATTTATTCACTTCATTAATCGACACAATCTTTTTTTTTATACAATTTTTTATGGACATTTTATAGATATTTTGAATACATTTTTTCTTTTCAGTTTTCGATAATAGAAAATATATACCGTAATATCACATTTTTATAAAATTTAAAAATAAAAATTATAACTCTTAAAGTAGAAAATTATAAAAATAATGTTTTTATATTTATTTTTATCATATATTTGTAAAACATTAAAAAAATATTTTAAAAAAATGGTGTTGAAATTTATTGAATACTGGTTAATAAATAATTTTCTTATTTCATAATTATTTATGAACATAAATAATTATAAGTATTAATATAAGTATTAAAATTTAATAGTATAATTTGATTTAGTTAATAAATTATTTGACGACATTTCTCAATTCAGTTCTTTTATTAAAGCGTAGAATACTTTTTTAACTATTCTATCTTTGTAATTTTTTATTTATTACTATAAAAAAACCACAACAGCTGCGATTATTTTTTTAAATTTATTTCGAACACATTGTATATAAATATTAAATTAGCATATTATATCAAGTGGCCTTTTACTATGCTTTAATATAAAGTAAGCGAGATAGGTTTTTTCTATGCTTTTTTTCTATGCTTAAGCTAACTTGCAACAGAGATTACTTAAGTAAGCTATTCAAAATTCGAAATATCAAAAAATCTTTTATCATTGATTGATTCAGTAATTGCTAATTCCTCATAAAAATTTTTATGTATTTTTAACATAAATTTTTTCGTGTCAAATATAAACTTCAATTTGTATTTTTAATACATTTATATTATAATTTAACCACGATACTAATATCATATAGATCATAACTTTCTGCAAATATTTTTTCCTCTTTAAAAAAACTTTTCATCTTTTTACAAGCACATGTATTTTTGCTATTAAAAAGAAGTTTTTACCAGTATTTATATTATTTTTAACAATAATTATTTGCTTATTTTTAAAATAGGATTTGGTTAGTATTATTACAGAATTTTAAAAGATTTTCATTAATCACCAAATTCAACTACAATATAACGCAAGAACGTACATGACTTTACGAATAATAATGAAAAGGCTTAATTAAATTTTTAGATTTTACTTTGTCCTCATATTTTTTATTATTTGAAAATACTAAGAATATGTTAATTTGAAAAAATTTTTATTTATTAGAAAATAACTAAAGTGAAGTTTTATTTTTTTAAAATTGAATATAGAATATTCTATTTCGTAGAAAACTTCATTTTATACACAAACATTATAATTATGAAATTAAAAAATATTATTAAGAACCGTTTTGAAAAATAAATGCTTTTTTGTTTATTATTATTTATAACAATTTACCAGCTTTTATTTATTTTTATGCAATTTAAAAATATTATTAAAGTATTTATTGATTATAATGAAATTCACATGGTATTATATATAATAAAAAAATTATAATTAAAAACATAATGATGTGCGTCGTACCTAATTTTCCGACTGTAAATTATAATACTATCTTTGAAAATAATTTACGATTTATCATTATTTAATTTTATTTATATTATATTTATTACTATAATGTAAAAAATTAGCTTTTGCCGAAGTAAAATGACTGAAGTAAACAGATAAATTTTGTATATTATGTGTCACAGAATAAGAGACAAAGTATTAAATAAAAAATTAACTTAAATGAAGTTTTAAAAAATTGAAAAATGTTTACCCCATATTGTGTATGTTTAAAAAAAGATGTTTATTTAAATGTAAAAAAAAATATAAAAAACTATTTAACTTTATAGTTGTATAATATTAATTAAAATGATTTTTTTTAATTTTTTTGTTTTCACTTCAATACAATTTTAAAGATAATCTATTAATTTAAAAAATTAAGAAAATATTTTTTTTTAAAACATAAATTATATAAAGTATAGAATAATAAAAATAATCATGATAAAATAATTTACCTCAAGAATTATATTACATTTTTTCTTATTGTGTACTATTTATAAAAGTCATTTAAAATCTGGAATAACATAAATAAACAAAAATATTAATTGTATTAATTAATAATTAATATTTTTAGTAAGAAGCAAAAAGTAGCATGAGTACATATTTAAAATCGTCAATAATATTAAATTGAATCACGAATATTAATTATAAATTCTTTTAATTAATTGATTGTACTTTATCAACCAAAATAGTATAATAAGTTCTAAATAATAAGTAAGTTTCATGAGAAATTGCACATGATTTGTTTATAATTTTTGCTAAAAACTGAAATCGGGATATTTGAATAATTTTCTAGAATCTGATTTATATCGGCATTAGATTTTACCCCGTCAAAATAGAATGCAAATGCACGCATTTTTTATTTAAAATCTTTACTTTGTTGGCAAACAGTGGCGTTATTTTTGATTCAGTCACTTAATTACCTTCTTTATTAGTTAGACGGTCACTAAGTCACATATTTTCGATTTTTTCCAAAATAAAAGAAACTAGCCAACTCGAGTTTGAAAGTGAATTATGGTGCAATAATTTACCTTATTGTAGGCATGTACATGGATTGTCATATAATTTTCCTTAGAATTGTAGCGCTTCCTTAAATAATCGTAATTCATGTGAATTCATGTTACGGATTCACAACAACGTCTATTAATCCATCGATCTACATAAGTTATCCACTTACTAGAACAGCTTTCTTTATTCCTTATATACTGATGCAAATCGTAACAAATGTTGGTGCTTTTAATCGCCTTTGAAGTGGTACCAGATCGTAATGGAATAACAATGATGTCTATACGCACCTTTTTATGTATTCTGGCAGAATAATATTCCCGGGATTTGTGAGGCGAATGGTCCGGTTCTCTCGATCTTGATGGGTTAATGCAGTGCATTAGAGCGAAAAGTTTTCCCGGTTCCTAGTCACCTCTAACTTAAAATATCATTTAGTAACGGGTGAGATGATGCGTGACGGAGGAAATGAGTAGCAACTGGTCTATTTTCTTACGCATAGTCATGCTTGCGACTCGAGATAATCCTAACGAGATGCTTCGTTTCTCGAATTGCTCTTAGTGATAAATCAATTGCAAAATAATTATTAATTATAAAGAAAAATTTCTGCTTTCAAATAAAAACGTGATTTACTTGTTTTCAAAGTGAGTTGCACGAAGTAGTAAAAAATTCTGCAAGTTTAAAATAAGTTTGTATCTTACATATAAATGATTGGATAACAAATAATATTATTTGAAGACAGACATTAAATGAACTTTACAAGGTTATTATTTAATTACGTAAAGTTTTTGCAGTCAACGTCAAGTATATTATTTGCTAATAATAATTAAAATATATTATTTTTCTAACCAGCCGATTGTATTAATAAATTTAATAATATTGTTTCAGTTAGAAATCACTATTTAAATATATTCTTTTGAGCTGTTGTGTAAGTTTTAAAAAAAATGTAATATAAGGATAGATCAATTGAAAATGAATTGGTAAAATTGTTTATATATAAAATAATTATAACTATTGAATTCCAAATAAAGTAAATATTGAATTTATAGAAATTACTTTAATGTTCAATTAAATTTAAATGCAAAATTTAATCGTTGCTTTACAATATCACACAATAATTTATAAATTAGAAATTCAATTATGAATTTTCAAATAAAAAATTGATATTTTATTATATATTGATACAAGATATAAAATTATAAATATCCTGTAGTAGTCAAATAATGTTTAAAAGAAACAAATTAGCATAGAAAACATATTACTGTAAATATAGAATTTATTTATCAAATGATAAAAATATCTTTAAATACGTTATGAATATTCTTAAAATTCTGTATTTAAAAAAATGTAATTTTTTAAATGGGATAGTTTTATTAACTGTATTAAATATTTACGTTGATTTTAAAATTTATAAAATTTGTTAACTGTGAAAAATTATAGAATACTCTAGCTTTTTCAATATATATGTATTGTTTATAAAATTGAAAAAATTCTTTATTTTATAATAGTATAAATTTTATAAATTTATTGTTAATGCGGACTAAGATATTTGATTGATATCTTATCAATATAAAATCTCGTTGAAGTTTTATGATTTTTCATTAAATGAAAAAAAATTAAAATGGCAATTTTGATAATTATTTTTTATAGATTAAAATACCAAGCATAAAACAGCAATACAATATATATATTATAAATTTATCGATTTAAACTTATTACCAAAATATATAGGATTTTAAATTCAAGAATTCCAAATGTTTTTTATAATTAACGCAGGTTTTAAAAATTATTGTCGAATTATTTCTATGCTCTATAAAAAATACTTTGTTTTTCCACTCAACAAAAATTTTTTAAGTCAGTCGATAACTGACTTTAACAGTTAGTTTTCTCTTTTCTTATTCTTTGACATTTTTACCATAGACAACGTTGGTCTATTGTTATACGAGGAAATGTCACTTTTTCCGAGTTTTCTGCTATTCTCGTACGAGCTAGTGCAACGTTCTTATATGACACACTCAAGTAACGCTCTCCTTATACCAAAATTTTGTATATATTATTTCTTTTTAGAAACTTAAGATAAAAATAATATATCTAATGTATAATTCAACAATTTTAATAAATCATAATTATTTTGAAATATTTATATTTTATAAGAAGACATACATATTGTTATTATTAAATTATACAATTAAACTATATAACAAATAAGTTATTCGTTGTTGTATTTATAATGGATTAGTTTATATTATATTATATTATATTACTATTAATATTATAAAAATTATTTTTTAAATTAGTATCAATAAATAATATAAAATTGAAATATCAATTAATTTCTTATTATAACACAATCTATAGAAATATTATTTTAATCCCAGGATAATTAAATAATGGGATTGTTTAATAACTCAATATATAATTTATGTTTATGTTTTTTTAATTATGAGTATATTAGAACCTTATAATATTGCTTTGAAAAAAGCCTTTATTGCAATTTTTTTTTTATTTCCGAATATATTTCTATTCTTCTTTATAAATTTTTTATTGTTTTTTGCATATTTAACTGTATTTAAATGTGTGAAAATACTAAAATTTAGTATAAAATTTTCTTATATAAAATCGTATCTGACTACACGTTTAGAAAGATAAAAATTTTAACTCTCAAGCATAAATAATTTACTTTTCAAGTATCAAAAAAGGAGAATCTACTTATCTTTACATACATAATAACTATAAGTAAGCTCATAGTAAATCTTAATTAAGTAAGCTAAGCAGTGTTAATAAAATATATATATCCTTATTGTATATGTGTATACACTGTTTAATATATTTATATTTGGTGCAATAACGTAGACTTTGTTTTTATACTTTTTATAATACTAACAATAGAATAATAGGCAAAACAATTTTAATTAAATATGTGTCGGTCAATACAAGTATGAAGAAATAAATTTTAAGATATCAATAGAAAATATTTGAACTATAAAATGCAGTCAAATTAATATACATAACAGATTTTACATTATATTATTGAATTTTAATTAATTTTTCACATAATATCATTAATTTTAGATATTTTTATATTTCTTATAAATTAAATTGTTACTTTGTATTAATCTTATAAAAATTTTCGTATTAATTTTCAATAAATGCGATATCTTATATGCAAATTTTTATTTAAAACTTACCATTTTAATTAACTATACAGAAAGTTTTGAACATAGTACAAAATTGTGATTTACAAGTTTTAAAAAATATATTTAAATATTTACTTATTATTATAACAAAGTAATTTATAATATCAAATGTAGGATTTATTATGTTCTATTTTCTCTAATTAAAATTATATACATATACTTTATATAAATGTTAATATGTAAATATGATATTCATTCTAAACTAATCACATAATAAACATTTAATATTTCTTCCTTAAAATAGAATTTTCTTAAATAATTATAGTTTGATGCTTTATTAAAATCTTACAATACTTTTTGTTGAAAGTTGTGAAAATTTAATTTATATCCAGTGTAATATCACAAGAAAATTAAATATAATATTTAAATAATAACATGGTACCATCCTTTAATTTAGCTTATTAGAAATTTATATAATTTCAATAAATATGAATGAATATTTACAAATTAAACATCTGAAATTGAAATATAAATAAAAATAATTTTGTGATGTGTAAAATATTTATATATGGAGTAAATAAGACTTTTTTATTATATATTCTTATATAATATAAAATATTCTTGATAATTGAAGATATTCTTTTTTAAATTTCATATTCAATAATATGTAGTGATTTTATATAATAAATTATCTTAGTAGTTTAAACAAAATTTTAGTTTAAAATATTTTTAATCATAAAATATTAACATATAATTATTTAATTTTTTGTGTATTTTTTAATGGGCAGTAAAATATCTAGATGTTTTATTAACAAAATTTTAAATATAGCATTCTCAAGTAATAAAACAGAGAGTAAATAATAATATAAATGTAAAAAGCGAGCATAAAGTATTTAATGACCATATCGAAATTAAGATATCATCTATTGTATTTAATATAATTATTTTTCAAATAATATCTTGTTTAAAATAATAATAATTTTAAAAAAAGGACAGTATCTAAAGAAATTATTTATTTAAGCTATTATTGTTTCTTATCGTTAAACAAAAATATTTTTTAATTTGTTTTATATAGCGAATTGATGCTATTATTCAATTTGATTCAATAAATGTATTCAGAAATCACCTAAATATGTTAATCTGTTTATTACTTTTTAACAAATATAATTAAGCAATATTAATTAAAGAAGCTACATTAATCAATACAATACAAAATTTTCAATTTATTTTTATTATAAATTATATTAAAAAACTTTTTTCGTAAATATATTAGTAATAGTTTTAATATTAATTATTAATAGATTTATTACTTTTCTTTAAAATATAAAAAACCAATTTCTCTAAAGTATATATTATAAAAATTAAGTAAATATTTATATTATCTGAGAAAAACGTTATTGCAGTTATTTTCAAGTATACGTAGATATTTCAGATAAATTTATGATATTCCAATAATATAAAAAGCTCACAATTTTATATGTTAAAGTTATTTTAGAAAATATAGTAGAAATTAAAAATAATGTTTGTTCAGAAAAATAATTACTAAGTATTAAATCTTAATTAAATTTAAATATTTAATTAATACAAAAGTTTTCATATGTATATATATATATATATATATATATATATATATATATATCATACTTTTATATCATTGCTATTAATAGAAATAGTATAACTGAAATTAGTTAAAGATCGATCTTATCGCATCGTTTTTATTTAATTATAACAAGTGAAACAACCTTCATTATTAATATGTAAAATAAATATATTTTTATCTAGTAAAAAACTAAACACTAAAATAATAGTAGCATTGACATCTTCATTTCCCATCTAAATTTTTCACTTTGCAGTTTCATGGCTACGAATTCAAAGGACCATGAATAATGTCACTCCTAATATCGCTTCTAAGAGTGTGAGAGATACCGCACTTGTAGAACAGTAGTCCGGCAAACTCGAAGCATACGGGAGTTTTTCTGACGAAAAGAAGAAATCACAAATGGGACTGAATTTCACGACAAGCCACCGAAACGTCGGCGTCGAGTCGCCGGACTTAACGCGCAGTTAACAGAGGCGCCGCTTACGAGCTGCACAACTTGCGAATGGCAGCGAGCTAAGGAGTACACTTTAGTATCAGAGCTACGTAACGTAAAAAAAGTGTTTCATTATAACGCCAAGCAATGCCGAATCGAATGAAAGCTCTCTACACCCAAGTATGCTCATCATTTTTATATTCTTTCATGATAGCGAGCTCTTTCGAATTTTTCCCTTCTATTCCCTTTTTTCGCTCTTCAAGTTTCTTCATTTTATGAGGCCCGAGTTATAAAAAACAGATGATAACTCGAAATTCTTTGATATGTTCCAAACTATTAAATGGAATAAATGTTTACAATATTTTTTACATGCAAATTGAAAAGTTGAAAATAATTCAAAAACAAATAAATACCAATGGAATTGAATATTAATTGAACATCACAGAAACTTATCTGTTTTTTCAAAAACCCAAGCTCTAATACGTATTGATGAAATTTATGTAAACAAAAATATATTATTAATGAGAAAAATAAAATTTTATAATTGAAAAATTAAATATTTATTTGAATATATATTCATAATAAAGAATAAAGTAATAAATGTCATAGTTAGAGAAGGTAATGAAGACGATATATATGTATAAAATTTATTATTTAAGACAAAATTAAAATTTAAAAATAGCTAACAATGTGAATTTATATAAATATGGTAACCATGTCATTCTTACGTGTTCATTTATAATATTTTTATTACTGCAATTTTTGGCATTGTGAAGTTCACGAACAACATTTCTGAACTTCCTCACTTATTCAAGGTCTTAAGTTGATTTTAGGTTCCGGTAGAAATTGACCTTCGAAGCTAACACTCTTATCTATCGCATTGATAGATATCCATATCAGATATAGATATGCAATATCGATCTCAGATTAATATTCATATCTTTTCAATCACTAGATTTTTCAAACCTCTTGTATTGTCTTTTAATTTGTTCGTGCATAACGAAAGTCACTGATTTTTTGAATTTTTCTTTTTCATTCCATAAAGTTTTGTTATTTGCCTTTTTTTTAATTTTTTAGAATTAAAAAAAAATAATTAAAAATTTTTTGTTTTATAAGATATAATCTTAAGCTTTTAAATAAAATAGAATAATACATAAGTAAATACGTCGTAAAAATTAACTTAATCTAATCAATAGAAATAGTAATAGTTTTAATCAATAATAATTTAATCAAACATATTAATCTCGTAATTATTTTTTATACATAAAACAGTATTGAAAAATATGCCTAATAATAATTAAATAAATGAGTTCAATATAATTACTTAAACATTATAGATGAAAAAAGGAAAGAAAAATTGAAAATGGAAAGCAATTTATACTAAAACATATTTCATACATAAATGTAGCTATTATAATTAAATATTTTCACATTTATCATTATCACATATAATAGAAATTGAATATACATTTACAAAAATGTTTCGCAAAATATTTATTATTTATTTTAACAACATCCTCGGGTAATATATTTTATACCCAATATTTTTTAATACAGAAAAATATATTCTTTGTCAGTATACGATGAAATATTAGTCGCAACTGTCAATTAAGACTCAACACTCACATTCTTCTAAAATTCTCAGTATATAAAAAGAATCCCGCTGAGAAATTTTTTAAATAATTGAGAAAGAAAAATTAGAAGGTATTATCTTCTTCAATTCTAGCATGAATAAAAATAGAATTTAAACAAATATGAATAGTATTTTTTATAATATAAATAAAATTGTCTAAAACTTTACTAAGCATCAAATGAAGTATCATTAAAAATATAAATTATATCTGTAAAATTAAAATTTTAAAGATCATATATTTTTAATAAAATTTGGTTTAGTACACGTCAAGAGTTCACATTATTTTGTCATAAAACTTATTCACATATCAAAAAATTTCTTTTAGTCAAGCATTTGAAAGAATATAATATTTAATAAATTATATTTATTGTATTCACTTAAAAATTAAAAGATATTTATTTTTTATTTTTACATGTGCATCCCTTTTTCTGCGTGTATTAAAACCTTCACATGTATGTAATTACGTATTTTTTATTTAATTAATTATTTTTACTTACCTGAATAATCTAAATAAAAATACGTAATTTTCAATTTTCTATTAGTTAAATAAGCTGATAACTGACTTTTTTCATTATTAAAAATGATACTATTAATCATGATGTATATTAATTTTCTTTGATGTACCTTGAACCAGAATGTAAGAATAGTGCGTTGCTCGATTGGATTTGAGTACATGTTTCAATATCTCAATATTTGCAGGTTATATTCGAAAGGCGAATCTTACTATTCTGTACGATTCTAGTAGGATTATTGGTGTGCGTATGGGCTGTATCGATTGCTACCGATCATTGGCTGGTGGCATCTGCGCCAAGCAACGAACGCATCATCGTCAGTGAAGCGGGAGCAAGGAACGGTACCAAGATATTTCAAAATGGACACTCCGGACTTTTCAAAACCTGCAATTATGGTTTCATCCAGGATTATTTCAATAGCTCTGATATTACACCTTATCGTGAGTGAGCTCTTCTTCTCCTCTATCATAGACATTTGACTTATTAATTAATAATAGTTTTAAGTGTGCATTTATATAATAGATGAGATAAATCAAATTCGCTATATAACAGTTTATTTTATCGAAAAATTTATATTGTGAAATTAGCCAGAACTAAATTTAAGATTATCAACTGTGATATATACATCATGAGAGTTAAGTTAATATTTTTTTAAAATTAAGCTGGGAAAAATAAAATTTTATTAATAGCTATTCAAATAAATAATTATTCCGCGTCGGAGATTTAATATATTTAGGTTTTTAATGGATTGATGAATTATAAATAAATAAAAAATTTAATTGTATACAACTGGCAAAAATTATTTAATAATAAAAGTATCTTTTGTTTATACTGTCACGGAATTGATATGCTGAATTTTTGTAGTATTTAAATTTACTGCCTTTAAAAGCATAATTTATGGAAGGGTACAAATTACGGTTGTATTTTAACTTGTTTTAGTTTTTTTAATATATTTGTTATATATAAAATTTTTTTTCAATTCAAGTAAGCATTATATGATAAATATCGTAAAAAAGAATAAAATAAAATAGTAGAAAATCGTATTAAAAAATTTTTTTTGTATTTTTTATTTCTTGTATTTCAGTTTTGTTATTATATATATTATTAATATTTTTTTTATATATTAATTAATTTTTATTATATATATTATATTAATATTATATATATATATATGTATATATAATCATATATTTATCTAGTACTGAAAAAATTTTGTTGCAATAAAATATTTCCAAATATTTATACTTATTACTTAATCGTTTATTCAAAACACGTATAAAACTTTAATATTTTTTATACTTCTATGTACTTTTGAGTGTAATATTTTCATACATATAATAATTAAAAAATTTATTTTTAATAGTAAAATCCAATTTTTGTTTACTTAACGTTAAATTTAAAAAAATGATGAATCTATGGGTTCCATAATTTAAGTCATGTCATAAACATCAATCCTATAGTAATTATTTTTTATTAAAATTGTATTGTATACAAGAATTATCTTTTTAAATCCTATTTTAATTTTGAATAGTATTTCATGATCTAAAGTTTCATTCGTTTATGTGATAAGAGGCTTTACTATTCCATGAAATAACAAATACGTTATAATACTAGAAAATAAAATTGTATATTCAACTTAAAAAGTATTGGGAAATTGGTATGAATTTAACATAATGTGATTAACAAATTTGGAATTATTGAAATTCTGAATTTAATAATACATAAAAATATTTTTACAGCATCTTTATAAAAGGTTTAATAAATGCATTACAAAGTTTCTTTTACATTTTATCACTATTATTTTTTCGATTTTGTTGTGTAATTTATATTCGATTACTTTTTAACAGATTTTATTTAGTTCTTTTATAGGTTTCTTTATTAACAATACAGTTTAAGTAATAAAATTGACATGAAAGATATTGTTTTTGATATTGTTTGCTTAAATTTTAATTTTTTTTTAATTTAAAAAAGAAACTAATATTATATGAAAAATAAACGAAAAATGTGTATTTATTTCTTATCTTCCTTCTAATTTTGATCATTAAATTTATGAGGATAAATTATATTTTCATGTTTGAAGCATAAAATTAAAATAAAGAATTGATGTTATCTATTTTAAAATATTGAATTTAATTTCATGACCATAATCGATATTTTAACATTTTTTAAATAAAAATTAAGTTAGTTTGCATTTAAAGCGATATTTCTAATTGTACATACTCGAATATATGTACATGCTTTACATTATAAAATTAAGTTAAAGATGAATAAGGTTTTAATTAAAAAAAGTAATAAAATTTTCATATCTAAATATTTAAAATTTTTGTTTTTTTATGGACATATTTATCTTTAATTTTGAATATTGACTCTTATAATCACTTTAATTTCGATACTATACTCTACTATATATTATGATCACTTTAATCATTTTAATTGTATATAAACATGAATATATTATATACATTTTGTGTAAATACTTCTGCGTTTTTCTAAATTACACATAAATATTTACATTCAAATACCGTAATTATATTATATTTTAATATTAAACAGTTAAGAGGCGTAAACTTTGAACAATAATACACGAAATGTTTCTGAAAATAATTGAATTTATCAGTAGTTCTTTTTACCATGTTCATTTCAGATCGTGTAATTTTGATTTGGATTATCGAATGAGTCTGTATCATACACTGTTATTATTATTCGTTTCTAAATCTATCTAATAGAACTATTTTAATAATCTTCATATGTTGAAATGAATAAAAGTTTGATCTATATTATAGATTAACTGTAAAAAATATAGTCTTCAGAAAAAGCAGCTCGAATTTAACCATTTGTATATTTAGTGTTTAAAAATAAGAAGTAGAATCGATAGTGTATTCAATAGCTTTTTTTATATATTTTTTATAGAAGTGAAATTAATTATGAAATTAAAAAAAAGTATAGAAATACCTTAGATGTAGCATTAAAAATCATGAGTAATAAAAAAATTAAGCTTTTATTTGAAAAAGACTTTTTTTCAATCGTAAAGTACGTATGAATCTCTAATTAAAAATTAAATACATTAATTTATTCAAGATATATGCTTTTAAAATGTTTCACAAACGTCTTATATATTAAAACAGCAATATATACATACATTTAAAGTATTATAGAAAGAAAACAAAAGTATCAAATTTAAGAATCAGTCATCTATTCAAATAGATTTCGAATAGATTATCTTACGAGGTATGAAAGTACCGAATAGACATATGAAAATAAAATTATTTTTTATGTGTTTAGTTATGCCTGTATAAATATGAATAATGTTATTTATGAAATTACTTTCAATATGTAATTTTAATTCCAACACAGTCATGAATCACAACGTTTGTTCGGGTAAAATTACTAGCTTATTATAGGCGTTAAATCGTTAAGAGCTCAAATGGAATAAATAATTTAGCAGGTAGAAAAATATTAGAAAAATCAAAATGCAGTCCGCGAAAAGCATATTTATTACTCTTTGTGGATTTCCCAGAGAAGAGGCTTGTTATTTTCCACGCAGTATTTCGATTCAGCGAACGCGCTGCAGACGTAATGATACATTGATGAGGCCGTAAATTCTCGCACGCCCCCGCCATTTAGCACGCTCGATGAAGTATGCGATCAGCTTATAAAGCGAAGCAGTTTACGACTGACGTACTTTTCTATGTTATTATATGTTTTGTTTCAACAAAATTCGACGGGCTTCTATAACTACACACGAATGATGATTGTACGCGTACCTAATTTTTTATTTAGTTTTATGAATAATGTCATGATTTAACTTGTTTTCTTTTAGTTGGTGTGTCTGCATCGTGAATATTTTGATTTAATTTGCACTAAGTGGAGAAATATGATTTAGTTGTTTATAAAAAAAGCTTACCACTTCAAAGGTTATTTTTAGACATTTCTTAAAATTCATTATAGTTTTTTATAACATTTACTTTATTATTTATTCTTTTAATATTCATAGTGTAAACACATATTTTTTATAATCAAATATATTTATCTAAAAAAAGAAAATCCATAATTTTAACTATCAATTAGTTGAAAAATATAGAAATACTTTTTGCCATAAATTTAAATTAATTATTACATATATTTTCATATACCATTTATTATCATTATCAATTATATTATTTGAGTTGGAGGTTAAAATGAAAGTCAGCTTTTATGTAGATTTATCTAATTATCTTTTTGCAATTAAATTATTTCCAGAAAAAAATAAATCTTTAATTATACACCAACATTTTACTTAATACAATATTTATTAAGTATTAAAAAAATTATGAGTTACTTACGTATATATATATAATAGCTCTTTAAGTTTTCATACATATTTCTTTTTAAGAGTGTGCACATTTAGATAAAAGCTTTTGTTAAAATAAATTCATTACAAATTTTTAAAAACAATGAAATTCGTATCACTGCAATTTTCATATGTTTAAATATAAATTGAAAAACACATTAATAAAATAAAATAAATTCAAAATATATCAATAGGTTCTTTGTGTTTAAATTCATTGAGATTGAAATGAAATTGAAATTCATTGAGAATACATTAGGTATGTACTTTGAAATTATTTTTGTAGCTTATGAGTTTATTTCATAAATTAAACTATTTATGATATATATATTATTTTGTGAATTTAATTATAAGTATTATAAAGTAAGAAATTATTAAAATACAAAATAATACTCTAAGTATATTTTATTTTCATATATTATTCCGTAAATAATTTATTTTACAACATTATTATACAATAGTTCACATAATAATGGTATATTACCTAAAATGACGTCTATTATTTGTTATCTATATCTTCATTATATAATGCACAAATTTTATGAGAGGAGTATTGAGCTTAATTAGAGTTATAACTAAAATGTCTGTCTCAAAAACTTATAAATAATCTATTACAAAGTTTTAAATATTAAAATTATTTAGTTTGTTCGGTTAAATGAATTATTTGAAATAATATCGTTTTACATTTGAACTTTTATTTCACTTATGTTATATCTATATTTTATATTTAAAAATCCATAATTTTGTTGTATAATTTATAATAATATTATTATATTTTAGACATATCAAAAGAAAATATTACTAATATAAAAAAATTTCACATCTTTCACTTGATATTATAATTTTAACTACTGGTCATTAATTTTTCGGATTTGAATTATTTAAAAAAAAGATAGAATACAAATAGTGCTTATTTGTATTCAATTGTTTTTATTATATCAAAATTTAGTCGTGCTCATTATCAAAAATTATCAGTTATAAACTGAAATGAAATTTATTTCTTTAATCTAACTTTTCAGACGAGTGCACTCAGAATGAAATGTTTCCAATAGAGATGAAATCGAAGCGAGAACGACGACTTGACGCGGATAAGACACTTATAAGTAAGTATATTGATACATTTAATTTTTATAGATACTTCATAATACTGTTTAATGGATAATTAATTTTTTGTAATATATTTATAGACGTAGTTTATATTTTATCTACATTTTTCTATCCAATATATTATGTAAAGTTTTTATTGAATAATAAAATTATTTTACTGTATGAACAATTTTTAATTTAATAATAGTTTCATATTATTATAAAATTTATTTTTTCAATAAATTTAAAAAAATTATTTGAAGAAAAATTTAAAGTATTATAATAATAAGAAAAAATATTTTTAACTTCAAGCACTGTGTTTTGTAGAGCGTAAGTATTAAACTACACTGTTAGCATCTAATCTTTCTATATAAATGTTGCAATGGATAAAATTAGTGCTCATTAAAGCGACCTAGTAAAGGGTACATAGTAAAGGGCATTAACGTAAACCTTTAGCTTAGTATTTTTCTAAAATAAATACTTTGTTTATTTATTATTACACAATGTGTTTTGAATATATAATGTAAAATGATAAGTAAATAAATATTATAAAAGACATTATATTTTGTAAAACAAATAAATGATATAAATAAGAACATTAATAATTTATATAATTTATTCGGTTTCCAAGGTTCGATATTTTTTATAAAGATTTTCTTAATCTTTCGATATAAATTTTTAAACATTTATTGAACATATATTGTTTAGAATTAAGTAAAAACATTCTATTATATTATTTTAAAATATTATATATTTATCTAAGTATTTAAAAAAACTTTTTTAAGAGGTAAATGTTATATAATAAAAATTATTAAATAAGTAGTATAATAATTCATGAAAGTGGCTTTATTTTAAATTTAATAATAAAATAATTTATATTTTTTTTTATTTATAAATTTTATACATTGTTTTGTTAGCATTTATAATTCACAATGTTTATATAATTTATTATATTAAGTTTATATATAGAATATATTTAGTGAATAATATATTATATTATTTACATCAAGAGAGGATACATAGAATATTTAAGCTAATAGTTTAACTTTACAATACTATTTTAAAATCGACTAATAAAAGTATTATAAATTTTTTAAATTATTTTGATTATATTTTTTAATAGAATAATTAAATCCTATATAAATATAATTAATATTCTGCATTAATTTTCAATAATCAATATGATAACTTATTGAAATGATATTGTAAATATATTTTGAAACAATTATAATTAGTTGCAGTATACATGTTTTTTAGTAATCTTATTCAAATTTTAAATAAACATTAAAACATGAAAACTGAAAATTTTATTCAATAAATTTTAAAACCTGTGATATACAATAAATTTTTTGATAAATAACATAAATGAGCACATGTGCTTAACTCATCGTCAACGTTAAATAATGTCAAAATTTCATCACACGTTTTATTAGAGATGAGACGCCGGTCAGTCCGCAACAAATACATGTTATAACTTACCTCTGTATATTTGCGTGGCCTCTTTTTAGTTTCGATCTTTAAGAGCTTTTGAAACGTGTCAAATAGTATCAGTTTGAATTGTAGCGCTCATAAAAATACAAGTCGCGAATCAGTTTCGACGGATTTTGCGTTACAAGAGTTATTCGAAAGTCGTTTAAAAGTCGTAAAGTGTTTTAGTCCAAATGCAAGACTCGTAAATAACCACAGATCAATCGAAGGAGAAACTGAATGCTCTATTTCCAGCTCATTTAATTTGATAAAGAGCAAGTGGATGATCGCAGTTATACGTAGCCAAATACTCCTCTCGGCCCACCTGGTTAAGGAAGATTTTTAATGTAGAGGACGCCCCTTATTTCATTTACGACAGAAAAAAACGTCATTAGAACATTTTCTAATCAATTTTTCTTTTACGGCTTCGTCATTTTATGCCTTTTTGAAAAAAGCTAGAGAAATTGATTGTTCTTCTATATACATTTTTCATGCTAATTTGTCGAGCGATAACCTCAGAAGAATATGTTTTCTTTACGTGGGTGTGTGTAAGTTATAGTCAGCTTTAAAAATGTTGTTTATTCCGTAAAATGAAAGTTTTCAATAAGCATATTCTGTGTCAATTATAATTTTACGAAAATTTTATAAAAAAATATTTTTACTAAGCATAATTTCCTAAGATGTTAATGAAAATATATTTTTTGCACGTTTCCTTTTCAATTTTTAATAAGTTGCATAAATTTTTATTTCACTTTCAATTAAAAAAGAAAAGAGCAATATCTTTATTAAAGATTTTATCAATTTTTCATTGGTTCCTCGTTAAATTATTTTAATATTTTAGAATTTATGTTTTAGAAACATGAAATTTAGTTTATTTACGAATGACCTATTTAACAGATAATAATATTAATCGATGCTCATTGTTAACTTAAAGTCATAAATAAATAAATTCAATTTATAACATATTATAACTAGGCACACGTACAATTTTATGTTATGAAGTACAAACGATATCATACAATTTATAATTTTATACATTACATTAAATTTTAAAAACTAAAAACATAATGATTAGTTAGCTAAATATAAACGGGATTAGCAAAATAAGGTAAATACGTATTAAAAAAAAGCATTTCCTATTAAAAATTTGTGTAATTAATTGTTAAAGTTATTTTAATATAAATAATGTTTATTAAGCGAGGCTTCTTTTAAAAATATATTCAAATATAAGAAAATATAATAGATTCTAAGAAAACTAATTTTTCTACGTTCTGAGTATCTTGTAGGAGTACATCGTTTATAGCAGGTAAATTCTTTTTAGATGAGAATACTAGATGAGCTTAAAAGTAAAAAAATCCTATATGAATTTATGTAGTAATATTGATGCTATATTTTATTAATACATTTAAAGATTTTTTTAGTTGCTTTTACACAAAAATTGTAATAATAATTAAAATTTTTAATGAATTGAATCACTTCATTTTATTACCTATATGCATTAATTCACAGGCGTAATGAACTTCACATATATTCGCTAATATAATCTTAATGATGAATCTATTTGAAATATTATAAATAAAATTTTAATTATTACAGTAATTACATATTTAAACAATATTCGCTTATAGAAATTATTCTTATAGTTTTTCTGTTGAAAGTTTTAATTAATTATAAATTTAGATAATCTTGAAACTACTAATATTGGTACAAAAGTTAAGGAAATTTAACATTAAATAATCTTTTTATTATTCAGAATTTTTGGTAGTTTTGTTGGAATTAAAACATGAGTTTAAAATATTATTAATAAACATCAATTGTAAAATATTAAATATAAAATAATGATGTATAATTATTTAAATAAAAATATATTATTATTTAATATATTATTAATTTTTAAATTAGTAAAAGTTAATTATAAATTAATTTTAAAATAATTAAAATTATTAATTTATATTTAATTTAAACAACTAATTATTTAGTTTATAGGGCTTAAAAGTTTTTACAAAACTACTTAGGAAAATAATAAAATTAATTTTTTCTAGATTACTCTAGGACAGATGTCTCATTCGCTATTATAAGTATGTTTGTTATGATGATGGGATTTGGATTTTCGATTTATACATTTCGAAATCCACGATATATGTTCAAGCGATTAGCGGGAGGAATTCATTTTATTACATGTAAGTTCTTGATCTAGAAATTATTTTATTTGCAGCTCTATAATATCATAAAATGTTTCCGATATTTTAAAGAATTTAAATTAATGTAATAAAGTGTTTTATATTACAGTATATTTTTATTATTACACCAGGTCTGAGTTATTCAATTAAATATTGATCTTTAATTTATTAGAATTATTATGCATAGAATAATTATTACGTAGAATCAATCACATTTTACCATACTTCGATTACTATATATTTCAATGTATCTTATATTTCGATTTCGATAATAAGGCTGTAGTAGCCTGACTTTACATATGATTATGTGCAGAATTTAGAAGTAGATTTTAAAAATCATATATGCATTACTTAAGTAATTTCGATACATAAGAAATTTTATTTATTTATTATTTTGTCCTTTCAGTTTCGAATCTAAAATGTAATGTTCCTAATAATTAATTACGATCATATGATTAGATGAAGATTAGATTATTTTGCACAGCACCCTCAAACTTTTTTCGAATATACACTACTAATATATTTCATTAAATTAGGTTAGACGCTTTTTGAATTTTTATGTAGAGAGTAAATAAAAATAGAACAATTAAAAAATTCTAAAATATTCAATTTTATGCATAAACTTTAAAATTATGAATTTATTAAACATTATTTTGAAGTTCCGAAAAAATTTTATTATTCTACTCTTAGTTTTTATAGAACTTGAATACAATTTGATAAAAATTCATAAATTATGCGTCAAAGAACGGCCGATTTTTACAAAGTCAGAAGTTTAATATAATTGACAATACAATTTTCCATTCCGATCATTGATTTTAAGTGTTTTTATAGAATTCATTAACTAAATTTATCAGCTGCAAATACAATAAAGGTAATAAATTTTTATTAATAAAATATGGCTTATTTATTTTAGGTGCATGTGTGATGGTGGTAATACAGGTGCTGTTGTCATCGAGAGACTATGGCAGTAAGCGTGACAATTGGATTTTTCCTAAATCTGTGGAGATCTGTGCTGGATATTCCTTAATTCTTGCTTGGTTTGTCTTCCTTGGTAATTTGCTCTCCGGTTGTGCATTTATGCTATTTTCGAGAAAGCGAAAACGTGACCGGGCGCCCAATGATGAGCTCGCGATGGCTGATGAACCGACGATTATCGGTCGTTGAAAAAATATTACATTTTTATTTTTTCTTATAAGCAATTGATTTATATAAATTCAGAAATTTTTAGAATAAAAACGAAGATTTAATTCGAATATAAAACATGTCAAAAGTAATAGAAACGTTTAAAAGTGAAAACATTCTCGAAAGGCAATACCGTATCTAGTCGATTTATTGGATTCATTAAGTTTACTTTGAATTTCAATAGAGATTCGTTTGAAAGGTAACGAAGCAATGACTGTTACACAGTCATTTATTTTACGTTGTATAAGCAATTGCTTATAGTTTCAACATATATTTATCTGTTAAGTACAAACTTTATGTATAAAACAAACAATAAATTAACTGCTAATTCTAAAAAGTGAAACACGTAGAATTTACAGGTTTCCGTTTGTGTGTTTATAATGAACATTTGAGCACATAACTATTCGAAAATATTAAATACATTTTGTTTTAAAATAAAATTGAATATGTTGAACTGTATTATATGATCTAAGTTAATTCATTTTTAATAATAAGCTTTTATAATTTGGAATGTATTTAAGTATTAAAAAATTTTAAATAAATAAAAATAGTTCTGTTTAAAATATCCTATTACGTTCTCAAAACAGATGTTATAAACAAGCTGTCTCAAAATGAAAACTGATTTAAATTTAAAAAATAATTTTTATTGTTTTTTGTTTTCGTGTAAATAATTTTTTCTTTACTTAATTCTTGAACGAATTCAACAGTAAATTTCCTTATTATAACTAAAAGCTTGTCTCAACATGAAAATTCTTTAAATGCAAATGATATTTTATGGTTACGAGAAAAAAGCAAATTGTTATACATCACAAGAAAAAATGAGAATGAAATAAAAGAAGCAACTATGGCAAAAAGTGCTTATAAAATACTAATTGCTTTTTAAATGACTGATATAAGAAAAAATCCATAGCATTTTATTAATATCATAAATTATAATCTGTTCATAGTTTTCATAATATACATTATGTTTCACTTAATAATATTTAAAAATATTTATTTTATGTTTAAAAAATAAAACAATATCATATTAGAAATTTTTTAATTAAGGTATTTTTAATAATAGAATCTTGAAATATAACAGTAATTTACAGAAACATATAATTTTTTTCAAAACAGTTAAGAAATAGTATAACAAAATTTTTTGAAAATTAAATATTATATGTATATAATGTAAAAATAATAAATAATGTCAACTAAACTTAACACCTCGATAAAGTAGAGTTTTCTAAAAAGTTATTTTTTACAGTATGATAAATATGATTTTTATCCGATACATATATCTTGTTTTAATACAAATATATATACATAAATTTACTTTAGTTTATTTACTAATTTAATTTGATTACATTGTTAATCAGATTAATATCAGTTATTACTTTTTCAAATTGTTTACTTGAAAGAAGTGTATAATTATACAATACATAGTCATCATACATTTAAACGTTTAAGTTTTGTACTTAAATATTTTATTAGAAAAGTAGTTCTTATGATGAAAAACATTCACAAGTATTAGCATGAACAAATAAAATAGAATGACAAAAAATTGTAAAGATAATAAATGTATAAAACTTTGTATTTCAGTAAATAAATAAGAAATTTATCATTGATACATTTATATAAGGGACAATGTAGCCAAAACTTAAAAAAAACTTTTATTTAATGTCATTTTTAATAATGTTTTTTTTATGAGGATATCATTTTAAAAACTTGTAAATAATGGAAAATAACTCATGTGTACAATTTTTCTAATATTATTTGTGTTATAAATAACATGTAAACATTTTATATTTATGTGTTGCTTTTTTACAAGTGTCAACAAAATTTCTTTATAACATAAACTTATTTTATTCGCAGATTTTTATTATTACATAAAACATAGTTTAACTTATTTGCAGCACGAAAATAGGTGGGTAATTGGATTTGCATTTTACTTGCGTACTGTATGATATACAAATAATAACTTCACAATTGTTGATAAAAAAATCACTGTATATAATACTTTTAATAAAAAATTACAGTTATTCTCTAATTCACATCTCAATTTTATTAAACATTGTAGATTTACACTGTGAACGACGAATTGAACTTTTAGCTTTAATAAATTGTGGTCTAGTTGAAAAGTCGTACACCCTTATACTCGATCTATATTTTTAACTTTAAAATTATTTTAAAAGACAAACCCTAAGGAAAAAGAGTAAATTGCGTTTTAACGCCTAACCTCTTACTTCCAAGGAGGCACAAATCCAGTTTTATTATGTAAAACATATATTTTGTATGAAGTATTGATTATTAGTAATTCATTTTTTCTTTTTCAAAACAGAGCATATTTTATCGAGCATTATTTTATACATAAATACACTGATAATCTTTCACTGATTGTCCAACAATAAACTGTTTTCATCCATATTGTTCAGGTTAATAATTATACTCGAATGATCGTCTTTTTCGTCATTTATGGTTATTGTTTTGGTCTCGCTTTCACCTTCAGACTCAGTATCACTGGAATGGACTATTTTTACTAATCTGGCATACCTGTTTGAAAATTTTATATTTTAGTTTATTTATAATAATAGATATGGATATATGTATACGATTATACACTCGTATGCAAATGTACATTCGTAAACTTTATGATAAAATAAAATATTTTTCAAATAGAAAATATATGAAAGCCATATAAATCCTTATTAATGAATCATTATACCATGTATATTACGATGATACGATTGCAAAATTATTTTATCAATAAAAATTTTTTAAAACCTGTATTAATGTTAGAATATTTAAATGTATTTTATAAACGTAGAAATATAATGCAATATTTGCATAAATGATATAATATATGATTCGTTGAAACTAATTTGCTAAATGAATTAGCATTTTTTAGTTATATATTTCCGTAAATTAAATTTTTCTATAATTTAATTTCGAAGTTCTAGTTTCGAGTTTTTTTTTAAGAGAAAAACAAAACGGAAGCAAAATATTCATTCATACAATGAAAATTTTATTGGGATATGTGTATTTATAAAATAACATATGCATAATTTACCAGATACAAAACATGATATAGAAACAAATATACATGTATATATATATACGTATGTGTGTTGTGTGCGTATATTGCAAGAATTTGTTAGCAATATAAAAACTTTCGTAACAACTTACTTGACGGTATATCAGACTGGTGTTGTTTTCCTAAACGAGTTTGATTTCCATCCGCTATTTCTTACGGTTTCTGGCAGAGGCGGTAAATTTTCACCCAGATCAAAAGTCACGAATTCATGCTGCACCCCCAAAGCATATTCATCTTGTAACACATCTGCTATCGTGCTCACCTGAAAATTATAAAATTATAAAATTCGTACGAAAATTATAAAAGTTTCTTAAAGCACATAATTTTCTTTTACAAATAATGAATAAATATATAATTATGTAAATTAAATTGTGTCTATGATTATTAATTATAATATATAATAAAATATTAAATGTTATTTTCAATCGCGTCAATATTACTAAAATATTCAAATTGACTATTATACAAAATAAGAAATAACTGACCAGTTGAATATCAGTTAATACTAATTTATGTGACGCGTAATTATTCTATTATGAATAATTAATTATTGAATAAATACTCGTCAAATTTTCATATTTTTAAAGAGCGAAACTTTAACGCAATTTTCATATTGATCTTCATTAAAACAAAACGTGGGAATGTGTGTAATTATTTTGACATCATATAAATACATGTATATTTTCAAATATTAAAACATAATAAAGTTAGAAAATTCGAACCGCTTGTAAGGTGTGTGTATATCAAAAGAGCTAAACCACCTCTATTAGTATTTTACACTACTGTTCGTTTCATTTTCATTTTCATCTCACTCCGCCTTTTATAGTAGAGAACGTTAATACGTACCGTTTCAGTAGTCAAATCGTGTGTCATGGCTGAATGATAGTGATTACAGTCGGGTGGTGTCGGCAAATATTCCTCGTATTCTAAGTGATGGTGATGATGACGATGGTGGGGATCGATCGTCTCGCGCTCGCAAAAGTACCTCTTCTGGTGTCGCTCACACAAATGGAAGCCTCCGTAGACGTTGCGCGGCGTTGTATGCATTTGGTGATTATCGAGATGATAGGAATCCCTCTGATTACGACGATCATAATTTAATTCATACTGAAGGTGACGATAAAATTAAAATAAAATTGAATTAAAATTGAAAAAGTTTGTTAATTTTTTTTTATAGTTTCTATTTAAAAAAATATTATTTACTAAAAAAGGTAATCATGTTTTATTTTTTACACATTTAATTATATGCTATTTGTCATTCGCTTTTCATTATTCACGATCCAAATAAATGTTATTAAGTACCCAACTTTTATTAAGTGATATTTGAATTTTCATCACTTTTTTATTATATCGATTTAAATATATCCATTTAATATCCTAATTAATTATTTTTATTAAATTATAAGACCATTTAAATTAATATTTAATAAAACGTTTCTTAGTA
The DNA here is from genome assembly GCA_018907185.1 of Platyscapa corneri. Lineage (NCBI taxonomy): Eukaryota > Metazoa > Arthropoda > Insecta > Hymenoptera > Agaonidae > Platyscapa > Platyscapa corneri. The sequence goes on along the minus strand of JACCHW010000023.1, from coordinate 1,801,110 downwards.
GAATAGATATAAATATAAAGTAATATAAATAGTTCACAGTTGAAAATAATTCATAGATCACTCAGTATGAAACAGTGATGTAGAATAATGATATATAATAATTTTTTATAATGCCTTGTACATGTGTAATACTAATCTATTGAGACTTATCATTTAGCGTTAATGTACTTATTTTCAAATTCATTTTCTCAGTAATATAATAATATAGAAATATAAATTAGAATAAATAATAAGAAATATATTTATATTAGCATATATACAATTTCTATGTGTCAACGTAATAAAAATTGTAATAATCTCTATCTATTACTATCAATTACAATAAAAAAATGAATAATATAATATACGTTATAATGTAAATTATATTATACATTATCTTGTTCCAATTTTTAGAATTAATCTTATTCGGTATAAGATTATGTATTCGAATTTTAAGTTAAAAGGATATTTTTCAATTAAAAAAGATATTTCTTGACAATTTCATTAAAATCCCATTATATATTTTCAAATAAAGTAGTAACATTATGTTTTAAATTTTATTAATGTTAATATTCACATAATTAATTAGGATCGACTCCAAGATTAGCTGTAATGTATAAAGTATGCTATAAATTCAAACTTAGTTTTTACAATACTTTTTAATAAAAATCACATTATCATACAGATTGAGAGCTTAAGTCACTCGATCAGTTTATGGTATTAATATATTTTGTACATAAAACAACATTTGATTTTATAAGCCATATTATTATATAAGTTTTGAATGAAAAAAATGTTAATATTTATGTTTATTTATGGTTATTTTCAAATGTATAAACATTTGAATGTATTAATTGGGTAAACACATTATGAAATAAAATGAAATTTTTTAAATTAATGAATTGAACAATTTACCTAATAATAAACGAATGATAAATTAAAATCTTAATTTTGAAATTGTTGGATCTTTCCAGCTTATATGGAAAGAGACTCGGAAAAGGTAAATATTTAATCTCTTGATGAATTAAAGATGCTGATGTTTCATTCGCCTTTACTAAATTTTTTCGTATTAAAAATATGCTGCTAAATGATTTTTCAAAAACTTTCTTCAAAATAAAAATAATAATATACAGTGTAGTATTATTATTTTTGTTTTGTATTTATATAAAATACAAATATATATATAATTTTTATAAAATTAACATCCTTTCAATCATACTTATATAATCTTATCACTTAAAATTATAATATAAGTATTTTGTCTTACTTTTATATTAATATATGTAATGCAAACGTAAACATATAGTTTATATATACACATGTAATTTACAGTGGAAATTTTTACAAACATTCGACTAAAAAGGTTAAAATCACTAAATCTTTTATTTAATGAAGAGCTACATTTATTTTAAATAAAAATAATAATGCATAATAATTTTAAAAATTGATTATTGCATGCCTAATTTTTTTTTTCTCATACAAAAGCCTAATACATTTTTTTGATAAATTATAAATATTGATCGATTGAAATATTTTCAATTCATTAATTTTTTTAAATTCAAAACAATTAAAATAAAAATTTGTTCATTTTTTTAATATTTCTAAAATGAATAAAAAACTTTAGTAAACATTTGCTTTCTTCTTAAAAAATATTTTAACAAGACTTTCGTGTATGTTGAAATACATATTTTAACCGATATTTTAAAAAGCCAAAGAGTGGAACAGTACAGTTGACTCAGCTTCCATTTACCTACCATAATGTTTACCGCGACGTCATGCAATTAATTTAACGAGAACCTTAACGATAATGTATTCGGGAAATTTTTTCGCTCGAGTGCATCATATTTCTCTCGGAAGTGAAAAATCTCGCTGGATAAGCACTTGAAGCCGAACATGGAAAAATAAAGTGATCTGCTCATACTGAATATACACAAACAGAGTCGTTTCAATACTCACGTTGGGATATTTGCGTTTGGAGTTTTCGCGAATGAGCTCAAGCTGCTGCCAGGATATGTGGAGGAAAATGGCAGTGGTGCCGGCAAATTCTGTGGTGATGAAGCCGCTGACGTACAGTAGAAAGGAGTAACCATAGCGGTAAACGAAAGGCGGACCCTGCATAACGTAAATTACATGTTTTTTCTAATTATAGTTATACGGTATACAAATTTTATATCCTTATATTTGATATTCTCTTTATTTTTATTATTTCTGCTATTTACATTCAATTATTGACAAATTACGATATTTTTTACATTAAAATTGTAGCTTCCGAAAGTATAAGTTTCCTTCAACAGCTTAAGCTTATACTTAAAATTGGTGAAGTTCATACCATATTTTACTTATTTGATTTCTATATCTCGTGTTATTAAGGTTTTCAGAATTTATAAAATTCATATGACTTCTATAACTAATTAATATTCCTTTTCATAATATTATATTACAATTGAAGATGCTAAGATATAGTATTGAAATTACAATTGAAATTATCGGAGAAGATGTAAAATAATTATTCGTAAAAATATAAATGCAAAAGATGTTTGGAATAGTTAGAAAAATTATTAAATAGCATTTAATATCTATTCAAGAGAAAAAATAAAGAAAAATTAGAATATTAGAGAAAAAGAAAAATTTAGAAATATTTAAATAAAAACTGTTCGCTAAATTTAAACATTTTTCAATTATATTTAAAATCAGTATGGAAAATTATATTTTTAATTCCATAACATGTTTAACTCAGTTAGAAAATGTAATACTTTTCAAGAACATAATTTAAAGATTGTAATAATAACTTTTAGTAAGATAAATATATTTTTCCTATTATAAATTATTAAAAACGTATATAAAAATTATAATATATAAATGAAAATTTTATAAAAAGGAATAAATAATTAAATCTATTAATTATTTGATTTTTCAAATAAATTTGTTAATTAAATGAATTTTTAACATAAGTGAATGTAATAAAAATTATTATGTGAATTTTTTATAAAATAATGAAGAAAATTCCATTTACTTTAGTGATTGCATCATGTTTAATATGGCACATTATCAAATATTTTTTTAAAAATTCAATTACATTTATAATAATTATTTTTTATAATGTAATTACTGCAACAACATAATAAATCAGTATTTATTATAAAATAAATCTGTAATTATTTATATAATAGAAGTATTTTTCATTATTATTATTATTATTATTATTATTATTCTTTATATAATATATTTTTCAATTTTTTTTATTATTTTACAATAATAGATTATTTTTTACTAAGTAATTAAAACTTAATTGTAATATACTGTGATCACCAATTTTAATATAAATAAAATTTTCCAATTTTTAAATTGAAAATATTTTTATTCAAATAACTATAAAAATAAAATATTCGTAGTTGCCTCAAATAACACAAATGCTCTAAATAAATAATTTACGCATGCTAAATTCAATACTAATTAGTTTATATCCATAAATTGTTACCTTAGACCAAAAAAAATGGTACGGGGATACATAAAAATGAATATTGGAAAAAAGAATAATACCATTGGATGCTATTGATCAAAATAATAGCCTATCGTATAATTCCTTTATGAAAATATCTGCAATCATAAATTTTAAATACTTATCTTTAATTTATTTTGTAATCATGTGGTAGTGTATAATTTTCAATAAAGTTTATAAACAAGACTAAAATCTATTATTAATTAATTACTAAATTTTACTTTAATTCTTTCGCTGTTGCAATCAATGATATTTATGAAATAATTATATATTAAAGTATACACATTTTTAATCCAATGATTGAAATATTTTAAACAAATAAGTCTGATACAATGAGATATGTATAAATTTATTTATTAGTTATTATTTAATTTTATTTATAAAAAATATATTCCGAAAGTTCAAATTTTAGAATATATCTTCTTGATTTTCTTTGTTTTTTAGAACTTTGAAAATTCAAATGGAAAGAGGGTTACGAAGCATAAAAGGGGAATTCGGCAATGAGTTTGCAACATGTACCATTTCATGTAACTAAACATTACGTTGAAACTGTTACTCTTTTTTAATAGAAGCAAGAAAAGTTCAGATCAACGACTGTGATTTTCTGGTCTGATCTAAATGAACTCTGCGTGTTCAAGTAAATCTCTTTGTTTCTCTTCGTTTCTCTTTTCCAGCTTCTTCGAGAACTCGCGGCTTTATGGTAGACTCACTGACTCCCTTTTATTCCACTCCCTCTTTTCTGAAATATATACACTTACTTTTTTAGTTTAAAAGCTTGCTTATTACTAACGACGTAGTGTTTAATGCCATTTGTTATTTTGATGTTTGATTAATGTAGAAATGAAAAGTCAGAAAGTTGCACGTATAATTTAAAAGATTCATTAAAAGATCAAATTCAATTCAATTCATATATAATCTATGTAAAATAATAATACTTCAAATTGCTTTATGCCTGAAAGTGTTTTTATTATTTATTCAAGAAAGTTACTTCATTATTTTAAATATAAAGTATTTTATTAAACGGTTATAAATATATAAATATATAATAAAATTTTTATCATATATCAGCGATAGAATATTGAATATTCTTATTACAAATAAGTCTTTAAAATCTATTTCAGAACATAAAATAAATCAATATTGATAAATAATAAGAATATAATGAAATAACGGAAATAAAAGTAAAATTTGTAAATTAAAATTCTTTTAAGCATTTACTTCAAAATATGAAATATTTTACTACAATCAATTATATTATCAAATTACATTTCATTTCTTTTTTGTTGGGTATACAAAGAAAAGTGGAAATAAGTTACGTGAATTGTAAAATAAGGTATAAGAGTATAATTATGTAACTCGTTAAATTTATTTTTTGGATCAATTTTCACAAACAATTTTTAATAATCTAATTTTTACTTAGTATAAATGTTTCTGTTTAATACTTTTTTCTGAATTTTCAATAATTTTTTCTTAAAAAATTGATAATTATGCCGAATTTACATACAATAAAGGATTTTAAACGAACAAAAATTAAAGTAACTGAGAAATAATGTTTAAACCTTAATACTATATATTTAATTGAGTTAATAATAGTTCTACTAAATAGAAAAATTCTGTACCAAATTTTTTATTGTATTATGGGAAATACTTTATTAAATTATTTAATTATTTAAAAATATTATTTAAACTAGTTGTCAGTTGTATCAGAATAAATGTATCAATTTTTAAAAAATCAGAAGATAAAATAGTTTGGAAAAATACTTTCTTTATATTCATACAATTACTAAAACAAATTTCACAGAATAATGATGCTATTTATAATATTAAATATTTAAAATATAGTGATCAAGTAGATTATAAAATTTTATATTATTGCATATACAAATACAAATAAAAAGTCATAAAATTATTTTTACTTTTACATTCGATATTGTATCAAATAAATTTCTTGCAATACTTAATAAATATTGAAATAGATAAATTTTTAATTTAAATAAAAATTACTTTTTACCAAATGTATAGATTTTTTGAAATTGTAATTTTTTAATTTTCATAGTTTTATTATTATTGCAAAATATTGCACAATTATATTCTGGTCCAATGCCAGAGTTACTAATTACTTGAGACACGAAGTAAATATTTTCTATGAATTTTTTGCACTCACTTGAAATGATGAGCGAGGTCGAAGTTTACTACCCACCTCAGCTTTGAATATAGATATATACATAATCATACCAACGAGCATCAAAAGACCTAAAATGAGAAAAAGCAAACGGACCAAATATAATTTTTACTTTTATTATATTTTCTTGGGATCTGAACATAAATTAAATAAGTTTTTATATTATAGTTTATAAGAATATAGAAATCATGTAATTAAAAATAATTATTCAGACAATGTTAACATTTTTTAATTGAAGTAGATAGAAATTACTATTAGAAATTATTCAAGAGTAAAAAATATTTTTATTTACAAAAAAATTTTTAAATTTTGTGTATAATATAAAATAATGACAGCAAAAATAAAAAATATTTAAAATACGAAATAAAATTTCTTTATACAGTAAAATAAACGCAAAAGAAACAGATTAGTAACAGATTAATAATCATTAACAAAAATAAAATTCAAAAATTTTTAAAATTTTTTTAATTAAAAAATAGTTTTTGATAATATACTGTTATAATTTATTAAAATGAATAATTACACACATAATTTTTTTAAATAATTATTTTTTGCTAATTTTTTTCTAAATGTCATTATTGTTTGAAAACTATTTGAAAACATTGTAACCTATGCGTTGATTAGTTTCGTTTAAAATTAAACTATAGATTTGAAAATTTATGTTTAATTTTGTGATTGGAAATTTCTAAAAAAACATTTTTACAATGTGTTATGTTTTTCACTTCAATTATAAAATAACAGGAGGAAGAATAATATATTTTTATAAATGAGTCTGACCTGTTCAGGATAATACTACTTCTTAGAGATGTCACATTACTTTGACTAATTTTTATCAACAAAGTGGAAATAATTTATAATAAAACAACTTTTACATAAATGATATTTTATAATAATTAGTTTAATTTTTTTTAAATAATTTATTTTTATTTAACTAAGTAAATATTAAAAATTTTGTTAATCCTATTAAATGTGTTAGAACGTAAGACACATTTTTCTCAGTTCCTTAAGGAAATTATAAAAAATGAATAATATAAAAATTATTCTTTCTAAGAACTGAAACTAATTTGAATGCATAATTTTATTTAAGTATAGAAATTGGGCTTCAGCTCATCTTGAAAATATTGAATATCTTCCTATTAATGAATCCGTTTCTGGTTTATTTCTCATTTGTTTCTTGTTTTTGCAATACAAGAATATTACTAGGTAGTAAAGATTTTACACCTTCTTGACTTACCAGAAATGATCAAAATGACCCCAGCAACGAAGATGCAGAGGTTGGGTCTGGGCCGAGCCAGGTGACCCGCTAAGTAGCATACTTCCGCGATTACGAGTAGCACCGTCGCAGCCAGAAAGAAGACGGCTGACTTCGTCACCGCATCTGCGCGTCCATAAACCGAATGAGAAAATGAAAGAGAGAGTAAGAAAAAAGTCTAGAGGGCGGGGAATCAGTATAAGACGCAGGAAATGCGCGTGTTTCAAAGAGAATAGCGGGGCAATATTTTTTCAGTTCGCTTCGGGCAGTAAAAAAGGCGTATAACGGAACATTTAGACTTCAGAGGCGTATATAGCTCTATTGATTACCGTAAGTGAATGTGTATGGATAGATCAAGAAAGTCGTCGGGCTTAATTTTTCAATTGCATGGACAAACAGAGAGACGGAAAGACAGCCGTATAAGATACGGGGAAATAAAAAAGATAAACACTTACATGGTATTGCCATGGTCGAATCGCTGGGATCGGGGCTGTACTCTTCTTGTGGAAAGTAATCGATAGTCGAGCATTCGTACTCTGCATTCGAGCCTGAAACATAGATGTCTACATTTATAGCATTTCTCATAGTATTCGCACGCGCTTACATGTTTACTTTGAATTTGATATTCGCGAGAGCAATTTTAGAGATGTTCCACGCTTTTGTAGACACACACCGTATACGACTAAACAGGCTGATAAAGTTTCCACGTGACAGTGTTTCCTCGGAGGTTCGCTGTTAGACGATTGGATTTAAGTTGGAGTCAAGAGAGATTCTGTGTTTCGGTATATATATATATATTTGTCCGTGCATCATAGTTGACACATTAGAGAGCCAGAATGCAATTTCATGTAACTGTTTCACTTTACTTAGTTTTCACCCTTCTTTCCTTCATCTCAACTTTCCACGATCCACGTAAGACTAACTTTTTCATTGCTTTTATATGAAATTTGTATGTATGAATTGGTCTTTTTCTCTTAATTTTTACATAAAAACAAAAAATATATGTGTGTATGTTGTAATATTATTAAAAGCAACGACTAAAAGTGTACTTTTAATTCTTAAATTTAATAAAAATTTAAATTCAAACCTTATTTATAATGGAAATATTTTCATTTATATAAAAAATTCAGACTTCTTTTAAATATAATAAGTCACTTTATTATGAATATATATACTTTAATAAATTAAATAATTTTTATTTAATATAAAAGTCATAGATATTACATAAATTAAAAAAGATATCGCTTATGTTGTATTAAATTTTTTTCATAAATATAATGGTTAAACATTTTCAATACAATTATATGTTACAACATATAAACTAAAATGTATTATAAGTAATGAATTGTTCTATGTACGTTGATTTAGAATAAATTATAAGTTTGATTCTTTTTTATAATTTTATATCAATTTCTAATACAGTTATGTAACAAAATGTTATAAATATTAGAAAATAATTAAAAATAATGTACATATTAAAGTTTTAAATAATATTATTACTTGTTTAGTTAAAATATTAGTAGAAATATTAATCTGTAATTTAGTTACAAATCATAGTAACAAATATCTACTTAAATATCCGTAATTGAAGTAATTAAAACTTTTATACCATTTTATATTTAAAAAAAATTACATGAAATTATGTTTAAAAATTTAATTTGCATAAAAAATTTGCATAAAAGTATGCAATTTATATAATATAAGGCATAAAAAATTAATATTAAATTGATATAATTTAGTTTTAATAGTTTTCAAGAAAAGTACTTAAGCTGAAGAATATAGTTATTAAAAAATAACAAATGATCAAAGAAAATTAGTATAGTTTTCTTTTTAATTAAAGTTTTATTTATAAAAAATTTATTTGAGTATAATTATAATCTAATAAACTTATTAATTATGAATATGATATTGTATTTATGACATACATACATTTATATTAGTTTAAATAATTCAAATTTTATTAAAAAACTATATTAAAAGAGCTAATTTGTTAACGATCATTGTTAAATTTACGATATTTAAATATAACTATAATACTTAACAAAATGTGAAAAAAATTAACTACATGTATTGTTTATTTTAATATTACAACAGATGATTTTCTTAATATCAAATAAAAAATATGAAACATTATAAATATAATTTAGAATAAATTTTATTCAAGAGTTTCATATAGTACTATAATATGCATATAGTACTATAATAATATGTAAATAATTAATATCGTTAAATTGATCGAAAAAAATATAAATTTATTTATTTTAGTCTATATTTTTATAGCTATAATACATTATATGTGTAATAAAATCCTGTATTTGCAATACCATATTGTAATATATGATAATGATTTAAAATTTATACAACAAAATTTATCGATGGAAACTGAAAATAAGTGTAAGATTAAACGTGAATAGGTAAATTTGAGTGGAAAGAACTTAAATAACTCAATATTTATTTTTATAGATATTTATTTTATATTAATACTATTATTACATTTTACTAATAATATGAAAAACTACACTTTTATTTCTAATTACATAAAAGTATTGTAAATTTAATAAAAATAATTACAACAATATAAATTAAAACAATATAAAATTCAAATATAAAAATGATTAGCGAATATGCTCAGATAAATTTTAATCGACCACCTTCAAATAAAACTTATAAAAGTTTATGATCGAAGTGTCTCTAGAATAGAACTGAAGTACAGCAAAATTTAGACGTGCGCTCGGTCTATTCAACCCTATCGAACGTTAATTTTATTCTTGCTTTGTGTATTGTGGCTTTTCCTTAGACCTGACGGTGTGGGAAAACTCTTCTTATACTAAAGATACACTGCATATAACGTCAACAGGGAAACGACAAAGATAGCGCTGGGAAACAACTATGAGACAAAAGTTGTAGTAAATGAGAGAGAGAGAGAGAGAGAGCCAGTGAGATAGAGGGCGAGGGAAAGAAAGAAAGAGAGGTAGAAGAGAGAATACGATTAGTACGCTCCAGCTTCACTCAAAGAAATGAAGAGGGTCGTATCAGCATTTCAAGAGAGAGAAGCTATCTGATATCGTATAAACTCTCATCATCCATGAACAGACAATAGCTGGAGAAGCCACAGCACGATAAATAGTAGTAGTCGAACCAATCCGTCTCTGCCACGATTACCGCTACTCCAGCCATCAACCAAACAGGCCAGTCGCTCTATTAGCCTATGCTGCGATATCTAGTCTCTCTTTCTATCTTGCAGACTCTGATTGTGAAGACAGTATCAAGAAACCTGAACTGAGCAACTACTAATTTATTAATTAATTAAATAAATCAATGCATCTCTTAATTGGAGTTGTTGACTTCTGAAAAGAGATACCTGTAATCATTCATATCGAGCTTTCTCACATTACAGTGTTAGGTTTAGAAGATCTGCTCCAGAATTAATACAGCTCATCTACTAAGAAAATTAAATTTTTGTAAGGTCTTTAAATAAAAGTGCACGACTGTAATTATAACTTTGTAGATTAAAAAAACGCGTTTGTCTGCTCACGACTTTTATATATGTGAGATGGTTATTTTTAATTACTGCACAAATGTAAGAAAATTAGTTTTTATTAACTCATTAAACTTGAATATTATAAAAATTCAATTAATTCAACTAATTATGCAACCATTATAATTACGTTTCATATGAATAAATCAATTAATCGATTGACCTAACTCATCCTAACTCTAATTATGTTTAATTTGAATAATATGAAGATTGTAGCTTTTGTCACTTAATAATTTTAATTTATTTGAAAAATAAATTAATTTCTCTTTATTTTATTTGCTACTACAAAATTAGAATTATTGGAACTTTAACTTTAAAAACTTCATTTACAGTATATATTTTATTGCCACCTCTCTCTATAATTTCTCGAAATTATTTTTAACAATAGACGACATAGGATTAAGAATTTCTATATTTATTATTTGCAGCGATACTGTGTATATTTTTTTTTAAATAAATTTTATACTTTAAAAAAATATATTTAGATTCTTTAGAAATTTAATCCATTATCGATAATAAATAACAAGAAAAAAGAGGTTTGTACATTGCTGTCATTCTTTTCACTTGAGATTTTGTCAATGTAACGATAGCACAACAGCGCGACAATAATTTGCTTTACAACAATCCAATTTTCAAGTTACGATAGAGAAACAGGAGAGAAAAGAGAAAAGCAGTGAAAAGGCAAACAAACTACGTTAATGGTAGTAAAGGCAATAAAATTGCCTCTAAGCACTCGGCACAGGCTTCTTCAATGGTGACTGCGGTGTAAACTTTTCAGGTTGCTCTCATTGCAAAGTGAACTGCACTATCCTGAGGCACAGGGTAGAGGTGATGCTGATGGCGACTATGGCGGCGATATTACGACGCAAGAAAATTGAGGACGAACGGCAATTCCGGATCGAGAATTAGTTAAGCGGTCGCACGAGTGTGCGCTCGACTTTCAACATTTCTAAATCTATAGCTGGATACGGAAAAGGGCATTACGAGAACTAAATTATAAGGTCCATGGATTTGTACAAATTTTTATCATAAATTGCGCAATTAATTTATTTTCGAATATTTTTTATAAATGTGACAATATATTTTTTTAATTGTAATTATTAACATAAACAATAATTAATTGATTCTAATTTATGAGATAAATATATTTTAGGCAAATGGCAGAATTTAAAATTTCAATAAAAAGTAACTTTTATATTAAAAAAAACTTAAATATAAATATTAGCTCTTAATTTTCAATATACTACATTTATAAATTGTTAATTTTTAATTTTATATAATTCTTGAATTTCATTATAAAATGTAGATGATTAATGACAATCTTGAAATAAACTTACAACCTTTGCAACAATTTTATTAAATATAATGTTATTTAAATATAAAAAGACTTTTATTTTTAAAGAATTACGGCTCTATGTCTTAATTTTATTAAACAATATATAAACATATGTAAATATAAAAATAAATAAATGAAAAAATAAATAAACTTATTCGTAAGTTTGATATCACTAACTATGAAATATTTCAAATATTTATCTCTTAAAATATTAATAATTATTACATACATATATAATTATTATCATATCGTATTAAAACGTAGTATTAAGTTTAACTGCTATTTATTTTACAGTAACTAAATATTAAACATTTTATAATTCATGAATAAAATTAATTAACAATACATCAATTTTAAATCAATTGAGTTACTCTACAATTAAATATCATAATATTAAATTTTTATATTTAAATTTAAATTAAGTTATTTTTATAATTAACATTTACGAACTTTAACCAGAGTTATATTATATTTTAACGAATAGTATCGAGATAATTATTAAATTTAAGAAAATTTTACAAATATTCAATAATAGAAAAAGAATAAATTTAAAAAAAACTTCATATATCTTGATATGTGGAAATTTTTCATTAAGTTTACATTATTAAAAGAAATGAATTTAAAAGAATATTCCACATATTCAAAAAATATGTTTTTTTATTTGTATTAATTCCAATAATTAATATAGTAGTTCTATAAATAAATTCATATTTTATATTTTCTAAATTAAAAAAATACTCTTATATCATTGCCGGATATTAATTTAATTAAATATATACTTAGTTATTTTAATATTTATATTCATAGAGTATGAATATGAATGAATAGAAAAATTAAAAAATAAATTTTATCATAAAAATAGATTATCTGTATCTTTAATATTTGCCGTGCTAGTAGAAATTAAAAATTTGTTTATATTTCTGATATATTAGATTAAAAAAAAGAACAATAAAAATTTAAAACAGAGAATTTATGATATGTCGATGTCGTACAAGTGGTGGAATTTTTTATTCAATAGTACATAAATCACGCCGAAAGATAAATGCTGCAGATTAAACCAATCTAAAAAATTTGTTTCTTTGTTTTGTCTATTAAATTCTTCAATTTCTCATAGTTCTAAGCATTTAAATTGAAGTGCAATAACTGATCTATACGTGCCTAAATATAAGAGGGAGAGAGATAGAGAAAGATGAGAAACGGAAGGAGAACGCTGAAGAAACACGATGGAGAGAAATGTTGGAATCAATAGGTGGAGTCAAAGATTGGCGAGCGTGGAATACTCATATCCGGTAGGAAACGTGACGGAAGTCACCGGGTGAGCTACGATCTCCGCCTTTCGATAGTAGCACCATGACAGCTTCATATCGATTTTCTGTAGATGTCGACGATTCAGCTTCTCCCTTTACTGCCATACTCTGATTGCGAATGTCACCGATTGAACCTTAATTTATATATTTTCTTAATCGAATTTCTGTTTACTCGATATGCAGTTGGACTCGATTTTCAGCTTTTCCTTCCCTACTCCCGATTTCCTCGCGAAGAGCGTAAAATTTATTGTATGCTGAAACTTTTTATTTTGGCGAATTGCCGTGACGTATGTTCTTGAATTTCACTACATAGCCAAGTCAAGCAATATACTTCTTGGGCATTTTATCATACGATTTCTGTCGCAAATAACTAAAAATCGGTATGGAATATTACATTTATACCCTATTGACTAGGTATAGAATGTTGTATGTCATTCTATACTGTATTTATGCATAAATTCTTATTCTAGAATGATGACATAATTATTTTTAATAAATAAGGTTATATGTTATTTGAATTATTATATAAATCTGTTTAATAGGTAATAGTATTAAATTAAAATATAAATTTTAAATAGATTTATTTATTACAAAAATTGTCTGAAAATATTATTCTTAGATATTTATAAAATGATTTAGCAATTAAAGGAATATAGAAAAAAATAAAAAATAAATTTAAAAAATATAAGTTTATTGTTAATAGCGAAGATAGTTAAAAAAATTCTTTAAAATTATAGTTTATATAATAACAAGAATCTATATTGAAATGATTTTTTCATTTTCATCTTTTAATACTGGTTAAGTTAATAAATACTGAAAATGTTGAGTTGTGTTTCTAGTAATAAATAAAAATACTGGTATAAGTTGTTTTTATTGAAAATAAATTTGCATATCTAAAATTTTACAAGTTACAATTCTTCAATTGTAGCATTTAACTTTTATAATTATGGTATAGAGATTTATATGAAACTATATATTTTATTATATATTTAATTATTCGTTCAACTTTCCTTTGTTTGAATATAACTTTATATGTATGTTTATTATGATATTTAATCATTATTTCAATTAACTTTAATCTAATAGAATATATTTATAACTTTTAATTATCTTATTACTTTAAATAAGAAATAATTTATTGAAATACTCAATTAAAAAATAATATTGATTCAGAAATCAAATTAACTTATTAATAATATATTATTATAGATATAACGAATATAATTTATTGTTATTAATATATTTTATAAATTAATTTATTTATCGATAAGTTTATACCTTTTCACTTAATATAAGACAAAATTTTTCTCCTTTTATTTTATTGCCAACGATATTTATACTTTGATATATCAATTTTTTCTAATTTTAATGATAACAAAATTATAATGAATGCCTAAGTTAAGAACAATATTTTAAAAATTTATTATGATTGAAAATTATTAAAAATTTTTAACAAAACCTTTGAAATATTATAACAAATACTGAAATTTATGATAATAATTCTTCAACGATTATCTAACTGGTATCTGATAAGACGAGTGCATTTAATGTAAGGAAGTTAATTTAATTTGGTAAGGGTGGTTAGCCGCTCGAATAGGGAGTTGTTAATAGCCTGTATTGTTCCTCATTGAACTTTATTTCATTGAAATTATGAATTACCATATTTTAAAAAGGAATAAGAAGAAATGGATCTTTAGTTTTTTAAAGAAAGATCGATCAATTATAAAATTTGATGTTATAATTTATTTATAAATTTATCATTTAAATAAAAACCTATTTTGTATGTATTAAAATTATGCAAATATATATATTTTATAATTTACAATCATTGTTTTTATAGTTTAAATAATATGTTAGTCACCAAACTGTTGTTAGTGAAAATAAATATAATGTAAACTTAAGTATATAAAAATTATATTGAAAAACATTTATTTATAAATTTTAAATTCTTTTATTTGTGTTATTTTCGAATTAACATATACATTAACTTAAATATAAATTCTTAATTATATTAACATATGAAGACTTATGTAATTCATACTTTAAACTTATTAAAGACAATTAATATTTTAATAAAATATTGAATTTTTAGTTGTTGCAACTGATCAAATTTAAGAAGTTAATGTTCAACTGAATTATTATTAAATAAAGTTAATACAGTTATTTTACTTCGTTTGATTATGATGATATCGTACAGATTAAAACTGATAAATGAATGGAACGACGAGATGCAATATGTCTTGAAATTTATAAGAGATCATCTTCCTCTTACGACGATTGCAGGAAAATTGATACGAAGCTTGTCATCAAATTTAAAACTAATAATTCAATTTGATCTCAAAGTAGTTAAACTGAAATAGGAATAGAATAAATGAAAATATAAAGTATCTATATTGATTAGAATCGCAATGAATATATTGGGAATACAAATATTTTAATTAATTTCAAAATCTGGGTAAAAATAGTTGGTTAAAAAATGTAAGAAAATCTGTCGAAATAAAAAATGGCATCTTGTTTCGTAAACAAGAAATGATGACACAACAATCTAATGTAGAATAGTTCTAGTCGTTGCGTGTGGTAGAAGGGGACCCGCAAGCTTCGGAAAATCGATATTAAATACCGATTTGTATGTTATTACACTATTTAAATAAGATTGAATAGAAATTCTTAGTGTGAGTTCTAAAGTGAAAATATAGAAACAGTAATTGACTTTCGCAACGAGTGTTTCAAATGAATTGAGTATTCAAGCTTCAATTAACTCTCAATAGTCAATTAATTGAACTTTTTAATTTGTGAAAGAGTAAAATAATAAAAAAATAAAATAAAAAATGTATGCAGAGCTGTTAGCAATGAAAATATTTTGACGTAATATGGATGAAATAATATTTAAAACAATTTATTTTATTCATTTGTCTAGTAAAGTAAAAGTACTAAATTATAAAAAAGTTATATGTTAACTTCACTAATAAATTTTTTTTCAATTTATGTCGTTTTTTAATTCAATTAAAAATTCCAATTGTTTGAATAAATGTTTTAGATAAAACTCTGTAAAACTCATCTAATTTTAAATTTTTATATAAATAAAATAGATTTATTTTCTGTCTTTTAATTTGAGTAATAAATCAATTATAGAAAATTCTTATTTTGAAATTATCAATATTTTATTTTATTAATCAAATTTTAATTACCAAATTTTTTATCGATTTAATTAAAAATATACATTAAAAATCAATTTGAAATCGAAATCATCGGTAGTGTTGATAAATTCAAAATCTATTACTATTTGATTATTAACGTTGATTCATTATTTGATCTGAAATCATTAATTATAAATAAAAAGTGTATTTGCTATAATTTCTAGTTCTAATGAATTATTGAAATAAATTTCACGATTAAAAGGTTACGTTTTCAATAATTTGTTTTCTTTAATTGAGAACTGTTACTGATATCTTCAAATGATAAATGTTTTCATTAAATTAGTTATAGAGACCAGTATTGATACGTATCAATAAGTTTAGATCTTAGATTGAGTTAAAATATCGGATTCAAAAATCTGCAAGATATGTATGCGATTTTTATTTTATAAAATATTAATAAACAAAAATATATACACACACATAATATACACGTATTTTCGATTAAAAATTTGACAAAAAATTTTAAGGAAAAATTTCAAAAGGAATATTTAATTCAATTTTTTAAATTCTACTGAACTAAATTTAAATTATTTTTATTATTATTTATATAATGTATTGTATACACGTTTTTCATATAATATGAATAAGTATATTATTGTCAAATAAATTTGATAATATAAATTTATATATTTTGTTTGTCTAAATTAATTTTTATAAAGACATAACATAAAAATATTAAATAATACTACTAAATACAGTAATAAGTTATTTAATATCACATGAATTCATATTTTTATAACAATCTAATATAAGTAAAAAATAAAATTTTTTTAACAAATGTGTTAAATTTTTTCCGTTTAATTTTATAACTAATTTTAATGTTTTTCTTATTTTCATGGATAATTGTTTTTACAAAGTTTTTCAAAAAATTTTATGTAGTCTCATATAATACCGATAGTGAGTACATGTACATTAGTTGTACATATTGTCTAAAGCAGTTTTTACACAAGCACAGAATGCTGATAGTAAAAAATAATTATTTTATAAATATGACTACTATTAATTTTATGTACTATTTATAATTGTATTCAAGAATTTAATACGGTAATGTAAGATTTTTTTGAAATGTGTACTTATTGATTGAGTAAGTATTCTATCATTTAATAAATATAAATTTTAAAATAGGATTTAAAAACACTGTATAATACTTAAATATTTTATGTAAAAATATTTCAACATGGTTGTTACATTATATCGAAGTAAAACTAAAGAAATTAAATTATTAAATTTATTATACTCAATGTGTGTAGTACTCTTGAAAATATATTATTATGTCGATATGTAGTAAATTATTTATAATTAAATATAATATTATTTTATTTTTTTGGAATATTTATAAATTCATTTTTTAAGAAAATATAAATTTTAATAAAAAAGAAAATTTTGTATTCAAGAAAATTCTTTTCAATTAATTATTAATCTGTTAATTAACAGTCTGTAAAATTTTGTAAAATTTAATCGACTTATTTGATTTTTCATTGTCATTTTGATGAATAAAAATTAAAAAAGTCAATTAAATATATATACTTAAGAGAATGGGATGTATTCATTTTAATGTAAAATCACATGTACTGTAAAAGTCATCGTATAACTATGGCAAAAATCTCCTACAAGAAATAGATATATTTTCCCTCCTCGGTTAGAATCTGAAATTTCTACATAGCACTTACGTTCCATAAGTTCAAACACTCTTCTTGTAGTTTCAACTTCTCAAGCAGGACTATCTCTAGATGTATTGTAAAGTATAAAAAATCAAAGGACTTACCAACTGCCACACAAACTCTCCAAAGTCCGCTGTAAGTGAGTTTAATATCTGGTTCTGCACTGGCATTGGTCAATTGCTGGGTGAGCCTGGGCAGCTTCTCTTCAGTTAGAAGCCACTGGCCGGTAGATACTGCGATCGCAACGACGATGAACGATAGCAAAGTAGAGACAGCTGAAGTCACGCTTAGGCTGACGCCACCCTCATCATCAACATCAACGGAACCACCAGAGCCATTGGAGCTGCTTTCACCGCGACCATCTGAGTAACAGCATAACCAGTAGCAGCACAGCCGGGACATGTTTCGACGGTCTTTCTACAGTTACAGACTTGAGCTGCAGCTATGAAAAATGCAAAGATAGTTATATAAGATATTGATGATCTTGGTAATATCAAAAAGAATGTAATGTTGTCAGTTTTTATATAAGGATAGATGTGCAAAGTATTAAGGTGACTCGCAATCGAGTATGATTTATTGCTTTTTTATTAACATGACTTATTTTGTATTAGTATAACTTTTTTAAACTTTCAAAAATCATTGTCGTAAAAATAAAAATAACCATCAGTAAACTTCTGTACACATTTGAACTAAACGTGTAACACTTTTGTGAAAAACAAAATTTTTGGCAGTAAAATTAGTTAAAATTATCTTAAATGTAATTAGTTAAATTATTTTAAATGTATTTACGATTGAAAGAGATCAATTATCGTAGAGTTTGGTATTTGAAATAATTAAAAGTAACATTTTATTTTTATATATAATATTATTTACATGACTTAGAATAAAATTCATATAATAAAGAAGTATATAAATAATAACGCATAAAAACAATATTTTTAATTTTACGCTAATAAGTTATTAGAGTCATATTAATCAGTAAAAAATATCTGATGAATTCTCTCCGAAACTATCTTTATAATTCACTGTGATTGATTCATATTATTTTATATATATATATTTACACTTAGATATAGTATTATATCGTTTATAAATACTAATTTTTATATTATATATATAGTCATTTTAGAAAATTAGAATTTTTTAGAAGTCATATTATAATAATCGAAAATGTGGTAAAAATTAAAAATTAGTATATATAATCTGTATATTTATACTAAAAAAATAAAATAATTATTTTATTTAAAAATTTCAGTATAAAAATAAACAGATATTAATTTATTTGTATATAATAATCATTTTCATGTTTCTTATAATTTTAATAACATTATTTCTATCAATTAAATTATTATAAATTCGTATATGTAATAATAAAACATTTTAAATATATTGTTATATAATAAAAATTAAAATATCTATAAATATTATTAAAATTTTCTAATACATTATTTCAAATAAAATATTATGTAACTCTACTACTTTTATTAATATGTATTTTTTTAAAATGAAATAATGTTTTCGTTCTAAGTAATTGGTTTGAAGAAATTTGATAATTTATATGAAAAATTTATTAAATAAAAAGTATATAATTATGTTCATTACTATTTATTTCAATATAATTAGTACTTATATTTAATATTGCATCGTTAAAAATTTTACGGAGAAAAAAGAGAGTCTAAGTAAAATAAATAGAGAAAAACAGAAAGTAAAAAGAGGAAAGAATAATGAGGAAGGAAGAAGTTAATCAGAAGTTGAAGAAGGAAAAAGGAAAAAGTAGAAATGTAAAGTGTGACAGTATCAATAATTGAAGCATGTAAGTGAGGCAGAACAAATAATAAAGTATTGAATAAAAATTTTTCTAAATATAATTATTCTTATCTTTTGTTTCTGCATCTTATTTTTATTCCTTTAATATATTCCATAGTAATAAAACTAAAACCTATTAAAAATAATTTAATTATCGTTTTATTTTTTTAAATATATCTATCAACTTACTAACAGATTTTTACATAAACACAAATTATAAAATAATTAATTTAATTACAAATAAAAATTTTAAATAAATTTTGAAAGCATTATTAAGTATATTGTACAATTAAAATTTTAGTTGCAATTCTATAAAAATATTGTTAGAATTTTATTAAATTTAATTTTTAATAGAATATTAGAAATAATGTATAAAAAATAATATAGTATAGAAATATAAATATAAAAAATAATACAGTATAGAATATAAATATAAAAAAAATATATTCAAACAGTAAATGTTTTAAAATATATAACGAGAATTTTTTATTTTAAGAAAATCGAATTTTGTTTTATTTGAGGAAAGTTTATATTGTATACTAATTACAACATAAATATCTTTTAGAAGTATATACTACTTAGTTGTATTATATACTGAATAATATCTAAAATGTAAAAGTAGCAAATAAATTTTTAATTCAAGTAATTTTCTTCGATA
The DNA here is from genome assembly GCA_018907185.1 of Platyscapa corneri. Classification (NCBI taxonomy): domain Eukaryota; kingdom Metazoa; phylum Arthropoda; class Insecta; order Hymenoptera; family Agaonidae; genus Platyscapa; species Platyscapa corneri. The sequence continues at coordinate 1,780,695 of JACCHW010000023.1, read as the reverse complement.
AATTTTTTCTATAATAGTTATATAAAAATAAATTGATCTTTTACAAGTATCTTTTGTATTAAAAATAATGTTAATTATCTTCATTTTATTTATTATATTCATTATACTTATCATATTATACTTATTAAAGTAATATTTAATAATTAATATTTAAGAATTATTTTTATCCAAAATTATTATATTTAAAGTTATTAAAATTATAAAAATTTTCTTAGTTAACTTTATATTCGATTTTTAGAATTCAATTAATATTATTTAATATTTTATCGAATAAACATTTGCATATTTTTTATTGGAAAGTAGTTGTATTGATTTTTCAAAATTATATTCAAAATTGAATTTTTATGAAAATTTTTATTATTACATGCATTTTCTAATAATTTAGGTTTATCAAATAACAATTGATTTCATTTTTAACAGAAATTTATAATTTGTATATTATAATAATTTTATTTTTCACTAAATTTATAAAGATATACATGTAGTACGCGATAGTTAATTTGTAATTACTTATTGATTATTGGTTTCTTTATATTTATTTATCAAAGTGTTTATTTATGTTTGCGATAAAAATTAATAGATAATAATATGGTATTTTCAAATTTATCGTTTGTTTTTAATCACTAATATCTGTATAAATATGTTGATTAAACATTAAAAAAGAGATGTCGGACAAATGAAGTTCTGTGTTTTGCAGTTTACTTTACTTGAGTTTGGACTACGCGCATTTAAGTTACAATATTCTTTTTATTTTTACGTTTCATTTTATTTGTTTTCCCTAATGCTCTTTTTCTTTCAAAACTTCAATTGAACTAAGAAAGAATGAGAAGAAAATTCGTTTACATATAAAAGAGTACGAACAAACAGAAAGACAAAGTAAGCTATGGTACAAAAATAATTTTGTTCAAAGTTTTTTCCTACTTCAATGATAGTTTGCTCATCGCGAAGAATAGAATTACGTTTCATTAGTACGGTTAAAAGGCAGGATTTAGATATATAATCATACCATATGTAAGCTTGAATCGTGGCAAATAATTTTCTGATAATAAAAAGCAAAAAAGGAATTAAGGATTTGATCCACACGCAGTCTGCAGTATATAGATCACGTTCTCTATTCATTGGTTTCTTTTATGGAAGCTCGCAAAGGTCTTATCAACCATATCTGAAACTGAAGCATACTAGGTATTATAAGTAATAACTGTATATATTACACGTAATATATAATGAAAGCTTATACATTTATTAGTAGATCCAGCCCTATTCCGATCCCATTTACTTTGCAGTATCAGAATAATTAAAAAATAACTAACAAGATATTATTCAACTACAAAAATCAGATAGATAACTTTTAATTAAGTACAAAATAGAAAATCGCTATACTAATCTTAATATTCTGAATACATAAATATGATTTTGCAAGATAAATGTTGATATGGAAATAAAATTACGCCCTGAAAATTATACATTCTCTTAGTAATTTTTAAAAAATCGATAGTTTAAGATTTTTAGAATATGAATGAAAGGAATCAACTACCAAAGATATCTACAATAGAGAAAACATAACAGCACAGTTCTCACTTCTACCTTTGACTTGAGATTATTTTCTAATTGAATCTTTTTTAAATGAAAAAATTTAATTTATATTATTTGAATCGTAAAATTTGCAGTGACTGACTTTTCAATTACAATAATAAATCCACTGAAAATACTGTAAAAGACTTTATATTAATCCATTGTTTTATTTACATAAATATAAAAACTACATTAAAAACTACTTATACAGTCTACTTTAATTTACAAATTTTACATTTAATTATAACCAATAAGTAAAAAATCAATTTTAATAATAATTTCTGATATAATATTTTGCAAATATTTTTTAATCTATCTTAAATTTAAAGTCATAAGGATTGCAAGGTTTAATTTGTTATCTGATACCATCATATGTATTCAATGAAAATATATTCAAAGAACTATGTACATAAATGTATCAAATATTTCTATTAACAGAGACATTTTATAAATAAAAAATTAAATAATTAAAAACAAGAATTGTAAAAGGATACTCTATGCATTATGCATATATAAACTATGTACTATTTATATCAAATTAAAGATGTAATTTATTTTGTTGTTTATTTATTCTAAATAATCACAGATTACAAGAAGCAGTTAATTGTAATAACTTTATTCAAATAATATTTATTAATCAAGAAATAAAACTATTGCGGAAAGTTACTATTGAAAAAATAAATTACTAATATAATAAAAACTTAGTTACTATATTAAAGCATTATAGTTTTTAATCTAAATAAATTACGACTAAATATTTAATCTTTACATTAAAATTAAAAAATATTCAATATTAATTATTAATTTTCGTATAAACATTTATAATTTTTGATTTATTAGACTAATAAATACTGAGAATTATATAAAAAAATTAAATATATAGTGACTAAAAATTAATATAATGTTTTAAATATTCATTACGTTTTTAATAAGTAAATATGTAAATATTTTATATCCAATGTGAATTTAAATAGTAAGAAATTAAGAATGTATAACGAAATTTATTTTGATTTCTATTCTTATTCAATTATTTAAATATTTTATTTCATTAACCTGACAGTTCTACAGATATTCTGCATTTAAGTATGCTTGATAAATGCCAAAAGCAAATTCAAAGAATAGAAAAACTTGAGATTTTTGTAATATTGTATCCACGTCTCTATGAGCTGATTAAACTCTCCAGGATTTTAACTCATCAAATAATTTTGATTGCGGTTCATGATTCATAATACAAATTTAAATAATAACACACAAGTAATTATAATTCGATTATATCATCAACGTATTACCAGAATTTTTTTGTAGGACTTTCTTTAATATTGATATTAATATTATTAAAAAAAAATTTGATGCATTTTAAAAATAATTTAATTAGCTATATTCTTAAAAATATGGCCTCAAGGATAATAAAAAGGATCTGAGCAGACTATATAAAATACATTGGACGAGAACAAGAAAGAGGAAGGAGAAATAAGAAAATACAGAAGAAAATAAAGAAATAGTGACTTTAATCATAATTAAAAGTGTAAAAAAGTGTTAATATAGTTATAAATGAAGTGTAAAAGTGCTAAAATAATTAAAATAAAGATATATATATAAACGGAAACTGTCAAGCTGTAATAAAATAATCGATAGAAAAACAATAATTATATAAAAATAAGTAAAAATGATTTGAAAAGAATAAAAGTTTGTTAAAAAAAGGTTATAAATATAAGCATAATACAAGTATAAATTTAGAAATGAATTATGGATTGATAAGGAAAATAAAATGTAAAGTTTAATTTAGAGACAGAATGTTCAACGACAAAATGTAAATATTTAGAGGTATAAATATTATATAAGTAGTACTAAGTAAATCTTTATATAACAATCATTATTGTTCCATAAACTATTATTATTATCATTCTTAAAAATATGATTAAAGCTTATCAATTTCAATTTGAGATATTCAAAATAAAAATATAATGTTAATATTATATTGTCATTAGATTTGTTTTTCTTAACTTTTTACTACTTATATGCATTTTTGTGCCAAAATAGCCTAAGTTTCTAGACCTAAATTTCAAGGTAATAATAAATAATACGTTAATAAGAAGATACCATTGAATATTCAAATTTTTTCCGTAAAAATTATTGCAAAAGCTGTAAACAACTATTTTTATGTTAAATATTAATAAATTTTAAGAGAACATAAAATATTTATATATAAAAAAACTAAAATAAATCTAAAATTTTGTAGTTTTAAATAATTTATTTGTAAATTTATGTATTGATTTTCATATATAAAGAGTTAAAATACAATTTTTCTTATAATATATAGAAAGCAAAATATAATAAAATTAATAATAAACTTAATAATAATTACTGTTAATTCTAGTATATTACACAACTAATACATAAATGAACAAATTAATTTTATTGGATATATAAAAAATAAATCAATATATATTCTTTACTGATTAAAATTACTTGAAAATTTTATTAATTTTTTCTATTTATAAATTTACAAAATTCATTGCCATGTGGGAAATGTAAAAATATAAAATAAATATAAATAAATAAAATGCCAGAATTTATATAGTAGAAATAATTTTGCGGACATTCAAAATAAATATTTAAATATTTATTTCTATAAGAAAGTTTACTTCTATAAAATCATTTGAATATTTTCGTAAAATAAAAGGATTATATAAAAAATATGTAAAAAAATTGTTTTATCATTATTAGCTAGGAAATTTGAAAAATGAAATTGTTTTTAAAAAATTAGCGTTATGAAATATTCTGTTAATTATAGATTATGTAGCTGGCAATAAATTATATGATATATGATAATATATTTTTAAACTTAATTTATTTTTATAGTTTATTTCCCATAAAACATTAAAAATACGAATTGATTTTACATATTCTTCAACTTTTTAAATTTAATTTTTTTTAGAAAAAATTAAAATGTTACAAATTTTTTATTTTAATGGAAATGAAAGTGATATAAAAATATATCAAATTATCAGTGCTGAAGAAATTTTTTCCTCTTTTCCTTTTTTCGTTTTTTGTTCTTATCCATGACATGAATATTTTACATTAGTTATGTACGCATTAATAAGAGTATTTGATAACTTTGTGAATAATTGAAGTTAAATAACTTTTAATCAGAAAAATCAACATTTTCTATCTACGCTTAAATATTTGATCAAATGAGCTTTAAATTTTTTAATTCCGAAAAAATAGATTTTCGGTAAGAATAAAAAAAATATGGATTACAGGTGGTAATATTTTAAAATGAATAAATGTTTTCATAATTGATTTTAATTTTTAAATTTCAAATTGAATTATAAAGTGAATTACAAATTGAGTGCAAAGAAAATGGTTGATTTTTTAAAGATATTGTTAGCTAGTAAAGAGAGATGGAGAATAAATTAAAAGATTAATCTATACAATTTTCTTTCTTAAGAGGTTAAGTATGATTCAATATAATTTAAAAGATTCGAATTTTATAGATTAATAATTATTATTTTCTAAATAATCTATTTTACATTATAATAATATTAATTTTTTTGCTGATATTATTATATTATGTTTGCGTTTTAAGTGTTGATTGATATAATTTTTCTAGTTTTCAAATAGATTATCATTTTTATTAATTTTAACTATTTTATTTCAAATGCATAATAATAATCTAAAACTCTAAAACTTTGAGACAAATTAATAAATATGAATTATAAATATCATTTAATATATATATTTAAAATATTTTATCTTGCTTAATGATGTTTAGTTATTAATAATTGCAATATGTATGTGGACATTCCACTTTTTAAAGTTACAGTCCTTAGTAGTCCGCAGCAGTGCAAAATCCTGCAATGTATTTTTTCAAAAAGCACTCGGGATATGTTGAGTCTACATCGAATATTTTTTCAAGCTTATTGATAACAAAACGGTCTTTAAATATGATGTAGTCTTCAACAGCTTTTATATCATTCAGTTGCAATCATCAAGATTGATAACTTTTTTACATTGATATGTTGAATTGCTGAAAAATTGTATGCTGATGATTAAAGTGCTAGTTGTACACATGAAAATATAAATGATGAATCATATCCGGTTAAAGTTTACTTAAATTGCATAAATTATATATATATATATATATGTATGTATGTATCATTTAAATATCTTAATTTTAATACTTTCGTCGTCTAATTATGCTTAGATTCTATTGAAAAGTGTATTAATAATATCAAACCGAGTCAACGGTACATTACTTAGTTAGTTTATACATTTATTTTACTGGCAATATAAATTCTGAATTCTATTTGAATTGTTTAATTTATATTTTCTACCTTAAAATATAGAAAGATTCTACAAAATTAATGCGCTTCTTATTGAATCCATCGTAAAGTACTATCCTAGAACTTTACGATTTCCTTAGGATTTTGAATGCAGCTTAATTTTATATTTATAGAAAGTGCTAATTACAATATTATTAAAAATGTGCAATATAAAGCCATACAATGTATTGTAATATTATAAAAAAAATATTAAAATAATAAACCTTTAAAAATACGCCGAGCAATTTTCGCCTTCTCTTATTTTCCGTATAGTGCCCTCGAGTAGTTTCGGTAACTTAGTTGAAGCTTTCTTTTTTCTTTCTTTCATTTAGTACTTACAAGATATTAAAGAGGCCGTAAATAATTACGAAGTTTTGTAATGAAGCTCCACCGCGCTGTGGATCACATTATGCATCATTAAATACATGAACACTTGGACAGATAAAGACGGTAGCAGCGAGAGAAAAATAGAAAGCTCATTTTTGTATGTATGCAACTATGAACGCGTATACAAATCCACTTTCTGATGTTACGGATATTGTATACACGAGTTAATTTCAGAACTTTAATTAAAAGATTACACTTGTGATAATTACAATTTTATTTACATCATTACAAATGATAATTTTATTTATTTTTTGTTTTAATTTTCTTTTTAATCTCTGCACAATAGTATTATATTTTTATTGTTTTTATAAATTTAGAATCAAACTACTGATAATTTTTAAAGAATTTCTTAATGTTCCTGTTAAATTTAATTTCTTTTTATTTAAATTTATTAATAAAATTGAACGGGCTTTAATAAATTTAAATGTAAATCATGTTCATTGGTATTATTTATGAGGAGCCATTTTATTAAAAGTTATTTCATATAAATTCTCGTATTTATGAATTTGTGTATTATTATATCATTTTATTCGTGAAATATATACTTATAAATAATATTATAATTTATCTGTTGAATTCTATTCGCAAAATATAATTTATAAAATATGATTATAATATATTATTCTTATAAAAAAAATTGTATTACAAAATATTTTATATTTTAGCTTTATCAGCCAGTGAAAGTTTTAACATGATATGCTATATATATATATATAGTTCAAAACATTGATTGTTTGTAATTTAATCCATTTATTTGTGTACGATTTTCTATATGTATATGATTTAGATTGATTTAGAAGGAATCATTTTTTCACTTAAGCAATGCAGTGGTAAATATAATATTTTAAATAATATTAAAAGTTATTATAAAAATAAATTGTAGTTGTTATATTTTGTAACAGCAAATATTTATGTATATATAAATTATAAAAGATTAAAAACAATCTTTTATAGGAAATGTAATAACTTTAATATAGTTGGTATAGTGAGTATATACCTTTAACTATATTAACAGAATAAATTATTTTACAATGTCAGTTATGAGAGTTTTAATATATTATGATGAATTTGACATTTTTAATATAATATTTTTAATTATATTAGTCTCATTTTTTATATATTTATATTATTAATAAATTATTATTTAATGAATTATTTTCTACTTATAAAGTTTTTATGTAATTAACAAGAATTTAATAATTATTAAATTTTACTCATAATTTTAACTTATGATTATACAATAAAGCTAACGTAAAATTTGATTATCATTTTTATATACAAAAAATTTTATGCTAATATTTTTGTAGTATTTTAGTGACAGTACAAATTTCTCATATATTCATAGATCAATATTAAAAAGATAATTTTCTTAACTTTTCCAAAAAAATTTCTAGTTTTTTCAATCATTGTTTATTACAAAATAAATTTTTTTATATAGTTGGCTAACCGTCTATATGATTAAACGTGCTTTATAATTTAGTTATTTTGAAGAGGTAAAATCTAGTTATTATTGTTAATTTAATTTTTATTGTTTTCACAATGTGAGAGGTACTTTTCTTTCATTTATCAAAATCACGAAGATGTCCGTAAATATGTGTAGGTAATGTTATAAAATATATGAATATGAATATAGAACTTTAATCAACGTGTGCTAACCAGTTGTTATAATAACAGCACACACTTTATATTCCAATTTAAGTTAAATACATAAAAGAACACTTCAATCAAATTAATCATCAGAAAAATCCTTATATCTTTTAAATCATTATAATTTTTGTATATTAAAATTAGTTAAATGACAATATTTAAAAAATTTATGATGAATATACCAACAAAAATTAATTCATCAATTTTCGTAATCAAATTCGTAATTAATGTCGAACGTTATCTTTCATATTATTATTCTCCATAATCTATATATTTAATATGAATACTACCCGTAAATACTAAGTTCCGTTTATTAAAAATCAAAACTGTACAATAGAGATCAAAGAAGTTTTTTATGAAATTGTAAATTAATATAATCTCAAATATGGAAATTTTTATTTTGTTGTCGGTTTGTTTTCTAACTCTTTCATAAAATAACGAAACGAAATGAAATATGATTGTAACGTCAAGTTTTTTGACTGTATAGATCTTCCAATTTCTCATATACTAAAATCTTTATCCTTATCACGAGTCATATGCAGAAGCATGAGGATGACATACTGCATATTTCTTCACTTGCCGTCAGCATTCTCGCAGTCTTTTGTAATAGCTCATCCCAATGTCACAAGAAGTACTTGTATAGTTTTTTTTTATATACTATAATACTCACTTTATTTATATTTTGAATTGACAAAATTTAAATATTTTCTACTACTGAGCTAACTTATTTATAATATACTTGCAGATGATAATTATCGAGGAATGATAAAAATTCATTTAAGTTTAATCGATTAATAAAATTTATAACCATATTTAATTTATGTAAATAAAATAAATATCTTGACGATATAAATATATTATTTTTATTAGTATTCAAATTTTCAAATTTTTTCCCTTAAAATATGTAGTTATAATGTTTATAGGTGTGTAAATAATTACTAATAAACAATTCAATGCTTTAATTTTATGTTTGCTTTAAATTATAAAAAAATGTATTTATCGGATTATCCATATATTCTTAATAATGTATAAATAAATAAATTATCATATACTTGAGTAATTATTTTGTTATAAAAATTCAATAATTCGTTCAAATAATATTAGTCCTAAATATGTAGTTGATATTATGATATTTCAATTTTTTCATCATATCATTACAGTTTCTAAATCTGAAATAATGATAAATAAAATTATTTGTTATGTTATAATTTATAGTTTTTTAATAAATATGCAACAGTATTTTCTTCAAAAAATAGTTGTTTATTTTTTATTATTTTCTGAACATAATACTGTTATATTATAAAAAAATAAAAGTCAATTTCCATTTTAACAATAATATGATAAAATAAATACAGGCACCTTTATATTCGAATCAAAAAATATTATTCACAATATAAGTTATATCAGTTAATAGATCTTTACATTTATGTATCAATATTACAACTTTTTAACATATTATCAAATTATTTTCCATAATTAATTGCTAACAAAAATGAGTTTCATAAATAACGATATAATGATAGATTAAGTTTGATATTTGAAATTGGGGACTGGAACCATATTGTTGAAATTTCAGGAAGAGAAAATTCATATATCTCACTCCAACTAATAGATGATAACCTGAAGCAAACCAATCATTTGAGTAACGCTCTGTATACATAATCGCTCAAAATGCCGAAATTAACTAGACAAAGGAAATTTCACAGAAATTTCTACATTCTTTATACACTTATTTCTAAAATTATGAATATAAATTTTAGAAAAAAAATTTTTCAGGAATAATGCAAAATAGATAATAAATGGTACAATATTTTACTTTTATGTAAGATAAATATTAGCATGAGCTATTGAAAATAATGTTTGATTTTGTTGAATAATAAGATAATTACATAATCAGTAATCTTTAGAAATAGGTATAATCAATTAAATAATCAATTTTTAAGTACTCTTTTAAGAAATTTTTGTAGTGTAACTGAAAAAAATTACCATGGATTTTGTTTAAATTTTCTTGTAATATTATTACTAATTAATAAATAAGTTTAACTCAAATATTATCAATTATTATGTTATACGTCTAGTATACTTTTAGGATTTTAATTCTTTACTAGTTCCTCTATTATTTCAACATGAGCATACGTATTTTATAAAAAAAATTTAAAGTGTTTTTCCAATTCCATTTTTCCAACAAAAAAATTTTCCTTATAATAATATAAGAAATAATTTGTTTACTTTATGACATGGATAATTCTTTCAAGTCTAAAATATTCATTTTTAATTAAGTTTTTGTAATTAATAGAAATACTTACTATTATAAAATAAAACAAATCGCACGCGTGCAAAAATACACATACACACGTACACACTCATCGATAAAGTTTTTAAAAAATTATTGTTTAATATTTTATTTTTTGGGTAATGTATCTAGTGTCAAAATTTTAGTACGAAAGTAGTAGTTTAATTTTTAATAAGATTAAACATAATATAATTTAAAATATAAATACGTTGTGTTAAATTTTAATATTTCATTTTATATAATTACATTGCCGCAATTCAAATCGTTAATGTTTTATAAATTATGATACTACATTAATTTATATGATGTCTATATAAACAAATATATAGAAGTTTGTTACTTCTACAGTTTTTCAAATATGAATTCATGTATTTTAATTTTAAAATATTTTTAAATAAGTGTAAAGGAAATAATTATGCTGAAATTACGAAATGTATTGGACAATGAAATTTAATTAGTGCAATTGTACAGTAGCGGCGAGAATAAATTATTTAAGTAAAAAAAAATAAAATAAAGTCATGAAAGTGAATTGAATAAATTAATTATAGAGAAAGTATTAAGTTGATTAATATATTATCAGTATTAATATTTTATGCAATTAATTAAACATATAAATATTTATTTTTTTTATAGGCCAACTAATATAAGTATAACACAATAAAATTTTTTTATAAATTTTACTTGTGTAATTCGTAAAAGATATATTTTATAATAACTTAGGATTAAAAAAAATTTTCGAAAATCAAACAAGAAAAGGCACTTAATATATTTCATATATTCCATATAATTCAAAACTTACATAATGACTATGGAAAATTAACGAAATTAGTTTTTTCTGAAAAAAAATTTATTTATTATATCTTAGTCAACTAATATAATACAGATATAAAGTAATATTTTAAAATTTAAGCTTTTAAGAATAATATAATTTTATTAATATAATGTATAATTTTATTATTTAATGCTGATGAATTAAATTTCAGAAGTGAATAATAAAATATATATTCAATTAATAAATGTCAGCAAAATTAAACATGAATTTTATAGGGAATTGAAAAAAATTAATTCTGAAATAAAATAAATTTAAAGTGATATTCTTTAAAAAAAATTTTTAAATTTCCAGATCAAATGAAATATCAATTTTCATATAAACAATATAAATGTATTTAAAGATTTGAAATTTAAATTTTGTCAAAATTAACAAAAATCTGCTAATGCATTCGCAGATTTTTATTCAGAGTATAAAATAATTTTTAATGGAAATGTATAAAATTATTTTATATACAATTATTTACATAAAAAACTAATAATATATCAAATCAAAATTTTATTAAATTTTTATACTTTAAAAAAGGTATAATGGAATTCTCAATTATTTATCTAAATTCATTTATTTAATTAAAATGTACATGATAAATAATATAATTTATTATAACATATTGAATTAAATAAGTTTCTACTTCACTTTTATAAAATTTTAAAAAAATGGACTAAAAAATAATTGTTGAATCTTGCCACCTTAAAGCGTCAAAACTTAGACAATGAAAAAATGACGAAAGCAAAATATAAAAGTTCTTAAGCGACCACGAAAGTTCTTAAACCTCAAAAGTCGATACTTAATGTCAAATTTATAAGATAAAAAAGTAAAATAAATAAAATGTAAAATAAGTGGCAATTAGGGCTTCCTATTCGATGCATCTAAAGTACTGTAAATAAAAGCTTGCTGGGTACTGAAAGCCGTTCTTTGGCAGTCCGACGTGCACGTGTCGCTGATCACATATGCGCTGGCCATAGTACGACGATTTGTGCCGGTCTGACAAGCATGCTACCTCAAGCTCGTAGTTACGACGCGCTGAAAAGCAGAAAAATAGAAAAAGAACTGAAGCAGTACCATCGAGGACGACAACGAAGACTTCCTTTGATACGGAAAATCGAGTGCGCGAGTTCGTACGAGCAGCAAATTGATCGACCTACTTGATACGTCGTCAGATCAGAGCAGGCGCTTCGCGATTGATTATAATGAGTTTGTCGCCTCGCATAGATCGAGAATTCGAAAGGAGATGACGAAGAGTATGACTTATTTGCCAGTGCAAGTCGTAGCTTCGTAGCTTCGATAATTCACGTGCATACAATTCTTGCATCTTTCAAAGATGACATCTATTCCTACATCTCGTTTTTCTGTGTTTGCCAATTTATTATTTTTCAGCTTTTTTCAGATCTTTGTTTTGTTTTTATTCATTGTCAAAAAGAAAATTTGTTTTTACAAGCATTATTTAAATATATGATTTTTCTCTGGCATTTACAAAAAATAAAAATTTTTATTTCAAATATTGAACATCTTTAACAGGTTAGAATATTGATGAAATAATCAAATTATTAAAATTCAATAAGCAAAATAGTGATAACGTACTTGTCTTTACATTCATTTATGCATCTAATTTTCTTAAGTCTAAAAAGAATAGTTTGTTCCAGCTTTAAACAAGCAAAAAAATTTCATTTCTTTTTCTATTGAAAAAAATATTATGTGTTATAGATTAGTTATTAAAATAGAATAAAATAAGAATTGATTTTTAAGACTAGTCATTATTTAATATGCATAGTAGAAAAAACAATAAAAATAACCATTTTTTAATATATTTCGACATTATACATCTGAACATAAAAGAATTATAACTACATCTGATGGAAATTTATTATTTATTAAATTATAATTCAAAAAAATTTTATTTATTCATTTGTTGATTTTCAATCAACAGAATAAATTGTAAGTTTAAATAATTTTACAGTATTTGAATTTCTAAAAGTTACTTTGTAATATAAGTAACCGTTAAAATTGATATTTTTTAGAAGATTACTTCAATTATTAATTTTCTACTCCAAAAAAAATATTAATGTAAAAATTTGTTTAATATTTTCTCGTCAACTTAATCCATAGATACAGCAACAGATTCGATTTAAAATAAAATATGAAATTTTGAATTCTATGCATTTTTTACGTCGATTCAATTTTTCTATACCTTTAAAATATTTTTTGTTTGAATTACGAATCATAACACAACATAAAAAAATGCTTTTACAATTTCCAAAACTTGTATGTAATTAATAATTATTGTTTACAAAAATTAAGTTTATATTTTATAAGTTTATAAAATAAAATAATAAAATTCTTTCTTTGGGAAAAATAAAATGTGATTATTTATTTACCAAATATTTAAATTCTTTCGACTCAGAAACAATTAAAAACTGTATAAAAGAAAGAAAATTCAATAATGAAAAGAGGAGGAAAATAGAATTATAAAGATGACGGAGTCATACAGATCTAGATTATTTAATTACCATTTATAATAGTTTAAAATACACTTACAACTTTATATAAGATAAAAGATTAGTATTTAAAAATAACCATTATATTATAAAATATTCTGTTATATTTTCTTAAAATTAATAATTTCTATATATATCAAGAAATCATGAGAAATAAGTAATGCTTCAATATGTTCTTTAAAAATGAAAACAAAATTGTATTACAAGAAAGAATTATTAAAATTTAACTGATCAAATAAAGACCAATTACATGTATACATTTATATAGTATAAGTACAGATTAATAAATTATTTTCAATAGTTTATTGTAAAAAATGCTTAATATTAGACGAAAATTTAAAATCATAACATTTATAGAATTTTTAAAAACATAAATTTTTTGTATAAATATGTTAAAAAATTAATTATTTTGAATAATGCGTATATCGTTACGTATTAAATATAAATTTTATTATCAGTATAGTAAATCTATACCAGTTTAAAAAAGCTATAATATTAAAAATGAATCTAATGAATAATATCTTACTGATATTAATAATTCAAAATTAATAAATTCATTAACTTATAAATTGGTAAAAATTTTTTACGTTAATTTAATTACAGAATAAAATAAAGAACGGAAGATTTAATTAACAATTTAATTTACAATATTATTTTGTAATAAATAAATTATATTAAAATTTATTTAAACAAAATTTGTTTAAAAGAATTTTAACTTTATGTTAGAAGCTTTTAATTAAATCTTAAATTTTTATATTTTAAAATATATAAAATAGGATCTTATTAATTATAAAAATAAATGTTATACTGTTATATAATTTAGATTCTAAAATTTTTTTATTATACACAACTCTTCTATATACCCTATTTTATAAATCTTACAACACTAACTTTGTTCATTAGAGTGTGAAATTAATTAGAATTTGTAAAATTTTGCAAATGAAATATATTACGAGAAATATTCTCTAATGTAAACAATTAGCATTAAAACAAAGATTTTAATAAATACGTTCTCTTAAAATTAAAACGATTTCATGTTATGCAGCTTAAAATTTTTTTTGAAAGTCATGATAGCTTAACAAGTTTAGTAATATTGTATTTTATTTAAAAAGGATTTATAATTTTCAATAAGTGTACTTATTATTGTACAATAAGTGTATTTTTTAGATGTTTTTTCATATAAATGTATATTAAAAAACCTATTTCAATATAAATATTGAAAACAACTTATGTTTTTAGAAAATATTAAATATTGGTTAAGTTAAGTTAATTATTTAAAAAGTCTAAAATTTTTAGCATAACATATAGTTTTCTTAATGCATTGTAAAACTGAAGAATATTTTGCAAATAATAGAAATTCACGAATTTTGAAAACAATAAGAGATGGAATATTTTTTAAAGATTAAAAATTTTAATATCATTTATTATTCCTTTATATAGAGATCATTATACATGTTATTCATTATTATTATGTCCACTTAAATTTCTAAATTCTATATATATATTCCAATACAAGTTTACGATAAAATAATAGTTTTAGATGACATATGGTAAAAGGTTAATAATACGAATTTAAATTAATGTAATCATATAAATTGGTACATACATGTCATTAAATATCAATATTTCATAGGTATGATTATAATAAGGTATGATTAATATACATCTAATTGAATTATTTTGTATTCTGTTATAAATTTAATTAATTTATTTATGATTTAGATTTTATTAATTATACCAATAGAAGCAATATCTTTTATGAAAGTTTATGCTTGCTTTATAGAAATTCTAATGAATAAGGAATACTAAAGAGCAATGAAAGAGCGCTGCTGTATTCAAAAGTTGTAAATTATATTACAAATTCTTTTATAATAGAAGAAGATTAAATAAAATAATATTAGATCTTTAAATATATTATTAATAACCAGTTTTTTAAGTAAAGACTTGTAAAAAATAATTTAGTTAAAAGAATCAAAAATAAAAAAAAAAATTATATTTCAAAAAAGTATATTTTTGAGATTTCGAAATAAGAAATTTTATTTTCAGAATATTATTTTACTTAGTATTTTTTACAAGATTTTCATTTTTAGCAAAGCAAAGATCATAATTCGATTTTATAAAATAGATAAAATAAATTATATTTTTAAAATAATTTCAAATACATTGAAATGAATTGATATTTACCATAAATAAATATACAATAATAATATTTATTATCAAACTCTATCTCTTATTCGTATTCTATCCCTTATATTTTAGGTCACGTTTCGAATTTCAAATATTACCAAAACTTTTTGTCTTGTGTCCTGTAGTATTAACATTTCCATGTATACGAATAGTTGTATTTAATTTATGCGTTGAAAAATAAATATTGTTAAAAGTTAGTAATATAATTAAAAATAATATATATGTATAATACAATATATGGTTTTATATTTGAAAAGTATGAATATTAACTTTTAGATATTTTAAATTTATATTCGGTTTTTATAGATAACCATTAAATAAAATATAGTAAACATAAATTAAAATTTTTATGATAAATTTAATTTATATATATCAAAATTTAGCGTATATATTTTTATGTATCATTCAATAGAAAATTCAATTTTAGTATTCCAAATACTCATATCATGTAAATTTCTACATATTTCTATGAAAAATGTTCATAAAACCTTTTCAACTAAAATTTATCATATTATATTTTGTATGTATTACTTTTATTTATATTAAAATATGTATAAAGTCTTTTATTTATTATTAGATAATTAAGATACAATTATCTCTTAAATATTCATTCATTTTAATACGTAGTATCTTTTATTCATAGTAAGTATTTAACTTAAGAGAATTTTAGAAGCCAGAAAGTTTTAAAAGTTTAATTAGATTTAGATATAAAGCTTAAAAAATTGTTAGTTATCGGTAAAAATTAATTAATCGTTAATTATAATTTTACAAAAATAATTAAATTTATTGAATCTTAAAATATCTATTACCCAGAATAAGATTAATAATAGTAACTAATGCTCATACATTATTATTTTAATAATTGTGAAAAATTTATTATAAACAATGTTTTTAGATTCTCGTTTTAATTTTAAAATAATATTGATAAAAGTAGATTTAAAATTAGCTTGAATAACTTTTTTTATTTGAACCTACTTTAAATATGAAGTAAGAAATAAATGGTTACAGACAATTTTAAACTATATGACTGAAAAATATGTACATAAATAGACTTAAGAACATTGAAGTAGCTCTAGTTATTATATTAATAAAAGTATGAAAATAAATATTAAAATAAAAATTAATGATAAAATTTAATGAAATTCAATTTTTGTATTTAAGTTTACATATAAAATTTTTTTGAAATATTGTTCATTATAATTCAAATAATGATTTAATTAATACAAACTATTAATTCAATATTTATAATTCATTAGATACGCATACGGAGAGAAAATATATTAATAAATTTTTCTATTAATTTTATTCAGGTTAAGATCATAAATTAGTTAAAATAGATATTAAGAAAATTTATAAAATCTATAAAGTATGATTTTTTTTACAATAATAACAACAGCAATAATAATAATAATAATAACTTTTAGAAATAATATAGTTTAATAATAAAATTTTATTCATCCGATTTTTTTATGGAATTATAAATACATATTTCTTTTGTTTTTATATTAATAAAAGGCTAGAATTTTTATTATTAAAATTGATAATTAATACGATCGTTGTTATCATGATGGAATGATATGTTTTTAAATATTTTCTATGATTTTCGTTTTAGAATAAATACATCTCATTTGAAATCTGCACTATACCTTTCATAATCTCAAGGAATAAATTTCATTGTTTGTATCTTAACCATGGTTTTTAAGCAAACGTAATTATTTTAAGTTATCCTTTATAAATTGAGACAAATAAATACCATAGAGTATCAATGTATATATTCGAAGAGTAGTTACTAAATCATCTTAAGCTTGGTCTATATAGTTGGAAGGGGTTCCATTTTTTTAGTATAAGCTTCGATATTATATCTTTATAAAGAATACATATTGAATATATTTTAAAATTTCAGAAAAAATTAGTTTATTAAACTTGAGCATAAAGTATATAAACATACATATATTCTAAATTTTTTTTTATATTATAATCAGAAAATGTTATGTGCCTTTTTTAAATTTGAAAATTTTATAATTAAATACATATGTTCTTTTCTTAAATTAGATATTTAAAATTTTTTTTCAATTTTATAGAAATTAAAATTTATTAATTTTACAATATTAATTAATTTACAAAAATTATGAAATATTAATCTAACAAGTATATGAAAATTTTTTAAATTACTCATCACTTAGTAATGTATAGATTAGTTTTTTGTATCGAGTTTTTGAAATTAAATATAAATTAATTTTGACCTCGAAATTTTGAAAAAGCTGCCTTATAAAGCTAATATTTAAATAAGAATACACATCAGTAATTTAAAAAATCTTAATGTTCTTAATTAAGTAATATTAATACCATACATTTAAAGATTTTAACGAATTCACTGTTTTATATTTATACACAAAATATGAATAAATTTATATGTAACTCAAATAATTTAAATAATGTAGATTGTTGCACAATGAATTGTATTTATAATAATGTATATTGAAAATCTAAAATAATTTACTCTTGCATTTCGAAATTGTTTGTAGCAGTAGATAAAGTGAAAAGAAACTGTTGTTAACATACGTTACTCAAGCGTAATTAGAATCATTAAGCGAGCATCAATGTTTTAGAACCCTAGAATTTATTTTTCTACTTTTACAGTTTTCTTAAAATTTATTACCAGTGTAATATAAATAAATAATTAATTACATAAATTATTTCATAGTTCATTATAGTTAACTGTGCTCAATTTAAATAAAGCTTAACTCTAAAAATAATTTATCGTATTTCTTTTTTAGTACAAGTTTTTTTTATAGAGTTCATGCAACATATTATATTGAAGCTGATGTTCATATAATTTTTCATAAAGAAGTGATATTTAATTTCTTTAAAAATTAAAAAAACTTGAATTTGTTTTCACTTTTCAATTAAAAATACCTTTAAGAATACAAAATATTTTATGTAAATTTAACTTTAAAAACTTAAAAATCCATTCGCATTTTTATTTTACTTTTCATTTACATTTGAAATTGAAATTCTAAGTGAGTCTCTACAAAATTAAATTTTACTGGAACAGCGGAGGATTTAAAAAGTATGCACAATCAGATTTAGGCCTTAAACAGTTCATTTTATTCACACAGACATTTTCTGGGTTATTAATACGAGAGCACTGAGTACAAGTATAATGCCTCTCTTACCCATAGGTAGTGTAATTTAATAAATTATTTATTTATATATAATATTATTATATTAAACTATAGATATCTATTTTAATTAGATATTAAACAAGATAATAGATGTATCTGAAACTCTATTTTGGATTTGGTATTTTTATTTAAAGTTTTACAAACAATTTTATTCTAGATATATTGTGATAATTCATAAAGTTATCGATTGTTGTTGATCATTAAAAGTTGTGATTTATTTTTCCATTTTAATTCGAAAGAAACGAGTTAAATTTGGTCAATTACATTCATAATTTGAACTAGATCAATATAACATAATAACAGATAATCAAAACAACTGCATAATTCCATCCATTGGAATAATTCTGCTTGGTTCAAAGAAATAGGAAAAAAATGTCGAATAAACCATTCATATCGCCGCACTCTGTAAAATCACTAGAACATCGTCTGACAAAAGTGAATTAAAAAAAATGAAAAATTTGTAGAAAGAGAAAAAGCTGCAGTATCAAAAAGAGAAATGAACTGGGAGTCCCTTGAGCTTCATTATCTTTGCATAAGAGAGCTCAATTAAGCTTTTACTAAATGCACGACTGCACGAGGCCTCATTATGAAATAAGTGCCTTATTACGTTCGAAAATTACGCGCGCTTCCTACCTTCTACCATTCAAATGCGTAGAAAAAATCGACATACATAGACTGTATGTGTAATATAAACTGTGCAAAGAAAACTGAGCAAATGCTTATAAATATGCTTATAAATACAAGTGACGAATATTTCGGAAATCCGGTACAATAAGAGAGTGGGAGGTCGAATAGCGAGTTGGATATGCTACCATTATACCATCGCTGTACGATTTGAGCGTTGCCACGGTATTAAGGGGTCGACAACAAGTTTCTCACTCACTCCTTCTCGCTCGATCTTTCTCTCTTTACCTTGCGAGGACTTACAGCTTCGGTCTTGAAACTCGTGGAAACGCCGGTAATTGCGGCAATGTCTCTGCGAAACTCGCTCTCCCTGGCAACTTCGACCGCGTCGAGGCTTTGCTGAATACTCCGCTGAACTCGAGCGCAATTGTCTTTATTCGTGCGGTTCTCTGGGTGTGTGTACGTATGTGTGGAAGGACCAAAAATTTATGGGTGTAGAGTTGAGGGGGTAGCGCGCAAGTTTAGCCATTGTGCGACGAGATATCTCACTCGCAACCGACTGTGGGAGAAAATACATATAATTCCCTGAAATTAGGAGAAAGAATTAGATGTACGTTTTACCGCCTTGATATTTCATTGGTGTTGAGATTAGGAATTCAATTACTCAACTACAAAATTGAAAAGCCGAATAGATTCTTTTTTATTTGAAACAATTTTGCAGAAAATTCTATTGATTACATTTGTCTCGCTAAGATAATACTCTTCAAGCATGTTATTGCAAACAATTTTTTCCGCACTGTATTTATACCTAATTATGTATATATTTATATATATCTATACATATAATATAATATAATACACACACACACAGAAATTTATCATTTTTTCATGCATTTAAAAATTAGCGTGTATCGTAAGACAAAGCTGAGAGATTTATATCTTTTTCTAAACTATGAACATGAAAATTAAGATCGAAACAAAAATTGATATTAAAAATTAAAATTTAATTTTATTTTTTTATGAAATGTTATTATTTAAATAATAAATAGAATTTTTAATAACATGTTTCTTCGTGAATGATAGGGAAGCAGAGAGAAAATCATAAAAATAAATCATACCTAATTTGCGAATGAACAAAATAATAAACTATCCTTTACAGAAATTTTATATATACTAGATGTTTCATGTATAATAGATTTTAACGATTATTCTCTTTTTCAAAGAATTATTTTTATAAAATATATTTAATTCGTTGAAACTATTTTATAGATAAAAAATTTATTTAAAACCAATGCACTTGCTGATACTATTACTAAATTAGAAAATAATTACTACAAAATTCTTTTTTTTTTAACTCATAAATACACATAACGTTTATAAAAAAAGTGAAGGAAGGTAGTGAACAATTCAGTTAAACTTTAAAAAAATACTATTAATGACAGTAAAGGAGCTTATTTGACATATGTACAAGGGTGTAAATGCGTGTATGAAGATTGTTATGAAATATATTAAAGTAATGTCTTTTATATGTCAAGAAGATTTCTCTATTTATCATATTTAGTTATTTTTATCCGAAATATATCTTATATTATTAAAATAATAAAAGCTTTTAACAAAATTTAGTATATTTTAATTTATTTTTTGAGAATTTTAACAAAATCTATTATTCTTTAAGTAAAATCCAGTCATCTTGAATTCAAGGTTTCTGAAATTTTACTGTAAAATATTTCTCTTTATGACATTTAATATTATTGATTTTTGTATTATTGCAGAATTATATCATTTATATAATTTAATTAGTATTTAACTTATCACTTAATGATAAAGATTTATGAAACATTCGATAATGCATTCGGCTTTAAAAACTGGTAAAATATATCATATTATAAGAAAATGCGCTATTTATATGCTCTCTAGAGGATGTGAGTTTGAAATATGAAATATAAAAAGTATTTTTTTAATAATAATTTATTATAAATGGTAATGTAAATATATAAAATGAAAAAATATCTTATTTAATTTTATAATTTTTTAAATATGTATTTATAAATAACTATTTTATTATATTATCTTATAAAATATTAAAAGAATTTGATTAAAAAATTTTTTGAATACAAACAATATGGCAGGTATTAAAATGAAAAAAATGGATTTTATTTTTTTTTTTAATAAAGCTTTGAAATACACATATTATTTTTAAACATATTTTTAATTATGTTTAATTGAAAAAATAAATGTAAAATGTGTTTGGCTTATATAAATCAACACTTGAATTTTCTATAATTTAGAAATCATCATCAGTAAACAATTTTCAATAACTAAATTTTACAATCAGAAATTTAAAGTTTCTTTGATGGTTTTAAGAGAATTCGGTAGCTTTTTGATTAAATAAATACTACAAATCAATATATTATTTATACATATTTGTCAGTAATACATGATATCAAAATATACAGCAGTTAATAATTAAATGTATTAAAAGTTAATAAAACAGAATGATTATCGTTCTATTCATCATTTAATTAAAACTGTAATTACTATTGATTTTCCACCGAATAAAGTTATATATAAAGTTACCAAATACTTACCTAGTATTTACTATTATTCATGATTGATATTATACAATGACTGATAATAACATTATTTAAATAGATATAATTAAATAGATACAAATAGATAAAAAACTAATTTTTATTAACTAATTTACTTAAATATTTTAAATGTCATTACTTAGTTATAAATATATATTGGATGCATATTCTCATAAGGGTTCTATGTAATAATAAATTAGCGTTAGCAGTTGATTTAAATTTTTTCATAAGATAATAATCATTATTACGTTTACATTTATACCGTAGGAAAAGGTTAATCGAATTAAGTTTCGAATGAAATTCTTTGATATAAAACATAGTTTTAGGCAGAAAATGTATTTTAAAGTAAAAGTAAAGTTTTGCTTGTCTCTTGTCTTATGTTAATTTAGTATTTAAAACTGTTTCACTTGATGATGTATGAACAAGATCGTAAAATAAGTTGGTAACAAAAGTTAGAATTATTTCTTACCAACACTGCAAAAAATTTTGTTCGCTAAAAAATGTTCGTTTTAAAGATAAAATTAAAATATATCATAAATATTTATTATATAATAAAATGTTTTCCAGAGTTTCAAAATGATGTTCATATTAAAGAGGAGCTTGTCATTATTCAAAAAATTTTTATATTTTAAAACATGTTTACGTACTGATTTAACAATTCAGTGAAATAAAATTAATACTTTTAATAATATATTTTATAATTTTATTATATTTAAATTTTATTTAATTTATGTTTTCAATTAAGCACAATTAAAAACATTTTTAACAATAATATGTGCATTGCTAAGATTCATTAAAGGAAAAAATAAAATCTATTTTTTTTTCATTTTAATACCTACCATATTGTTTGTATTTAAATTTCTTTTTTTAATCAAATTCTTTTAATATTTAGAATGTCGAAAACTTTTTGAAAAATAGATTTTAAATTTCTAAATAACTTTTTATATAATTTGAATGGAAGCAATACTTCGAATTTTTTTAAGTAAGGTATACAATAACACATCCTAACATTCAGAGTTAGAGTTTTTCACCACCCTATATTTAAATACATTTATGTATTATGTTAAAAACTGTAAAATTATCAACAACATTTATTTTTTTATTTAAAATAAAATAATTTCAAAATTTAAAAATGAAAGTAGCGTACCTTTTTGCATTAAAAAAAAATAATAAAAATGCATATAACATGTTTTTTTTAAATAAAATTAGTATTTAATAAAATAAAATAAAAATAGTAAATCAGTAGTAATCTTCAATAGCATAGTAAATCAATTTCTTGATATTTCTAAATATCAATATCAAATTTTTAACTATTATATTATATACTACTTCCAAATATTTTCTATATTATAAATTTATTATAAACTATTGCAGATATACATTGAAATATTTTAAGAAATTTAATAAAATATTGAAATCTTTGTAAATATAAATCTTTAAAAAAAATAAAATTTATTAATTTTAATTAATTTTAAAAAATAAAATGTATTTTCAATTAAAATATTGAGAATATGAATTTAAAAAAATAATATATAGACCAATTTCTATATTTATTAGTTTTAATTTTTTGATGGTCATTTTATTTTTAAATTTTAAGTAATTATGTCATTAATTTTCTTAATAAAAAATATAAAAATTTTAAATAGTAAATCTCATATAAAGTTTTTTTCATTAAATAAATAAATACATTGCGAATAAACTTAAAAGCATTTAACGAAGGTGAACGACAATATTATATTTTGGAAGGCTTCCCATTATAGGCTCTGTATTTAACAAAGTATTCATTGGGAAAAAATATGTATTCATATTTGAAATTCATTATCACTTTATTAGATAATCTGGTATTACACATTTGCGCGGTATACTTATGGTTTAATATAATTCTTTGTATTTACAATATAATTCCCTTTTTTATGACAAAATAAATTCAAACAAACTGCAGTTAATATTTTGTGCACACATTAATAAAATATCTTAATAATAAATATAACTTAATAATTTTTTCGGATCTCACATTATATAATTTTTAATAAATATTTTCACTATTCCTTTTAATATTAATTACTTTATTATACTTGAAAATAATAAAATTTAATCGAATAAATTTTATAGCTTAAGTTATATTAGCTACTATAAAATTTAAATTTCCACACATTTCGTACCATGAATTCTTATATAAAGGTAAGGTTATTTCGCTTAATAGAACGTGTGCTAAATTTACAATATCAAAGAATATTTAAGTGTGTTTAAAGTTGCATACTGTGTGGTAGAGAGCATTTTCACTGAATCGCACGTGAAATCCTTAAAAACTAAAATATTCTTATAATGAATAAACATGATTTTCATACTATTTTTTGTAAACAATTGAATAATTGTCTCTATTGTTTTTTCCACTACCATTGTACAATATCTATTTATGTGTATTTAATAGTTATAAAGTTTCTTTTAAATTTCTATTTACTTTCATATATTTCCTTTTAATATGGTAGATAATAAACTTACAGATATTAAATTAACATAGATTTTATGGTTGTCCAATAATTTTTTTATTTACAGCCTATTATTCATTTTTCAATTAACGGTAAAGAATGGCACACTAAAGGTATAATTTTCCTATTCATAAACCATACTACTTATTCTCAAAGAATAATTAAAATGGAGGTTAAAGTAAAATAAAAGAATTTATTGCTGAAGTATTGTAAGTTTAAGCTTTCAGATAATTTGGATTCAGAATTGCAACGGAGTTAAATGTGCTAGGAAAATCGATAATTTTGAATTTCTGGCGGCAGTTACACGTATCTCCTAAAAAGCATCCGAACCCAAGCAGCAAATATAATCTAATAATGAAAAAGAAAAATTAAAACTTACGGTTTAAAATACTACAATTTTAAAGTTTGCCAAGAAAGTATAGATTTGCAATCGGAAACGTATATTTACTCCCACCTTTCTTTCGTGTTTTCATTAACTCGTGCCTAATAACGCCCAGAAGATTGAAAAAAGGTAACGTGGCAGAAGCTATTTTACGCAAGCGAAATAGACGAGGTGCCCACATACATACTGTTAGTTGCGTTGAAAGCCAATTCCTCGCTGATATACGCGACTTATAAAACGCGTTGCTGATGCATATAGTAACCATCGAAGCCCCTGCCGAACAAACGTCTGTAGTGCCCGAACAAAGAATAAAGTAAAAGTGTCGGCGTAATGCATTATGTATATGCACGCTTTACCACGGCTTTAGACTAATTTCATATTTTACTTGATTCAAGTTCCCAGGGTTAATGTTGGAGGTATCGTAGGATGAAGGGTTGGTTGAAAATTGATGTACACTGCATAGGAAAGAAAAGATTCCAAGCGAGGCGCTTATAGTAAATTACTGTTTATTGCGTTATTAACAGTTTTTACTTCCATTGCTAACTTTGTTTTTCTTGTTAGTTAGTTTTGTTCAGTCATCATATTTTTAATTAAAAAAGTCTTGTACCAGATAACATTTCTAGCATATAAATAATTTTATATTCTCACACTTAAATGAAAAATAAGTTTTTTTTATTCTTCATTTACCGTGTACTACTAAAATATAATCGCGTGTATATCTTGATGATAATGATTTTTATATTATGTCTTAACTATGATTTTAATAGCTAAAATCATAGCTTCTTAAATTTCAAATAAAATTAAATTCTTATTATTATATATATACATTTAAAATCATGCTCGTATATATATATATATATATATAAACGCAAGTACATATATACATTTATTCACCATGCTTCTAAATGACAAAGTAAAATTAAAGTGATATTTGTTATACTTGGATGAAATATATTTACTTTCGCTTTTACCATAGAATACTTCGTAGACAGTGACGTATTGTTTGTGATTTCTAAGATCGTTATCATGCAAATTTGCGTAAACCAAAGCATAATTTTAATATAAAATACAAAATATGGGATTTGATTTAAATACTGAATAAAGTTTATGTATCAATCAAATTATTTTAATATATATGCATTTTCAAAAAAAATATACCAACTATAAAAGTTACAAGATAGCTTTACATTTTCTGTCCACCATTTTAATTTATTTAATAAAACTAATATCACTAATAATTATATTCAATGCAAAATATTTAAGAATAAATTATATAAATGAATTAATTTGTAAAGTATATTCTATTAGACTCATGAGATATCAAATAATTAAGTATTATAAGAAAATTATATTATACTGATAAATGGTATACCATTTATCATTATTTCTCCAATTGTATTCAATCTTTTAATTTATTATGCCTAAATTATTATATACATTAATCTAAATCTGTATAATTCATTCTAACGATGAAAAATATTTTCCACGATGTATTTATTCATGAAATTTTATTATCACTTTAATTTTTCTTTCATACTTTAACTCGTTTGAAAAAATTATAATCAACTACAACCTGTGTTTGTATAAGAATAAACATTAATTTTCATTGGAAAGAAATTTATTTGTTTAGTTTTTTTTACAAATTACTTTTTACATTAATTTTCAGTATAATTGTTCCATTGGCAGTTTTATATAATATTAAACATATTACATAGCTCGTATATAATTTAGTATATATTACCTAACTTTTCTATGAAATTATAAACGACGTAGATTTTGAACGTAAAATTTTTAATTTATCTTTATAAAAAGTTAAACTATGCATCATATTTGATAATTATTTGATTTGGGACATATTTTTATTATATTTTTATTATAAAAACTTTTGATTGATAATGATTATAAAAATATTGAACGTTTCACTTTTATGGAAAGTATTTTTTTTTTTATATAATTATCTACTTTCAGATGAAATAAAAATCAAAAAATTACTAGTTGTTATCAAAGATTAGATGATGAAGATTTTTAATTGACCCGATTTACATTTACATAATACTAAAATCAATATAAAAGATAAATTATGGAGATAATTGAAATTATAAGTTTATATTTTACCTAAATTTGGTTTATATTTTTAATAAAAATGAATACTAAATTGTTACAAAATAAGAGAGAAACTACATTAAACAAATAAGGTGATTGTTTAAATAAACCATCTGTATTTTATATTTACTGACAATCAGTACTAATTATGTAATTAAATAACAGTTTATTAATTATGAGTTGAAGTCCTTCTCTCCCGAGTGCTAATAACGAACTTTATAACTAGCGCATAAAATAAAAAAGGTAAAACAGGAAAACAGAATACTGCAACTCAATATTAAGTAATACTTATCATTGATAAGATAATGAGAGTTTTAATTTTTCTTTAAACATCTGTGTTAGTAACTGCAACGAAATTAAACAGTCTGTAATTTCTTTCATGTAAACGATTAGCGCAACTAAAAGCACTGGTCACATTAAAGTAATTTAATGAAATTTTTTTAATGAATGGTGCAGCAGTCTCCTAATGGAAAAAGATGGAAAGTCAAGGTATGTTGATCATAGCCTAAGCGTACATATATGTACTTGCCGTGCCTCGTCAATTCCGGCCGGCTTTGTGTCACGTGCTCACTTGACGTTTGTCACTTGTACTGCAACCGCCAGAGGATCAGCGGCCTCGGAGACGAGCGACGTCCTGCGCATCTCCGCGTGTCGCTTTCAAAACAAGCCGCCGAGCAAAACCTCTCGAATGTGTGTTACGAAACTTCTGTTTATTCAAATAGAATCCATGGGCTTCTCTCACGTGTTAAACAAGGATGCGCGTCAACCTCCACAGATATTATTTTTTATTCAAAAGAAGAAAAAAACCTAAGCACCGACTTATTATTTTTTTAAATTAGTTTTCTTATTATTATTATTATTATTATTATTATGGTATCTTTTAAACAACCTTTAAATACTTAATATAATTCAGTCCGATTCAAATGAAATGTAACACAATATTTTATCCTTAAAAAAAGGAAGTAATAAGGAAAAACTTATGATAATACATAGAAAATAATATTTTTTGGCGAAAACAAAGACAATGTATGAGTAAAATTCAACAAAAGTTAGTTACGTTGTTTGGTAGCACGTGTGAAACGAGTTGTTACGCCACGACGGGAAAGCGAAATCCGACTGTCGGTCGACGCCCGACGTTCTGGTGTTGTACTGTACCGGCGTCGTCATCGTCGACGCTCCCACCTCCACGCGGGCACGGAGGGGAGGCACAGCCTCCTCTTCCGATCCTCCTCTACCGTCGCTTATCCGCGCCCCAACCCTTTCTCGATCATCCCTCGTCTTTCACCCTACCTTTCATCACTCTCTAATGCATTTTGACGATCCAAGCTTTTCCTTATTCTTCTCGCTTTATAAATCGCCGTTTGTAGCCCTCGTTCTTCTCTGTTACCGTACCTCCCTAGCATTTGTTCCTTATCACACTTCACTTCTTCTTCTTTATCAGACCGTTCTGCTGTGTGTAAAACGCCAAGAAAAAATGGAACCTCGGGGACTGATTACATTTTATATCTGTTTATGTATTAAGCCACAGATATGAAGACAAATACACGGACAGTAAGTATCGTACAGTGTGGCAGGACTGAAGAAAGAAAGAGAAACATTTCTTTCCGAAGACTTGTCGACTCACTTAAGGATTTAATATTTTTCTTTTGATATAATGTTTTATCGTTCAGCTTTTGTGTTTAATGGAAAAATATGGAAAAATTATTTTATTCGCGAATTTTTTCATTTACTCCTGAATGAAAAAATATTAGAAAATATGTCAGAGCTTTTGAAATATCAGCATCAAATTTTAATGAAAATATGTATGTTAAGGTTTACAAATTTACATAAAGTACTGCAAGTAAACGTTTTCTTAGTGTAAAGCAATAAAAGAAATAGATTTTTAATGCTACAATTTTTTCATATTTTGTGTATTATAACTTCCATTAAATGAATACACAAAAAAACCCAGAATATACGTTAGAAAAATTAATTTCAAAATCTTGAAAGGTTCGGGAAAATTTACGCATCCTTAAATTTTATCAGTGAAAAGTAATAGAAAAATTCCTATTAAAATATATTTAAAAAATAAAAAATGAATTATGTGTAAGAATAATATTGTTTAATTACATTTTTTTATTTGAAAAAATTAATATTTATAAGGTCAATATTATTTTCTTTAAAGAATTTAGAATAAATTTAAAGAATATATCCCCGCGTTAATTTTCTGTGAAAAGTAGGAAAATATTTTAAATTGATTAACCAGCAGCTTATGTCTAAGCTATTATTTTGAATATTCTAATATATTTTTGTATATAAATCTATCAAGATAATATTTAGAGTATAATAAAATTATAGATAGTATTTTCATTGTGAAATTTAAAAATAATTATAATTAATCAATGATAAATACTTTTAGTTAAACCCGATTTAATTAAATCACGGAATAGAACATTGTTGTTTTAAATGATATTTTTTTTTAATGTAATATTTACTTTTTAAATAATATATGCAATAAGATGCTTTTAAATAAAATAGATGAATGTATAAATCGCTCTACATTTATAATAAGAAGTGAAATCAGTTTACTTCTGTTTAGTAACATATTCAAACACCTTTATACTTTAAAATTTTTTACTATTTATACATAATATTTATTAAATAATTATATTTTAAAATGCACTTGAAGCATTCTTACTTCATAATGGAATAACACAAAAAATTTTTTTTTAATTATTTAACATAAAAATTGTCTTACTTTCATATCCATCACATCACTCTTATCTAATTATAAAAGCTCTTTTTATACATTTCATTGTGAACATATTTACTGATTTATAGAATTCTGGAAAGAGAAATAATGCCTATTTCTTAGTTAAAATTTACTTTAGAAACATTTTAGTAATGTACATCATTATATGAAATTATTTAAAAGACTTTGTTGAGAAACATAATTAAAGTATTATTGAAATAATTTTTCATTTTAATAAAGTCAATAATGAAATTCTACAATGAATGTTAATGTTATAAAACTGTAATTTTATTTAAATTGTTTAACAAGTATTTTCAAATTAAAATTTATTTAAATATTAAACAAGAATTTTTAAATTATAATTAAGATTTCTCTTTAATAATAGTTATTATGTTTTGCACATATTATTATTTCAAATATATAAGTACAACGATTTATGTCTAAAAAAATCAGGACGAATATGTCTATCTTCTATTAAATTGTATTTATTTAAATTTTAAATAAATATTTGATGCAATATTTAATACTACAAGTAACATCATAATTTATTTAAGAATTAAAGTACTTATAAATTTAGAGTATATTATTTAACATTTCATACTGTATAAGATTATTGAATAATAGTTATCATATTAATAACAATATAAATTAAATAATAACGCTCATACAGAGAATATGACATTTATCGCCAACCGATAGAAACTTTTAATAAATCTTATTATTAGTTTTTCTTGAAGTTGAAAAGCAATAAAAAATCTTGTGCACATATTAGCTTTTGACATATCACAGAGAGTTATGACAGTTTGATACAAATAAGAGTGAAGAAAGTCTGTAAAAATTCCAATGATGATAAATATTATCGTTATAATTTATTGAAGAAAATACGTTTTATTACTATATAAAATTTTTACAGTTATCAGAAATGCAATAAATTTTAAAATAAATAAATTGTTCAACGAATAAATAAAAATAGAAGTCTATTATAAATTCATTCAAGGTTACAGTTAGTGTTTTTCACTTATCCTTAAAAACATTGCAATTTCCTGATATATAAAAGACATGAATTAATTTATATATCCTTAAGTGAAATAAATAAAATTTATTATGCAAATCAATTGCAATACAGAAGCAAATCCTAACGCGTATTTAAATTAAGCGTGTACAAAAAGAAAAGTTGAATTACTACAAAATTTCTAATGAAGTTCTTTAAAATTTACACGCGCTATTTCAGATAAATACATAGACAGAGTTGAAATAGCAATTCTCATTCAAAATTATAATATGGAAGCTGCTATTCCATTAAAACATAGCGCGATGATATAAGAAAGAAAAAACAACATTATCGCGCGAATGCTCTCGAGTACGATCCGAAAGTTCTGCTGGCATCCAATAGATCACGCTGAGTTGTTCTTTGGAGCGCTTATAAACTTTGAATTTGCAGGTATTCTCTTGTGTATCATCTGTCTCTCTTTACCTAGACTACAAGTTAAACTAAGACCGAGATACTCGCTTTGTCTTTGTCCGACTTGAGAGCGCGCCATTTTCTAGCGATGCGTCTTTCAAGTGCACACAGTCCTTGTATCGCCTTTTTTCTCCGTAAACTAGTTTCATCCATATCACTTTCTTTCTCTCACTTTTTTCTTTTTAATTTATTTATTGTTTAAAAGTGGAAGAAGTTATATGTATGGTTGTGAACTACTCTACATTTCTTGAAAATCAGTTTTATATCATAGAGTGGATACGCATTATTATGTGTCATTGGGTTAATATTTTTTACTTTTAAGAGCATTTATTTGGGTAACTTATTAAGCTCATTTTATGTATGCCAACATTTTAAAAACCAAATGAAATGTTTGTTTAATAATAAATCACTTGGAGTGAAAGAATATGTTACTTAAAAGTAAATAGGCAAATAATATTTCACGTAACTATAAATAATTTTACAAGATACTCAAATATAACGAATCAGAATTAAATTTATATAATAATGATTAACTATTATTAAAAATATTTTAGCAAATTAATAAATAAAAAATGTTAAATAATACAATAAGTAAAAGAAAATAAGATAATAAAATATCTTGTATTCTGTACAAGTATTATTAAACTATTTTAATAAATTTAATATTAATCTTTATATTTAATTAAAAATTTTCATGGCTTAATATTACAATATAATAAATTTAGTTAAAATGTTTTCAAAATGCGAAATTAAACGAAATGTTTAAATTAATTCTTTAAAAAATATATGAATCATGACACTTATAATTTAACATTTTATAATTCTTATTTAATTATAATTTATTTTATAGGTTTAGATATATAATCTATTTTCAATATAATCAATTTCCTATTTTTAAAATTTAGTTATTAATTCATTCAAGATTGATAAAAATAAATTTAACAAAACACTATTAATAATAATAATAAACAATCAGACCAGTAGATACGTAAAGATTCAGTGCAAGATATCAGACAGGAAAATATATATTCGTTATTATAAATAAATATTTTTAATATTATTATAATTATATTAATTTATATGCTTCCATACACATAGTAATAACAAATATACATTTTTACTTTGCAGTTGACACCATATGTGTTCAATATTGATAGAAGATTTGGTTTTATTATTCATACACTGTTAAATAAATTTTATTTATTTTAAAATCTAACTATATTAATTTGTCAAGTTATCTAATCAACTCATTAAAAACGTATCAAAAATTTCAGTATGTAAATTTTTATCTTTAAATCTCTTTTAAAAATTATTTGCTAATTAATTTAATTCAATATTATTTTATTTTAATAAATAATTTAGTTTGTATACGGTTGAAATATGTTTATTAGAACTAAGTAGAATATTAAAATTTGGTTTTGCATGAAAATTTCATTGCTTTAAACATTACGCTTTATGTACATTTATAGTCAATGTTCTATAATGTATTCATATTATTTTCATCTATTCTTGTATCCTTTTGAATTATATGATTAATTTGATTAAATTTTAAAGAATATTAAGATTTATTATAATCGCATCAAAGATATTTTTAATTTTATTATATACTTTTATAAGAGGTAATTATTTAAATTTATAATTTAATTTAAATTTATTATAATAAATTTGTCTTTAATAATAATATTCTAAGATTTGAATAGTAACTTATCTACTTAAGAATTGTTTCAAAATATTAAAAGACATTTTTTATTTTTCAATTCAATATTCTTAGCTATAATTTTATAAATTAACCTTTTTATAATTCAAATTTTTCAAAAAAATAACTATAATAAAAGGTTATCTGAATTTGATGAAATATGAACTATATTTTAATTATATACCATTATTATAAATGTGATTACGATTAAACCCAATCATCATGTTTCTGTTTTTTAATAAAAATATTATACACACTGATTTAATAATGCTAAAACTACTCTTTATTAAATATATTATTCTTGATGTTTAAAAAAATATTCCCTGGATGACTATATATTTTCAAATAAACGAAATGGAAATTTCATTATTTATTTCTTGAATGCTAGTGAAGTAGCATTAAAAAATGGTACACGGTGAGGGCAATGGATGTACTGTATACTTCTATTACTATTTTTATGTGAAAAAAATTCAATTGTATATTTTATTTCGTAGTAATTTAAAAATACTCAATACAAATTAAAGAAATTATATTTCAATTTAAAATAAAATATAAAGATGATAAATATTTTAGGAAGAACTTGTTGATAGTTTTTTTAGTTACTTCGTGTATTTACATGGTTCGATGATATTCGAATTGTATTTGAAAACGTTACTCTGTGTGAAGAACTATTTAAGTATGATGAGAATCAGGAAAACAATATAACATCATTAGACTAAGGAACATGTTTATTACAAAAGTATTATTATCAGAAAGTGCCAATATACAGCATATATTATACTGGAATGCTTCATCTGCTCTCATTTCTTCACAGTTATCTGGAGCTTTTTGATTTCACACAAACTTTGGACTTTTTTTTTATGAATTATATATTTTTTCTTCGCTCTTTATGATCAATAAATTGTTTTTTCCAGTGAATTCTCAGCTGCTTGGCTCCTCCTTGTTTAGCAATTAATTTTTGATTGATTCTTAATTAATGTTACTTCTTATTATTTTCTCAAAGGTAATACTTTCTCTCCGTAACTTATGGAATTGTATACTGTCTAAGTTTGTACATACAGCCTTTCTCTAATATAGAAAGAGAAGTTTCGGGCTATTACGGATCTGCTCTAGGTGTTCTTGAGGGAATGAAGTTGATTGGAATCCGTTGCTTTATAAATTTTGCTTTTTTTGCAAGAACTTATGTTCTTTTAGTATCAATTTTCAATATGTGTCTTTTTCCCAGAGGTTCTCTTTTCTTTATTGATTTTACTTTTTTGTTTGTCTAGTTTATCTTTTCAATGTCCTTATATCATCTTTCCCGTGTTATTATTATGAAGTTGTCGTTATGAATAAACTTCATTGGGTACATTAAATCTGAAAGTGAATTTCTCTGAACTATATTTCACACTTGAATGAACCAATAAAGTTTTATATAATTATAGAAATTCTGAAAAATAATAAAAAGCAAAAGCACTTGGCGTCAGAAAGCTGAAAATCGAACTCTTTTTTCAATTTTTGTAATGAATAGTATTGTAACTGAGCTGACGAAACTATACATTTTTTATCTTTGAATTATTTTCATATCATAATTATATCCTGAATGTCAATAAATTTACTGCTTAATTTGCAGAAGATTAAATATATTTTCAAAATTTTTCAAATTAATTTTAAAGTTACAATTATACGTTTCATAAACGTTTTAAGGTTTTTTTGTCGGTTATAATTCATAAAAACAATTAAAATTTAGTAAAATGTTGTAATTAAGATATCATTATATAAATGTAAACTTATCTAAATATAATTTAGTTTAAAATTAAAAATAATATTTTTGTTTAGAGATATAAGTAAAACCTACTAGGGTATTGTGTTTGAGCATTATTTTCATATTCCATAATGTGTTTCGTAGCAAGATTTTAAAGTATTTGACAAGAGAGATATATAATTAATATAGTTATACCAAAAAATTGAAAATGAATTGATTTTTGTAACTTGAAATATAATATTGGGTTTTATAAAAAATATTAAAATTGATAGTAATTTTGTTTATGTAATAAGAATATTTTTTCACGATGAGTATTGATAAATATTAATTATATAATAAATAATTCATATTAATAAACTAAGATAATTTTTACCATAAAAATTTATGTCACTAATTTATAATTAATATCATTAAGATAATCATGTATAAATACCATTGCTAAATCTTTTGAGAATATTCGAGTTGAAATACATTTTAGTCCTGAATCTGTCTCTTCTTCTCTTTTGCTCTAACTTTATTTATTAACTTATATTTTAAATTATTGCATTTTAATTATTAAAAATACAAAAATTTAGTCAGAGTTCAAACAGTAGTTTTTTATAAAAAATAATTCATACTGCAAATTATCGATACGATAAGGATATAGAATGGAAAGAAAATAATTAAAGTGTCATTGAGAGAATTTAGAATGTGCTAGAAAATTTTTTTTATTTAATATGTTTACTTGCAATTTCAAGATTTTCCAAGATATTTTATTACAAGGCTAACTTTTTCTATCTATTGATAAACTTTTATTCCGTGGATATTATCATATTCTCCGGATCTAATTAATTATTATAATGTTATTTATTGCATGTCAAAAAAACTTGTTCAAACTTTTCCAGTAATACAATGAAGAAATTTAAGAAAAAATACATCGCAAGGCAAATTTAATTACGTTGAGAGATAATACAATCATGAAATATTATAGTTAAAATATATTTTATGTTTTTTGTACATACTAAATTTAAAAAAACTAATTTCATAAATTAAACTATGTATTATATGTACCTAATTAGCAACAGATGATATAAAACTGAAAGGCAAAGTTTTCTTTATGATTTTTTTATGATTTAATAAAGAATTAAAAAAATTAGAAATTATGTACATGAATGTGTCATATTTATAATAGGTATACATGGTAACGTTTTCTACGACTTCCTTTTATTTCTTTAAAACGTATATTTTAATTCATAAAAATACTTTTTATATTTCAATATTATTTAAATTTTTTTAAATCAATTTTTTATTATATTTGAACATTAAAATAAGTTACCTTTTACTTTATATTCGATAATAATTAATTATTTATATCTATAATGAATTATTAGAATATCGAGCGAATGTTTTTAACAAAATAAAAAAAAATTTCCGGAAGGAAAAACTTCGTTTTGAACATTATAATATATTAGATTAGAATTTAAAACTATATGATAATATAAAGTTCATTAAAGTTCATTCTTTATATAGAACATGTGTCAAATAATTCTACTAAAATTTTAAAATAAAAAATATATTTTAATTAGATTAGATCGTTAAGATATGATTTTGTTTGTTATTTATTTTATGAGCAGTTGCATACGTTGAGCAAAATAAAATTTATTTTCATTATATTTTCTGACTGCATTTAATTTTTATTTTTATTAAAATTTATTAACATTTTGTAGCTAATATGATAATATATAATTATGAAAAATAATTAATAAACATAAAGACTGTACTTTACTTCTTTATCAAAATGTTTCAATCAATTAGAAAATATGTGTAAATTTATAAATGTAACATAATTATTAATAATAATTTATTCATTAATTTTTAAATGTAATTTTCAATTAGTATATACATCTTTTATATCATGTATTATAATAGGAAAATTTTCAATTTTATTTTGATATAATCTAACAAATTATCGAAGTCATTTATATTTTAACATTTGATAGATATTTATATAAAAAATTAGTTGACACATTTATATTTTGTATCATTTTGAACATTATATATAACTTGATAGATGGTCTAAAATTGTGAAGAATAATATTGATCGTCAAAAAAAAGTAATTGATACAGTTATAGGATTTTGAACATGTTTAACAATATAGTTTTTATTATATTACGATTAAAAAATAATATAATCATGATTTTTTAGTGATATAATTAGTATCATATTTTGGTAATTTTTCAATTATGTATATATATTTTTTTCACTAAACTGTTAATTTATAAGAAGAAAAATTGATTAACTTCAATTGTTTTAATTTTGAAGAATTTTTTAAAATTTATTTTTAAATTAACCTATTATTCAACAATTTATTATTTTAATAATTACTTTTATAAATTTTATTTCTAGTACGTCTTTTTAACTATTATTTAGTAGTTTTGCTATGATGTTCTATATAATTAATTTTCTTATTAAAAAAAAAAAAAATATATTTTATTAGAATTCAGTTTAATAATTAAAATTTTTTCAATTATCATTTGTTATTGCTAATAATGTACGGAGATTCTGTTAATCATTATTGTTGGAATCTATGTGCTTTGGCATAAGCTATGCACAATACACAGATACAGATGCTACACAGGCGAGCTGTTACGTCTGTGTACGTGCGTATATTAATTTTTACATTAAGAATATACATTAATTTTGTACATTCTCAATGTCATATAATTTACAATTTATACGTGTAATATAAAAATTTTTATTTCTGATTTTTCTCGAAAAAATTTAATCTTAGCCTTTGATCATGTTAGTTTATATTGATTAAATATGACTTTTTTCATTTTTTAAAAGGTGGTGTAGAGATTTATTCCGGTGGCTATAGAGTTTGATGGTATATATAGGCCTGTGTATTCAAGCACTAACATATGCAATTGTTTTAATATCCGCACTTTATGTTTTAATTATTATAATTTGGTAAAGTTTTTCAGAATTTTTTAATTTTCAATGTAGCATATATTTGATTTCTTATTTTCTATTATCTTTCATTTTCTATTTCGAAATGAAAGCACTTGCTGAAAATTGCAAATAAATAATTCTAAAATCCTGTTACCAGATAATTAATTATTTGCTTACATCTATTGTTAGTAAATTCGTCAATAATTTTATTTTTCTGGATACTTTTTTCTAGTTAATCTAATTTATATTTAACCATTGTACTTATTAGTTATATTTATATTATCTCAGATTTATTTAATGTTTTATTTTGATTGTTGCAATCAATATTCTTCATATATCTAATTATCAGTTGAATCATTAACTTATTTACTTTGAAATGTTTTGATTCTCTCTCCTAGATGATGTAATGTAATATTTTATGTAAATCAATAATTTTAATTTTTTTATAATTATAATCTTAATGCTTGTGAGTTTCTTTATTCAATTATTTGTTTTTTAAATTTCTTAAAATATTGATTAATCTCTTCAATAAAATTATTTAATTAAAAATTTAAATTATACTTAATATTTTTATAAGAACTCTAATCTATTATTGCATCAAACATTTATTTACTTGTTAGAATAGTTAATAACATATAATATATTATTGTAACTTCTTAAAAAATACGAATAAATATACGTAAAAATACGAATATAAATATTAAAGTGAAGATATATAGTTAATATTTGTAATGAAGAATATATAAAATAC
Source organism: Platyscapa corneri (assembly GCA_018907185.1). Lineage (NCBI taxonomy): Eukaryota > Metazoa > Arthropoda > Insecta > Hymenoptera > Agaonidae > Platyscapa > Platyscapa corneri. The sequence goes on along the minus strand of JACCHW010000023.1, from coordinate 1,742,270 downwards.
ACACATAATTATAATTGTAAATATACTTTAATAAGCAGTTAATTAAAGAATAATACTTATTTTTAAATTAATTAACTGTATTGATTGTTGTAATTTTTTTCTCTTGAAACTGTTATAATATTTATAATTTTTCAGTACGAGTCAATATATGCATTATCTGATTATCAAAAAGAATGACGTACTTCTTAGCCTTTGCTCTTCTAAATATGTAAGATTTCTTCAAATATCCTATACATTTACACGAATCTCTTTCCGTATTAGGTATATAGTCTGCCTCAGTTTGATTTGCCGCGCGCGATTCACGTGAGTAAAACGGCCTCGTGGCCTCCCCCTCCTCGCCAACGCGAATGAACCTCTGTCTTCGTCTTGCAATCCCCTCCACTCAAACGCTCGCTATGTATTTCTGTCTCTTTATCTCCCAAGCTGTATCTCGCTCTAGCGTGCACGAACTCTATACTGTAGTATGCATATGTTTGTAGAACAAGCGCTGCTCTCTATTGCCCCTTCCACCACGCCTTTCAACGTATTACCGACTGCTGTTGCCATCGCCAATGGTTTTCCTCTGTGTACGCTGTGAAATTCCACCACATCGGTAATCTACAACCAGTGTTAGACTAAATATCAACTCGTGTACATTGTAAAGTTTTGAGTTTTCCTGTACAACGTACACGCGGGTGTAGATACGCACGCAGTTGCAGGAAACAGAATACAAACGAAGGTATGTATATTCAGGTTTCATGCGTTTAACCTAAAGCAGAGCCATCGATTTGAAAACATTTCTCAACTCTTGCGAAAAACTTGTGGGTGTCTCGCCATTTCGTACGCTTTCAGATGTTATTATATAGGTAGATTCGTACTTTAGCATAAGTTCGCTTCACAGAGTGCCATATAGGTTGCGTAGTACCCAATTTTCGTCTCTCGCATAACCTTATTTTTGTGACTTGCGTCAGCCTGACAATATCATTAGTCCCGTGAAAATCAACCACCAGTTCTATTTCTTTTCCTTTTCTCTGACGAATATTTCGCGAGCTGGTATTAAGACGGAAAGTGGCCTTGCAGATGTTCTCACGACATTTGTTTTTACGACGAGGCGGAATTCCGCACACATACCTACGTCATAGCGCGAATTTTTTGCCAATTTGTATGATGAAGTAGCGCTCCTTTAAAATCGCGCGCACTCATTTTCGAACCGTTAAATGGCGCGCGTACAAAGACTATCCTTGAACGTGCGTCAAGCGAAATCCGTTTTTTCTTTTTACGTACAACTTACGCTAGTTTACTCTGTTTACGTACTGCAAGCTGTTAAAGGTCACGCAAATAGGAGGTGGTCGACCTCAATATTTTTTCAATATCGTATTTTGCATATCGCAATAAATTCAATGTTCGATATATACCATCTTGTTGGAGTGTCAAATTCCGCGTCATGCTTATTTTTAGTAATTTTAATCGAGTTACTTAAATACTTAGTTGTGTTATTAAGTAATTCCATCGCAACTCATAAGCGGTTCCCCTATTGGCTTTATAGAAAATTCCTACTTGATATCCCGATCTTTCATTGAGTAATTGACGCAGATTTTGTATTATTGTTCCCAATGAACACATGATTAAAGCTCTATTATAATTATGATACTAAAACATTTATATGCAAGCAAATGTAGTTTAACGAGAGGGGAAGGATGGTAGGAAATTTGAATGTTAAATATTATTTTTAAGAAACTAGTTCCTCAACGTTTTTATTGATTTTTATTATACTATGATTAAATTTTCAGATACTACTTAATCAAAAAAAAATTATTTGAAATTGTTTTTATGACATTTTAAAAGGAGGCATTAAACATTAGTTGTTTTCAAATGGAAATTCATTAAAATAGAATAAAGATTATAAATTATAAACTAGTTCAATTAACTATGTTTTTTATTTGCACATATAAAAATTTTAATTATGGAGGGAAAAAGTCAATGCATTATTTTTTATTACAATTTTTACATAATATATTTTATTAAACATTCAAAGAATTAAAAACATTTTTTTTTAGATATTCTAAGATTTTATTAAATTATTAATGAAGGAGACTAAATTATTAAAAAAAACTTCAAGAAGATTAACTTATTAACAAATTATTTCATTGGAAATCATTGTTGAATTTCAAAAATATAAGAAATATCTGGTTATTAAACATTGTGACAAATTTTTTAAATCTTTATGATTATTTATAATATTTATTAAAACTATCAAGGCTTATTTAAATATATACGTTTAGATCTGGTTATAAATGTAACCTCTACCTATATTTTAAATATGAATTTAATTAAAAGAAAGTCACATTAAAAAAAAATGTGTTAAGACACAAAATACTTTAATAGTGTAAATAAATACGATATCAATAAATATGTAATAGCAATTTGTTACGAACATATTAATTAATTATAAAGAAATTACTAAAAATGAACAAAACATAAATCTATAAAATTTTTTTTACTTATGTATATTGATAACTACTAATGTTAAAAAAATTTTATCCATAAAATATTCTGAAAATTATTAATATTATAAGTACCGTATTTGTTTTTCAAGTTTACAGTTGAATATTAAAATCACGTAAAACGAATACAATATACGTTGACGCATGGTACTCGACGATTGCTTTAGCTTTTAAGGGTATTTAATCATCGAATTTTAATTATAATTATCATTATGTAATATTAATGTAATTCAAATAAAATGTAAAGAGGAAAGTTACGATTGTATATTTAAATTAATTTTCTTATCGATTGTGCTTCCGATAATTAGATAGATTTTTACAAACTAATGTTGAAAAAACAATGTTCCAGCTTAGTTATAAGCGCACAAATATATTATAAAACGTATATTTAACGTATAGTAAATTTTATACCTGATTTTATTACTTAAATGCATTAATTGACCTTTTTTATTATAAATGACAATAATATTATTTGAATTTAAAAGGTAATTTTTTTAAATTAGATATTTTTGTATGAATGTATTATGTATAAAATGAATTGAATTCGACAAGAAATTCTGTTTTTTTAAAGATAACGAGTTTTCAATAAAAATACTTTTTTCCGATTTCTATATTTTATAACAATGTTCTCGATAATGTAAATATTATTGAAATAGAAATATTATATTAATAATAAAGTAATAAAAATAAAAAATAGCCTCATCTTGTTAAACTATCATTACATCAATTCTAGTTTTATACAGATACTGAACATTTTAATTAAATTTCATCATCATTTATCCCATATTTACATTTTTTCATTATTTATATATAGAAGAATAAATTTCTTTCGTTAAAATAAAATCGCTATAAGTAATTTGATTTTCATTATAATAATTCTTAATTTTTATATTCATTATAACTGAAGAAATACTTTATTTTAAAACTTATTCAATTTTAAATGTTGCAAATTAGACATATTATTTTTTCATTACTAAGTTAGGAAAGTAATATTGTATACAATATAAATTAATACCTATTTAAAGTAAATAAATTATTATATATATTTATAAAACATTCATCTGAAAATGAGTTAAGGATTATCAGATTAGCATTTAGTTTCTAATTCTCTGTATAATTTAAAATAAAACATCATTATATTCATTTTCAATAAAAATTAAGTATATTGAATGATACATTTAAAAAAAAAAATTGTTACATACTGAAAAGTTTATCCACTATTCTAAAATTCTGGTCTTAACTATATTTGTTTTTAATGTTTTGTAATAAATTATGCTAATAATACACCTAAAAACAAGGGTAGGTAATAAAATAAAATAATATTGAAGTATAAGACTACGGCATGTGTCACATCGTCTGATGAACTGAAAGGTTATTTTATCGTTTGAAACTTCACAAGGGCAACGAATAAAATACAGTATCAAAGGGTATTAAGAAGGTTTCTATGTCAATTTTACTTGAATCATATTTACTAATGAAGGCGCGGCAACATATTATACCGCAATCATCCTAAGTTATTGCTCTTCCTTTTTCTTTTGTAAATACCCTTTAGATTGAGCGTTTTTCTCTTCAAAAAATAATATAAATGAATATGAATATGAACTGAAAATAGGTCATATTATTTATTGCTGATAATTCTAAATATAGAAAACTAATATGATTTGAATTAAAAAGTATTTTGAGCAAACTAAATTAAATCTTAACGTTCTATGTACTAAAGCGTCATATTATATGTGAATGCATAATTATTTTAGAAAAAATTATTTACAAATTAAAAATACAGTATGCTAAAATATTTACGATATTATATATGTCATATCGTATTATCTTCCGGAAATTTGTTTTGAAAACTATTTATATTTATTACACATTATTACTTATTAAATAAAATATGTTTTTGTGAAAGTTTATACGTCTGTTTACTTACTTTTTGGTATATCCATATATATATATATTTTAATAATTCTTTGTAAAATTAGTATTTTTTACTTAGTAAGATATGCAAAAATTCAAAATAGTAAATGTTTTTAAGACCAATAGAAAACACGCATAACTTTAAAAAAAATTAGGATGATGCCATATGATAAGTTTCTTCGGAAATAAAATTGTTACTGTATAAACGAAATAAACTAACGGTTGCTAAAATATTTATATAATAGACACGATTCAAAATATTTTTAGAAATTTAAAATAAACTCATACAAGAATTATGCACATTACTTTCTAAGAAGAATAAAATATCTTATTTAATTTTATTTTCAATTTTTTTTAATTAATTTAATTTATTTAAAATTTTAAAAGGACCTTTACACAAAATTATCCGAATTTTAAAAAAGAACAACAGGTAATATTAAATTTTTTAGATCGACGAATTTATGAATCAATGTGACTGTAATTAACTATTTGTTAAATGATACGTGTAAATAATAAACAAGGGAATTTTTTTCTTTTATTGTCTCTCGCAGTAAATTTGTCATGATTGTTAGTTCTATCAAAGTAGTCTGACCTTTAGAAGCACCGTGTATAAATCTTTTTTTTCTTTTTTTTCTGATTGGAAGTACATGCATACTTTTGTATATATATATATTCACGGGAAAAAAAATTAGTGATTAATATAATCGCTCTTCGTATCCAGAAATTTCGATGCTGGATCGACGTCTTATTAATTTCCTTTATATGAAATTTTTCCAAGAATTAACATAGATCCGGAAAAATATTATTCAATGTTTAATTTTGTAATTTTATTATAAATCTTAGATAATTAAATAGTATTTATGCGCTTCCTTCCTCTTATAGCCTCAAAAGCTGCTAATTATAACAGTGACAACGTAGTTTTTCTTTTTCTTGTTGAATATGCTTAGAAAACCGGGAGGTTCTGGCGAGTTTTTATACGCGTAATTATGTGGATAATTAACGAGGTCAAGGAAAAATATGACGCCATAACGAAGAATTTGTAATTTCTTGCTACTCTGCAAAGAATCATATATGTTTTCTTATACAAATATATGTCTTTTGTCTTCTCGCAGAAAATGTCGTCGACTTCGGCGATTGCCATATTTTTGGGGATTTTGCTGACGGTTACAAACGCAGTTCCTTATTCAAGTGAGTATTTGTATTAATGACTTTAGTAAAATTGTGCAATCCAGATCAATTCCATTTAAGATTTGCTGATTTATAGTTTATAGTTTTTCCCAGATTATATATGTTTAATGACATTCGCAAAATAGTTACACATTGACAAAATTTGATTAATATCATTAGTGTAATACGTTACGCAGTTTATCTATAAAGTTTTAAATACCATTATAAACAAAAAAATTGAATTCATGATGTCACCCATTTATAAAATATAATTTTAAGTATAAATATGTAACTATTTCAAGTTCTCAATATATCCTTCATATGCCAAATTAATATGTGGTATCAGCTTGTAAATTTAGGAATATAGAAATAATTTTTGATTGAATATTAAAAAAAAAAAAAAAATTCAAGAATCGCATATAATATTAAATATTTGGAAAAAAATTATATTAAAAAAAGAAATTTTACAAGATTTACGTACAATAATTTAAAAGTATTTTTTATTACGAGAAAAGATTACCAGCGGTTACCAAAGATTAAATTCAATTTTATTATAATTAACGTGAATTAATTTAATTAAATAAACTAATAATAAGAATTGTAATAATCGCAGTAAACATAATTTTTAAAATGAATAAGAAATAACTAAGAACTAGGTTCACAGAAGAATTATCAATTGAAATTAATATAAATATCTTCTGATATTGATATTACTTTTATAAATTTTATAGAGATAATATTTTTAAAATCGAATCGTTAATTAATACCTACTAAATTTGTATTTGCATTGATGAAAATAAAATAAATGTAATACCGCTATTGTAAGGGAACATTCACTTTAAAATTAAAGCATTTAAAATAAAATATAAATGTAATTTCAATGATTCAATTTATTAAAAAAGTAGAACATGAACTTATTTATTGGAATTATAAAATTTTTATTTTCTTTGGTTAAAAATGATTTGGTTAAAGTGTTCATGTTACATTACAAATTTTTTAAAACCAAAATTAAAATATATACTACTATTTATTGAAAAAAATGTTAATATTTATTTATTAAAATAATTAATTATATAAAACTTCAGTTTTTACATAAATATACTTTTAGATTTAGTATATATCATTGATTAAAACTATCAACATAATGAAATACTTAAAATTACAAGTATAATTTACAATTAACTATAATGTTGATACAATAATCAAATTGCATTATTAAAAATATTTAATAGTTTAATATAAACTCATTTAATTTTAAACCTCAAAGTTTTTCTAAATATTTTCTAAAATTATTAAAATTTTGATCATAACATAACGTACAAGTATAAACGTATATTAAAAATAAAAACATATTTTTATAAAAAGAGAACAAGAACCTTTTCATTTCATATTTATCTTTATTATGGGAAAATATTATTTCCTCATTAATTATGTCAACATTAAATTCATATTTATTCAACCTTATTTCATAAAATAGTTTTTTTTATAACGAAAAAATATTATCACTATAAAGGAATTTATATTTTTTCAACTTATATGATTGTAAAAACGAATGTTTTTTAATATAATCATGGGTGAAGCCTTAAAATTTAAAAAATGTATATTTTTAAAGAATTAAATGTACGATTAATACTAAATGATAGTTTATAAAGATTGTTAATATTGTATTTTAAATTGCTAAAGGATTGATTGAATTTATATAAATTGATTTACGTATACGATATAATATAAATATGCAATATTATTATAAAGTTGGTTATTTTTAGTGATTAATAGAAATTTGTTTAAAGATAATATGAAATATTATGAAAATGAGCCACTTTTATGCTAAACTGATATTGATAATCGATAAGCGATGCCTATAAAATCATGCGAACTGAAATAGAATTGTGATTAGCCGCATTATGCGTTACGACGTTATTTGATATAAATGCCTTTATAAGTTAAACTGTAAATTACTCAACGATGGATGTGTCACTGATCGATTGACATTTCTGATAAAAAAAAATAAATAAAAAAGACAAAAACTAAATAAACGAAGACATATGACGTGAAAGCAAAAAAACTATTTCTTTCACATTTATCGTTTTATAATAGAAAATACGTCGAAATGCTTCGCTGTTCTTACAATGTTTCCAAAAAATTTTTACTGATTGTATATTTTTAAAAAAGATATTTTAACAGTCGTATAATTAAATATATATTTTTTTAAAAACAATTTTTCAAAGCTAAATTAACAATTATAAAACTATTTCATGAAATTATTTTTTTACGCTAAAAATATTTTTTTATCACTAAATAATATAAATAATAATGTAAATATTTTCATCTTACGTATTTGCATAAAATGAATCGATTTTTAAATAAATTTTAAAAAATTATATGTGAAACATTTTGTACATTTTTGTTTAAAATTATTAATATTATAAAATATTTTTCACACTTTATAGAATCTTTGGTTAACTTGATATTAATTAAAAAGTTTTTTTGCTAATTTGTTATCTATTTTTGTATATAAATACATATATTACTCGTAATTTGTAAATATTTGCACATAGGTCCATTTGAAATAATGTAAAATCTCTTTTTATCCGATAATCATTGTAAAATTAATGTTTTTTTTGCCTTTCCGAATAAAAAATCAATAGTGTAGATCATTAAAGTAGATAATTGTTTATGTTAGAGTACGGAAGAAGTTGCAAAGATATCGGATGTCGATCCAACGAAGTCTGTGTTATGGCCGAGGATCCTTGTTCCATCTATCAACGCGATTCTTGTGGTCGTTATCCTACCTGCCAACTATCTAATAACGGAGGTTTGCACCTATTATCTACATATTTTATTTCCAAAAAACAGTGTCTCTATTTCAAAAAGATTTTTTTAATAGCTATTTAAAAAATTCTATTGATATGTTTATTTCTTTATTTATAATTAATTTAGGTGAGAGTTGTACAACAAAAATTTGCCCGACTGGTCAATATTGTAAAACCGAAAATGGAAAACCAACCTGTATCAATACAACTCCTGCTTTAGGTAAGTTTCAGTATTATTATTATTATTATTGTTGTTGTTATTATTATTATTATTATTATTATTATTGTTATTGTTATTGTGATTATTATTATTATTTGGCATTTGGTTTTCCTTTGTATATATCATTTTTTTTTTTGTATCATCACATTTGTTCGTGAGTTTAAGTTGCAAAAATATTTTTTAATTCGTGTACATGTAATAATCAAAACTTTGAAAAAACTTGAAAAAATATTTTTTTTTTATAAAATCATTATTTTAATACTAATAATATTATAGTTATATGTTTTATTTTTTACTACGTTTGTTAAAGTTACAATGTAAAGAATATTTTATGAGAATAATTTAAAAAATATATATTATTTTTACAAGAACCATGTAAATTATTTTAATAAGATGGTTGAATCGAAAATGGGATTATAGACTTTCGTATGGTTTCAGTTTTTTCAGGAGTTTCTTTCAGTACGATATTTCTGCAACTCTTTATAACGTGTATAAGGCTTAACTGTTTTCGATGTACGTTACGTAACTTTTGTTCGTATTAAAAGACGTATTTGCCTAAGATAAAAAAATTCATTTAAATTTTTAGTAATTAGAAGCTTTGGGAATTTATAAAATAAGAATGGCAAGTGATATTGTAACCATGCAGCACTACTGACATATATGTCTATACATGATCAGTAGCTATTTTCTTAAAAATAATAAAAGTCTAAAGGGTAGTTATATAATTTATTGACATCGGAATTTCAGTGAAGTTATTATACACGTACTTCATTGCATGCTCGTCATATACAATTGCCTATGTGTTATACATGGTCGCCGTTCAATTACTATGAAGGAAAAACTATTTTCCTACTTTATTTTTTGCACATAATGATTCTTTACTTATGTTTTGATTTTTACTAATAAATATCCGTCTAATATAACGCTTTCAGCTCATGTGAGTATATGAGGTACACATTGTAAACTTAATTATTATTACCATTATTAAATAAATACAAGTTATACTTAATTATATTTTATATAATTTATAGCTTCTAATTATCATACGGACATAAATTTTTAAAAGTGAAATAAAACTAAAATGTATGTACAAACATCTTTAACTTAAAAAAGAATAGTTATTAAAAAAAATTTTCACAATTAATGAAATTTTATTTGCTTTTTTATAAAATATTCATTAAGTTGCATATTATATTATATCATACTGAAATAATAATTTTCTATTGAAAATAAATCTACGTGTGTAAAATTAAATTATAATTTCGTTAATTTTGTTAAATAAATTGTATCTATATTTAAGAATTATTTTTATAGCCCGTTTAAAAAAAACGCACTATTACCTCGTGGAGCATGTAATAATTTTTTTTCCCCACATACTACTTATATCTACATAAATGTTTGGTTCTTTTTTCGTTTTCTCTTATTTAGTTCTCATTTGAAATCAAGTAAATATTTTACTAAAGCACTTTATATTATTTTTGTTCATATATACTGGTACTGGCGTGTGTCATAATTGCTAAATAAGACTATTCTGTATTAAATTAGATGGTGGTGGTAAATTATAAAAGTACACACCCAGTTATTGCTACTAGGCCTTATCCTACATGTGCAGTCTCGCACGCAATAATACTCTGTAGTTGTAGTATAAAAATGTAGCTCTTAAATGTTACACTGATGCACAACCAAAAGATAGTCGCACTATTCCATTTATATTATTAATTAGTTGCACAACAAACTTCGTATAGAAAGAATTTCTCTTAATACAATGCTATACTATATCTGATCTTAATTTACTTATGTTGCAATGCTTGTTTGAATAATTTGGAGTGAGCAATTTATAAATGTCTTGCGTTTTATTGTTTTATTTCTTTATGAAGGCACCCAGAGAAATGTATTATGGAATGGAAAAAAAAACAAATAAAATTTATAATGAACCATTTATAAATTTATATACCTCCTCGTAGATGTGGTGAGCAGAATTATGAAATGTATAAATGTAAAGCTTCAGAACGAAAAATTAATAAATTTCGTATCAAATTTTTTTTCTCTGGCTGAACTTCGCAACTAGCCACGAGACGCGCAATCATCAAAGATAAAGCAGAAAAAAGCAAAAAAAAATGGAAAGATACTCTGTATTTTCAGCATATGATTCTGCTGGGGTATCATCAGTAAATGGTCAACGCACACCTACAAATGAACAGCCACGGGTTCCAGCTGATCCATCAAGTGGGTCACGAAATACCAACACGAACCCTTTTGCCAATGCCAATGCACCACCAGCTGAGGAATTGGATCATAACAGTCACTATCCTTCCTTTGGAAATAACAATCCGGCCTATCCGCCTTATCCAATGAACAATAATAATGGTCATCTGCCTTATGCGACACATGATAATAATTACGGATATCCACCTTATCCGTCAAATAACAACAACAATAACAACTTCGGTTATCCCCCATACCCACCACAACCAAACAACAACAATAATAGACCCGGTGTCGCTGTTGATCGATACGGTTATCCGATTTATCCTCCATCACCCGCACGTCCTGATAATCGTTATCACAATACGTATCCTCAGCACAATCTGCCGCAGCATAATCCTGGCTGGAGTAACACTTATTCTAACTCCATTCTTAGACGGAATGAAGCTTCTACTTGCGTTAATTCTGGAGTACTTTTAATTGGATCCTTTATTACGAGCATCTTTAGTCTAAGGATATTGAAAATATGAACGTCGCGTATATGAGTATAAATGGAATAGAACAGAATATTGGTTGTGAAAGTTTTTTCTTACTTTCTTATTATCGACAATGCTCCGATGTTCAAGATATTTCCGTTTTTATATCAAGTTTCTAAAAGTATCCATGTGCTTGTATGAGTTTGTAAATACAGAATTATTGAAAGTATTTTACGGATAGAGAATTATACAGTTTTGTTTGAAAATTACCAGATAAAATTGTGTTATTCTATTCATTTCAAGCTATTTATTACTTGTACTTTGAAGTTTCCTTATTGATAATAATGTTTTGTTTATTGACATTTGTATCGATCGAGGTATATTATTCTATACGAGGTATATTATCTATTTGAGACACCATTCTCATATCTTAATTTATCTGCGAATTCAATGAATGGATCAAATATCTATAAAAAGGGTTGTGTTTTTAGACCTGTTGCTTCTTCGTATCTTAACGTAACTAAATTGCTTTATATTTTATAAACTGCAACGATATTTAAAAATTTTATGACAATTTTAACACAACGTCCATATGTGCCTTCCTCGGTTTTTATGTACATATATGCATTTTTTATTATGATTTGTATATAAATGCACGATCAAAGAATTTTATAAGCAGAGTTATTTGTTACTCGTTATTAAAAGATAATGTTATAGTTTTTTAGATGCAGAATAGTTATATATGAATTTTAATATTCTTATGTAATCTATACCAATTACGTTTGTCCAAGAATACGTTATGTAAATAAATACATCATTAAGCTTATATTTTGATGATTCCCTATGTAAAAAAAAAGTTAATTGCTATTTCATATATAATGCTACCTTTGTAATTTCAAAATATAATTTAAGAAATTATTAAACCTTTACAGCTCTGATTAAAGCTTTAATTATATAGTATATAAGATAAAGAATATATAAATAAGAAAATTTTATAAAATGTAAACTAATATGGTAAGATAGTCAAAAAATAATCATGATCGTAAAAATCAAATATCATTTCTAATTGAAGAAATAAATAAGGCCAATAATTTGATTGAAATTTTTTGTACACTTTAGATAGGAAAAAATCTATGATAAAATTTAATATGAAAATGCTACTCATACAAATATATACAATTTATATATTTTTATTTAAAAACCCAAATAAAATTTTTATAAAATTCAAATATTCAAATAATTAGTTGGTCGGAAGAAGAAAAAATTGAAAACAAACATAAAACTTCATTTTTATATGTGACTGAAAGCGTGTAATAGGTTGGACAAACGTAAAATAAAAGTACAATATTGTTTCATATATATTTAAAGACGTTCCTCGACAGATAAGGATGGAAAAAAGTGTAGACTTCTGATATGTACATAACCGACCTTGACAAATAAGTTAAAAAACAACACGTTTGTAAAAATAGTGATTATATGACATTATATACAAGTTTTAGAAATTAATGAAAAAACCTTTTATATTTTCAAGAGCACATATTAGTCCATATATTGCTTAAATATAAACTTACGATTATCATTAAAAACTGTAATTTAAACTTAATATATATTTAAATATCTATAGGTTACAATTAAATTATAAATATTATGACGTAATAGTTGTTTTAAAAAAGTAATAATAAAAACAAGAAGTATTTAAAAAATTATGTTGAAATCAAAATTTTAATATTCTTATAAAATTTTACCTTATAATACATTATAATAATTCAATTATTGTTATTAAATTGATTAACAATTGCTTTATAGTATAATTCAACTTTAACCGTATAGTAAAATACGAAAATTTCTGGGTTTTATGGTAGAAGCGTACGGTTAATAAAAAATATTTTTTTGAAACCTTGATCTTTTTAATTTGGCATAATTATATGTATATTCACATATTAAAAATATATATATATTCATATATTGAAAAAAAATATATATACATATATATTTTGAATTCTTTTTTTAAAAGTTCAGTACGGTAATGAGATATTTCGACATGTTTGGAAAAATAAAAAAAATTATACGAAGCCTACGTCTTTCTTACAAATACAATATTTGCAACATAAAATTAAAAGTTTTAAAACTGTAATCGAAGAAACGTTAGGAAGTAACTTGTTATAAATTCATTTTTTTTTATTGAATAAGACCATTTATGTGTAAGAAAATCGTTTTATCAATATAATAGTATTTCACAATACTTTCTGTCGGAGATTCCCCATAAAATAGATAATAGTAATAGCATGTAATTTCTAGAATCAGTTTCTAGTATTTTATAACTGAATAGTTTTTTCTTTTTTAGAATTGTTTTCCACAAATTTTTAATGATCTTGAATGGTGATTTTATATTGTTATAAATTTTTTGTACAAATTTAATGAATTAAGACAAAACGTATTCATGTATTTCTTGAAAATTATATTTTCTTTATTTTAATAAATTTTTGATTTAGTTAATCATTATTAATTGGATTAAAATATTTATAATTATTTTAAATAAATACTGTTCATTCATCAATCAGACAAACAAAATTATTGTTTATTTTCAATGAGAGCGAAATTATAAAACTTTAATAATCAGTATTTATTATCAATTACTGGTAATACGGTAGTTTTTTTACAGCAAACTATATAACTTGTGTATTGATATAGTATTGAAATTAAATAGATTTTGTTTTTAATTTATATTGATATGTAATTTTGAAATGTACAATAATGCGTAACTTTAATATTATTGTGACAACTATTTCTTATATTGCTCAGACTAACAAAGAAACTATCCTATCTATATATTTAAAATATTTTTAGTAAACTGTTTTTAGTATTACTTAAAACAATTATTAGAAAAAAATTAGTATTGCTTAAATATTTAAAACGTTTTGTTAATTAAATACATTGAATTTAATATAATTTTATATTATTTTCTAAATATATAAAAATAACGGCTTTTCTATATATGATACACGTTTCTTTATAAAACGATGCTATAAATTTGTTTTACACTATTAAAAATTTTGAATTAGTATTAATATTTTATATTTTTAGAAAGAAAAATAAACATTAAAAAATTAACTATGATTAAATCGTTCTAAAACTCTAATTTGTTATAAATGATCTACTGTAATGAAATATATTTTGCATACATTATATTATATAAATTATTTTTCAGTAAATTTTCGGAGTCTTCTGTTAATAGTTACATATATTTTTAATAATTTTAGGCTTATATTTATTTATTTCAAAACTTAAAAAATAGCTCATAACTTAATTAATCTATTTTTAATTTCTTAGGTCTAAGTTAAAATCTTAGGGATTTCTTAAATTAAAAAACCATTTTTCTATTTTTTTACAAAAGAATAATTTTATCAAAATCATTACCAGTGTTCAATTTCATAATTATTGACAAAATAAGTTCAAGCTCAACGCAGAGTATCTCGCATTAAAATACGTAATATTCTTTACTTTATCTGTAGTTCTGTGACCTCTATCATTTATTCGTGTTTACAATGGACAGTGATGACCTTTTATGACGAAACTCACATTTGTCTTGATAAAAATAATAAATACGTGATTACACGATATCATCGAATCATTATTTAAAAATGAAAACAAAAATTAATGTAAGATACCACATAAAGTTAAAGAAAGAATATACCAAAATCCACACCATAAATGCCAAATTCGACAGCTCCAGCGGGTCGAAGGCCACCGAGTTATGACCGTCCGCGAGTGTCTCCAAAACCGGTGATCCCAACCCCTCCACCACGCACCTCTTCGTTTGGCGACCGGAGTCGCGGTCAGTCAGAGAATCGCAACAATATTGGTCGTAATTCTATATGGGATCGGATATTTGGTGGTGGTAACAGCAGAACAAGGCCCAGCATGAGAGGTGGCAGTGGTTACCAGAAGCCAACCAGTAGGCCACCACCCAGCAATTACTATCCTGGTGGAAAAGATCATTATACAAGTCACACGACGACAGATTCAAAAGGCAACAGGATTTGGACGTTTTCGGGATAGTTGTAGATATCTCTAAATTCTTGTTGTGTTTTAAATACCATTTGAATTATTCGATAAGTATGCCTTATTGGTATCTGATAGAAACTTTTTTTAAGAAGCGAACCTGCAACAGAATTAATTAATTTCATTCAATCATGTTGAAGTAATAAATACCATTTGTCAATGAATACACACAATTAAAGCGCGTTAAAATACTGAATTTAAATCAATATATATTCCCATAATTTTATAAAAATATTATTATTTTATGTTACATTTTCACAATTATATATAATTTTATACAATTCAAATAAAAATATTGTAATATTAATGGAGAATTTTACATGAATAAATATTTTACAAAGGTAACGACAAAAATATTAACAATATGAAGAGAATATTATTCTCTAATATTATTATTAAATTGACAAACTTGATAAGTCTGAAAAAGAAGGAAAGACTACTTAATTATTTATGTTCTTGCAATTATCACTTATTTTAAAAGTTATTTATATAATGTACTAATATTTGTAAATTGATAATATATAAAAGACGTAAAGCGATATCATAAAAATTTTCATAAATATATAAGGATTTGTAAATAAAATAATACATGTACTTTAGTTCTATTAAAACTGTAATTAAAATAATAACAAAAAACATAACATATAAGTTTATATGTTTTTACTTATATACTGGTAATAAATAACAATTATTCAATACTGAACAGCTTTATTTTATAATACCCGTGCTGTATTTGATTTTGTTTAAAAATAATTTGTTCAGCTCTACTAGTTGTGCCATTATAATAGATGTAAATAAAATGACCTTATATAAAAAAATAAATATATGTATTTTTAATTAGTTAATAAAAATATTGACCATTTTTAATTTAATAACTTAATAATACGCAAACATTATGTACAAAAAAACTATCATGCGTTGATTAAAAAATCTACATAATATGGAATCTGCTGTATAAAATATTAACATCTTCGTTTAAATGCAGATTTCTAATCAAGGTGAGTGACGTCTCATCTAAACTGCTTTGGTATATTAATGCTTGTTAAAGGAACCTACACATGTAAGAAAAAATTTGCATGCAGCTTCGAAGGACATTAATACATATTTATGATATAACAATACGAATTAATGATTACTTATATATTCTATATATTCTCTATCGTTTTCTGTCTTACTCACTTTCTACGTCTTCCTCTCTCTTTCTCTCGTCCCTCTCCTCTCTATTTCTTATTTATTCTAATCATTTACATTGTATATTTCATAGAAATTTAAGTAATCAATCGATTATTATTTCATTTAATATGTCTGTCCGAATTGCAAAATACAAATACACCTACATTAATTGTGCGAAAAAAGTTGACGAAATGTTCACAGAAGAGGGCGGTGGTGAGAAGAAGGAATTGACTCGTCGCGATGACGAAAGTCGCAGAAATGAAGGCAACGGAGAAAATCAACTAGAATCTGGTTATCCTGAATCAGCTCCAAAAGAAGAGGGTGACAAGAAACCAAACCCCTCTTATCCCTCAGGATCCGGGTACCCTTCAGAATCTGGCTATCCAGATTATAGTCCACCTAAAAACAATCCCAAACCAGTATCTTATCCCACGGGTTCAGGTTATCCTTCGGGTGGGGGTTATCCTTCGGGCTCGGGTTATCCTTTAGGCTCAGGTTATCCATCGAGCGGAAGTGGATACCTAGCCAATTCAAATTCTCCTAATAATCGAACACCACTCAAACAATCTGAGTATCCAAATTATCCATCACAAAATCCATCTAATTATGGTTATCCAAACTCAGGTTCGGGATATCCAAATCCAGATCCCTCATCAAGAAGGACTGGCATGAGTACGAATAATGCTGGATATCCCGATCAAGGATCTTATCCTGCACAAAACTCATACAATAATCATTACGGAGGCTACCCAGCACCTTCCCAGAGCGGATATCCAGCACCATCCCAAGGTGGATACCCAGCACCTGCCCAAGGTGGATATCCAGCACCATCCCAAGGTGGATACCCAGCGCCTTCTCAAGGTGGATATCCAGCACCATCCCAAGGTGGATACCCAGCGCCTCCCCAAGGTGGATACAATAATCAAGGAGGTGCTTATGGAAATTATCCTCCTTATCAAGGTGGATATAATCAAAATTACGGTCCACCAACAACTAAGAAACCAAGTCTCACCGATCAATTAACACAATATGCGAAAGTTTTCGCTCAAAGAGTCTTAACGCAAGCTATACTTGATAAAGTAGCAGGAAAGACATAAGTACTTCATGTTATAATAGTTAGTAATTACTGTAATTGTTATTTTCAAAAAATAATATCAATCGTAAATATAATATTTATTTACATTATTGTTGATTTAAACTTATTATTTATATTTTAAGAATGTTTTATTTTTTGTATTGAAATAAAATTTTATTGTTCAAATGTTAAAACTTACAGTTAAATAAAATTAATAAAATATTACTTATAATATGTTTGTTTATAAAACACGTACAAAATAATTACGAAAGGGTAAAATTAAGCAAAGCATGTTTTAATAAAGTACTAGTATTGATTAGTAGTTAAATATATATATATATATATATATTCATTTTTTTAAATAATAACTTAAATAAACAGTTAACATACATTTTATACTTCCATAATTATATACTAACATTAATAAAATGACATGACTGTAAAAATTATAAATAAATAAATAAAATATGTGTAAAATGCACAAATGAATTGTATAATAATCTATTTTAAAATCTAAGTTAAAAAATTGATAAAAATAATATAAATATAACAAGTATTTCAACAAATTATGCCTTTGCAAAATCATCTACTCTATATTTCTATAAAATCGGTTTAATATATTAAAAAATTTTAATTTTCATATAACATCTACATATTTAATTTTAAAACTTAAATTATAATTTGAGTAAAATTGTTGAACAGAAAATATTTTACATATTTTTTAAAACTAAACAACATTCAATTCTATAAATAATTTTTTGAAATAAACAATTGTTATTGTAATAATATTCTCAATAATAATGAATTAACAAAAAATGAAATATTATGATACTTAAGCTATTTACTAAATCTATATCAATAAAATAAGACTTTAAAAACAAGTTTTGTTGAGGGTACAATAAGAATTAATGAGCATCTGCTTCAAAGGTATTGAAATTACGTTTGTAACAGTTCGATTATTAGAGTTCCTTCATTTCCTACTGTCGGTACGTTCAACGAAAAAACTCTTTTAGCAATGCACCAGAGCTTCTCTCTTTTGTCGCATGATGTCAATGAAGGCCCTGTCAGTAGTCTAGATAGAAAATTTTATCTTGCACATCCAGCATGCGCAGCGTCGTCCCCGCTCTTGCAGAGGAGCGAAATTTGATTTCACCGCTCCCGTGTACCAGAAATAGACAGTCGTGCTACATTCGCCATCACGGAGGGCGGGTTCACACTTTACCCATATTTTTCTTCACAATACACGGCGCTTTCCAAACGAGCGATCATCTTCTGTCGGGGAAGTGATCGTAAATAACGACAGTTTAAATTAACAAAATCAATCGATGACGCTTGACCATCATCTAATGCTATCGCCAACGTTAACCGGAGCGACGGAAAAAGATAATGTTCGCGGTTCCGTCGCTGAAAACACGTTAGTGCGAGCGTGTCTTCATTTCAACGAAGCTCTGTTCATAAAAAAAAAGAAATGTAACTATTATTAAAATTGAGTGTCCGCTGCGGTAACTCTAAGTTTCCTCTAGTATAAACATTTAAAGATTATGTTTATATGAAGATCCCTGGTGGCGAAATCGTTATTAAAAGGATAAAAAGCAACAGTAAATCCGTGAAACAAGTGATGCTTTTTATGGAAATGCTTAGTGCTTTAAAAGTTTATTAGAAATATTGAAAATAAATATACATGTATATACATAAATTTCGTATAGGAAAATGCCTTACCTCAGGATAGTCGATCTGTGGTGGCACTGGCGTACTGCATGATAGTGAAGAACATTGGTGGACATGCAGCAGGGCTGGGTAAATTTCAATCCCTTTGATCAAAAAGGAATATTTAAATGAAAATAATCCGCGTGCTTGTGTGTTACATGAGCAACTATTCCTGTATGGTGTAGAGTATTTTAAAACATTTTAGTTTTATTGTTTAAGCATGTTCTGACTTATATAAGTAGTACTTAATGAAAACATCATAATACTGTTTCTGTAGTAATTTCGGAAAATTGCAAGAATCTTCATTAATATCATGTAGACAATATTTGAACTAGTATAAAATGATTATAAAATGAGTTATTCTAAGTACCTTACCTGAAAAGGATTTTGTTTGATACTGTATAACAAACTTTCATGAACTTTGAAGATTAAATATGATTGTAATAATTTCAACTATTTTAGTACTTACATAATAATATGAATACTAATATGAATTCTACAGCCATCATCTACAATAATATCGTGAATACATAAATATATTTATTTTTCATAAAAAATAATGGTAATTTGTTGTTTTATTTATATTGTAGATATAAATATACTTAAACAAATAAAATTATAAAATATAAATCAGTGAAATGAATAATCTTTTGCTTTAAAATAGTTTGTTAATTATTAGTCCCAAACACGAGTCTTTATTGTCGAAAATTAATATCGCTAAAGGAAAATCACGATCCTCAATTTTATATTTTGTGCGTATGTTTTGATTTAATTTTATTAGTTATTTTTTAATTGAATTTTAAAGAACAATAATTATAAATATCATAATTTGTTGTTTTTTTTTATAAAATTTATAAAATTTTTTCATAATTTTTCAAATCATGAAAATATATATTTTTTAAATTTAGATTAAAATTTTAAGTATAATTGGTTACACACAAAATTAATTTTAATGATAAAATTTTGAATTTATATATATTACTATTATTTAACTTCTTCAATTTTTTACATATATAAATATTTAATATTAAAATAAAATTAATAAAATATAAAAATAATACATTTTTAATCATTTGAACACAATTTAAACTGAAAAAATATTTTTTACATTATTATTCATTATTTCATATTTTTTTTCATTTTAATTATTTCATATTAAAAAGATTATTTTTATTTTTATAATTATTTTCATAATTTTTCAATCTATCTTTCATTCAATCATTATGTTATAAGAAACTGTTATGGATGTCAAAAGTTTCGGATTACTTTGAAGGATATATCGTATAAAACAAAAAAATGAGTTACAATCAATATCTCCAAAATTGAAGACTTATTTTATCGAGTTACAAAATATTTTTAAATTAATTATAAACTCAAAAGAATTTTATATATATATTTATTTAACACTTCTCACTTTTAATTTTATAGCACTTTTAAAGTTAACGTATAATTATTTCTTAGATTATTATTTATTTAAAAATAATTAAATTTACCATCCTAAATATTGACGTACACCTAAAATCTATAACTAATTTCATGAATTTACTACCTACATAAAATCTATAATTTATTTTGTAAATTATATCTTAAATTAATAACTTGAACACTTGACAAACTATAATGTATCCAAAACAATAAGATCCCATAAACACCGAACTGCGTTTATAAAGGTAGTAACAAACAGATAGAAGATCATTTTAATTAGAATCTGTATATTATAAATTATGATATCCTATTGTATCATCTCATATGTGTTTTGTTATTATTATAATTGAATGCTGCTGTTGTAAAAATATTTTTTAATTGATAATTTAAAAAAATTTTTTTTAAATGACAAAAATTGAGAAACTAATTTATACATTTAATAATAATTTAAATTCATTTATTTATTAACATAATTCTTTATAATGAAAAATAAAAAATTTGAGTTTTTTATCAGAATTATAGTAACTTCGTTTAATGATCAAACAAAACTTGTTTATTTCAATGGTTAATTTAAGTCAAACTACAAAAATTTACATTTTGCCCAATCAATTACTCATAGTCATTTTAAATATGTCTTCAATTTACATTTTATTTATAAAAGTAAGGGTGTACTTAATCATAATAAATATGATAATTACTTTTGTATAAAAATATTATTATTATCATTATTGTTGTTGTTTTTAGAAGATATTTTTCAACCAATATAACATCAAAATATAAAAATTATAAAATTTGTATTATAATGTATAATTTTTATAAAAAGTTAATTTCCATAATAATTAAAGCTAGATTATACGCACATATTTATAGTCATTTTCAATAATTTATAAATAAATTGAATAAAAAGTTACTATGAAAATATCAAAATAAAAATTATTCTTTATTTAAAATTTTAGTTTTTAAAATAATATTTGAATTAAAAATGTTTTAAATATACTGTATGCTTCATTTTTAAAAATATTTTTTGTGAAAATCATTGCATTTTTAATTAATAATATTTATTAGAAATTGGCAATAAGTGTGTTATACAGAATGAATTACTACAATTCTTTACCCTATATCATATTTACTAGATCATTATATTATAATTTTTATTTAGTTACTTTTCAATAAATATACGGAAATAAAGTACATTATGCTTATTATATTATTAAAATAAAATTAAATGTGCATACATGTATATAAGAGCTAATTTTTAAATTAATATATTTTGATATAATATACTTAAGTGTAATTTAATTATTATTACTTATTAATTAAATTATTACTTTCCATTCAAATTATTATATAACATTTTCATAAAACCAAGAAATTTTATGAACAATATTACAAAAATATTTAATATATTTCAAAGGAGCAATTAAAAATATTTCATAAATTTAATTTTTAACGCTTGAACATTATATAATTTAGAAGAAGCAATTACACAATTTATGTTGCATAAAGTAAGTATAAGAAACTTACGTAAAATAAAAATCTTTATAATTTATATTATTTTCTATATAATAGAAAATAATTAATTAAAATACTTAATTAAATTATATTTTCTTTAGAATAATAATGATTGAAACTTCTAATATATTTAATTACAGTACATCAAATATAGGAAATAATCATTGTACCGTGATTTTTTAAAATATTCATAAAATAACTTGATAGTATATATATATATATATTTTTTTTTTGAAAAATATCAAAAGGTTTTTTGCATTATTAAACTTCAGATTGCGCTTTGAAATAAAGTTTATTAATTATAAATTTAATCAAAATTTTTATCAACTTTATTAATAATATATATAAAAGTTAGCATCATCTATGATTAGGTTTTTTGTATATAAAATTATTACTTAACAATGTAATTAAATATCTAAAACTGGATTAGAATTGACATATACAAATAGTTTATTTAAGATTATTTATATAAAGTTTATAAAATAGGTTTACATAATTAAAATAATATAACTTGAAATATATGAAATTGATTTTTGCATTGTTGAAGGTCTCTATATAATTTTTATATTATTTTATGATATGTTTATTTATTTTTATTTTTAATAAATATTGGAATTTTATAGTTGAAATTAATTTCATATTTGAATTGATAAAATTAAAAATTTTTTTTAATTCTATTTATATAGATTCAGTTACTGCTATTAAACGTAGAATTAAAACAGTTGTCAATAAAAACAAAAAATCTCTTGAAAAAATAAATTCAGTTATGAATTATTACTAAAGTGTTATAATAGATGCAGAAAATTGCTTGAAAAGTGTTTAAGGAATTGTAAAAGTACATTTTAAACCATGAAAAATATGCGCAAATTTTTAAGCCAAAATTATTATTTAATTTTAAATATAGGTCATTATGAAATAAAAAATATATATTATATTTTAGATTGCAGGGATACTTTTTTATTTCGCTTTTGTTTTTATTTATTTTTGTGCAATCATATTTTGCATATTGCATGTATAAAAAGTTAATGCAAAAATATACTTAGACTGTAGATAAGCTAATACAGCTTTTGGTTTTTTATAATAGTTATACTAAAAATTATATACTTTTTTTCATTTTATTTATTTTTATTTAACCTTATTTGTAACATCGTCAAAATATTTATTTTTAAAAATATTTAACATTGCTATCATTTTAAATTTCTAAAATTGTCTAGTTTTAATAGTATACAGCAAAAATAAAAAATTTCATAATATGTAACAACGTTTATCCATAGCCCTGCAGCAGCAGTCGCGGTGGTCAACTTGTCAGTGTTCTGGAACAACGCAAGTGCGCCCGCGACACGGACTATGATGAACATGACGGCAACGACGCCGCTGTCACGGCCGATCTGCTATCACGAGCCACAGCCCGAAGAGGAAGACTATGGTTACGACCGCGTGCTTGTCCAGAACATCGTCGGTGTCGTCGTACCAATATTTTTTGGCCTGATCGGCATCCTCGGCCTCGTCGGCAACTCCCTCGTTGTCATCGTCGTTGCCGCGAATCCTGGGATGCGCTCCACTACCAACATACTCATCATCAACCTCGCTATCGCCGACCTGCTCTTCGTTCTCTTTTGCATACCATTTACGGCTACAGACTTTGTGCTACCTTATTGGCCATTTGGTAACGTTTGGTGTAAGGTGGTGCAGTACCTCATTATTGTTACGGCTTGTGCGAGTGTCTATACTTTAGTTCTCATGAGTCTTGACAGGTAAAAAAAATTCATCTTCTTTACATTTTATTCCTATCTCTATTGTATAATTATTCTATTATTATCTATTAACATTTTCAATGTTAGAATACCTTGCCATCGCAAAATATGGCTAATAATATTTGAATTTAGTACACAGTTTAGATACTATATTAAAAAAAGTTTATAAAACTTTTTTATACTATTTGAAATTAAAAATATTTATGAAGTATGTAGTGGTTTAAAGGTAAAAGACAAAAAATGTATGGGTAAGTGATGTTACCCTGGTGGTTGGCGTTATAAAAGTGCTTTATAAACTGCCTCCAAAAGCTGGGTTATCAAATTCATAAAATTCTAAAAATCTTAATATCTAAAAATAAACGAATAATGAAATAAAGCTTCAGTTAAAAAAGTTATAAATATAAAATAAATGTTTTATTAAAGTAATCGAATAATTTTTATTTTTAAAATAATTAATTTTTATAAATAAAAAAAATTAATAGAACTTTAACATATTTCCATAATGTACAATGTATTTGTGAATGGCATGTAAATGAAGTTTGTGGCATTTTAAAATAGAAAAAATATAAATGAAAATTAAAAATTATCTAAATTTTAAAATCAAATGAATTAAAAAAAATTTTTTATACAATATAAAATAAAATATATATATATAAATAAATGTTTGGAAAATCAATAAATATAAAAAATGTTAAGAATAGGCTAATTATATTAATTTGACTGAGTCATTTAATGATTACAATATTCAAAATAGCAACATCATTTTATTATAAATTGGAAAAAGTTATTTTTCAAATACATACTTTGTATTATTTTATTTTATATATTCACAATAACGTTTAAAAATAATTTAACCATTTGTAAAATATACTAAATATATCACAACTGATTGTGTGAAGCTTTTAAATTATAATAATGTTAAAGCTTTTAAAGGTATCGCGAATTATCTTTTATGAACATCTCTTGTACTAATTTCGTTCTTTTCTTCCCTTTTCACTTAATCAAGACCCACTTTTCGTGCTTACCAATTTTCTAAATATTCCAATAATAAGGAACAATATCGTAATGAACTTGATCTAACTGCTATCTACTATTTTTCATATAAATTGAGTGCTCAACTGGATCTGAGACAAAGCCCTTCGTATTCTTTGGAAAGGTACTGAAATTAAAATAGAGAAATTGAAAAGATCTAACTGACTCAAAAGTAAAGAATGAAGGTGTGATAGTTTGTACCAATCTACAATGTCTCTATTATGTTTTATTGACTTTGTATCCTGAAATCAAGTTTCCGCTTCACGTCAAAAAATATATATTTTGAACAAATACCGTCATACAATTAAATTTTACCACTCTATATCGAGTTTCATCCTCACATTTTTTTCTTGATATTAAAACCACATTTTTCATATAAAAATGATTTAACAAAAATTTGTGTATTTTTTGGTACACAATAAATACAAAAAATTTGTAAATTGTCAATCTGCGTTCAGTGCTTAATTGTCTTACAATATTTATAAGAAAATATATTTTCTAAAAATTTAGATTATGAAGTATTTAAAATGAAATATTTAAAATGTTATGTATACAAAATGTAATTTATTTCTGTAAGAAAATTTTTAATAGAAAATTGTTTCAAACAGTTAAAAGTAAATAAGATTTAATTTGCTATTTTACGTAATAGATCCGCAGTATAATTTATAATTATTTTGAAACATTTCCTTAGCTTTTATATATATATACACAAATACACACATTTATATGTACCTATTCAATATAAGAATAATTTGAATGTATTTGAATTTATGTTGAATACAAATATAGTATTTAATAAAAAATTAGTCATCTGTTCTGTAGGCTAGAATAGTATATATATATATATATATATACATCTTTCGAGATTAAAAGAAGTTTAATGAATATTCCAGAACTAAGTTTAATATTATTTGCATTCAATATATTTTTTTAATAAATTTATTGTGATATATTATTATATTTCTTTTATTATATTATTATTGTGATTTAATTTATATTAAAATTTGATTTTTGCTATTATTTTTACGTATAATACAGAATTTATAAGAATTTTCATAAGACAGTTTCTATAAATATTTATGAATCGCAAATAAATAATAATTTGATCTAATACTACGTAATTCTATAATTACTATATTATATTATTATAATATATTATTTTTAAATTATTATAAAATAATTATAGGTTATTTTTCAATTTATAATTAATAATATTATGAATTAATGTAAAATAATGAGTTTTCAAGTTCATTTAATTAACATTGTTTAATTATATGCTACATATTGAATATATCGTATTAAATATCATCTCATTCAGAAAAATCATACAATGATTCCTTATTGTATTAAATGATATGGAATGAAGATTAGGACAAATACAGTTTAATATAAAGATTCATATACAGGAAAATCCAACCTGATCACTTTTTAAAAAGTACACAAAATTATAATTTTTCAAATAAAATAGAATTATATGTGTGTATAAATCCAATTCTAATAAAAAAGGAAAAGATCGAAATAGTCGACATAAAGTTTTGAACTACATTTTACAAGGGAGTAGCATCTCCCTTTCCTACTATTTACACTTCACTTTATCTACCTTTTATCTGTGTGTATTTTCTATTTCATACTGAGAAAAAAGTACTTATTTTTCTACTATATTTTACAATCAGTACTAATGCCTGACAAATCTCAAAGGAATAGCCGAACACATTTGATACGCCATCTTTAGGATGAAGTGACTGTTGATGATTTCAATTCATCCAATATATTTATTGGAAGAAAAATTGACAACAAAAATTTTTCATGGATTTTCTTTACGTATTTATTTATTTAATTAATATATTTCATTATCAAAAAATTATAAATTGTAATATTTTTAGTAATATTTATTTAATAAAAAACAAAAAATAGAAACATTGTATAAAATAATTTTTTCACGTTCCACAAACATGAATAAAATTGAAAAAATTTGTCTTTGTTATCTGTATTCAAGTATCATAGACCGAAATCCAGATTGGTTTTATTTCCTCTTCGGTCTTCCTAGTCTCGTAGTGACCTCATCTAAAATTGCAGAATCAATGAATTAGTTAGAATTATCCTAGAAACATGAAACTTATAGAATGAAAAATATTTTCGAGTTTCGATGTGATAATTTCGAAAACAAGTACTTTTGTAAAAAAAATTAGAGATCTGCATGGTAGATATATCTTGTTTATGTACAGAATCATTGTAAAATTATTGAATGCTCTCTTTTAGCCTCCATTTATTTTCAAGTGGTTAATAAGTACTGAAATCTAGAAATTTATTTATATTTTAGGAACTTGAAATGATATGATATGAAATTATATATATTACTATTTTACTAAATATTTTACTATTTTAACTAATGTCGTCAAATTTTTACATTAATGTTTACAGTTGCTTAATAAATATTGAATGTTATTTAAAAATTAGGTTTCAAAAATATTTTTTAATTACAAATTGAATCAATTGTTCAACTATTGAAAAATATTACTTTGATGTAAAAAAATATTTTATATAATAATTTTATAAATAATAGAACTATGAGTGCAAATATTATTCTTATAATTTATTTTATTTAATCAGTGAAAATAGTATACTTATATAAAGAACATAAATCTATTTTCAATAATTTATACAATAAAACTTACTAAGTATAATCTTCCCCTAATATATACAAATTTAAGTGTTTTAAATATTAATTATCTTATTTATACATATATTTTTTTCAATAATAACTCATATGAGAATACACAACAATTAGTAGATTTTTATATTTAAATTTTTCATAATTGTATTATTAAAAATATTTAAAAATTCGAAAAACAGGAATATATTATTATCTAAATAATTACTTTATACTTCTCTCTTTTTCGCTCTCTCTCTCTCTCTCTCTCGCTCTCTTTCCCTCTATCGGTAAGGATCTCAAAACAAATTTCGTGTATACTGTTAAATACATCATTATTACTTATACAAATAATTATTTTGACTTTACGTAACTACAGAGAGTATAGAAGTTTAACATTGCTTAGCTAATAAAGTAAGATCAATTGAAAGCGTTGTAAAGAATTATTATTCATTTAGATACAAATCTTTAGGAATACTTATATAAAATAAGTAAAAGTAAGGTTCATATAAATGAAGCTGCTCTTAAACTAATTAGAAGAATAATACGACTATTTTGTTAAAAATAGTCTTATTTTATATGTAGTAAGTACTTTTAAGTAAACAGATTTTACAATATAACTCAAAAAATTTTAAATTTTAAATTTGTTTATTTTATTTATATTTATATAAAATATTATTGAAATTATAATTTTATTAATGTATGTAAATAAACAAGTAAAAGGGACGCACAATAAATTCTTGAATAGTACTAATCACTTAGTATTTTAAAAAAAAAATTTTTAATTATTTTCTCTTTATCACAAAAAAATATTCTGAATATTTTCATATATAGAATTTACGTTCGTAGAACGTTATTATCATTTTTTTTTTAAATTTATTTAGTGAAAATTAATATTTCCTTGTAATTAATTTTTAATATAATTGCAGCGAATTAGCTTTTCAATATCTAATTTCACAAAATAAATAGAGGTGACAGAAAGTAGATTTTATTTAAATATTTCAACAAACTATGGTCATAATAAAGCTTTTCTTTTAAATTTTTTAATTTAAAAAATATATAAATTAATGATACATAATGTAAATCTAAAACTAGTAGATGAAAAATTACAATTGTACACAAAAAAAGATGAATCATACTATATATTATAATATGAAAATTTATTCGTATTATAATATTATAAAAATTAACCTCAAAAAAAAGCAAAAAAATTTTAATAATATGAAATTCGAACATTTCACTAGTTAACATCGAGTGATTTATTAGTAAGATAATTCGTAATGACATACAGAAAAATAACGATGGTTTTTGTTGTTAATTATGTATTTGACTTCTATTAAATATGTTTACTAATTTAAAAATAACAGAATTTGTCAAGGCTACGTTCCAGTTATTTAGATCGTAATTTTCGCTTATATTATTGCACGTTCACTTATATTATTCAGGTTTCATGTAAATAGCTTATAAAATTATCAAATAAAATAAAAAAATCATAACAGTATGACTTCATAGACAAAAGTTAAAGGGCAAAAATTTAAACAAAACATCGGTATAAAAAGTAGAATATTAGTTTTTAAAAACTTTTTTTTAGTGCAATACAGAAAAACATCTTTACGTGTATTTAAGAACTTAATAAAAACTACCTTTTCTAAAATTGTTTATCTGTTATAAATCACAATTATTTAGTATTAAAGAGTTTTCAAATAGTCAAATCATATTACTATTTTAATTATTTTCGAAGATTGTAAAGAAAAAAAATAATTTTTAATTTGCTATTAATTTTGAAAAACCTTGGAGATACAAAGTTACTTTTTAATTTTTTCTATTACAGAAATTAGTAAGTGTATTTTTGTCGGTCATTTTTTGTACCTTCTTAAAAATTCTTTTTTATATTTAAAATGTTTTTTTATAAAATAAAATTACTAGCACAAATAAAAAATATTAGTTTATTAAAATTATATTTTTATAAAATTAAATAATAAATGATAATAATTGTTTAATAAACGCTTATTTTGTATACATAAAATAGTTCTACAGGGAATATTTTTTTTAAATTAGAAACTCATTTTTTTTTTTTAATTTAATAAATTTAATATTATTTTTAATTTTTATCTAGATTTATCTAGATGTTTTAGAAAATCAACAACTTATATTTGATAATTTTTATACAATCCACAATATTAAATGTTATAATTATTTTGTTCGTATCTATTTTATCGTCTTATTTATAATAAAATAACGAATACCATAAAAATTAAAATACAATATTATGACTTTATTGCTCATAAGTTTTCCTCGATATTAATTTCTTCCAGATATCTAGCAGTTGTGCATCCGATTGCTTCAATGTCTGTGAGAACAGAGAGTCATGCAGTCACCGCTATTTGGATTGTTTGGATAGTGATACTGACTTCTTCAATACCTGCTCTCATCATTCACGGTGAGGTGAGTATTGAGGGCTTACAAGTATGAGCAAATGTTTTATTCATATGAGCAGTCCAGAATTTTCATATTCTACTTTGCTGTGACATTACAAACCCTTTTTTTGCAATTTCTAGTTATAATCTTTTCTTTTATGTTGTCACTATAGTATCTTATTGTTTTCAATATGATGTAGATTTCACATAATATCTAATGAATTTTCATTATTAGCCACAAATTGTATGAGGTGAATCTTAAAATTATTAACTATTACATTTGTTTTAAATTATTTAATATTAAAAAATGTGAAGCATGAAAGAATAAATGTATTAACAGTGCTAATTTATCTAAATACTAAACTTAGTAAAATTTAACCTATATTTTAATAAATATATAGATAATATTAATTATAATTATAAAATCATGTTTCTATTTCTACAAAATACGAACTTTCAATACTATTTTATTTCCTTTACAAAACGTAATAAATATTAGTACTATTATAGCCTAATTATGTTTACGTATATTTTAGAATTAATCGAAAATATCATTGGATATTCAATAAATAAATCACAAATTTCTTAATTTAATGATAAATACGTATAATACTTCATATATTATATAATACAAATAGGGATAGAGCATTGTAATTAGAATAGAGATTATGAATTAAATTTTGAAACGTTTATTTCTTTTTATTTAATTTTTATTAATTTTTATAACAGAAGGAACTTAAAAAAAACTAAATATAATCTGTTTCTTCAAAGCATCTTTTTATTTTTAAGTAAAGGAACGATTTTACTAATAGTAAAATAATATTGTAATATTTTTTAGAAAACCAACTTAAATTTAATTATTATTAATAGACTAACTTCGATTTGTAATTATAATTTCTAATTATAACTTTTTATGTACTTACGTACAATAGGGACAAGGAATAAATAAGAACAAATATATGAACAGAAACAGTGAGAGTGAGAGAGAGAGAGAGAGAGAGAGAAAGAGAGAGAGAAAGACAAAAAATGTATGAAAAATTTTAAGAAGTTTGAAGAAATAAATTCAATAAATCTATACGTATTTTTAATCTTACTCTATAATTACGAATATTTAATTATAAATAACACACACACAACACACCACACACACACACACACACACACACACACATATATATATATAAATTACTAAAAACCTTTAAAAATTTTTTTCACTACATTTAGTAACAATCGATAAAATATGACACTATTTACTATAATTCTTAATATTACGTATATTATTGTGTAAAAATATATTCTTCTATTTTAGTGTACTTTAAAACATTATATAAATTAATATATAAGAATGAAGTAATAAAATATGATATTATTAGACTTAATTAGTTCATTAATAGTTTTTTTAACAAATTTTTAAAACAATTTTATATTAATGTAGTGAAAAATCTTTTACATAAATTCACTTTTTCTATTAATTATATCCGATTATATTGAAATGTATATTCATATACTTTTTATTAGGTAATTTATTATATTATATTATAATAGTTTATATAAAATATTGAATGGATATTCTACTAGTACTTTTAAGTACTAGTTATTATAATCAAATAATATAATCTTATGTATAATTTACAACAATGAAAAACTGTTGTAAATGAAAAAGTATTTTAATTAAAAGCAATAATTTTCTCATTTCATGACATTTAACATATAAAAATTTAAAAACTATCAATTTTCATACCTATATTATTTAAAACATGAAAAATAGCAATCGATAATTAAATTTATTTAATTAAATATCATTATTTATTGTTTAATTAATATTAGTTTATTAATTATTATTAATTTATAATGGGTTTTGTTTATAAATAATAGAATTTATTATGAGTTTTAATACATTTATTCGATACATAATATTAACAATTCTAAATTATGGTTCATACTGATATTAATATTAGATAACATAAAATTATCAAAGAACATTTTAAAGCTATAATAATCTATTTCAAAAATATAAAATCTTTAAAAAATGAAGGAAATCTACTTCATGGAACTAATAATATGACTATTGAAAATGAATAACTAAATAGTTATTAGCTGCTCAATAGATCTGAAGTTGATTTGATATTCTCAAAAGATTTCCGTAAAGAATTGTTTTACTTTTAAAAGAGGTTAATGGTTTTAAATTCTCAGTTTTTATCTTCAACACGAAGAATTTGCACCGACTGTACATTTATCTTATTCTAGTTTTGTGTTAGTAAAGAGCTTACAATAAAATATTACTTGTATGTAATTCTTTATACATTAACCAAGTACAGGATCTATAAACTATTAGATAAGGAAATAGTTTGTTTTTAATTTTAGTTTTCCTTGAAATGAAATCATTGTTCTTTTCTATATATTAAATTCAAATAATTTTGAATTTAAATCTATTTTTAAATCAATGAACTAATAAGTTTTGGTTTTTTGAAAAATATTTCTTTATGATCAAAAAATAAAGTCTTTTTAAGTTTTTTTATGTTCATAGCTAATCAAATTGAAATATTCATCATCAATCATTCTATTCATGTAAAATTCATTCCGAAATTTTAAGCTGTACTTTAAAAAAATGTTTTTATACAACCTAGATTCTAATATCCTCCTGAAATTATAAAACTAAAACCAAACTTCTGTTTTACACACTTTAACAATATACCTTAAGGCTAATTTTATTTTCAAATCTTTTTAAATTTTGTTATAATATGTGAACATAGTCTATTAATAAAATGAAATAAATGATGATCCTATATTCTACAAAAAATTATTGAATTTAATTTTCAATATAAGAAAAATATAATATTTTTATAATGAAAAAATTTGAAAGAAAAATAGCTTTAATTATTTAAAAAATTTTGAAAAATACCATATTTTTATACATAAATTGATTAATATATTTACACTTGAAAAAATAATAAACTTTCTTTTTGGGTTAAATTTCTTTTTATAATTTAAGCAAATTATTTTAGCAGATTTCTCTTAAATTATTAATTATGCTGTTATTCAAGATCTTTAAAACTTAATTAAACAATGTATAGATAAGAAACCTTATAATTTTAATAATTACTCCAATTGAATATTATAATAATATTTATTAAAATTTTCAATTATTAAGAAGATTCATTATAATAACTTTTAATTATTGATATATTATTAATAAACTTTCATGGAAATTTATGAATACAATTTTTTATAAAATTTTAGTTTAACTATTAATTTTTTATTTGATACTGGAACATTGTTTATTTTGCTTAAAAATATTTGAGTGATTGTATTCACACACACACGTATATATATCATTTATTACTTTACGTATTATTATTTCATTCTTATAATTATAATTATATAAAAAATTTCCGATGCAATAAGGTATTATAATAATGTT
This sequence comes from Platyscapa corneri, assembly GCA_018907185.1. Taxonomy (NCBI): domain Eukaryota; kingdom Metazoa; phylum Arthropoda; class Insecta; order Hymenoptera; family Agaonidae; genus Platyscapa; species Platyscapa corneri. Next base: position 1,708,764 of record JACCHW010000023.1, on the reverse strand, counting down.
TATAATTTAGTGCTTATAAAATATTTGTATATATTTTTTCATACAAAACGAAAGTTAGATTAATTAATTTTGTCCTACTGAATTATTTTATTATATTTTAGATATAAATTAATTCTCAATAATTTTTTTCTAATAAAATTAATTGATAATTTTTAGAACTTTTTTATATGTACGCACAGATTAATACATACAATTGAACTATCGAATAGACTTAACCTTAATAAATCTACCAGAAGATAAGTTTCAGAAATTTTTTTACAATTTTTTTACAGGGGCAATACAAATTTCATAAAAATTTGATAAATGTATGTATGATCCGGTGTTTGTCACAGTAGAATTTATTTGAAAAATTTTACTGCTGCAATAAAATATTTCAAAGGGAAAAGCTCACTTTTATCTGAGTCACATACTCACAACTTCATAATCATATAAAAAATCGTATATTTTTATTATCTGTTTAATAGCACCAATATTTTTGTAAATTCAAAACACGATTTTCTTCATAAAAAAGGAGTTAAAATATTGAATTTTACGCGAAAAAAGTTTAAGATAATTTTTTGGAATAAATACATTGAAATTTTTATTAATCGAGAAATTCTTTAAAATAAAAAACATGATTGTTCAACATATGACATTAGGTAATGAATACAATTTTGTACTTTTTTATTTGAATTGAATAATATTATTACAATTAGAGATTTCATAATATTCGGTTGATAGATATTATAATTTTTTCTGAGCACCATCTTGTAGATTTCCATTTTTAAATCAATTTTTAGTTAAGTTTTTCATACACGATTTTATTAATTTCTTTATATTTATCATAAAAAAATTATATAACCATTGTGTCTCTTCATAAAATTTTATATCTTACATTTACATCTAAGTAGTGTGCATAAATTTTCAATTACCTACGATATATAATATACTTGATAAAAGATTAACCAATACTAATCGAAGACATAAAAATTCTAAATTTTATAATAAAAAATAAAAAATCCATGAAGAGATTTTTCTTGTTCAAAGAAGAAAGTAACGAAACTAACGCTTTTTTTAAAGACTTGAAAAATCAATGATAGAAAAAAAGAGAGTGAAAAATTTTGAATAACGGTGTAAGTATTGAATTAAAAGATGTCTGTTTCGAAAAATGAAAAAGAACATTAGTCATAAATCATGTATTTCATAAAAAAATTAAGAACATTTTTTACAAATTTATTATTTAATTTATTAATATATTAAAAATGAATGTAAAAAATATTCCAGTTAGAATATTTTTGGATTTTACACTAGCTATAAAATTTTTTATGAATTTACATGAATATATTTACTTATCACTAACCAATGACATACAAAAATTCATTTTTTAATAATTTCTAAAGAATATTTGGAAACAAGGACGCATTAATATATCGAGATAATAATACGAATTTATAAATAAATTATTTTATGACAGCATATTTCATGTAAAACATTTTTTGAATTTATTGAACTGTTTTAAATATCTGAATAATAAGTAACAACTTTTTAACTTAGATAGATATAAAAGTAATAGAATGAAATAAAAAAAATATCAATAGAAACACATTTTTAAATTGTTACATCAAATTATTTCATGACAATATTATTATGATTTATTTTAAACATATTTTTCAAATTCGTTAATTCATATACCATTTTTCACCATTATATAGAAATAAAAATAATCTAATTAAAAACTATTATTACATACTAGGTAGTATTACTAACTAGAAAAATGTGGGATTACTATATTTTAGATATCTTACTGCTATGTTATTTTTTAATATATTGATAATTATATATATACAATATTTCCTTTGTTATACAATAAAATTTATACAACAATAAATTTTACAAATTGATAATTTGTATTTTTTATTACTATAAAGTAAAGTATTTTTTTTTAATTTTAAAAAATAGAAAAAGTATTAAAAGTAGATCTTTGTAAACTATTGAAATATTATATCATAATAATTGTTGTTTCACATTTATCATATATATACGTTTAAAATCTGTTGCTTCATGAAGCTTGATTTGTTAATTAAAATTTTCTTTTTGAGTAAGTCTTATTTTAGTTTGAAAATTTTATGGACTTAAAAAAATATTACTAAAATTAAAAAAAAAAAAAAAATTGGAAAAAATTAATAATTAAAAGTATGCTTAACTATAATAAATATTAAGAAAAAATATAATTTTTTACATTGAAAATTGTTACATACATTATTTATATTAACTAGTTTTTTTCACATATTACACAATGTCTATAATAAATTAATAGTCTATTAATAAATATAAGTATTATATTTTTATAATTAAATTGTAATAATTACTTTTATGAAGCATTAAATAATATTTTGTGTGTATGTTATGTATTAATAAATATTTTTTAAGTAACATGCATATTTTTATATTATACAGTAAATAAAACAACGTAAAATTTTAATACTTATGTGATATTTTGCATCATTCATTTACTGTTTTCAATAATTCTTAATGCTCATAAAAATCATACAAAATTAAAACCATTAAAGCGATTGAGGTCAAATTATAATGTAAAACAATGATTTGTGCAAGAAAACAAAATAATAATATTAATGTTAAAATAAAGTAATAATAATGTTAAAATATTTTATCCTAACAAACCATTATATCCTTTTAACGTACAAAAGTAAAGCTTAAAATTATATTAGAGAAAATAAAGTGTAGAACTGGGTACACACTGTTACAGTATGGCGAGATTCAAGCTTTGAACCAAAGCTTTCCCTGTGCTTTACACCCAAAGGAATTATCCGGGTCTGACGGTGACACTGAGTTCCCGGAAATTCAAACTTCCTGCCGTATTCTACCCGATGCCAATCGACCCCTCTTTCAGGTTACTTTCTTTCTCGCGAGCTACGTCGTGCCGCTGACTCTCATTTGCGGTCTGTACATATGCATGCTGCTGAGACTTTGGAAAGGCGTGAGAGTGAGCGCGGAAAGTCGTAGAGGTAGGAAAAGAGTGACAAGACTCGTACTTGTCGTCGTTGGTGTCTTCGCTATCTGTTGGTGCCCTATTCAGGTGAGTCAACATGCATTTTATCATCAAGCGAAATCTGTATTATTAATTATCACTTTGTAATTTACGATTTATCTTTTTAATCTTAATTTCTTTACATTCATGTATTAAAACTTTAATTTATAGTTTATGTAAAAATGAAGAATATTTAAGAAAATAAATATATTAATTTTTTTTTTAATTTATTAAATTATTAGTTAATTGTATATTATATACTCTTTATTATTTAAATAAATAAATAATGAAATATCGAATTAATAAATAATTCTAAAGAAAGTACGTACAGGAAACATATATAAAAATAAAAATTGATAATTTTATAATTCATATTTGGTTATTGATTCATGATAGATTAAACTTGCATTAAAAATGTCGATTAAAATATACATTTGACTTTTTATAATAATCATTTATAAAATATCTGTAACCAATTGTGGTAAAGTCTTCAAACAAATATGCTTTCTTATTAAGTTATATAATAACAGTACATTATTATCCAACATGTGTTGCTTTCTCCATCATAATAGATGTTACAAAACGCGCGGTAGTTTTTCCTCATCGCTCAGTTTTCTATTCCTAACGCCGTCATATTCAGTCAATTCGTGTCCTTGTACTATGCTAAAATAGAACAAAAACAAGGCTTCACAAATAAAAACCAATTATACAAGACACAAAACATCGGCAGCTGATCACCACGTAGACAGAACTATAAATAAATTTTGACAAATGTATCTCTACTAAAACTCTTCACATTGTATAGAATGTAATTAAAATTATAAAATAATGAATAATAGTTACAGAATTTAACAATAAATTATGCAAATTATTTATAAATACCAATAATATTATTCGGTAACATTATATTTTATTATGTATAAAATTCAATATTTATGATTGATTAAATTGCATCTCTTTCAAAATTTAATGTCAAGAAAATTTTATAAAAATTTTATTAAAATTTAAGGAAAATAACTAAAAGAACCTATGTTCATATTAACGATATAAATAATATAATGTACAATTGAATTAATGTAAATACAACAATAAACTAAGATTCAGATACTACTAAATTATTAAAAATAGCAAATTAAACATCATAAATAATATAATAATAAAAAATACAAGATAATTCAATGACGGTATTGTCTAGTACTATTTATTATTTTCTTTAAAAGTATAAAATACAATTTATAAATTTGACAAAATATATTTTTAAGAGATTTTGGTTTAATTTTTAATTATAATAATTTTTAACTTTTTCAATCATGTAATCTTAATTGTATAACAAAGTTTGTTGCAAAATCATTATTTATTTCTTCGTATAAAATTAAAAAAAATTTTACTTAATTCTATATTGAAATACTTAGAAAGCATTTATAGACAATTATGTAACAATGAAACTGTACTTTATAATTTTATAAAATGTATGTATAAATGTAAACCATAAAACGATATATTTTCTTTTAAATAAGTTTTAAATGTTTTACATTATCTTTGAAAAGTGTTTTATACGAGAAATTATATTACTATATTATGTAGTTTGTATTAATAATAATATTTTCTCTAATAATTCATATAAAAAATTTTAATAAAAAACTAGTTAATATTTTCTATCTTTTATGAATGATATTATATAGTTATTATGAAATGAGAAGTGACTTTTTTATATAATGTCAAAACACATAGGATTCATGTAGAAATTATTTTTGAAAGCAAATGATGCTCTTATGGAATTCATAAATAAATTGATAACTATAATTTAGTTTCATTATTTTATTAATTTTAAGATTATTTTTACATACATTGAGTATAATTATAAATAAAAAATTATTTTCGTTATAGTTTTTTTTACTTTTTTTAAGATTTTTTACAAATGCTATCTCAAAATTAAATTGTTTATAGTAGTTGGAATTTTAATTATTGGTCTAAATTAAAAAAAAATTTGTAATGTGATATAATGTTCAATAATAAAGTGAACTTATTTTTTATTTGGAAATATGTCATGAAAACCATATAATACAAGTTTGCCATTTTATACAAGGATTATAATACAAGGATGATAAAAAAAATAAAATAAATGCACAAATTTCGCTAGTTCTGTTCATAGCTTATTGTATGTATTGTAAAAACAGAATTTTCGATTTCAATTCACAACTACTTAAATTTTATTATGTATTTTTCTTTAAAAAATTTTCTTTATTGTTATCAATACATAAACATAAGATTTAAATTTAAGGTCTCCAATAATTAATTCTTAAGATGATTTTAAATTAATTAAAATGAATATTATATATATGAATATTATATAAGTTAATAAATTTATTTATTTCCTATTATTTATTACATTCAAAAATTTCAGCACAATAAACAAATTGCTTTAATAAATATGCTTTTGATATATATATTAAATTAATTTAAATATCAATTCATTGACAATTCCAAAAAAAAGTAATTGAAATTTTTATTTAGAAAATATATTATTGAAAAAAATTAAAAAAACTAATTTTTGCTATCTGCATATTATTAATTTAATTCACATTCTTTATTATATTAATTAAATGCATTAATGAGCTTTTAAATTGGAAAGTAATTTATAATTTAAAATTATAATTAATTAAGAATAATAAAAGCAATTAACTAAATTATGTTTATTTTATTCCTATAAAATATAAAATTCAAATACATTAAAGTTTGTAAATTTTATATACATAAATCATTTAAAATTCATCATATATTCAAATAAATTTATTTTAATTTTAAAAGCTTAATGTAACAAATTCTTTTGACAATAATAATAATTATTATTATATATGCATAAATATATTTTGTATATATGTTTTTATTATTGTAAAACTATCTATCATTATTTAAAATTCATTGTTAAAATTTTTCATAAAACAGATATTAAAATATATGGAAAATATTAACCGCTTTAAAAGTTGTTTTTACAATTTTGATGTGTTGTAAAAATTACGATATTTTCATCGAAATAATAGTTAATACATACATCAACTATTAATAATTAAATGATTGTGAAATTATTTATTCTATCAATATAACAGTACAAATTTTCATCATTAATATTACCAAAAAACAAACATCTCTGTCAAAGTGAATATTATCTTCGAAACAAAAGTATAAATCTAGAAAATAATATTTGCTTAATATCTCATTTCGTCGATATAAACGTAATCATCCTGAAAATGACCGATGCGCTGATTTCAGGTGATATTAGTAGTGAAGTCACTAGATATGTATCCGCTGTCCTCTGGGACGATTATGCTCCAGATAGCGAGTCATGTCCTTGCTTACACGAACAGCTGTGTCAACCCGATACTTTACGCGTTCCTGAGCGACAACTTTCGTAAGGCATTCAGGAAGATCATTTATTGCAGATCACGCCAGGATCAGCACAATCGTCTCGGACCGATGACTAAAACGACGAGAGCAGCAAGCTCCGGTGACATATTATAGGTTAGTGTTCGCTTCATAAATTCCCAACCGAATTTCCTTCTGAATATGTCTCTTAACTTTAGCTAATTTAAATGATAGATGAAGCAGATGTTGTTTACGTGCGCATTGGATAACCAAAATAAATATGAATCTTTGTAGTTACAGTAAAGTTTTGATCACATTACTTCTAAAATGTGACACATACGAGAATGCGGAAATTTATTTCAAAAAAAGTTTTGTATATGCTAATGAATTTTGAAATTGCGTAATATAGAAAAACATCGTAAGAATGTCACCATTCAAATAAAACATTCGAATAAAAAAAGTGAAAATATCTTATCAATATACAACTTTCCCTTATCACTCAAACATAAAAAAGTTCTCTTAAAACTTTGATAACGTCTTAAATCATTCTATTATCAATTTTTTTTTTTAATCTAATTCTATGAGTAAATTGAAGTTGATGTTTTCTTATTTATTCTATTTAATACTCGATTTGTTTCACTCGAAAAAAAATAATTTTTCTGCTATGTATTTAATAGGTGGTTACAACATTGTTAATAAATTTGTTACTAAAGACAAATATATATTATAACGAATATTTGAAAATACAAAAATAATTATTCTATAATATGATCCTAATGACTTTCTATATATTATAACTTCATCAAACCAAAAAAAACTGATTTAATAATATATTTAATTCTTCTTTATGTTTAAAAATTAAGTTATACAATTAATGAGGAATTTAATTTATAGAATTTAATTAAAAATGAGAATTTATAATAATAAAATTCTAATTTAAATCAGGCATCTTACGTATAAATAAATTATAAATAAATAATTTGAAAAAAAATTTTTTTAGGAACCTTTGCACAATATCGAATTAATCAGTATGATAATTTATTTTTTGAAATTCTTAAATAATACATTATATTTTTTGTTTTAATTAATTTTCTTGAACGTTAATTAGAGCATATAGGAATATATTTAATATAAAAAATTTTCGTCGTATAATGCAAAATCATTAATAATTATTATTTTTTTTTTTTAAATTTATCATTTTAAAGATAAAATGTTTTATTGAGTTGCTAATTTGTATATATTATGAGATTATTATTCTTTTATAATTTTATACGTATATAACATATATTAGTGGCATATTTTATTAAGTTTATAAATTACTTAAATTATAATTAATTTAACAGTTAAATTTTTTTTATTTATATTGCTATTTATATTGCATTCATATATAATTATTATTTACTTTATAAATACTATAGGTGTAATCAGAATGTTAACTAATTTAATAATTTTATTTAATATTAATGAAAAACTAGATTTAATGATTTTATAAATATATAAATCATTTATAAATATATTAAAGAACAATTCTTACTATAATTAAATACTATTGTAAAAGAAAAGTTTATATTTCAAAAAGATCAAATATAAATAACTAATAATTTTGCTATTCAAAAATATACTGAATGTTTAATTTTGTGTAATTTGAAAAAATAGACAAAGTTCATAAGGAATATTTAAATTTGGATTTCTTTTTAAAATTAGATGGAATATTTAAAAAACTGCTTCTAATAAATGAGATTATTTACTAATGAATTTAAAAAATAATTAAAAGTGTTGGGAATAATATTAATATGAACTCAAATTAGTATTGCTCTGTTTTAAAGTATTTTATAAAAAGAATTATTTATTAAAACAATAATACCTGAAATCCATTTGAAATGCTCTTCTCTAATATTACTTCCGATCCACAAAATCAGTTTATAGATGGAAAAATCAATGTGTTTCGGGAGAATTTCAGTACCTTCCTGTTGTAAATAACAAATAAGATACCGCCATTCAAAGCGTCCAGTTGTGTGATTTAAAAAGCTTCATGGTTGCACGTTGTCAATATGGAGAATATCGATATTTTATCACTTTTCGATTATCGGTGGTAAAGCTTTAACGTTCGCTGATATATGCGCCTAGAGCTCCTTTCGAATCGAAAAATATAAGAGAAAAAAACACTCTTGAAACTAACCTAGCCCGCGGCTACAGTTCACCCTTAGAAATACGTATCTATCGATTTCAGCATATATTTATAAATGTAGATAGAAGAAAAGAACCCGGATCTTGAAGACTTGGTTTGAAATATGTCAGTGAACAAGTAGCGATAAAGACATAGAGCTATAGAATATAGAAGGTGAAAGTAGCGGGATTCTTTGAAATTCTTTCTACTTTGAAAACTGACGCGGAGGGATGTTACAGTGCTGCTAGTGTCTCGCGCGTTTATCATATAACGTTTAATTAGAGAGATTTACTGTTTTTTGTTATATAAACAAAAATCCAAAGTACGTAGAAAGAGGTCTTCATTTGTCGCGCAGCGGGATATACTCATTGCCCGTATTCTCATCCGGAAGAAAGATGCAGCGATAAAGGGATGACACGGGTACAGCAAGTGGAAATGGAAAGACTACTACGTGACACTAAACTCAATCGAAGATTCCTTTTTGACTTGATATATCGCTGTATCGGTCTCATTTCTCTCTCTCTCTCTCTCTCTCTCTCTCTCCTTTCTCTCTTTCTTTCTCTCTTTCTATCGCTCTCTATCTCTCACTCACTTACTTACTCACCCACTCACTCAGTTAGTTAATATACAGAAATATCTCATTTTCTCCAATTATTTTCTATTTATCTCTTTTTTCATTTATTTTACATTTCTATTAAACTAAGAATATACATTTGCGGTTACAATATTAAAGAAAACTTTGATTTACTTGAATATTCCATTTTAATTAAATCAGACCAACATTTTATTCAAATTAATTCCTTTTTTTTCGAATATTGTTTGTTTTAAGTTCAAAATAAAAATACTTTGTAATACATATAAAATATTTATCTTTTACTTGTTATAAGAAAAGATTTAAATAATCACGAACGTTTATGTAAATAAAATGGAAGTAATAAACAATATTTATCTATATTTTAATATTTTTAATTTAATTTATTTTTAATGAATTTGTCAATAAATTTTAGCTTATTTCGATGCTGACTCTTAATAGTTTTGTTTTATATTATTAAGTTTTAATATATTTTATAACAAAAAAATAAAAGTTCATAATAGTCATTAATGCGTTATGTTAATCTTTTTGAATTAATGTGAACTGCTGTATTTATATTAAATGAGCAAATTTTTTTATTAATTTTATATATATGTATAATATTAAATTATACATATGTTATAAATGTTATAATATTAAATTTAAATTATACAATATTTCGTAATAATAATAATAATCCATTATTAAAGGGGATAATAAAAGACATTTTTACTATTGATTTATTGGTTAGATTGAGGAATGCGAAACTATTTAGGCAATCATATAGATTTGCAAATACTTAGTATATTTTATGTATATTTTATATTTTGCCTCCATTTATAAAATATTTGAAGCTTATAATTGTCTTTAAATTTCTGTTAATATTGTATATAAAACGATATTATACAGTTATATTGAAAATACAATTAAAACATTCTTATATATTTTAATATAAACTATCGATTCTACTCTAAGTTTAAATATAAATTAATGTTTATTGAACCAAACTCATTTTTTAGTAATTTGCTTATAATCTTTTAATATTTAAATATTTTCATTTGAATATTGTATTTACTTTAGTCTTCCATTTATTTTAGTTGAACAGTTAAAAGATTTTAAATATTCAAAAAGTTAAATAAAAAATTTTATATATATGTATATATATACATCAATAATTAATTTTGTAGCTTTTATTTTATAACTTCAAATATACGAAAATATATTTGAAATCAGGACATTCGTATTTTGTCAAAATAAGTATTGAATTATATTTTTTATTTCATTTTTATTGTAAATATACTTTTTATTTTTATAACAATAATAATAATATATTCAACTTGAAAAAAAGAATCATCTCTTTCATTATATTATTGATTTATTCCTCAGCTTTATACATCGGGGATTATTAGATGTGACTTTATCAGATTATATTATTAAAACACATTTGCAATTTTGGTTGCCATGATTTATATCAGTAATAATTCTGAAATATAGATTTAAAATTTTCATTTGTAATTCTAATTTTTAAATTGATGACTTCCGCTATATACTCAATTTATAAATTTATTGTCTTTTTTATACGAATAAAAAATACATCTAAATATGGACGGAAAAAATATTAAATTAATTAAATATATTATAACAAATTTTGAAGAATGCTCTCGAACAATTTGGTATTCATAAGTCATATTTCACTGTTAATTTAATATAAAGATATATTATGATATTTATTATTGGGGCCGTATAATAAACCCTTTCTTAACGATTATAATTTCCAAAATAAAACTTTATCAAATGTTCTAAGCTTCAGAAAATTTTTTTTTTATATTCTACAACTTATTAATACTTTCATAAATGAAAGTAAAAACTTTTGGTGAATTAAAAACTTTGCATAACTTAGAATAAAAATTTGATTCAAACAAAAAATGTTTTATATTTTTGTGTACAATTCTTAAGATTATTTAACTCGATATATTAATAATATTGCATTTATTAAATTTGCTAATTAGATTAAAATATTTCATGGTAAATATTAAATTATATATAATACTAGATAGTTTATTTTTTATTTTTTATATCCCTGTATTTGAGAAAATTAAATAATAACTTTTCATTTTTTACTATTTTTATCTCAAATGTTAAATAAAAAAGTACTTTTTCCATTATATCATACTTCATACTTAATAAAATTATTTTTATACTGTCAAGTTTTAATATATTTTATTTTTTGATTGAGAACAAATAATTTCATATAAATATATCAAATAAACTTTGATATTTATAAATGATTTATTATAAAACTTAATAAATAAAAGATATGCCAACAACGTAATATATAATAATGTCTTTGATCCAAAATAGACTATTTTATACGAGACTAAATTCTTAGCAATAAAGAATTTTTAAGTAGATAAAATTTTATAGAAACGAAGAAATACTCAACAATTGTCGCAGAATCTATATCAAAAGCTTGGCCATCTACTAATATTATTAATATATTAATGTTTAGAATAATTTAACGTGTAAAAATATGTCTTCATATTTATAAGCTAAAGAAATTATATATTTATAATAATATTTATTTAAGAAGCATTAATTCATTATTTATATTTGAAAAGTAAGCATAAAAAGTAAGATTAAAATATGATATGATGTTATTAATATTATAAACTCACAATTATCTGAAACAGTGATAAACCATCTACAAATTAATAATGAAAACAATGGAATTGATACTCAGTTTTAAATATCAATAATTATAATAAGTAAACAAATAATATGTTTTGAATTTATAAACATTTTATCAGTACTTCCACTTTTCTAATATTTATTTACTTTTGTATTTATTATTATTCACAATTATTTTAACATACGGATAAACGACAAAAATGTGACAATAAGTTATAAAAGATATAAGATTTAAATTCTGTGTATTTAAGACTATATAAAAGAATAGCAGAATACATAAGTAAAATATAAATGATATAAATAATAATTTTTTCTTTGTTTGGTACATATAAAAAATGTTAAACAAATTCTGTTTTAGAAGAGTCAGTCTTTTGTACTCATAGGTATTTTATTTGCATTGTTGCACGTAAAATTCTTTAATTACTTGTGAAAACGCCCACTTGTCTTCATGATGTAGTATTTTTATCTATGACACATTTATGTTACATTACATAATATTTTCAAAAGCACCACTTTCATACACAATTCTGGAATTTCAGGAATTCTTAGGTTCTAAAAATCTCTAATTACTTTAGGTGCGTATAAATACTTGTACATTTATCTTGCACATACAATAAGAGTTTTCCGTTTAGCATTTTAAATCTCCGAGTTATTTTTAATACATTTTATAATTAATATTTTTTATTTATACAATTTTAGTATTTTAAAAAATATAATATGTGTAAAATGCATTAAATATATATATTTAGTTAATAAGTAAAATTCAGAACCTTTTTATATTATATAAAAATATTCAAATATATGAATGAATATTACATATTTTTAATGAAATTTTAAACTATTTTTAAGATTTTCTCGAATTAATAATGAATATATTTTAACCGAAATTTAATATATGTTTTCCTAACTTACGTGTATATTTCTTTAGAATACTTTTAACAGAATACAAAAATATATTAAAAATTTGAAAGTTATAATTTAAACATCAATATACGTTTACAACAATTTTATTTTAATTACAAATATTAAATGTCGTAAAATAAAATCGTTTATATAGTACTAAATGACTTTTTATATAAACTGCGTTATATGAAAGAAGTACGTAATTCTGAATTAGATTTCATATATGATAACAATAATAACTAATTTTTTAAATTTAAACCAATTTTTTTGAACCTTTTATTATTATTATAGGAATTTTGTTGGATACAAAATAGAATTAGCCCATTATCAGTATGATTAAAAAATATTATTTTAATATAGTTTAAAATAATGCTATTTATGATCAAGATAAAAGCTCATATTTATTATTGAAACAACAATTCGGCAGTTTTTTTTATCTCTGTGAAAGGATAGCAGGTATCGCATAAATTATTCATAACATTACGAAAAAATGTATTTGTACAGATAATAATATTAAAAAGCATAGATTTTTAAAAGGAAAATGAACAACTATTTTAATCAAAGGACAAAATTTACAGTTTATTTACAAATATTAGACATGTATTTGTAATGTTAATGGAAAAAGATGTATGAAATTAATAAAGAAGACGAAAACAAAAGCTAAATTTATCTAAAAACAGAAAACATAATATTTAAAAGTTTATATGGAGTTTCAAAACTTGCTTTGAGGTATTGTTACTCGCAATTTCTATTTTAACATTAAATAGAAGCAGAAAATTAAACATTGTTAGTTTAGTCGTCAAAACTCACTTTCTATTTTCATTTCTTTTCTCACTGGATTTCTGACTCGGAATTCATCTTGAGTTGAAAATAGTAAAAATATTCGCTTTACGCGAGAAATATACCAGATTGTAATTTCTAAGATAAGTCTAAAAGGTATATCGAGCAATTCTGTCTGCTTTGCGTACTCTCATCTGACTTTGAGTAATGTTAGTTAATTAAGCAAACTTAGATGGTATAAAAAATTATACTAATTACTATCACGCTCCCTGTTTTTTTCTCTTACCTATCTAATTTTTTTTTTACTCTAGCATCGAAACATGCATTAGTATATCTGGAAAGTATATATCACAATTAATTTAAAAGTTTCATACGTTTCATAATATATTAAAAAGGGCATTTAAAAAGTCAATTTAAAAAAAAGTAATATACTAATTTTCTATTACATTATATAAAATTATAGTATTTAAAATTTTTTTTATTTTGCAACGTAAAAATACGCACAATTACTTTTATTTTCAATCTTATTATAAGAAAAATTATTTGGAGAAGGGGCATGCTTTTAAACATATTAAAAAACAAAATTTAATTATTTAAAATAGCTTCGAATATCTAATTAAATGAAAAACGCAATTTACAAAGATTTCTTTGTTAATTTATCTTCACAAAAAAAAGTTCATAAAAAATGTTCAAAGAAATCATTTGGATTTATTTGTATGCACATTTATGAGGAAAATATGTATAACTACTCATGCATGTTTATGCATCAATAGATATATAATATGTACACTACTTGTGCATGTATACACTTATATATATTTTACATAAGAAATATTCATAATTTTAATTAAATTTAAATTATATGTTTTAAAGATGTATGAACAATAAAGATTTGGTGGGGGTGCATTTTTAAACTTCTTTCCAATGCCATTGAAAAATGATCTTTTCATGGCATAAGAATAACTACTAAAGAAAAATTAAATAACATTTTATTTCAATTAAAATCCCTTTTCCAATTCGAATAATTTAATTCAAACTTAATAATTTTTAAAGATCTCAATGTAGTGAAATGTATAAATACTATTATAAATAGTAAGAATAAACAAATATGTTTTGAATAAAATTTATAGTTTTGCATTTTAAAATATTTAATAAAAATTTTAAATCTAAATAGTAAATGTTCTTTATCTATTATTTATTCGTTTGTATAAAATAAAATTATTTTTAACGCGTGTACAATCGTTTCAACTATCGGTTAATTTTTCGCTTGGATTATGTTATAAAAATAATTTGAACAAACTTTTATAATATTTATTTTTAGTAGCTACTCTTGAAATTTTCAAGTTTGGAGAGTACTCTAAAGATTATTTTAAATTCTTTTTGTTCTTAATTACAAGGTAATTTTTCTACAGTGAAAAAATGAAAGCAATGTAAGCACATGCATAAAGAATGTACTTTTTAAGGGTATCCAATGAAAGTAAACTTGAGAAACATAAAATTACACGTGACAAAGTAGCATTATATCACATCAAATTACAGCAGTATTGTTTGGTTCTGTCTTGAATGGCAAATATGCTGCAATTCTTGTACATTTTCAAGTACACTAGCTAACGAATTCAATGTGTACTTAAGAATCTGCATTCATCATAAGAAAAAAGCGTGTTTAGTATTTAAGTGAGTAGACGAAATGTTAGCAGCCATGATTCATGAGTTGAGAACGTCAGCTGGAATAGATCTTGTCCAGCATAAGGTTAATCCGAAATTTTAGTATAATATCTCGATTTCCTTGTTGAGTAATAAATTAAAAATAAAGGTAGGGATATATGAAATACCTATAAATAGCTATGAAAAATAATCAATAAATTTATGTAGAAACTAATTATTTTATAAAAAATATTATAATAATAAAAAAAAACTTCTTTGAAAGCTTTTTATAATGTATAAGTATAATAAATCATCTAATGAAGCTTTTAATTTATCATATTTGCTCAAAAAAAGTTTTCAATTTATTTCATTTAAATTTTCTACTAAATCTAAAATTATAATGAATATAATAAATGCAAATAAGAACGAAATTTTTACTAGCACAAAAAATTAGCATTATTAAAATTATATAGTTCGAAAAGAAAAACTCGCATATTTTATGTTAGAGTATAGAATAGCATATAAATAAAAATTAATTATTATAACTATTGACATTATCATGAATTTTTTGTACTTTTAATGAAAAGTGAAAACGTTCAATTTTACTTTTATATTTAAATTTTTAAGAGTTAAAATACTATAGTAAATAAGAAAAGAGAAATATGTAAATTGTATTTTTATTTGCAGTAAAAATTATTCAGTAACTTGTTAGTTGAAAAATACCAGAAAAGAACAGAAATGTTCATTGGAAAACTCAATACATTTAAATATATTTGTCTAAAAAAGAAAAAAGAAATTAGAAATAGGATTCTAGGAATTCTATTAAAAAAACATATAGACAAAATACATATTAAATTTTATATACAAATGCTATTTACTCTTCTTCTAGTTACCAAGTTTTTCGAGGGAGGTGACGTCGAAGGCAGCGCAAAATACAGGCAAATCTGTATATGGATCAACGTAAAATATCAAATGTGGAGGAATAAATTCTAGACACGGTGCAGAAGAAAGTACTAAATTTTGAGTGATGTATTAAATGAGTTTTAACTCAAAGTTCAACCAGAAATTAATGAGAACTGACAGCATGTATATCGTAATTTAAATGTTTTGAAAGTGAAGTGTTGTTAATATGCGCCCTTACATTCAGTCGAATATGAAATATTACACATTGTATTAAGAAATTATGAAAGTGTTAAAATTTGAAAATTATGATAAATACATAAATGTAAATATTTATTAGATTAATAATTTGTAGATTTGAAAATTTATCTATAAAAATTTATTATAGAAGAATATTATGTTTTAAAAAATTTGATAAAAATAGTCAACTTTGCTTGACTTATTAATTTGTTGATGAAACTTAACTTTAGAACTTTACTACGATTAAAGATTATTAAAATCATAAAAAATTATATACGATGTTAACTTTTTTAAAGATGTTAAATAATAGTGTTACATAAGTATTATATTTTAATTTAAAACATTTGAACGATAAGAGTTACTTAATGAAAATAAGTACTTTAATTTTCATAATTTGACACTGTCATATCTTCAAAAAACTACATATACAGTGTGTATTTTAAAATTCAATGGTTTATATAACGTATTGAAGGTATCCAATAAAGACAGTGAATGAACGTTACATGTGTAGAAAGTTGGAAGATTACACGATTGAGCTAAATAATATCAAATATGAAAATTTTAATTCTTTTTTTTTAAATAAACTGTAATAAATTTATTTCTAAATAATATTATCTTATGTTATTATTATCGACCTTCTCGTTATATATTATCTATTTATATTTGGAATAAAAGTAAATCATTTTATGCCATACTTAATTTTTCTTAAATGAATACCGAATTTAGTTATAAAAATAAATCATATAATCTTGAAAATAAATATGAAAATTTTTTTTAATAATGCCTTTCTTAATATTCTATTAATTATATAATAAAAATTAATTTTTTAATTATAAAATATACAATTTTTATGTTTCAACATGGTTATTAAGGTAAATATTTAGATCTTAATAGATTTAAATTAAAAATTTGAATATTACTTTCATTTCTTTTAATAAGAGTTGCTTTTACCAATTATCATTATTAATGTACTATAAATAGTATATAAATTAATCATGTGTTTTTATTCTGAAATTATTTGTACGTGTGAAAATATAAATTTTTATAAACATTGTAAATTAATTTTTAATACATTATTACATTAATTTTTTAATTTTTATGGGGCAAAATTAATTTATTATGCAATCCTAAAATTTATAATAATTTTTAAAACAAATCCAATTAAAAATATTAAGATTTGATAGTAAGATTTTGTAAAATGAAATTAATCATTTGGGAAAAAAACTTAATAGGTAAGTTTGGAGTATTATATAACTGATTGTTCGTTAAAGGAAACTAATATCATCTCTCTGTTATTAATTATCATTGTTTATATCAATTTTGCTATTTATATATAATCTAATTAATATTACGTTTAAATAATAATTCTATTAATTTCACATTTATGTTTTAAAATAATAATTTTTTCTAGCTATAGTAAAAAAACTTCATATAATTTTAGTCAAACATATTGTCATTATTTCATGAAAGAGAGAATCACGTCTTTTTTATCGTGTATAAATTTCGTGCTTCATCATCTTTGGAATAATTCTACAAGCGGTACTTTAAATACAAGCATTAAGAACAGCTTATATGAAAATGAGGATGAATTTTTTAAAAAACTGTCGAGCTACACGTGAATTTTTTTATCAGGTATTAAACCAGTTATATTGTGATGTGTCCTAAATTCATAAGATTTTTTATTATTTTAGTTAAAATATTGTCTAAAAATAGAAAAAACATGAATAAAACTTTCTGTCGGTTCTTATATATATAAATAAACATATATTATATTGATATTAATCCATTTTCCCCTTCATTGAAAAAAAATTAAAACTACCTAAAATTTCTTGGTATATTTAGATACTTGATGCCTTTTATGAAAAATCTAATTTTAGATGGCAAAATAAAACGCAGTTTTTACAATTATATGTAATGTTGATATCTATAAATATTTAGTACTGCAATTTTTATTTGATAAACAATCTTGATATAAATAATGCATAATAATAATAATAATAATAATAATAATAATAATAATAATAATAATAATAACAATAATTTAACTCTTTTTTTAATTAGAAATAACAATAAATATTATAGTATAGAAGAAAAATAGAAAAATTCCGAGGTCGTGTAACAAATAATCCAACGTTCGCGCCGTGCGTTGCCTTGTAAACAATATGATTCCTTGAATTCGTGAGAGTTGAAGAGACAGAAAGCGCGACCAGGAAAACGTGCCTGCAAAAGTAAGTCAACCTTTTTTTGTATATCTGTATACTTTTTCAATGTCATTACTGCTTTATCATAGTTAAAAGCTCTATCATTCTTCTACGACAGGTTATAATTAACTTTGCCGACAAATATATCAACGCGTCGAATAATTTTTATACTATCCGTCTGTCGAGTTTTATCTTATTTTTGTTTAACTTCCGAGAAAGAATTCAATTTTTCATTACTCTAGTTTACTTTATGCATAGGAAGTGTAATCGAAACTAAACACTTTCGATAAACAGTGTATATCTGTTATATAAAAAGTTTAGTATTGTATACACACATATGATCTACTTTCGTCCAAATAAGTATTGTGCAATGAAAGAAAATGTTATTGTAATACTGGTAATCAAATGATATTCATGTTTTTTAAATTACATAAAAATCATATAAAATCACGTATCGTTCATTCTAAATTATTCTTTATGAATAAACAAATATTTCATTATTTTTATATATAAACGAAAGTTAAAAATATTGATATTATTTTCCATGAATTATTTACGGAAGTGCATAGCGTATAAAAATTACTACATTTACTATTTAAAAATCAACAAATGAAAGATTTGATATATATTTGATTCATTATGTATAATTTTAAAAATTAATGTATAATTTATAAAACTAGTTTACAACAAAAAGTAAGAAATAAAAAATAGAATTATTTTATTATTTGTGTATGTATGTAGTATATATATATATGTGTGTGTATATTTTTACATACATTGTATTATATGTAGTTTACGCAAATAATATTTTTAAGTGATTATACTATTAATATTATAGAAAAGCAAGATTTATATAAAAATCTTATAATAAATCATTAGTATAACTGACATAAAAGCTTTTTTACATTAAAGATGTACATTCAATATGTCTTTCATAGAAATTATGTGTGCAATGAAAAGAATTTTTTAATTTATCGATAAAATTTCAATAAAAATTAAAATTTTCAATAAATACACAATTATTTAAATAAATATTAAAAATTAATACCAATTAAATCAACTCCCAGCAAAATACAAAATTATAAAATTAAATATGAAATTTAGTAGAATATATATATATATATATATATTTGCATGATCATAAATTTATTAACAATAGCAATCTGTAAATAAGTACCCATAAAATAATCAGAATTATTAGAAATAAAAAATTTTGTAAATTTTTGAAATTTATTTTTCTTAACCATTAAATGTAAAAAATGGTATATGTAATGATATGTATCAAACTTTATAAAGCAGATTTTGTACTACTGGAAATAAAAGTATATTTATTTTTATTTATTTAGAACAATTTCTAGATTAGTAATTAAAAAAATTATGCATTTAAGTTATTAATAAATGTTAACTTAGTTAATTTTTATAAATTTATTTAAATTAAACTTCAAGAAACATTTTAATTTTTGTCAGCATCTAAGCTGATCTAAAAAATATTATAAATATAACTTAAAAATTTTAATATTATATAATAATTTAATAAAATTTATAAATACTTATATTATATTATATACTAAACATAAATTTTAAGAACTTTTTAATAAAAAGATTAATTATGTAAGAGGCTAAATGTATAGCTCTTACTAAAAGTTGTTGCAGAATATTTTTTCATAACCATACCTATATAGTGAAAATTATTTTTAATTCTTCTGTAATTAATTTTCATTTAATAATAGATTATAGGTATTTATAATTATGATAGAAAAGCATTTTTAGTTAAATCTTAATATTTATAAGTGATAATCTAGTATTTTAAATTGAAATGTAACACTCAATGTTCAATTAAATCATTTTATTCAATAACACATATATGTCCTATTTATATAAGTTTATACATGAAAACAATTTTTTGACTTATATCTTTTAAAAATTAACTTTTAAATATGACAAGATTCAATTAAGTTCAATAAATCTGATTAAAATATATGAATTTTAAATATAAGTTGAAATTACATAAACATCATTTTCAAATTAAAAGAAAAAATTTATAACAAAAATTATTATATTTCGTAAAGAAAAATTAATAATAATATTATTAATTAAAAAAGTGATCTTAGCACTATAGATATTAAAATATATTATTCGGAGAAGATTCGTCTATTTAGTTAGAAGAATATAAAAATATATTAACATTTTGTTGTAAACTATAAAAACTGAATTAAGAAACTAATAATAATTTACATGCAAGAAGGTTTTTGAAGCAATAAGATATGTTAAAAATAATTATGATTCAATATTACATATTTCTTTTTTATAAGAAAAATAGATATATCATAAGTAATAATATATTTTAATATTTTTAAACATTTCATATAATAATTTTGAAAATTATTTTATAATAAAAATCATTGGGTTTAAAAATGTATCGTAAAAGCATGATATTCTTTAAATTTTCAACAAATGATAAATTATAAAACCTTACAACATAAATCAAATTCTAATCTTCCAATATATCTTTCGCAGAAATCAGAAAATTTATTTGATAAGAATATCTGAAAATAAATATCTTTCATAAAAACATTCTTAAAGTACTTTATGTACAGAATTTTTAGAAGAGACCTATTTGTTGTTATTAAATTAAAATAAAAATAATAATAAAATTAAAGATGCAAAATATTATTACTTATATTTATGAAATTAAATTTTGTAGTAATGAGTTGAATATAAATGAAAATATAAATAAAATATATGAAGAAAATGTTCCTTGGTTATATAAAGTTTATTACTATGTGTTGTAGGTACAACATAATAAATATTTACTAAACACTAAATTATATAAGATTCCGAAAAAAATATCCACTAAACATATTAAAAAAAACTGCAACCTAAGTTCTACTCACAATTAATTTGAATATTAAGTAATGGTAGTTTCATTCTGAGATAGCAGAAAAGATTTACTTGTTTTATATCAGTTTTGTTTGTGCTTTAAATTTTTTGTATGAAATTTAAATTTATCTCGAATTTCAAAAAAGTATATTAAGTATTTATTATTTATTAATTATTGTAATTATAAAACTAAAAATTAATGTAATTGGAAACTTAACAACATATCAAGTTATAAAAAATGCGCTCTACAAAGTTCTTTAGATGAATGAATACGTTGATAGTTTGCGTAAAGACAAATAAGGAGACATAACATGGATTATATAAGATAAATAATATTATAATACGCATAAAATAAAAAAATAAATTTTAAATTATATCGTCAAGATAACAGTGTTGAGTTAAATCCCATTTGAATTTCCTAATAATTTATTGGTGTCGAATAATTGATAATTCAAACAATTTAATGCGTTACTAAAATTTAACAAGCATTGTTTCTGTCATAGAAAATTTTAAAAAGATTAATAGACCCGTGTGTAGTATATATTTATATATACATTAACTGTACAAACGTATATATATGTAAATTTACGCAATTTATTATGTACTGAAAAACCTATAGTAGGAATTTGTAGATCCCTAACTTCTTTTTATCTTTTATTTCATTTTAAGGTATTTATTTAAATAAATATTGTATTAAAAATATAAATAAACATACACAGAAAATATAGAATAGCTTTGAAATATATGTAGTCATTTTTTATTATTTCAGAATTTTTCTAAGAGATAACAAATTTTTTAAAATTCACCTCTTGGACAGTATTCATTAAAGTACACCAAATATTGCGAATGTAATTTTAACGAATATATATATTCCCTAGATATTTTGTAATGCCTCCGGGAACTTTCCTTCTAGTGACATAGTTACGAGTATATGATTTGCAAGATAACCCCAAATAGCATGCAATATTCTACAATATCTGTCAAAGAAAATTCTTGCAAAAGATGAGCAAGTTTCTCTTCTAAAATTATGTTCAATTCAATCTTTTCAGTTAATAGTCATGTAATTTTATATAAAAAAAGCTCTTTAGAACTTTTTGAAAAATATAAAACTGTATATATTGCGCTTCTTCTACTCACTTTATAAAATCTTAACGCACACAAAAGCCATACATCTACACATGGATATGTGAGTATAAAAATTATTATTATTATATAAATACGAATTTTTTTTAAAGAAAGTTTTAATTAACAAATAAGTGCAGGTCAGATATGTACATATATTGCGCTAAAATTTTTTTTGGAAATTAAAAAATAAGATAATTTTTTAAATATTTTATAATATATCTTTTAACAAAATGAAATCTAAAATAAGTAATTTTGCTTCTAATAATTTTTCAACAATTATATTAATATAAGTTAAGTAGTATAGTAAAAATAAAAGTAAATAAGACTTTAATTAATTATTAATTATCATGTGTATTAATATATAGTATATATATAAGATGTGTATAAAATATTAAAAATATATTAAGATTTGTATACATTTATTTATACAATATGAAATAAGAAGTATTATAATTAATATTAAAATATAAAATAATAAACTGTAAAGCTAAAAAATAATTTTAACATAAAATATAAGTTGAATTTTTCTAATTTTCGTGAATTACAAATGTCTGTTAATGTAACTGTTTAAACATTAAAAGAATATTAGTTTTTCAATAGAATAAAATTTCAGATAGATTTAAAATTCGTTTTTGATTGCAAGTAATATACGTTAAATAAGTTTAAAATATTGATTATTTTATAATTTGGAAAAACATAAATATTCTTTAATTTCAAGTTTATAAATAATAATTTCAAAGTTATAAATTTACTAATCATATTTGTTTAAAAAATTATTAAAAATAATAATTTTAATAAGAATTTATAAGAAAAGTGTTTTAAATTAGATTTTCCAAGAAATGTTTTTATCAATTCTTAAAACTTTCTGTTTCCTAACTAAAATTTAATTAAATGTTAAATAATTGTTTTCTTTCGTATATGTTCATTTTGTAAAAATAATCTTATAAGTATTAAAATTTCTTTAATTAATCGCTTAATTATATTATTTCTTACTATGCTCAGTTTATGTATTTATATAATTCTCCCATTTCTATTCCCGTGGCAGTTGTAAAGGAGTAACTTCGTTGATTTAGATTCTCGATGGACATCTTTTACCAGGAAAAGTAATAAAACTTTGCAACGTAACGGCACGTCGCAAATGTCATCGGGAAGTAACAGAGCGAGCATGACTAACACATAAGTAGTCAATCGTCGCAGAAATGTAGAAAAAGTTTTATGGTCTACTGACTGATCAATACTTGTGATCAATTCGTAAGTTTAGTTATATTATCTTTATTTTAACTTAAACGTAGAAATCCTAGATAGAGTCGACAGATGAAGGAAATCGGAGCAACTTGCATAATTTGTACCACAATATACATTACTGTTTCTATTTCTTACGTAGATTGCACAAATGATAGTTAGATTATGGCGTGATGCAAGTGTATCAAGGGAATTCAGTAAAGTATACGTTATGGTCTCATAGTGACTACTTGATATACTAACTACAGCCAGGGAGATGCAACTAAGCACAGGCAAACAGCAATCGCGAGAAGTTATCAAACTGAGCTACGTTCACAACCATTAAAAGCTGGAGAATTTGTTCGATAGTTTGAATTCATACATATTTAAACTTTATTTGTAATACACTTACGCTGAGTTGTGAATGCAACTTTCAGGCATAGCAGATCATCGATCAGAGGCAACTATAAAATGATTTAAATAGTGATTCTGTATTTTGGTGACGACGTATATTTAAACACGGAGAAAGTGAATACAGTATTGAACGTGATTTCTGTTTGCTACGTAACTTTTAATCTGAATAAATGTGTAAAATATGACTTTGTATTCTTAATTATTGGATTCTATTTTTTACATTTACGTTGGAACGTGCAATCCATAGCATCATTATTTCCCGCAAGGTCTGAACTTCGTTGAACTCCTTTGGGGATAAGTCTTTCAGTTGAGTAAATCAAAGCGTGAAGGAATCGATAGACGATTCTTATCACAATTAAATGATCCCTGCTTTCAACAGTTTCTTGAATCTCTCTAAATCACTTGGTTTCAACAAAACAACATTTATCTAAAACAGATAATATAATTTCTTTCAGTAGTTTTCTTTTTAATCTTAAAAATTATAATTTTAACACATTTTCTCACCGTAAAAATTAATAAAATTCTTTTTGAATGGAAATATTCTGAATACTTTGTGAATTATAAAATAAGTCAACTGTGACTAGAATTAAATTTTTTACTTGTTTGATATATAATGTTGATATTTATAATTTGATGTTAAATATCAATTTATTTAAATAGAATTATACATTTAGTATTCATCTTTATATAAGTTACAAATCTATATTTTTCATAGTCGAAAGAAAGAAGTCTACATTCAAATGCTTCAACTTGTTTTGATATTTTTAATCTTTAAAAAGAATAGAGGTATATCATCAATATCTTTAAAATAATACTGACTAGATCCTCTGCTCAATTTGCTGTTTTCAAATCTTTTCTTTCATCTGTTGCTCGCTCAACTACTTTCGTAATTATTTCGACACATGAATAATTCTGGTAGCCTTTTCAGCTTGCAAGTTAATGAAAATTAAAAAGAACTTATAATTTAACCTATCAGATATTATAATAATTGATATGAAAATATTACAAGATACTAATTAATCTGATTCTGAATTAAGTTATTCAACATCCTATATTATTTAATTATTAGAGCTTACTTATAACTATTAAATTTGTTCGATTGGGTACAAATGTTTGATGAGTTATTTTAAAACTTCTAAATAATGAATTCTCTATTATAACTTAAATCGAAGTCAAATGTTTGCTTAAACAAAATATAAGGAATTATTATAATCAAATAAAAACACTTTGCTTATTAAAAAAAATCTTAGGAATATCAAAGCTTAATTGTAATTCGGTACAAGAAATAGCGAAACTTTCCAATTGTCTGGTTTGCATTACTGGAAGTTTGCATTGAAGCTGAAAGAATATCAATTTTACATTTCACGTATTATAGTACATAATTTCGTGATATATTTTATGTAGCTATTACATTTATCCTATAAAATATTAGAATAAATTTATTGAGTAAGAATGTTTTAAATTTATAGTAATATCGATGCTATAAGAGTCTGGAAGACTATATGAATATATTAATATTATAATTATAAGGCTATGAGACTATAAGACTATATGAAGAAAACAACACAGGAAATCTAATAATCTTAAAGTGATCAAAAAAAATTATCAGTGCCACGTAATTATTTTAAAATTGAGAATTATAATAATTTTTTTAACTGGATAGAAATTAAAAATTTGTATATTATATTTGTAAAAATGACAATTATTAATATAAATTCTAAATTAATATAAAAGAATATGAAATTAATAAATATTGCATTTTAGTATTATTATATTAGTATTTTTATCTATTTATTAGATCACTTAATGTATCTATGATTTAACTATATAGAATTTTTAATTAGATAAAGTTTGCATTTATATTTTCTTATAGTTTTTTATTTTCACTACTTTTTCATTTGTAGTATATAAAGAAATAGTTTTTATTATTTTATTTAATAAAAACCAATTTTATTTATCTTATAAAAACTCATGAAAATATAAATTTGGTTAAGAAGGTAAGATAAATTGTAAACGATATAAATTTGACTCAATATTTTTACTATTATTTATTTATTAAATTGAAATTTTCTAAAAAATTGAATTTATTAATATAAAAATCAATAAAAATTAATTATTATAAAAACTGAACGATATAAAACATTTATAATTATATATAAAAAATTTATTTACCAGTACAAAAATTAATTTTATTTTACGTTAAAATTAAATAAAGTAAGAAATTATTTAAATATTACTTAAATTCGGCTCAACTTCAGAATTAAAGTTCTTATAATTTTACAGTTTTATTGTGTTTTACTTTAACTACGAAAAAAAAAACAAGTTACAAAGGTAAAATTACTGTTATGTAAACAAAACCTTGGATAGTTGGTTCTAAGCTTGATATTTTCTACTTCAAATATTAACATTTCCAACGACTAGACAAGTGATTGAGAGTAACTCGAGATTAACTTCCCCGGTTTTGAGTTATATATGAGATCGGTTTATTTTAAGTGAGTTAACTCAATTTTCAACGTGAGAACAGAGCGTTAGAGAAGATTAATTACATATGTATTTCTAGAAATGTCTAGAAAGTTGAAATTTCTAGTTTACAATAGTTGTTAATGTCAACAATGAAAATTTTTGTTATGACTAGATCATATAAAATTTTGTATATAATCATCAAAAATATATAGTTTAAAAAAAAAATAATTATTTATATTTATTACCTTAAGAAAATATATGATCATATAGTTTTTATATACAATTTTTAATGAACTGAGCTTATACAACTGAACTAACTTTATATATGTTGCAATTTCAATTTTTTACTTTTATTATTGCATGAAATACAAAAAAATATATATTATAGTAGCAATTAAAAGCCTGCAATATGAATTTTTTAATGGTAATGAAATGGCTAATATTAGTAAAATGTGTACGTAATAGTTAAAACTTCATATTAAATTATAGATTACAACTTCGATGACAGCAATCAATTTATTAAAAAAAAGTTTGCTCAATTTCAACGAGTATCTGAATTACCAATGATTCAATAAAGTTAATAAATATACTAGTCATAAGTTTTAATAATACAGTATTTTATTATTACTATTATAAAAATATAAACTTTGTAGAATGACAGAGATTATATTTTACAATAAAGCTGTGTAAACTCAATTTATAAGGAAAGTTTCATGCTTAAAGTGATGTACAAAAATGAAAATTTCATGTTTTACTTTGTTTATTTATTTTGTTAATTTTTGTATTAGAATAATTGTAATTTTATAAATTAAAAAAAATATTATTTCAGTTTTAAAAAATTTTAGATCATTTAAATTTTTTATTAACTCAATATTTATATTTGGATAAATAAAAATAAGGTGATACAAAAATAAATTACACCAAGTTTTTAATAAAATTGAAAGATTTGTATTTTTATTTGAAATTAAATATAATGTATATGTATGAGACTGTAATAATAATAATTATCGATGTTAAGGAATAATTTTAATACAATAATTGTGGTGTACAAATGGTTAATATTTTTGATATTAAAAGTAAAATGTTAAGAAAAAAATAATCGGAAAATAATCAAATAAACTGGTTTTAATTTAATTTAATTTAATTTAACTTAAATTCATAGTAATGGTATATTTAAAAAATTCATTTTTAAAATATAATTTTAATTTTTTTTAGAATAATGCTTTTTTACCTTATGAAAGCACTTAAAACAAATTTTTTTCAAGAAGTTATTAAAATATTTTTTTTGAATATTTTAACTGTTTTGTTTCTTGAAAATGTCTGTTTATATGACCATTTCAAAAATAAATTCTATTAGTCACTACAGTCGTAACTAAAATATTAAAACTTTTAAATTGATTGTCAATCAATGTTTAAACATCTCTATAAAAATAGAGATTATAACACGAGTTTAACCAGTAAGAATATATTTTATTAATTTTTGATAAAATTTCTCCCTATCTAAATTAATTTTAATCAAATTTTTATACATACTTAAATTTAAATATTTTTTACACATCTAAAGTATTGTATGATTTTCTTACAATCAAAAAATTTTATCTTAATAGTAATTTATAAAAAATTATCGCTTAATTTTATTTATAATTTATGATAGAGTAGCTAGTTAAATATATTTCTATCATTCATTTAAAATTATATTTTAACTTTTAAGAGATACAAAAATAATTTTTCGTTTTCTACAATTAGTTTCACATATATGCGAATACATTATGTATCCATTTTCCTTGTATTTATGTGCATTTTACTATTTATATTAACGTATTCTTCATATATATTCCCATACACATATGTGCTCGTATGAAAAATGTACAAGATGTATGATGTAATTATGTATTATAACTTTAGACATTAGAAAGGGAGCTCTGCTAACTTTATATACTAACGTACAACTGTAGTGAATACGAATCATTATGGCCGTTATAGATTATTAAAGATCATTATAGAAGATTACCTGAAATTGCACATCCATAAGTAAGCATCCCCTAAATCGTGTTGTCCAGTTTTCTTGTACGAAACATCATTTACGATAAAGCTAAAACAGATACGCGTCTCATTTTTCTCTTGTACCCTGGTAATCACAGTAATTGTATATGAATTGGAAGGGGAAAATGCAAGGATATAGTAGAGAAATGGTCGATACCCTCGAGGCTTAAGACAAGGATCAATCTGAAGTAACATAAAAGTCATTTCAGATTGAACCTTTTGATGGGAGAAGTCTCTTAAGGGCATTGCCCAATTCTTAGCATCCCCTTAAACTTTTACACGCAAAACTATCAGTCATCGACTACATTTGAATTTGTGAACTCTTGGTAGTCTTTTCTACATTTTATTCAGAAACATAATTATTTTGATGATTTTTTATTTAAAAAATCGATTGAATTATATCTTTTTATTTATTTAATTTTTTTTTTTTAAATTGATTTGTCAAATTATTATTATATCTGTTTTGACGGTTAAATTGAATCAAGAAAAATATGTTTTTGCACTTACTAAGAATCCTATGATTATCAATATTTAATATTTGTATGTATTGAGCAATAAATAATAAAAATTGTTCTATAAAATTAGATTTGCATGTAACTTAGAAGAAAACCTATTAAATTTCTCAATTATACATTTAAATATTAATAGACTATAGTTCTTAGAAAATGATGTATAAAAAATGTTGAACTAGTATTATTAGCATTTTTTTAATTTCTAATTAAAAATTTTTTTCAAAAATATCTTGTTATATTATATAAACATATATACATACGTACATACGCGCGTGTATATGTACAACCATTGTAAATTTATACGTATACTTTTATTTTCTCATAATGTATATTTTTTATTTTCTACTAATGTATACTTTTTATTTTCTACTAATGTATATTTTTTATTTTCTACTAATTTGAATATTTATAATATATTTTATTGAAAAAATTTGTATTACATAAAACGGATCAAGTAAACTATGAAAAATATTAATTTATTATTTTTCATTTTTTTTAGATATTATGTATCTAATATTTATTAAATTACGAGAATGACAAGTGAAGAAGGAAAATTATCTACTTGCAGATGCATCATGAAAGTATCAAATACGACACCCTAAAAATGAAGAAAAAAGATAAACCGAATTGTCGACCAGAACTTTTCGATTAACGAACACCCTAATACATTTCAGCTTCTCTTGTCCTTGACTTACTATTTATACCATCATACAGAATATGCTTTCATAATGTTATAAAAGTTTCATCTTATCGATCGGCATTCCTAACCAAAAATAAATATGCGACAAATATCTCCCCACACAGTAAAATAAAACATGGATAACGCATTCTATGAGAGAAATCAATCTCGTTTAGAATCCATTTTCAATCTAACAACATAAGAAGACTTCCAATTTATGAAGTACACATCTACATAGGATGGTAGTAATAAAAAAATCTGATTAAAGATGGTATAAAATAGTAAACACTTTGACTACATCATTACTTCATTCAATAACATAAGCCTTATCATCAGTACTCGTTATTTTTCGACTTTGAAAAGATGGAAGTTTTTATTCGCGTTTTCTGTTTCCTTTAAAGTTTTCATACGTCCCAGGAGATGCAAAACGTATTATAGTTAGCGGTACTCTCGTACTAATAAAATCGCACATTCGCTAGTTCGTATATTCGTCGATAAGGAAGTACTAGGTCCATTTTAGATGCAAAATATTCTCTTCGATCACAACTGCGTTTATTATGCGAGTATCGGTTGAGTGAAAATCGAATTTTTATTGGTTCGTTTCGTTCACTTATTGTGTTGGATTGAATTTATAAAGGAGTGATATTTTATTTTATGGAATTCGGGAAAATACTACGTGGAAAGAATATGCAAAATAGAAAAGGAAAACTCTATCCTGAGGACGTTCTTGCCGTATTTGCGACCTAGTCATTTTTACGGCTTTAGACATGTGTACTCTTAAGGAATATTTATGCTTAATTTTCATTACTGCAGCATATAATATGTTAAAATACTTGAATTCTGTAAAATCTTTTATTAGTCTTCATCAAAACTTTAAATTTTTTATTGAAAATTGAATTTTAATGTGAAATTTTGTAAGACTCTGAGATAAAAATTATTCTTATATTTAGGGAAAAATATAGAATGCACGATATATAATAAATTATCATATATTTATAAATAGTCTGAACATATATATTAAAAAAAAAACATTCAAAAGTATTAGAGAAAAATTCTAACTTAATTTTTTTCCTTATTACGGAACATTTCTAGCTGAAATTGTATTAAGTTTATTATATATATTTACATACAAAGCAAATAAAAATTTTGTACAATATATTAAAAACTACAAACTGTAAGTGGCTTGGAAAGAGAACTATTAAAACTATTTTATTATTAAAATATAAAAACATTAATTAAAAATTTTCCTCCATGTAGGAAAGTTCATGATAAAAACATCATACTTCAACTAGAATTGTTTTCTCATCTTGATTTACTTGTACTTTTTTAAAAATTAATAGATTTTTATTTATATTATAAATTTTTTTCGATAAAAATTTTCTGATCTTGCAATTCTACAAATTTCCACAAAAATATATATTTTTTCCTTTCTTTTTTAAATTAATAATAAAGTAATAATTCATATAAAATTATTTTTGTCTATTTGCGTTTTCCAGTTATATACATTTATTAAATATATATTAAACTTACAAATAAAAACATATTTTCATAATTCCTCGGTTAATATATTTTTAAAATATTTTGTGCTTAGATTATATGAAACAAATTTTTCATTTTAATTATTTAGTTAATTCTTAACTAATAGCTACAATTTCCTTTGTATTATAATCAATTTACTGGAATGTGAGAAGTATTAAACAATAAATATTTAAAATGTGCTATCTTTTTCTATAATTTCTATCATTGAAGACAGTGTACCGAACAATGAAAAAATCCTGTAAAATGTGTAAGATATTTATACATAACTATGTAAATAACATTTGCATATTGTCTCACGTTATAAATGAAGAATGAAAATGAGTTAAGAATTAATTATGTAAAACATTTACTGCAAAATCTGTAATCTCTGAGGAATCTCTTTCTCTTAGAATAATCATAAAATTTAAAATAAAATAAAAAAAAATTCAATGAAAGAAATATAATATAGTATTACTTTTTCTAACTTTAATTCTCAGTATGCCTGAATATGTATTATCCACAATTCATGTTGTAGTAGAGAATTTAGCACATTACAATATTGATGTATAATATACATCATAATAGTAATTTTTATATTATATAATATATAATATATAATTTAAATTTAAATATATTTACATATATATATATATATATATATATATATATATATACATACATATAAAGTAATGATCTTTAACGTTACAAAAAATTTTAAATAAAAATTAAGGTACTTAAACAAAATTCAGAATAAATATATTTTATAAGTATTCTGAAAAAAAAATAGATTCTTAAGGATTATGGATTACAAATATTAATTATTGTTAAACTTTATTTTTTATATTATATGAAGAAAAAACAAACTTATAATATATAAAAATATGTGACATTTTTAAATATTTTCTCACGATATTTTAAAAATTACCATAAAAAAGATCGGAAAATTAATAAATGGATTTTTTAGTAACATTTTTTTTAAATTATACTTACAAAATATTGAATACTTTCTAAGTTACTTTATTTTATCTTCTCAAAATTTCTATATTTCAGTATTTAGTATAAACAAAGCCTTAGTGAAGTATTTGAGAGTTTTTAATAAAAATATATTTCGTAACTTTAATGTTTTAAATTAAATTTTTATATTACTATTTAAGTACATTATTTTTAAAAACTAAATAATTTAATTTAAATAATATTTATTTTAAAATTATTAAATAAAAATAAAAAATTTTTTAATAATTTTAGTTATTCTAAACATTAGTAATTTATATTTCTAAAATATTTCGATTCTTAAAATTATACGAGATTTCAATAATGTTTACATGGGTTAAATTAAGTCGCTTAAAACAACCTTAAATTTTGATCAAAATTTAAATATTTTAAATATGGGTTAAAAATTGTAATCATAAAGTTTATAATTTAACATATTTTATTCAATAAGGGAATGACACAATCTATATTAGTATTTTCAAACAATTTATTACGATTGTATTGTAAAATAAGATGTAATTTGAAAATATGAATTTAATGTTAAATATCTAAAATAAGTGGAAAATATTTTTTATTTTAGTTTGGAATATTACTTTTTATAACTAATATTATATCGTATGAAAAAAAGATCAATCATTTCATTTACACTGATTTAGTAAAATTATAACTGTTAAATAATTTAATAGATATATATTAAATGAATTTATAACAATCAAATCCATTAAAATCTATATTTGTAGGAATAAATCTGCTACATAACAATTACAAAAATTTTTTATGCATTAGCGATTAGATTTGTTTTATTTTAAAATATTAAAAAAAAAGAATAGATTCTCTCAGTTAAAAAAAAGGTTCATAATAAATCTTAGTTCGAATACTATAAAAAAACTAATAAATCATCCAAATATTCGAATATTTTAAAAAAAAAATACAAATTTACCTAGAAAATTTAATGGCATTCACTGTTTAATTAATTTCTTCATTCTATGAAATATTGAATAATGGCACACTGTGTTAAATACTGCAAGATATATACATGAAATTTAGAATTACAAAAATAATTTTATTATAAAAAAATTATATCTATCAATTTACTCATAATTAATCTTATAATAAAATATAAAAAAAAAAAGAAAAAAGTATCACTTATACCCAACTATGAATTCAATGGTGAGCTTATTCCAGTAAGAAAGCTGTAAAATATTAAATCAATGTGAAAAGCGTCTTCTTTTCATAAAACCATGTGCTCAAGAATCAGATTTTCACGACAGTAGCATTTGCCCTCGTGAGATCACTGGGAAAGCTTGAAATCCGCACGCGCGCCTTTCTGTTTTTCGATCTTGCGCCGTGAAGGCGTATTAATGCGTAACACGTAGAATATACACAATCCCGATGCTGTATTTGCGTTCCACACGCGGTTGAACATTGGCGATATTTATAAAATGCTACACAAAAACTCCCAAGGGGTGATTTTTATTAAGACACCGGATATTTTCGTGGTTAGATGTAATAATGAGAGTTATTCGAATGGGCGTGTTCACTTTTCTACAGTTGTGCATGACAGTTACGATGTTAATAGACTTCTTTATAACGGAAAAGTTGTATATATAATGGATAAATATATTTCTTTGGAATTTAAAAAATAATGTCTTAGCTTTTCATATAAAATTAACATTGTTTCATTTAATACTTTGTGAATTTTTTTTTAAGTACAAATGTACACGAATATATGCACTAAATAAGTGCATTTAAAATTAGCAATAACTAGTCAGAAACATTTAAGTTTATTTTAAATTTTAAAGTACATTTTTAAAAAAGAATAATTGAAATTTTAATTCATTATTACAATTTGATAATCACATATTTTTATTTTGTGCGCGTTCAGATAATAGATGTACCAATTTTTACTTATTTGTTTTTGTACTATTTTTCTTAAATAGAACTTTATGATGAATCGAAAGATATGATGTAATATACATTTTCTTTTTATATTCAATTATTTTTTTATGATATATATCATTTGTAAATGATAATATAATGAACTTAATGAGAAAATTAAAATTCATATTTTTCTATAGATTATTAAGAATTAATATTAGTAATTAATATTTCATTGGCTTCATTTCCACTTGTTCAAAGAATTGTAAATATTATATTTTTAAAAAATGGCTGTTTGATGGCCAATAACTATTTTAAAATATAAACACAAATTGATGTACAAGATGCGTATTAATGGATATATTATATATATATATATTAATGGATATTAATATTTCAAATATCTTTTAGTACTTTATACACTAGTTATGTTTAACAAATTTCTGGCTTTCTCTTTAATGTTACATAACATTCAAGACAACAACAACTCTTGAACATTAAATATGCATTGAATTATTTATTAATTTTATTTTAGTTTAAATTTCTAAAATGAAAAATATATAAAAAATATTATAAAAACAGATTATATATTTACTAATGATATTTAGATATTTGATGGTTAAATATTTACTAATGTTTTAATATTTATTCCATAAAAAATAATTATAAATGTTACGACAAAATATTTATGAGGTACTTATAAAATAATATTTATATTTAAATATGATATTTATCAAAGCGGCTTTCACTAGTAACAATTTTTATTCATTTAATAGTACATCACATATTTTCTAGGTAGTGAAACTTTATATATATATTTAAAATAAATAATCATCAAAAATATGTTATTCAATTAAATACAAATTATCTTAAATTAAAATAAGTTTCTCCTAATTCTATTGTTATTTAAACTACTTAATAAATATTGTAACGAAAGAATCTGAATTTTTTATGTTAAAATTATTCATGTATATAAATATTTTATTTTTACTTTAATTAAATTCTACTTTAGGACATAAATTATGGAAATAATTTGTATGAAATACAATCAATGAAATAATGTTCTTAATTTTAACTTTAATGCATTATTTTTTTCATACATTTTTTAATAATTATATATTACAATATAATTATTTATGATTATATAAGGTTATTTTTGACATGTATAACATTTTTTAGCATAGATAAAACAGTTGAGCTTTATATTTGAACGGAAATTTAGTTGTTTAAAATATTATCCAGAAAAAACCATTTACTTATTTATATTTTGTATGACGTATACGAATAAATATCTTATAAGCGTAATTAAAATCAGTTTAACTATGGGCACATATCATCTCGAGAACTTATAATAATTTAAAATTTAAAAAAATTAAATATAATATTGACTAGGATACAAAAATAAATATATTTCTTATAATTCGCAATATAATATACAATGCCGTAGAATTTTTCGACTTAAGAAAATAGGTGTTAGATAATCAATACAATTTATTTTCTATATAAAGTTCTCAAATTTCAAGTTAACGTAGTCAATAATATATATATGTATGTATTCAAAACATTAATATAGTCATTAGAGCAATAAGTATTTGAATTAATGTCGTTATAGTTAGGTTGCAGTAAATATTAAAATATTAAGTATTAAATGGTTTATATTGTCGTGCGCCGCCCGTCGTATTTAAATATCTATTTAAATGCAGTATTTTAAGGAAATCGAAAAATGTAATAATGATATATTCAATTAAACACGTAACAACGACAAAAATTCAAAATATTATTATTATTATTAGTAATTTTTAAATACATCTATTGGTTTAGTCATTAAATTATTAAACAAAAAGTTTAGTTAACAAGCCTTTTTTTAATATGCATGTTGTCCAATTTATAGATACATCAGTTGGTCAATGGAAGAATAATAGCTAAGCAATTTTACTAATGACTTACGGATTTTTTACGAGTTTTTCATGTTTAACAAAAATTATATAAAATTGACACAAGCCTTTATGCAAACTTTTAAAAAAAATTGCTTGTATTTAGCTTCCAATTAATTTTAAAATATATAAAAATATTTTAAAGATCTAAAAACTCCATAAGATATATTACGTTAATAACTTATTTTACATCATTAAGCCTAAAAATATGATTTAATGTAATTTTAATTAGTATTCTTACAATGTTACTAATGTATATTAATTAATTTTATATTAAATAATACTTTTATAAGTTTTTTTAACCTTTTATATTGAAATAAATATTAGATTTTTATTTTTACGATCATGATTTTGTTACAGATCCTCTTTTAATTTCTAAAATATGAAAATTATTAAATTTATCAATATCATCTTAATTTATAATTAAATTTATTATTAAGAAAAAAGAAATATTTCCTTTTATTTATGAATTGTTAATTAATTAAGATTATCTTACTGAAACGAAGAACAAACAATATTGTCTTCTTAGTTTGATACAGTTTGTAAAATAAATTTAAGGCTTTTCCGATACATGCATAGGATTGACGATGCTTGAGGTAATTGTTTCATTATAAAATATAATTTCATTTTCTACACTTACAAACTTTCTAAATTTTAAACTTTTATTATTTAATGTAAAAATGTTTTATAATTGAAATTTATTCAAAATTCCATTCATTATATTAATTTTATTATACCACAAAGAATTTTAAATATTTTATACTATAATAAATATAATGTTTATTTTATCTAATAATTACATATATACCCATAAATATATATTTTCAATTTAAATAGTAAGGTATTTATATATAATGAAATTATTAAAAATACTTTTTTATCTTAAATTTATATAAAATCCAATCTTAGATTTAAAAATGATTATATAAATCGTTAAAAAATTATATTCATAATTGTATTTGTATAATTATTTATATAGATAGACACATATACAACTTTTTGAATATGAGGTATAAACAAACTTTATATTTTTTTAGCAGAGATTTTTTTAATTAATTAAAACTTTATTACTTTTTTATATCATATAAATTTATTTAGATTTGTAAAATAATATGAAATAAGAGAATGTAATAAATTAAATCATTATATTTCTACCGTAGTGAAAACAACGAGAAAACTTTATCGTTCGATTATATTACACGAAGAGTTTTTATATAATATAAAAATAAAATTTCATCCTTATGCAACTTTATCATAAAATTCCATTTTTTTTTAAAATAGTTAAATAATACAATTTAATTTTGATAAGATTTAAAAGATTTTCAATTAATTTTTGGCTTTTATCGCTTCAATAAATAATTTTGATTATAAGAATTACCTTTTGTTTTCTATCTTGAAACAATACATATTAGTTATTATTCAGTTATGAATTTTAATCTTCATTTACACAGATATTATGCAACGCACATTTAAAAAAAATGGAAAAAAACTTGAAATACAAATAGAAGAAATTTAAAAGAAATGAAATCTATTGATTATTAAATATTGAATTTATTAAAAAATTTATTGAAATTTTCCAATTATGAAATATTGAATCTTGTTAAAAAATTTAATGTGATTTTTACATTTTCATTTCAAAATATATAGCATGCATTTTTACTCAATCCGACTATTTTTATGATTATAAAAGATTCCCATTAGGTTCCCGGATAAAACTGTTTTAATCCCAGTGCGAGTGGCAACAAAAGAGAAAAAAGAATTAAGCAAGCAGTGAAACTACGCGACCACTTAGAAATCAACTAAAAAGAATTACAAAGTACATATAGGTAAACTTTTCGATACTTCGATCATATCGTACGACTGTTGGCAGGCGCGTTTACTTCGTTTTTCCTAATTTCAGAGTATTACTTTAATTTGTACAATATGTATATGTGCCAACAAATTTCAAACACAACGATGGCAGATTTCATTTATTACTGCAAGATGTCATTATTTCAAACGAGTTTTAATTTTAATACATTTTTCTGAAAGAAATTTACGAG
This sequence comes from Platyscapa corneri, assembly GCA_018907185.1. Lineage (NCBI taxonomy): Eukaryota > Metazoa > Arthropoda > Insecta > Hymenoptera > Agaonidae > Platyscapa > Platyscapa corneri. The sequence goes on along the minus strand of JACCHW010000023.1, from coordinate 1,670,580 downwards.
AAATGTAAATACATAAGCTATAAATGATTTTTTATTTACTCTTTACTCTTTCTTATTCACACATATAATGCTTATATATCTATTTTCACTGAGTTCTTGTGACATATTTTTAAGGAAACATTTTTTCATTTTAGATTATTTTGCTTGAAAATTATTTTATTCCATTCATCAAACGTTGTTAAATATATTTCTTTCATTAAAAGAATTACATTTTCTTTATACTAATAGAAACTTCTTAATAATAACGAATCGTAAAAATGTAAATATTTTATTCAATTAAGTGCCAATAATTTTACTAAATATGAGATTTCAGTAAATATTAAATAATAATTACATTAACATTCCTATAAATTCAAAGTTATTTTTATGGTAAGAATATTAATTTTATTTTGCAATTTAGACATTAACATATTGTATAATTGAGTTAATATTCGTTTTGTAGTATTCACGTATTAAACGTATAATACAATATGCCTTATAAGTTAGTATAAGTTCTACATTTTTATTCATGAAAGCATGAAAAAATATTCACGGAAAAATATTCAATTTAAGATAATTTCAAAAATTCTATTCATACAATAAACATTTTTTATTTATTGAAATTTAATTATTAAAGTATTTTATAGAATGTATACTATTCATACTTATTATAGTGTTATGTCTAAATTAATTGTTAGTTAATGGATTATCTATAAATTTCTTGAATCAAAATACATTCATAAATCGATGATTTTTCAAATTAATAGTTACAAAAAAATATTTAAAATAAATTAATTATCATTGTCTCACTAGCCAAATATAAATTAAAAAAATGTCGTTTAAAAAAAAATTAATTTACATGACTCCGATCTGTGAAAAAAAATTATCAATATTAAAATTTAACTTTCTAAATTAGCAAGGCCAGCTTGTTTAAACAAGAAATAAACTAAAAATTTGACTTTCGTCAAGTTGGATTTAAATTAATATCATTTGTTCAAAGTGCAGTGAATCGATTACGATCAATTTCAGTAAAAAAAATTGGTGTCAACCGAAATGCTTATCAAATGAATAAAATGATTTCACGCTTCATGTACACTGAAGTATAAGTATGTTAGCTTATTAAAATTTTTACTGAATAATTATTGAAAAAATTTCAGTAAAATTTTTTTTACATTTTTACCTTACAAGATAAAGAACAATAATAATTATAGAATCATTTCTATATAGTTTTACAAAAAAATAATAATTATACATCAATTTTAGCATTTATATCAACAAATTCAATTTTTATAATCAAATGATAAATTTTAAAACATTGATTGATTTCAAATGAAATATCTTTAAAATGCAAATTTTTATAAATATACTGTATAAATATAAATATAATGTTTTCTTAAATAATTTATGTAAAGTCATTATTATATTATATCTGTAATAAAAATTATATGAATTTTCTTATGTTATCTTCTATATTATGTTATTTTTTATAAAAAATTTTCGCTACATTGAATATTTATATTGATATTTACATTGATATTTCCATATATTTATAATGAAACCTGAACAATATCTGTTATAAACGTGGATACGTAACTAAAAGTAGAATTAAGTATATCTTTAATCATTGATTCTGTATAGTAAATAATCAAACCACAATTCATTAAGCATTCTAACATTATTTTCTTCATTTATATGATTAAACTAATTAATCTATAAGAAAATTCATGGATAAAAATATTTAATTAATTTAAAATATTTTTCAGTATTTCGAAATTATAAAAAAAAATGTTAACAATTTTTTACAAGAAATATTAAAACAGGTTTACTTTAAAAATATTTTCATGCGTGTTTAGTATATGATAAATTTTAAATAATCCCCTTATTTGTATTTATTCTCTATATACTTTTTGTATTCTTGATTTAAAGTTATTTTTTAAAGTGAAAAACATCAGTTATATTGTAAAAAGCACCTATATTTTAAATATTATTTTGATAGTTTAAAATCCTAGACATGTATCTGTTACAATAGATTGTTTAAAAAAATTTAATATCATAATATATATAGCAATAAGTGCATCAATATTGATATTTTTAAATATATATTTAAATAAATGCTTTTTTTTATTTTTCAATATTTACAAAGTTCATTGAAAAATTAGTTTTTATACAGGCTAATGTAGTTTACTAATATTTATAAATTAATTGGATCTTCTGTGAGTAGATATTAATCTAATTTTATTACAAAATTTTTCAATTGATTCATCTATTATGATAATATATTCAATATTATTAAGTATTATTATTAAGTTATTATTATGTAACATCTAATATTATTCAAGTTAAATATAAAAACCAATAGTATATCACCAGCACCATTATAAATTTAAATTTATTTCTAGGATTACTATATATGTATATATATATATACATTTATACATTTTTCACGTAAATTGATTTCAATATTTATATTGAAACTGATTTGTTTAAAAATAATCGATTGGAATTGTTTAAGTGTTAAATTAAATATAGATGAATAAATACGTCTTTATAATAATTAAAAATTTTCAAATCAAAATTTTTGCAGTGTATCACGCTTATTATTCTTTTATTATATTAGATTTTAATATCTAAATAAAATAAAGAGCACACAGTACATAATAATCAGTTCAAAATTGTTATAACATCATTTCAATTCTTTATTCCATCGGTTACAAGACAAATAGGAAGTGTTCGTTGAAATGCCTTGGTAATACTCTTTCCGTAATTATTCGATAATAGCCAGACACACTAAGAATTAGAACAGCATCGCTTATTCTACGAGCAAGAAAACATTAATGGATTTGAGAGAATTCACAGCTTTACACTCTACATGAATCACCAAATATGGTGAAAACTTCCACATATATTGCTGAATGGCGCGAATAAACTCAACGGAGCAGAACAAAAGGTAAACGACTATCTACTGAAGTACACTTAATCGTTACTACTTGACAGAAGCTAAATAGACTCTTTGCTACGCTATCTTATGCTATGTCAAGATAAGACCTTCAAGTACAGGATAGATACGGTAACCCATACTAAGAAATATTTCTATCACTTCTTAAACTTCTAAATATCTCTTTTTACAGGCATAAATCTTCCGTTGTAAAATTGAATAAATACATTAAAATTGCAATAAAAATGTATTGAATTAGTAATTCAGTGTTATATCATTTCAAAGTTGTTAATTTATATTAAAAACAATTTATTCATATTTATTAAACAATAATATATTTAAGTTTTAAAGTAACAGTATTATGAAATCAATAGACAAAATCTACTAATTAAAATCAAACACGATTATCATCTAATCATTTAATCATATTGATTAATGAAATAGATTTCAAATTTTTAATTTAAAATGTAGTAAAATCTTTTTATTATGGTGTATAAGAAAAAAATGTCACTTGACATTGTAGCGAGAGTAAAGGAATTTATTTATAAAAAAGAAGTTAAGAATGTTAAAATATATTTCATATCATAGAAAGATAAAAGTGATATTTATTCTACCATTTCTTTTTGGCTATTAGTATATATTCTAAAAACGATCGACAACATCCTTTACTCACAAAAATATAACTCGTTTCTTTAAAAATTCTTATTTACACTCCATCTATAATAAAAAATCACTGAAATGATTGATTTTGTCTTTGTTTTTTATGTATTTAATAATTTATTTTAAATTAGCCATTTTAATTCATCTAATGAAATCAATTCGTAAAGCGACATTTCAAACTTTTATTTCAAATGGTGAGAAATGATATAATATTTCAATATAATTATACTGCTTCCTACAATATGCTCTTGTTTTCATACATTTCAGAAAAACATTGCATTGTAAAAAATGAATTTGCAACTTTTTTAAAAATAATTTAAGTTTAAAAAGATTAACATTGTCTGTACAAGATTGTACCAATTTTCGAAATGACTTTTTTTGAAATTTAAAATAGCTAAAATATAATTATATTTCAACGATCTATTTATATTGCTATAAATTAAGACAGAATATAAATGAGAAATATGAATAAGCGGCTTAAAAATTATTGATTTTACGATAATTATATTAGCTATAAATTATAATTTAAAAGACTATAGTTACAATATTGTCACTATTTTGATACAGAATGAACAAAAAGAATTTTTATCAAATTCTTCATACTACTTGATTATATACATAGTTTTCTTGTAATACAAAACTTTTCTAAAGAAAAAAATTATAAAGAATTTTATCATAATCTATAGTTACAAACATAGAAGGAAGATATTGAAAAAAAAACTAATTACAGAAGACATTCAAAAAAGTTTTTTGTTAAACTTTTCTGATTTGGTCACTTTACTCAAAATATAAATAAAAAAATTGACTATCCCCGTATACAATGTTTACATAATCTTTTCGCACAGCTTAGTCAAGAACTAAATTATTTATACTATATAAATAAAAGTAAACATAAATAATAGAATTTTATTACGAGAATGTTTGAAAATTATATTAAAAATAAATAGATATCGTTTTTTGCAAACTAGATGTTTTAATTATAACTGACCAATAAGAATTATAAATTTTTAATATTTTTATTGAATTTAATATTTTTCAATATGAAGTATAATAAAGAATTTTTATACTAAAAAGTCAATTCTGTTTTATGCATTAATGATATGTATTTTCAATCCCAGATTTATTCCAAAAAAATCTACTGCAAATATTTTCAACGATTTAATGTATTTCCACATAATTATAGAAATTTTTATTTAAAAGAAGAAACAAACAAACAAAATCTGAAAATAATAATAAATTGTAATATTAAGAAATATTAAGATTTAATTGGGAATTATGTAAAGCAATAATAACTCAATAATTTAGTCTCTTTAAATTAACGTTTTAAGTATTTGGATAGTAATGAATATAAGGTTTTTATGCATTAATATTGTAAATAATTATACAAATTTACATGTCTTATTATTACAATATATTTAATGTATTTGAATTCATATAATTTATATGATTTTGACTATAAATGAAACAATTTCACAAGACCCAGACAAATTATAGACAAGTTCAAATAAATAGGTATTAAAATACAAGCTTAAAACTGCGAAATAGAAAATTGATCCTCGTATAGAAATAAATCTAGAATAAATGTAGTGGTAAAATTTACGTTTTGTTAAAATTGGATACATGTAATTATACAGTACGTAATTTCAAACAGCTTTGAAATCGTATTAAACAACAAAATATTGGATAAATACGATGTTTTGGATTTCATAATCTTCATAAATAATGTTCACACAGTGTATAAGATTTATTAATGTTTTATAAAATGAAAAGAATTAGATGATTTACAAAAATTAATTAACAATTATAAACTAGAGATATATGAATCATTCGAAGTAATGAGCCAAAGAGGATATCGTAAAAACGTAGCGTTCTGTATAAGATACCATAATGAAGCTCATCATAACCAGTGACCTATTATGTCTGCGAATCAATGTTTTGAGTCAACTAACGACTTTAATACTATTTGAAACATTTAAATAATACGTTGTAATAGTCTTCAACGACAAGATGTTATTACTTTATCATTTTAATCTTACAAATTTAGATGAAACAGTATATCTGTATTGAATACCTATATATTCTATCTTTAATAGCTGTATTTAATATAACTAAGAATATATTTATTGATTTTAAAATACAATAACATTAATTAATATCTAAATATTTCAAATGTCGATGTCAATTTTATATAAAAATATATATATTTTATATTTTTCAAAAGAATTACAAATTTAATAAACTTAGTATTTAACTGATTAAAAATTATTATCAAAATGAATAATAATAAATAATATCATATTAAATTTTAAACTATCGATTAATTTATTACTAAAAAACGCTAAAGAATATAAATATTATTTTTAAGTATTATTATCCTTGTTTTCTATATTTTTTAAGAAATAGAAAATTTTATTTCAACTGATTAAATTTTTTTTTTGACAAAATGTTTGATTTTCTGAAGCTCATGTAGAAGTAATTTTTTTTTTTTTAATTTTAATTTTAATTAATTTTAAAATTAACACAAATTAACCCAAAAATTTGTATACCATATTTCTATAAAATATAACATATTTTTAAACTAACTGTAAGTTTAAAATATTATTTTAATAATTTTTATGTTAAGTATTTACGTAGTTTATAAAAATTGTTTATAAGTATTTTTTACTGGAAAATCATGTAATATAAATAAAAATTATTGATTACTAAATAAAAAATATTAGTTTTAAATATTTTTCTTTTTCTTAAAAATGTGAAATTGTGACTTTAAATAGTTTGTTTTTGGTAAAAATATTTGTATAAAAGATTTTTCAAGATTTATTATGAAAAATAATATTTATTTAATATAGTTGGTGCAAAAATATTTCGTAATAATTCTGAACTTTTAAATCCTAAATTAAAAAATTTTAATCAACTACTAAAAATAGAATTACGGTTTTCTAAATATTCCATATAATGTTTCGATAATTTAGATTTAAGCATAATAATAAAATTGAATCGGATTTTATATCTGATTTTATTTAAATATTATCTAAAGTATATTATACATGAAATAAGAAAATAAAAGGGACTAACTAATATTAAGCATGCAAATATATAAATGTTTACATTCAGTATATATACAGAATCGATCGCTCGTACGGTAGGCCACCGTCGTATGATTACCCTCAGATTCTCAGAGAGAAAATAAATTTATTTTCGCTATCTCGACAATTAACGAACTTATGACTTTCACCGATAATTTTATTTACTTTTACTCAAACTATTATTCAACTTTTGTAGATAATACTACAATTATTTTCAAGTAATAACTTTATACAGCTACTCGAATTATCATATACTTATTTTATCTTAAAAATAATAATAAATTATTTATAAAACTCAAGAAAAATTAATATAGAAAATATAAAACATTATTTGAAATTTTTTCTATTCAATTAATAATTCGTATAAATTTTCACATGACGTACCGACTCGACAAGTTGTTACGGAATGCTTCTTGTTCGAGGCATTATTTTATGTCAGGATAAGGGTGCAATAAATGTGAAGGAAAATTTGATGTTTCACCTAATGGAAGACAATATTCTTCCAATTTATTTTATTACATTATGTCGCCTATTTTCTAGCCCTTCAGACCCTTCAGAAAATATGGCGTAGCGACGTTTCAATATTCTACATGACCAAAGTTTAGCATCCAGTAAACTTTCAACAAGTTAATGATGAAGATAACTGGTATTTACAACTCTAATAATGTTCGTGTCGATAATGTATCTAATCATATATGAGTAGTACTGAATATACAATATAAATTCTGATAATTCTGTACTGTACTTAAAAAAATAAAAAAATGTTTATATTCATTAAATTTGAAATAACATAAGTAGATAAGCAAAAAAAAAGATAAGTAGATTTACACATATAACGAAGTAATTTCTGGAGTTAAATTTCATCAAAAAACCTAAACAAAATAAAGAGAAGCATTATTTTAAGCTTGATATCTCAATTGAGAAATCCAAGTCCATAAAAAAATACACGAAAAATACTAGTAAAATAATCAATAATGGAAATATCATTGGATATCAGCAAACACTCATCGATATTTCTTTTTAAAAAATGTTATTAAACCTGTTTCCGTACCGACGAAATTCTCTAAATTGAAATTCATGGGGGAAATGTGCGAAATAGACAACTATTGGATTAATAAATAGAGAGAGATACAAAGAGAGAAAGTTTGGTTGAAATAGAGATGAGAGATACCAAAAGTGAAAGCATTAGGAAAAAATATGGATAGTGAGAGAAAGAGACAGAAAGAGAGAGAGAGATTGGTGATAAATCTGGATATACAGGGATAAGTTATTTTACTTAATTTATTTTTATCGGCAATGGATAGAATGTGGTTAAATAATAAATAATACGTAAAAATACTTAGATAATTATACATTTTTTAAAATTAATATTAATTATCATATGTATATGTATATATTATGTATATATTATTCTGTGAAAATCTTAAATAAACTTAAACATTTGGAGGGAGTATAAGAAAACGTATATTCAAAAAATTTGATTTAAAAAAACATAAAAATTTATCAAATTGATACAGAAATTTTATTTGGTAATAAGAGATTTTTAATTATAAAATGTACTATACATGTGCATATTCAGTCCCTCGTCGATATAGTCATAATTAAGGCCGATTAGACCAATTGTAAGTCGTACGCATTAATGAACATATAAAAGCCTTGTTAAGTACGATATTCATTTCTGATGCTATTTTCACGTATAATTTTCAATATAATTTTTCTTAGACTACTCGTATATTCTGTTTAAATGTTTTCTCTACAGCATATTAAAATTTTTATAAAAGTAAGACATGATGTAAGTACAAAATATATTACTAATTTATATAAAGCAATTTAGTTTTCCATTATAATGTGTTTTAAAAATCACCTGCAATAGTCAGTAAATTATAATTCATTCAAAATATTTTATCCAGTTCAAATAAAACCTCAAACTTATAGTGTGAAAAATATGATATTATTCTCAACAAAGTGCATTTTTTAATTTGTTTACGTCATACCACATTTTTTTTATACATTTAGATAAAGATTTTCATGTATTCAGTAAAATTAGTAAATATATAATAAAAATATAATTTTATTACTTCACTCAATAGATGCACAAGTTTGAATATTTAATATATTTTTTCAGTGAAATAACTATACTAGATAAATAAGTGTTTTCTGAAAACTGATTTTCACTGATTTTAACAATTTTATACGTAATATGATTTTTTTTATAAAACTTACTATTTTAAATCTTAAATATAAACAGAAAATAAACATTATATACAAAAAATTTAAAAAATTTCTTTTTACATATTACTCTTTGAAATTTGAAATTTGAATATTAAAATTCATTATTAACATTACAAATTTAAAAATACAGCTTTAACTAGCTAAGCGACAAATAAAATACGGAAAAAAATATATCGCAGCTTCAAGACATTGATATTATAATTTATTCATTTAAAGATTTATGAATAGGCTATGAAATAAAAAAAATATTTTAAAGTAATAAATATAAAATTATTTAAACGAATAATAAAATAATATATCTCTTTTATACCGATTCATTTTATTTTTGATATTTCAAATTAATTGGTGATTTTTAATTCTTTATCCTTGAGATATTGTACATTTTATTTAGATAAAATAATAACAATAGAATAAAAATTTCCTAAATGTTTTTGTAAAAATTATTGAAAAATATTTTAGATTTTTTATAGCAATTATTCCTATTTGTATATTCATATTATATATTCAAATTATATTAAACGTGATTCGTGAAACTAAAAAATCCAATTTCTTTTAAAAATATTATTTATTCCTAAGTTCATTAACGATTAACGATTAATACACTTATAAGATTATTATAATAAATAATATACATTATAATTTATATAATATTTATATAATTATAATAATTATAATAAATAAATTATTATTATAAATCGTTTATTTAGTTGTTTAAAATATAATTAAATAAAATATTTCTTACAAATTTTTTAAATATTTATAAATTTAATGCTTGTTTTAACTATTATGAAATATCTTTCTTATAATATTTTTCATAGCAATTAATAACATATACGATTAGAAAGAATTGAATAGAAATACATTACAAAGCATATTAATACACGAATCAAATTGACGAAGTATTACTAAATATTACATAATTTGCAATCTTAAAAGAATTGTACATAATTTAACAAGTGAACAAGAATCGTCGTTGTAATAAGCAGAAACTGCTACTCCTCCTTTTATTCTTAATGTTCTTACAGACTATCATTCATCATCCTTTTATTCTCTTTTTTGGATGGTTACAAGAAAATCTTAGGGTAGCTGAAATATATTTTTTTGACTGATGCATCTCCTCCCCTCGCAGGTATTTTCCGGCCTGAACAAAATTCATAAACAGAACTGACGAAATATTAGTACCATTATCTATTATATCATATATTGATTATTTTATGTTGTATATCCAATTTTTAGTTGTTAAATAGTATAAATATTTAGCACTATTCAAATCATACATTATCTGACTAAATAAATTTTAGTATAAAGTATTAAAAATGATTAAAAATAGTTTATTTTTATAAAGAACTATATACTTCTTTATTTCTATTTATATGTGAGTTATAATTAAACGTAGAACATACTTAATGTAAAATAAATGTTAAATCATTATCAGATTGAAACGTACGTTCAAGTTTCACGAGAATGATATGAAATTATCATCTATTGAATTAAATAAAATTTGTATGTATATATTTAATTATATATTAATAAAAAACAAATATGAAATAATGTTTCCAAAATAGTATCGGAATTTCTCTATCTATTCAATTATCTGAATTCAATGTTTTAATCGGTTTTTTTTAACTCTTAAAAAGTGTATTTTTTTTTAGTTAATATTCAAAAATTTTCTCATATTCTATTTTATATTTTCAAAATTAATATTTCGACTGAAAATTTATTAACAAACTTAAATGAAGGAATTCAATCAAAAGAGAACTAATAAAAAGCTAATTGTAAAATGATTAATTCTTATTTATAAATAAATACTTTTTTATAAAGAAAACTCTAGAGTAGTTTTGAAAAATATGGCTATTACAAATAAATCAATTAAATTAAAAATGTTTTAATTTACCAAGATAATACCAAAAAATTTCAATTTTGACTTGAAAATTATTTAGCCTTTCATAAAATATTTATTATCATCCAGAAATTGAGAAACAATTGATCGAGAATAATTTTATAATAATTTAAATAGGATATCATCAATTACCAAGCAGGTTATGAAAAACATAACTTACTCAATATTAATTATATTCTAATAAAAATTAAGATAAATGGTTCAACATTATATTTCTATGGCGAGAAGTAAAACATTAACTTAAAAATCCCAATGTATTGTCGATGGATATTTCACTATTCTGGATGGTTCTTTATTAGAACTGAAAGTTTCTATTAATAAATATCCGTCATAAAAAATGTTTTGTATTCGACAAATATTTTTTAAGATTAACTAGTATCTAGATTTTTGATAAAAAAAAGTTTTTCGATAAAAACAAGAATGACCAAAGTTTAAATAATTGAAATATTATCTCTATAACATAATAAATTATATATATATATATATATATATATATATATGTATATGCATATAACAGTAAAAATTTAACTTCCATTCTTTGTACTTTAATCTGCTAGACAGGTAGAACTGATTATACGTACTTAATACTAAGAAAATTCGAACATTTCGAATAAATCATGTATTCTAACTGATATCGTGAATGAGTTAAAAGATATTTATTAAAATTTATTAAAAACAGAGCAGCTGAAAAAATTAGAAGTTCATAAAAAAGGGAGGATAAAAGTTTAAACAAGTCTGTATAACAGCTTCTAATAAAAATATGGATAATAGTCTAAAAATTTTCAAAATACTTATATAATTACAATGCTTTATTGATGAATAATATTATTTTGTATAGTTTATATATATATATATATATATATATATATATATATATAAGTCTAATAGAATAGAAAATTATGTATTCATAACATGAGAAGTAAGGCTTATGAATAGTGCTAAATAAGGTTGAAATAGCGTACATTAAAAAAGAAATTAAGAAAGAAAAGTGATAAAAAAGAGAGATAAAGCAGTGTAGAAGTATATTCATTAGAATGAAAAAGAATTGCTAAACAATAATAGAGATTTAAAGAGAAATTAAATATAGTCGGAAAGTGCGATTATGTAACCGCGTTCTTGAAAAAACATTAAGATTGACGCATGCACCAGAAATAATTATAGAAAGGAAAAAGTGGAAAAAAAAGTTTAATTTATTATAGAAAGAAAAAAGTGAATCATAATGAGTAAAAAATCAGGTAATTCGGATATAAGAGTCTTTGGAATAAACAACCATAGGATAACAAGAGGAGATAAAAAAAAGAAAAAATATCTAAAACGAAACGCTGACAGATACAAAAGTAGAGGAAATTCAGGACAATAATTTAAATATATGAAAAAAATGGTTTGAAGACATGAGAAAAACTGGGAAAGCAATATGATTGATACGATAAAAGAAAAAGTAAAGGAATTAGTGAAAGAGAGTTGGAAAGAGACAGATAAAGAGTTAATAGTTAGTGAAATAACATTGAAGATGAGCGAAGAATAAATAAAAAAGATAAAAGAAAAAATTATTAAAGTCGGAAAAACAATGGAGCCTTTAATAGAAAGAATGAATAACAATGATAATGATAATAAAAAAATAAGAGGAGTACAGAAAATAAAGAGAAAATAATTTTAAAAAATATAAACAATATACATGATATATTAAAAGAGCAAAAAATTAATATAGCAAAAAAAAATGAAGAAAGAAATAGTAAAAATGAAGGTGAAATACGAAAAGTGGAAATCAGAAATGATTAGCATAAAAAAAGAATTCTCAAATGCAACTTAGAAAAGAGATTTCGGAAGAAAAAGAAACCGTGAAGTTACAGCAGGAAAGAGAAAAAGAATTACAGGAAGTTAACTATAGTAATCTTAATAACAATATGGCGAAGAAGAAGGAATATAAGATACATGAAATGGAATGGCCAATTCAAGAAAGAGAGAGGGAGAAGAAAAAAAGAAACTTTGTAATAAGGGGAATGTCAGAAGAAACATTGAACTTGGTAGACAAAACCAAGAGATACTGAAAGAGACTTTAGATATGGAGGTAAGCAAAATATTTACTTGGGTGATAAAGGCGAGAGGAAAGATTTTAGTAGGATTTAGGTGTGAGAGAGATGGGGATGTGGCAAAAGTCTTAATTAACAAAAAGAAATTGAAGGGGACTAATATATTTATTGATAGAGACCTCACATACAATCAACGGAAAAACATAGGAATCATTTTGAGAAATGGAAGGAGCTAAATGTCGAAGAGAATGATGCAAAAATAAAATTTAATAAAATCATAGTAAGCAATACAATAGTGACGTACAGCGAAAAACAGAAAAAAATTTTTCTTAGAGAAGGTATCAGACCTTAGGAAGATAAAACATAAAACTCAAAGAAATATAATTAGTAAAACAAAAGGAGGGGGATGCAAATTAATGTTTTGGAATGTAGCTGGTCTATATAAAATGGATGAGAAGGGATGGGAATTTTTACTAAAGCAAGATATATTATAGTTTATGTAAACGTGGATAGAAGATAAATACAAGAACAACATTTAGAATGGACTTAGTGAGTATGAGATAATATTGGGAGGGGCGAAAAGAAGTAGCAATACGGGTAGAGCAAAGGGGGGTATAATTTTAGCAATAAAAAAAACAAAATATAAAAATAATAGAGACTAAATATGAAAACAAAAATTTTTTAAGTGCATCAATAGTGATAAATAATAGTCATATACAGTTAGGAGTTATATACAGGAGAATAGAAAAGAAAATTATGAAAAACTTAATGAATGGTTAATGGTAAACAAAAATAGATCATGCGTCCTGGGAGGTGATTTTAACCCAAGGACCGGGGATTTAGGAGGTTGGATAGATGAAACTGAAAATTTGGAAAGGGTTTCAAAGGATAAAGTAGTAAATAAACAAGGAGAAGAATTAGTAAGACGGTTAAGAGAGAATGGTTTATATATATTGAATGGATGGAATGGAGGAGAGGGGGGTGAGCATATATTTATATGCAAAAGAGCGGCAACGGTAATAGATTATGTGATAATAAATGCGGAAACGGAAAATTTAATACAAAAGATGAAGATAGCGGACAGGGTCGATTCTGATCATCAGCCATTGCAAATTCAAATTAGAATAGCATCGGACACAGAAGTAGAAGACGAAATAGGGAGAAGTAGAGGATAGGATAGATAGAAGGTAAAAGGGGAAGGTAAAAACGAAATTAGTTGGAACATTTGGACAGAAGAAACGATGAAACAGTATCAAGAAAAAATATAAGAAAAAGGAGAGATAGAAGAGTGGTGAGATTTGAAGGGAAGAATGCTTGAGGCTGCCTCCAAGAAAAAAAATACAGGAAAATACGACAAGAAGGAACCATGGTGGGACGAGGACTGCTGGATAGAAAAGAAAAAGGTGATGGAGCTATATAAAAAATGTAAGGATGAGCAAGGAGAAGAGAACAGAGTGGAATATATAGAAGAAAAAATAGGATACAGAAATTTAATAAAAAAAAAGACAAGAAATGGAAAAAGAGTTAGAAATGATTGTGAAGGATAAAACAGGGAAGGCATTTTGGGAAAGCAATAAATAAAGGTAGAAAGAAAAGAGAAGCAATTCATAGCAGTATAGCGAACAAGATTGGAATATGCACTTCAAAGAGCTTTTCGAAAGTAAACATGAAGATGAAGTAAGGTCAATTGAAATAGAGAACACGATAGAAACAAGAAGTGATGGAGAAAAGGTTTTTAACGAGATCTCAGTTGACGAGATAGGTAATATTATAAACAAGCTAAAAGATAAAAAAATGTCCGGGAGAAGATAATATAAATAATCTTATGTGGAAATATGGAGGCAATACAGTATTTCAGGGCATGAAAAAGATTTGTAATGATCTGATAAATGGCAAGAAAATCTCGGATGAGTAGCGAAATAGCTTGGTAGTCCCTATTTTTAAGAAAGGAGACAAAAAAAGAACGTGCAATTATAGAGGAATCTTCTTGATGGACTCCGAATATAAAGTATTTGCTGAAGTGCTAAAAGATAGAATCCAGGAACAACTAAATGAAAAAAAGTTTCTTAACGACACGCAATTTGGGTTTAGAAGAAAGAGAGGCGCGATAAAGGCAATTTATATACTAAAAACGGTGATCGACATTCAATTAAGAAAAGAAAAAGGGGAGGTGATAGTATGTTTCGCAGATCTTAAGGCTGAATTAGACCGCATTGACAGAAAGAAAATATGGAGGTGTATAGAGATGGCAGAGGCTGATAAATACCTAATAAGATGTGTTCAAGATATTTACCAGGACACCAAAATGAAAATAAAAATAGATAATAAAATTATAGGAAAAGTCAACCCTAGAAGAGGAGTTCGACAGGGATGTCCACTCAGTTCTACTCTCATTAATATTGTGATGGCAGACCTAGAAGAATCGCTAAAGAGTTCAAGAACGTCGGGGGTACAGATAGGCAACCAAAAGATTCGCTCATTGACATATGCAGACGATGTAGTTATCATTGCAAAAAATGAAGTGGAGATCAGGTAACTATTACTATTGTTCAGAAAATTTCTAGAGACTGAAAGTTTGGAGTTAAATACAAAAAAATTTAAAATAATGAAATTTAAATAGGCAGGAAGTAGAAATAAAAAGTTAATTGTAAAATGAAATGAAAAAAAATTAGAAGTTGTTAAGCAACACACTTACCCGGTTATAATTTTAGACAGAATAATAGAGATGAAGGGCACATTTAATTTTTATTTATTCGGGCAAATCAACTTTTAGTTATTCGGGTAAATCAACTTTTAGGGAGAGTTTGGAACATAGCAGAGAAATGGTTCAAAGAAGATTTTAAAAAGAACTTGAAATTATTTTCAGGACTAGTGGATAATGTGATTCTATATGGGGCCGAAATTTGGGGGTGGCAGTATTTTGAAGAGATAGAAAGAATTCAGAAAAAGTATATCAAGTGGGTTCTGAACCTATAGAATAGAAATACTCCTGATTATGTGTTATTTTTAGAAACAAAAAGAAACAATATGGAAGTAAAAGCAGCTAAAAGGGCGATAAATTTCGAATTAAAAATATTGAATATTAGAGAAGAGAGCATCATACAACAATGTTTAAACAGACGGATTGCAGAAGGAAGAGAACTAGAAATAATTAGAATGAGAAACAAAAGGGAAAGAAATGGTTACGGTAAAATTAGATTAAGATTTTGGAATAATATAGGATGGTTGCGCGAATTTTGGAAGACAAAGGTAGAAGAAGACAGAGGCTTATAGCAGGAAGTTGAAGAGACAATAAAAGGGCAACAGGATCAGAACCTATTAGGCAAATTAGAAACTTCTAGTTACTCGGCAGAGGCTAAGAACTTAGTGGAAGAAAACCTTGCAGATAAGAAAAGCATGTATGAAAAATCAATAGGTGAAAAAAGAAAAAAAGGTATGAAGATTCTAGCAAGGTTCCGAACAGGAAATGAAACAAAAAACAATAAAAGTTGGCTTCAAGAAGAAGAAAGGTTGTGTAGAATGTGTAATAGGTCATTTGAAACAATGAAACATGTATTTGAAGACTGCATTTATACAGTATCCAATGAGATTAAATGGGAAAATGTTATGAAAGGAGACAGAAAAGATATTTGCAGACTGTATCAGATACAATGGCTTCGAAAAAAGATAGAAATAAAAAAAAATCTAGCTGTATCAGCAGGATTTACGAAACATGCGATAGACAACAAAAATCGAGTCATAAGAAATTGTAATAGAGTAAATGGAATAAAAGCGTGCATAATATGAAAGGTTATATTTAAATGCTGATAAATGTATAATATGAGTGATTAAAATTATGTAGAACATATAAGTATAAGTAATTTTAAGTAATAGAAATTGTAAGATTAGAAAATAAGTATAATAAGGTAATAGTATAATAATGTATATAATGTTCAATAAAATCAATAATAATAATAATAAATAATATATAAGTCTAATATTATTTTTGTGTTTCCTTAAATGGAAAACATTCGAAATTTTGGAATTAAGGCAATAATAAATAAAACATTAGTTAAAATATTTCATATGATTATAATTTTACATATATTAAAGTAAAATGAATAAATGTTACCGATATAGATTAGATATATTGGTTTATTATTATTATTATTATTATTATTATTATTATTATTATTTATATGTGCGTTATTGATTACATATTTTATTTTATATATTATATTCACATAAAGATTTATAAATTGTTTATTTTAATGTAATAAAAATAATTTTTTGTAATTTTTTTAGGAATTAACCTAATGAAATGAAACTATGTGAATACAAAAATGAGGTAAACTGAAATTCATTTTATAAATAATTGAATCGAAGTCATGACATTTATAATATTGATAGAATATTTTGAGGGTAGATATTCTTTGATTACAGTAAAAAGACGGAAGATATGAAATTCATAATAAATGCTCCCTAAAAAAATTAGACTAAATATAAAGTATACGATTTTAGTTCAGGAAGTAAGATATTTTTAATAATCTTTTAATATTATATTTAATTTCAAATGTATTATTCGATGAATAACAAATTAAATTTCAATTACTTATATGTATTCAGTAATTTTTTTTAATTTTTCCAAAGTGCATTGAAATACTAGTTTCGAATTGCGGGATATTTTGTTGCCTAAATGAATCTGATAATATGATATGTTCGAGGAATATGAGGTTTTGTTTGTTTGCTTATATATACATTAATCTCGGAAAGTAGAAGCTTTGTAACGGAATTTGTTATATATTGATCATCAGCTTACTCATTGATTTGTCAATACCAAAGTAAGTATATTTACAAAAACTTTTTTAATGTTTTTGTAGTAATTGTTGTAGTAATTTTGTAGTAGTTTATATATTTCTTATCATTTGAAATTCTATATTAATTTATGGAAAATATTTATTAAAGTTTTTAAATATTTTTAGTGAAAAATGTTTTAAAAATAAAAGTATCCTTTATAAATATATTAATGTTTTTGATATTTAAAAATATCTTATATCATTTTATTATAATTTGTTCCTTAAAATTACATATAATATTAATTTTAAGATTTGTTATTTTTAAATAATTTTAAATTATGTAAACAAAACACCTATAAGTCAATTTAATTAATTTTTATAATGTTAATAAATTTTAACGCAACATAATAATCACTTACTTTTAAAAAACTTACGGTATTTTAAACTTGAAAACATATTTGAGTAAAATTTTTAGAACGAATAAAATTTTATATACAAAGTATTCATTTTAATTAAATTTCAATAAAGTTGTTAATAATTTATATATGCGGTATCTGGATAAAAATTACTGATAATATAATTTTTGCATACAAATCCCAATGAATTAAACTTACATATATTATATATATATATCAAGGCAAATACAAATATGAAATGAATTAAATGAATGATAAAGAGATTATTAATTATTCTTATATATATATTTTGAAAATATTTGCTTTTAATTTGTATAGAATCATTATAAAAATATTTTAATATTCTTTAATTTAATAAAAGAATATTAAAAACCAAAGGAAATATATAAAAATTCTCATGCAGAAATATTAAAGAATTTATTATTCATTAACTTAGTATTGCTAAGTCAATAAGAAATAAAACAAATTTTTTGAATAATTAAAATATTTATTGCAATTAAAGTTGGTGTTTTCCATTCACTTTTTGGTATTCTTATTTTGAAATTTACATATTTTATGACTTTATTCATTTTTATTATTTAAAAAAATGTTTATTATTCATACACTTTATATCTGATTAAAAAATATTAAGTACATTTTACACAAAATTTTTTAAATGTTTAACGGTTGTAATGTGATATTTTATCACTTTTTCAAGTTTCTGTTGCCAAGATAATTTTGTATTCATAGAAATATATTTGTACATATTAAAATTCTTCATATTCATATTTAATGTGTTAAGATAGTAAAATGGAAATATTGTAAAAAAACTCATTTTTATATCAAATTAGGTGTCTCTCTTATGGTTATAATCGTATTATTTAATGTAAATTTTAAAAAAGTTTTTCTGAAATATGGAGAAACTATTAAAAAAGGAAATAAAATAAATAAATAAATGTATATGTTTTATAAAAATATAATAAAATAGAATTATAAAATAATATATAAAGATATATATTAAATATATAACTTTTTAAAACATATAATTTATTTACATATTTTTAAATAAAACGCTAAAAATTGTAATCACTTTGATTCTGAATTCTAGATAGAGCTGGTGAGGCTAGCTATAGAAATATATTCAGTTTTTTATCACATTTCATGATCTCATCTTTCATTAAGTTGCTATTAAAGTTTGAATTTATTGTTTTACTTAGAGGAGTTGAGACATTCTGTCAATGCAGAACATTTGAGCACTTTTCGAAAATAGAAATTCGTGAAATTCATGCAGTTATTAAACACTTTCTTTTGAATACTTTAAAATGACAAAGATTAAAAATATTTAATATTACATTGGGGAAGTTCTTTATAAAATATAGTAGTTCAACTCTAATTTGAAAAGTTAAAAAATGGATCGAACACACTCTAGTTATAAACCATGTAATCGTCGTCTTTTGTAACCAACTACATTAGTCGTTACAGAAAAGTCGTTAAAGTCATTTTATTAAATCGGTGAATTAAAACCAGAAATGTAAAAAAGATTACAAGCATGTTAATAATACACTTCAGCTACACTTTTCATAAACATTATATACAAACAAATCGCTTATTAGATGGATGTAACATTTGTTAACAGCTAATAACCAACATTACCAGTAACATATTGTAAGAAATTATATTGATTATTATTTTTAGTTTTGATTTTAATGGTATAATGAAAAGGCATTTTAAAATCCATTTATAATAGTTGACTAGACTTGGATCCTTTTGTGAATTCAAAAATTAAACAAAATAATGGAATAAGAAAAATTACCATGCTCCGCAAAATCGAAGTCGGTACTGCTTGTAATAAAGTTATCTCGACTATTTTTAAGATAAATTTCAAGCAATATTATCAAACTCATATTCTCAATAAAAAATTAAAAAAATAATATGTAATAATATATAACAGAAGAACTATATTTAGCAATAACAAAGTCTTTTTTCATAGAAACAAAACTGTAATTCACATTACAGTCCTTGCAATAGAGAAAAATAACGAAGTTCGAATTACTTTAATATCCTTCCTTTTATTTGCTTTATTTAGTTTCAAGTACCTATTGCTTATTCCTTCACTTCAAAAAATAACTTGTGGATAAAGATTTTCTAGTAATAGTATAAAGATAATGCTGTAGGTGGTTATTTCATAAAGTTGGGTAAATACATGTACCTGACTGACTTAAACGATCTTGTGAAACACTGGATTAGGTGTATAGAATGCAATCATGGTTGTTCTGGAAAAAAAATAAAGACGACTCGGAAAAATTTAATTTTCTTATCGCAAATTAACTACTATTACTATTACATATATAAATATTTTTATTAATTGTAGTTGTTTAAAATAATCATATATTAAAATTAATCAATATAAGAATTTTTCAATGTATTTATAATGAAATAGAGAATATTATAATAAACATTATAAAACAACGTAATGTTTTATATATTTTAATAAATTAATAATTTTTTACAATTAAGAAATTCATAAGGATAACATACTTGGGAAAATAAATCTTAAATGTCATATTTATCAAATTCTTTAAAAAAGTAAAAGTATATGTTGTACTAAAAATATTCAGTAATAATGTAGAAAATATTGAAAAGTAAATTATAGTATAATTCAAATAAACCAAACAAAACATATTCATAAAACAACATTGGAATTTTAGAAAATTTTAGTCTTGTCACTAATAATCAACATTACCAAAAATTTATAGTATTTTTGTTAAAAATAAATAATAATATTGTCAAATTTTTAATTAATAGAGCTATAATTAATTTTTTTAATAAATCAAGCATTAATTTAACGTATTTATATTCAAAAAGAAAAAATTTGGTTAAAAAAAATTATTTATAATGTTTTTAATAAATAAAAATTTTAGTTTTTATTCTAATAAATTTGTATTCTAACGTATAAAAATAAAATAGGCAAAAAGATTAAAAACAGGAAAAGATCCACAAGATTCGTAAGAAAAATGCCAGATATTTATGTCATTTGCAAAAGAACTCAGGCACGACGTGACATTCAAAGTGAATTTTTAGTCAGTGATATTTCAAAGAAAAATGTTTAATGCAACACTTAGTGAATGTTTACACGAAAAGATATTTTTACAATTCTGAAGAATGACATAAACATCTGCGAATTGAGTACCATCAAATATACTATTTTTTTTTAATATATTAGAAGTATTATTGCTTTTTATACAGAAAATTTATTATTTTGAAGTATTTTACTTTACATTTGATTTATTTAAAATTTTTCCATCTGTTAATTTTAAACAAATTTGCTGTATATGAGTTAAAATTATGAAAATCTAACATATCTTATCATTTTTAATAATCGCTATCCTTTTATTTAAAAAACAATATTTTATTCAAGTAATAAAAAATTTTTTAAATGACTTTTATATTTTGAAAAACTTAAAAATTAAGAAAATAAGATCTATTAACCATTATGTTTTATAATTATTCCATGCAATCGTATTCAAAAAGTGTTTTTCATTTGTAAATTATTTTGAATTATTTGGAGAAATTTACGTAATATATCGTAAAAATATTTAATAATTTTATTTCAGTGAATAATATATCACTGAATAATAAATTTATTTTAATGGTATCGTGTAGTAAAAATTAGGAACTAACCTATATTAATCTAAAGAATAAGAAAAACAATAGATAAAATAATATAAAAATAATATTTTGTATTAAAATTAAAATTATACGAATAGTTTTATATAAAAATTTTTTTATTTATTATTAAATCTCGTAAAAACTATTTACATAGATTTTATGGAAATTCTACGATATTTTTAATATTTAAAAATAAAATTTTAAAATAAGCTACCAAATTTACACTATAGTTAGTATTTCTCACAATAAAAATGTATATCTGATTTGTTTGAAATATATTAAAAAGTTTCAATTCAAATCATAAATTTAAATTTAATTCATAAATCAGTTTAAGTATTTGCAATTTATTACATAATAAATTTTATTATGCAAGCTTATCCATTATTTAAAAATAATGGATTTATAATTTATTCGATGACAAAAATTTAAATAACAAATTTTTTAACGAATTATAACGAAAAGTTCTAAATTTTTAAATTAATATCTTAATTTAAATAAAACAGGATGGTATTAAATGTACTTTGTATAAATATAGTCTAAGAATATTATAAAAATGAATTGACGCATAAATAAAATTTCTGATTACCTTGACCTAGTTTTTTCAAGCTGCTTTTTCAATTTTCTTAATAAAAATATATAACTAAAAATTTCGGTTATTAATACATTAATAGTTGCCACAAAACATTTCATCGATATCGCCGATAATTCATGAACTTGAATAGAATTCATATTAAGGTCATTTCTTTAAATGTTTCAAGTTTTTTTATATAACTGTACATTTTTTTGTAAGCTCTTTATGAAATGCAACTATAGAACCAGTGATATTGAAATCTTTTCATCTAGTTTTTATAGACGAGATATGATGCAAATTTATGAAATACTTCAGGTAATAAAATTCACTGATTAAAGTTGAGCGTGTTTCAGAAAAATAAAAATAATGGTGCATAACTTTAATATCTTACCACTTTTCGAATCATCCTACTTACTATATTAAATAAAATTTTTATCGAAGAACAATTTTAAACAAATATTCTTTTTGTTCTTCAAAACTTTGGTAATAATTGGTAATTTATATTATTTATCAAATCAATTGATTTATCAAATATTATATTTGTAAAAATATTAAATATTTAAAAAAAAAAATTTAATTTTTAATTTTTTTTTTTTTAACAAGTAACATGAGTTACGTCAATATACAGACGCTTTATCTTTTATTATCTTTTATTATTGTTTATTTATTATTTTAATTTGAAAATAATACACATAATAAACAATTTATTTCGTCAAGCACTATATCAAATAATTTCTATAAATAATAATTTCTATGTAAGAAGATTATAATTAAGCTTCTTATACATATTTCTTATAATATTTCACTTACTATTATTATTAAATATAGATTATTCCAATAAAGAGATATGTATTATTATGCATCGAATATATAAATATAAATATTCTATCAAATGTTTGCAGTATAACTATATTAAACTTCACATGTACACAATTCTGCTGTAAATAAATTACTACTATACGTGGTAATGATTTATATTTATTCTTTTTAACTTTTTTACTAAAAAAATTTTAATTACACAGTATATTGAATTTTCAGAAATATTAAATTTATTTTTTATCACGAAAAATAACGAATAATTTAGTTTAATAAGAGTTATATAACTTTGCCTTTTACAAAGTAAAAATGAAATAAAGAACGTTGAATACAAAAACAATTATTTATTTTATTACAATATTTTAGTATACTACTTCAAATGATTCTGGCATGAGAAAATTTTCTATTTAAATATGTAAAACCTGCGTATTGACGCGTTATTTTCCTATATTTAAAATCTACTTTTAATGGAGCGCTAACCTTCGAGTCGCCGTTTCACAAAGTAACGCTCACAAGTACTTATTGGAGTAAAGACACGCGTTGTTGACCTCCGTTTTTGGATACGAGGAGAATAGCAGCAATTTATATATCATCTGTCAACAGTAGATAGCAAGTGCTCGGATTAGGTTCCGAACTCTAATTAGTAAACGATAAAGTCGTAGGATCTAACGGCTATCGACGAAACATAAACGCAAGCTTCAAGAACTTATTCTTTTACAAGTGATAACACGAACGATAGGAAGTAAATCATAGGATTTGCAGTCGCCTCAACTCATCTGAATGTAGCATAAGCGATTGAGCTAAAGCACATCGCGAATTTCCTTGAAGATTTTCCAACCATGTTCTAATCCTCGCATAGAAGTAAAACCATTCTGAATTCTAAAGACGCATTAAGCTGTCTACCTCTTTTGGATCAAGTCTTCTGTATATATCTTGTATAGTTATTTTTAAACTAACTGCATATTATTGCTCTTAGCCGAAGTATTTTTGTCGGAGCCTTAATGCATTAAGGCACATAAATAGTTTTCGTTATTCTTTTAACGATCTAAAATATTGGTAAATCACTGTATAGTTCATAATAACAAAATAGTAAAATGTTTTAAATATTTCTGTAAGTTAATAATTTGTATCTTTGTACTTTTTGGTATTTTCTCATTATATTTTACTTATTATCACTATAAATAAAAAAACTTCAATCTATAATGCTGAATGATCATGAACGTTTAATTTAATTTAGTTGAATTTGATAGACTTGTATTTCGAATGAATTATACATAAAAAAATTTCTATACACATATTATAAACTATTATAGAGAATATATAGACATATTTAATTAACAAAACATTATTTGCTGACGATATATAAATGATAAAAAATTGAATTTAATGTGAATGCTACAAATAACTTAAATTAATAGAAATACAATAAATATATATCATAAATATATATAAAATTTATAAAAAAAGCACTTGATAAATTA
Organism: Platyscapa corneri; assembly: GCA_018907185.1. NCBI lineage: Eukaryota > Metazoa > Arthropoda > Insecta > Hymenoptera > Agaonidae > Platyscapa > Platyscapa corneri. Next base: position 1,646,054 of record JACCHW010000023.1, on the reverse strand, counting down.
AAAACTTTAAAAACTGAGTCGAAGTTATAAATTTCAAATACTTTTTATTTTTCAATATAATTTTTTTTAATAGAATATTTGAAAAACGACAAAATATAACGTGGTTTTTTCTAAACATCGTGTAATAATGAACAATATAATAAATAAATATACAAGAAACAAGGCGTGACTCCTTGAGCATAAAAGAGCGCTTCGATGGTTAATTAATTTCATTTCTTCTTCTATATTTAAACAAGCGAGAGAATGATTGTTTTTCAGTGTAGATCCAGTATGACAGGGAACTCCTTTCCGTGAACTGGAGAAGATTGGTCGATTGTATGCTACTGTACGCATCTTCATGTACAAGAAGGATTGTAGCTTTTGAGGTACGCTAGAACGTTGACATCGGATTACGCCCAAACACTTGCACGTAAAACTCATCGGATAAGGATAGGAGTTTACATTGGATAGGAAAACAAGAAGAGTGTTGGTGTGCGCATCAATCTGATCCTGCAAGGTGTAGCAATACATGTAAGCTGTCAAGTATCTGTATAACGTGCAGTACACCACTTTGAAAAATTGTATACAGAATATACATCAGGTAACTAAATTACAAGTAATTTGAAACGGACGTTTATTACAACATCTCATAGCACCAATTAATAGTCTTTCAAATACAAACATAGTAATAAAAAAAAATGAGATGAAAGATTTAAAGTCGATATTACAGAGCGAAGCAATTATTAAATGGGAAAACTAAACTATGGTGAAGCTTATAATTATTGAATCCATAAATACGAAAGTACAAAAGAATTAGAATTATTGAAAAAATATAAAAATTTTCAAAGTATCAAAAAAATTATAATTATTTTACGTTTTTCTTATTGTGAAATTAAAGAAGTATATGGATTTTATTTTATCATTTATTCTCTTTATCATTTTATTTTATCACATGAAAATACAGGTATTTTTTTTATTATCAACAATATTTGCAAATGGTAATTCGTACATATTACGCAGTGTGTTTGCAACACAGTAAAAATAAATATGTTTACATTGTTGAATATTCGTTGCAAAACGAATGAATCCCCGAACGATGAATCCATCACTAATAGCAATAGTTACTTACATGTACACGTGTACGAATAAATTTACTTAAAAAAATATTACTTAAAAAAATAAAATATTTTTAACTTAAAATATTTTTATATTTTCAATAATTATTATTATTCATTAGATGAAAATAAAAGACTCAGATAAAAGTTGTAAATAATCTTAAATGACTTATTAAAAAAGAACTTTTTAATAAATTTGAAGTTCAAGAGTTATAACTAGTTTGACATTATTTCGATAGTAAAATAATTCACTTATAGATGTTGGCTACTTTAAAATAATAAAAATATAAAACTAAGAACTTTTTGAAACTCAATTTTATATTTATTTCTAATTAATTAAAAGATAATCGATGATTTATAAAAGATAATATCAAACATCTAAGACCAAAGCATGTAATTAATTGAAGCTTGAAGCAACTTAGATAGGACATGATTATGAGAGAAATATTATACATTTTATTCAGTCGGAAAAAAATATTAAAGATTTAAAATAGATATTTCATTACCTCTAAATTAAATATAAATTAATAAAAATTTACTTAAAGATGTGATTTTAATAATTATGCTCATTTTAAATTAAAAATTATATTGTAAAATAAATATACAGTATTAATTCATAATTAAAAATATTTATTTGATCTTGAATATATTTTACGGAATTTTTTAAATTATTCTATATTTATTTATATAATTTTTTTTTACTTATTTAATAAAGGTAAATAATATCAACAATTAATTTTATATCCAACCGAACTTTAAACCAATAATTCTGACTAGTACTTTTCAAAAGTTTAGAATATCTTTATGAACCATTGTTTGATAAAAATGTATGAATTATCATTCATTCTGTTTACACGTATTTATATTATAGCTTTACTTTGAACTTAAAGTGTATAGTTCATAATATATAAAATTAAAATTATTAGAAAAGAATCATAAACACTATGTTGAACTATAGAATGCAAAAGAGCTCGTTAATACCTTTCATTACTTTTTATAGTATTCACTGCCTTCAAAAATATGCTGGCAAAGTTCCATAAATAAGAAAATTTTCACATATACATATACATCACATATACACAGTGAATTAAATATTAAGTGGTACAATCAGAAAATATCAATATCTAATGAATAAAATATTAAATCAAAAAGAGCAGAAAATTTATTTAAATTCAAAGTATTATATTTTTTAATAGGATATTCATTTATATATTATTATTAATTTTTTAATGTTTCTTTAAATTTAATTTTTTTTTATTTTTATTAAAATTTGTAAAACATTCTATTAAACAATTATTGTAGGTTTTTGTTTAATATGTCAACCTCAAATACTGAATACTATATCACTTTATATAATTTCTATTCTTGAAACAATTCATTTTTTAAATATTTTAATTAATCTTCTAAAATAATTTGAAGATTTATATTATGTACCTGATTTAAAATACATCAATATTCTATAATAAATAGTTTCTCTTAGACATCATTTAGTTAAACCTATAGTTGTATATAAAATGTAAAAAGATAAGCTTTATTTATAAAATTTTAAAACTTGTATAAATTTATTATTTTTGAAAAAAAATTATGAAACATTCTTTATTTTAATATCAATTCATAAAATTCTTTCCAGTATTTACAAACATTTTCTTCTATTTTGAATTTTTATTTTTAATCATTTTTTCAGTCTTTTTATTAATATTTTAATAATTTCTGATCTCCATTTATTTTGTCATATTTATTAAAAAAAATACGAACAATAATTTTAAATTCGAAATTTTCTTTTATTTCTTAGTTCTAAAAAAGAATTATTTGATTATGTCGTATAATTAAATCGATGCTTAAATTAGTTCTTCATTATCATATTGACTGCAAAAACTAGAATTTCTTATACGCACTTATTTACAATTCGAAAGTACAATTCATAATACAATTTCAAAGTAATATAAAAAATAACGGTAATTTTTTAGTTATATCACTTTACGTAAAATTCCTCGAACACACATTATGTTTATATAGTCTTTCAACCAGAGCACGAAACATATATATGCGACCATCTCTTCAGATAGTGCAAAATCTGGTATTACGGTCTTTTTTGTAGTTCGTAATTTGGTTTGAAACCACCTTTTAATAAAATCGTTTCATCTGTTGTACGTATGAATTATTTCTTTACATTTTGACAAGTGTTTTAGTGAAATATATTTTTTTATAAAACAACTCCTGAATAAAACTGAATGCATAATTCATAAATCTTCAATTGAATAATTTTTAATTAATAATATACTTATAAATATATAATAAACCTATACCAATAAGAACAAATATAAATATCATAGTAAAAATATTTCATGTATAGATAAGTAAAAATAGAGTGGAAATTAAAAAAATTTAGGTATTCTCATGAAAAAATAATTTCTGTTCGTTTCAATAAGGTATATTTTTACAATCAGCATGCCTTTATAATAAAAATAAGAAAATACATTTTTATATACATAAACAATATAATATAATATTTAAATAAAGCACAACCTATAAAATATGTATCACGTATGATTATAGTTCAAAGTATAGTATGCTTAAGTGATAGAATACAGGAGAAAGATACAAATACCTACAGTCCTATTGTTCAAAAGAAATTAGACAGAGTTTTTAGTTTTCGAGCTAAATAATCTTTTATATTAGCAATTAATTATTAGTTTCTGTATATATTTTTCTTTTAATTATACTATAAACTTCATCAAAATAAGAAATTAAATATCTATACATACGTTAAATACATGATAAAATGATAACTGGTTATCTTTACATTCATAATTTGTTGAAAATTTAATAAATTTTACAAAATTAATATAAACTTTAAAATATAAACTTATGGTATTATATATTAATTATAGTACTAAATATTAAATAAAATTTTAACGCGTAATCTGTATAATATCTATGTATTTTAAATTAAACGATGATATCGAATAATTTTATTAATATTACAGTATAAGTACATCAGAAATAAATTTATGTTTATTTTTTACTAAAATTCTTTTTAATTTTTAGATAAATATTTTTAAAAAAATACTTATATTATTTTGAAACAATATTTTTAAAATATATATTCGACATTCATAAATATACTGTTTCATTTTTTTAGTTTTTTGTCATATAATAATAAGCTTAGAATTGACATTACTTTGTTCAATCGAAAAGCGCAGTCTTTTCCAAAATATTATTTATATAATAGTGTATTAATTAAAAATACATTAATAACGATTATATAATAATCCTCTAGATAATATATAATACTGAGTAAACAACTTTTAATTTGCTTCATGTGATTGAAAAACCGTCTTTATCAAAATCTAATTAATTTATTTTACTTATTATTACACATACTTAATTTTAAATATTTTAAATATTTTTAGAGTTTTAACAAAATATTATAGTTTTAAGTAACATACCATAAATGTCAAAACGAAACAGCTAAATTATGTAAATTTCAGTAATTAATAAACATATCGAATAATTTGAGTGCAAATCATGAAATTAACAGATCAATATTAAAATTTATGTAATTTGGTAGATAATACTTTATTGGATTGATTTATTTTTATTGTAATATAAATATAAATAAAAAAATTAATTTTTAATTTATCTTATTTTATATTTCAATTAAAAAATATTTAAAAATATAAATGTATATGCTTTAAGACTATAGTCTTAAATATATTAATAACTATATACTATAGTTATATAACTATATATATATATATATATATATATTACTATATACTATAGTTATAATAATATATAAATATTATTATGTTCTTAAAAGCCTTCATTTAATGTATAAAATATAGAAGTATATACAATATATAATTATAATAAAATTCGGGAATGTAATATTCATTTTTAAAAATTTGTTTTTATATAAAAAAATATAAATTATGTATAAAAAAATTATATATAAAAAATCTTATAAATATAATGAATAATTCGTAAGAACTACGTCAATAATTATATAATTTCATGAATATAATTGATAAGAAATTATAAATCGTCTGTTTTGATAACCATTACATATTGTTTGCTTGAATGGATGCGTCTCGAGGGAAATGAAAATCTATCAGGTCATCGCTAGGAAATTTGCATAAACTCTTGTGAGTATATAAGCTCGTACTTGAGCAATGACATAATCAAATTATCTTAATAACTGTGATAAACATATCACAACAAAGTTATTTTAATAGTAACTTAACTGTATGTTGTTATTAGGATTGCTAATAATGCAATTTTACAGAAAAATATACCTTTAATACGAAATGTAATATAGTATATTCTTTTAATACACCATTTTATATATTTTAATGAAATTACATTAAATGAAATTTGGAAACTTTTCAATGACAGATAAATCGGATTATAAAAATCATGTTTTCTGGATTGCAAAGAATAAAATTATTAAAGAATTTTTAATAATTTCGAAAACTAATAAACGTTCCTTAAATAAGGTTTCCTAATTTGACTAAAAAACTTTAAGTATCTCCGATGTTCAAATAAGAATCATATAATATAATTTAATAATATAATTACTTTCATATATAGTAAATCAAATATAATTATTTCAATCTCCTACTACAAATTATCACATAATGTATACTTAATCTATGTTATAAATGTAAACAAATTAATATAAATATATATGAAATAATTAAATGAATAATAATTAAGTGTTTATTTTAAATTTTCATATAAATAGATTAGTTCTATAAATTTTTTTTGTAAATATAAATGATGAGTTATAGATGGAAATATATTTTTCCCTTGAATTTAAAAAATTAATGTCTGTATTAATTTTACATTAAAACAATTTATATTGGCTTCTATATGAGGATGAAAAAAACTAACTAAAATATTTAGTCTTAGATTAAGTTTTAAAAATTTTATTAAAAATAGGCACGTGTAAAATTCTGTGGTGTAATATTTTGTCAACTGACGCACTTTTCGTTGGACTATCGTCCGACCAAATTAGCTTCTATACCACTGAAATAGCCCGAGTACTTTTTTCTTTCGTAATACTTATTAAGCTCATTTAATCATTACATATATTTAATAATAAACGAGTATTGTAAGCTACATTTTGAATTTCATATATCAATGTTTGAATTTATTTAGCTAATTATTAATTAACTCAATAAAAAGTTATAATTACTTCACTTTCACAAAACTTTTTTCTACTTTTAACGTGTACATATATGACTAAATATTTCAAGTGCATTTATAGTTATAATTTTGTAAAAATTTTATTGAAAAATATTTTCAACTATATTTGTTTACAATTAACAACAAACAATTTCAGGATAATATTCTTTTTTTAAATTTTCTGTTAAATATATTTAATGATATTAGTGAAATTATTTAAAAATTGCTTAATTAGCCATATAAAAATATTTTAAATAATATAAAAAAATTTAAATTTTGGTATATATTAAAACCTAATTTTTACTTTCTAATTGAATAATAGAACATCTTCAATCAAGAGACGAAATAGCTTGATTTTTTGTTTAAAAAGTATATCTCAACACTTAAAGCTAAAAAGAGTGAATAAAATTATAGTTCTTCTTTGGATTGTGCAATTCAAGTTTAATTTATTATTTTCTTTAAGCTTCGGGTTTAGTTATCTCTCTTTACTACGTATAGAATTAAATAACTTAGAAAGTAAAATATTAGAGTAAGCTTTGTTTTATGTATACTTAATCTAAATATTAAGAGAAAGGTTTTAATCTGAATAAATTTTTAATATATTTACAAATATGAAAATTAATATAAAATATAGTATTAATTTCCATTTTATAAGTATTAAAAAATTATGAATAATTATCTATATAAAAAATTTTTTAATATTGAAATATTGTTATATTTTATAAACACACTAAGAATTAAATTAGAAAAAATAAATTTTAATTATTATAAAAAAATATCTTAGAAGGATAAAATTAAATCTATTATTCTAATTTTTACTAGAAATACAGAATAAACAATTTTTTTTCTTATGAAGACTGAATTATAATATAATATATAAAAAAACTATTAAAAAGGTTTTCTTATAGATTGTCTGTTTTATTCCGTTATAATATATGAAATTATATTTTTTTATTTTAAGTATTTTAATATTTAATATGATTTTTTCACAGAAACTAAAAAAAACGTTATTAAATCTAATTATAACTTCAGCATCAATAATATTAATATTTACTTTTAATAATAAATCAATTTATAATTATCTCAAATACATTAATTTATAATTAGAAATGAAATATAAATCATATTTTTAATTCAAAAACAATATAGATAAGCAAAAACAAAAAATAAAATACATATGCTTGAAACAGTATGAAATGATGAGATTTAAAAATTTTTTAATAGATAATAATAAATAAATTGTATTAAACAAATATTCACTTGATAAAGATTTTTTTATGCATTGAATAACACTTTTAAAAATTCTAAATTTAAAAAGAACCTAAAATAATGTTCTGTTATTATAATAGTGTATTGACTTACACTTTGATTTATTAATACATCTAGTTCTTGAATTTAGAGACCTAACGGAACTAGAAACGCTCTACATCTTATCTATTCCACAGATTCAAATTACCAGATATTCACTTATAAATGAGTATTAGATGCAGAGATATCTAGTTAAACGTTTATTTATTCAAAGACAATTTAACAGTAGACTATTGTAACGCCGCAAACTAGAGTTTCATTTAAAATTTGCATTTCCCGTTTCCAAAATAGTCACATACTGAATAATGATATAAACTATTATAAAACATCATAGAGTTATCCATTTAATCAAGTTTGCGAAATACCAACTATTTTCATTTATTACTAATAAATAAGATAATAGAAATTTTTTGAATACTTTTTCGGCTCATTTGAAAAAACGAAATGAAATAGTCGCAAGCTAATTTTTTGAACATTATTACGGCTTCGGTAGATACACGCTAAAGCCAATTAATGCGTTCGCTTATAAATGATATAATCTTAAATTAATGAAATTATCAGTAAGATAATTGCAATGTCTCTTTAGCTTTAAAATCTAAAATTTCCAAAACGATGTGTCTTGTCACTGACTTCTCTCTTTGTTCCTTCCTAATCTCACTCGCTCACGCTCTTCTTCTGTTTTTCTCAATCTCAATTACTATTTATCTTACTTCATGCCATATTCAGCAGATGTTTCAACAGTTCTCCTTTAAATCAGCAAGAAGAACCAGGGCGCACCACAATGTGGAAAATGATAGCACACTACCCTTTGTGTTGCATTCGAAGAGTGGATCCCGAGTCTACAACCGACCCCGATTCGCTATTGTCGCGCAATGCCACGATAAAAAAAAAAAAAAAGAAAAACGATGAAGAAGGAAAAGAAAGAAAGAAGGAAATAGAGTGATAAGGGGAGAAGAGTAGAAAGTACCCAAGTTACTACTCTGGTGACACGCGCAACATTCACATCTTCTATCTTTCTCTTATAAGTGAGCAAACGAGTGAATGATATTCTCAGTCTTTTCTCTCTCCCTTCTTCTTTTATTCTTTTTTTCGTGTAGCGCTATATAGTTAGTTCGCTCCTCGGCCCTCTTATGAAGCGTTTCCTTCATTATACTCTTGGATGGATGCTCCGTACTCTCAACGAATAGAGGAATGCCTTAATCTCTGGCGGAAATTATGTGTACGAGTATATACGTAAACGTGCAAATGCGCGTCAATATGCCTGTATGCGTTTTTTTTCATCTTCTTCTTTCGTTCTTTTGGATTAGGGAAAATGCACTGTAGCGGCCTTTAGGTGATTGAATTTTTCAAACGCTTTATCTTTTTCAAAATGGCTTTGTCATTTCTCTTAAAGGAAAAAATATTGTTATAATACAGAAAATAATATACTTATATGAAACTGATTTGATATTTTTGTAAAAATGAATATATATTATAAGTAATTTTTAATTAAGATAGTGTAAAATTCATAATTATTTATTTATCTTTATGTTTAAAACATACAAAAATTCGGTTTATTCTATCAAATTGTTGGTTATTAATAACACATTTGTTAACTCATAAAGATAAATGAATTCATTAACATAGTTTCTATTAATTTTTCAATTAATTAAGAATTAATTAGTTCCTTAGTATTTTTCTCATTTAAAATGCGATGCAATAATCTATTTTTTCAAAAAAAAACATATAATTAACTTTACAAAATTTACATAATTTATATTAATCATACAATTATTTATATTGAATATTCTACGTAAGATTTAAATGTGCTAATTCAATTACATAATGAAATATATGAAACGTATAATTTCATATTTCTATTTTTGTATTAAACACGTTTTTTAATAAGATGATGCTTCTTATATATTTTTTCCTTCTATAGAACACTAAAGTCTGAGAAACTATTAATTAAAACCAGTCTGTGGATTTAAAATTTAAAGTAATAAACGAATTTTATTTTATTTTAAGAACTAAATTTTAATTTTGCGAATAATTATTATAGTGCAAAGTTTATTTTTCTAATTTCTTATTTTTTTATGAAAACAGTAATAATGCCTACAGAAATATACTATTCTACTAGATATACATAAAATTATACTTTTAAATATATAAAATTACAACTTCTTGAAACTCTAACTTTGACAGAGTTTTACAAAGGATATACACACGTATACTCTTAATAAATTTATTAATCATCTTTGTAATTTATACATCTTAACTGAAATACTAGGAAAGAAATTTTTGCTATAATAAAATTTTAAATAAAGTGATTAATCAAACTAAGAAATTTGAATTAATTACGATATATCTTTTTTGACAATATTGTAATTTATACCAAATGATTAAATTCAGTGCTTAAGTTTTAAATATATATTCATACCTATAAAATTATTTCTGCCCTTATATTACAGAATATGTGTAAACAACATTTCAATAATTATTTTGAATATTTTGAAAGAAAACTTTACTTCATATTTGATAATCACAAGTAATATAAGAGTCTGAATTATTTCCAATTTCCAATTATACAGGTCTTTCTTTTGTGATCATGAGGTTATTCTAATTTTTTTAAAAAGTCTTTCCTCCGGTCGATTTCTTAAAGTGACGTTTCAATTTTTTACCATGGCGTGTACATACCATGTTTCTAATCTTCTTTAAATCCGTCATATTATGTATTTTAAAGATTGAGTCTTATACTTTATATTTATATTCGATATTTTTCTAAAAATTTTTTTAAATTTTATGCAATATTTTTTGTGATTAATATATCATTTCTAGTTTTAAATAATGAACTTACTAATATTCATAAAGAAAACTATATTTTATTATATTTTACTATTTCATTTATATATCAATCAAAATTAAGTTATATTAATTATACATGGCTTATTATTTTACGTGCGCGATTAAAGTTCTAAAATAGGGTATTAACATAAGTAAACAATTTCTAAAAAATTAAATTCTACTAATTTCAATTGGGAAAAAATGCACGAAATAAACCAGTTAATGGAGTAAGTAATATATTTAAAAATTAGTCAAAAAAACAATATTAAATTAGTCATATACAAGTATTGACACACACAAAAGAAAAAGAAAAAATAATATTTGAGAATATGGAAATAGGAGTTTGCATTTACTATACAAAAGAAGAGAGGAAATTAAGGGAAGAATTAAAAATTTTGGCAAGATTCAGAATGGGCAATGAAAATTGCTCTAACCAATCGTAGATAAAAGTGGAGGGAAAAAATGTAGATTATGAACGGAGAAAAAGAAAAGATGTTAAAAGACATAAGGGAAGAGTGCAAGGTATTAGGAATAAAGACATGTATTAGGGATGAATGTTTCCAAAGGTAATCAAAAAGATATAAACCGACTTTATAAAATACAATGGACAAAAACAAGAGAGAAGAAAGAGAAAGAAAGAAATCCAGAATAAATTCGAGAAATATTAGATTTATTGAAATATATACTCTTAATTTAAAAGTGAAAGTGTAATAAAAAAATGTTTAAGCGAAATTTTAAAGGAAGTATAAATGTGTCAAAAATAATTATGTTATAACAATATACAAACGTAAATTGTAATATATTATAACAAATATTCTATTCAGATATTCTGTTCAATAATACATTTATTTTTTTTAAGATATCTTCAATTTTATAATGATATTTCCTATATGAGAGAAAATAAATTTTATTTGCAACGCATTTTTTATGGAAAAAAATGATATTTATATTGGCTGCTTTATGTAAAAAAATTTTTTACTAATTATTAAATAGGCAAAATAAACATTTTATAATGAAGTATAATTTATATTTCATAATTAATATATAATATAATAATTTAACATATTTTTAAATTCATTTAAATTTATTTCAAATTTTATAAAAATAAAATAGTGAATTTTATTATATTTAAAGATATTGATAGTTCTTGATATATTGTAAAATTTTTAGGCTATTGTTGTTTGTAAAGCGATTAACAATATAAATATCACATTATTGACGTATGAACATAAAATATATAAATTTTCATAGTATTTATGATAGCAATAGAAGCTTTGATCGTTAAAGTTAATATTTAGTAAATTTTAAAAGAATTAATTTTCTTAGTGAAGAAATTTAAACTATACTTAAACGTACATACATTTAATAATATAAAAGTCATGATGTTAATAACTTTTTAACTTCTGAAATTGTTATCAATAAATTACAAAATTTAAATAACTGAATATTGTTCAGATAAAGATATAAAATAGACATATTAAGTAATTTTTATTATTTTTCGACTTTTATTATTTCTCAGTAAAGATTTTAATTTTAATTTTAATCAGTACATAATCAGCTCCAGTAAATATGTACATTGTACCAAAATATTACAGAATATTAAAAAAAATTAGTCTACAAAAAATAATAATTTATGAATTTCTTACTAATTCATTTAAATTAAATTTTTTTTATATTTATCATGATTGTTTTATTGTCAAGTACATGGAATGATATAAATTCTGTTATGCTTATTTCAATATTGGAAAATTCTTAATTATCTTTTTAATTTCTTACGTAATACTACTGAAATCATACAAATATATTTTATTAACTGAACAATTCTATTTAATTATATGAACTTATTAGTTAAATAAAAAATATTCTATAAAATAAAGATTGGAATAATCAAACTAATTCGCATGCAAATTGAGAACACAAAAAATGGAACTCTCAACTGAGTGCATTGAATAATACCCAATTCAACGAATTATACTTTCAAACATATAGTATCTTTAACTTATAGTTGCCTAGAAGTTCTCTATAAATATAGTGTAAATGATATTTTAAAATCAGTTGTACATTTCATAAATTTATGCATACCTGCGCACACATAAATGCGTTATCTTTCAATCTGATATAATTGTTTCGACTCTAGCTGAAACAACTTCAATCGCCGTCACGTGTAATATAGAGTGACATAGTAAATATGAGACTCTTCAGATTTTAATTTTTATCGCTCTTAATACTTGATTACACAAGTACATATGAGATCAAATTATCCCTAAGGTATTTGGTGAAGCTTCCATGTTACTATTAATCTCATGCAAATTTGCAATGGTTATTGTCGCGCTAAGGGCGAGCGAACAGCTGGTAAAATGAATAATTAATTTATGCAATATGCAGATTCTTCAAGCCATGAATCAGCTCAAGAGATACGAGAAGACTCGATGTGCATCGGTAATAGAGCATGAGTATCGGCGTTTTAATACTTCTACTGCCCTTCATTCTTCTCAATCTAACTAGTGTGATACTCCGCTATTATGCAAGTAAGAGAACAAGGAAAAATTAATCGAGAAAAGTGAAAAAATCAATTACCTGTGCTGGAAGAAAATTGAGTATTACAATTACAATTTTTTTACCAACAAAAATTTCTATTAACGACAAAACTTTTTTTTACAATTTAATTAAATATTGTGTACCATCAGTTTCTGTTTAAATCTATATTATTGTTCAATTATATTAATTATTTAATATAATTATTTAAAAATTTAGTAGAAGAAATGACATGATACATCATATTTACGACTAAAATAATGTATTAAAATGAAAAGAGATTGAATTTTTATTGATATTGATAACTCAGCTACAAGCGAATTATCTTTAATTAACATATTACGTTTTTCGAAACTTAGAAAATATATTCTTCAACTGTATTTTATATATTATTTATTTAAAAGCTACTTATAATATAATAATAATATTGAATCACATATAATAATTATTTTATATTTATAAATTATCTATATAAGTGGCATTTTTAATTTACATAAACTAAATTTTATATAAATTTGTGAAAGTGTTCTTTAATTTATATTTATCAGCATTTGTTAAAAACTATATCATCATTATTGCGATTAAAGAATTATTATTGTATTATAAGTTAATTAAATTTTAAGTATGGGTTAATACTTCTTCTTTGAAATAGGTAAAAATAGAAACTGATTAATTTTGAACTCAGTTTCAATCATTAAATGTAATCATTCTTCTGCGATACGAATTTTAAAACTATATTAAATAACCAGATATCAAATAATATCAACATAGAATCTAATTTATATTTAAAAGAATAATGTCATCTTACTAATGCAATCATATTATATTAAAAAAATAACTGCTAGCAATAATTATAGAAATTAGAAATTATAAAAGAATTGCATTGATTGTATAAAAATCAACGAATGTCGTAAGATTGTAAAGATATTCTTTTTTTTTAATAGAGAACAGAAAAAATAGGATACAATGATTTGGCGTTATATAAATACTAATAAAATTATTACTTCTAATAAATAAACAAGAATGATCTTAAAGTATACACGTATATTTTTAAACTTTAACGAAAGTTTGATTTTTTACTGAAATATAATCATTGGTAAGGTACTTCGTAAAAATGAAACCCTATTAATTAGAAATTTTAGCATAAGTTTACTATAAAAACCTAAGATACCTTGAATGTAATAATATAAAGTTATTTATTGAATCTACTTTAATTTCTGCTGAGCACGCAGTTCAAAAGTACACAATAATCCTTTATTGAGGGGTATGCAAAAATCAAGTGTAGACAATTATTATCGGAAAGTAAATGGGTAGCTAGTCACGAAACATATTAGAATATCGTACTATGACCGTACAGTGTTTAAAATTTATGCCTAAAACAGATTAAATATTGATGTATATAATTTAAATATAGAAACATTCCAAAAAGAAACTAATTATGAATGCACTCATTGTGAAAACATCATTATATTTATGACATTTTAAAAATAGAACAACTATATTGTTAAAAGTCAAAAACTCTAATATTTTAGAAAAAATGAATGTATAATTTATATTAATATTTCGTTCATATATGATATAATTAGAAAAATCTTAATCAAGTATAAATATATATAAATTGAAGCAAGAGACATGAAATCAACCACGGGAACAGTAAGATAATGTATTCTTATTCTAACAGATTCTTTAAATCAGTAAATTTGTTCATATTAATTATAATAGTCACTAAATTTTTTGTATTACTTCTAATGTTAATTAAATTTCATTATAATGTTCTCACTTACTTAAAATGGTATTTAAATTTATTAATAATCTGATACATACTATCAATATAAGTTGAGAAACAAAATACATTCTTCAAAAAATTCCATAAAAGAAACCACGATTTTATGTTCTGCAGATAAGGCAAAATTATCCTGGATCAATGTTTAAGGAGAAAATATTTAAATTGGTATCATCACAAGATAATCGATTGTAACTTCAATAAATCAAAAATCTCGTAGCTCATTATTAAAATTCTGAATCAGAAATATGTAAAGAACAATAAAACAAATGTATTACAGGATATATACATATATATTTTATAATTGTCATATAAATATATAAAATTTAAGTTGATATATAATATATAAATTTTAGTTGATAGAAATATCTATCAACAATAAATTTAAATATTATTAAAAATCCATAATATGAAACAAAACTGGATGCACATACTTGAATATTTCATAAATAAAAAATAAAATATATTATTATTATTCCATGTTATAATTTAATTTAAAATATTTTAAAAAATAAATAATATAAAAGAGCATTACTAAAATTATTTATTGTACAAAATATAATAGATAATTTTTAAAGTTAATAATGAACAATTAAATAATTAAGATTTTAAAAATGAATATTGTAGACTAAGGTTAATAAATTTTTATTAAAAGATAAAATTTTAAATTTCTTAGTAGCTTCTTTAAAAACCAATTTTTTTTAATACTAATGAGAATTTAATTGATTATAATAATCATTCACTATTTACTCTTATTAATTTCTAAAACTATTCATCGCAAATTATATAAAAAAATTCATAAATAATATAAGTTTGATAATATATGCAAATAATCTAGATTTATTCACACGGTGTGAAATCCTAAAGATTCAAAATGCAAAGTACATAATGTATATGTAAGAAATAAATGGAATTCTATCTTAAAATTATTAATAAAAGATTTAATAATAAAATATTATAAACATTTATTAAGTAATGAGTAATTATGAAACATTTTTGTTAGTAAATGTATTTTTAATTCTAGCCATTAAAATCTCGCCTAATATGACGTAATTTTAAATTTATAAATAGTGCAACAATATATATATTTGTATTTCATCTGATAGTTACATATGATTAAATGAAATAAACAATCTCAAATTAACAATATTTTTCTGGAATATACAAAAGAAGTTTTTGATTTATCGGTTAATAATGTGTACAAATGAAAATATTATGAAAATAAAATAAAATACGGTAAAAGCTAATTAAAGGAAAAATTTATAGTATAATTAGTTATTTTTATTAAGTCTTTATATTTGTATTACTTACCTTTAAATTGTGCATTAATCCATGACAGTAAATCCGTAATTTTATATTAAAAATGTAATTTTTATATTCAAGTTTCAATTAAAATATCAGATAACAGTATTTATTTTTTTCTATTTTCTTTTTATAACTTATAAACTTATATATAACGTATAACATTGCATAACCTACTTTCGCGTTAAAAGAAAGAGTAGATATTTTTAGTTTATATTTATTAAAATATACAAAAGAAATTGAGTATAACTAAGCTTTTTCATTGGCTAATTTTAGTACGTCAAAGGAATAAGTCTAATCGGACAATCTTTTCAAGAATACGTAATTTACCTAATCATAACTATATTTATTTTAAAAAATCCGCCTTAATCTCATACAATTTAATTCTCTAATAACATAAGTTATATTATATGTAGACGTAAAGTTTTCTTAATTCCGTTTGAACTGTAATATTTATCATTAGTTAATAATTTATTTTCATAATTTTTTACGTACATTTATGTTTAAACATTAGATATTTCTTTTGTCGTGATTATTTTAATTGTTACTTTACGAATAAGTCAACAGTCTAAAATAATATGAAACTACTAGTTTTAGCAAGTATAAAATGATATTAATTGACATGTTGTTTCAATATTCTGAGGAGCCCAGTAGAAAGAGATTGAATTATATATTAATTGATAATATTGAATTAATTTCATTCAAACTCAAATTTAAATAAACGCGTCTTATTTACCTTAGATATTTACTTATATTACTTAAAAAAAATAATTTTAAATAGTTTATATTTACAAAATAATAATTAGGAATTTTTTTCACTTATTAGTTTTGCATACAATAATAATATGTGTAACGAATATTAACACGATTATTACCTATAATAATATATTAAAATAAATTAATAAAGCTATAGTTTATCTAAATTTTGGAACTCGTTATTAGTGAAATAATATATAAAAACATTTATAGACATTAAATTTATTTATTCACACTGGTTATTTTTCAACTATCTTTAGAATATGCTACTAAAAAATGTTTCCAATATTGCATCAAAAATTAAAAAAATATCCCTTTGTATACATACCTATAAACTATACAGTTATTATTAGTGATTTGAATATTTATTAGTGGTCTTGAATAGTTTTTAAAAGTAGAAAAAATTCTGTAGAAAAAATACTTCTTTTTACAATGATTAACAAAACAGTCATGTTTTATTAAAGCAATTCTATTAAGTTATAAAACTGCAAACGATAAAACTTTTACGTAATTCATAGTTCTATTCCTTTTATTTGTTACAAAATATTTTCTAAATAAAATGTACTCAAACTATAACGAAATCAAATATATTAATTTTATTATTAAATCATACTTTGCATAATTTTGAATTTCAATATTGAATAACAGTACGCAGTTACGTTTTGATATCAGTAGTAAATACATTCATTTAAAAATCAAAAGAATTTATTTTATGATTTGTAATCAATCAAAAAATTATTTTTCTTTAAAATACAGCTTTATTTTTATGAAATATTAAAAGTTAGCATATTATTACGACATTAGTTTAAAGAACTAATTAAATTATATTTCTGTATGAATATTTGTAATATATTTTAAACAGCTCTTACCATTAAAAATATATCTATTGAAAACTAATCTTATAAAATAGATATAAAATGGTCGATTATTATCAAAAAAATACAATTAAATTAATATTGTATTTTTTATTTTATCGGTATTTTATAAAAATGTATATGTCACAATATGTATCTTCAAATAATAACTAAAATATGTATATATCCATAATAAATGTCTTTTTCAAAATATAAAAAACAATCGATAGAATATTACTCTATGATTGATAATCAATTGTTAATACTCAAACTATTATTTTTTATAAATTTTATATTCACAAAAATATATTTTACATTTTTTCTAATATTTCATTTAATACGTAAAAACCTAAACATATTTTATTTTAAAGTATTATATGGCAGTAACATAGTTCTATAAACCAAAATCTATACATTTTTTAAATTTAAATATAACTTTAAAAATTTGTAATTTAAAATCAAAAAAATTATTATAATATAATTATAAAACTTCTAGTTTAAAAATTATTAATAAAAGCGTAAATTTTAGGAATCCACAAAATTTATGGGCACATTTTTTTAAACATTTTCAAAACTCTTCAGTAAGTACTCTTTCACGCGCACATTTATACATGGTTTGAATTACTAATTATAATTACTAATTAGAGTAACTTCAGTTTTCCTTGTTCCTTCTGTAAATAAGATCCTTCTACATTTCTTTATTATATAATCTCGTAGGCTGATAGGGGAAGAAAATCGATTAGTTTTAGAGAAAATGTTACCATGATATTAACAGAAATATATATCTAAGAATTGCAAAGCTTTAATAATTTTCAATAAACTAAAATCGAAAAAAAAACACAATTAGTTTGATGGAATAAGTATATAATAAATGTCTAATATAAATGTTTGAATATTATTTATATTCAACTATGTGTATTTTATACTTATTTTGATTGTTTTTTTTCAAGTTGTTTAAAATTCTAATTACGGAGTTATTTCAATCGTATAAATTATATTTTATCCATATGTTTGTTCAAAATATTAAAAAATTATGAAAATCATTGTACAAAAAAATATTCTGATAATATTCTGATAATATACCAATAAAATAAATGTATTTTATATATATATAAATTCATTTTAGTATATATAAAAAACAGCTATAGTAAATCTTCTTTTTTTGACTATTCAAATGTACATAAAAATTATCTAATATTTAGACTAATACTTAAATAGCCTTATTTAAAAATATAAATTAATTTTTCTTCTCTATTTTAAAATTAAATTTCTAAAAATTTTAATAATTAAAAAATTAATTTCAGTTGTTGTAGTAATTACTATTAATATTTCGAAGGTTTTATATACGGAAAAATAATTCTTTTCTGTTTTATAACATAAATTTTATTAAAAACTTTTATTTTTAATAATTTTATTTTTTAATAGTTTAATAATAATAAATATAATTTTATTAAATATTAAATACTAATTATAATACTAAACTTTTTTCTGTAATTCGAAAAAAAAATAATTCAGGCAAAATAATAAAATCGTGTCATCAGAAAAAATATTTATTCTTAAATCATAGATAGTAATTATTTTAAGTAATTTAATATGAATGGATAAAAGTAATAAATACAATAAGAGATATTTTATAAAAAATATATATGAAATTTATTATATATATATTTTATTGAAGTTTAGGTGTATAATTTACTTTAACAAATAAAAACCATATTAAATTCATAGAGGTTCTGGAAAAGTATTTTTAGTATAAATCTATTTTATTCAAGTTTCAATGATTTCTGAAACGAAATATTAAATATTATTATAATAAATTAAAGCAAATTCTCTTTTTTATAATTTATATTATAATTTTCAAAGCAAAAACTAACTCATAGTATGTTAAGTTTAAAATGATAAAACTTGATCAATAAGAATATGATCCATTTTTATTTAGATCGCTTCAATATTTAATGAGTTCATAAATTTGTTTTTGTAATCAAATAAGTAGTAAATAGTATTTAGTACAAAGAAATGTTACGGTTAAAAAATGTTTTATATTTTAGTTGAATATATTGTGAAATATTTGAAAATCTTTAATATTGAACATACTTTATTATATAAAAGAGTTACAGTAGTTATATTTATTACAAGTTCTTAATTAATCATAAACTTTTATATTAGTATCCGGTTGTATTGTAATTTTTAAATCTTATAATTTGTATTTATGCATGCAGTTTAATTAGTATAATAGAAACCTTTTAAATGTATATTATTACTAGTTCTATTTATGATTTTTAAAAACTACTAAGTTTCTCGAAGTCAAATTAAATATTGTTTTTTAAATGATGAAGCATTCGGAGATGGTTATCAAACTATAAAAATATAAGCTTTTAGAACTGTTTTTATTATGTATTTAATCATCGAAAAATTTCTTTATAATATAATTCTCAAAATATATATATATATATATATTCGTACCATAACTCACGAATCACGGTGAGGGATAGGAATTAATAAGTGAAATGAAGATTGAATTTTAACGCTGAATAATTGTCAATTATTTTAATTTCAAATTTTTATAATAAAAAGGAGAAGCAGGGTTACTCGAATTAATGATTGTTACCGAACCAGAAACGAAAGCTAAATTCTCTCAGTGCTCGTTGCCTCAGATTTATAGTCTTCTCCCCTTTTTCACATATAATTATTTATCTAGTAATGGTCTAGGAATCAAAAACCGTTTTTACGTGGCAGAAATTGATGTCATAATTGCTTATGAAGCTGCTGTTCGACTAGTATTAGTAGTTGCACCACTGTAGTTGTTACCTTTTCGCCTTACAGCTGTTCGCGGAGTTGGCTTAACTCAACCATCATACGAAAATCGACAGTGGGGTTTTTATCTCCAACATATATAATAAATAAATTTGATAAAATCTGAGATATATTATAAATATTTTGTATATAATCTTTCTAGTGCATATTTAATTTAAAATTTATTGATTAAGAGAGAAATATAATACGTATTAATATGTAACCTTATATTTATAATAAAAGTTATTACCATTATTTATTTATCTAATACACAAAAATATTATTTCAATTTTACACACAAATTTTTTTGTATAATATTATAAACAGAAGTAATATAATAGATTTCTATTTTCTTCGGCATAACATAATATAATAATATATAATAAAATAAAATATTTCATCAATTTTAAAAAGTTTAAAAAATGATTCTCTTATATTCTTATAAAAGGTTGCAACTATTTGTAAACATGATTTGGAAAACCATATATAAATTTTTAAATAGAAATATATTTATATACTTTAAAATTTAGGTAAAATTAGATAATATTACGTTAAAATTTTATAAATGTATTAATGTTAGTAAATAAATAAAATAAAAAATATTTATAACTGTACGTTTTGTAAAAAAGAGAATCTGACAGCTTTACAGAAAAATTAGTAAATTTAGTTAGACACTTTAAGATATTACTTCTTTCATCACTTAATTGAAATTTTTTACATAATCAAAAATGTTAAATTTTTTTATTGCCTCATAATGCATTTGAGAATTAACATATTATATTTTATTAGTTTTTTAAATTAATAATTAATTTAGTAATTAATTTTATGAATAAGATTTAGTCGTACTATGAAACTTATAAAGTTTTATTATATTAACTTACTGTTTCAAACTAGTAATAATAGTTCAATCCATTTTTTCACTAATATAAAAAATTAAGCAAATAAATAGGAAAAATTATTTTTAAATTTAATACTAATTTTTAAATAACAAAAAATAACCATTACTGGTTTATTACATTTTCTTTTTATTTATTTTTATAATAATTAACTTTGTAACTTTAATCTTGATGTATTTAAATATTCGAAATTTTTATTTTTCAAAATTATTTATATATGTTTATATTTTTATATCATTTTTTGACGATTGTATTTCATATAAAAGTTGAATTTTAGAATAAAAGAGAATATATACAAAAATATGTATCTAAAATCTACATTATTGTCTTGGACTCGAAAGTTATCCTATTAATATTAGTAAGATAATATAAACAACATTGTTTACAGGGTTATGATGTTTAGATTTATCTCTGAGGAACTTAGAATTTATCTACATATGCATACATGTGTACGTAAATGGATATTACAGTAAATATTTTGATATTACAGTATCGCAGACTTTGAACTTTGACTAAATATTTTTCTTTCTAATTCATGTAATTTCTTGATGTAGATAATACTATCATTTTAGATAGATATTTTCAAAAATATATTATTTTTTCAAATATAATTTTCTTCAATAATTGACTTTCTATGAATAATACAAAAACGTTAAAATGCATAACAATATATTTAGTTGGAAGATTTAAAAACTCATATTTTCTTTTAAACATTTATAAACTATTAAAAAAATATTAAACAAAATGCAAGAGACAAATTAGTGATAATTTGAAGTTTTATTTTTATTTCAATATTTTTATTTTTTTTAATTAATTACATATCACGATAATCTATTTTTATTATCACAATCCATACAAATAAAAATAACTATATTGCTCAAAATATGTCTTACTGAAATAAAAGAAAGATTTTACAATTTCTTCTATTTATCTTATATTATTATTTTTTCTGATTAAATAATTAAAAATTTATTATGCAACAAAAATATTTTTTTAATTAAAACATAACTAATATAAATAGAAAAATATATTAAAAATTCTACGAAATTTAGCGTTTGTTTACAGAGAATTTTATCTTCATATAAATGATAGCAATATCTGTATCGATACTTTTGCAAATCTATTTTATGATTATATAAAAAAATAAATTATTAAAAATATATTAATTTTCTGTGTGCAAAAAAAAGATAAAGAAATTTTGCAATTAATATAAACAGCAATTGTATTTTTACTACAAAATTCCCATAATCATTGAATCAGCTCTCACATTATGTATCTATTGAGCATTTGATTTTTGCCCTAAATAATATTTATTACTACAAACTTACTCACACATAAAGTTCAATACTCCTTTCTATAGAATACGTATATTTGAATTTTCTACAATGGAAGAATGTACGGTATCTCTGGAGGTGCGAATATTTCATTTATTTTCAAAGTGAATGAATGAAATAGTTGATGGCATTTCGCTTTCTTCTGTTACTCTATTTAATGAGTTGTTTTTTCTAATCATTTTCTACGTCAAATTGCATTTTATGAAATATGACATCTGTTTCATTATTAATTTTAAGTTAAATATTTAAGAGGCCTTAAATTCTTTAGTGTGCACTTTGTAATGCACATATTTGATCGTGTTTAAAAAAATACATGAATCCAATATATTTAGAATAGGAACTCTTGTTTTTAAAATAGGTAGTTTAACACTATATAAACTTTAATATTTATTTTTAACGTAATATGTAATTTTCAACAAATCATGGATTTTAATGTAAATTTTTATGTATATCAAAATAAATTCAATTGTGATAAAATTATTTATTATTAAAAAAAATGAAATAAAAAAATGAATTATAGTTATTCATAGTATTCTTATCTATAATAATTGTTTTCTTTCTTTTTATTAATTTTAAAAAATTACCTGAGATATTTTACTCGTCAACCATTCTATTTTACTTGATTCAAAGCGTGTGAGAAATGATACCATAGAGTAATATAATTATTCATTAAAAATTAAAAAAATCTTAAAAAAACATAATTTCTTATATTTATAAATTTATGATTTAAATAAGTTATAAAAAGAATTTTTATCAAGTTTGATAGGAAAATTATTTTCTTACCTTAACGTTATTTTTTAAATTTATTATGAGTTATACATTTATAAAAGTGATACAAAAGTATTAATTTAGGTACACTAATTAAAAAATATTTATTTAATATCTAATTTAATCAATAAAGGTTTGAATATTTTTCTAAATATAAAAGGTCTTAAAATTTTAAATATTACTTTTATTTAACTATTTAATAAATTGTTAATATCATCTATTAAAATGTATGGGAGTTAATTTACAGACTGTTTGTATATGAACGCTTCTAAAGCATTTAGTTTATAAATACATAAATTTAAAGAAATCATTAAATAAGAAAATTTTAGCTAATTTATTAGATTATTGTATATTATTAAAAAAAATTAAGAATAATAGTAATCCGTATAATTATAATTAAATTAATAATAGCATTTGTATCTCGTTATGGTAAATTGTATTTTATACTATACTTATTTTTAAAAATATAAACGTGTATAAGATTATACCGAAATACACTTGAATTATATGAAGTAAAAAAATAAGAAATTTTCGATAAAAATAGAAAGAAGCAGAAAAACAAACAAAACAAAAATTTAAAGAAAAATAGTACATTAAGTATTAAAAGCATACAGTAACCTAAAGAATGTATACACGAAATATATACATACTATTTAAACTGAAAACATTAAATATGATCCATAAGAACTTTTTCAATAATTATGAGTTAGGGCATTTACAACTCTTACAATATATATTAAATTAGTTAATGAATAATTAGTAATATCACGCAGTAACTTTTTGAATGAAAATATTTTTTCAAACAGTTTTATATAAGATTAATTATAAAATTATATATATACATAAATACTATATAAATATATTATATATTTGTCTAAATATTACATTTATTACACTTAGGTTTATATTATATATTATTTATATTATATATAACATATTTTTATACATCTTTTATGTTTTTTATAATGTATTAAAAGTTTTTTGCACATATATCATTTTAAGGAATAATATATTAATTATAAAAAATTAAAACTCACCTTGATTGTAATGATTTAAAATAATTGTGTAAATTAATAAAATAAATCTTAATTTCTTTTATACTAAACTTACATTTACTTAATTTCTTACCACCTTTAATCTAATACAACCTTATATTATTTTAAACAATATTATATAAAAAAGATAATTAATTCATCTGTTTTTTATTTTCATTTTTCCTATGTTAAAATTAATATTATAATACAAAAACTTTATATGGAAATCTTAAATACTATAAAAAAATTTAATTTCAAATTTTTATTATATATATAATATGATATTTTAGATTTCTTAACTATTCAAGATAAATTTAACAATATAAAAAGTTAATTTTTGTTATTTAAATAATAACTATAATAATGTTAAAACATATATGGAGTTAATTTTAAGGAAAAAATTGTGTTTTCTTATTAAAGAAAGTTCATAAGAATGAAAAAGTTAAATTTATAACGTTGATTTTCCAATAGTTGTTAACACTTTTTATTACATATAGAAACTACCAAAAAATACACATAATTGTTATAGTTATTAATTTACATGGAATAAATATAATATATAAATTTTTTTAAATTTCTTTACTGTTCAGAAAATAAAATTTTTGACCTTAAACGTTTATTTTTCAGATAAATTTTTCATAAAATTTCTTATTTTAATAATTTATGAATATGAATTGAAAAGAACTTATACTTTTTAGAACTTGTAGCAATAGCTTGTCTTTTACAATACATAATTTGTTTTAAGAAATCCAATACTTTCATATGAATATATATATATCAATAGTTAATCGTATTTAAAGTTATTTAATAATCAAGATTTTAATGAAATATCAGCTTTACTACTTTCAATGATAACTTATTAATTACAATTTGAAAAAACTATTTTGAAAAAATACGAAAAATGATTTGTTAGTGAATTTAAACTTACATGTACGTTGAATAGCAAAAAGTAAATAATGTTATTAAAAACTCCGAGTATCAAAATATAGAAGTTTTTTCTACATAATCGCAAGTTACTTTAAGTGCTCATTTCTCGTGTATGAAACGTAAGATTTATCGATAAGAATACAACTCTCAACAAGAACCACTTCCAGCGTTGTGTTGGGGTCTAACATATAAAATATTTCGTAGAACACATGGAAATGCCCCAGGATATCCAATAAGGCAATTGTGGGGTCGAGTTCTCTTACTAAAATTATGGCAAACTTAGACCACCGTTGTTAAGAAATGATTTATCACGTATATTATAGTTTTTTTACTTTATGCAATACTAAGGTTTCAGTTAATAAATTATGATATAAAATATTTAAAGACCATGCATTCAAACTAACGCAGAAGAAAATCCTATTACACGCGTAAATAGTAAGGTCTCAGAGGTAGTGACATACTACCAGTTATTAGTTATACAAATCGATCTCAAGCATAGGGACAATATAAGGTATCAGAACCTGTATTGATAAGATTGTTGAATGTAATTCTTCAAATAAATTTTTTAATAAATCAAGTTTGATTATTATTGCAATTGGTGCATGCCTTTGTAAATTATTATTTAAAAATTTAAGTATAAATTAAAATAATGATTCAATTTTTTGTTCATTTGATAAGATGAAAAAACCAAATAATAAAATGTATATTACGGAAAAGTATTGAATAAGTTAGATCGCATAATATATCTCAACTGATTCTGGAAACTGAGAAAACGAGAATGTGGAGATCTGTCTTTATGAAAAAAGAGCATGGAACTATGGAAAAAGTAGATAATACAGGCCGGCACCCTCATATCGATGTAAAAAAAGAGTAACTTCAAAGTTTTGGAAAAGTTAGTATCGAAGTGGTTGTCAACAGATTTGCGAAAGACATTCTTAATTAAGAACCAACTCTTTCCACAATATTTACTCATACCCTACTAATTTTATGTTTAAATTTGTTAAATATATTGTTTTTTTCAAGTCAGGAACAATTTTATCACTACATTAAATTAATCTTTATAATAAAATAAAAATCATAATATTAAAAGATATATAAAGTTTTTGATTTTTATTAAATAATTTGGAACATGTATCTAGTTACTCATTTTATTTTATTTCATACGTTTTCAAGAAATTTTTTTCAAATAATTTAAATTTATCTTCATCGTTTTTGTAAGAATTACTTTTCTAATCATCTGTAACTATTGAAAATAATAGTAGTTGTAGCAGTAGCAGCTGTGTAGTAATTTATTGAACAATATACAATTCGTATGAATCATTACATTATTTATACATTTAACTTATATCTACATATAATTCTTACATACCTATTCACATTTTACCATCACCGTTAATGTACTTTATTATTCTTTACCATTAATCTAGTTTAACATTTTGTTATATTTTAAATACAATAAATTGAATCATGAATCTTAATATAATAATATTCCATTGCATAAAACTTCACTGATATGATTTATTATCATAAAT
This sequence comes from Platyscapa corneri, assembly GCA_018907185.1. NCBI lineage: Eukaryota > Metazoa > Arthropoda > Insecta > Hymenoptera > Agaonidae > Platyscapa > Platyscapa corneri. The sequence continues at coordinate 1,619,125 of JACCHW010000023.1, read as the reverse complement.
TTTTTATACATTTTCTTGCTTAAACGCCCTTTACTTCTCTATTCGTAACTTCTTAATATATGTGCTTGTATTACTATATCCAATACTTTCACTATATTTTACCATTATGCTAAATTTTACATAAAAAATTATAGTCTTATTAATTTCTATCATTATAGAAACAAAAGTCCTTTATTTAGATGTCTCTTGATTTTGGCTTTGACTCCGTTCTTTCTCTTTTTTCTTTCTTACTCTCATCCAATGGATTTTATAGAGTGAACTTATATCTTTTTAATACTTTTAAAACATTCTTCCCAGTTTTGTTCATATATCTTTAGAAGCTTACATCCTTGCATTATGTCTTTTAACTCTTCTTTGTCTTTGCACAGTATGCATCTTCAATCCTCTTCCTTTATCCACGAATTAATTGATTAGTTTTGATTACCTAGTCTAAATATTGCTAATATCTTAAAGTCTTCCTTTCTTTTCTCCTCTTCTTTTCTAAAATATATGCAGCCGCCTTTGTTCATATTCTCTACTATTAGGGTTTTGTATTTCTTTGATAGATGTATTTAAATGGCTAATCCATTATTATTTTTCTTGGCTGATTTTTATATTTATAGCTTCCTCAATTAATAGGTCAGAGTTTATCAATTTATCCCACCATACCAGCCTTAACCACCCTATAATATCCAAAACTATATTCTTATTGCTCATAGTTTATCATTTTTGTTTACTTTCTTGTTGTTTTCTATTAGTCTTCCTTCTTCTATTCTATGTTTTAGACATTCTTTTACTATTCCGTTCCCTTCTCCCTATAAGATCTTCTTTTCGTATCTTAGCGCTCTCATTACGGCTTTAGTTTCTGTCCTTTATTTGTTTGCTTCTATCATTAGAGCACTCTCTGGGGTGTTTCTATCCAGCCCCATGTACCATTGAGATACTTTTTTTGAGCTACATTTAACTCTTTATTTTCTCCCAACCCGTATCTTGGAACCATATATTTTCTAAGAAAGCATTTCAGATTTACAACCTGATTTTTAGCTCTTTGTTAAAAAATTTCTGTCCAATACTTCGTATCTGATATGTCAATAGATTCGCTCTATTTGATAGGTTCATTTTATGTATTACGTCCTCATTTTTCTCTGTCATCGCGTATCCCAAGTAAGAGTATTATTTCAATATTTTAATTATATTGTCGTTACACTTAAAAAATACTTTAGATCTGTTTCTTGCTTTCTTGTTCTTTTCAAACTATAAATAATTTTTGTTTTTTTTTAGTGTTAACATCTAAATCTTTGTTCATTAAAAACTCTTTTGGTAGTCTTAATAGTTTTCTGAGTTCAACTCCACTCTTGCCCAGGGTCGCTACGTCATCAGTATATAGAATATATCTTAATATTTTATTACCTACTCTTATACCTGATGTTCTAGATTTTCGAAGGTAGTCCTCTAAATCCGACATGGCAATGTTAAATAGTGTTGGGCTCAGCGAAAATCCCTGTCTTGCTCCTTTTTTGCTTTTATTTCTCCAATAATTTCTTCTTTTACTCTAATTAAATTATTGGCATCCCTGTTCAGTTTTCCACAGCAGTTTATTATTATTTTGTTTATCCCAAAATTTTCCATATTTTCCCATAGTGCACTTCCATTTATGGTATTGAAGGCGGCTTTTTAACCTACAAAACATACCTATATTTCACCCTCTATTTTTTTAGTTGAATATCTATCGCTGTCTTCAGAGTGTAAATGGCCTCGCTTCTTCCTTTTCCTGCCTAAAACTTAATTGTACATCCATATATTTATAATTTCCTTCATTGTGTGTTTCTCTTTTCTGACTTTCAATAACTCCGGCATATATTTTGTAATCGGTATCCATCAAACGTATTGCTCTGTAATTTTCGATTATCTTACTGGTTCCTTTCTAAAAGATTTGGATCTTAATACCTTTTTTCCATTCCTCAATACAATTTGTCTTCTCAGTAGGTTGTTTATATGTCTAGTAAACTATCACTAAATATGGTAATTCCAAAATTCCATATTTCGTTAGTAATCCAATCTTCTCTTGGTGATTTCTTATCTTTCAATTTGTTTATGCTGTACAATATTTCTTGTTTCTTAAAGTCTTCTGTATATTTCCCATTGTAAGAAAGTTCTGTATCTTCCATATCCACTTCTGCGGTGTTTTCCTCTTTTGTATTTTCACCAAAAATTTTCCTAAAGTGGTTTAACCATTCTTCTTTTTTTATTGTACCATCTCTCTCATGTCTTGTCTTCCTTCCCCTATTTATTAGATTCCAGAACGCCTTACTTTATTTGTCTTCGTAAGCTTCATTGATCTCTAATTCTTTGTTTTATTTTTTTATTTCTGATTAATATTCTATATCTTTTTTCCCCGGTATTCTATTCTATCCTTTTCCTCCCCTGCGTTGCTCTATTTCTTAAATTCTTTTATCACTTCTATTTTTTTTCCTCGACATTCTTTGTCTCACCAATTCTCCCCACTTTGTCTACCTCTGTTGTATTCTGCTATAGTGATTGCCTTCATCATATTTTCTATCAGTTCTTTCCAATTATTTATATCTTCCTTTACCCTTAATTTATCCTGTACTCTTTTATTGTTTCTTCATTCTATATTATTCTTCTTATTTTTCTGTTTGTTGGTTTCTCTGTATTTTTTTCATATACCATTTTATTTTTAGTGGCTGATGATCCGAGTCTATTCTTTTTAAAATTTTCATCTTTTCTGTTGATTCTTCTGCATCTTTATTTAGCATTATATATTCTATTACTAAAGAGACAACATTATTATTGAAGATAAATCACTATTATCCTCTCTTCTTCCCATTTAGGATAAATAAGCCTTTTTATTCTATGCAATTTTATTGTTTTATGTTTATAGTTTGCGTTTATTGTTTCATCGCGATATTCTGTGTTCTCTTCCCCAATTGTTAATCCAACCCCCTCTGTCTTCGGTCCTTGCATTAAAATCACCGCATATAATGCTTGCTTTCCCTTTATTTTTTTGTAAAATTTCTCTAGTATTTCATAATTCTCCTTTCTTTTTTTACCCATGTATACTGCCGCTATATTTATACTTTTTTCCATTTTTATTTTAGCAAACACTATTTCATCATTTTCTTTGATTGTTTTTATTAATTTTAGGCTTGTATTATTTTTTTTTACGGCAAATAAAATTACACCCCTTGCTCTTCCTTTTCTAAATTACTTTGGTGCGGATATTCAATTGTATGCATGGTTTTTTAGTTTTTCCTTGATGTATTTACATTTTTTCTCCTGAACCCATGTTCTTAATAATCCTATTATATCGCAGGTTTGTATTTCTTCCCATCCTTTTTTGTCTATATTTTATGCATCGGCTATATTCTAACAGCTTAGGCTTAACTTTATTGATTCTCTCTTTTCCCTGATCTTTGTTCTTTCATTCTTGGACTCTTTCTTCTCCATGTATTTTTTACCAAAACCATTGGTTTTTTAATTCACTAAACTCTAAATTTCCGTTTCTTCTCCCCTTATTTTATTTCTAATATAATAATAGTTTCCTTGTTCCCTCAGTTCTTTACATTTTTCTTTGATTTTTTTCTGGTCTCTCTTTCCATGAAGGTTTCGTTATTAATTATGTATATTGACGAGCCTTTTAGTATTGATTTCTTCGTCAAAATTATTTCTTTTGTTCTTCTCCCAGTAACCATACCCCCTCTGTTGCCTTTTTCTATATTCCACACTTTTTCACTTTTATATTAATACCTAGATTTTTGATGATCCACTAGTTAATTCCGTCTTCTTTGCAAATAATATCTTTTTTTAGAAATGCAATAACTATATTATTTTTTCTTGTCTCTCTCTCCTCTCTCTTTCCTCTAATATCCAATCTTCTTCGATTTCTTGTCTCCCTCTCTGTTCCAATTTCTCTTTATTGCCGTTTAATTTCTCTTTCTTTTTATCCATCTCTTTTTTTAATTGTCCCTTAATTGCTATATTTCTTTTTCAAATCTTTTGTATTCTTCTACTTTATTATCTAAACTTTTCCAGTTCTCATTTATTTTTTTTAATATTGATTTACTCACTTTTTCCTTTATATCTTATATCATTTTTTTATTTATTGCCTCATTAAACTTTTCTTTTATGGTCACCTTTACTTTTTCTTTTATTAATTCATCTGCACCATTTTCTCATTCTTTTCTCACGACTGCAAAATTTTACATATGTTCTCTAAATCGTGATTATCATTAGCCTTTCCTTTTTTTATATCAGCATTTTTACTCACTGTGGATTACCCTTTATTTCGCAAGCTCTAACTGAATGTATCCTTTCCTCTCTCTCTCTTTTTCCTATGGCTTGCGATCAGCACTTGCGCCGTTCTTTCTGTCAGTAGCTGTCCACGCGTTTTGTTAAGCTCCCTTTCTGTCTTTCTATTTTTTCTCTAATTTCGCCTTTAATACTTTTTCTTTACCTATTACTTCGATCTTGCAAGCTCTCTATCCATTCCACTCTTTATTTAAAGTCAATTTGTTTTAGAATATCTTTAATATTTTCCTTTCTATACCTTAACACATACCTAAACACATCCACTATATGATTCCTTGTTCTCACTTCCAAGGTTTACACGTGACTATTGGAAATAGTATATTTTTATAAAAATTATAGATAGGCTTATCACATTTATGTCTTTCATAGATTTTTAGATGATTTTGAATGTAATTACTCAAAACTAGTTTTTATAATTATATCATTTATAAAGATTATACTGTTTCAGAAATATTATTATCTTTAAATTAATGTATCTAAGTACAAAAATAATTATTTTTATTTATGTATCCTATTAGATCTAATTTTTTAAAGATTATAATAATTATTTTTCCACTATAATAATATATAAATAAAAAATCTTTATTTAATATTCACTTGACATTGTTAATTGTATTTTTACACACATTAATTACTATCTATTTCTATAACTTCAATAAACTTCAATTTTTTCATATTAAAAAATTATAACTAAAAAGAAAATTTTTCGTTTTTCATTTTAATAATATATTATTTTAAATAGTTTTATTCCAGTAATTATAATATTTTTTCACTTTTTGTAGTATCTTATTTATATATTATTTTTATTGGCTGATAAACACTTCTCATATGATTATAGATACAATATTCTTTAGGCACGCTTCGCAACAAACCTATACCAGTCTATACCTTCACGTGTTTTATGAATTTCAATGAATATGTAAATATTTTTATATTTAACATTTTATAAATCTCATTTATGATATTCTATCTAAAATAGTTAGTTATATACTTTTACAAGGCTATTATATTTATTCAATTCTATTTTATATTTATCACAAAGCTTCCTTATTATAGCATAACATTATTTTAAGTTTTATATTTTATATTCTTACAAAAACTAAAATTTTATGTTACTCTTCAAAACATTTCATATAACTATTTTTTTTTCCGACATCGATTAAAATTGCTGATAGTTCATTATGAAGTTTGTTTAAAATATAATGTTATTCATATTATAAACTTTCTTTAGAATAACAAAACAAATAATAATAGTATTAGAAAATGAAGTTCATTTCGTAATAAAGTCTATATAAATTTATTATGAGAAAATGTTAAAATTGTACCAATTAATTCCAAATACAGTCATTAACTTTTATTTAGATATCTCATCAGTTTATATATTCTCTATCGATTTATCCTTAATTAACGAATTTTGAAAAATATTCCATTGTGTAACTAATTAGTCTTAGATAATTTCAATTCATAAACTAATACATGATGCTAATTTAACAATTAACGAAGATAAAAAGGAAATAAAGTCGAAAAGAGAAAAAATAAATTGATAACCAAAATCGATTTACCAGGATTGAGATATTTAAAATCTATAATAAATAATTTTTTTTACTCCTATTTAATTGCTGATATTGTGCAAATTTGTTGCGTGATCTGATTGTTTTAATGGTTGGAAACTGAATACTATTATAAATTAGGTGTAATTAAGAACAAATTTTCTAAATATATTATAATAACGCATAAAATTATGAATTCTACAAATATTTCTATGTTTTTATATAATTATAAATTTAAATAATTTCTGTTTATTATATAATATAAAGAATTATTTGTTTTAAACATTGTAATTTTCTTTGTATACTTTACAAAGATTAGAACATACTTTTCTAAATACTTACAATATTTACAGTACTGCATATAACGTTGTGTAATAATATCTGTTGCTGCAAAAAACGAACATCTACCCTCATTTGCTACGTCAAATATTATACTATGTTGCCTAACATTACAAACTTTTATATATATCAAAAATTTAACAAAAATATTTACAAAACTATATTCAAATGACATTTTTACGTTTTCGATTTTCATTTCAATGGTCGTAGTTCCATTATATAATATGATATAATATTAAAACATAAAATATACGAATACAGAAAATATTTTCTGTAATTTGTTTTATAAAAGAACAATTTTAATTTGATTATCATAGCAAGAACAAATTCTATATGGTAGTAACTTTATATTACATAGCTAATATTCCTAATTAATAAACAACAAATTGCATAAAATAAATTATGATCATTCTACTTATTAATTTAAAAGAGATATGAGATTTACATATGTTCGTTAACGGTAATAAATTCATGACAAGGAAACTTGAAGGTGAATAGTTTTACAAGATGATTGAATGAAGTCTGTCATGATAAGTAAAATCAGAAGACAAATATAATGGGTAAGTAATGTGTATGAAGTAGTAAATCTTGTCTTTCATTACAAAATAAGTTTTTGTATTATCTGTCTGCACATTTCTTATTAACTGATTTCAAAAGAATATCAAAAAACATTTAGCATATTATGGTTTTGAGATTTTCTGAATTCTTGTAATAATAGATTATACAATATTTTTTGAGAATATTATTTCAATAAAATTGTTTAATAACAGTACTTTAAATCACTGTATTAATATTTTTGTAAAAAGTTTTGAAGCTATTATATTTAAAAAAATGTAAATTTTATTTAAAATAAGCATCTAAAATTATGAGATACAGAAATACAGAAAAATAGATTGAATGTATACAAATATATATAAAATATATTAAAAAATCTAAATATGTATATAGTTTACTTTTAAAAAAAGATAATAATAAGAAATTTATAATACAAAACACATCGATTAATACAGAATTCAAAGAATTCAAATTATATGAAAAATAAAAAAAGATAAAGTTGTTAAAATAGTGAAAATAAAGAAATTAAGGGATTAATTTAAAACAGTGCATAGACACATGTATTTCATCTTTAATCATACATTATTCATGAAACAGAAATAAATTAAAATAAATGATGGTATTACTCGGGCATGATGGAACAAATGCAATTTGTGTATCAAGTTAAAAAAAGTAAAATACAGTTATGCTTGTCACTAAAATACACATGAAGTAAAATAAGTTCAGTTAAATATCTAGTGAAACGAATTGTTCCGTAATTAAAATGTTATTGTTTCAATTGAAAGCTAACAATATTTCGGGTATGACAATGAAATCATTACTGTTCATTTTCGAATATATTATTCGTCTATACTATTTTTTTAATGATAGTATATTTTTGATAATAAATAAAAATCTTGCTTATAAAGTTGGGAACTAAATATCTATTTTCTATTTACTTTCTTCTAATATTATCTTAGTCTTATGTAGACTGTTGAATATGTTTTACAGCTACAAAAATTTAATAAAACAAAAATTATAGATTTATACGAATGTACAAATATTTACTGATACATCTGAAAAGAATTTTAAAGTAAGTACACTTCAAAAATTATTTATTACTTATGAATAATTTAGTTAAAATTTTAACACATTAATATAATTTAATATTTGTTTTATTAGTATATTTAATATAATAATTATGCTTAGTATAAGCATTTATTTTCAAGCACTTGATCTTGAGAATAAAAAAGAAAAATTATTTTGCAGTAAAATAGTAGTTAAGAAAAGAATAAAATGGTAGTTTCAAACTTTTATAGTTCAAAAAACAAAAAACCAATTCAAAAATAGAATAGACAAAGTGTTTTAATTTTCGAAAAATCAGTGTGATGATAAGCTTTATCGTATATTTGTAAACAATAAGAAGGGATTTGATTACGAGTTTTTTTTATACTCTGTTAATACTTATATGATATAAAATTTGCGTTTTTATTATATTGCATTTAATACACTGTTTTATCTACCATAATATTTTTCATACCATCATTAGGTGTTAATAAAATCATTACAGTTCGTTTACTTAAGTATAAAATTTTACAAATGCCTCGTAAAACTTTCCACTCAAGTAGATTTGATAAATCATACCATATAACTATAATATAAATATAAGCAATAAAATGAACAAATGAAGGCTTCCATAAAACAATTGAATACAATGTTTGAATTTTCAAAAACTTGAAACATAATTTTTACTGAATTTAATAGAAGTAAAAAGTATATAATATTTATTTATTAATTTTACTTTAGGTAACAATATTCTTAATCTAATTCATTTTCCAACGTTTTATTAAAAATATTTTCACATATTTGAAAAGATAAAAATAGTAGTTACTGTAAAAGAAATTAAAACTGACCTCGTAACAATAACTAATAATTTATTAGATTTATAAATAAAATTCCACATTTTTTAAGGTCAACTGTATAAATAATATGAATAAAACGGGGTATATCGAATAGCACCAAAAATAAAAGTGCAATAAATTTCGGATAAGACACTAATACGGATAATTATGTAATCTATGAAGGAAGTAGTACTTTAAGTGATACATCGGTGAAGCGTGCACCGACGCGCACACTGCTTCTTTGGAATTCCAATTTCTCGCGTTTACTTAATTGACAGAGCTTTCGACTGCCCGAAATGTCATCGTTTCCGTTTCACCTTATACTGGTTAACTGTAAGATAAGCCTTAGAGATATTTAACTGTTGCTGATGAAAATACTGTCGCTGTAATTTTACTAATGTCGAATAATTTTTAAAAATAAAGTTACTAAAATTTTAGAATTGAAATTATAAGTTATAAGCATTATATTTTTCAAAAAATAACTTATAATTTTTATTATTTTTTATTCTGTAATATTATTGCTAATAATTATAATTAATCAATACAATTATCGTAATAATCATCACGAAAAATATACAATACTTTAATGAATAAGATAATGACGAGTCTTCAAATTTTTATAATATTACTTATAAAAAGATCCTTTACTGGAATACAAATTATTTATATAAACATTTGACTAATAAATGTATCTATCAATCTTCATTACTAATAAATATTACTGATAAAGCAATTTTTCTATTGTGAGGAAATTAAAAAAAATAATAATTAATCTATAATATTAATATTATTTGTCAGATAAAAAAGTAAGTTTTCTTTTGATCATTAGAATATGACGGATATAAAAATTTTTTTGCTTATATTTGAAAAAAACTTTTTAACATAACCATTAGAAAACTTAATACATAATGAGTTCAAGAGTAATATTTGAATTATGGAATAAATTTTTTTCATTTTTTTTTTTTTTACACCTTATATGAATATCAAAACTTGAAATGTAATTACATTATTTATTAGTAGATTTTTTATTTTTATTTAACCAATTCTTATAATATTAGTCAAATATAATGACAGATGATAATAAGATAAATGTTTGCAAAAAAAATCTGCAAATAGATATATTTTATTATTTTCTTTTTATTATCCTATCCATGGAAATTAATAATTCTTATTTTTAAATACCTTAAAAGTATTCAAGTATGGAAATGGCGAAAATAAATTGCTAGTTGATTGCAACAACTTTATTCGTTCATTCTAACTTATTGATGAGAATATAAATTATATGGAAGTATAGTTGTAGAATGCTGTCGGGAAATAAAATTGTAGCGTAATATTAACGAACTAATGCTGAAATAGACTGTCCTGACCTACATGCTTCATTCATAAACAAAACTAAGTAAAAAACAACATAAAGAAATAAAGAGAGAACGAAATCCACTCATGTTTTTAAATATTCCAGAAATAAAAATAAAAGGTTCAATCCATCCGTATTAACTTCAATAATTTTTTAGTCGAATATCTTTTCTACAATAAATACATATACGTATGTTTATATTGGACGCAGAATATTGTTCGATACGTATCAATTTTATTTACGACAATGCATCATAAAATACATTAAGTACAAGATTTATGCCATACCACGTAATGTATATTTTTATAAACTACAAATATTTGTGTAAACCGTGTCATTAAAGATTTTCCGTATTGAATTATGGTCGTTAAAATGTATGAACTGAATGATATAAAAGATCAAGTCAAATAAAAATTTTATTCTGTAATATTAGTTTTTTTTATTAAATTTATTAATTATCTAAAGAAATTTTATTTATGAATTGACTTAATCTAGATATAGTATAAAATTCATAAACATTTTCTCTCAAAATTGTTACAATAGAGTAGGAAATTATTGTTAATTTTTAAAAACTGAAAGATCAACAAATATCAAGTATTAAAAATTTTGTGATTATCCCATATACATTCTCTAAATAAGAAAAAAGTATCATACATGATTTTAAAAATGTTATTTAAATTATTATGATAATGGCAAAATTTTTATTGAATCGTCTGGTATTCAGTTTTACAGGTTTGACAAAAAATATATGACTTTATTTTTATAAATTCTGGCCTTTCTAATAAAAAATTTACATTAGTTTAACGAAATTCACATAGCTAATAATGTAAACAGTTTCAAAATATTTCATATGTAACAACTTGTCCCAAAATCTGCTATCAGTCTTCTAAATTAAATCCTTTAGCAAAATATTTTAAATACTTATTATCAGACACTAATATTATTTCTATACAAAGTTTTTCAAAATTTTTATATAAATTTACTACATTATATAAAAAGTAGAAAGTATAAAGATTTTAAACATAATTACAGATCATAGTTTTTATTTTCTTACAAATCTAAACTTTATCTATCTTTACGTATTAATCTCAACTTTATCTATCTTTACGTATTAAACTCAACTTTTACTTTGTAAAAATATTTGATTTGATTAGTCATAATTAATTTCGTAAGCTTGTATTGAATTTTAATAAAACTTCTACGTAAGCACCTTTACAATCGCTGAATTCAAATATAATATCGACATTTCCAAACCATCATAATTATTTCAATATAAGGTGTAAAAAAAAAAAAAATGAAAAAAATGTATTCCATAATTCAAATATTACTCTTGAACTCATTATTCTACTTACAATCAACATTAGTAGGAAAATATAGTAGTCAAGGAAGGAAATTCTTTTGTATAAGAACTGGGAAAATTAATTTTGAAAAAAGGACGTTATTTATAATAAAATCCCGTTTTTTAATAAAATATTGAACACTATAATTTTTGTATGTTTAATTTTACAGTTGCATAAATCTTAACATGTTTTATTTTACAAATTATGTACTCTGACTTACAAATTATTATTAATTATAAATTATCCTTGTATCAAGTGCAATATTCAATAAAAGTTTATCGCTGTTGAATTTTTACACTTGATACCAAGACAATTTACATTTTTAATTTAGCGAACCGATAAGAAACTAAGTGAATATGCCTGCTACCATAATACAAACGTACATATACTTCAAAGAATATTTTTGTATGCGACATCGCATATAATATTCGACGGCAAGGATAAGATGGGGAGAGGGAGGAGGGGGGCTGAGGGCTGGGGACAATCGAGCTTGGCGGGGGAGTGTTTAAGGTCGTCGACCAATAGTCAGCGTTTCTCCTTATCAATCCAGCGTCGGGCGCCCGAGTACATATAATATCGCTCCGTGATGTCCGGTCGCGGTCAAGTTACGCTGTTCTAGCTGTCCGTTTATCTAACTGTCGGCGGTCTCTTTCCTTCCTTCGCGCTCTCACGTACTTAGCGCGTTGCTCGTCTTTCGACTTTGTATGCGCGCCTGTCACTCGTCCGCCTGTAGTCAGAATTCGATCTTCTCTCTTTCTTTCCACTCCTATCTCTCGCACCCTCTCACCCTCTCTCTTTCTCCGGTACACGCGCGCATACACGTACATACCAACTTTTGCTCCCTGTATGCGTGACTCACTCACTCTCTCTTCATATTTTTATTTTATTCGTATACGTCGTGTTTGCTCACAAGCAAAGGAACGTATACGCGTTGTGGCACAGAACAATGCTGCGTTCGGTGATTTCGATAGCTCTTGTGCTGCTTAGCCAATGGCTATTATTGCCAATCGGTGTCGATGCGACCGTTGGACTTGAGATTAAGGATAACGCCGCTGCTGTATTGGATCTCTGTAAAAGGTAAGTTTACACGAGGATTGATAATTAAATATTATTACTCAAGGTATGCATGGAAGAATCAACGCATTCGTTATTTAAAATTTTGTTGTGACAGAGTGTAAAACTCACGTAGAGTATTTCGCGAGTTAATTTTTATCTAATGCAAAATGGAAATAAAAGGCAAGCATTATTTATTTAAAGATAAGAAAAGTTTTTCAACTAAAATCTTTTTCATTTTTAATATTAAACAATGCCTTATACCAAAAATAGAATAATTATTTCTTATTTTTGTTATTTAAAAAAATGATACCTTGTTTTCCGCTGACGAAATTTTTTATTTTATCGCATATTATATATTTGTTTTACATTTAAAATTATTTTTTTCAAATTATAAAAACTAGGTAGCTCTAAGATTATAAACGTTTACGTAGAATGTTAATGATAATTATAAGATAAGTAATTATAAATGAAACCAATATTCATACGATAAAAACAATTATCGAATGAGACTTTAAATTATAAATTTTATATAATTCAATTTTTACAACAGAATATATTATAGAAACAAAAATTCGTACATGATATGCTATTTATGATATTATTAAATTATGTGCTAATAGATGTAAAATTAATGGCTTAGCACAAAGCACATTACTCACATTTACTTTAATATTTGTTCTAACTTGATCTCGGATGAAACTTCCGTTCTACGATCCGGATTTCCTCTTTTGAATTTCCTCTACGATTTTTTTTTTCTCAACTTCAAAGTTATAAATATTTATATTTTGATAATTTACTTGAAATATCATAATAATTACATTAGATTATCTATTTTAAATAGTTTTCAATCGTGAACGATGCTATATATTGCCATTCATAGATTCAAGATAATAATTATATTTAGACAATACCAAAAAAATTATTAGTCTAATTAAATCTACAAGGCATAAAAAAGTCATAATTGATAAAATAAAAAAAATAATGAAATAATTCAAATTTGTATATATATACATATACATATGAAACAAGATATTATTTTGATATTAATACGATTTAGTTTAACAGGTGGTTATTTTATAATTTATTTAATCAAGTAATTTTTTATAAATGTAACAAGTCTATGCAACTTAATATTTATTCTAAAGCCAATTCTACTCGATGCTTTTAATGAATTTTGCTTAGCACTAATTATTTACTTAACACATCATATTTTACAATATTTTTTTTTTTAATATTAAGAATATATTCTTTTATGTATAATAATAAAATTTTAAGTTTTTAATAATTAATAATAATATTAATTATGCTCTTTTATTACACGCGTTATTACTCAATAAATAGTTTTACATTATTTTATTTTTTAATAAAAAAATTATATTGTTGAATAATATTATAAATAATCAAATAAATAATATAAATGTCATAAAAATTATTGTAATAGTATTTTTTTAAAACTGTAATTTTTAATTTTTTTAATGTCAATAGCTTTAAAATCAAAAAATAAAAATTTTGTTTAAAAAATTGATATTGCATTAAAATGAGTTTCTGTATTTTTATCAAATATTTATAAATTTATAAAAAATAAATGTTAGTAAACACAATAAATATTTTGGGAACTTTTTATATTCAAACACATTGGAATATACATGAATCTTAAAGCATAGGATATCAGATTTAGTAAACATAATAAATATTTTGATAAGTTAAATTTTCAAAGAGGTTTCAACACACATTAATTTCAAAATATACTTTATAGTCAAATAAAATTTAATAAATTATTTGAAAGATAAAAACTAATAAAAAAAAAATTATAAAAAAGTTTTAATTATTTACAAATTAGAAACTAAATTCATCGATATATCGTCGTGTATAGTATAATGAACGAATTCTTAGGTAAACGATGAACAGCCATATCCTTATACATTTCTCTAAGGAGCGTGGACTTAGTAGTCTCTCTAAATTATTTTAATATATAATTTTTTAGAAATTATTTATTAACTAATGTTATTATTAGTTTACAGTAATTATAAAATATTTTAGTTAATCAACAAAATTTAGTTTAGAGAATATAAGTGTCGCGGAAGTCTGTCTTTGATTTGTGTCTGTCTTGTCTGGTCTAAGGCTGAGTCTGACTCTATAAGTGTCTCACTTACTGGTGATTTTCTTTATACAATTCGGATGTTCAAATGTGCTCCTAATAAATTTTTGTTATATGTTTTGAAGTTCTAGATGAGAAACGTATTGTTTATGGATTATGACATTCAGCTCTTTAAATATTTAAATGGAAAGCTTATCATAGCTTTGAAAATCGAGAATAATGATGTTTTGTACATCAAGAATAAAATTTTAAGAAAATGATATTCGAATGCTTAGTAGTGATAAGAATTTTAAAATTGGTGCGAGAATGTGTCGATATAGAAATTTTTTAATTGTCTCGAGTGATTTCGTATTTATTCGTAAAGATATATGCGTAAAAGATTTCTAGCAGCTCGCGTTAATGCACAATGGCTTTGCAAGTAATATGTAGTGTGTGTATGAGTGGCGTGAATGTATGTTAGTACTTTATATATTTTACACATACTTAAATTTTAATTTTTTAGTAAAAAAAATATAAAATTAAGATGGTTAAAGAGAATATGAGTCTCCAAATATGATAGAAATAAAAGAGTTTAAAGAAATAGATGAATTGAATAACGAAGTAGTTCCCTTGCATATTCGTGTGTAAATTTGCAAAGGTAAGTCAATAAATTCTGAATGGAAGGATTTTCCAAATGTTCAAATATTAAATCAGCACTTTCAAAATCAAGAAACATAGGTAAGATAATCTGAGTCTCTATGAAGATTGATATTATGCAGAGGAAAAAATAATAAAGGAAAGTATAAGAAGTAATAGAAAGACATGGTAATGATAGAAGAAACATTTAGAAAATAAGATAAAAAGTGTAACAGAAGAAAATGAAAATATAATAAAATGCAATGGTGTGATGTATATATTATACATAAATATATCTGTAACTAACCTACACAAATATTTGTAAATATGTAAGAGTTTGCTACTTAATTTTTACTATTTTTTACTAAATGGTCTACTTGTAACAATACATGTCTTTTGAAATAAATTGAAATAAAATGCTTCTCAATAATAAAAATATACGAATCTAAGGAAAAAAACATTAATGTCCGGTATTGTATTTTTGAAAATAATTAAAGTTAATTCAAACTTAAATTATGGTATAAATTTAATTAAAATAAACATACAGTTTTACTTTTATATTTATTTTATTTCCAATTGTTATTTTAGACAAACTGAAATAAATAAAAACTTTTCCATTAAATAGTTTTATACATATCTTTGAAATTTAAACAAAATTTTAATTTCCATAATAAAATAATGGTAAAGTAAAAAAAATCGGATATAAATTTTTGAAGATTACACAAATAAATTATTTATTTTATGTTTATAATGAATAAAAATATTATGATAATATTTTAATTTATAATTACGTGTCATTTTATTAACTATTTGATAAATTTTATTAAACTGATATTCTAATAAATTATAAATCGTACAAATTTTGTTATATTTTTAGGATAAATTTTAAGTACATACTTAGGATATATATTCATAACTCTGAGTAAAAGTTTTTTTATTTTGTCAATTTCATTATAAGAACTTTAATTATAAACAAAATTAATAACTAATACTTTAAATATTTTAAAATATTAAAAAAATATATGGATGTTGTATATTAAACTAAAAACAAAGATTTTCTTAGAATATTATTGATTAACATAAGAAATATAATAATAACCAATAAATAATAAAAAATTTTATAATATAAATAAAAGTATATCGATAAATTAAGGTTATTAAAGCAATTATTACATAATTAGTTATTGAATAAATTTAAGAATTGCTATTGAATTCATAAAGATTTTAATCTTGTAAATAATTTTATCTACAACATTTACCTTCGTGTAAAATTCAAAATTACAATTACAAATTTGCACAATATAATTGCTTAAATAATATTTTAATACAAATATATATTATTGTCTTCTTTGGATAATTTAAATTTAAATTTTAACAAGAAACAAATCTGCTCGAATTTTACCAATTCAAGTCTTTTTTCAAAGTATAAGTTGTTTTTTAGTTAGAAGATAGAATTTTACGATGATGATTACAGGCTCTCAAATTTATCAAAGAGATACTGGTAATACTATGAGACAGGAGATATTGCTGCAATATTTAATCATTAATTCTTGTAAAATGCGAATATAAGTAACTTTAAAAATTTCTTTTTAGAAGTCATATCTCGATCATTCATTAAATGAAAAAAAAGATGAATTTATTGTGTATAATCGTTATAACGTCAACTTATTTTCTGAGAAGTAGTCTTGATCTTCATAAACATTAGTGTGTACAAAAGTATAAGTTGTACCAGAATTTGTAATAAATTTTAAACTTGCCATTTTTCCATATTGACTTAAGCAATAAATGTATCTGACCATTTCTATTGATATTAATTTTTTATATTCTTGCAGATTTATATTACCTAAAATTCCAATCATCATTTTTCTTCTCGTTTGAATTTGAAATTTTTATCTAAAAATTTTTTCTTGTCGTGATTTTTTTCGGAACATAAAAATGTGCATGTTCTCTTAATATAATTTGTGTTGAAAATAAGAACATCTAATGAAAAATATAATCCCAGGAAAAAAAATAATAGATGATAAATTGGAGAATTTATTTTTACATTTTATTTTAAATATTATTTTATCACTAATCTAATAAGAGCTGGATGTTATATACAGTCATTCACTCAATGATAGGTAACTATTTATTATTTAATTTATAATTTATTTTCGATAAATTATATGAGTAAATATTTAAAAATAAAAAAATTATTGTCTTTTATTTGTAATTTTATTATATTTATTGTGTAGAGCGTTCAAGCAATTTCGTGTTTGTTGATGTCGTTCTTTGTGTTCTGATATTTTAAAAAATCAATTTTTTATATTTCAACAATATTTTACTAAAGTCTTATTAGATAAATTTATTTATATATTTACTAAATTTTAAATAATGTTTATTGAAATGCAAACAATTTTTATAGTCAATTTAATAATATGAATACTTGAAATTATCTGCATATATTGTTTTTATATATAAATTCTTAAATATTTTGTAGTAAAAAAAGGTTCTCAAATAAATAACGTACTGAATAAGAGATAAATGTGAACTCTAAACTTTTATATAAGATTTTTTATTATATACAAATCTATTTAAATATTAAAATAACTTATAATAATGAATTATGAGATAAGTATAAAGTTGTTAAAAGTAATCAGGTCATAAAGTTTTATTATTATTATTATCATTATTATTATTCAGTATACATTTATATTATTACCAACAAGCTTCGTTATCGTTACTTTTACACTTTGTTAACATAAATAAGTGGATATTTAAATAAATATGTACATATTTTAAGTTTATTTTACAACCAATATATTATCAATTGCCTTAAAAGCTTATTAAGAGCATTTTAGTACTAAAATATTATTTTTTTGTAATCATGTAATTCCATATATCTATTAGAGACTTAATAATATTATTATTGTACTCAATTATTATTATGAATTATAGGTTTTTTTAATGTCCCTTAATTAAATTAGTTCATATAAAATAAAAAACAGTTTTTTCACAAAAGCATAAAAACTAATTTGTACTTTTAACAGGAAAACCTATTGATTCTTCTTTAAATCGAACTGTTACATAGTACGTTTCTAATTATATATTCAAAAGAAAATCACAATATGAGATTTTTTTCTTGATATTTTCAACACTACTGCTATTATATTCACAGACAAAATTAGATACATATCTATTGTTGTTTAAATTTATATTACGTCAAATAGTCTGTAATTTGAAAAGTACCTTTAAAATTCGTAAAATTATTCAATAAATAAAAATGTCGTTAATGTATAGAATTTCAAAACAAATTAAATAAGGTATGAAAAAAGCAAATTGCAAATTTATGATTTTTAAATATTGACGGCATATTTAACATATTTGAATGAGAAACATTATGAGTAAATATGAAAACGTGA
This sequence comes from Platyscapa corneri, assembly GCA_018907185.1. Classification (NCBI taxonomy): domain Eukaryota; kingdom Metazoa; phylum Arthropoda; class Insecta; order Hymenoptera; family Agaonidae; genus Platyscapa; species Platyscapa corneri. The sequence continues at coordinate 1,600,629 of JACCHW010000023.1, read as the reverse complement.
ACCTATAAATTGTTTTCATTTATAAATATATCATTTCAAAACGTATACTGGAAATATATCTATGGCAATATATTACAGTATTCGATTAGTATAATATTTTTTAAATTAATTTTGAGAAAAAGAAATTTGATAAACTATTTGAATACAATATTCCAATACATAAATTATAAAATTTACAATTGTGCTAAATTTTTTTTTAAACATTGTTAAAACTTTTTTAAATTTAATAAAATCTTGTATAAAAATTAAATTACATATTGTAATGATCATATATTGTAAAAATAATTGTCTTAAATAAATCTTTTATTAAACTAAATTACAGGTGATAAAATAACCTCCTTCAATTAAACTGACTTTAATTAATTTATTTTCATAGATAATGAGATAAATTTTATTGCATTTGTATATTTACTAGAAAATAAAAATACTTAAATTATTCTTCCTTTAAATTTTTATTCTTTCTAAATAAAAAAATATAAAATAAGATGGTTTACATTGCAGTGCAACAGAACATATTCTTATAAACTGAAATAAACGCAATAGTATTAACATACGAAATGAATACAAATATTATTTTTAAATTTATATAATAAATATAATTTTATTATAATTAAACTATTACCAAAAAACTCGTTTTTACAAAATTTTAAATCATTACAATAGCTGATTCTCGCTTCAGTTGTAACTTTAGAAAACTATATCAATATCTATTTACATTCATAAGCATATTTAAATAGATTAATTTCTTAGTGTGTTAAATCTTCTCAGAACTTCTCTGAATATATTATCCGTACATTTATAGAGTTACTATAAATAGAAAAAAAATTATTATGATCATTATTTATTATTTTTCTATTTACTCATAATATATCACTAACAATAAATGTAATTATAAAATCCATTGGTGTGTATATTAGAATAGTAAGTATAGAGTTGTAAAATTATAAACTCTATACACAACTAAGTAAGCCAATACATTGTAGGCAATAGTTATACCAACTATAAGGAATATCAGGTAATAATTGGAACTCCTTATCCTTTGGTATAGATGACTATTAAAATTCCATCCACATATATATAATTTTCATGTAGGATGATAAACTTTTGTTCTATTTTCCATAATGTCCTTATGTACAGTGATAAAACCGTATTCTCATAAACTCCCTCACCTTGTCCTCCTTTTCGATGACCAACTTTCTTCCATAGTCCGAAAGTAAATTTAAAATAAAGTACATAAGAAAGTAAATTTGAAACTGAAAATGAAAAAAAACTAGATTTTCAAATTGAGTTTTTTTTAAACTGACTATCATCATAGTATTCTTATTTCTTAATATGTACAAAACGGAGTTATTAATTTACGTATTAAATAAAAATATTTACTTATATAAAAATTAACGTGTTCAAATATTCAGAAAATAAAATTAATTATTAAAAACAATGAATTTCTAGTGAATTCGTAAGAGACAAAAACAGAACTGACTGGAAAATCGTAAATTCCGAGTTTGTGATTCTTCAAGCCAAAATATATTTACAAAAACTTTAAGAAAAACACAAATTCGTATAAAATTAATTTTTTAAATATACTCATAATTAATATCAATTTCTCACATACACTAATATTGACACAGTATTTTACAACAATCAAGTAAATTTCTAAATTTAAGAAGTGCATAACCTTAAGGAAGACAAAATTTTAAAATAGAAATAAAATTTTTGAATTTATGTAAACTTAAAATAAAATTACAAGTTAATCCAATTTTTATCGGTATAGCTATTAGAAAATTTTCAATAATAATTTATTTCAAATAAAACATGAGCTACAATTTAAATCAAACTAAAAGAAATCAACTTTTATTTTTAAGAAGGGTATTATTGAGTATCTTTAAAATTTTATTGACATCAATTTTTATATCTTTCTCTTTAAAAACATCACTTACTTAAATTAAAAATTGCTTTTATTTAGAAATGAAAAATATATCAGACGAATTTAAAAAAATGTCCTACATAACCACAATATTGAAACTTAATAGTCGCAAAGTTAAACTTTTTTCAAAATCATTTATTCTAGACCGCGAAAGTGCAATATTATCTTTTGAATATTGTAATAAGCATATAATAGAATTCAATTTCTTCTTTTATTAAAGCTTCATATCTTCCATTTCAAATAATCGATTTTACCATGATAAATTTTTATTCAATTTTACATAATAATTTATTAATAATCATTTAGAAAAAAATAATAATAAAAGTTTAAAAATCTAACATTTTGGTTTTCAATTAGTATATAATAAAGTATATAATATAGTATATAATAAATATCTCACTAATAAGAATCATATTAATTAAAAAAAAGATTAATATTTAAGAAAATTGATAAATTAGTTTTAAAGATATTCGTTAGTTTTTGTAAGTATGTTATGAATTTCAAATGTGCAATCTAACAAAAACAATCAGTCCATAGTTAAAAAGTAAACATTATATTATGTGCGATGAATTGTATAATTATGGATCTTAATTTATATGATTTCTACCTTTATGAAAATTAAAATTAAATTTCTAGGAATTAATTGTTTCAAATTTTAAATATAGCTAAATTTCATACAGTTTTTTTTTGGTCTCGGACATTCTACATACTTTAATTGGAATTTATTGAAATAAGTTTATAAAAAAATTTAATATTTTATTTATGATAGAGGTACATTAATTTTTAATACAATTTAAACTCAAACAGAATCATAAAAAAAATCCAATTGAATTTTAACCAACATAATACTAGAGAATAGAAGATAAGTAATAACCAGTAATAATATAACTAATTAATCGGCAGCACTTTATGACAAGGAATGTTAAAATTATAAAAATTTGGAATATTGGTATATTTTTCTGAGCTGATAATAACGATTTCACTATTTGTAAAAACCTTACAATTCGCCTTCGAGATAATTCTTCATTTTATAAATTTCTATTCAAAAAATAGCTTATCAGATATAAGAGTTTTCAATGTACAGTTTATGGTGCAAAAGATATCTTACATACTTGCGCTATGGAGATTTTAGCTTCAAAAATTTCTCAACGTAAACGTCAGCTATTAAAATTCAAGCATGAAGGAAGTTAGCTTATGGTTGGGTGGGAAGAGAAAAAGAAAAATGTTGACAGATGTCCGCTAGTCTAAGAACGGAAATTCTGAACCAAGTTTTATGTAGCATAGACGAGAGAAAATACTGGCTTGACTAGCTTAGAGAAATAATAGAGGGAGTAAGTCTTTGCTAACCTTCTAAAGTAAAAGAATTCGCAAAATTTGTATACCCTAAAGAATAATTGGAGGATAAAGAAAAACTAATTGTCATGAATGCATTACTGCTTAATATTAATAAAATACTGCTTAGCGGATCTGAATTCAATAATTGATAACAATATATTCAAAACATTAAAATCTACAACTTAACTTAATTTAAATATTAATTTAACCATGTAAACCACATTCTGTCTAATTCAATTGTTGCAAAATATTTGTTTGAACTAAAAATTATTTAGTTAAATTTCGTATAATATTGAGGAATAAGTTTGTAAATAAAATATTAAATTTTAAGGAATAATATAATTATTTCATAATTTCTTTATTTCAAAATATTTATTGATTATGAATTAGCTATAAATGTTGCATAGTTATTAATATTTCAAAATTTGTATGCTATAAACTGAAAATATATTATATATCCAATGAACATATATGAAATAATAAATAATTCAGTTTAAATAATTATAATTAGTTAGTACTTCTATCATTAAGAAGCTTTTATTTATTATAAATTTATTTTTCATTTCAATTAAGCATTAATTTTTCATACGAAATATTATATTTCGAACAATTGTAATGAATACTTTTTTATACTGTATTGAAAGGTATATTCATAAAATTGAATCAAATTTGCATTGTGAAAAACAACCAACTAAATAAAATACTAAATATAAGATTTATAAAAATATTTATATTCCCTATATTAATGTTTTTCATATGAGTTAATAAAAGTAAAAATAATTTAATTATTTTTTTTTGGTGTCTTACGATATAATGTATGACAAACTTATGGTTATTTTCGAAATTAAAAATGACTAATAAGAAAGACACTACATAAAAATTGAATACAAAAAAGTTAATTTGGTTGTGTTTTAACAAAAATTAAAAATAAACTAACGTAGATTAGAATGATCGCAATTACATTAATTTTCTTCATAAAAGTAAAACTGAAATTTCTACGTATAATTTTACTTTTTTATTTTGATGGATGTTTCTCAATGAATGCCTAAGCAATAGTTGTAAGTATGAAATATATTTTGCGCAGATTAAAAAAAACCTTAAAAACATGTACCATAATAAAACATGAAGTATTTGAATAATATTTTTTATAGCATACAAATCATAAGTAATATAAGTATAAGAAGTAATATATATATGAATTACAAATTTTATTTAAAACTTTTCAGAATTCTTATGAAAGTAAAATAATAAAATATATATACAAATTGAAGAAAATTTTTGTGAAAAATTTGATTATTAGAAGTATGTAATATAAACATCCTTGAAAAAAATTGTCGAATGTCAAATAAAAAATATTTGTATTAGTAAGTACTTGACTATTATAGTCACATTTATTATTATCTTAAATTTTTTTTGAATATTTCAATTAATAATATAATGAAAATATATCAGATAAGAAGTAGAATAAAAATAAAAAATAACGGAGGAAACATTTATATTTCATATGTTATATGAATTATTTTTTATTATATTTATTATTATTATATTTATATGTCATGAAATTAATGATGATATCTCCATTAAATTTTACAAAGTGATATTTAATTTTCTCACGATATAAGCTGTATATAATAAAAAACAAATAATATTGTTTAGTTCATAGTAAACACTACTAATACAATAAACAAACGAATAAAGCCATATCTGTATTTTAATAAATCAAAAAATTAAATGCAGTCGATAATGATAATTATCATTTTCATTTGACACACATCAGAAAAGAATTACAAAATTTTTATTTATGAAAGAATCATATATTTTTAATGTATATAAAATAGTTTTTAACAAGTGAAAAATATTTTTAATAATTATCAACATATGCATTAATACAAAATTAAATTATCAATTATAAAATATAAATATCACTAATTTATATATAAAATATATTGATACATTTTGTTCATTCAATATGCCTATTATTTATTAAGTGACTAAATCTGAAACATAGTCAGTTAAACTTATTTTCAAGCATTCTTTAAATTAATTCAATTATACTTAAATAGAAACTTTAAGATAGTAAGAGTATATATAGTAAGATAGTAAAATAAAAGAATATAATAAAAGAAATAATTTATAATGATCGTTTGAAATGAAGTGAAGCAAATAATTGCTTTATCAACTCTTTTATTTAATTTACATTCAGAATACATGATTATATATATATATATATATATATATAAAATTTATAAAAAATAAGTTTTTCCCTTATAAATTTCATACTAATATGTGGAAATTATTGTAAAATTATAAAATTTAGCTAAACGTAAAAATTATGAAGAAAAACAAGAATATGAATGAAAATATAGAAATATTATTAAAAGCATAAAAATTCATTAGTTCAACGATAATTAATTAATATAATAACAATCTCATATTATATTATATTTATATATATATTTTATTATTTTACTTTCATAAGAATTCTTAAAAGTTTTAAATAAAATTTGTAATTCATATATATATTACTTAAACTATTTACATAACTTAAATAATAAATATCAAACCAAGTAATTATAGAAACATTCTTTTTATTATGATTCAAACATCTATTTAATTATTTAATTAAAAACAATGAATTAAAATAACTAATACATATCCATTATGAATATATTTATATAATAATTTAAATAACATAAGTTTCCATTATTTAATAAAGAATTTACTTTTTCCTACAAAAATTTTAAAAAGTATTTTAAAATTAGATTATTTAAATTATTATTTAGTTTAACATAAATAATTTTAAACGATAATATTGTAAAAATATTTAACTTTGTATATTTTACATCAAAATACAAACTTGATTTTTTATACAAATACTTTAACATAATAATTATTACATTTGAATAATTTTATTTATAAAATTATACAATTTTTATGAATTGTATTTTCTTATGTTAAGCTTTTTGCATGCGATATTTCACAGTTTCATAAATTTCATTATAAATAATTAATGAATAATTTTTTATTCGTAATATAGTTATAATTAACATCTAATTTAAAAATAATACAGATAAATGAAAGTACTTGATTAAAAATACACATGCTATTTTTTAAAAATCGAATCATTTTTCTATTATAAAATTGCTTGATTTTCTTTCTTGTGTTATATTTGATTTTTTAATAAATTACTGTCAATCTATACAGAAAAATCTTCCTTCTATCTTTATGACACTTTTAAGAAATTATTTTTATCAAAGATGCATGCAAAGATATTACTATTTATTAATTAGGTTATAGCTGATTTTAGAGTTAATATTACATTTATAGATGATTTAAATTAAATTAATTCATTGTAAAAAAATTTTCACTATACTTTAAATACAGAAAATACTCGATAAAAAATAAATAATTAAAAATCTAATTTATTCAATGATAAATTGTATTACAAAGAGGAATAATAATTGGTTAGGGTAATAATAATTTGTCTTAATCCTACTTCAATTTTATTCTTTTCTTATGTGACAGAAAGATAAATAAAATATTTGATTTCATTATATACAAGTTTATCGAATTCTTATCATATCAGCTTTTCTTTATACATTGCTAATGCTATTGACATTTATTTTTTATTGATATGAAATATTAAAGTGATCATTAGGTCAATGCTTAAAGAAACATTAATTTGTCGTAAATAAAAATTTATTAAGATAAATTTAAAATTGGATGATGTCTAATGTAAATATAAGTTTCAAAAGAACTTTTCATTTGTTCTATTTAGGAAACTTTTACCTATTTACTCCACTTAACTTCCGATATGACTTCGAAGTTTTTAAATTCTTAACTTATAAATAGCATATTTTTAATTTCACTGAAAGTTTATTAAAAATGTTTTGTCATAGGTATTATTTAAAAATTTATTTTTTATGCCAGAAAAAAATTTTTTTTAATTAGATGTTGAATATAATTTAGTGATTAAGGTAGGTTAATTAAAGTTGTTGACATACAATAGCAATAATATTATTTAAAAATACATTTACTTTAAAAAATTTATGAATATTACATAAAATAAATTTTTTTTTAATTAAACTTATCAAAATTTATGAAGGCTAAGTAATAATAAAATAAATTATAGATGTACTCATAGATATTCCAAAATAATTTAATATAATAAATATTCTTGATAATACTTTCTATAATTTATTAATTGATTTTTTATGTATACAAAATTTCAGAAAAACTATTTATAATTAATAAAATTTATATATAATAAATTGTATACATAATATTTTTATTAAAAATCCAAGAAAAACTATTTCAATAATAAATTTATTAGATAACTGGTATAAATAATTAATGTAAAAGCAAATTTTTAAAGTTTAAATTTCTTTATACTGTTTGAAATGAAACTTATTATAATTATTAATAATTAAAATTTATAAGCAATGAGGTATATAATTAATTTTAAAAGCTAATTTATCTAGCATGTACGTATTTACAGATAATTTTCTATTGTATCATTGATTCAACAAGCCAACATCATTAATAATGATTAACGTTTACAAATCATGGATTAAGTTCCAAGTAATATGCTCTCAAATAAATATATAAATATAAAAATAAATATTCTCACACATTAATGGTAACAATAGTTACGATTTAGATTCTTTTTAAAAAAATTTAATATTTAAAAGGACACGTTTTCTTATTCCGTAATTAGAAAAGCAGTATTGCAGCTTTTACAACGTTGCAAAATTGAGTCACCAAAAGCGGTCGAGAAGCACAAATCTGAAAAAGAAAAAAGCCGACTTACGAACACAAACAGTGACGAATCACGAGTTTGCTACACGTGTGACCTTTACGAATAGAATTATGCGTCAGATTAGTGTTAAGACAAAAAATATATGCAGCATATTAGTGAAGCTCATTTTCTAAACGGCAACACGACTGCCTTCGTTGAGAGCGGCCCCTGTATCAGTTTGTATTCCTAAGTATATTACTAAGAGTCGGAACGGATACAGCTGAGAGGTTCGGGATATTTCTTCCAGCCACTAGTATAAGCATAAACATCTATGGAATTTAGCAACAATTAAAAATACTGTATATTTTCTAGACTGTACATCGATTGTTTGAATACTTATAATTCCTTAACAATTTTCAACTTTTATAAGCTTTGTTTTTGTACGCTATTATTCACTAAGCGAATGAAGATTTTTATGCTTTTCACTTAATTAAATTAATTTTTATAAATACTATTTATTCATATTTAATACACGAGATATCTACAGATCACATTTCTTCAAACAACATAAATTAAATAAATATACATTTGTTCGAAATTAATTAACCGATAGTTAAATTATTGATTAAAACATAAGCAATAATTTTGTTATACGCGACTATATTCTTTCATAAAATTTTATTCGATTATATTTAAAAAAAAAACGAACTTTATTTTATTTTTAAATATATCAATAAAATTTTCAGATATTATTTTTATAAATTATTAATAAATGAGCATTTTTTATTTAAAATATTGAATTTTTAAGTAAATATTTTATCGTCAATAAATAAAACTGCAAGAGCTTCAGATTTTAAAATATTAAGTTGTATACAGATTTTAAAATAGTAAGTTCAGAATTAATAAAAAAATCCTTTCTTTTCAATTTTAAATAAATCAAAACTAATTATCAATTGCATTGATAATATTATTGAAAATTTGATAATTACATCACGTTGTTTGTAATAAAATTGTAATAAATTAATTAAAACTCTAAATTACTCCTTCATATATAAATAATAAAAAAAAAATTATTAAGACTTAATAAATTAAGATTCATTAATGTTTTTCTTTGTCTATTATTAGAATTATTTGAACAATTAATTTTCAAAATACGACGTCATATTGTTTAATTTATAGTATTTATAATTAATGCATTATAGCCTATATTTATAATTATTTTAATAAGAAGTTAAGAATACTAATTATAAATTGGAAGATTTTGTGGCCTTTTTATTATGACTACGGGACTCAATTCAGATACAACATTCTAGCTACTTCTTCATGCGATTCACTACGTTATTAATTTCATTATTTTATTTCGTATAAAATAGAGTATAAATATAAAAATTATAAAAAAAATGTTCGAAATAATATCGTAATTTTTATATTACAAATAATCATTATAATTAATTGTTTTATAATTATAATTGTTTCATAATTTTCTTATACAGGATTATTAGCGATTTATTGTTGAATAAAACTTTCGAGCATAGATAAGAAAATATGGATTATTAAAAAGAGTATTATATATATATATATATATATATATATATATATATTATATATATTTTTAAGATTATAATACTATTAATAAAAAAATTGTAAAATTTTGTTAAATCAATATTATAAATAGTAAGTTTATATAATAATCTTTAAACTTTAAAAAAAGTTGTACTTATAATCAATTTTTATTTACTATCAATTTTATTTTAAAAAATATTTAAATATTATATGGAAATACTTATTCAAATTTATGTATTTTATGATTTATGTATATAATTCTTTATCTCTAAAATGCAAAATTTAGAGTCAATCACAAAGTACACATAAATAAGCAAAATTAGTATTTAAACAATTATTTCAAATATAGAAATATAGAAATGAATTAAAAATATATAAAACGACTTAAGAAATTTTTATTAAATGAATGTTTTTCTAACGTAATTTTTCAAACTATATATCTATACAACGGATTTTCAGAACATTCAATTCAATAAATTTTTCCTAATTCCTTATCTATGTAATATATTATGCATTTTTACAATGTTCATTACAATAATAATTCATACTGAAAGCAATTCCTTATTGTTGTCAAGTATATAATCGTAATTTTCATTATTCCATAAAAATTATCAGTCTAGAAAAGTTAAATAAACTTTTATTTGATTCTTTTTATAATAAAATTTAAATATGGTATAATGAATATATATGTATATATATATCTTATATATATAATCTTTTACATAGTAAGAACATTATAAAAATTAGATAATCCATGTATTTCATATTATTTAAAATTGAAGTTTTAAATTTTACTACAAAGAAATTTTAAATATTAAATATCATTTATTTTATAAAAATTTTTTATACTAAATGTTAAGGATATACTAGAAAATATTTTTTATAAAGAATTATATGAAAGTGAAATATATATTAGATATAGAATTGTATTTTTCATTGGCAGTAAAATGGATTCTCATAATTTATTTTCAAAAATACTTATTCTCGTAACATATATCCTTTAATAAAAATGAAAAAAGAAATTTTATTATTTATATTCATTAAGAATAATCAATTTTTAAAATATAAGGGACATGTATTTATGATATATGAAAACGTATCTTTGTATAAGTGTACATGCGTATAAATGAGACAAAACAAAACTGACTTTTGACAAAACATAAATTTTAGATTTCTACAACTCAGCATAGACCAAATATCATGTTATAAACAATGTAGAAGTAGAACTGTTTTACATCCAGATATCTAGTAATTTTAATGTAAGATTAGAAAATACATGATTAACCAAGGATTAAGCAATCCGATTTTCTAAGCTTCATTTTTTAGACGCTATTATATTAGATTTTTCTGTAGAAATTTTTTAACCACAGGTACAAGCGGATAAAAAAATAACTATAATATACAAAGAACTTGCAGGGTTTATGTAATGTAAAATTATTATTAAGTATCAATATAAATATAAATTTTTGTACTAACAAAATAAAAACAATATTTTATAAGTGCAGCCGATTTAATGGAAAATAAACATTTAATATTTATAGATAAGTGATGTAAATAGTTAATTAAATTAATCAGAAAATACAAATATTTATAGAAACTTATTAAAAATGAAAGTTTCTAGATATATGGGCTTATTTATATAAGAATATACGACAGTACATTGAAAACAATGCATGAAATATTTATTCATTAGAAAAAGTTAGTTAAAAAATCGAATTCATTCTTTGGGATAAGAATTCACATGTTTTATTTATGTTTTTATAGACAAAATTATAGCTTTTTAAGACTATGAATTAACACAGATTTTGTTCTGAAAACAGCACACATATTTATAAAATTAAAATAAAAGCGTAAGTTAAAAAAAATGCGGAAGATAATTGATGATAAGTATATTAAAAGTAATATTAAAACTATTAAAAACCAATTTTTAAAAAATTTTAAAACAATTTCTAATAAAAATATTGTTCAGTTTTGAAATAATGAAATTGATGCGTGAAAACTTTGTTTTTGTGAAAAGATTACTTGAAAAGAAAAAATCGTAAAACTGTAAAAAGATTTTTTCAAAGATAACGTATAGGAAACTTATGCATTTTAAAAAAGGAATTTTGTTACAAATCTTAATTATAATTTTTAAAAAAATGAAATTAAATTTAAATTTTTTAAAAATTTTAATTTAACACAATAGGAAGAACAGTATTAAATATATTTTGCTATAACTAAATATCAAAATCTTATTTTATATAACTATATACTAAAATATTTAAAAAATATTTAATTTTTGAAAAATTAAATAAATCTGCAATATTTTAGTCTTTAATAAAAGAAAAATTATCAAAATTCATGTCATAAATTTTTGTTAAATTTTGTTTTTTACGTTCATTCATATAATAAAAATGTAAAGATGTTTACGACTTTTTTGGATGTTTCATAAATTACTTTAAAAATTCACAAAATCTAATAAAAATTATTGCAAGTTCTGAAGTTAAGCTATTTTGAAAATAGTAATCCTCTTAATGAAAATTTGTAAAGCATAATACTAACGTATCCAACAACAGATTAATTAGGAAATGTAAGCCTTGAACTTTTTATTAAAATGCTCGATTTCTATACTAATAAAAATAGCTAGATTTAGGAAGTAACAAGAAATTATCATTTAAATAAATTATTTATTATCATTCATTTATAATGTTTCAAAACTTCTTATAAATCCCTATGTATTTATATTCAATTAAAATACATATTTCGATAAAATTAAATAAGAAAAATTACATTTATATTAAATTTATTAACTTTTTTCATTAAATAAATTTTTATGTTATGATAATCATTTCTTAATTGGTCAATTTTTATTTACACAATATAATTCAAAATTAATTTTCTCAATTTTCATACGTCTATAAGATAATGTATGTTCTATAATCTTAAATTATTTAACTTTTTTTTTGAAACTTTAGACAAACTTATAAAAAACATGTATTTTTAATCACCTATTACAATACGAAATTATAAGTTGGCAAAAAAACTTAAATAATGAAAAAACTTTAGTATCGAAACAAAATTACTTTTTATACGAATATTTTTTTTTAATTTTATTTTTATTAACAAAATATAATGAACATTTTTATGCAAATAAGAATTATAAATATTAAGAGAAAATATTAAAATTTCTACGCTTTTTTTATTTTATTCATACTATTGTATATAAACAAATAATTATTCTTTGTATGCATTTTATGTATTATAAAGTTAATATAAAGTACGTTAATATTTTATTTCATGTTATAAAAACTATAACATATTAACGAATTGATAGAATCCTGTAGAATTCTTATGACTTAAATAATGCATATTTACTTGTATGCTTACTTATGTCGCACAAGTCATTCTTTCATTTTTTTAAATTTTGATAAGTTATTCATATAATAAAAAAATTAATTAAAGTTCTATTTGAAAAGTTTCATAGTATCTATGTTCATTCGGTTACACGAGGAGGTAAGTTTTAATCGAAAGCTTACAAGCATCTTTACTCTCGGGTCTCGCCTGCATTTCTTTTGGTTTAACGCTATGGCTCTTTGAACCTTTGTGCAATCGAATTCTCGACCTCAACGGTCAAAAGCACGACGATGACGACGAGATCACTAAAAGTAAAGTTGACACGTTTCTCAAGAGAATGAGTAAGAAAGAGACTATGGATTGAGCCGATAAAATCCCGCGGGAAAAGACTTTACGGCGCGCGTACGCAGCTCGCATTTATGTTCGTCTTTTTTTTCGACAGAGAGAGAGAGAGAGAGAGAGAGAGAGAGAGAGAGAGAGAGAAGGATCAGCAAAAGTGGAAAGCTGAAGGAAATCGAAACGGACAAGGGGAGAGTTGTTTTTAGAGTCTTCTTTCCACGTTTCCGCACCCTTATTTTTATACATCACGCGCAAGTAGTCGAGATATAATCTTACAACAGCGATTAGTAAAAAACAGGGGAGTCTGTTGTATGCGATTCTATCGATCATTCTATATCACATTTTATTTTCGATTTACTCGTTGTTATCTTTTGAGAATCCACAGTCATTACTTTATTAACTTTAATATTATTGATAATCTTATTCAAACCCGAATGATTTGAATAACCGATAGCTTCGTCTTCACAGATTTTATAGTACATGCACATATGGTTCAAGAGTAGATATTTTTAGCGTCTCTCAAGGGTCGTATTTTTTTATTGCATAAGTTTATGAATTTTGAATTAAGATTAACGACAAAGAAGGTAAAGATGTAATACTAGTTAATTATCCATTTATTTGTTCGTATGAGTTTTAGGTACTGAATGCAATGATTAATGGCTTACTAAATTACTATAGTAAGAAACTTTAGACAAACAAATTGTTCTAAATTTTATTAAAACTATTCAAAAATTTTTAAATTACAAGGATATTTTTTAAAAATATTTATGATAATTATGAATAATTATTTGATTGTATAAATATAATAATTATAGCTGAATACATATAAATGTTGTTTCTTTATTGTAATAAGTTATAATTACATCAATTGTTTCTTAAATGCATGTATTTAAAAAACTAATCGTACAATTAATAAGTACAATATAATTATTTATAATATGAAATGCAATTATGTACGAAAATATTCATTAAAATAATGACTATACCGAAGCGGTTGGATGAAAGGTTCTTCAAAAATATGTATAATGTACACGTATTATTTAATAAAAATATAACTTCGTTAAGTTAACGTTTATTCACATAAAAATTTGAGTTTACAATAAAAAAGAGATTAATATTAAAATTAAATAATGTTTATCTGCCGGTTCGAAATGTAGGATTAAAATGCCAGTATGCAATATGTTTGAGGTCTAGAATGTTATGAACCAAGTATGCATAACAAATAAAAACGAACTTCATACACAATGGTGAAAAAGAATAAAGAGATAAAGTAAAGAGAAGTGGATAACTGAGAATTTGTAGTACCTCGTCTCTGTCATCAGACCTTCAACTTCAAAATGTAATTTGTCCCGGACAGTAAGTTGGATAAATATCTATAAACCCTGATTTTTCAGATTTAAGCTGTCGTGGTGACGAATTTAATATTCACGGGTTCTATTTTAAATACTTGATATATAAATATTTTTCTAAAATTTTTTCCTTTTATAAACAATAGATTATATCAAATCACTTATTTCATGAAAATTTTATCCGATAAATACAAAAAGAAAAATAGAAAATCTCAATTTTTGAAACATGAAATTCTTTAACAATTTTTTTTTACTTTTGAAAAACATGCTCCTCTTCAATGAATTTCATAAAATCGTTAAAAAATAATCCTTAAATTACATTTAGGTCATATAATATAACAAGACAACAATTATAAATATTTGAATTTTAAATTTAAATGATTTCTTTGAAGAAAATTTTTTTTATAAAGTATTTTAAAAGACTGTCATTAAAAAATAAATCTTCTGAGCTTTTAATAAATTTATGATTCCAGTTCAATATTTATAGTTGTAGTTTAAATATCTAATTTTTAAATTATTACAATTGAATAATTTGATTGCGTACTTTTTCTTTTATATTTAAATATTCTTCTAATGCATAGTTTCAATGAGTATTTCCAATAAATAAAGGCATTTTGTTCGAAGGAATAATATTTATTAATTTGAAATCAAGAAAAAATCTATGATAAATTATTTCCTATTGTTAACATTTACTCGGACTATAAATCATATAATAAAATTAACTAGTTTGAAATTAAAAATTTCTCTTATTTTTAGAGATATTATATAAAGTTATTAAAATTTTATTAAAAATCTACTTTTAAATATATAATGTTATAATGGAAATTATTTTTATTATAAAATTATTATAAAAATTTTCTTTAATTTATTATTGTTAAATTAAAGAAATTTTATTAACATATTAAAAAATAATTAAATATTGATAAATCATCTTGAAATATGTTGCGTAAATTATTAATAAAATTATATAATCTAAATTCTAAACAAAATTACAATTCATTTCTATATATTTTATATTAATATATCTGAATTCAATAAATTAAAATATGTTTTCTAAAATATATCAATAAAATGTATAATACGTGATTAATTATAAATTTTTTACTAAATATTTATTCGTATAAAATTTAGTTACTGTACTTGAAATAAGTTACAAAAATCTAAAATGAAAAATATTACAAATCACTGATAATAAAACTACTATACTTACAGAAAAATATTTACCAACCGAACCATATTTAATCAATCATTTGCTTTCACGAGATATTCAAAACAAAGAAACAAAACTCTTTCTCCAATGTGAGGGAGAGTAGAGGATATACAGGCCAGTAAAAACATTAGACTACCTCTTCGATGGAGAAAAGTACATCTGCCGGTCGGTTGAAGCAGTTTGAAGGTTTACTTTACCCTCGGAACGCGAACAAGCAATAGGAAAATAAAAGAACGCGAAACGATTCATTCTACGCCATTTCATTACAAAAAAAACCTCCTTAATCTCACAAGGCAAATGCAAAGATGTATTTTATTCGTCTGTTAAAGAACTTTACGCAGTTTTCGTTTCTTCAATTTTTCGTTGTGAACTATGATGTGAGACTGTATTGCGATCTACTAATCGAGCACTTTAATTTTTACCTAAGGAAAGTCCAGCTTGTTAAAATATTTGAATCAGAGACTCTTTGAACAGAAAAAAATTCCGAACTAGTCATTTTGATCTTGTGCGTGAAAAGTTCACATTTAATTCAGTTTCTACCGTTCATTTTACCACGGCATAAAAAAATTTTACTCAAATATACCTCAGACTTAGAAAGAAAAAAAAAGAAAAAGCTATTTACTTTTGAGTACGAAAAAAGTTAATAGCACTATTCATCATTTAATTTATACTCTCTACATAAGTATACGATTTGAAACTTAAATATTATTTATAAGAAACAAGAACTAATATTACCTTTCATATTCATTTATTTATAAACTTTTTGAAGCTTACTTAATTGGATTATAAAATATTAAAAAAATTTCTTTATATTATAAATTTAGTTAATTACTTTTTGGTACTTTAGCCATAAATCATATTAGTAACTACTGACAATTTAAAATTAATAAAAATTATAATATTCAGATATGCTTAAAAAAGAATTTTTTTAAAGGAAAAATAAAAGTTCTCGCTAGCAGGTCAGAAAGTGGAAACTCTTATCTTAATTGCAGTTTACTAATAAAATTTTTTGAGAAAGAAACATAAGAAGTACTTATATTATTTATCATCGTATTAAATTATGTTACTTTAGTCTTCCGTATGTACCTTAAATTATAATACTTTCACTACAATGATTTCCAAAATATAATTTTAACATTATTTTTGTATTTTCTAATTTTTCAATTTAGAGTTACAAAATATTTTATTATTGAAGTATTTTTATAATTTTATATTTTAGCTAATCAAGAAAAAGAAAATCATTATTTATTTAATTTAAAATAACTAATGATTTACGTTTTAATTAATGACCGTGATAGAAGTGTTTTTAATATATAAAAATATACAAATAATAGTACGTATATAGATTTATTATTTTTGTACGAATACAAAAATATATCATATAAAAAAGAAAAAAGAATTATTAAACGCTTACTGAAAAAGTCGGATTATAAAATTTTCTCCTTATAAATAAAAATCTAAATTTTTAATATAAAAAATATCAATGTTAATGAATAAGATTAAGATGTATTGTAATGATTTTAAATATAAGTGTATATACTTTACATTGTTTTAGCTATTTAATTGCTTAAAGTATGTAGATATAATCACAATTTTCCACTTTGTGAATACCATAAAAATGTAAAAAATAAAATGAATATTTCAGAATTTTTTCATAAACCTTAATAATTATTATGTTAAAAATTCTTTATTTCTATGCATATTATATATTTTAGAACTTTTTAATTTAGAATTATTTAATATAAATAATATAATTTTTATAAAAATTATTGTACTTTATTTTTTTATTTTAAACTAACTAGAAAAAATTCAATGGTAAATTATAAATTTATTTATCTATTAATTTCAATAATTGAATATTATTTCATAAATAAATATTATAATTAATTTAGAATAATTCTAGACAAGA
The DNA here is from genome assembly GCA_018907185.1 of Platyscapa corneri. Taxonomy (NCBI): domain Eukaryota; kingdom Metazoa; phylum Arthropoda; class Insecta; order Hymenoptera; family Agaonidae; genus Platyscapa; species Platyscapa corneri. The sequence goes on along the minus strand of JACCHW010000023.1, from coordinate 1,582,929 downwards.
AGTTCTGATAGTAACAGTATAAAGAATTATCATATATTATAAACTATTATAGTATAATAGCATAAAATAATATACATACAATATAATATTAATATAATACAAAAAGTTTTAAAATACATAATTTAAAATATTCTATATTTTGATTTTCTAACAAGTATTAAAATAATGATTTTCAGTATAAAAATAATAAAAGTGAAATTCTTTTATGTAAAATTTTTTAACTGAATAGCTATGAGTGTGTGTAATCTTTTACTCTTATTTTATAACGATATAAATTTCATGAGAATATGTGTTATAATTATTTATCATAATTATATAAATAATTTACAAATTTATGAAAAATATTCTAAGGGTTCAATGTTAAGACATAAATTATAATATAATTTCATTTTCCTGAAGTCTTATAGATATAAAACTATTTTAAATAATTTCTTTAATAATTATATTAAATTCAAATTAATAATTATCATTTAAATTAATAATCTATAATAAATTTTAACAGCAATATTAATAGCTTAGTATGAATTTACGAATTTAAACACTACTTACCATAAACTCTTTCCAAAAATGTATATTAATAAATTTAATTTTACGTAAGCTATGTTAGTAAAACTTGACTAAAAAGTACCATAAATAAAAATTTAAATGTTTTAAGTATTAAAATCAAATAGCCACGAGTTAGTAATCTTGATACGAACCATTTCTAAATAAATTTTCAATAATAAAAGTTCATATTTGATGATTATATATTGACAATGTTTAATATAAGAATATGTAGTAAACATTGATAAATAAAATATTTTTATTATTACTGACTTTCAAATTTATACATTATGCACTACATATTTTTTTTCAAAATAAAAAAATCTATATATAATACAGGTTTCTGTTTGAAATAGCTTTGATACAAAATTAAGTTTCAATTTAGTAGATATACCTTGAAATGTTAATGACATTTTTTAATTATTAGCAGATAATTTTTTATTTTTAGTGTATATGCTATATTCGTGTTTAATCAGAGAAAAATTAAAATTTTTAAAAATTTAATGATAAAATATAAAAGGAGCAAATAGTAACTTAGTTCAGATAATGAGGAACCAGTAATTAAAATTTAGTTAATTCAATGATATTAACAAATCCGTAATAAAATTTTTATGATTCTCTCTAAAATATTAGAAGTTCGATTAATTCTAAATCTACTGTATAATATATGGATCTTTTCGTCAAATATTAATTCTAGGGAAAATTAAAATTTTTTTAAATTTGTATTTAAATACTCAAATTAATATAAGAATAACGTAAAATAAATCTTATAAATTACGCAATAAAAATAAGTATCTACTTTTATACTAAATAATATACAATCTATTTGGATTATTTTAACTTATGATGTATTCGTTTATGTTTAAGTTAATGCATGTAAAAAAAACAAATTTTTTCAATTTAAAAAAATCATACATTGAGGTCATTCAACACATATATTTCCTATGTTATATATTTTAATAAATAAAGCAATTAAACAAGTAATTAAACATTTTCTGTTATATTTTACATTTATAATTTTGTCAAATGATTTTAAAAATATAATTTATTGTCAATATGTGAATATTGAAATTTTTTAATAAATTTAAAACCGTGTGACTGATAACTAAATATTCAGAAATTAAAAAAAAAATAAATTTATTTAGAATAATATTTTTAATCATACTTGAAATTTAGATAAGTTATTAATATATTCTTAGGTATAAATAATAGGTATATATATAATTAAAAATTAATTTAAAAAGTGGAAAATAAATTTGATTTAAATACATTCAAAAGATCTTTAGTAAAAATCCAAAGATTGAACAACTTATTAATCTATCGTCACAGACTTATAATAATGAATTTTCTTGCAATATTTAAATAATAGAAGTTTTTTCTATTTATTTCTGGATTTAAATCTTGATTCATTTTGTTCTTTAAATTTATAAAAATTAATTATTTTCGATACTATTCAACTTTCATTAAGGGTGTTGAAGTAATAAATTTATTAAAATAATAATGTTAATAGTTAAAAAATTTCAACATTTTTATTGTAATAGATAAACTTTTTCTTTTATAAAAAATATTTTATTGAATAAAGTCGTTGTAATATAAAACAAAAAGTATAATGAAAAGTGTAAATTCATTTGATTAATTTTGAGATATTATTGTTTTCCAAACAGGCAATACGATTTTTAATTTTAATTTCTGTTTGTTAGTTATATTATTAATGAGAAACATATTATATATTTATTATTTATATTTTTATATTGATATGATTATTCTATTTATTATTAATATTTATTTTTTGATTATTATGTATTATAATTATTATGGATTATCTTATTTATTTATTATTAATTATTATTTATTATGATTTTCTATTATTTATTTATTGTAATTATTTAGTATTTATTATATATTATTATTATTGTTATTTCTTAATTATTTAAAAACACATATATCTAAAATAATACCATAGATGCATTCGAAGAGACTAAGAATTAAAGTAAGTAGTCGCAAAAAATTTCTTTTCGGGATCCCTCTGTAATCGAAAAAACTTTAATCATTTAAATGATTTCTTTATTTACATAAAATTGTTAATTCACGTAAGAAATTGATTTATTCTCGTATATATATAGAATAATATTATTATAATATATATATATATATATATTATATAGACATTATATATATTATATATATTATTATATATATTTATATATATTATATATACCATTATATATATATTATATATACATTATATGATTATATATGATTAATTATTATTTAATTTTTACAATAATTAAGTTCAATATTAAACAGATAATGAAATTTTCATTTACTTTATAAATTAAATTAAATTTGTTAGAATTTAATTAAGGTTGAAATAATTCGTATCTAATGTTTTTTGGAAATGGAAGCTCTTTTTAAAATTATAATATAAGTAAAATCGAAATTTTATATTTCAAATGTATTTAATATATGTATTTTATTCTAAAATAGACTTCAAAGTTTAAAATAAGTCGGAAATAATATTTTAATCCCATTTTTATATTTATTAGCCATATAGAACTTTTACACAATTTCAGAAGAATAATTCTCTGTAATAAGCTTTAAACAGTTATTCGAAATATTCAATTAGTATAATTTTTAATTTATTTCGTTTTATTTATGCATAAATAATGTAAAATATATAAAATATAATTGATTGATATTATGAACATTTATGTAAAAATGAATTTAGTATTTAGTCAATCACTTTTTAATAAGAGATTCGTCAAATTAGTTGATAATAAATATTTTTTAAAGCATGGTACAAAAAATCATCGATCTATATTGTGAAGAAACTTCATATTTCCGCAAAACATAAAAAATTGTAGCACCTATCAAGGAAAATTATTCTATGAACATATAAATTAGGTATTTTCTTATAATTTTAAGGAAATTTTACGTACCAAATATTGTACCTACAATTTGAGTCCTTTTGATTAATAATTTTAAACGATAAAAATTATATGAAGAGTCCATCGATTACTATAACATTATTTTAGTCCTTATTTTATTACACGGTGTTATATATATATATGTGTGTGTGAGTGTGTGTGTGTGTATGTATGCTTAGTGCATGTATTACTCATATATAAACATACTTATATTATAATTTTTTTCATTCCGAATGCAGAATTTAGTAAATAATAATAAATAAAGAATATTCTTTTCTTCGCATTATTATATTATAAAACGCGATTATTGTATATTATATAGATATTGTATATTCTGTCTTCAATAAAATAACAATTTCATGTTAATCAGATGAATGTTAGAAGCTTAATTTTCTTTTCCAGAGGAAGTAATTAAGTAAATTTAATACATTAATAAAAAGCGTAATTCATTACTAATGGAATATCTATTTAAAAAAATATAACGTTGAAACCACTCAGATCTTATATTTGAAATACACGAGGTAACAATTCATAAAAAAGTAATGTTTGTTTACCGTTAGATAAATTTTACCGAAAGAAGTACTTAAAAAGTGACGGAAAATAACTATTTTTCTTAACAAATTGATTTTATGAACACACCTTCAATGAAATGTAAATTAGACTGTCAAAAGAATAATGTTGATCAAATACAGCGATAATAGCTTTTAGTAACCATTCACCAATTCTAGCCTCACCTGATGACCTTAAGGTTTAAACAATAATCCTTCGAAAATCGACTCGGAATAACGTAAAAAAGAAAGAATTTCTCGTATCCGCCTTTTTGAAGTACTATAACGATCTATTTACAAGAGAGTTCTCGTAATTGAAAAGTATCACCCGCTCATTTCGACACCGCACCTAAGAAAAATAAAAAGGAAAATGGGTGTACTTTAGCTGATCTAGAGGTGCGTACACATGCACGACGAATTTTACGATTTACGAGGCGACAACAAGGACACGGACATCAGAATAATTCATGCATGAAAGTACGTATAAGCTTACACTTGGGGATGGGACATTAATCAGGTTCGCGCTTATCTATCGCGCCTCATAAAATTTGCTGTCCGTCTGACGCAGTGCCTCTTTTCGCAATTTCAATATGAGCACATCAACCGACATCTATCATACCTATCGTTCCATTAAAAGGAGTAATACGTAATTTCGGCAATTCAAAAAAAATCACCGGCCATCTTATCTTCTCATCTTACAATACAAATTCATTTCAGGGAATCCTATGCAACGTTGCAAATTTTACTGTTAGATACAGAATATACTTAAGTGGTAATATCGATCGAATTTGTGGTAGAATAGCGCGTACATTCGATGTTCAGCTTTAAATAGTCTGTGGTAGGGATTATTTCTATTTTTATATTCGTACACCCTAAAATAATACACATATAATACAATTCAGAAAATAAAAGTCAACTTCGATATATTATTCCATGCTTCATAAATTATTTATTCGAAACTAATATATCTATCTATAAAGAATTGAATCTGAAACATTTTGTTTGTGATTATTCAAGAAAAGTTGATCAAATTATAAGTTGAAGATTAATTTCAATTCAATTCTATCGAGTTCGAGATTCTTATAAAAAATTTGTTCATTAATATAATTATTTATAGTTAAAATCTAAATCCTCTTAAAACATTATAATTATATAAATTGCAAAATTTATGTGGTAATATCAGCATCGTATGTATATTTATTTATTCGTGTATTCAATATTATTAAATTTTTTAAATTTATTTATTTATTTTTATATTTTACAAATTCTCTAAACAACATTTGATTAATTACATTATATTATTTAAATATTTACATAAATATAATTTGAATATAAACTAAAACTTGTAAAAAGTTGTAATAAATAATAGAGTATGTTTAAAAAAGGAATTTGACAATAACAAATTGTAAAAAAATTACTTCTCAAATCTTGACTTATTTATAATTTTTATAAATTAATAAATTTCCTATACTATTTTTCATTTTTATTATTCTTATTAGTTTAGTATAGATATAAAAAGTTTATATTCTTTTAAATATTTTTTAAGTTTAATATTTTGAATATATGTAAATATATCTGCACATAATAATATAGTTTACAATATGTGCAATACTAAGCATTTCTATTAACTTAATGTACGTGATATACTACACGTATGCGCGTGTAAATAGTAGGAAAACTGAAAATTCCATTTAATAAATTATTTTATGATTTGAAGATAACATTATCTTTTTATCATATTAAAATTCTAATATTTTTAAAATTAAATGTACTGTATTGCAAAATTAGATACTTTTATTTCTTGAACTTGTTAATAAGAAGCCCCAAGGTTTTCCTGTGCGATAATGCAATTTACTTTTATAAAACCCATTTAATTAACTTTGATTTGAATCATATAATTTCCCATATGTTGACATACTAGTAATTTATTATTATTATTATTATTATTATTATTATTATTATTATTCATATTAATTAAAATATTCATACTAAAAATCTTCATTTTTTAAAATCTTTAGTTTCTACGTAAAATTTAAATACATTTTGAAACACACCATTATTAAAGATTATAATACATAAAGGTATTTGAATCTTATGATATTATAAATTAAATATCTTCTTTTAAATTGTAACGAGGTCAATCGATATCACTATCTAGATATATTTACATAAAAATATCAAGTTTTTTAATATTATTTTATAATTTTATCTATTGTAATAATGATAATCTTAAGTTTACCGTTTATCCCTATATACTATTTACGTATAATATATATTTGTTAGGAAAATTGTTCTGATATCTTATTCGCGAATTACTGAAAATTATACAACAGAATATTGTATTAAAAATTAATCGTTAAAATATTCTTAATACTAATTTTATAATTTTAATATCCGTAATAAATAAGTTTATATACTAAAAATATAAATTTTAATAATTTTGAACAGAAATAATTTTCATTTTCCATAAATTTGAAATAAACACATACAAATATAAATCAAAATGTACCCATAACATATGATAATTTATCATTAGTCACAAGATCTGCATCTCACAGTAACTAATTTTCTATACTAATTAACTGGTAAATATTATACATACCTAGAATAAATAGAAATAAACCTAGAAGATGGTTACGACAGTTTAGTTTTTAAATTATTAATTTATAGTTAATTTGTTATTATTAAATTATTTTAAACTATTTAAATTTTGAATTTAACTAAAAGCATTTAGTTTTAATTTAAGTAATCAAATTATTATCAAATTAGAAAATTGAGTTTTCATTGATAAACATTTCAAGTTACAACTTTTACGATTACCCCCTCTATATATCTCTCTCTCTGTCTCTCTTTCTATCTTATTTATACATAATTTTAATTTTCGTTTTCTTCTCACTCTGTTTTTGATTTTAGCAGAAGTAAAATAACTTTTTACTAAGATTATTTTTGTAATGAAAAGAGATGGTTAAAGATGGTTAAAAATATAAACCATACAGTAAAGTTTCTTATATTGATTTTTTTACGTTTACTTAATTTTTTTAGAAGTTTATAAAATAATTAAAGTTTCGATTAAAATTATCTAACGTATTAAATGAAAATAAATTATTATTAGTTATTATAAGACTTTTTTATGTAAATTGGAAAACTTCTTTAAAATAATTAAAAATTCTTTGTATATTATTAAGTTATAATAATAGTAATTATAATTGCTATAATTATTCAAGTAATAATTATTATGAACAAAATTATCAACAAAAGTATTTTAACTTTATTTGTATAACATAAAATTTGAAAAGAGAACATGAACAACTTATAAATCATAGTTAACTTTAATTTAAGTACTTGAAAAATACTGATGTTCAGTAATGTAAAAGAATATTATCTTTCTAGTGCATCCAAATGATAATGCAAAATAATTAATATAAAAATAAAATAATTTGCAGAAAAATATTTATAAGCTATTTTACTTAAACTTTTGGGCATAAAACGTGAAAATATAAAAAATAAGTATCTTCAAAAATTTAGGACAATTACTTAGAAAAATAAAATGTTATTACTTAAATAAATAATATGACTTAAAATATTATAAGAATTAAATATTTAAATATAAAAATAAAATATAAATATAACTTATAACTTAAAAAAACTAATTACTTAAAATTTTTTAAATATTTATATTATACTAAATAAACACAACAATATCAACCTATTAATACGTCTTAAATAAAAATTAAAAACCCCCCAATGATGGGAATTTTTTAACCTTCTCCAAGACGTAGATTTTATCCATATCTCTCCCTTCTCACCATGTGTTTGTTTAAAAAATGTATATATCTAGCTATAAGCGATATATCTCTATCGGTCCCTATTACGCGTATAAACCCGTAAAAAATTTCCATTTAAAATACTAAATTTTATACTATTATACAATAATTTTTAAGAAATTCTAAAAAAAATTCAAAATTCAAATATTTATAAAATAATTTAGAAAGTGAGTTAAATTACAGATAATGATTCGTGTATATATGAATTCATTTATTTTCAATAAAAATAAATTTTTTTAATTTCATTTTGAATGCTATAAATTGAATAAATTTTTCTTGCTAAACATCAAATTCTAGACTGACGATTGCTTAACTTAAATTCTCTCTTTTGAACTTTCCCTGATTTCTCTTATAAAAAGGAAGATGTAATATTACGAGAAAACCTCATTGATATCATCCTCGACCAAAGCTGACTTTGAAGAATTTCTGTACATGCAGATTGCAATATCCTGAAGTCGAAGTCTCTATTGTACCCACTTCAATTTGATGCTGATACATTTATATCTTCCGGAATATAAGACACTTTTAAAGATTTCTTGTGTACAAATAGAATCATAAATTTCCATATCATTTATTAATTTAACGGGGAAAATGCAAGGCTTTGTCTTATCTGTTATTTCTATAGTTATTGAAATGTAATTTACAGCACTTAGTTTTAATGACTTATATAATTAATGTGATGACTCATTTCCAAGTATATATTTTTTCATAATAAATATTATACATAACACATAATTCGTTTATAATGCAGAGATTTCTTGTGTGATATATCATCTAAAAATTGATTGTATTTATAAATTGTTTTTTTCTCATTTATACATAAAAATAAATTTAATCTTTTATTAGTATTTTATTATTTCTTCGAAACGTAAAAAATAAATTTTTTTAATAATAATAATTTTAAAAAGATGACTATAAAATTTTATCTGATACTTAAAATAAATGCTTTAATAGAAAATTCTTTTCATAATATTCATATTTTAATTATATAATAAATATTTTACTTTTATCAATTCTTATCCGGTATATCTATTAGTCATTTAGTAAAACTAATAGACCTAAGTTCATTGGAAAAAATTTATGATGAAATAATAATTAGAACGAATAGAACTAAATAAATAAATCTGTTTAGATAAAAAAATAATATGAAATGATTTTAAATATTTAACAATATTCATAAAAATGATTCGTAAAATGATTATAATGAATATTTTATTGGAACATTTAATGATATTTTATGTTTATATATAAATTTATAAACTGAAAAAAATTCGTTCGAATTTTATGAAAAGAAATTTTATTAATATTTCAATCTAGAGGTTTGTGTAATCTTTAGTGAACGCTCACCCGACCGTGTGAAAAGAAACGTAAATAATTCACGAAACGCAGCTTTTCTACTAATTTAACAATTCACGACCTCCTCAAGTCTCAAACTCTCCCTGTTCTATAAATTTTTCCCTTTTATATTGTCAACGGGTTGGACATATTTCAATTGAATCTATTGACGCCCCTTACAAAAGATTCGATTAGTTATAGAATTTCCTTCCGTTCTCGTCCAGTGTGTTTGACCTAATAACAAACTTCACTCCGCTCTTTATCCTATTTGTATATAATATATACAAAATATATAGAATATATAATTTATTACAATTATGTAGAAAAAACATGACTTTGATGTAATACAAATTCTCTATAAATAATTAGTATACAATTAATGTAGTCAAAATTAGATGTCAAAATTCATATGTATATTTTCCAAGGAAAATATTTCAAGCAATTTTATATAAAATTATTATTATAATTACGAGTGTTTTCTTCGAATGTGCTATATACTTTTTCCATTTATTATTTTTATATACTTTAAATTAGATTGTGTATGGAACTAAACATTCATAAATATATTTTATTTTAAAATAAGGATATAATAGAAAATTATCTTAATCATTAGTATATATGTATGTATATATAAATAATAGTAAAATTAATTTTTTACAGAAATTACAGAAATTTTTTTTATTACAGAAATTTCACGAAAATTAAAATATATTTTTCATTATTTCAGTCCAGTTTACTGTCAAGGGGACCTGCTTAAAACAGTTCAATTAGCGGCAGTATACAGAGATAGCAAAACATTTGTTGACCTTTACCAGAAGAACGATGAAAATATAACACTTGCAAAGTATGTATGAAATTGAAAAATGAAGGTAAATAATAGGAAGAACTAATCAAATACAGTAAAACCTTTCATTGTTTGACACACTCAATTTTTTGTTTTCATCACCGTAACAACTTTTTAATTGCAATTTTGTATTTCATAGATTACTCTCTGTAATAGGAATTGAAAATGTATGACATATTTTCGTACACAAATCGGTTTTATTTTTATTTCTTTATAACTTATTCAATAGAAATGAATTAAAAAACTTGATTTATTCAGTAATTGAAGAATTTTTTAGAATCTAATTATTTTACAGAGATGCTTTTTACTATTAAAAACTAGTTCGAACAAATATATATATATATATATAATAAGTGTAAAATTTTTAACATACTTCAGAAATATTCATACAAAAAAAAAGATTATATAATTTAATTTAAAATAAAAATACGATACAATAACTTTCATGGTTTAATCAACAATCCAGTTCGTAATAAATGTGTTGCGTTGATATTTGTTCTACATCTGCTTATAACAAGAATTTCTGTATGACGTAGAAGTAATTTATTGAATACTTGTGATCGATTTTCTTTCGAACAATCGTAAATGATGTGGAATCAGCTTTACTAAATATACGGTGTAGAATCACGCTTATCTTAGCATTAGATTATTCAGAAATTCGTTTAATCTCGCTGAATACTTAGCTGTTTCCTTCAGAATTTAAGCATGTCTTCACTTTCTGATTGCTAGGTTCGAGGAAATGATGAAAGTCACAGATAACAATCCAAGCAAGGAAGACGTGGAGAAATTTGTGAACGAAAACTTTCTAGAGGCGAATGAGCTAATAAATGCCACATTACCGGATTGGAGTCCAAAACCTCAGATACTGTCCCGCATTAAAGATGCGTGTTACCGTGAGTGGGCGGCAAAACTCAACGATATATGGAAAGGATTAGCCAGGCAGATGACTACAGACGTCAGGGATAATCCCGACAGGCACAGCCTCATCTACGTTAACAATACATTCATCATACCTGGTGGACGATTTAAGGGTTAATATAAAAGATGCAATAATGAAATACGTATTAAGTCTACTTTATAATTACTAAGGTTCCTAAAATCAAATTATTTAAACTGATAGAGGTTTGTCGAAATTTCAATAAATGGTTGCTTTATTTAATCTAAACTTTAAACAATTTTCTATCATTTAAAGTAGATAAAATATAATTTTGAGTATTCTTATATTTTTCTTGGGGCTTAATATACATCTGATTTTTTTATATTATAATTATAAATCAATTAATTATTGATGTATGAATTAATAAATCGGAAAATATAAAAAGAAATGTTTTATCAAACTGCTTTTTTTGTAATATACTCAAATAAGGATTACTGATTATCTGTTTTTTGTTCATTTTAAATTAAATCTAAAAATGTTCTTAGTCAATACATTTTTATTGATGAATATATCTAAAAGACATCTTTTATAACGAAGAATACTTTTATAAAATAATCAGTCAATGTTCTTAATAAGACAAAAGTTATAGATAATTTCATTTACCTATTTTTGTACGAAAATTAAAACGTATTAAATTATTTTCAGAATTCTACTATTGGGATAGTTATTGGGTTATCGAGGGTTTACTTTTGAATGATATGTATGAAACTACGAAAGGAATTATTGATAACTTTTTATCAATAGTTAAAACTTATGGTTTTATACCTAACGGTGGTCGGGTTTATTATCTTATGAGAAGTCAGCCTCCGCTTCTAATCCCCATGGTATGTAAATCTTAAAGAATTTAAATAAATATATTTTTAATTTGAAAGAAGAATCGCTTTGAATCTTATATTAAGTATAATTAATTTTTTTTCAATTATAATTATATAATAATATATAATAAGCACGATCTATATTATTAAAAATTAAAAAATTTATATGTATACATATATATATTACCTATTTTTATATAAAATATTTTCTTTTCTCTCCAGTTCGAATATATATTTTAAAATATTTAAGTTAGACATGCAGTAGTAAAAATACGTAGAATCTAACAGCAAAAAAGACTATTCTGTAATATTTTTAAACGCAAAATTTTATACAGGAATTCAATAATCAAGTAAATATAAAATTAGTTTCGAACTTCATAAAAGTCATCCACTTTTAAAGTAATCACATTCTGTCACAGAAAAAAGTTCTACTTCTCGAAGTCTCGATATTGATCGTTTTAATCTACGTTCATTAACTTTACGAAAGTAAGCTTACACTAATGTTCTTTGTTCACGTACAGATCGACAAGTATTATGAAGTTACCAAAGATTGGGACTTTGTAGATAGGAACTTAGCTACTTTGGAAAAAGAATTCAATTTCTGGCAACGTTATAAATCTGTTAAGGTGATTAAAAATGGTCGAGAATACGTGCTGGCACGTTATGTTACTAATAGTGAAGGTCCACGTCCCGAAAGTTACCGGTAAGTCACGAGTTAATATCTTAATAGGATTTAGACTGACTAAAAATTTATTTGTACTTTTTCTTGTAAGTTCTTATAAAATCTGCCATCTAGGGTATGCGAAACACATATGTTAATACATGCTAATGTCCTATATTTATACATAATAATTATACTATAATTATTAAAATATCAATTTGTGGCTTTCTCTCCTCATACCTTCACTTACTGAAAAATATAACTATTTATCATCATTATTATTTTGATTTATACTTTTTATATTTAAATTTTTTTTTAGCGCACCCGTACTTCTATAAAAGCCTTCCGACAGATATAAATAGCTTCAATTGTTTATGTTTAAATTTTATATACTATAGTTTCAAAGATTATGTAATTAAATTCAATTCAAACTATGTATAAAAAAATTAATTTGTGTTTCATTACATTTTATGAATATATAAAAATTTATTTTCTTGCCAGAGTCAAAAGTTACCAAAAAATTATTAAGAGTTCCATAATGTAAATAATATATGTATTAATGTGTACAGTTATTTATAAACTTTATTTAGATTTAAATTTTTAAGATTCATTTTTAATGAAAAATTTTTTATTTTTATATATTAATAAATATAATTTTAGAAATCTTTTAAAAAAACTATTTATTTGAAAATAAATTTTTTATGTATAAAATGTTATTATTTTAGTAAATTAAAATTAAAATAAAGTTAATATAAAAAGTTCTTACTTTAGTTTAAAATCTATAATTATTAACCATAATAAATATTATGTGACTTTACGTGAATATTTTGTCAATATCAAGTTCTTATACATATAAGACATGTCTCGATGTGTCATATTAATTTAATATTTTGAATAAATGAAATTATAAAAATTTTATTGGAAAATATTTCTTCAATAAAACTAAAACTTTAATCTTAACTGAACAAAAAATCTTCATTGCCTTATTTCATTTAAACGTGATTTTTCTCTCAACCGAATGAAAAGATTTAATTGAAAACCAATAACATTAGATGAACTTTAGAAGGTTACAAACGAAAGTGTATTTAATAAATTAAAATTTGAATAAAAATACTCTTTTATTTCTATTTTAGAGAGGACTACCTTCTGGCAGAAAACATTGAAGATGAATCAAAAAAACGGAAGTTTTATAACAACGTAAAAGCAGGAGCGGAGAGTGGTTGGGACTTTTCAGCGCGTTGGTTCATTGGCAATAACGGAGAACCGTCACTTGATCTTGCCGACATCGCAACAGAAGACATCTTGCCGGTTGACCTGAATGCCTTCCTTGAAAGGAATGCAAGGATCTTGGCTAAATTCTACCAGAAGAAAGACAACCTCATGGTAAGAGATTAATGCTATTTCGAGCAATTCGCTTGGACAACGATTATATTGAAAAAAGTTGTTATATATTGCTTACGAGCTTCTATCAATACACTTTCGTGGCTTGGTTAAGAGTAGCTTATTAACGATAAATTAAATTCTTGAAGACGAATTTTCGTTTTTATAACGCTTTTTTTTAAATTATTATAAAAAAATCATTTATTAATTAAAATAGTTTATTTATTTTATGTTTATTATCTAAAACCAACTATTATTATACAGGTTAGCTTTAAATGAAAGTTATATTTTAATTTGCATTTTTATTATTTAAAATAATTTTCGACATTTTCATACTAAAATAATCAAATTTAATTTTAGTCCTGAAATGTTATGAAATTTATTAGAAAAATTTTCGTCTCACAATATATTTCTGTTAAAAATATATCGATATAATATCGATCTTAGCAAAATAAATTTTATTTTATTTTTTACATTGATTAAATGCAAATTAAACGTTTAAGTAATTATTTTTACTCTTGAAACTGGCCATAAATTCATGTCTTTTAATTTTTTTTTAAAGTTTTTATTAATCATTTCATTTTAAAATTTTAAATTTTATTGTATTTTTTGAATTTTTAATATTAATGTACAATATTATCTTTTAAAATTTTCTATTATTACTGTATGTATCATTAATGTTAATTAAAAATGTTTTATAATACTATCATAAAATTGAAAGAAAATATAAAAAGTTTTAAAAAAAATATTTTATATACGTGATATGTAAACTTGATAAATTTAAAATAAAGAATTAGTAAAAATTTGTATATTTGTATATTTGTATATTTCAAATAAATGTTAAATATATTACATAAATTTTTAAATAATATTAAATAATTGATATTTCATACTACAAATGTTTATATTCTGGTCATTAAAATTTTTAATTATTGTAGACAATAATATTTTAGTAATTTTTACAATGTTTTAAAATCTTTAAAATATTTTTTATTATCATTAGGAAACAATTTATCTTATATATTAAAAACAACACTCTAATAGTAAATATCCATTATTCAAAAAATTACAATAATTACTATTTAACAATAAGAATAATGAAAATTTAACAAAGTAAAATTCTTTTATTATATAAATTTCTTATTATTATTGGCGCAATTAGAATAACATTTTTTAATATTATAACTATATATTGTAACTATACTAAAATTAGAAAATACATGTAGTATAAACTTTAGAAAAAATATTCGAAATAATCCATTGAATAAATTTGGCTTTATTATGCAGATAATATATAAATCTGAAAAGTTTGAATAACTGATATATAAATTTTTTATTAGTTATTTTGAATTTACCCTAATTATGTTAATTATTTTCAGTTAATTTATCTTATCGGAAAACTTCTTTAGCCTAACAGTTATTTACCAAAGACTTCCTTTATCTTTCAATTATCTCTTCTTTTGCAAAAAGACTTTGAAAAAATAATCAAACTGATACGAATAATGCGATACCTATTTTTCTTATCACGATGATTATATCTAAATTCGGAAGATAGCTAACTAATTTGGGTAGTTGCTGCAAAGACATTACTAAAATTACGTTGACTTTCAGCTTTTACACATAAATACCTATCAAGTGCAAGTGATATAATCAATTTGTTATAAGTTGTATACTTCTTTTGATATCAAAGATCTGCTACTACTATATTTCATTCAAATTATTCTGACCGACAACTTGATACGAAACTGCAAGTCGAAGTTGCCATTCATATCTTTGCGAAATATTTTACTCCGAAATTCGCATACCGTTATAATAGAAAAAATAAAGACGATTAAAGAGAATAAAAAAGTAACGAGGAAATAAATCAATGAAATGAGAAATTTTTACAGACCATATAATAGTATATAAATGAGATATTTACTTTCAATTTTAATCTAATTAATGTTCAGCGCTGATTTATTCTGATAAATTGAAGTAATATTTTTACTCATTATATAAATCATAATCGAAATAATCAAATTTTAAATAATTGGTAGAATAATTTTAAAAATTTTATCATATAAAATGTTCGATATTGCTCTGCATTCTGTATTAGTCAATAATGGAAAATCAATTTTAATAACTTTATTTTAATTTGAGTTATGATATTTCATATATTTATGTGTTGAAACTTAAGTATTTTTGAACGCATTTATGTATTTTTAAATGATTATAAAATATTATAAAATTTTTAATGTGACTCAACTTTATATTACTCTTAATAATATAGAATATTAAAATATTTTTCATATAAATAATATATAATATTAATTTTTATTTAAAAATATTTAATCAACTATTAAAAGAAACTATTTAATTTATATTGACTAGTAAATAATTGTGATTATAAGTGAAAAGGTTTGTATTCGATATTGGATTTGTAAACCATATATATTAATAATAAATGGTAAATATCTCGTGCATCTATTAAATTTTACATATAAAAGGTGAAACTCAATATTTTCTATTGGGATTAGGTTCCATAATTTTCAAGTTAAACTTAAAAGATTAAACTACTTGCTTTTTCTTTTAACTTAAATAAAATTTAAAAAATTTTTATTCCCTGAGACTTATCTTTAAAAAAGTAATACAAGGATAGGTAATACTTTAATTTTAAAAAAATTTTAAGCTTGAAGTTGATATACGATATTTGAAATGTTATATTCGCGTTACAGGATAGAATTAAAAATATCTTATTTCATAGAAAGAATTTTATGCTAAATTTCAAATGAACGTAAATTTAATATAAAAGACATTTAAATTTTGAATATTTTGAAAAAATCAAAATAAAATGGCATATTACATCTTTTTACTATTAATTTAAAAAGATAATTTTTTTAAAGTATCTATTATACGACTTAAACGTTGTAAATTCATTTTTCTTAATCAAATAATTTTCGTAATGTATTTTATTTCGTGATTTTCGGAAAATTTTAAAAAATATTATTGTTAATATAGAAAAAAAGTTCTTATTTATAAATTGATTTAAAAAATTTATATAACAGTAGTAAAAGTAAATATGCGAGGGGAGCAAACAACTCCTACCCGATAACGGGCCAATTCAAGTGCTCAAAGTAGTTTCGATCGTGCTATCTTGTTTAATTTACCCACTTTCATAGCCTTCTGTTCATCATGCTGGTAACATATGAAAAACACTTCGTGTGCTAAATTATTGAATATTTTTTAAATAAAAAAATGAGTTCTCACACATTCGTTGTTTATGTCTTATGTAAAATTAGTGCGGATAATTCATATAGATTTTATAGATTTACTAATTAATTCAAATCATTTATACTTTCATTTTGATATTTAATCTATAGTGTTTACGTAATATCAATGAGTCAATATTCTGAAAAAGTTCTTGAACAGTTCTATTGATACAATCTGCCAATTTATATATTAAAAATTTGAAGATGGTGTTTTTCAAATAATTTTTGTTCTCCATCGGTTTGGAACAGTTCCCACATCACTAAAATGCTTATAATTATTATTTTTAACCTTGTATATTACATTTGAAGTTTAAATATTAATTTAGATTAATTTTATTTTAAATTATTCTAATCTTGGCCGAATTTTTACAAAAAATATTGTAGCATTCGAATTGTTATTGTATGAATATTATTTACGTTCATTGAGACAATTATTACATAATTGAAATTAAAATTTTATTATAGCCAGATATTTTAAATTATTCATTTAATTTGTGGAAATGAAAGAGTAAAATTAATGAATTTCTGTTGCTATTATTATTATTATTATCATAAATCTTGTAAATTTCGAAAGCAGCTTTCGCCTAACAGAAGGAAGAATGTGATTTCAATTACGCTTCAGTGAATTCATAATTTCCATTTATCTATATGAAAATAAAAATTCATCATAAAAACCACCTTTAATTGAATGCATATAAAATATTCTTACACTGGTGCATCTGTTTTATGATTTAATTAAATCTAGCTACTTGCTGGTTAATAATAATTTATGAAAGATATCGGTGTACTCGTAGACCCTTAAAAGTTGACAATTGACGTGATGACGCGCAACGTTTAAATGATCCGGGACTCAGAAATGCCGATGCAGACAATTGATCGGTGACATGAGCGCTTTTCGCCCCTTCTTTAGAGGATGTGTTGGGCCTATGTACAAGCGGTTTATTCAACGAGCACCCTGAAAATTCCAAGCACAAATTATACGAACTTGGCTCGTCCACGTAATGTATACTAAGAATCACCAAAACGCGTCAAACATGCGGGTAAAGTCTTCATCCAAATGATAATACGGAAGTCATTTTTCTTCATCTGTAGCAGACACTGTAGCGCTAATCTTTTTTACCAATGGCCTTAAATTTACTAGTTTTTGTTTCTGTTTTATTTCAAAATTTATAAAAAAAATCATATGTGCTAATAAAATTCTTTAAAAGATTTTTTTTAATTATCTAAAATTTTTATATTTACTTATATAGGTAATATTATATTAATTAAAAAAAATCTGGTTAAGAGATCGGCTAGATAGAGGATAAATATGTAAATATATACAGAGCATAACAATGTAGTAATGAATGAATTATATTGCTTATATATTAAAAATCTTTTTAATTGTGCTATTACTCAATAAATTATTCTATGTATATTCAATAAGCTCTACATCAAAAATATTTATTGTTTAAAAAAATGTTCTGCTTAAAAATTCTAAATCTTCATAATACTGTTAAATAATTAAAAATTACAATTTTGTTATTAATTAAAGAAATAAAAGAAATTATATTGCATTAAAATTTTCTCATATGATTATCTGACCGAAACATTATCATATAAAACACTTTTTATTTATGTCAATGTAAATAATAAAAGCTGTAAATATTTTAATATCATTCTAATAGATCGCTTTTACGTGCAGAAAATGAAACTTTATACTGGGATAGCCAAGAAATATCGACAGGCTATTGACGCCGTTCTCTGGAACGAAGAGGACGGTATTTGGTACGACTACAATATAAAACATGGAAAGCCAAGGGCACTCTTTTATCCATCTAATTTGACACCCTTGTACACTATGAGTTATAGCTGGATCTTGGCCCCATTTTACGCATATCGAGCCATCCGGTATTTGCAGAGTAACGGCATAACTGAGTTCACTGGTAAGTACGAATTCGTAAAAACGTCGAATTTATAGGATTAACAAAACTAGATTCATTAGAATTCTTTGAAAAATGTGACAATGTGTACAGTAAACGAAGAAAATTTTAATTTTATTAATTATAAACGCAGAATTCAAATTTTTATTTTCTGAAAATAACAAATTAAAAATATTCTGCTTTTCTCAAAATGATTTGATATTATAGAAATTAAGATTTCATATCATAGAAATTAGGATTATTATAAATGCAAATAGTTTTTCAAATCATAATTTTCATAGACTTCAAAATTTATTTTAAAATAACGCTTTACTTCATGGATGACACTAATGATTAACTTTAAAAAATTCTTTAAAAAAAGTAATTAAAAATCCGAAATTATAAATTCGAAAAAACTAGTGATTAATGCTGCTATTGTATTTTATCATTTATTTTAAAATATGAGTAATTGAAGATATAACACGAGGT
The DNA here is from genome assembly GCA_018907185.1 of Platyscapa corneri. NCBI lineage: Eukaryota > Metazoa > Arthropoda > Insecta > Hymenoptera > Agaonidae > Platyscapa > Platyscapa corneri. The sequence goes on along the minus strand of JACCHW010000023.1, from coordinate 1,563,477 downwards.
ATATAACACTTGAATTCGTTGATTTTTCATAATTATGATGTTTTAAGAAGTTTTGTAAAAATAAAACTATATATATATATATAACTGCATATTACTTTACTACTTTAATTATAAACTTATGAAATGAAATGTATGTATCAATTAATATAAGTACTTTTTATCTAAGAATAATAGTACATAGAATACTAGAACACTAGAATACTAGAATAGTACACTAGAACATCAAATTTTTATAATAATAAAATTCTTTGTAATTTTACACAAGTACGTTCTGCTTATATATTTTTTGTTTATTCATATTTCTACTTTCAAGATTTCTTATAATATGAAAAAATATCGTGTATTATGATAATAGTTATTAAACTATAATTTATGTAAAATTTATTTTCATCTGTGCAAAAATTTTGTGCAATTTCGATTTTAGAGGAGATAATTTTATAGAAACGATTGCTTCATAATTTAATAATTAAATTTCAATTTCCCCTTCATACTTTATATTTATACTTATTATTTTCGAACTATTGAATTTTGTGATAACAATAAAATTCAAAAAATGTTTAGATTATCATATCACTAACTTAACACATTTACTACAATTCTAATGAAGTATATTAAGTATAATAAAAAAGAACTGATATTTTCTTAATATTTACAAACAATTAAGCTATTAATATATTTTTGTGGGTATATCATTTCTGTATTTATTAATTTGCATAAATTTAATAAGGAATTAATATATTTCAATTATAAAATTTCTAAATTCTCTAATATATCGAAGTTTCTTTTGATATTTTTGATAAAAAAAAATTAAAAATATAATGTTTAAAAACATATTAAAAATATATAAAACATTTATTTATGTCAAAATTTATTTTAAATAATTTTTAGATACAATTATATTATTTTACAATAGATGTTTATAATTTTTTACCTCTAATATTTAGTATTGATATTAAACAATTTCCTATTATTTTTAACACTATAATTTAATTATCACTTTTCTAAATTTCATTTGACTTAAATTTATATATTCATTTTAATTATATTCTCTTTTATTTTGATTTTTTTTTTAAATTTTTTGTTTTACTCTAGTTTATACGTAATGTGCTAAATTGTATTTATATCTATCTTTCTTTTTTGTAGCAATGACTTATAAAGTTTCTATCGCTTCTTCTAACCATAATATGCTTTTTCTTATTTTTCTATCTTTGTTATATTTATATTGGACTCAATTTCAATTCTAATAATGTATAATTCAAATTTATTCCTTCTCCATCATTTAATTTCATTATTTTTTCTTTACTTTCTAAATTTACTATTGTATTTTTTATCTCTGTCTCCCTATGAAGTCAAAATATATATGTAAATTCACCCTTCTTATATTTTCATACATTATCATTTGTTATATATTTTTCTTTCTCAAATCCATTATACCATTATTGTCCCTTTTTGTTTATCGCCAGGTCTAGATACTTTCCCTTTTTATCTTTCTCGTAGCTCTCATATAATTATTGATTTTTATTACTTATTCTGAAATTATGAACACTTCTTTTTTCAGAATATTATTCTTTCCTTACTTATCCAAGTACGTTTTATTTTTTCTTTTTCATTTGTTACGTACCCACAAACTGTTCCTGACTATATTTCCCAGTTTTATTTTCATTGCTACAACTCATTTCTTCCTATTCATCTATTGTATTTTCTTTTTTTTTTATAAATTATACATAATATTTACTATGACTAGATTTTTTTTAAATTTTAATACAATTTTATTAAAAATATTTATAAAATACATAATTCTACAATTATTATAAATTGTTATTTAATAAAATTAAGTTTGTTATAATTAAAAAAATATTTGTAACTGTAATATGAAGGAAACTCAATATTTGTCCATTTTAAATAAGATAATTATATATATTATATAATCAACAAAACCCTATAAAAGTACGTATTAAAATATAACAATAAAAAAATAAAGTTAGCGTGGAATTTATAAAATATATTAATTTTAATGTTATAGTCTCGTAATTATATTATTATTATTATTAAAATGATACTTATATTACTATATCTGATTTCAATTATTTAAAAATTCTTTGGTAATGGCAGGAAAAATGTGAATTTTTTGTTTATTCAAAGTACACAGTGAGAAAGATGTATTAAATATATTTAATGGATTCAAAAAGATTAAATTTAACTTCTACCTCGCTGTATATTTTCAATTAATAAAAAATTCACTTTTTTCTTACCAGTAATAAAGAGTTTTTAAATAATTGAAATCAGATATAGTAGTATATTTATAATATTGTAAAATTAAAGACTTCATTATTAAAGTATGTTCGCATAATTTGTAAACACATTTTATCATCATAAAATAGCATGTTAAGGAATAACACATATACTAAAAAACTTACGCTTAATAATTATAATATCAATTTATCTTAATTAATTAAAGATTTACTACAAAACACGATTTATATTAGTATTCGCAATTATAATAATTATTCTTATTTGTATTCGTCGTTTTAAAGAATGAAATTATAAAATTATGAAGATGTAGATAAAAATGTTAATATATTTCTCTATTTAATATATAAAATAATAAAGATTTTGATAAACATGTTTACATTCGAAGCAATATTATTTTATTCAAATTTGCTGTGCTTTGAATGAAAAAATTTACTATTCCTACGTGATGTTTTAAATCGAAAAATCATGCTTCATTATCTCTGTAGGTAAGAAAAAGACACAAGTCACGCAGATTTTGCCTTAGGTGAAAAAATCTCACATCTTCAAACGCGTAAGGCTTTGATGACATATTCACAAGTCACAAGTAAAATACTTTTTCTATGCAAAGGATTTCTCTAAAGTACTAGCGAATCATCAAAGTGAATACAATCCTTTCCCATGTATCGTAGATAATCTCTGGAAATCTGCGAGAAATCGATATAATAAGCAATACAGAATTTATAGTATCTAAAATTTTAATATTTTAATTTTAATAGATAAGTAAAGTAATTTTTTATCAATTTTATATCTACTTGTTTGCACATTCATTCCATAAGTTATTTATACTAAATATCCTAACATTATTTTTCAACATTATTATGTTAAAACATTCTGTTTAATTTATTTAGCGAAGAAAAATGCTACTGTCATTCTTACGTACCAATTCTAATCATCTATTTATTATCTTTCGTGTGAAAGTCACCTAAATTAATAAATTATGCAAAACTATATTATTATTTTCTTATTTCCGATAGTGACGTTACTTTGCTATAATTATTGAATTGTATCTAGAAAGAAATAGCTTTAGGCCATATATTTCAATCACGAAATGGAGTGAAATGCTTAGGAGGTTAGTGCATTGGAATAATAGAAGAAAAGAGGTTTTTCGAGCATTCTTTTAATTCGATCAGATGTATTTGATTACTTAAAATATGAATATATTTTTTGTTCTACAAAATTTTTACATTTATTTTTTATGTGTTCAAATGTAAATATACTAATCATACTATTAATCAGTTTATTTAAATATGTTTTAATAATTTATTATTCATTCTAATAATTAATAAAATGCAATATTTTTATGTTAGGGGATTTAAATAAAGTTTTTGGTCTGATATTAAGTAAAAATATCTAAATCTCGTGCTTTCAAATTGAATAAATGAATAATTTAAGATATTGACTAAAGATTAATTACAAAGTGATATTTTCTGTATTCGTATTAATTGAAATTTTATAAAGCATAAGCATTCAAATCAATAATTAAAATTTAAAAAAATTTTAATATATTCAAGCATTCAAATTTTCACATAAATAATATTGATTTTCCTTCATAATCGTATTGTCAAAATACAAAAATAATTCAATACATGTTTAGTTTTATGATTAAATGGAATCAATATATTTTATACTTTCACAATTTTTGTAATTGACATTTACAATTTTCATGATTTTTATTCCATCGCTACAATATTTATTTACAGAATACTATATATTGTTTCTGAAATTATAGTTTTTATACGATAATAAGATTATTTTTATGAACTTCTTGTAAATTAAATTAATTTATACGATAAAATCAATGAAAAAGTAAAAAAAAAATAAGCTTCAATGAAATATTAAATAAATTATCTTACGTTTAATAAAGTATATAAACTGTCCATAATTAATAGCTTTGTAACGTTTTGATCATTAAATTTCAAATAACTATGCATAAGACAATTTTTTTCGAAGTTCCTAGAAAACTTCATATCTTTTCAAATATAATATAATCTATTATATCTGATAGATTATTATAGAGTCAACATCATTTGGTGCGTTGTACTATTTATATTTAATTTGGTTTTTTTCTTTTGTACATTCAACAAATATTTATTAAAGTCTCATAACCTTATTTTTTTAAATAATGCAATTTATATTAGTTTAATTATACAACCCTTAAAATTTTCTCACTTAAGAAATAATTTGAAAATGAATTAATTAAAACTATTGTTCATAAAATTTGTGGAACATTCGTAACTTTTAAAAATAAAAATAGGTTGCATAAAATAAAAAATAATTTAAAAGAATTTTTAATTGTATTTCTTATAATACTAAATTATTCTCGAAACTTTAAAATTTAAACAAATAAATTGATAAATATTTAATCTAAAACAATTCGATTCAATTTTTATATCTTGAAAATGATATGATTAATAATATATACAGTTAAATTTGTAATGAAATTATTATGCTTTCTTATGGAATTAACAGAAATATAGAATTTTATTTTAAAAATAATAGCAAATAAATTATAAGACAATTTTTCATTTATATTCCCTTTTACTAAAATGAAAATATACTCGGGAGCAACTTGTCTTGAGTTATTTTTACATAGCATTTCTTATTACTACTACTTAGTTAGTTGTTATATTTATTAAACGATATATGCATTTCTATAAAATTTTTATTATCCATATATTAATTTGTACATAAAAATTAAAAGTTTTGCTTAAATTTCGAGTTCTAAAAAAATATTTGTACATTGACTGAAATCTAAGATCCGCAAGAGTCAGATGCTGAGCTTATTGCTATTTAAGCCAGTCTTTTAAAGCAAAATTTTTACTCTCTTAATATATAACTATTAATAGGACTACTAATATACTGCACTAAATCAAAATATCTAGTTTTAATGCGATCAAACAAAATAGTTATTAAATCATTGAAATCATATTAATACATTGCACTTCTATTGGAACTACCGATGAAGTCGCAATATTTTATCATATTAAAACTTCATACATCGATAAATCAATGAACTGCTGAATAACCTATAAATAAGTTAATATAAAAATTAAAAAAGTTGCCAAATCCCATTATTACGAAAATAGATATAGTATTTGTAAACTATAGTCTTTATAAAAGTATCAAAATATAAATCTTAATATCAATTAAACTATAATACACGAAATATGTATTGGTAAAATTGTTAAAAAATATATATTTTTTTTTTTTTAATATTCAGTAAATGGTAAATATCACTAATAATTGTTCAAAATTTTTTTAAATTATCCTTACACAAAAAATACTTTACGCTACATTCGAAATCTAATGGAATAGTAAAAAAGTAAACAAATGTACAGTTAAAAAAGAATAAATTCTCAACAATGTAAAATAAATCATTTTCTCTCAGCACCCTAAAAATCTGCAAAATACATTATATACGTAGTAAATTTATGTACCTGAAACTGGAAGGATGATTTATCTCTGTTATACTGCATAGCAGAAGAACACATTACGATGTACAATTATTAATTGTGTATAAAGTAACTGAAATTTATAACAAAACATAACTTAAAATACTTTTTATAAAACCAGTATTATTTTATCTTAATTAGAGAACAATTTCTCCATTAATAATCAAAAAAATATCTGTAGTTTAAATAGAAAACGTGAATAATAAATGAAATAATGTAAACCATTTAAACTTATAAGGATCTAAGCTTATTCTTGGATTAATTTTATAAATCTTTTGAGTTGATTAAGTATTTAACAATCAATTATAAATAAGTATAATTTAAATATTTAATGCATTTGAACAACTTTGAAATTTACAAAATGTTATTATATAAAATATTGAATGAAGTCATTAAGAAAGTATTAACATGAACATATTAAACAGATTAAAGAGATATGTAAACGCGCTAAATGGAGTTATCAGAACATAAAAATTATAATTATAAAAGTATAAATATATATTAATAAGACCCAATTAACTATAAATTATAATTTAATTAAAAAAGTGTGTGTATATATATCATGTTGTATACATAGAAAATTATAATTAATATTACTCTAACAATAATATAAATAGAAATTTATTTATTTATTTATTTATTTAGTCAGCTTTTTTAGAAAAAAATTTATTCAGAATTTATTTATATTAGTGTTATATCACACAAAATATGAAATTTATTTGAAGTTTAAAATGTCTCTTAAAAACTTAAAAAGTACATCACAACTTTATTTATACAATCTTCTAAAATCAAATCTAAAATATATTTATAAAAAAATGATTGGAAAGAATTATATTTTAGCAAAGTGTTTAAGCAACATTAATAATAGCGGATTTAAGCGGAAAAATTAATAATACAAATAAAATAATCGGTTAAAAACTGTATTCCTTGAAAACTAACATTTCTCTCATTTTGTATAAAAATTATTATCAAAAGTTTACTTTAATGCAAGTGTTATAGCACTAAAATATGCATTATGCGCTTAGTGACTGTGAGCTTTTCTCCGAGTATTGTTAGCTCTTTGTTCCTGACCCAATGAAACAATGGGACAGCATTCAAGCTACTAAGAGAACAATCTGCTCAGTGTTGGCATATGAATGAGAATGTTTATACAGTTATACGTATGCGGCTCTCTGTGTGCCTATGTGTGGACATTCAAAATGCAGTCGCACGTAAAAGATCGGTCAACAGAGTATTTCTCACAATAAATGGATTCGATATTTAAAATAAAAGGGGCCAGAATGTATTTCTCTCTCCATACGATATTGCTCTTGTTTTTAACGAAGGCAATAATTTTGCCGTTGTTTTGAATATCATACTGAAAGCATAAAATCATTTTATATTTCAAGGAATATGTATACAAGTAACATAGGATTATTTCATTAAAATTATTACTCTTTTCTTAATCATTTTATTAAACAAATTATGATCTATTATTATAGCTGTTTTTGAAATTTTCTAACTTAGAGAACCTCACAATTGATCAGTCTTCAAAGTATGTTATAAATACTTGTCACTATTACTCATACATATAATTTCATATATTTATGATTTTTTTATTTCTCATTTTTTGTGTATTTGCGAAAATATTACAAAAATATCTATAATGAACTTTTAAATTATATTATATATGGCATAGTCATAATATATAAAGATTCAAATAAAAATTCGATATTATTACTTTAAAACTTTTACGAACAATTTTTAGAAAGTCGTTTGAGCTTATTTTAAATAACATTTTAAAAAAACATCTGTCTTGTTAACGATGATAAAAGAATTATTCTACAATAATTTTTTTTAGATAAAATTTTAATATTAATAATAAAATTTTTTAAATTATTTAATTTTGATAATATAATTCGTTTATTTAAAAAAGCAATATACATTTAAAAAATTTATATATATATTTATTATAAATACATTAATATTTTTAGTAGAACATTAAATAAGGTATTTAATTTATCTATATATAAAAATATTGAATATTATAATAAGCAAGTTCTTCCTTTTTCTTTTCTTTCAATTCAGAATATTCTTCTTAATTATTTATTTCATATTAATGTTCTAACGCTTTTAAATTAAGAACGCAGAATCTCTTGAAAAATCTAATAATACATATTAATTATAATATAAAACGTTTGTTTGATTATATTAATTGAAATATAAAAGAAACTTCTGCTAAATGAAGTATGTAAAATCCTGTATTTTTATTATCAATTCACACTGATTAAATTTATGTAAATCCTCACAGTATTCAAATGAATTAAAATTATTAATAAGTTTTTAACATATACAAATAAAAGAGGAATAAACCAAGTATTTAAAAAAAATGGTTCAAAACGTATAGTCTAATTTAAATAACCTCGAATAGAATATTAATTCCAGCTTAAAAAATTAAAAAAATAGGTGTTACATAATTAGAATACATATTAAATATTTTTAGAATCACGAATAAATCAAATATGTTTCAGTTTCAAAGGAAAAACAAGGCGCAATAATGTTATTTTACAATTTTCCTGTTGCACTATAACGGATGGTATAACTTTTACGTTTAGGATTTTACAACGTATAGTATAAAACTTTCTGACAGCCCAAGTGTATAAAAGTCTGCCAAGTGTAAACCTTTGTACAAGTACCGTCACAAAGTGCACTTGCTTCTCTATCCTTCTATTTTTTCTCGCTCTTTCAGTTTACTACATTCAACATAATCGAAAGAGTGAGAATAGGAAAAAAATATTAAAAAAGATAATGAATAACTATGTACTTAGAGCTAATACTATCGAATTGGATAAGTATTAGTTAATAGTAAAGATTTGTTGTATTATATTTTTACTAAAACTTACTTTAGAGCATACTGAATCCTTTTATACGTTCATAAATTGTATAAAAACTAATGTTGCAAAACAGTTATGTATAACATGTTACAGCTAAAATTTCACACATTACATGAAATGATTATTGTTTTCTTAAATGATAGTTTATTGAAATATATTCCATCAATTTTCTTGTAAAAATGGCATTGATAGAGTAGAATACTTTACCTTAAGTAAGACCGATCAAATAGTGTCATCGAAAATAAGGATGTTCATATCATGGCTTTAGTAAAGCTTGGCACGTTCTAGAAATTCTTATTTACTCCTTTTTCATACGTGAGTAAAAAAAGTGGTTCCAGATATTCTCCGAAAGTAAAAGAAGAATATGATAATTTTTTTATCTTGAAGTAGAAAAGTATCTCGTTCCAGAACTTATCCATTTCTGCGGTCCTTGTTAGATAAGAATTACCACACTTTAACGAAAACGAGCTAGTCATTCCCCCAACACTCTAAGTAGATACCGTTTATAGTAAAAAGGAATTAAAAAAAAAGGAAACAGAAAATTAAACATAAATCAAGAACATGTATCATAAATATGAAATAGCATTAGTGAACCATCTAAAATTTGTTTAATTCATTGTATGAATACTAAGCTCATTATTTTATAATTTTATTTGAAAATTTTCTTTTGACTTTTGATATAATCAACAAGTAAACTAATCAAGTTAGCCAAAAACTATTTGAAATAATTAAAAATTATTAATAAATGATAATAGATTATTAGAATATTTATCCTATAAAAATTTAAGAAGATAATTTAAAATAGTTTTTAATTTAAAAAAATTTATTTTAACATGAGTAAAAATTGAATATCTAGGCGACATATAATGTAAAATGAGAATCGATATACATTTTAATAAATTGCATTTCTATAATATACCAAAAAAATTATTTAAAAAATATTAACTATATGTCTAAAATTTAATATATATTTTAACATTTTAAATAATTGCTTTAAATGCATCTAAAATATTTTAAATATTTCTTGTTTTTAATAGAAATTAATTTTATTTCATATGTGAAAAATGTATGGTAACATTATTTTTCAATAATTAAAAATAAATGACGTGTTTTATATTGAACACTATTGCTATTAATTATATATATATACCCTAATTATAACAAGCACTAATTAAATACATTTCAAAGGGCTTTGAAATAATTATAGGACAAAAAATGTGATAAATTACAAAGATATAATTATTTAATCTAGACAGCATTTAATTCTTACATATATATTTACAAGAGTTTTTGATATTAATTTCGATCTTATTAGTTATACACAAATGTAACTCATTGGATCACGCATCGTAAAATAGAACCATAAAATTTGAAACCATTACGTGTGAAATAAATATAGATTTCTAATATTTTATCTGGTCAGGTTTCATATCACGTGACCTGAACCACTGAAAAATAAAGTAGTATAAACCTCTTTTAAATATAAAATAAAAGAACAGTTACGAATATCTGTATAACTTTCTAGAATAAATAGGTTCTTGTTTATTTACATGCTGCAACGTTTATAACTAAAGTAACTTTATAATATACTAATACATTAGAATAATTACTCAATTAATCATAATCTTCAATAATAGAGAAATATTCTTGTATAATTTTATTGGGCACTTTATACCAGATCAGTTTACCCCAAAAACTAAACGTATTTAATAAATTTTTTGAAAAAATTTATGCATGGAATGTATGCAATTTACAAAAGATTATAATATTTTTATAAAACCTGTCTTAATTCTATTTCAATATTTTCATTTCTATTCGTCTCAGATACTCCGAACGAATCATCAGCAAACAAATTTTTATATTTTGCCCAGTATCAAAATTGCAAATGTGGTGCATCGATTTCAGTAGGGTAATCGACTCAGTATATATTCAGTTGTATCCGGATTAGATGAAATCTCATAGTTTTATGTGGAAACGAGATGATCGTAAAGGTACACACTCGACTATACAGCATATGGCCAACTGAAATTGCTAGAGTATGCACATTCAATTGAGGACAGGTGACTGTACAAATATACTTGTGTGTATTAAAATGATTCGACAGACTACAACGTATATGCTTTATTTCTCTGTCTTAGATGAAATTTTAAATTGAAAAAATTCGAAATTCTATTATTCATTTATTTGTATCTCTTTGTGTACATATATTTTGATATGATGACATAATTTTTAAATATTCTTTAAGGAAAAAATATTTTAATTATGATTATTATTGCTATTTTATATTTACTTAAGGCATTTTTTAAATATTATCGTTTGTTAACATGTAAGTATTTAGAGCAGATCTTTTATCTTCTTTAGCAATCACAACACTCTGTAATCATAATTGTATCAATCTTTTGTCATTGTATAAATAAAATTCGAATTATTTGAATCGATTTAATATGAGCAAGTAGTATTGACGATAAGATTAACTTTTTGTCGATTTCAAAGTTAATATCAATATATACTATATCTTAACAATTATAACAGCATTTTGTTTTTAGCAAATTGTATTTATTTATAGAAATGGCTTTATTAGAAGAAATAAAAAATATTTTTTTCATTCAAATAAGAACGCATTCATCGTTTTATTTAAGTTTTTTTATCAAGTTTCCCTTAATTTTAATATAATCACATCACACAAGAGAATAAATTATTTGAATGTTAATAAATTAATTTATCATATTACACTAATATTTGACAAAATTTTTAATAATTTCCTCCTATAATGTTACAATATAATAATAGTTAAATTTAAGCATATAGAATATCCTAACATGTTAAAACATAAACTTATTACTTTTTTTACTTATTTAGTGAAAATTATCCCAAAAGTTAATATTAGACTATCCAAGATCTGTAAGATAACTTAAACAATAGTTGAAAATAGTTTATATTATATTGAATACTATTTCTTATTTAAAATTTTCAAAGAAGAATTCATTCAAGAAATTGTGTTAAGACCTATCTTAATGCATTCAAAGAAGTGATGATTCAAGAGAAATAACTTTAAATAAGATACTAAAATTGTACTTCCTTAAAAATATAATAGTTATCCTTGACGGAGAAATCATCTTTTCAATGAAAATCCATTATTTCTTGATGAAAAACAGCATAAATTTGTAATATATATTTCTAGAATAGTGTACTTATGAAAATATTATTTCTAAAAAATGGGTTTCTTCAAATTTATTGCTGTTCATGAACTCTTGAGAACAGATAATTCTCGTAGTATCCAGATAGATTTTCTTTTCCATTAAGATAAATAATTCTGATTTAAAAAGAGTTCCTTCTTAACAATTTATTTAAAAAAAATTTTTTTAATTAATTTATATTAATTAAGTAAAGCTCGTTCTTATTCAATTATCATCTACATCTATTTATAAATTAATATTTTTTATTTCATAAAAATTTAATGAAGGAATCTTGAAAAAATTTTTTTTAATAAAATTGAATCAAAATTGAAAATGATATTCTATTTCGAACGATTAAAAATTCGATTTTAAATATATAAAATATTAAACATACATAAAATCGAAAATGAATCAACTTACATATCATACAACTATTTTTAAATAGAAATACAACAATCTATATTAAAAAAAAAATTAATATTTCAACTTGTTTTCTATTATGCATAAATTTATCAAAATCATAAAAAATTTTATTTTTTAGCTATTTAATTTTATTACTCTTTTACTTTAAGTTATTTTAAATTTTAGTTTGATTTTATATTTTAAGATTATCTTGTTTTTTTTCAAAAACGTTTTTTAAAAAAAATCTACTATTTTATTCAGTGACAAATCATTTCACAGTCAGTTCCTTTTTTAAATATTTGAAATTCGCAGTCATACATTTTCCAACTTTACCAGAAAAGTTGTCGTATCACACGTTTGCATATTATAAGCGAGAAATTCTAAGTTTTGTATGATTTAAGATATCACGACTCCACCACTCAATTCTTAACTTTCAATAACTATGTAATGCAAGAATATCAACAGAGTTTGTGAACAAATACTTCTTTGCATCTTTAAAAATTATACTTGAATTTATTATAATATAACACTATGCGAAAACTATTTTCAACCTATTATTTCATTATTTAAAATAGATTAATGTATTTAACAGAAATTTAAACTCACTTTTAAAATTATAATTTTATATTTGATCATATACTTATTAAAAAGTTATTATCGATGTATAATTAAAGATGAAAATAAAATATAAGTTATAAATTCAATGGGTAAAATATATAATATCTGATAAAATTACTCCAATTTTGTTTTTAAGTTTTTTTCCAAAAAAGACTAGAAATCGAAAGAATATAAATAAATATTTGTATAAATTAAAATTTTATATAATGAAATAGAATTCTAGAAATTTTACAAAATTAAAAATTTCTATAAAATGTTAGATATATGAATTTTAAAAAATATGAAATAAAATTATTTTTTTATGTTAATTATATAGATTTGTATTGGTTTAGTCATGTTGGCTTTACCCTTTGTGTATTTAAAATTTAATATTTCCACGACATATGTGAATATTCAGAAATAAAATAATTTCTTTCTAATTAAAAAACATGTCATAAATAATGTAAATGATGATAAATTGATGTAAGTAAAATAAAACAGCATGAAAATAAAAAAATAAAATATTCCTTAATTGTAATATATTATATCGTTTTTATATTATCTGTATAAATTCACATTCACTTAGAATGTGATATTATTAAAAATAATACTCAACATTAAATTTTAGATAGAATCTTAATTAATTTTTAATACAATTTTTTTATAAATATTATTTTCAATTTTCAAACACTTACTAATTTTCTACAATTATTATTAACATTTAAATATTATAACATATTTTATTTCTATACTTTATATATTTTCATTGCATACAAAATTAATTATTTGAAATATATTCATTTCATTTTAAAGTATAAAAGGTAGATAATATTTAATTAATACTGAACGATGTTTAACTTGCGAAAGTTCTTGCTTTTGTTTGCACTTGTTCAGAGTATTGTAATAAAATCATTACTATAATACTCAGTTACTAAATATTAAAAAATATTATTAAAATTTTTTTTAAAACTATTTTGGATTGAATTTAAAAATAATTATATGGTGTCATATTCCAATATTGCTTTAGAAATTATCAACGTTGAAAAGATTTCATATTTTTAATGTTTCAAACAAAAAAGTCGATATCGTTAAATAAATTGTATATGTTTCCAATATTTTTGTTATTTCTAAAAGTTCTACCTTGCGTTTGAATGTATTAAACAAGAATATAAATACATTTTAAAATGAATTATAATAAAGCGATATGAAATAAAAACTTTCGCTATTTTAAATAAATTCTGCTTAAATATTATAACTTTCTTTTATCCAGATATTCAAAATTTTATAAATTATATTTATTTAATTTTCAATATTTGAAGATAAGTAATTTAAGAATTGATTACCCTAATTAGATTAGATTAGCTTTAATAAATTTACTTCATAACATTCTGAGTTTTGATTACAATAATAATTTTATAATAAGATATATATTGAAGTTTTATGTATAAATAAAGTAGATGAATGAAATAAAATATTATAATTCTATTTTGATAAAATGTATTAAAAATATGGTCAACTATAATTTATTAAGTAATTATATTTTAAAATATTATTATTATATAGTATTAAAATTTAATTATTTTAAATATATTTTATAATTTGAAAAATATCGAATTCCAGTATAATGAATAGTATACATTTAAAAAAAAAAATAGATTCCATAATTAAATGAAACACAAAATCACAATTGTTGTTATTGATTAAAAAAATGATATATTTCTTAAGTTTATATTTTTGAATTATATATGTATATATGTATTTTTTATAAAAAAATTCTCAAAATTATGTAATGTAATCGTTATGTATTTCATAAGCAATAATCATTTATTTTTTTGTTCAGAATTTCTCAGTGCTTGATTATTCAAATTTACAGTTAATATAATAAATGTAAAACACGGTTTATGAAATCATAATCCATTATAGTTTTAAGTTATTTTGCAAAAGCATTCAACAAACTTCAATGACTATTACTTATGATGAAAAATGCCCCTTAGAAAGGTCGAGTGTCGCGCCACTCTTACTTTGCTAGATCTCTCCTCTTCTAGTTTTTCATTAAAACTCAACGCCTCGAGGAGAAAAAAACGAAAAAGAAGCACCTCTTTTTCTCTTTCATTCCCTTGCTTACTATCTTTCTGCCCATCTCTCAACTTACCTACATATCTGGGCAACAGCTTGATTTACCATTCGAAATTTTCACAGGCGGAAGTCCTGCCTCGTTGGACAAAAGCGGCCAGCAATGGGACTTCCCAAATGCTTGGCCACCACTTCAGTCTATTATTGTCCAGGGATTACGTCAAACTAATTATACTCCGGCAATGAATATCGCCAAAAAATTAGCGAGTACGTGGCTGAAATCAAATTATTTAGGATTCAATGAGTCGAATAAGATGTACGAGAAGGTAAGTTTATCTACGTTAAAAAATGTAATTTTTTTTTATTTAATATTTGATATGTATTATTTCCTACGTTATACTATAAAAATTGCTTATATAATTTTTTCATTCGCCAGTTCTTATCAGATTCTTTCATACATAAGTAAAACCCGAATACAGACTCTAATAGTATTAAAGTAAATCACAGATTTCGTAGTTTTATAATCTTCAAACTTGTAATAATTAAAATTGATTTTGCAATAGATATAATTTAGAAAATATATAATAACAATATATACTTTATTAAATATTAAAATCTGTTTTCATTATTTTTATTAAAATATTAGTTTTACTCAAGAGATATACACCTATAGTCATAACGTATACAACTTGTATCTGTGTTTTTATATTCAAATTATATTTTATTTTTTATCTGTATATCTTATTTCTATAATTCATATGTTTTTTAATCGATTATATAATAATTTTAAATATTAAACTCATAAATTTATTTATCTATATGAATATGTTATCACTATGTATTTTTGACTTGATACTTTTTACACGAATACTTTCAAAGTAATTTGTTTAACACAAATAAATATCATTTATCGTTTATTTATTTCAACTCAACCAGATTTTCCGTTGATTGTTATTTATGATATTATGGAAGATTTGATAAAGTATAATAGTCTAGGTTAAATATTCTATCTCAATTGACTGGTATTACTGTGATATCCTAAACGTTTTCCAATATCTTTCAAACATAATTTTAACATACGTTTCTTTTCTTTTAAAGAATTCTCAAGTAGAAGAATTTATAGTTTTTGTTAATCAATTTTTTACGAATATAAAATATTTTACGAATAAAAAATATTTGCACGATAACAGATATTTTAAGCATAGGTTTAAATATGAAGGTGGGCATGACATATTTAAGAAAATACTTGAATCATATTCGAACTGCAGCACAATAGCTTATTTGCGATATTTATGTATGCAAACTAAATTATATTTATTTAATGTATTGAGCTTTTAATATTGCGTATGCCTATATTATCACACCCAATATTAATATTATTATATCCAGTATTATAAAAAATCGAAATTTACTTTGATTTATCTAAATTGAAAATAATTCTATATTTAAAAAATGAAAAATAAATAAATATCGAGTTAAAAGATATAATTGCATGCAAAATTGATTTCTGTATTCTTCTTTTATGTATTAGAAAATTTCAGTACATTAACTAGACTGAGATTTAAAAAATGAGTAAAATTAATTTTATAAAATGCAATTAGAAGAAATAATGCACGATAATAAGTAGTAACAGGATATAAAATAACTCATATTAAGAGAAGTAAGACGTAGCCAATCCTAAAAGTACAATGCGGTTAAGACTATCGGATAAAGGTACATTTCAAATTCCAGGAATATTTCTCAACTAAGTAGGCAAAGTTTTATGAGAATTGTGGAAGACAGGATCTTCTTTCCCTTTTTCTCTCTTAGTCTATTTTATATTAAATTTCAGGAGACAATATGCAACCTAGCAATATTGTCTAGAAGTGAGAGCGCATATAAGACTTGTAATAAATGGAATTAAAAAAAAATTAATTTAAAATGGATGGTCAGTAAATTAAAAACGATATATAATTCAAAATGGAGTGCTACGAAAGTAGTAAATTATTTTGAAAAATTCTTTGAAATTCACCTGTTGGATTATAAAGTAAAAAGGATTAAATAATATTTTTAATCAAATTATGTTCAATTTCTAATGAAAATTATTTCAAATATTAATTCTTGTATATAATAATAATTAATCCACTGATTGAGTCAGTCTTGTTCCTTTTATAATATTTACAGTTAAACACTAAATATTAGTTTTCATTAAAGTTTTGTCTTCTCTTTAGTACGATCAAAAATTATGTAACAATATAAATTGAATTTTGTGTTCCAAAATTGTCTTTAGAAAAAGTATATAAATGTTGGAATATTGATGCATTTTAATAAGATTACTAAAAAAAAAACAACTTCAATAGATTGAAAAATAAAATAAAATAGTAACAGCAATCTATGAAAAATCAATATCATATTTGATATATCATCACATCAAAATATAATCTACTTGAATATAAATAAAGGATGAAAGCTATTTTTATCTATATTATTAAAAAAAGGTAAATATAATCAAAAATATATTCTACACGTATATAAAGTGATAAATTAACAGTCAACTGCAAAATATTTAACGAAAAAATTATTATTTATTTGTGTGCATAAACTATGATAATTTCAATGATAAAAGAAACTTTTAATGGATGAAATGTACCACGTTCTTATGTATTTTGCGATTCTTCATCACTTTACGCCTATAAACGGATTTACGTACACAAAGCTGCGCTTACCACATGCTTATACGGATATCCCGATACTGCGCAAACTGGTATTATAAGTATTAAATTTTAAATGACACGATCTACAAGGCAGATAATCTAAAAACACAATCCAATAAAAAATTCAGCAACTTTATCAAAAATTAAGATGTAGAAATAATCTATTATATAAGTATACAAATTGTTAATTTATTTGAAACATTTAAAACTATCTTCCAATATTGATTATACATATATTTGATAATGGGTTTAGCAAAGCTCATAATCATTCTATTTAAAAAATGATTTTCTTAAAAATTAATATTTTTAAAATATTTATAAATATATAAGCAAAGATACGTTTAAAGATACTTTTTTAATATATTAAAAAATATTTTCATAAAACATTGTATATCATTCAAAAATTTAACAAAAGAAATAAAAATATTTTTCTAAATAATAAAGATTCTTGATAACATAAACAAACATAAACATTACAAATATATATAATAAAAATATAAACAAAAGATTGCATAGATTACTGAAAATTTTATTAGATAATTTATCATATAAGTACTTGTATCTTAGGTTATATTGAGTTTATTATAAAATATTTTTTTTGACAAAAATACACTTTAAGATATAAGCGTATATTTGATAGACATAAAATAGAAAATGAACTAGATAAAACATAGAGAGTACGAACTAATTAATTCTATACAAAAGAATACAGAATAAAAATCAATGTGAAGATTCATTAGTTTTAATTCAAAAGTTATATCAAGTCGCTTAATCAGTTGTTTTTTGTATAACGAGAAAACGATAACGATAATTAGTCTTTATTTGCTTTCTAATTTAAACGTGATCAATTAGGAATTAGCGTATTGGTTTTTAGAATACATGTATAATTTTACTCTTTAGTTTTCCTTTATTGGAATTAATATAATAAAATTATGAGATAGTTTAATTTAAATATCGAATATCTAAAACTATTCGAATTAACGGAAATTTAACAGCTTGCTATCTCATTTAAAAGTTTCTTAAGTTTGAAAATATGGATTTCTTATTTTTTACTTTTTCCCTTAACAGTAATTAAAATAAAACCTGTAGTTAACTCAGTACATTTTGCTATGATTTCAGTGTACACTCGATTATCCTTAAATATCAGAAACTCAATTTAAAAATGATATCTTTATTGTTATCGATTTTTTTTTTATTTAAAATTTATTTATTAAAGTTATTTTATTTCATTTTTATTATATAAGTTTATCTAACATGAATTTAGATTTTCATTTAGAGATTTTTATGATTCAAAAGGTTTAAAAAGATAAATATTCAGACACTTTATCAAACGTATCCTTGAACAATTGTATTTGCTTCCATTAAAAAAATTATAGCTCCTTTGACCTTCGACTACCAATATAAACTTTTTTCTTACTATAAATTCTGAAATTTAAAATGAGATTTTTTTCTTTTTTTATTACATACAATATACTGTTTTATAAATTCAGGAGATGTTACATATCAATGTAAATATACTTGCATTTCTCTATTTTTAATATTTAAACTTCTGCTTTTATTCATAATAAGCAAATCACAGAAAAAATCAAAACACCAAGAAGTATAAGACCGGGTATAAAAATGTTAGAATTGCTTAGGGAAAGAGAGAAGACACGAGAGTAGGTTAGCAGGTGGCATAAAATGTCGGTGAATCGAACTTGTGTGTTTCTACTCCGCAATCTTTTATCAGTTGGTTAAAGGGCACCGGATAGGAAGCACGAAATAACATCAAGCTTTGGAGTAAAGTAAGTACGGGAAGAATAAAGAATAGAATGGAGGGTTCATCGGTAACTGGAGGTCATTTGTTAATCCGTCGACGTTTTTCTCCTACTTCGATGGACATGAATGTAAACTCCCGTAAAACGAGCTTTTGGGCTTTTAGTGCGCCCAGGATTATTTAGCCCCGTGGAGACTTAATGGAACTGAGCGTTGGTATTAACGAAAAAAATTTTGACGGATAGTATTTGAGACGGGTTGATTAATTTGTGGACTAAACAATGTATATTAGGGGAAAAATATGCATTTTCTCTAGAGGACAAATTTTTTTTCTGATTTATAGTTTTTCCAAGTATTATTCTCGTTAGTAAAAAATAATTTTTCTTTTTTCCAGAACTTATTGCAGAACTACATACATATGTACTTATATATTGTTTTTAAATTAATTTTATTATGCCAATAATATACAAATATACAAGTTTCACGTATATAAAATTCAAGTTTATATCTTTTAATACCTTTTTTATGACAGAATATTCTGTAACTGAATAATACAATTATAAGCATGCCATTAAAATTAAATGGTTAACTGATAATACAATCAAAATTTAGATTGATATTTCAAATAGACTCAATGATAAGATATCAAAATGAATGATGTCTTTTAAGATACAAATTAAAGTATCCAACATTTATATAAATATACAATTTAAGAAAATAACTATAACATTAAATTTCGGCTTTAATGCAATATAACATTAAAATTCAAGTGTTTGTGAATAATAATATTCTATTATAATTTTTTCACACAAATTTTTTTTTAATTAATTCATGTATAAATTAAAGAAAATTATGAATAATATATTAAAGTTCTTTATTAATGATGTTTTAAATCTTTTTATGAGAAGTTATGAAAACAGATATGCGACAAAATGCACTCTACAAAAACTTTAAAAGAACTTCTTATAAAGAATAAAGCTTGATTTATTAAATTCTTAAATATAATAATTACTTAATATAGGAATAATTTACAGAGTAATTGAAATACATAATCTTTAATTTGTAATTATACAGGCAAAATAAATATATTTTAAAGAAATGTTCATAAATTATCAATTAAAAAATTCGGTTCTTTGAAAATATTAAAGTATTAATTCTAATTTCAAAATTTGAAAAAGTCAAATAATTTATGCTTTCAAATTTCCAACTGATAAAACATTCACTTTTTTCCTTTGCAAAAGCTTGTTCCGAACTCAATTAAAATTTTCATTAAATTCTAGCAGCTTTAATTCAACACTTCCGTGAGCTCGAATGCGCGTGACTAAGGTTAGCAAAATAAAAAGGATTTCATCTAATGCTACGAACGCTGTCCCTCTGCTCACTCAATTTTACTTGAGCCTGTCAGTGTACTAAGACGGGTGAAACATTAAGTTTTGAAAGAATTCAAATTACCAAGATTCTAACTACAAATCTCAACTTGCGATAAGGATTCCCGTATTTTCGCATTTAAACTGAGCTTCACGAAGCTTAAAAGGGACGAGAAACCGAGATGGGTGATAGAAACCAAGTAAATGACTCAAAATTGTTTACTTTCATATCGTCCCTCACGAACTATTCAAGTGCTTATTAACCTAGATTATTAAACGATGATTAGACTGCACGAAGCCACAAAATCGATGAATTCATAGTTCGTCTAATGTAAATGATCACATGAATTAGAAAATTTTTGTTATTGGGTTAGTCAGAAAGTCAAAATAATATGATATTTCTCCTTTACCTATAAAAATTAATTAGTAGTATATATGTGTGTGAGTGTATGTCGATTAGAAAAAATATTTCTTGTACGGCTTTACTTTATTGTGTTCCACGTTAGAATATATAAGAGACTTACGAATATAAAAATGACCTAAATTGATGTATTATAATAGAATGTATACAATATTTTTATGAGATAAAAAATTTATAATCGTAAATTATATAGCATAAGGCAGAAATTGTAAATGCACATGATAATGCAGCTCTACAGATTCAGTATATAATAATCAATTTTAATGAATCATGATTTAAATATTAAATATATGAAGATATTATTTATAATAAAAAAATCTAGAATTTATTACAGATATTTATATAAATATATAAAAAAGAATTTTTGTACAAAAAATAAAATATTACGTTATACGCACATAATTCTAGAAGTTACATTAGAATATTTATTTTACATTATTATTTCAGTTATATTAAAAAAAAATTGTTTTTAAAAATTAAGTAAATTACCAACAAAAGAAATTATATAAAGTAACTTGTAAAAATTCTTTCTAACTAATTTTAACGAAATAATTTAATTTATTAAAATTTAATGAATATATAGAAAATTACTTTTTAAATTAATGTAAATGCTAAAAATTTATATAACATAAAATTAAAAAGGTGTTTTTTATTACACGTAAATAAAAGAACATAAAAAATTCATCAATATTTTAGAGGGAATTATTATTGCATGACAAAAGAAATTTTTATAGTAAACTGACATTGTAATTAATAAGTAAAAAATCTAAAGTTGTATAAAAATTTTATACAGACTTTATTTGATATAGCTAGAAGTCTATAAGAATATATTAATAATATTGATGTTAACTTTTATTACATGATTAATCTATCAATTTAAAACGAAATTTTATTTTAATGTCATCTGTTAATCAAATGTATATATAAAATTTCTAAATTTGTGAGTTTACAGTATAAATATATAAATTATTTTTAATTTCTTCACACCCGCACTTAAAAAAAAATTATAAAATAAAATTACGAGTGTAGTCTTATCTATTATTAATTTTTTATTCAAGATCTAGTTATAATATTGGTAACTGAGTCATTTGCCAAACAAAAAAGGCTTTGTTTACTACGATTATAAAAGTAAAATTGAAAAACGTTAAACTTAAAATAAAATAATTTCAAAAAAATTATTTTTCTCGATTTTTGAAAGTGTTTCAATATATATAAAAAATCATAGAATATAAAATTGGAAAGAAATATATTTACAAATTGTTTCAATTAAATATTAAATTGTATAGTAAACTTAATTATCAACTTTATGTCGTATTAATGGTACCATTCTAACTGTTTTAAAGTACAACATTTTTTAATTATATGATTATATATTTATACAACATGATCATATGAATATTTAAGTTGTGTAGTAAAATACAATTTCGCATAAAAATAGTATAAGTCTATTACGAATTGCTTCAGATTCTATAATTTATGTAAATTCACATTATAAATAAACTCAAATATGAAACTTCTACTCCATTAACGAAAATTACTAAATAAATACATAAGAACTGATTAGTCAAACACAAATAAATATTCAAATATATCTATGAGACAACTTATACAAAATTACGACTTAATGATCTGACAGTTTTGAAAATAGCTATTATATTCGCTATCATCTATTTTAACGATAGACAATCCCATTTTGTAAATGTCGTAAAGCATTGACTTGAACCCTGAATAGTCTGCATATCTAAGAACTGAAGGAATGGTTGACGTCAAATTTCCGATTCTAAATGTAAGTTACTTACAGACATCAAAGAAACATAATGAGTTAAAAACGAGTTTGACACCCGTTAAAAAATGTTATATTCTAAAATAATATTAAATAAATTTTCGTAGAAAGTTTTAATTTTTTTTTTAATTTCATTTAATTTTAATTTTATAATTTTTTCAACATAATATTATTATATACACGAAAAATTAATAATTTATTAATATTGATTATTTTATTATTAATTTTTTTATTTTTCTAAAATACAATCTTTCATAATAATGTATAATAAAACTAATTATTAAAATATAATCATTTTGAATATTTGAATACTGTAAATATAAAAGTATTATGTAAAAAAACATATATAAAAAAAATAAGTAAATAAAATTAAAGAACCTGTGCACGCACACATACATGATGCAAATACAGAAATTATTTGATATTATTTATCAAATTTATTATTAATCACAAAAAATAATAAAAGATTAGTCCATTATTAAAATACTGGAGTTTTTCTGAGTAATAAAAGTTTCGATATATACCTTTTCAACAAAAATAATATTTATGATTAAAAGATTTATCGATTGTTATAAGAAAAAAAATTAAAATTTTTTTGAAAATATTTTTTAAAAAATAAGTTTTTACATATAATCCAATTATCATTTATTGAGAGATTAAAAAAAAAGAGAGAAAATAAAGAGCAGCTCTAGTATGAAAGAGGGAAAGTAATTATTTATTATATTTAAGTGCATTTATAAAATTTGTAAGAATGTGTTCATTGAAAACCAAAATATCGATATTTAGTACGTTCACACTGGCATAAATTTTTTCTAGGGAAGTCTATCAATTTAGATGATGTATCCAAATATAAAAGTTTTATAAAATAAATAATAAAATTTTTTCGGGTATTATTCATTTTAAATTCAATTTTCGAAACTGTTGCAATTTCCACGATAAAATATTTCAATGTACGAAAAATGTTTAAATAAAAATGTATGTATTTGAATAACTACGCATTTGAATAACTAAAGTCTTACTAAAATTTCATTTGCATAAAACAGTGTAATGACGAATTAATCGATACATTCGGTTTATCACTTAATATTCGGAAATAGGTTTAAAGATGAATAGCTTTTGATTTTAATCCCGTCTTTTTGCTGCTCAAATGAATACTATAATAAATATTTTCGACATACCGAATTTCCGATTCTTTCTAAACGTTTTAATTTATACGTATGAACTTATGTAAATATTTAATAACTTAAGTAGACTATTGTTTTTTTTATAATTCATAAATTATCGCTATCTGCTCTTAAAGATGTGCTTGACACTTTAACACCTAGCTTTACTATTCGCCTTCGCTCTTTATTTATATCCAGCGTTTTTCCAGTACTGAGCAAGCATTCATGCGAAAAGTTTACTACTAATGGAAACGGTGACGACGCTTAAGGAAATCATAGATTGACGCTGTCTCTTGAGTTAATTATTCCATCGTAGAATCAATCCATCTCACGCATCCACTATAACTTTTAATCTAATTCTCTTTCGAAGTTTCTCACTCTTTTCTTAATGATTCTTAGTTTCGCAGATTTTCCTCTCGACATAGGATTCTTTATTTTCAATGCAATTATTGACATTGTTATTTATTTAATTTTGCATTGGATTTGCATTTTGGATTCAAAAGCATTATTTTCGTTTACATTTGTATTTTACAAGGAAATAGATTTATACTATAGATAATAAAATTAGTATAATATTCATCAAATTACAAATGATGTTAAAATATCAATGGTATAAGGCTAGGTAATATATATGAACTATAAATATATGTTTAAAATATGTACATGATAACATAGATATATTTATTCATTTATTACTTATACAGTTTTCTAAAAGTTTGCATACATATTAGAAACAATATTAAAATTAAAATAAATTCATAAATTTAAATTCAATATTGAATTATTGCAGTCAATAACTTCCACTGTGTGATATTTCAAGTAGTTTATTTGCATAAGCCTGCATATTATAAAATATATGTAAAATTCACCGTTAATTAATAAATAAATTTTTTCATGATTTAGATACTTTTTAAAATTGTGTTAAAAAAATGTATGCATAAACGTTGTTCTTTTTCAATATATTATTAATCAATAGCAAAATATTATTTAATGGAAGTACAATTTCAAATAATTCAATCTTTTGGTTTTACATTTGTATCTTTTAAAGAATATTTAATAATTATTTTAAATAAAAGGAAAACCAGATGAGCGAAACTTATTTGAAGATGTCATAAATTCTTATTCTAATGTAATTACATAATTGTCTGAATAAAAGCTTGAAAATAGAAAACCCTAAATTTTTAATTAAATGGAAAATCCAACTGTTCTTAAAGTAATCAATTAATATTAATTTATGCGTAAAAGACAAAATTTCATTTTTTATTAAATCAGAACAATTTAATTCATTCGCATCATTACCTATATTTACGAGTTCTGCGTAATTTGGATATAATAGAAATTCTCTATTTAAAAGTCATGAAGGGTACACTACTTACGTAAATATTCGTGTATTGTTGTATCATCACGTTCGATATAAAACATTCGAAGGCTTCAAGTATTTGTTCAGTGAAAGCTTGCTATTCAATGAACTATGTTACGTTTTTTTCTTGTATTTGCCTCTAAATCTCTATACTAGGTCTAACAAGACACAAACCAATAAAAGATACGAAAGAAAAAGGTATTGCTCGACATTCGATTGTAATGGCTAAGCTTAAAATTTTTTCGTGATTATTTCTCCTTTCCTTTGCAAGTATAGCTGAAAGTTTCTAGTTCTATAAGCGAACAAAATAAACTACTATTAATTATTTCGTGCGATAATGTTTAGTTCAAATTAAACTTTTGTAAAAAAAAGAGTAAGTGCAATTATACATGATTATTATATTTATTTAATTAGTCACTATATTCCATTATAAAATCATTTTCCTAAAGAAAAAAATATATATAACAGAAACATATCTTTACTGTAATTGATTTTAAAACTTTTACTTAATTTTATTATTATAGATTATAATGATTATCGTAAATTTTGTAAATAATTTTTATAAATAAAACTGTTTTTTATTTAAAATAGCACAATTCTTTTGATTGATTAAATTTTAAATGCACAAGCTACTTTTCATTCGATCGAATACGCACATCAATTTGTTTCATTGAAAACATTTATTTATTTTTCTTGATTGTTTGAGAGTGCATTAAAGTAAAATACTGGAATACATATTATAGGTTAATTATACTTCGTATGAGAAACTTGTCCTATCTCGACATAGTTTATTTATAGATGCACTCAAATATATTATCCTTGCATTTCGTAATAAATAATCATAAGGTCAGAATTAAACGATTAATATATTCCAGTTTCATACTGAAAATACTAAAATATTTATCTGAATTTAGATTAATAATTAGATTACTGAATAAAAACTCTAACTTTTATTTTAAAAAATAATTGTAACTTCGTATTTTAAACTATTTTACTGTAATTATTTTTATATTATCTATAATAAATAAAAGGATGCAAAAGAAAAAAAGAAAAATCGAGAAACGAATGACGAATGACAGTTTTATGAAAAAAAGCGAAAGTAGTATATATGATATGCATACGTATTTAATCCATAAAACGATCGTTTGATATCGAAAAGTTTTGCAAAACTTTCTCTAAAGATTTTCCATTAACTAGGAAACTAACAGTAAGCAAGATTATCCCCTTTAAGATACCTACTAATTCTTTCTTCTTATCTTTTCTCTTATATGCTATCTCTTATACAATTATTTTTTCTTGCTTTTCAAGTACTCAATTTCAATTCTTCTCTTATTTTTTTCAACACGCAATATTTTTCATATCTTTTTGGACATTCTTGAAATTATCAAAATCAGACATATTAATGCCTGAATAAAAAATTACTTGTCGTGGCAAGAATCTTTAATCTAGCCGCTTTAATCATGTATCTTTCTATTACATTGGATTAAAAATATTAATTCTATAATGACCTTTATCCGATAAATTAAAAAAATCAATTCTTTTTTGTTTTATTTAATAAAATATCACTTTTTACTATTGTACTTATTTACTTAAAGATCTTTCATGTATCTGTTTTTATTAAATAATACAATTTAAAAATATATTTTTAGTTGTAGCAACATTATTTTTAATTTAGTGACCTCAATCATCTAAACACTAATCAGTGAACACAAAATTTGTTTAGCTCATAATTTTGTAATTTTTAATATTCCTACTTTTTACATTTATACTGCTTTAATATCTTATAAAATATTTTATTTGCATCTATACTAAATTTATTCCTTTCCAATTATTTAAGAAATCATAGTTTATGTTCATACAATGTCATACATACTATTATTATTTTATAGAATGTATGTTATTAATTATTCTATAAAAATTGTCATTAAAATAATTTACATCTAACACCAAAAATTTTATGCATAAATCATAAATTTTTTATGGTCATAGTATAATTATATAATTGTGTTATTGAAAGTAATCCTGGTAAATTATTTTCTATTTATAATCTATGCCAGTAATAAAATTAAATCATGTTTGTATCGATTAAACTATTTGTATGTATTTGAATATCATTAACTTTTTCACACTTGCAAATGAACTGGAATACGATACATTGAAAATTTATTATGGAACCGAACGCTATTTCATATCATTCACTAGTTAAATTATTAAATCCTACCTATCCCTTATCTACGATAATTTTAATTCATCAAATTTGATATTATGCTTAAATAAAAATCTTTAATGATAATTTGAACTATTGTTATTATTTAAAATACGTTCATAATCACGGCAGATATCGAAATCGAATAAGAGCGATGACTTCATTTTACGCAATCATATTTAAAACGAGGAAAACACATTGATACATAGAAATATTATCTAGGTGATAAATAATTAAAATTATTAGTATTATATTTTTAAATGTTTATATAACTCTCTTCACTTAATTTTTCAAATAAATCAAAATCTTTATTGAGTAATTCTTGATTGAAGTAAATGTATTATTATTAGTCTAAAAAAATTATTTAAAAATGATACCTCAGCTAAGTAAATATATTAAAAATGTTTCCCATTTAAATAACCGAAAAGCGTAATCATGAAACTACTAACAATATTATTAAAATATTGATTTTTTACAATTTACTTGTTTACTGTTGTTCTTATGTTGATAAGTTAACAAAATTGAATCTAAAACAAAAATACAACATTATTGAATCTTACATACTTACTCTATAATCACTACTTATAAACAAAAAATATGATAATTATACATACACACAATAAATTTAAATTTCATTAAAAGTAATTTAGATTATTGAATAAATATAAATTCCTTAAAAGCAATCGATTCACTAATTCATAAAAAAATAACTTTTGAGGCCTATTTATGGCATAAAAAAAAATTAGATTCATCGTTTTTATAAGCATTCGTTGTATATACTTCAATTCTTTAGTAGTGAAACTTATTTCTTACGTATTTTTAATGTATCCATACAAATTTTAATGTAAGTATTAACGACTAATCAAACAAACATAATTTAATATATAAAAAGGAAAATAAACAAAATTTTAAAGTTGTATAAAGTACTTGTTATTTTAAACAATTTTACTTTAAAAATACAATTTTCTACAATTTTACTTAAATAAATAAAGTTTATAGTCTTTATTTTCACAATAAGTACTGAATTACTGCACAAACATGTATTGCTGATTTTCTCTGTTATGTACACAAATAAAAAAATAATTTATCGAAATTTGTGAAAATCTAGGATTGCAACAAATAATAATCTATTAAGTTTTTATTTAATTTAATTATAAATATATTTTAACCATTTCGAATATGATAAAATTAGATATTTATTAAATTAAATTCTTTCATTTTTCCGAAAAATGATTAAAATATTGAAAATTTTTTATGAAAAGTTAAAATTACAAAATTCAAATGCTGTCTATTTATATCTGAGAAAAATATATGTGTATAAAATATTTTTAAGTATTCAAAAATATACTACCTAAAAAATTTATAAATTGAAAATGTACAAAATTGAGTCAGTATAAAATAAAATAAATTGATTACATAACATAGTATTATAAGTTTAATTAAATCATAAAAATTAAAACAAAATAATCTGCAGTGTAGTGTATAAGATATCAAATTTAGCTAATTTTATAATCCTGAAATTTTCAATAGTTGCCTCAATTGAAGATAGAAAATATTTAATTTTCATCTATTTTTGTCATGATCTGTTTTAATAACGTAACAGAGCCAAATCTATATATAAGCTTTACTTTGAATTCTTTAACTAGAATAAAAAAAATGTTTATATACGTTTTTAAATTTATTAGCTACTTTTAGCTAATTAGCCAATTACTATTTAGCTAATTTTAGTATAAATACTATATTTTGATTATTTTTATCACATGTCTGCAAATATGATCTGTTTATTAATTTAAATATAATAAAATTAATAAAATTCTAAAGAAAAAAATGAAAATATTAAGAAGTAGCCACACCATTATAAAAAAATTTGATTCTTTTTACAATTTTAAATATTAGAAGTTTTCTTAAATTTATTTTAAATATTCCATTTTTTATACTGTGGATTCAGTAAATTAGGGACATCGATACATTTTCGTGTAAGATACGAACTAGAAAAAAAATACGATAAAAGAAGGCTTTAAGATCTTAGGTCTAGTTTGGTGCAATTTATAGCAGAGGAAAGAAAAACGCATAAGTTGAATGTTCTGACAAATTACTAGTGTTAGAAGATTTTTCTATATTATTTTATTGCGCAAGTCGAAGAAATAAAATTAATGATTTTTATAAAAAATTTCATTTGAAAAAAAATGAAAAACCTTATTGTAAAATAATTTTCATCGATTACATGATAAATGATAATATTTGATATATATATTTATAATAAATGATAATATTTTATATATATTTTATATATATAAATTCCTAATTAAGTTTAGTAATTTTCATTCAAAATTTTTCTATTTTCATAAAACTCGAGTTATCTCGAACACAATTTGGAATTAATTGAATATTTCATAATAAATTATGAATTATTGTATATAAATAAAATATTTTAGATGAATTAATAATTATTATAATGTAATTTAAATATCTAAATAACTTTCATATTATTCTGAAATTGAAACAAAAAATCCAAAAAACTTTAAACTAAAAGTATTAACAATGATCGATGACCCACAGGCGAAAAATTAAAAAAAAATAGTATGTAGTTCGTGCTTTTTATAACTTTCTTTTTTATCACTTCTTATAATAAATCTTTCTTTTTTAGAAAATGCATCTGAAGCTTAAGTCCGCTATTCATTCTGTATAACATTAAATTGTCTCATCGATATGTATAAAAGTGCTTTCGCATTTGTGAATTAATTTTTATAAAAAATTTATACAAAGAAAATTGAGACTATAGAAAAAATTTTTTTACCTTTGCTAATTATTTTTTTATTATTAATTTATTTTATTAAAAGATGGTCCAAAATATTTTCCAATTTGCATTATAATTTTTTGTATAGAATACTTCATAAAATCACAACTTGTCATTTAGAATCTTTCAGCAAACAGAAAAATCATTCATAATAAATTGGTATACAATGAGTCGAGTAAAAGTAATTGTATTTTAATATAACTGATAATTATTATGTAGTTTATATTTTTTTAAACTATGTTTTATTATTTATCTGTTTTGAATATGTATTTATATTTAATTAATATTTTAGTATTAAAATAATAGTATACATGAGACTATATTAAATACATTTTATGTTTACGTTCAATAATTTGATTTCAAACCATCGGAATTGAAACTATAGTATTTTTTAGTTTGACTATTAAATTTTTATGCTTTTAGAATTTAGTTTATATATTACATGAAAAAAGTTCAAAAACTTTACCAAAAAAAATTTGTACACCTACACTCAAGAAAATGAAAATATAAATACTAGCTTTAGATATTTTCATGAATGTTGACAAGAATAATTAGAATAGAAAATGAAATATATTAATGAAATAGTTGATTATAATAAATCAAGTACTTAAAAACTCATTTTACGATATAAAAGACACTATTTCAAGTTAAGAATAGAGTTGTGTAGTGAAACAGAATAGAATTTGGAAAAAGAAGAAAAAAGACGGTATAGATATTATCGAAAATCGAAACGAATATCACAGCATGCATATCCTTATCTCTATCCTTTTCTTTTATTTTCTAAATATATATATATATACTTTTCTCGTGTATCCCCCCTTACAATAGGAGGTAGCTACTGTATACCATTACGATAGAACTGAATCGTTAGCTCAACGGGGCGACATTTATTATTCCTAAAGCACTCACGAGCGAGCGACCGAGAACACGTTAAATCCACTCTTGAGGAAGGCATCTATGCAATTAAGGCTTTAGCGCTTTCTTTACTGCCGCGGTCACAGATTTTACGTTGAATTTAATATCTTTGAACGGTGTTTAATATATCTATCTCCGTATATGGGAGGTTTAGACAATATTATTTATTAAGATCATTTATTAGGGGTGGAAATAGCTTTAAGCCGTGCCTTCGAGTACCTAATTACGATAATGGAGAATTTTTATATTGCTTTGTGTACTTCTACACCATAAACATCGCTTTTTTAAATTATTCGAGATAGATTATGATAAAATTTAATGTTTCTTGTTGTCAGTTACTTGTAATTAAATTTTTATGCGAATTTTTAATGAAATACGTAACGTTATTCTTGTTCAAATCACTATTAAATTCAAAATTTACATCCTTAGGATTTGTACTAAGAATGTTATATGTGTATATATATGTGTGTGTTTCAAATTCATTTATTATCTTTTATAAAACGCAATGACTGGTAAATTTTTCAGAATAGAATATTCAGAATTCTCAAAATTTTATTTACGGACACTTTATATTTCCTATAGATTAAGTAGTTTTGCAAACATTCAAAAAGCTTAGAAAGTATTTTCTAATTTTAACAAGATGCAATTGAATGATTATGTGTATTATTAAAATAATTGACAATAATACGCAATTACTTTATTAAAGTTGCAATCTATCGAGTTATTTATTGAAATTAACTATGTAATTCAAGTAATAATTTTATATGTTTATTTTTATATGTTATACTTTTATGAAATTTATTATTAGAAATTCTGCAATCTATATTAGTATTCTCAACTAATGCCATAAAAAAATCTTATATTTGTTATTTAAAATATTAATATTATATCTCTTTTCTTATAATAATTTTCTATTATAATATTTTTTATTTTACATTATATTTCTCTTAAATCTGATGGATGGCTAGAAACTAAAAATTTAACCATAAATACGTTATTTCAAATTGCAAAAAAATTACTTATAAATTAATAAATACTTAATAATTTAAAAGAACTTAAAAAGGAAAAAGCTTAAATTCATAATTGTCAATGATTGCATAACAAATAATGCTGCATACATTATATAATAAGACTTAAAAGGGAGTATTTAATTCAATATGTTTGTATAATCCTATTTTTCATCAATAAATTTTCCACTTCAATGCAATGTCAATACTATGATTTAAATTATTAATAAGTCTTTGAAAAATAATAATTTTTGCAACTAAAAATTACAGAAATTTTGAAATACCGTATTATTTAAATACGCTATACAGATCCTTAGTGCGTACAGCGATACTTAAAACCTATGAGCATGAATATTGAATTTACGATATTTCTCGCATCTTTTGCATTTACACGATATTACACTTCATTATTCTTTATACATTCGCGGTTTCAAGCAGCGGTCGTGACAACGACAACGATAACGATGGATGATGCTCGTGGTGTTGGTACAATACGTATTAAATTGACCCAGATTAACATCAAGCAAAAAACTCGCTTTTATAAAGTAGCAATTATTATTTAAATCACCCATTAATTTTGGTCTATAGCATCAACAATCTTTCTGAGTATACTTGCGTAATAATACAGACATATGCGTACGCGTACCAAAAACTTGCAAGGTTACACAGATTCGAAAGCTTTTTTAAGAACTTTTATTCTCATAGCTCTTCTAGCTAATGCAGATTACTATGGTTCATACATATTTGCTTAATCTTCTTAACATATGCATATGAATAGAAAATAATATATCGAATAATATTAAATTATTTACTGATAAGCATAGATTTATCAATAAATAAAGGAAATGTTTATTCCACAATCTCGCATTTTGAATTTTTGACATAATAGTGACTGACAGAGATCTCAAAGATACTGACAAAAACTTTAAAAGTATCTCAGATGTACCAAAAGAAATTTAGATAAATTTATCCACGATTATCAATATTTACAGATTATTATGTTTACATATTTTAAGTTATGAAATGCATATAATAATTTTATATTTTTTTTCATACTGCAATTATTAGTATTATTTTGCATATACTTCTAAAATTATATTTTTGACACTTATTTTTGACACTGATAGTGAAAAAGTTTAAATAAAAAGATAAAATTTTATGAACAATAAAAATTAAAAACCAGTAAATTTTGAAAATCGAAAATATTTAGTTGGATTATGCAAAAATAATATAATTAAAACAATATTCGATTTATCATTAAAATTAAAAAAATATCTATAGCTGATTTAATTTTAACATTAATTTTTAAATTTACATAATAATATTCATGTTAATCTGACTTTATGATCATATTATTAATAAAATTTAAAAATAAAATTTTATAAAGTGAAAAATTATATGTTTAAATTTTGAATAAACTTCACAGAGCGTTTAAGAATAGATATTTTACGTTTATAATTCACAATTTATAATTTTTCATTTAATTTTCCAGTACAATGCGTGATTCATAGTTTGTATATTTTATTTCAAATCTGTTATCTGGCCATCAACAGTAAAATGCACAGTTTTTATCAAACGTTTTACGAGAAATAATACTTTCTATATAATTCTACAGAGCGAACAACTATATAAGCAGTTATGCAAATTTTTACGTTATCCATACAACTTTCGGTTTAAATACAAAACGGTAAGTTAGATCGTAAAATCCTATCACGCGATCATGAAACTAACACCGCATCTAACTTATCTTACAATCAAAAATAAAAATTAAAAGAATCATAAATCAAATATATCCTATACCTAACTAGATATGTACTTGTATTTTACTTATCTGTTTCTAACACACGTAGAACGTGATTCAGTTTAAAGCTCTAGTAGTAATATATCTTAGCAAATTCTTTAGAATTTACTGTTCTTTAAGTATTGCTATATCTTTTTTTAAAAGTTTGTACTAAGATAATTAATTTTTAAAGAAACAACTCATATAATGAATAACCTTGTCTTCAATAAAATAAAAATATATGTTTTCATTTTGATTTTAGTAAAAGAATTTTTAAAAAATTAAAAAATATACTTGATAGAACACTAAAATTTAATTTAATATAATAAAATTTTTAATACAATAAAATTTTTAAATGTAATATAATATACTTTACTATAATGAGCTCAATTTATATATATTAAAACAACGTGTTTCAATTAATTTTAGAATAATGATGTTACTGATTACTAGGCATATCACTAAAACAACATTAAATCGAAAAATATTTACGTTATCAATAATACTAATAAAATTAAATATTTCTTGATTCAATGTTAGTTAAATCTTATTGATTAATTTTTCATTATATATATTTATTTTTTCTGTTTCTATGGATTTATTATTTAGAATATATCTAAAAAAGTATTAACTATCTTAAAAATTTTATAAATTCATTTATTATATTAATTACTTCTATCACGAATTTAAAAAAAAATAGTTCATACATGAAGTATAAATAAATATAGAAATAATAACATTAAAAATGAAATTAATAATATCTATTAAAATTTTTTAACGAATCTGTATTTACTATAATCAAAATAATATAATTCTGTTGTCAGTTAATTTTACTGGAATTGTGTTTCAACAGTTATATTGAATAACTTTTAGTGTAATTTTATAAGCTGGCAAATGACGAAGTCACATAGCACTTACTATTAGTACAGCAAGATGTTACTGAAACATACTTATACATGAGATAACTATCAACTGAAAACTTGTAATATTAATAGTAAACATTAGTGAAAGTTATTGTTCTTACATATTTCCAAAATACAGTAAAGAAAGCGATTTGTTTGTAGAATTAATAACATAAATCTAGGATTATTATACTTAAAAAATTAACATTATATTATAATAAAATATAAATATATAACTATATAAAGCTTATATATATTAATAAGATTAATATATATAATGATTAAGTACAGTACTTAAAGTTGTAATCATTGATTACAATTAATAGATTTAATCACTAGATTTAATTACTTGATTAAATCTATTTCTTATATTATAAAAAACTTTTTTTTTATTATTTTAATATATTTTTATCATTTAAAATACGTTATGAAGCAGTAGTTCATTATGTAATATTTTACAATTATTTAAAATAATTATTTGAATCTTAATTATAAAATATACGTAACTATTAGAAAAAACATATTTTATACTCAAGTATTTCTTCCAATTACTACTTGTAATAGTTCTTTGAATCTAAATTATACATTTTTAAAATAAACATACAAAAGCTATTTTTATTTACATTCATTTAATTTACACGTATTTGACGAAATTATTAATTCTATAATTAAATATATAAGGTTTATAATTATTATATTTATATATAAAAAATGTTTTTATATAAATATCTTTATATATAACGTCGCATAATATAATATATATAATTATTTTATAGTGTATTAAGATTACTTATCATACATATAATGATAAATATGTAGCTTAAACCAAATGTTATAATTTTTTAAAGCTAATAATTTTTATACGAGATAATAAAATTTACGATAAATATGTATCTATATTTATAATAAATAAAGACATTTTATCTCAAACTTGCAATTTCATTTTAATATACGAAGTATGAATTATTACATAAATATTTTTTAAAATACATTATAAAAAATTGTTTTGAAAGTTGGCGTAAAATGAAGAAAACTTGCAATTAATTATCTTGAATACACTCGATTAAAGAAAATTTTCTGAAATGAGATATTCTACAATTTTAAAACTATTTTTATTTCATATTAAATACTACTTTCTTGATCATTGAAA
Organism: Platyscapa corneri; assembly: GCA_018907185.1. Classification (NCBI taxonomy): domain Eukaryota; kingdom Metazoa; phylum Arthropoda; class Insecta; order Hymenoptera; family Agaonidae; genus Platyscapa; species Platyscapa corneri. Next base: position 1,527,313 of record JACCHW010000023.1, on the reverse strand, counting down.
TATTTCATATTCAATCAATATTAATATTTAATTTTTTTATTTTATATGAATCAAATTATATAAATAGTATACACCTATTTAAAAAAATTTTCTGTTTGCTTTATAATATTATTATACAATAATACTTGTTTAACATTAAATTATTACTTATGAATATATATTTTGAAATTAAAAATCTTTGAGTTTCGTACATGTTAAAGGTAATTTGTGTTCATAAACAGTAGAAAAAATAGTTTTATTTCATGATAATTATAATAAAATTAATTCAAAACGGATTCAGAAAAATGTAAAAAAATATATAATACAATTTTCATAAGGATTATATTTAAAATATTTTTAATTCATTATTTAGAAAAAAAGGAATTAAAATATTTTATATATTTTTGTAATCTGATCATAATTTTATAAAATTTAAGTAATGAAAAACTTTATTTTAAATGATAAAATAGTAGATGAAACAATAAATTAGATTTTTTATAAAAGATAAAGCAAAGATCATTGCTGTATACTGAAATATTATTCAATAAAATTCGTATAACAATTATTCAAAATATAGTCAGGTACTAAAATATATTGAACGTACTAATTGCTAAAAGTGGCTCAAATTAATTCTCCTTAAATAATCTTAATTTAGGGTATTCATGATGATCTGATTGCTAAATTTATTAATGTCATTTTCTTATCCTTCTTTAATCTATTTATCTTTAATTAATGTAAAATCCTTATCTTTCTATCTATCTATTTATCTCTGTATTTTTTTTGTATAATTTTCTCTACTTACAATTTCATTCAATTTTAATACACATCTTTTTTCATATTGTACACAATCTCGTAGAAAAATACAATTTCTAGTTCTTTCTTTATCTTTTAAAGAAAAAGTATATATGAAATTTAAAGAGAAATCAAGAGTTGACTAGCATCTTCAATAAAAATATTTTAAATAATACAGAACTACAATTAAACAGGCTTCACACTTCTTATATTATTATGGTATATCAGAAGACAATAATCAGATATTCTGCATCTTTCTTAAATCTATATTTATGAATTCACTTATCTAGAAAATCAAAAAATATGTCGACACTTCCAAGGTTTTTCAATCTATTTATACTATAAGTAAATAAAGTATGTATTTTAAAATTTGTATTTTAAAATAATACCATCTACTTTAATATCTTCTCAGTTTAGATAACAACAAAGAAAGCAGTTATGACTTTATTACTTCTAAAACATTTTCTTTTCGATAAACAACATTGAGTTTATCTAAACCATGTGCAAAGAAATCGATTATTTTTATTTAACTATAATTATAAATAAAACGTCTTTCAAATAAAGAAATTGGAAATATAAAATATTTTGTATCAGCACATATATTTGTTTAATGGAATTTATAATTTGTGTTTTATTTTACGGTAATTCTATTATATGTGTATAAATTTAAACATCAACATTCGAAACATTAAATTATTAAGATCCTATTATTATATTAATATTCCTTTAGTTCATGTATATATTACATCTCTTTTAGATACATTCTCTTAATTTTCCTGATTATACCATTATATAATAACACATCTGCATAGTTAAAAACTATTAAAGAAGTTAAATGTAGGATACACTGCTGTAACCAGCATAATCTAAATCAATATACCCTTTGAAGCAACTATCAATAGAAGATAATAGCTCTCACATAAACTATTATTTTGAGATATTTTAAGATACGTTTCATTATCTACTACTGGGTATATCTATACTATACACTTCATTAGACCACTGAAATGCTCCTATTATATTACCAATGGCAAAACTATATCTAAACTGCTAAATAATTCAATAAATATAATATGCCTTATTATTTTTCTCCGCGATAACTACAAATATTATTAAAATTATCCATATTGTAACATATATTATTATATAAATACATTATTTATATTATTTGATTTCCTTTTTGAAAATTAAACTTTTACTTATGAAATAAAATTAATTTTCTTATACATTTGGTATTTTTATTATGAAACATGCTTATAATTTTTAGTACACTCTGGATTATAATCTTTTTTTTTGCAGCATTTGGTTTATAAATTTAATGATAAAAAATATTAGAAGCTATGCGTGTCTTAAGAGCCGCAATTCATAAACAAAATTTATCATTTGTTTAATTGGTTCTTTGATATGTAAAAAGTAACATTTATATATGCGACATGCTTGTAGTATGTTTTACTAAACTATTTACGATTAATTATAGATTTTATTCAGTTGATATTTGCTAGAGCCACTATAAATTATCTCTACATTTACTTGATTTCTTAAAACATTTTTAAATAATTTTTTTTTTTCATTTTTAAGTTTTTATTTCTATAATTTTATAATAATTAAAAGTAAGAGATATTTTTTTATTTTAAATAACGTGAACATTACAAACGTAATGTTTCTTTCATAAAGTCTAACTAAATTTCTATTTTTATTCACTTTACTAAATTTTTATTACTTTAAAAATAATTAAGTTTTATTAATACACATGATATAATATAAATATTTAATGTATTCAGTCAAATATTAAAAAAATGAGAAATTAGATACAATCCATTTCTTGAATTAACAAGATTGAATACCTCTTATTTAAAATAATAAGAATCGAATTTATAACAAGTCAGTCATTTCTTTGCTGAATTATACCGAATTGTCGTTATATTCCTATACAATCTTTTCTGATCTAGATATTCAGAAATTACTAATTGAAGTGTCATTAACGAATGCGATTAAAATAATTTTTATTAAAAATTATAATTGATTAAAAAACACCAAACGATGCTTTTTCCAACATTTAAATGTTCTAATTTAGAGCTAATTCCGATAAAAGTTAAAAAAATAAATTCACAACATTAAAAATGTAATTGGTATATTTGTATTCGAAGTAACGCATTATTTAATAAAAACAACTCAATAGTAAACGTATTTCAACCTTGATAATATTTTCTGTTTATAACCATAACAATAACTAACGGGTGCTCTAATCTTATTAAAACTATATATACATGTATGTATAGGATTGTATTAATCTGGCAATCCACGTGTATACTTCACTTTCGTTTTTGAGTAACTTGTATATTATACCAATAACTTTTATTAAACGTAATGTAATTATGTATCGAAACTTAATATCATGTATTGCAATGCCTAAAATTGATAAATTTCAAAATAAAAAGTAATGTAATGTTCTAACAAAAATCTTATAAAATAAATGTTTAAATATTTCATATATTGTTTATTTCAATCTTATGTATATTAAAACAGCTTAAATTAATAAATATTAAATGTATATCTTCAAATTAAATATTAATTATACTTAATATTTATTAAATAACTTCAGAAAGTTTATTAGAATAACAAAATACGAATTAATACTGATTCAATTTAAATAATTCAAATATTTAATCATATAAACAGATAACAATATTAATTTACAATTAGAGAAAAAAATTACCTATTCCTATAGAATATCTTGGTTTGTTCTTGGTTACCTGAGGGAGCATTTAGAAATTCACTTGAATCATGTGAATAATAATGCAACGTAATTCGAAACTATAATAGTTGAATTTAATAACCGTAATTTCAAATATTATTTAAGAAAGTAAAGAAAGTTCTTTTCAATTGCATAATTGCTGAACATCAAATTAGAATTATTTTTGTACTTCTTAGACTTATCAAAAGTGCTACTGCTTTACATTGAATTATTCGATTATTTTTAACTTTTGACTAAACTCATATTTTGATATTAGCTTTAGTTGGAAAAAGCAAAGAATATAACAATTTAACTAAAAACATATAATTCCATTTAAAGTTTATATTTATTTTGTTTATAAATTATGATACTTGTAAACGATGATATATTTTAAAACAATAGCATATTAATAATAAAAAATTTTATTTCCTTTTTTCATATTTGAATAATTAAGTTCTTGTCTGAAATTTTTAAATAGATTATAAATATTATGAGATAATATTATAAATGGCGTAAATTTGTATGAAACAAAATATCATAATATAGCAATGAAAAAATAATATTTGTTTATTTCCGATATTTTATATTTCGATACTAATTTATTTAAAAAAAAAACGTTTATATCAGCAATAAAAATTTCTTATAATAATCAACAAACTCTTTGTAAAAATTTAACAATAAAAATATGTTAAAACTTTATTTCTATTTTAACATCCATCAATTTAATATATTTATATTTGTATGGAAAATATTATATAACAATTAAAATATATATAATTCATTTGTTTTCAAAAATTATTTATATTGCTATAATCATATTAACATTGTTTTTATTGTTTTCTACTCTTGTACAAAATTATAGTACTTTGATGCATAAATAAGCTATACGTATTATTTGTCATTCAGCTACTTTCCGAATATATTTTGTTATAAGTTATTAGATATTCAATAATCTCGTATATTTTGTAAAATCTATCGAATGATGTTACCGTTTATCTTTTTATTAAATAGTAATTTTCTAACTGTTAAATTTAGAAGGATGTAAATTTGATAATTAAAAATACAACAAATTATTATATTACTGAAATAATGAAGTTAATTAATACTTTCATATATCGAAAACTATATTTTTTAAAGTTTTGTAAATATTTACTTATAAATTCGAATTAATTTTTTAATTTAAATTTCATATATTATTATTATTAATAACATTTTATAAATAATTTTTAAGAAATATTTTTATTAAATGTCAATTATAAATTCTTAAAAATTTTAAGTAATAAATATATTTAATATCAGTTGCGCATCATATACTATATAAAATAAACCTTGATCAATCTAAAACATTTAAAATATTTTAATAATGTTAAATATTTAATCAAACTTTTATGCTACAAAGAAACTATCAAAAATACTACAATGGTTGAATTAAGTAATTCTAAATTATTAAATGAATTTTAAACATTTCATTGTGAACAAGAACATCAGATTTTCTTTCATATAATATTCAATTAATAGTTATTAATTATTTAAGTATATATTATTATAGTCATAACGATGATTTGACAATTTAATCAAGAAAAAATCTTCTTCATAAAAGATTTTTATAAATTACTATTAATTAAATATAGTTAATAAATCAGGTACACATTTAAACTATAAATAAATGTTTTCAAACAAATGTTCACGGGATCATTAGTACATATAAAAAATATATTCTTTTGTAACTTTAGTTAAATGCCGAGTTTTCCTTAACCTTAAATTTAAAGTTTTGTTCTAACAAGTTTTATGCATATTCCCCTACAAACATTTGCATTTGATTTAACGAATTTTAAAAGCATATTTCATTATAGATGAAGAAAAATAAATATTTTTCTTTTTTACATGTTATTTCTTTTCCGAAAAATAATATTTATTGCTTTTGTAGCAATTATGGTTTAATTATTTTTTGTCGATGCACAATTTATATGAATTTGCATTATCTTTGATTAACTGACGAATTTTAAGAATCCTTTCTTTTCTTAGAATATTACTAGATTTTAAAAAATTTCCTTTCATTACCTTTCAGATCTTAAATTCGTTCTCAACCATTATAAATTCAATAGCAAGTCGTAACAATCGAGAAATTTTACAGATATATGGTCCTATTGCGGCATGCTGATCTTTACCTCTCTATTGTCATACATACAACAGATGCACTACCAAGGAAGTTTCAATGCATAATACAGCATCGCTATTATTACTATCATTATTTTAACTATTTTTTGCATTTTTAAATACGAATCAAATTTAACGTATAAGCTTTTCAAAGACATTTCTTTTAAACATTGTAGCATTATATAGTACTATAGCGCTTCTAAAGCTCTTTGATGTACTTTTCATTGCAAATTATCACTGTTGAAACCATTTCTGCCATTATTTATTAAATCTTTCATCGTTTAATTTAACTTCGAACAAAATGTAAAATTTATATCAAATAATAAAAATAGAATTTTTAATTTCAATTAGAATAAACCCATCGATTAAAAAATATATTTGATTCATTTTTATTCCATTGATTTGAATAAACATTTTATCAATAAAAAAATTAATGCTTTCAAAATTACATAGCCCGTTAAACATAATTTTATCATAACTCCTATCTTTATACATCCGTTCAAACACAAATGAACTGAAATTAAAACTGGTACAACTTATTCAAATAAATGATAAAATAAAGAAAATAATCCTCAAATGTTGAATGTCTTTAATTATTCCTTAAATAGTATAGTCTTTATTAAAATTTAATTATTATGATTTAATAATTTATCATAATATTGAATAGCTAATAAAAATTAATGAAATGGAAAAAAAAATCAAATTTGAATATTGAATAATAAATTATTTGGCACAGTAAATATAAAACGCGAAAAATTTATTTAGAAACTCTTGAAACTTTATTCAAAACTATATTTTTTATGATTAATAAATCTAATGTATACAAAAAAAGTAGTTCTCTACAAATATCTTGAGATTAAAAAATCCAAACTTCAATATATATCTTTATAAATCAACAAAAATTCTTCGTAGCCGTTGATGACTTAATAAAATAATGACTTCCCTACTATTTAAAAATCCTTATGAAAATAAATTTTTTATCGATATGATAGATTTGAAGATTTTTTGGAAGAAAAAATGTTACAATAATGTCTTGTGATATAAAATCAAATTTTCATTTCAATATTCAAATAAAAACCAGTTCACAACATGTTTAAAACGAAAACGAAATGGAATACTCTAATGGATATCATAAACCTCATGAAATAGTCAATATGAAGAATTCGTATTTCCTCCAGAAAATGTCAGTTATTTGAAGATCAAAAAATACAAGAAAAATTTATAATTATTACATAATTTTAAGTAAATATATAACTAAACAAAATAGTTGTTTTTATTTATAATATTATTTCAATAAATTTAGAGGCGGAAATCGATTAAAGAATTAATAAAATAATCTAATGGTAGACAAAATAATTTAGTCAGCTCAAAATTCTAAAAAAAGTATTAAGAACGCGAATCGTGGTGAGGATAATGGTTGGTAATCAAAAGCAGTAAAAGGAACAGAATTAATTTAATATTGTATTTATTGGTAGGACTTTACAACTCGCAAAATTAAAGAGGAGAGGTAGCTTGCTATCGATATCGAAAATAGAAGCTAAGTAAAAACGTGCCCGAGGCGTCCTTTTATAACTTCCCTCTTCTCCCTTTTACATATTAATTTTTCCAGTGCGTAATCGAACTAGTTGCGCGGCTAATTCGCGAAATTTTTCCTAATTGTTTTGTTTAAGGCGCCATCCAACCGTTATTTAGACGTCGCGCGACTACAGCTGTTGTTTATTTTTCCGCCGCTGTATTTAAATGGATTTGCCCAACTCGATTGTCGCACGAAGAATTGGTAATCAGGTTCCTATCAGCAATACAAAGAATTATTTGAAATTTTGAGTAATTTTAATATCGCTTCATGAATATATAGTGATATTGTTTCTAAGCATATATAATATTATCACTCGAATCAATATTTTTTAACTTACGAAAATAAAATCACGAAATCAAACGACTGATATTTATAGCTATACATATATAAAATGATTTATCATTTATTTATTAATTTTTAATCTTACTAAACAGAATTAAATACATATTTTATTATACGTAATTTATATTTTATTATTTGAGATATTGTAAATATTTGTTTTATTAATATAAAGTAAATCTCCCATTTTTCTCTTTAAATTATGTAATAGTTCAAAGAGATTTGAAACTTAAATGTAATTTTTATTTCTTTTATTAATTATTCAAATTGTTCATTCTTGGGAAATGGTAAAAAAATAAAAACATTTAAAAAATTATAAATTTCTATAAATAAATGAAACAAGAGAATTAACGTATATAAAATAAAATTTATTTTTACGATGTTTCATTATTCTTTTAAAATTCTATAAAATTAGTTTAAAAGTTGCATCACAACGTTAGAGAAACTTTTTTTAAATTTTTACATGCGTATCTTTATATATACATGTGCTAATTATATCAGTTAATCCATTAACATTCATCCAAACAGACGAGTAATCATTTATAAAACTACTCGGTACTGTGAAATGTTTTCATTAAAAATGAGCTATTTATTTACTACTTTAACATATTTCTTTTGTTAAAATGTAATATACTGTATTTTGTTCGACGATTTATATAATTTGAAATATAAAGCAACTTGTACAATTTGAGTAAAATTTTTTTCCGTAAAAAAACCCAGCTATTCCCTTATGATTCTCACTTAAAACAATAAAAATATTAATAATACTGTTGCAGTAAATATAAATTTTCATTGTTGAAACTCCCAATCGAGCGATTTTACTTTTCTCTACGCGCAAATAGTATATAGATATTACGTACACATTTGCTCAATGCTATAAAAATGCAAAGTCACGACATCTCCTTCTATAATAAATAAAAACAAAAAGAAAAAAAAATCATCGCGAAGACCAACCCATAAAGCAAATATTATCAGGGAAAAATTGCACGAAAATCGGCAAACGATACATTCACAATATGAAAGTAATTTTACGTAAATGCCCCCGCGGTCATTTTTCTACCACCGAATGATTCGTCGATCTTTCGTGTTTAGCCATTCTTGTTGCTAATGACCTCGTAAATTCACTTTGTCTTCCTGTGTAACTTACAATGAATATATGGACGTCTACGTTATTATATAGATAGACATGCGCAGGCATGCTCATCATATGTGTGTGCACATAGAAGCAGTACAAAAAACTGAGGTAACTTAGAGTGAAGTTTTCACAAAATTACATTTCAAACCCGAGCAGCGACTTACGGCTTGTTATATGTATTTTTTACATTCGGTGAGTCAAGGAAATAAGAAGAAAACGTTATATACGCGCAGTAATCTGGTTTGCATCGTTGATACGCACGCGAAGTATTAAAATGTTTTATAGGTGAACTTGTCGACGTACGTGGGAGATTATTTTTTCCTTCGCCATATAGATTTCTTTCCATGATTCTACTGGTTATACGTTTACGACTGGTAATACGTATTAGTATCTTAACTCCTAAGGAATTGAATCATAAGTCTTATACAAAGTATAACGTAGATATAATTAGGAATTCAAATGAAGATAAATGTAACAAAAATTAGTCATTTATTTTTATAAAATCAATTTTCAGAGCTATCAAAAATTTATTAAAAAACGTATTTTTCAATTATAAAAGTTTATTCTAGAGAATATTATGAAAATTATTAACTATTTCAAACTTTCATATTTGGTAAAAGGTATCAACTAAACTAAAACTTTTATTATCTAACTAAACTAAATTTAATTAATATATTATGGCATATTTTATACAAAATGTGACGGTAATATCATTATTTTATTGGACATTAATAACATTATATTGAATCTTAAAATATAATTAAACGAATATGAATAGATATTTTACGTCAATTTATAGGGTAATTTATTCCACACGATTTGTATCATATTTAAAAGAAAGTTAATACTATATATGCCAGTAAATGGTGTTTAAATAGCTTTATATGTAAAAATTTATCTTAGTACTGTTTGCAGAAATGACTAAAATGTCATATTATGTAAAAAAGGTGACAACGTATTATAAAAATTTTATATGGATTTAAAATATTTTTCAATGGAAATTCAATTTATTTGAATTTTTTATATGTTCTGCATATTTTTTTATGACTTTTAAACTAATTACTAATTATTACATATCACTGCAGACTTTATTAAAATTGATAATCTCACTTCAAATTCGTCATATTTTTATTTATCAATCATTTATTATTATCTGTTTAGCAAAAAAATATATGTCTTATTTTTAAATTACATAAGTTTTAATACTTTTTTTGATTGATTCTTATTTGAATTTCTGAAAATCGAGAAATATAACGCCTAACATCAGCTGGTTATAAATACGAAATCCCACACTTTTTGTAAGAAAGTGGAGCACTTTTTCTAAGATGGATTTAACAGGTAATATATGCAAAGAATATAAATGTCGAATACTTTTTCAATTAAATGAAAATCAGACATAACCTTCATTAAATATGAATATTATTAAAATTATGAATGATTTTAACAAAAAAATAAGAATATACTTTTGAATAATATTTTAAACCTTTAAATCTTTTAATATTCAAGCAACAGAAATTTTATTAATAACTATATTTATAATGGAATGTTAAAGCTGTTACTATTTTTTATTATCATTTTTCATTACCATTAAGCAGAGGTACCTAGATATGTGTAAGCGAAACATAAATTCATTTAAAAACATAATCCAATTTAGATTAGAGTAGATTCAGTCATTAAATAGATTACTTACATATGAACTAACTTTATCCTATATTATTGAGTAAATATTACAATAATAATAATAATTCTTTTAATTGTAAAAACACAACATAATAAATGTATTGAATAACATTTAACATTTGAATAAGATATATATATATATCAAGATTTATTTCGATTAAAATCAATGCGTATTATTAACAGTAAACGACTACATTTAAAAGAATATCTTTTCTCTTATACAAAAATGTACAAATTACTTAAAGTAAAATGACAAGAAAGCCTGACATCAACATTCGTTTACATTAAGGTCCCCCCTCATATGGCCAACGCTATTCATGTGAAAAGGCTTATAGGCATAAGAAATCAGGGTAATAAATCGTAATAGTTTTTCCTTTGGTATTATATTTCAGTACGACGCAACACAACCTGGTCGTTTTGGCGGTGGCGGTGAATACGTTGTACAGGACGGCTTTGGTTGGACGAACGGTGTCGTTCTGGAGTTCCTCGATACCTATCCTTCAGCTGAATTCACTACCGACAACGAAGAACAACCCGTAATGAGAAACGGTAAGTGGTTCATATCGAAAAATGCCCACTCGACGGTGAGGGTGTAAACGACGATATTGCTCACCCTAATCTGAATAGATCCTTACAACTTGGTTTCCTTATTGAAAAGGATACATTTTTTATAAATATAAAGAGGAAATGATTAACTACGTGATGTGTGGGATAATAATAGATAGAAAATGTGCGTATAATATAAATGTTTAACCTATATTTGTTTTTGAGGTCAGAAATAGAGTGAACAGTGAATTAAACCGTATAAGTATGCTCTTTTCAAAGAAACGGTATTGACGATGGTATTTTATTAAATTGCTCGAATAGATTTGGCAAATGATAGGAATTTTCAGACATTATTTTCTCTTCTGTTCTATTCATTCTATCAAATTTTTGATACATTATTTATACAATTATTAAAAAGCATATTTAAACGTTTAATGTTAAATTTAAAATATCTGTAAAACATAAACATGATTAGAAATATTTACATCGTCTCTCAAAAAGAGTAATTTTTAATTTGAAATTAAATTACAAAATTAACTTAAAAAAAAATTTTTTTTATAAAAGTACAGATTTATGAAACTGTCCCATTGTGACAATAACAGAGTATGAAAATCACTTTGAATTAATTTTATTAATGATGTGAAGAATAAAAAGAACTAATATATTCAAATATATCCACTAATATGTAATACAAAGAATAAGAAAAAAAATATTAAACATATGTTTAAATAAGGTAGCAATATTTTTAAAAAATGCCATTAATTTCTTACAAATAATTTTAATGCTTATGAGTGTCGATTAAATTTAAAAATATTTTTATGATGAAATTTTTAATTAATATGAAATTTTAATATTCATAATAAATGTTAAAAATTTAATAAATTGAAAAGTTTAATAAATAGTAAGTAAGTAAATAAGTTTAATAAAAGTTTAATAAATTACTATTATTTAAAACTTACAGCAAAAATTTTTTTAAGCACTTTCATTCAAGTTTTTTTATATTTTTTATTTTTTTAAAAAAATAAACGGTAATTAATAAAAGTAAAATTAAAAATCTTTTCTAGCCCATTAATCAATTATATATTTATATTTCAACGTTTTTTTTAAAGATTTTCCTTACTCATTCTACTTTGTAATAGAATATTTATATTGTACTTTAATATATAGAAGTAGAAGATAATTGTTTTTATATACGCATGTTTATAAAATTCCAAAAATATTTTTTTATTAATTATATAAAGTTAACTAAAAATTATATATACAAAGTTTTTCATTTAAAATAATATATATTTAAAAAATCGATTACACAATTACAAATTTATTGTATTTATAATATTTCAGGGATAATTATAAACGGAAATAAAAATTATATATTTGTAAAATACTAATTTTAACATAATAATACTGGAAAAATTAATTTTAATTATAAATTCTTAATTCATCGTATAAATGAATTTATTGAATTCATGAACAAAATATATGTCAAAATAATCGGTTGTAAAGATTTATATACGATAAAGTTCAAAAATAATTTATAGACACAAATTTACATCACTGATGTCTACTGAATTTTCACTTTCCTTTCCCTTTCACCACGATAAAATATAATTTGATAAATTTTTGCTTTTATTAAAATTTCTTTATTTTATTTTATTCACTGTTTTCAACTAAACATAAAAATTAATTTTTTTTTAATTTATACTAATACGAACTGTATATAAATCATTCCAAATATTTAATACACCTCATAGAAAATTGATATTTTTTCCAACTTTTTTTTATTTTTTAACTCTTCTACATCAATTTTTATGAATATTTTATTAATATTTTATTAAAATTGGCATTTCAATTAATTATTATCTAACTTTAAAAAATATTTGTAATGATACATTAAAATAATTTTTTTTTTCAATAGTCTTCACTAATTTCACTAATTTCTATATTAAAAAAAATTTCAATGTTTTTTTTCATTAAAAATAAAATTTCTGTTTGATTTAAAGTCAAATCTTATTACGCAATCTCAAATTTTATTTGTAAAAATATTTAATTACAATGCATACCTATATTTGATAACAAATTATGTATGAATATCTGAAAAAATAAAACTATTTTTATGTAATATTTTATCATATTTTAATAAACTATTGATATACATCGCTAACTTTTATATTTTTGTAAACTTTCAATTTTTATAAAATTATAAACTATCAAAAATTTACATTTTGATGCACCTACTCAATATGAAAAATGAATAAAAAATGTCTTTAATAGTAAATAAAAATACAAAGTGTATAAAAATGTATAATTAATTAATAATGATTTTAATTTGCAAAATGTGTATCGCATAAGACTATATATAGTAACAATTATTAAATAGATATTTAATTTATATATTTTTAATTTGCAGCGATTGATATTCAAGAAAGAATAACGAGAATTCTTTACAACGGAACGCAGGAACGACCAGTTTTAAGATCAATTTGGAGTCATTATAATAAATGATGATCTGATCTACAACAAACTTAAGTCTTATGTAGAATGTATTCAAAGCATGTGTGTGAAAGATTTTAATGAAATAAAAAATGTATTTATTGTATTGTTAATTATACTGAAAATATGTATTGTAATGAAATTATCTAATGTCAGGCATGATTTCTTGATAAGTAATTAAAACAAAAAATAATCCATATGCAAATTTAATATTGTACAAAGCGCATTATAAGATATTTTCATCTTATTGTATAATTATTTCTACGAACACAAAGAGCATACAAAATGTTATCTCCAACGCTCTCCATTGTGATATCCCAGTTGAAAAAAGTCCTTCAGTACAATGTTAAACGTTACGTTAACAAATCCTTGAACTCTCATCCGTGTTACTGTAAAATTTTAAGAATATTAAAAATTTTAAATATAATTTCTGTGATATGAAATAATTCAATAAATTGATAATTATATCTGAAATAATTTTTTAAATAAGAGTTTTTTAAGTTATCTTTAATAATTATATATCGAGCAATTTTTATAAATATTTTTATAAATAGTTTTAAAAATATTTAATTTTCATCAATCCATAACTTTTTAAAGATATTATTAAAAAAATTAAAGGAAAAAATTTATAAATAAAGATTTCATCTGTTTATTTAAAAAATATACTTAAGTATTCTACTAATACGCTATAAGATAAAGCTCTTGAGCTTCTTAGTTTAGTTATAATTTTTCTTAAAATTTTTAATTTTTAATTTTATATTATCCATAACTGTTTTATTATTGCCAAAACAAAATAATAACTTTTACATCGTTTCTACTATAAAAATTTGTATAAAATAATTACAATAATATAAATCATTCCGTTAAAACGTTAAACAAGCGCTCAAATTTTCATACAGTCATTTCATAATGTTTCTAAATTATTTATAGTATTTTATTTCTCTTTATGATCATACAATAAATTATATAAAAATTATATAAAATTATACAATAAATTATACACAATATATATTTTTAATTGGGATACATATTTTTTCTAATAATTAATTGATTACTATTTTCAATATATTTTGTCTAATTTTATATTTCTTATTTACAATTATTCACAAACAATTAATTTCATTTTAGACATTTTATATTTTATATTTCTTTACTTGTATTATGTAGGCCAATTTATAAATGATATTAATGTTTTCATTAAAAGTAATAATAATAATATTAAGTAAATTATTTTTAGTAAAATTAATGAATTGTGATTTACGTTCATACTTATAAAAAAAGCTACCTAGTACCTAGTAACGCAGAAATCATTTTTTCTTCTTCGATAATATTAAATTTAAATTTAGAATGACTCAAACACATAAAAGTATCAAATAAATTGGACAGACGATATTATAATTCATTCAATAAAAGATATACTTTTTCAATACTCAGTATTCGATTAATCTACTATTATTTAAAATTTTATAAATATTTTAAATGAAATATTTTACGTTTTACTTTTTTTGCTCATAAGATAATAAAAAAAATATAAAACACGTAATTATTTATTAGACTTCATTTTAGATAATTTATAATTTATCAGTGTTCTACTACAAAAATTGATACTGGAAAATTAATTGTAATTAAAAATCTATCAATATTTGAAATTTTATAATATAATTATAATATTTTTTATGTCAGATTTCAATAGTTCTATTAAAACCTTTTCTGTTTTTAAATCAGCTTTTTTAATTGTCATCTAGCTCTCTAACATAAGTATAATAATTATATAAGAAAAAAATGATTTTTTTTTAAATATTTGTAATCTATAAAAATTCTAAATCTATACGGTAAAAACTGTAAGAAATGAAATTTTGAAGATTATTTTTAGATGTTAGTAAAATATTTTTAAGAGTTAATATAAGATAGTGGTGACCGTTGAAGATTATTAAGATTTCGAAAAATAAGAATCAGTAGTAACATATACATTACGTTATACACACGTAAATCATAAATGGTATTTTTCTTTATCAATACAGAAGTTTCTTGATTCGAATAAAATATAAATATTCATACAGGGCAAAAATATTTAGAACAGTCTTTATTTATTTATAAATCTAAAAGATACTTTATTGAAGTACTGTCCTGAAAATATTGAATAAGTGTTAGAAATGGAATAATATAAAATATTTAAAAAATAAAATTGTAGTAGTTCAAATTATTATGCACAGAATGATATAACCAGTTGGATTTAGAATTAACTCTCCATACTTTAATAAAAATGTTCTTCATAATTTAATTTACTTACAACTATTATCAAAGTTTAAGATTAAAATATAATTTTAAATTTATGCAATGTATTAGATTGTATATATCCTGTGATTAAAATCTAAGATTATTGAAGTTTTGTTTGAAATCTCTAAAATTTTTAAATTAAAAACATTGAATGTATTTGAGACACCAACTACTTAATTAAATTTAATTTATCTCAATTTATAAATTATATTATTGTTTAATATTTAAGCTACAATAATTAATTTTCAATTGAATATTATATTACTAAAAGATATATAAAAATTTTTTTAACATTACAAGCGTGTTAAAAGTATTAATACTTTTTATGTTATTTCAAATTATATATTATTATATATATATTAAGAAATAATATTTATGAAAGATAAAAATGAATGCAGCAATTTTTAATGAGTAAGAATTAAATAAAAACCAACTCAATCAAAAAAAGATGCAACTTTTTCGAAAATAACAAATAAATAAATTATTTTCTAATATAAAGTTATTAAAATACTTTAAAGTTATGACTAAAATTAGAAAACATTTTATGTTCGCAATCAAAAAGAAGACTTGAATTCAATCAGATGAATGCTGATATAAACAAACAATGAAGTAATAAAAAAAATAAAAAAACAATTAATAAAAAGTAAATAATACATATTTGTATTGTCGAACATAACATTCCATTGATTTCTTCAATGTTTTTTCCTTTAACTAAAATAAACATGTTCAATAACGTGTGTCAGTATGCTTAATGTTTTCATCAATTAACGGAAAATTCAACGTAACCTAATTTAATCAATTATTAGCCATTGAATTATTAATAACAATGACTTCCAAAAACTATATTGATTAAACAGTGATAATTAAAATAAATAAAAAATATCATAATAATTGGTATGTTTTTAATTTAATTTTAAAACTGCGAGCAACGCTACTTGGTAAAACATTGTATTGGATTTGCGCTTTAAATAAAATATAACCTACGTTCCCTGCCATCGCCAGTAGCAAGTATTCCGATGTCGACAAGCTCAGGCCTTCGTCCCGTAATCCAGGCGGCAAACTGTTGCATCAACGATGAGGACTCCGGTACGTAGACAGCAATCCTGTTTCAGTATAAATCACAGTTATATCGTGAGGCTATTTTCCGTTGGCCTGCGTGCACTTGATTCATGAGGGCAATAGGAGAGAAAGTATAAAGTGTATTGAAAGTAAAGCTGAGACAAGTAGCGATTGATTTGTGTATACACGTACAAAAGATTAAATACTAAACACAGTGAGATATAGTGAGAAGAAAGACACATGAACAGAGAAATAGAACTTCTTTTGACTTCTTCATTAACTATAAATTTTGTATATTATAAAACAGTTTTCTGAGCTACGCGTTTTGAAGAATTTCAAGATTTGTAATTAATAAATTTTCTAGGTATTCTATTAATTTAAAAAAAAAAATTTTATTTTATTTCATACTGAAATTAATTATATTCTAAATAATGTATAAAATTGTAATTATATATTAATTATAATATTATTTTTTATTGGAAAATTAGGATTTTTTAAATACAAAATCTATTACGTACATACATCCCATAAAATGCTTTATATATAATATTACCATTAAAGTACCGGTCGAATTTCATAATTAAGTTATTTAGTTAAATGTAAAATTTAATTCTAATATATTTTAAAGTAATTATTTCTTGAATATGTAAACACCTATTCACTTTTTTTTGCTTCAGTAAAAATAAATATACTTCATACGCTACATCGATTCTTATTAAATTTTTGTGAATTATACAAAAACTCAAATTTGAATCAACTAAAATTTGTAATAATTATCTTTAACAATTCTAAAATTAAAGGTGTACTTTGATTTTTCTTCAAAAGTTTAAACTACATATGAAACTATCTGGCGATGCACAAATAGTTTTAAAAGTAGTAAAATATTTATTGGTGAATTTATATTAAAAATTGCTTTTCAACAAATAATAGATGAATTATTTATCTGAAGCGATGAAGATTTTACCAAACTTTATGACTTTATCTTGCTTTTATTAATATTTTATTATTTTTAACTTACAAGTTTAAACCAAAACTTCACCATTGAATTCGAATAATAGTCTATGTAAAATATAAAAAACATAAGAAGATAATGAAAAAAGTGATATAATATGCTGCTTCATTCTTCAAATATGATATAAGATTTATTTAAGATAAATACAAATTTTTAATATGAATTCTAACATAAAATCCAAACAACCAACTTTTAGAAAACCTACATATTTGTAAGATTTTAAGATACTCATAAAATGGATATAAACTTTCATACTTTAACGTTATTCCCAATTTTAATTTAAGATATTTAAAAATACCAACTTAATGAATAATATCAATGATGACGTAGATATTCAGTGTACACAATTACACAGCGTCTACTATTTTTCCGTTAATTTGCTACAAAAATTAAAAATTAAAAATTCTATTGTTACTCAGATATAATGGAACTTTAACTTTTTATATAAAAACGGAACAAGTACGAAATTTTCAATATTGAAATATCGTACAAAGTTTTGTATTTAAAGCCTTCGTTTCTGATCTTACTTATTAAACCTGACGAATATTAGTAATTATAATTTCAAAATATAAAAAATAACAAAGATTATTTTAATTTTATGTAACTATTTTCAAAAGATTGATCCAAATTTTATATACATTGTTTCAAAATATCGATCATCAACTGTGGATGAATACTTAATACAATATAAAATAAGAAAAAATTGTTATTTTCAGTATATTTTTATTACTTAAAAATAAAATCAATTTGTTTCAAATCTATGTTAAACTAATATGAATAAATTTTTATAATGAAAATAAATGAACTTTTTGTAAAAGAAATATATGTGTATATATATATATATATATATATATATTTGCAATTAAAATTTAGATAAATCTAGAAATTATTTAAATTTATATATGTATATCCGATTAATCAATATTCATGGTACATATCATAATATTAGTAAAATCAATGTATCTTTATAATTAAAAATACTACATAAACGTAGTAAATATATCAATTTTTAGATATAAATATTTTATAAAAGATGTGAATAATTTGTAAGTTGTAAAATTACCGTATTTTGGAATCATCAATTTTTGCAACATAAAAAAAATAAAAATTAAATTAATTTTCATAAGCTTTATATTATAGGATATCACTGATAATAATAAAAAGATTTTAAATTAACCTCGATAAAACTAAGAAATTCTATTCTGAAGAAAAATTAATAATTATTTACCACCAATTTTTTTTTAAATCTATACACTATTCTCATATGGTATATGTACATATGAATGAAGTTAGCAAAATAGAATTTATTCTATTTTACTGGTTTCTTTTCAAAATATGGTGAATAATTACAATTATCTCCTTTTATGTGTCTCGAAGAATTAAAATCAGGCCAATCTCTGTAAATGTGCACGTTCATAAAGCAGGTAAGCTGTGTATTAATGTTTTCATGAAATGGTCTAAGAGAATGAAAAAGAAAGAGAAACAGAGATAGACGAACATGTAGAGAGAGAGAGAGAGAGAGAGAGAGAGAGAGAGAGAGAGAGAGACAGTGCATGCTTTCTCCTGCTGGCGCGCGACTTACCGTTTCTCGTGCCTGCCGGTAATTAACGGCAGGCGACAGACGCCGTAGCCCCTGATCACGTCGTGCCCGAACGTGTCCAATCCGTAAATTGAAAGCAGCAACTGTGGCCCTGCAATTAACGTCGTCGTCGTACTCAACCCGTTAACGTTCACCATATTTCTTCACCCTTTCTCTCTCTCTCTCTCTCTCTCCCTATCTATTTATCTGCCTTCCTTACTATTAGTCTCTCATCGATACTTAGCAAACTATCTGAATACAATAAAAGCGTAGATATAGAAAATAAGAATTATTTTATGTATTATTTATAATAAGTAGAGTATTATATACAATAATCATTTCTTGTACATTAATTATTTAATTTAATCTACTTTATCACTTAAATAATAATTTAAAAAATGCTATTTAATATAAGTTTCATGCATACGTATGAAAAGTTTTATTATAAAAATGGTTCCTATCACAAGCATTTATGGTTTAAATAGAATCATAATAGAATTGATTTTAATAAAAAATAACCCACAATAAGATTAGTTCAAACATGCAATTCACAAATCCTTCTTCGTTTATCAAGCTACTGAGATTTATTTTATTTTACTACTTAATTAGTTAAAGTTTGTACAAAAATGCAAATAATAAATAAAAATGAAATAGTAAAGAACATTTAATTTTACGCAATAAAAATTAAATCATTTAAAACCGTTTAATTTATTTTCAAATTATTCATCATTAATTTTAAAAATATAAAAATATTTATTTATTTGTCATATTCCAAGCAATATATGTTGATGAAGCTGCTTATAATTATTATTTTATTTTATTCCTATTTTACTCTTACAAAATATTTAAAATTTTTACATCTTATTAATTAAAAATGCTTACAGATATCACAGCAATAATCAAATATTTATATATCATCATTTGTAAGCAATAAGTAAAGAAAAATCATGTAATTAACTCAAAATAAATTCTTAATAATTAGTTGAATGGTTTTAAAACATAATTGTTTTTTATAAATTGCCCTCCCAAATACTATCCTAAAATTTATACAATTACAGTATGAACGAACTGACTTTAGAAGAAAATATATAATTAACTGAATTTAAAATAATTGAAGCAATTAATATAATTGTTAAATCGATTTCGAAAGTTTCTTAACGTTAACAGCACAAAATCAGAATGAAGTCGAGCATAACTACTACTAAGATCTAACAACCATTCAAAATTGCTTATTTTTAATTTGTGTGAAATGATTCTGATCATACTTTATCTACATTTACATGGTATGATTATTTATTGATTCCATAGATTAAAAAAAACAACAATCCCAAAAAGTTTAGCAATGGTCATTAGCTAATTGTTCAAGAATATCTAGGACAGGATAAAACAGTCGGTCCTATAGAATGCAGTTTCTAATTTATACGCTTCCCTCGTATTAAATGAGCGACCGCTAATTCACCTGAAAGGCCTCTTATATCTTCGCGTATAAGCCAACTAAGTGACGTACGTACGTGCGACGAAGCTTTTGGTCTCTTCCCTTGAATCGGGTGCGAATGAAATGTTAGAATTTCGTACGCTCCAATAAGCAAAGGATTACTGAAGTGCAAAGCCTTGAAATGATGGTTGAAAAATCAAAATATAAAGATGATGAGTTGGGTGTGAGAAAATGAGTTTGTTTCTTCTATTGTTAGATTATTGATTTTAAAGAAGCTATATTTGTTGCGTGAACTGACGCTGGTTTCCACTTTATAATTTCCCGAATTTCTAAAACATAACGCATCGATGATAAACATACTAATAATATTTTAATTAATACTTAATTTTTAATTAATTAATATTTATTCATATTAATTAATATTTCTGGGAATATTAATTTACTTAGCAAAATTTTGAAAAAATTAAATAAACTTCTTTATTTAAGAATGATAACTTCTAAAATATTATGTAAAATTATTTAAGAATTAAAAAGTACGAGTCTTGTCCATCATAATAAATGACTTACAATTTTATTAATCATTTTTTAATTTACTAATTTACTTTGTTTGTTCAAATGCCATTCATATTTTTAAATATAATGTTAACTATAATATAAATATAATGTTTAATATTTATTAATCAATTGTTTTATTTATAATTTTTTAAAAATTTTTATCACATTTTTGACAATTATTATAACTATCACGATGTACGATAAAAATTATAAAAGAAGCAAAATTAAATATAAATATTGCAATATTGAAAAAGTTTATTTTAAATAGAAATTTTAATTCCTAACTACTCATTTGTAATAAAATAAACGTTCATTTTGTAATAAAACTTCTATACCATTTGCTTATTTATAAATATTTACTGTTTATGGAATATTTAAGTTATTAGATGATAGATTTAAACAAAGTAAACATTTTTATTGTTCACATTTATTATATATAATCGATTTATACATATTATTTCAATAAATCTAAGAGAATTATAGAATATATGAGAGGAAATAATTTTCTTAAAAATATGTCAGGTTTATATAAATTAATTAAATAATTAAAATTAAAATTCTTCTGCATATTTTAGAATTATAATAAAATTTATTATTTCATAACTATTATATCTATAACTGTAAGTATTATCATAACTTATTAATCATTCTGTTCATAAAGAGTTTTTAAATATATAAATTTTATATTAAATAGAAGATTTATGTAATAATATTATAATAAATTATATAAGACTTTTAAGAATTATTTTATCCCAAATAACAAAATACTTTTTTTATTAAATATGAAGTAAATATTTTTTATAAATTTCTGATTTTTATATCAATTGAAACTTTTTAAAAATCCATATTATTAATTTAAATTTGCTGCTGAATAATTAAATATGTACAACCAGATAAAATGTTTTATTTTCTATTTTATAGAAAATTTTTATGTGCATGTATTATATTTTCATAAGTTTTAAAATTTCCCGAATACAGTTATTTTCATCCTTTTGAATGCATACATTATTACGAAGCTTATAATAAAAGTTTTTAAAATTCGTAAAGCTTTTTTGATGAATTAATGTAAAATAAATAAATTTTATGATGAATTAATGTAAAATATATAATACCTTTTTCTTGCATAATTAGAAAAAAAGAAATTTTTTTCTTGATTGTTTTTTAAAACCTTCAAATATTCTATAATAATGATGATGATGGTAATTATGATAATAATAATAATAACGACAATGATAATGATAATGATAATGATAATGATAATAATAACAATGATGATCAAACTGTAGCAATTTTATAAAATTAAAGAAAAAACATTTTAAATAATTTTAGTTAAGCATGAAAGAAAAATTTCTATTTGAAGATTTTAAAATAAAAATATTTACCTAATTAATAATAATAAAAATAAACTAATTAAAATAAAAATAAACCTAATTAAGTCTTAATTATACAATACTTAATTTAAATTTCTTTATTTTAAATTAATTAAGACAAACATATTATAAAAACTACTAAATTTTATGTATGTATTACAATATATATATAAGTATATAGACATATAAAAAATAAAAAATAAAAATGTTCGGTACTTTTTAACACAAGTAATACAAAAAATAAAAGTTTATATTTTATTTTTAGTATTCTAAACAGAATCTGTATAAAAAAATTATTTTGATGACGTAATAAAAACTTTTGCATATTGTACAATTTACGAATAATTAATAAGTTAGACTCATTTTATTATGTATTATATTATTATTATATTAATATTATAATATTTTGAAATTTTGAAAATTAATATTATGATATAATCCGTAACTACGATAATTAAATATGTTAATAATTAAAATAATATAGATAAATTTAAAATATATGTCTTTACATATGTAATAATGAATGAATAGACATTATTGTTTCTTGAGAAATATACTCTGTTTTTTTATTAAATATTTTTAAAAAATATATAAAACAGGAAATAAGATTATCTATATAATAATCCAAAAATCATAACAACCATAAAAATACAAATGAAAAAATACGGATAAATCAAAGATAAAATTACAGTCACTGGCTAAGGCTTGCAAGATTTCAATTTATACAGATAAGTTAGGCAGCAAGAGAGATAGAGAGAGATAGAGAGAGATAGAGATAGAGAGAGAGAGAGAGAGAGAGAAATAGAGGAATATAGTGAAATGAAGATTAAATAAGCAAGAGACAAGCTCTTACACCCATGAGGATTGGTGCTCTTAAAGGCGACGTCGACTGGGAAGTTCCAAACAGCGAGACGCCGGGCATCGTTGCTACAGTTACTCATTTGTGTCAAGCCTTCCTCGATTCCCTTAACAAATAGATAAATATACTATGTTATTAATTATTTTAATAGATTATATAATAAATACAAGTTTAATCATTATATAAAAATGAATTTCTTTATAAAACATTAAATTAATTAACTTTATGAAACACGTGTTGTTTGTATTCTTAATTCATGTTATTTATATCAATACGATGGTATTTAATTATTAAAAATAAATTTTTTTAATTTAAATAACAAATATTTTGTATTTAACAATAAAAAATTAATTTGCAAAAATATTTAAAATTTTTAAATTCTTTAAACTAATATTTCTTTAAAAAAATATTTTTAAATATTTTAATATTTACTAAAAAAAATATCGTATATATAAATTAACATCACTTTAATAATACTAAATAAATAATTATTGTAATCTAAAGAAAAAAAGTATGATAATTTAAATATATATCTTCAAATTAAAAAATAATTAATAGATCATAGATTAATGAGTACTATTTGTAGCTATCATAAATGAAACTTTTTTATAAAATATTAAACTAATCTTTTTTACTTTTTTTAAAAGATTAAAAAGTGATGTAGCAGATTTTTATCGTAAGATTTCAATTTGTTAAAGTAGAATTTTTAATTTCCATAAGTCCTGGTATAAGAAACAACTATTAATATCAATATGGATGAAACTAAATCAAGAGGATCTAGTCAAGAGAAAAAAGCATCTTCAATGTATAGTAATACGTTACTAATGAATTTATTGGTAAGCGATTTAAATAAAAAATTTTTGGAGAATAGATTATTTTGATGTTCATACGTTAAATTAATAATAAAGTTTTATTATGATTAAAACTAGTTATTAAATCAAACGTTACGTTTTATTTCAAAAATTTTTAAAAATTCTATTAAATTCTTCTTTTAAACATTGAAAAATAGAATAGATATTAAAACAAAAAACTGTAACAATGGAAATAAATATTTAATTTTTCATTCTTAGTACTAAACAATAAATCTTTTAATATTTTGTTTTTTGAAGGTTATTATAAATATGATCGCCATGTAACAGTTTCATCCTTTAATGTAAGCAAATACTTAATACAACAGCGTAAACATGAAATGAAAATAAAAGAAAAAGATAAAAAGAAGAGGGAAAAAATCTGAGAAAACAATTGAGCCTCCAGGAAAAGGATATCATGACTCTTACCGCGACTACACTCCATTCCGGTCCAAATTGGTAGACATACTTGCAGTAGGCGTTGCTGACCTCGTAAAAGTCAGCCGACTCGATGGAGCCACTAACGCTAAGGAAAAACTCGCCTTCGGCGGTCATCCTCGTCGTCTTCGTAGGAATTCTTAAACTACCGAGCAGAACATCGGCGTAACGCACTTTGCGTCGTTCCCTCGGCTTCTGTCACTCTTTTGTGTTTACGTCAAATGTATCGTCATGGCAACGGCGGCCGTCTTCTTGATGTATACAGAATATATATCTGGCTATCCATGTAGGTTTATTTCTAGGGTAGATGCCCTTATAACTGCCTATCTTCCTTACCATAATCTTTCCGACAGCGTTAAGATCTTTTATTTAAAAAATGTTATTTTTATCCCAGATAATTCAACAGCTTTATATATGTTAAGAACTTCCAATTTGAAAATAATACACTCGATAAATTTGAGACAAAATATGATGTCGCAAACCAATAATTCAAAAACAGTTATTTCGTATCGTTCAAAATTGTATAAATGGGAAGTTACATCATTATGGTACATCATAATGTTCTGCATCATCGTTATAAAAATATTTTTAAAATACATTTTGTTATTTATTGCAAGATTTACTATATATATTTTTATTCAATTGAATTAAATAAGTTGTAAACCACTATAATGAATTATTTTCTAAGAAAATACTTAATTTCATATTTGACCTAAATTTAGTATATCTGATTGAAGTTTTAACTAAACATAATAAACTTTTCTAAAATAAAATTATGTATAAGAACTAAAAAGTATTCGAATTACAAGATAAAATTGAGAGAAAGTATTAATTAGCAATCACAGAATAAAGCATCAAAATTTAAATGTATAAAAATCTCTGGAAAAAATATCTACGGTATTTACTTTGTGAATAATATTATGAATAAAACGAGTATTGACAAGAGAATTTTTAATTAAAATCAACCATACGAAACTTTTCATAAGTCGTTTTAAAATCCATTAAGCTTTTGAGTACCTTGAATTTATTATTCATTTGACTATTAGTTACTCATGTATGATAATATTTGGTTGTTTATATTTCTCCGTAAATTATTCTTATTCAGTCTGAAAAAACATAATTATTAATAAAATAATATATAAGTGATAAAAATCAGTTAAATTTTAAATACTATACAGTTACACGTGCCAATCTTTTAAATTAAAATTATGAGTTATTAATGAAGTGTATAATAAACTTACAATTTCAAGATATTTAGAAACACTTATAGGTTTCAAATTTAAATATAAACCATGATTTTATGAGCCTTTAATTCTTATTCAAGTTGTTTACTTTAATAAAATATTTTAAAAATATTTTTTCAACTTTTTATATATAATATAGTTTACATTACGTGCTTTTTGAGAGAACAATCATTTTATACATTCCATTCAATAATATAAATACAATTCCTAACAGATATCTACAATTATGTAATATGCTTCTTAATTGACTACTGACTGTGATATATTTAACAGAGTATCGTCTTTAAAATTTCTTTAAATTTTTTTTCCATTATATATCATTTATTTAATTACTTAAAAATTAAAATTTCTTTTCAAACTAATTTTTTTATATAATTTAAATGATACATCAAAATCGTATAATTTTTATTTATTTTTTTAATTTAATTCTATGTCAAATCTTTTATCATTTAATAATATTTTAAAATTATATACAAAAACAAGTCTATTTTTGTACATAGAAAATAAAATGTTGTTATAAAAATTATAATTATATCATTGTTTATTAGTCAAGTAAAAAGTCAATTGATAAGAAAATTCAAACATTTTTTGTAAATTTTGTAAAAGTTTTCACTATTTCATCCATTCATTATTGTTATTTAAAAATTTCTTTTAAAAAACTTTAGAATCACCATTTTGTAACAAACTATTTTGAAAGGCTATTTTATCTCAATTTTTAAATATATATTGTCAGTTTTATTTTTGAATCTGTATAAATTGTTCTGAATTCTTTTGTAATTTTTTTTTATAAAAATCGCAGCAATAATTAAAAATGCAAAGTTTTTATGATTTGCTCATTCGTAGTGTCTTAAAATCTCAAAGTCTTAACAAAAACTTATTTTACTACCTCCTCGAAATCTTCATCACTAAATTTCTCTACCAGAAGACGATAATACCAGGATTTCACTTATCCAGCTTTATTGAACTATGCAACAAACAAGATGATATGCCAAACTTCATCATGAATACCAATATTTGGTTGTAGGACCACATGCTTCCCTTGATACCATTAAAACTCCATTTAACTTTCATAGTCTTTAAGATTGAGCGATCTTTTACGGCATATTCTACGGAATCAGACGGTGAAGTGATGGTAGGAAACTAATTTTACAGAAAAAGATCAGCCGCTATATTCGGTGACAAAGCTAGGATATATAACTTTGATTTGTTACTGAATTCGATTTTACATCTTTTGACACTATAATAATTTTATCGATTAATATTCGAACCAAATTTTGCACATTCATATGATTATCTTGAAAATCTTCTGTGATTCATTTTTCTTGATCTGTCTTGAGTACACCGTTGAATATCCAGTCAACATAGCAATCATACTTAAGAACATTGGTTTGACTGATGAATTCGCGATAACCTCTCTTGAATTCAGTAATTGTAAATTTCGTAGAATCTTAAATACATTCGTTGAAACGAAACAATATCTTTCGTAAATGCCATAAAAATACTATCTCTCTTATAACTTTATATAAGAGGCTCAGCCAGTATTTATTTGCCTTACCGAACCTCTTTAACTTGTTATTATTCATCCACGATAAAGAATTTAATACTTACAAATTCTATAGTGATATGAAGGATTCATCCATAATCTACAACCCTTGACGAGTCTACTTGTAATGGTAATAAATATAACACATATCCAGTTAAAGTTCATAAAGATTTAAAAAATCTATCGGTCACTAAAATTTGTATGTTGTCACACTGCATTTAAAATTGCATTTTTGGAATTAATAGTATATTTGATCTTTTATATGTAGTCATGCACAAACAACGATATTAAAGAGGTAACCATAAATGAATCAACCAACGATATTAGGAAGGTTTCCATTGTTTAAAACGAATCGTATATTCTATGAAAGTATAATTGTTGAACCAATAATTCACAAGTTTAGCTTTTACACATTTTAAAATTTTAAATATTTTGTAATTTTTTATCATGAAATTGTATAAATATCATATTTATTAATTTAAAAAATAATTCTGCATAAATGTAAAAATTTGAATTTTAATGTTGTTTTAGTAAATGGATTTTCATAATAACTTTTATTTTACTTACTTTATAATTAAAAAAGGAATAATCGCTTAATTATATTTACTTTTATTGTAAAATTATGTAAGTAAATGTTTTATAATATTATACATAATGATATATAATTATATAGTATTATGAATTTTCTGTTACTTATTTTTTATATTTGCATATAAAATAATATAAATAGAAATCAGTAAAATATCACGTGCAGATATAGACCACATTGTATTAAATAAGAGAAATGACTATCTAAAATAAAATATGTACACACAAATAAAGGTATAAGTCAACGTATTTGAACAAATACAACGTCATAAAACATGCGTATAGCTACAAAGATGATTAAATGTATATATAAATGAGAATAAGAGGTTAACCATACATTAAAGCTTGAACATATCTAGTGTATTACATATATAAATAAACTCTACTTCCAAGCAATGAGAAAGTGATTCTAGAGATTAGTTTTTAATCCAAAAAAGGATGTAATTTCAGTGGATAGAAATCGTCAACCAGAAATAAATTTCAACAAGAGTTGTTATATATGTTGTTTAATTTTATTTTATACTTTTTTATTCTAATAAACGTTTTTTGTTGTTATTATAATTAGTATTATTATTATTATTCATTTTTATTATTAAAAATAGGAAAACTTTTACAAAGTTCAATCATTATGATAAACAAAATTAAAATGAAGTAGCAGTTACTTTAAAAGTGATTCAATATATTATTATTAATTAAATATTATTTTATTTAGCATATATTAAATAAGTATCTCTTTTTAAACTATTTTTATAAATTGTTTAAGGTTGAATTTAAATTTATACAAAGGAAATTAAAGGAAAAATGTAAAAAATAGAAAGATAAAATGAAAAAATTTTGAATAATTAATTTTCTATCAACGTTGATTTCTCCAAAAAAAATATAATACTAAGCACAAACATGCCCTCGTGCGTATGTATTATTATTTAAAACAAAAACAGTATTTCAGTATAATATACAAAAATATTGTAGAAAAAAGTATCATATGTAAAATAAATTGTCCAAAAAATTCAGATTTCCATATTTTACTTTTTTTCTTCTAAAAGCTCACGGAATAAAATGTACAATAAAGAGACTATGGTACTACTAAACCCAAAATTTGATTAAGACCTCAAGATATTTTACAATAGAAAAAACTATCTAAAAAATTATCTTTTAACATTACATATATTTAAAAGTAATATTTTATATTTTTATATTTTTAGTGGCAATTAATATAAAAAATATAAAAACAATTTAATATAGTAAATAGCGTAAAAATATTATTACTTTTTTCCAATGCCTTTAATTATTTTGTGCTTATACCAAAAGTTACTAATTAAATATTATTATTAAATTAAAAAATATTAAATTATTTAATTATTTTAATGTACTTGAGAAAAATTCAACTTTCTATTAAAAATTGAAATTAATTATATTGTCATAGAATTCTCTTTAAGTGTTTAATTTAAGCCTAAATTGATTTTTATATTTTGAATTTCTTTAATAACAACTTACTGGCAAAGGCTAAAACGTTTGACTCATTCCACAATAATATTTGTCCACAATAATAATAATACACTTATTTTCAATTCGTTAATCAATATTGAGATGTTAAATACCTATTAACAAATGATGAACTCACACTTTCACTATAATACCATTCTAATTTATTAAAAGACGAAGTCGTCTAACATAGTTAATTATAATATAGTACCGTGTTATGATTTGTACAATAAGAGCAGAATTAAAAAAAAAAATATGGCAGATAAAGTCAATTAATTTAATTAAACTTGATGAATCAAATTATTCTTTATGGAAGTTAGAAAAATCTTTGTTTTAAATGTGAAAGATCTATATATCTTTATTGATGTAGCAAAAGAGAAATTAGAAAAAGTAGCAAGGTTTACTGAGTTACATTAGCGAGGAAACTTATTCGCTACCTTATAAATTACACGAATTCGTAGGAGATTTGAAATAAGTTGAATATTTGCACATATTGAGTGAAGATGTAAAACAAATAAATTAAATGCTTTTTGCAAATTAAGCAATTTTAAAGTATCTATAAAAAGGTTTTGAATGTTATTAGTAAATCATTATACTCAGCACTTCAATCAACATTATTAAGTAATTTGCTGTTTAAATCCTTCGCTTTTCGAATTGTTTAAATCTACATGCTAAAATCTTCATCAATAGGCAGATTTGAGAAAACCTACAAATTAAAAATTGAGTCAATATTAACGTTTCAGATTCAAACGATAACTTAAAAGAAAACTGATACGAAATGACCCAATTATAATAAGAAAGAAAACAAAAAGGATTCTGGATTCATTAACACGTTAAAAAGGTAATAAGGAAAGAAAGTGCAAAAATACTTACCATATAATTCTTGGAAAACAAAATTTTTGTTGTACCACCCTTTTAAAAAAGGATAGTCGTCAATGTAAAATTCAACTACAAAATTTTCTGTGTATAAAAGGTATTCTACATAGATATAATTATGCCATTTAATTGTAAATACGTTTTTTTTTTTAATTATTTCCAATAAAAAATCATTTTATTTATTCAATTATTTTGTAAATGAAAGAAGTAAATATAAATAAAAAATATTCGTTTTCCAATATTTGTGAATCTTTTTATCGATTTTTATTTTTTCGAAAATATCAACGATGCTTCGTTCATTCATTTACAATATGGTAATTTGCGCGCTCGCACGCAATTGCCAAAATGATAAAATTGGTTTTTATTACAAATAGTAGATATAGAAATCAAAAAAAGAAGTCGCAGAACTTATGCATTACATACTGTGTAGGACTGCGACGATTTTTTTAATGCACAATTGATCAGACATTACATATAAAGTTCTGCTTTCCTTCATAAAAATATGTACACACGATTGACAAAAGGCGTAGGAAATAAAAGTCTTATTTCGATTCGAAAATTGACATCGGTGTGCTAGAAGTAAAATTTATGTTTTAGATATGAAAACGGAATAAATGTACAATTAAAAATTCGTAGTTGTATGAATTTGTTCTTACGCCTTTTGTTTTTTACATTAATTTGAGTGCTGCATATTGGTTTAAGCACGTAATCTTAAAAAGCATTTGATGTTATTGTTTTGTGTAAACTCATTAAAATTTTTTTTTTAAAGAATTAATGAAAATTCATGTTTTTAGTATATTTTATGACTATGTTAAATGTTTTGAACATATTCATCATTAAATTTAATTATATTTATAAATTTTTTTTTAAAGTATAACCCATGCTTTTTATTTAATCATAAATGTAATTGCATAAAATAAACGTTAGATTGAATAAATATACTCTGCTTGATATAAATCCAAATTCATTTGTTTCTAAATTTGTTACCTTTTTACACATTAAAGAACAATAGCTCTGATTTCCTTCACTACATAATTAGATTTTTGTGTTCTTTATCTTCATTTTTCTTATTTCAATTATTAACTACATAATTAATTATTTTACAGCTCATTCGATACATTTTTCTGCTGATGAACAAGCGAATAATTTTTTATAAAAGAAATCATCAGCGGGGAAAAATATGAGAAATCATTGCCATGCTCAATTCTTCTAAAATTGGTCATCCCTGAACGTAACTAATTGTCGGAACGTGCATTTGTTGAGTTACGTTACTTCAGAGCACGAACTTTACTTGCCAGAAGCAATTTCTTTCATACGATTCAGCGCTGAACCAGCTTTAAACCACGTAATTTGTTGTTCGTTGAGTGTGTGATTTAAAATGATGCTTTCTACTTTGCCGTCTTCGTGCTTGATCTCACATTTTATCGGCTGAAAGCAAGTAAGATATCGATTAAGGAAACAAAATTGAAAGTATGTTTTACACGTATTATTTACATTATATTCAAATAATAATTAATTGCTTAAATAATTATTTAACAAAACAAGTAAAATATTTAGTTTTTAATTTTAACTTTTGCTTAATCTAAATTTTGCTTATTAAAAAAACTAGTAATCTAATTTATTAAAAAATAAGTTTAGAAATGTATTTGTTAAAATAATTTATTATTCATGGCTTAATATGTTTTTAAAACTGTACAAAGATAATTTACAAAATTATTTAAAAAAATTATCATAAGAAAATTAAAATTGCTATACCTGTCCGGGTGCAATTTTGTTGAGTTCAAGCAAGCTAATTTTATCAGTTGGCTGGATTTTGTCGTAGTCCTCTGGCTTGCTGAACGTCAATGGAAGCATACCTTGTTTCTTTAAATTAGTTTCATGAATACGTGCAAAGCTCTTGACAATTATGGCATAACCACCGAGATGACGAGGTTCCAAGGCAGCGTGCTCGCGGGATGAGCCTTCACCGTAGTTCTCATCACCGACGGCAACCCACCTTACCTTATTCTTTTTATAGTCTCGTGCAACATTCGGAACTGTATCCCACTTACCATTAAGTTGATTCTTAATCTTGTTTATTTCGTTGTTTTCGGAGTTCGTGGCACTAAAATAGATTTGAAGTTTTAACTTCAATTAGAAATGAATTAATCCTTTTTTTTTAATAAATATGTAAAATCAGGTATTTAATTTACCCAATAAATAAATTATTAGAGATGTTATCCAAGTGCCCACGGTATTTCAACCAAGGACCAGCCATGGAAATATGATCGGTGGTACACTTTCCTTTGACTTTGATCAAAACAGTCATGTCTGTTAAATCTTTACCATTCCACTTGTCAAACGGTTCCAATAATTGTAAACGGTTTGACTTCGGATCAACATCGACCTTAACTGATGATCCATCATTTGGTGGAGCATCATAAGTTTCCATTCCAGGATCGAATCCATTGCGTGGCAACTCATCACCTACAATTGTTAATTTTAATAATTGATTAAAATTTAAATTTTATTAACAAAGTTATCTATTAACACAATTTTTATTTTCTATAAATTAAGTTTTATTTGCTTTGATAAAATAATCATTTCTATGATTCAGTTTCAATTTATTTATATATTACTTATTTTAATTATTTTACGTTTAATATAAATTAAAATTTATATATATTTTAATAAGATTTAATATATATATAGAAGGCTAAATCTTTGTTATCAATAAATATATTTTTGTTTTTTAAATAATGTTTTATCCATATTTTTTAAGTAGTAATCATATCTAAAATGTTTTTAAAATAGTTCAAATAATTTTTTTTCAATATAGTTTAAAGAAAATAAATTCTTTCGGTTCAATTAAAATTAAAAAATATGTAAAATATTAAAAAACCAATTTGTCAAAACTATAATTAATATGAAGATATCCATTCTATTTACCATAAGGATTATTTAGAAGGAATTCTTTTCCATCTTGACCCTTCAGTTTATCTGTTTGAGGATCAAAATCAAGACGTCCAACGATTGCCAAAGCAGTAACTAATTCAGGACTGGTAACAAAAGCATGGGTTTCGTTATTTGCATCATTACGTCCAGTGAAATTTCTATTATAAGATGTGACGATGGTATTTTTATCTCCTTTTTTAATATCTTGTCGGTCCCATTGTCCAATGCACGGTCCGCAAGCATTAGCAAGAACAGTACCTCCAAATTCTCTCAGAATTTGAGCCTATATAACATAATAGAGAGTAGATTATTTAAAAAATGTTAATAACTGGAGAAATATTAAACGTTACCTAGATGTCTGGTGTTTTTGAGACGCGAAACGTAATGTTTTTCTGATGGTACGATAAAGAATGCCTACAATTAAATGTTAAATTAACTGTTAGCAGAATGGATTTTTATAATTTAGTTAAATAAATGTTTTAAAGACGTAAATAAATATATTTAATGTATTTTATACCTATAATTTATTCTAACAAATAATAAATTTATTAAACAGAATTAACAAATAAAATTTTCAATTTAATAAAAAACATATTGTGTAACTTGAATATCTTTATTTCACCTTAAAATTAATTAATTATTAATTAAAGTTCATTTAAATTTAATTAAAGGATTAATTTTTAATTAAAGTTCCAAAAATTTTAAACAACGTTTTATTAAAATGTATAGTAATATTATTTCTGAAAAATATTTATTACAACTTTTGAAGCTGAGTTTAATTACTATATTTAAAAGACAATTAATATTTAACTTTTACTAAAATATAATGTTCTTTAAAAAACGTACTTGTAAGTTATGTTTATAAATACAAATATATTCAAATTTGATAAGATTAATGTCGAGCATAAATTTTTTCCTGTTTAAAACTTATCGAATTGTCTAATAATATTAAGTTAATTTAAGAATTACAATTTACATAAAAAATTATTATGTATTTTACTTAATTTAAAAATAAATTATTAAAATTGAAATAATTACTTTAGCTAAATATTTCTAAATAAAATTATCTAGCAAGCATTTTTAAGTTTTCAAACGTTATAAGATCCTTCGATACGTCGATTTTGGCAAGTGATTATTCTAATTAACATATAGTGCATACCAGCATCGTCTATATATAGATTCAAAAGAAAATTATATTATACTTACAATTCCGTCACGCTCGATAGTAGCGCGAATTTGTTCTGAGCCGGGGGTAACCATGAACGTGGATTTGGCCTTGAGCCCATGTTTCATAGCCTGTTTAGCAATACTTGCACACCTGCCCATATCTTCATATGAACTATTAGTACATGAACCAATTAAACCAACTTTAATTTCATTCGGCCAGTTGTTTTTCTTCGCTTCCGACCCTACGAAACCAATCAACAAGTTTTTTATTACTATACTTTTTCGATTCATCCATGAAAATTTTAAAATTTACTTATTTTATTTTTATTAACAATAATCAAAATTTTATCTTTAATTTTTAATATTAATAATGAAAATATATTGAAATAATTAATATACGACTATTTAGAATTAAAGTAAATTCAAGTTTTACATAAAATACATGTCAATTAGTAATTTAAGCATTTCCTAGGAATACTAAATTTTAATAACTAAATAAAATGAACAAGTACAGTAATTTCAATTAATAATAAAATTTAAATAGTTAGCAGAAAATATTAGAAATTAGTGAATTAAAAATTTCTTTTACCTCATAATTGATAAAATAATGAAATAAATTTTAATATTCATGTACATGCTATTATTACCTTGTTTAATCATTAAACAAAACAATTTTAATTTTCTTTTGTAAGTTAATTTACTTATATACATCATACCTAATGTTCTTAATATTTTATAAAATATATAAACAGTAATTACGTAAATAATTTTTATAGATCAAATACATCCATTAAACTATGCTTTTATTTATAAATTATCAAAAATTACGAAAAATTAATTTATTTAAAATTTATTTTAATATAAAACTGATTACTTGAACAATATCATACATTTTATACGTTAAAATTATATAAACCAAAAATTTTAATTTTATAATGTACCGATTAAAAGACTATTGCATAAAAATATAAATTTATAACTTAAAATTATAGGAAAATTTATTTCTCACCCAAGTTCGAAATAGGATTGGCACGATCGGGAGTAAAAGGTCCGTTGACATGAGGTTGGAGGGTCGAAAGATCGATCTCAACAACTCTGTCGTACTTAGCATTCTTATCGGCCGTCAAAAGAGAGCTCTTGCATTGATCAGCCGCAGAAGCGATATCACTACG
This sequence comes from Platyscapa corneri, assembly GCA_018907185.1. NCBI lineage: Eukaryota > Metazoa > Arthropoda > Insecta > Hymenoptera > Agaonidae > Platyscapa > Platyscapa corneri. Next base: position 1,491,447 of record JACCHW010000023.1, on the reverse strand, counting down.
TAGAGTCGATTTAAGGTAATCTTTCATTCGGTCGTTATAAGGGAAAACGGAAGTAGTGGCACCTATTTCAGCACCCATATTACATATGGTAGCCATGCCAGTACAGCTGATGCTGTCTACACCAGGTCCAAAGTATTCGACAATGGCTCCAGTGCCTCCTTTAACTGTCAAGATTCCGGCGAGCTTAAGGATAATGTCTTTAGGACTCGTCCAACCTTTTAATTCGCCAGTAAGTTTTACACCAATAACCTGTTATTAAGTTTAATTTATTAACTAATAAAATAAAAATTATTATATTGCTCACTTTAAGAATAACTGAATAAGGCTTGGTCAACATAAGTTAACTTTTTTTAAATAATATACAGTTTGTAATAAGGCACAACATAGTCATATACGTAAAAATAATATAGTTTCTATATTTTAATTTCTTATTGATTTGTTTATAACAAATTTTTAATTTTTAAACGTAGATTTAATTAAATTCTTTAACAATTATTTGTTTAAATTCAATTAAATATAATTACTTAAAAGTATAAATATTACATTATTTATTAATATCTAGTATAATATTAACAAACATTGTTTAAAATTTTTTTAATTAACCTTGTAAGGTCAAAATTATTCTTTTATAAAACTAATGATATTTATTGTTCTTCAGAGCAAATTTTTTATATTCCTAGTATAACACAATATTTGTTTGTTATATAAGACTGGGATTATCTTATCTATTCAAAGGTCATGATCCTAGATATCTATTAAGTAGCATTTATTTAAAAAACACAATAGACCTTACAAAATTTAATAACATAAAAGAATATATAAACAAATTTAAATATCCACTTAGGTTCATGATATTTTATACTGTATTATGTACGAATTTGAAAACTTTTAAAATGATCGATAAAATATTATAAGTAAAATATAAATATATTCAAATGAATAAGATTTTAATGTGGTTGTATTATTAATAAATATATATAATATCTATTAAATACTAATTAAAATAACATATTGAATACAAAAATAAATATTCAATATTTTATAAATTTTTTATAAACTTAAATTTTATTCTACATATTCAAAAAATAATTTTTTACTGAAATATACTAATATACTTAATTTTTTCATAAATAAGCAAGAAATAAACAAAATTTCTAATAAAAATTATTACTTTTGGACATTTAAGTTCCCATGGAATATCAGCCATTACATCAACAGCATCAGCACCTCCAACACCAATGCACAGACCACCTAAACCTCCTCCATTTGGTGTGTGAGAGTCTGTACCAATCATCAGAAGACCAGGAAAAGCATAATTTTCGAGAATGATTTGATGAATAATTCCAGATCCAGGATTCCAGAAGCCTACACCATACTTAGCACCAGCAGTTTTAAGGAAATTATAAACCTCTTTATTGGTATCTATAGCACGTTTAAGATCTTTGTCACCACCTAATTGTGCTTCAATTAAATGATCACAATGAATTGTTGATGGAACAGCTACTTTTGGTAATCCTGAACAATTGTATTCCAAAAAATAAATTATGATTAGTATATATTAAAAAAGAAATATAATGAAACCATATTGTATTAAATACTATTAATTTTAACTCATAATACGAATTAGAAATTTTAATTAATTTCTTGTAATGTATGACTGTTTCAAGATACTACTTACCAGAACTAATGAATTGAAGCATAGCCATTTGAGCTGTTGCATCTTGCATAGCAACACGGTCAGGACGTAACCGCAAATAACTGGTTCCACGGCTAATGTCCTGTTCGTTTGGTTGATCCAAGTGAGAATACAAAACTTTTTCAGAGAGAGTCAACGGCCTATCTAATCTGTAAATAATTTTAAAATATATATACATACAATAAATATAAAAATATTAATTAGCAGAAATTATTAATAAATTATTGTAAAAACATAATATTAAAGAATTTTAATTTAATAGTTTTTAAAAATATTGTATGAAAAAAATCATTAAAATTACAATATATAGAATTATAGATAATTATTATAAAATCTTTTAAAGGCATTACGCATTTTGTGTAAAAAAAATTTTTTTAAGACTGATGATTATCATTTGACAAGAAATTAATACAGATATGTTTGATATATAATATCTCTTATCAGTGTAATTTAAATAACGAACGTGTATACCTTTTTTTGACAATTTGGATTGTTTCCTCTAGTTTATTATAGGGTAAGTAGCTGCTAGAATCAAATTTTGACATAGCCACCTTTGAGGCAGCATAGGCAAGAGGGCTTATGCTGAAGCATCTTTGCTGTACTTCAGCTGCTAATCCAGCAACTTTCTATGTAAACAAAATATTAATGAATATTACAACATTCTATTATAAAATATAAGTATTTTTAGAACAAGGAAAATTTAATAAAATTTTTATTTGTAATCTTATCTTTGTAAACAACATGCATATTTGCTTCAAATGCATCAAATCATATCTGAATTTCAGTATGATATATATTAAAATGTTCTTAAAAGAATTATAATTTTATTAAATAAAATTTTTTGAATAATTTTCCAATAAAAAATATACAAATATATGATTCAACTCAAGTAGAATTACTTTGTAATAATTATTTAAATAATCAATTATTAATTGAATATCAATATATATAATTATTATTTTTAACGTTTAACAAATAAAAAATTATTACAAATTAAATTTTATATATAATTACAAATTTTTACTAAAATATACATTTTTCACTGATTCATATATTGTTTCATTTTTTAATTAATTATAACAATTAAAAAATTATCAATTAAAAATTGTATTAGTTAATCATCACTATTATTAAATAAGACTAAACAATATACTAATCTCTAAGTTTTTATTTTTTATCAAAATCAAAAGATATTTCTATCAAAAAATAAAAATCATAATTCATTATCATTTGTAAAAATATGATTTTAAAACCAACTATAGAACTAATGAAATAGATGAAACCACGTGTTAAATAAAAAGAAAGAAAAACAATGATTGTCAAAATTGAAAATTCAAAAAATGAAAAATGGTGGCACGCGCATGCTTTGTACATTCTTTATAAAGCAGAAAGACAAAACATAACCTTCAAATCGATTGTACTTGAAATCGTGTACCAGATTATGTAACTTTCATATGAAAAATGACTATCTATAATTATCAAACTTTAAAATTTATCTTTTTTAAAGTAACACAAATTTATTTTCTAATTCAAATATCGCACTATATAATCTATGCTTACAATACACTTGAACCCTACCGCAAAGCATGCCAAGTACAAAGTTAAAAATAAAAAACAATTTATGAAACTATAAAACAGATGGTTTTTAAAACTTAAATCAAAGAGGAAATAAATAATAAAAATTGAAAATATTAATCATGACATAGTAAAATATATTTATATTCCACACGATATTGACGATAAATATAAATCATTAATAAAAAGAGATTTTTTCTGACCTTTGCACAATAATTTAGAAGGTTCATAAAAAGATTAATAAATCATATGATACATCTTAGCCTACGTATGTATATTTACATAAAGTAACTCAATCATAAATTAAAAAAACGAGTATTATTTACCATAAAACTATTATATTAACATACCTGTGCTTGAAAAATTCGGGTACAGTAGGACATTATAAATTTATTTGTAATACACTGATAAGTTAAAACAATGCTATAAAAATTAAAAAACTAATCTCTTTAATAGCTTGGGGAAATACTAAATGAATTTCGTCTTATTGTCTTCTTCCCAGTGGCAGTCCTTCTTGAACCGGCCACTAGAGAACTGCTACTTGAGTTTTTTCGATTCCTCTCCAATCAGTTGTACTCTGACAATTGACCATCACCCACTTCTTTCCCTCTCGTGATATTCTTAAACGAAAAACGACGCGCACGCGCGTTTCTAGAAACAGAAATTAATTTTTTCACGTGATATTATCAGGGCAGGATAAAGTAGATTCTAAAGTTAACGTCTAACGTTAAAAAAATTTAGTTTCCTTTTTATAAATATGTTTGATGGTAACCAGCTTCTCTTTTATTTTTGTTTTATTAAACTTATAAAAAGTTTATTTAAAAAATTAAAAAATAATAATAGTATATAAAAATTGAAATTTATAACATTGTAATATTTTGGTTGTCTGATTGATCTAATTAAAACATGATAATAAATAGTTAATATTAAAAATTAAATTTTAACATACTTCATATCAAAATAATGTAATATTGCAATTTAAATATTTAATACAGATTTCTTACTATTGCAATACTTTAAACACGTAAAATTTTAACGTAAATTCTTGTAAATTGTGAAATAATAAATTTAATTTATAGGAACTTTAAAAAATAATTTTTTGAGTAATCATAATGGCAAAAATTAATTATTATTAAAATTCTTTTCTATTTAATTATATTCTATTATTATTCTTACAGTTGAATGCAAAAATAATTTCTATATATAAAATAATATTTGTGTAAATAACTGATTCTCAAATAGTAAATTTAATTCACATGAAAAATTATAAATTATTTAACTTGTTACAGCTTAAGAAACTGGAATATATTTTTAATTTTTTTTAATATATTCGATATAGTTTAATACTCCTATTATCTCGATGTTATTATATATCGATGAAAACTTAAACAAAGAAGACCCGCGTTTTTGTGTATATTTTTATTTATTCTTTTATATTTGAAAATTTTTTAAGTCAGAAAATAGATTGTATAAATATTATTCATAATAATTATACTAATATATAATTGTGAAGTATAAAAAATATTGTTTAAAAAATATATATCTACATACCACTGATTCATTAAATATAGAATTATCATTTTTATACCATAATCTGTAAAATTGATGTACACACAACAATAAAAATAATAACCAAAATGGTATGATTTTATGATTACGGATACATATACATTAATATACATTTATAATTGAAAATTAAAATATCCGAATGTTTATCCAAACTTTTTATAAAAAAACATTATTAAAGTATATGATTCTCCTTTCATTTAAAATAAATAATAACTACAAGTATATAGATATAGGTCTATTCAAATTTATAATAAAATTATGAATACAATTATTTTAAAATATTTTAAAAGAATCTAAGAAACAGATAACAATTATAAGAAAAATTAAAAATATTGGATACCTGATTTATTCATTTACAGTTTCATATTATATAATATTTACTAAATATGCATGCTAACTATTTTAACTTATAAATTCATCAGTAAATATTCAGTTCTATTGATTTTAATCGATTACAGTAATTTTCTCATTTAATTATGTAATCGATTGAATGCAAATTAATTTTAATGTTGCCCAACTAATTTTTACACTCTCATTATTTTTTATACATATTTTTTATTCGGATAAATACGTTTTAAAATATTCCAAACAAACAAGATAATTTAATGCTACCATTAAAATATTTCTATATATTAACTTATAGCAGGTGACAATTATTGAATTAATAATTATATTTTATATCGTATAAGTAATTTCTTTTAAATAAATAATATATCTTGAAAAATTTATAAAAAATATTTTTAGATGTTAAAAAAACACAAATATTGTCATTTTGAACATGATTGTTTAATCCATACCTGAAAAAATTTATAATTCTTAAAATTATTCTTTTATTTTTAAATTTATTTCCAAGTAGAAACATAAATAAATGAATATAGATGAGCAATGAAGTTAAATAAATGTATTCTGTAACGTATTATTTATTTGAAAAATTTTGAAACTTTCATGTATCAAATGGTTATAGCCGATTTGTAAGAACAAAGCTCAACCACCAAATGTTTTGTTACACCAACTACACGTTTTATAGTTACGAACAGCCAAACGAATGTGATCGTAAAAAATATTTCTCAAGAACAGCGAGAAACTTTTCTCACAACATTCGCAAGTGATATTTCTTTTTGAAGCGGTCGATTTATTATAAAAAAAATGAAAAAATGGAACGTAGCTACACTCACACCACTTCTAAATTGTTTTGATGATGTAAAAATATTCGCAAAATGATAAAGATAAAAGATAAAGGTAAAATAATAATATATATATATATATATTATAAATATATTATAAATAAAATTATATATTTATACATATAGGTATGTGAATATGTAATATATGCGAGTAATTTAAAGTAGCAATTGATGCGAGACGATCAAAGCCTCGTTTTCCTTGAACTGAGCCCTTGTACGATTCGCAACGTTAGGAAGACGCGTGAAGTAGAACTCCTGGTAATGTGAATTTGTTTACCCTAGTGTACAAGTCTCTTCAATCCTTTCATTATCTTCTTTATCGCTATTTTTGTCTCGTCGCGACAATCAGCAATTTATCAGCTTTCGCCTTTGTTTTTCCATTCTTCGTGCAGGAACAATATCTCCCCCTCCTCGTTTATTTACTTGCCAGGCGAATATAAGCCCAGGAGTAAACGGGCTTTCAAAGAGCCTTGACACAAATTTTTCGCGTACTTCGCCATGACTTGTTGTACACGATATCTTGTGGCCCGGTTAAAGTTTCAATTGGTCTTCGGACAAGTCGACTTTCGATTGTGCTTTCAACAACTTCCGCTTGTCAATGTTTCGTATATGAGAGATAATTTGATTATGTCTCCTTTTATATACATCTCATACAATGATAAAGAAGAACAAAACAACTTATGTATAAAAATAAATTGTTTTAATTATTCAAAACAGATCATATAAGAACAATCTATTCAATGGTGTAAAGTTTTAGTAAATTTCGTACTTCTTAATTAAATTTAATGAATTCTAATAAAAATATCTTTTTAAATAACAACTTTTCATTAAAAAAAACTATGAATTGTATAATGTTTTTATTCAGTAAATACAATAAAATAGTAATTATATCAAATAGATTTAGTCTTTTTTTATTTTCCATTAAAATATATAATTTATTCTATAATACAATATCTGAATATACAATAAAATAAATTAATTTTATATTTAAATAATATAAATAATACATATTATAATTAGAATACTTAATTCAGGAGTATAAATAAATTTGTTGATTTATTATTATTATTATTCTATGTGTATCCTGTTAATATATTAGTGAATAAAAGTGTAAACATTTTAATAGAGAATAAAAAGACTATATTAGAACTTTTAAAATTAATTAAGTTTATTTCTATATTAAAATATGGTAATCGGTAAAAAACAAAAGTAAATTTTTGCAGTACGCGGAATTATTTTCGAAGTTGTTATTTACATTTTTTTAAGTATCTCATGCAGTTATATACATTAAAATTTAATATAGTTCACGCGAATTTTTATTTTCTTTACGCATAGACTGTATGCCATAATATTATATACTATATATAATATACAGTCACAAATATTATAAGTTATGCAATATTTACCTATAAAGTAAATTCATGACATTTGTCAAACATCTATGTAATATATTCTAAATGGCTCTAATCCATAATTTATGCATTATTTATCAAATAATAAAATCATTATCAATAAATAAAACTAAGCTTGTATCTATTCATCGTGAAATACAATTGTTATTTTCTCTTATATGCATTTTATAACATAAAGTCAAATAAAATTATTTCTATATTAAGTGCGGAAATAAACTTTTTAATTCAAATACTCTCAGATTCATTAAGTAAATATCATGCATACAAAGTCTCGATTCGTTCTTCACACTTGTAATGACTATGTAATTCTACCGTAACGAGAGCTTCTCCCAGGAGTACAGATGTTAGATGTTTATCTCATTGCAACGCCGAAAAATAAAGAAATCTCGTATTTCTTATTGTGCAGAGTCACCCTATAAAAGAATCTGAAGTGAGGCAAATAAAACAAATTTTGGGATGCTCGAAGGATACATCGCTTTCTTTCACGAGAGCTTTTAAACGTATTCACGAGACACACAAACGAGATACAATGCTCCTTGTGAAATTGATCAAAAGAAATAAAAAAGGTAAAAGAAGCGTTAGTGAAAAGAGTTGAATGAAAATGTATATCAAGGATAATGAGTACGAAGGTGAATAAGGGTATTCTCAAAAGAAAGTGCAATCTGTATTCTTTTCTGGCTAATGAAGGGTTTTTACTGATATGTCCGAGTCAATATTGTTGACCTAAATTCCACGCTTAATTTTTGGTTTGAGATTTATTAGAAATTATTAGTACATAGTAGACGATAAAAATCGAAACTTTGTATAAAATAATTTCTACATTTAGATTTTATATATTTTAAGTTCTAGACAGTAAATTAATAAAATTGTGATATTTAAAATGCAATCAAAATGATGCAACATAAATTGTTTATGTAAAATGTACAATGTCTTTGTAATATATATAATAAATTTTTTCTTTAATATAAAACCATAAGTAAAAATACATCTCGAATTCTCAATCATTATTCATAGAGGTCTTATGCAAGTGAATTGGTCTTTTATATGTTTTACCATTCCACAAGATGTATTTATAAGTTTTTATTGATCGATCCTTTTATTTTACGTAATATTTAAAGATATTTTTTTATTATCCTAATAAGAATGAAGAAAAACTGATAAACTGAGCCGAAAATGTCATACTTAAGAACAGTTATGTTTTATGACACTCGATCAAGATCTTTCATATCGCATTTCAAAAAAAATATATTTAATTTCTACATTTTAAAAGACTACAAAAATCATTTATAAGTAATATTAAAAGGAAAGTCAAAACTATATACATATGTATATATATATATATATATATATATATATATACACGCACACATATACACATACACTTCATTCAAATAATATTAAAAACTTTCAGAATTTTGAAAATCATACTTTCATTTTCTAATTTTTTCATTTGATGGATATATATATATATATATTTATAAATTTTTTTGTTTCTAATAATAACAATAACAATTTTATAAAACAATGTTGTACGGTTCATAAATCAATATATTTTTTGAGTAAAATTAATAAAAATAAACAAAATAAAAATATAATCTATAAATAATTTAGATTAGCAATACAAAGCAAATTAAATTATTAACTTTATAAAGCTAAGACTTTCATAATTTATATTGTAATTAAAATTATACAATTTAAGACAAATCATCGAAATGATATTATATTTAGTATTTAGTAACTAGAATAAATTTATAAATTTCTACGGTTAACAGATAAAAATTAAATATATTCGATGATCAATATATTAGAATTCTATTTAAATACAGGTCTGAATAAATAAATTGTCATTGACGAAGAAAATTTTTACAAATAAACTAAAAATAGAGTACAATGTACAAAACTACTCTAGAAATATGAAAATAGAAGCTTAAACTTTTAATATTAAATCCTTCACTACTTTTATACTAGTATTTTTTTTATGCAGAACGATGAACGAATGCTATCGACTCAGATAATTTTTATTGTAATAGAGCAACATAATTACTACGATGAAGGCGCTGCTTGAACATAAAATTAAATTATTTTTAAAAATTATGATATTCACTGTAATTTTCTCATACCCTTCAATTTTTCTAACAATATAGTTCGAGGTTAACCATAATTGATTGAAAAGAATTATATTTACCCTACTTTCATTAGGATAACTGCTTTCATACAATCTATCGCCAAAAATAAAGTAAGTTCAATCAACTAAAATATAAAATACATTACTGCAATCACTCCAATCAATAAAACGTATGGGTTACATCATTAAAAAATTATTAAATTTAGAATAACGCTTTTAAAACTATTAATCTACGTCAATTTCAAGGTATTTAAAGATATATCCATAGTTAATCAAATGATACTATGTCTCTATCTAGGCATTTGAATATAAAGTGCGAAATTATTACTTGGCTTTAGGCTTTTATGTAATGCCTAAACTAAAAATCTTAGTTACCACTGGTGACGTTTTACGTCGATGAAAATTCGGACAAAGCCTAAACAAAATTTTGGAATTGTAAACCAGCAAAAAATCCATAGTTTAAAATATCCATGAATATGTATTACAGTTGAGATTAGAATGAAAATGAAAGTAAAAAAATCGCCACAATGCAATAACAGTCAATCTGAGCTCAAATAAAAATTGTAACTTACTACATTTTGGTATTTTCTTTTTTTAGTATTACGCTTCTCTTGCACCACTGTATTTACTCTAAAGTACCCTGTATAGAAATTATTAATTTTATATTCCGAGGAAATATTTTACTGAAAAATAAAATTAATGATAGTTTTTGTTCGCTTTTAAAAAATATTTACTTAATATATATATATATATATATACAATACAATCGCTTCAAAATAAATCTGCAAAACTCTTATTTAAAAATTGCACATTTATGAAATGATACTGTGTTATAGACTATAGTTTTTTTAGTCTGTTAAAAATACTATTATTTATTATTTGTTGTTATTATTATTAGTATTATTATTACTAATTATATAAAAATATTTACTTTTAAATTTAATAATTTTGATTTGGTATACGTTTATAAAAGGATTGTCACCAAATTTCAATAAAACTTTAATAAAATATCTGTAATGATATGGTTAAAAATATTTTTAAATATAAAACAATTATAAAAATTTGTATTATATTTCGATTATATGAAATTAAATAGTCACTGAATTTTGAGTACATCTGAATAAAATCATATTCTTAGGGAAAAATATCACGAATATATTTCAGTACGTATCATTGAAATTTGGTAATTTTTTCTACATAATTTCTTCAATTCAATCTGTTTTTTTAAATATTGAGTCATGTAAATTCAGTTAACAATAATAAAAAATTTTTTATAAAATAGGTAGAAAGTAATATACTTTTACTTTATACTTTACTAAATTTAATTTTGAAAATGCTTAATAACAATTAATACGCGTGATATTTATAACTACATATGCGCTAACATTGCGTCACTCACATGCAAAGTTATTAAAACATAAATAATAGTAATTCAAAAAGAAGTCCTTGTTTATAGTATAAAATTATTAAAATTATATTAGTTAGAGAAAAGAAGCTTTCTGTAGATTTCTTCTTAATACTAGATACGTTTCATTAAAATGAACTATTTATATAGACATAAAAAGGATAATTATATTAACTTAAGTATACACTTTGGCTTTAAATGTACAAAAACCTTTCCTTATCCGCTAATGATACAAGAATAGATTAAATTTATGTACAATATGTTATAACGTTATAAAGTGGACAAGAGAATCATTGTTATGTTTATATTTTACGTAACCTTAGATTAAAATTAAAACTTTAGCTTGAGAAGTTGTTTAGTTAGGGCAAAGATCAAGTTTATCTAATCAAGTTTCATAACTTATTTTTAATAACTATCTTTTTATTTATATTACTTTTTATTAGATTATAATGTTATTTTTAAATTAAAAAATCATTTTTTATTTCTAACAAAATCGTGTAACATATTCAATAAATTTTGAAGAAACCTATTTTAAGCTTGAAAACAGATCTATCTCTGTTATTTCTAGTAGTTTTTTTGTCTTTCCATATTTTGCAAGTCTAAATCAGTTCCAAATACAAATATTGTAATTTTTTAATTGATTCAAATACTTGTAAATAATAATATAGACAGGAAAATTCAATTCCTATCATAAATTACACGTGAACAATAAAAATACTTGTGTAAAATCATTATTTAAAATGTAAATTGTAAAATATATAAAATATATAAAATTATTTAAATTTATATTTATTATAAAATATTTAATCAAAGTTACATTTAATTGTAATGAAGTATTGCTAGTACTGTGTATGTGCTATTTCTTAAACAAATTTGTCTATATTCGTATTTATTCTTAAAGAGGAAATGATATTGTAAAAATATATTGTAATGTATCTTTATAGACATTAATATACATGTTTTAATTTTTTATGTATATTAATTTTTTTGGGCATATATTACAAAAAAATTTTTTTTGGTAAAAAATTTTGCAATATTTACAACGTATTCTATTGTAGTATTTTCTCATAGCTTTCATTTTTTTTCAAATGAAGTGTGTCATTGCCGAACCTAATCAAGTTTCATATTAAATATAATATAATTACTTAATTTTCAGAATGATGATATATATGCTAAAATATTAATTAAATTTTTTCTATAGCTAAAACTATGATTATTTTTTTTACAAAACGTATCTACTATTTCAGAACTTCTTAGATCTAATTAGAGGTAAATCGAAAATTCGCCTCCTATTTGTATACTTAAAAATAGAATTATATTCGTATATAGAAAATTGAGGTTTCAATTTTAAATTATTAGGTCTGCAAGTGTAGAAATGTTAACATTTATCGTATAAATACAGTGTTTTAACTGACACTTAATTCGCGATTGCTTGAGCTTGAAACTGCGGAGATTCCTATTATAATTATTGGTTAAGAATTAAATATATCATATTATGAGGAAAATATTTTTATAATATTTTTCTGTATTCGTTTTTAATATTATATAAAATATTTCGAAAATGATAATGATATATTTATCAAGTCATCTAAGACAGAAAATTTGTCGTTTTATATATTATCAGCGAATACAAAATTAAACTAAAAATATTATCCACGCAATAACAACTTGATATTATAATACTATACAAGTTTATTTTTTTTAAGAAATCATTATATTTTAAAAGAACTTCAAAAACTTATATATATATATACATAGTAGAGTATAATATAGTATTTCATTGAACAATATATATATTGTTATTCCATTTTACATAGTTATTTTATACATTTGTTTATATATGTCATTTACATTTAATATCTTGCACATCTATTTTATAAATTTTTGAATATATATTTATTTGCTTTACATTGTTATTAAAACTATCTATATACAATATATTCTCAAATCTTGAATTTATTCGCTTATATTTTTTATTTTTTAATCGAATCTTAAATTACTATTTCCTGTACATAACTGAAGCTTATATTAATATTATTTTTTTTATTATCTAGAATACCTAAATTAATTAAATAATATTTGTTTAAGTATACATTTATCTTTACCTAAATATTATATTTATTGCTCTGTGTTTGCTTAGATCTCTGTTTCTTGAATGTATTTTCAATAATATTATTTCAAAATAATCTAAATTTACTTTCTATTACTTGAAATGACTTTCAAATTATTTGACAAGATTGAAAATGTTTATAAACTAAAAAAGAAAAATATATAATTAGAAAGTAATATGTTTCTAATTTTTCTTTTAATTATATACTTAGCATTGCACCTAGAGAGTGCACTTAATTTTTTGTTATTTTATTTTTAAAGTTGTTTATTCCACTCACTGTTTTTAAAGGTTTTACCTAAAAGCCAATCTTATATGTATATTATAACCTATATTATATAATGCGTTGATAGAAATGCAGTTTTTGTGATGTTTGTAAAGTTTGATAAAATTTTTCTGGAAAAAATTAAATAGAAAAATTTTAAGAACGCCTTCTTTAAATTTATCATTGATTTTGAAAGTTAGTAAATTGTTTTCTATCCATACTCTCGCTATACTCGCTAATACCTTTAATTCTAGTTTTCTTAATTAATTCTTTAATTTTAGTAAATAAAAAATACAAAAATATTTTTTTTTATTTAAAAAAATTTTTTTAAAATTTATTTCATTTATAGCGATTGTATAACTATTAAAATTAAATTTATTTAATGACCTTTTTACATTGACTCAGTCTCATAATTTATTAGGCTTATAACACTTTTCACACACAAAATAAGTTTGACTAATATTAAACTCAATCGACCATGGAATGATTTATTTCACAAATTTTCGTTTACTATTTAAAAAAAAACATCAAACCTCGTATAATTCTATTAACGCTATTAATGCTATTTTGACTATCTATCAATTTTATGCATGTATTACATTCTAGTTTATTAATAAACAAATTCTTGTAGAAAGTAAAATTTAATATCTGACAGTTGATTCAAATAGAAAGTCCTATTTTTAAAATATTACATCCTTACTTTGTTATTTACTTAAAAGTATTGAATAACATTGAAAGTCCGAAATATTTAAATGCCTCAAAGTTAAAGTGTCATTCGTTTAACACTCTTTAAAAATAAATTTATTTAATAAAAACATATCATAAGATCTTTTAAATACTTAATTAACATTAGCCAAACTAATTTAAGTATTTAAAAAAAATTATTGCACACACACACATATTATAATATATATAATTATATTATTATTATTATTATTTCTATTACTATTATCTGATTTTTCATTCCGCACTTCGTGCATAATTCATGAAATAGCAGCTCATCTTAACGAGCTTTCACTGATTTGATCTTTTTGTTAATCTAATTCAGTCGTAAATACCAAGCTCGTACTTACTACATTAAACACAATTAATATAATCGGTTTGAGTACGTGTACGATTATTCTCAGATAGCGCACATACCTTATCTTTGGACATAGGTCTCTTAATATTGTGGTCATAAGTGATATATTTTACACTTAGAAAAATTGTTAAATTAACAAAGGAAAAAATACACAGGCATTATCAATCTATTTATAACATATTATACATTCACAAAATTATAAGTTTCTCGTATAAACAACAGTGGGGCATATTATTTTTGATATATTGTATTAATTATTTATATATAATGAAATTAATTAACAATTTTTTGATTTATTTTATTTTTTTATTTTTTTAAATAAAGATTAAATAGTAAAATATAAAAGATCTCAGAAATTCCAATTTTATTATAATTTTGATTTACAGTCGATTTTATAGAGCTTGTTAATATCTAAAATATTTCTATATTCCTAAATTTATAGCACATATTTTTGTAGCACTTTTCTTGTATACATTATTTAAGTACAGAGGTTTAGTGAAAGTACTATTTGAAATTTAAATTAAATAAATATTGATTCCAACTTATATCTCGAATATTTTGGTTATTATATTCATAAAATATCATATAAGAAAATACTTTATTACTTTCAAATTCTACTTATCAATATATAAAGTGACGATAATATAAATATTATTATTCTTTTATAAAATATATTTTTTATTTCAACTAAACTAAAAATAACTAAAAATTCTATGTAATAATCTTATCTTTTTCTTAAATTTAACCTACACAGTTAATAAGCTTTTGTTTTATAAATTTCTCAAAATATAATATTCAACGTTACACAAAATACTTCGGTTTCTTGATTAGTTGCATTTCTAATTTTATAAACATAAAATGTAAATATAATGCTCTCTTAAACTGTAACACCAATTATACTGTTTTTTCTTATTTTACGTTGAAATCTAATAATAAATTTAAACCTGTCTACAAACTTATATCTTCATATCAGATTTTTGATAAAATTTATGTTGAATGTTTGATGAATACTAAGACTTATAGAATACAGTACGACTACTAAATTCAGTCTATCAAATGATCTTTTAAAAATTTAATATACGAACAATTTATAAGCTTTATAGAGCTTTTAATATTAAAGAAAAAACTATTGTTGCCTAAGTATTCGTGTGGTTAGAGTTAAATAATAATATTTAACTGCATTTAAATAAAATATAAATTAATCAAACAAACATTTGTATTTAAACGCACAGATTTATTTTTAAAATCATTCACCACCCTACGAGTCGACAAGGACACTTGACTAAATCCAGATTATCTTTCAGAATCTGTTCTCGCCTTTTTCAAATTGTCAGCGATAATAAAATCCTGTCGATCATTTAGACTTCACCATAAAGTCGTAAATTGTATTTTGTATATTCAGTCGCAATACATTGCTCGGGTTAGAGTAATAAATTATACTACAACTTGATGTTGCCAATATAGTGAGAAATTTACTTAATTTAAAGATCTATAATGGATTTATTATATTAATATATCTATTCATCAAATTGAGTCTATATTTAATTTTAATTATTTAATTTAATATTTAATTATTTAATTCGTTTATCGCGAATGTAGAATATAATTTGTCTTTGATTCATTTGAACTAATTGAAAACAGTTACATTAATATTAAGGAATATTAAGATAATAAGTTCAAAATAATAGATAAATAATTATTTTTTTATTCACTGTTTAAATTTATTTCAATATTACTAAGAAGTAGTTTTCTCGAATATCTACTTTAAATGTTTTTGACGTTAATGTAATAACCGATTTATCTCAATCCTTTTAAAAATCTATATTTTTCATCAATAATAGTCATAAAAAATTTTACATTTTAAATTTCGTTTTGTTGTTGACGCTCGAAAGGTGCAAATCAAAAACAATTCGAAATACGCAGAATATCGATTCGATCCTTCATAATCGCACGATTATACCGCGTATATATTGTTTTTATAATATATAGGCGGCAGATAAACATCGTTTTCTTTACATTTATCTTATCTATTCGCGTGTTGAAAATATGTGTCCTTCGTAAGTAAAATAATTAATACACTATTTTTATAAAATAGGAAATCATTTCTTTCAATGGACATAATACATTTACCCATAAACAAAATTTTCTTATTGTTTTATTTTATTTAGATGATTATTTAAAAATATATTCATGATATCCTAACGTTTAATTAAACATTTTTTGCTTAAAAAGAATAAGTACAAATGTTTGAAATTTAAAAAATTCCTAAATTATTTAATTTATTAAAAATTGTTAATATAAAATAATATATAATGTTACATATTTAACTACGAGTAGCGTACATTTTTTTATTGAATTTTTAAATTTATTAGATAAAATATATACAACTATCATGAATAATTTTTGACGTATGCCAGAAGAAAATATTATCACTTTCTAACTACTGCGGAATAAATAAAATTTAATTTATGTTTCAAGCGATTTGTTACTTCGTCAATTGATTAGAATAACAAAATATCTCCCAGGTACACGAATAAAATAAAAATGTATATAATACATAATTTCATAAATGTATCGTAACTTTATTTATATATTCTATAATAGAAAATATACAAAACATTACACCGATACATTATTTTACGATAGTATATTATCAAATTTAAGAATTGTTTTTTATTTATATAAATAATTTAAAAATTGTAAAATATAGTTTTCTTAAAAACTTCAGCTTCATCAGTTTTTATTTGAACAATTAACTGAATCTTTTAAATTAAAGTTCATATTCGGTGTAATAACCACCAATCTCTTTTGAATTTTATAATTATATTAGAAACATCAATGAATATTTATGGGCATAGGTGTTTCTCTGTGTAATTTTACAATAATTGTGTCATTAAATATAAAAGAATATAAAGCACAAGAAATAACTATCTGGTGCCAGAATAATAGATGAAAATATAGGGAAAGTTAAAAATTATAATTTAACCATTTAATCAGAATAAATGTAGGAAATAGTAAAAATTACTTCCAATTGACACTAATACAGGTCAATAATCTTTCCTTTTATCGAAATTGACGTGCATCAGCAGAATAAATTATTATTATTTTTATTAAAAATAATTCTCACACATGAATATGGCATATACTATTATCTTTTACTATTATTACTGATGCATATTGTCTGTATTTTATCCTGACATTGATGGTCGAAAAGATTACATAAAAATAAGTAATCTTAAATAAACAGTGGGTTTACAAAAAAAATTTACTCTTTTTCTATTTGTTTCTGAACTAACGTTCTTTCTCGAAGATATTAAAGAATTGTAGCTCTACATAAAAACACGACTATTTTGGAACAAGATACACATTCTTTTAAATTACAATTGAAGGGAATAAATAACAAAATTATGTTTAAATTTTTATTGTCCTTTTTTACTTTCTGAAAAGATTGTGTACATTATTTTTTAAGAAAATTATTTTCAAAAATATAATTGCTTGCAAACTAAATATAGTTATTATCTTTGTAAAATGTTTATATATAATTATCATGAGTTTAAAAACTATGATTTATTTTATGTTGGTAATTATTAATTTAAATGTAAGTAGTTCTATATATGCAAAAAATTATCATTAACAAGATGCAAGTTAATGATTGTAATATTAATGGGGTTTAAAATAGTTTATAAAAATATGAAACAATTATAATATTAGATCAAATAATAAAATAATATAGATTTTTTAGCATAATCAAGTATTGAAAATAATCTAATTATAATTAATTTTATAATCATAGTTAATTATACAATAGATTCTAAATATTTCTCTCCTTTTCAACAGACTTATTCCGAGAAAATAATAATATAAATAGCTTTAAAATAAGTTTAAAATAAATGAAAACTTCAAATATTATCAAATCAACCCTTTAATTATTCTTTTCGTATTTTTATATGTTATGTAAATTAACGTATATATTGAAATAAAATATTTGAATGGCAGAATACATTGTTTGTAGAAGATAATGTTTGACTTACATAAAGGCATCGAAAGTAGTCAGTATAAAGTCAACGGCCAAGGTTTCATTGATGTATTATTAATAATTCGTTAGATTTTATTTAAAATATTATTCGATTTGTTAATTTTATGATTTTATAACTCTAAAATTATATAAGTTAAAACGATAAAAAGCTTTAAAAAAATGAACTACAGTAATTTTTACGCACATAAAAATTTCATGTGTGATAATTTAAAAGAAGTTTTAAATATTTAAAGGTAGTTATAAAAAACATATATTATTTAATCACTAACATGAAGGAAATAATCAGTTTCCATTTATTTATAATAACTATTTTACTAAACATATTAGATGTTACAAATCAGTTTATTTAGTAGAACAAATAAATATAAATGTGTACCATTCATAGCAATTACATTAGTCAGAATCAAAATTCTATTTGATTGTTATAAATCTATATACTTTAATTTACAAATTCATCACTCAATGACAAATAGAATTATAAACTCATCGTGACTTACGATTTATTTTTCTTAATTCATTTTTTATAATGCAAGTATTGCTTTACACATCATCTTGGAAAAACATACGATTAAGGAAAAATCGCGATTAATAATACACTTTGAATTTTGATATTAATTTATAATGCAATTTAAAAGAAAATTGTACACAAAGCGAATTTTGCTTGAATGGAAAATTATTCAAAAACTGCATGCGCAGTTGTTGCGAAAATGCCGTCGAACATAGACGTTAGACCCGAATAAATAAATATATATCACAGTTGATTGAATATAAATATCGCTTCTGTCCACCCTAAAGATCAAAGTGCTAAAGCGTTCAACGCTCGTGGATAACTTAAAAGTAACTTTCCGTGCCGGGCGCGTAATTCTCTTTCTTTCCAAACCAACATTAACGGAGACTGCGAGGCTAAAGGAAAATAAGCGAGATTTTCCGAGAAAACGCCTAGCGTATGATTCATACGCGTATGCCGTGATCGACTTTGAAGGCGTTTTATGGATAAGGAGTGCTAGTATCCATTGGCTTCGCACGCGCCTTTTTTCCTCGTCTCCGCGCATACGCCGCATGAAATTTCATGAAGCTGCTGCATTGTTTTTCCAGCGCGTAGCCTCACACTGAGTTCGTAGCTTTCTTTCGTATAACTCAGCGAAATTCGCACGTAAAAATGCACAATGCCATAACCTCACCTTCTTTAGAATTTTATGGGTTGTCGGCATTAGCATGAAAATAGTTTGACAATAAAGAAATGCCTTTAGCGACCATCAAATGTAAATTGAAAGCATTATGAAATGATCAACCGCGGTTCCAAATTAATCACGGAATAAAATCGTCAATTTTGCGTGGTTGTTACTGATGTGATACATCAATTACTGTTATTTAATGCCCTCGAAATGAAATGTAATACTGTAAATATAAAAGTAATTAATAGCGCGATAACCTTGTTGATCAATTTGTTATCATTTATTTTACTAAAAAACACATCGAGATCTTAATAAAGAAAAAAGAAAGGAATGATGGATTTATAATCGAACGCTTGAAATGTTCAATAAAATTAAATCAAATAAATTAAACAAGTTATATGAACATAATAAAGTGGCTTACAAAATTCACAATGGAATCAATCAATTCTTAATCTGAAATTATTATAAAATCCAGATATTTCTTGTGTACTAGAACTAGTTACTGATGTACTAACTAAATATATTGTGGCCATAAATGTCTTTCTCGTAACTTAATTTCAAAGTAGGATCAAATAATTATTTAAGTAATATCGATTAAAAATACAATGTGATTACTGTAATAATGATTACTTAAAAGAAAAACACAGTTTATGATATACTTGGCTGCATATACTAGGAAAAAAGGACCTTAACAATATTTTATATTATTTTATTACAGTAATTAGCATTATACTTTTTCAGTGAGGTAATACTGAAAACTAAAGTGTAGCATTTTAACTAAAGTAGACTTTTAAGTGAAAATGTAAGTGTTTAATAAAAAAGTAATTGATCAATAGGAATACTCGAATAGGTAAAAATGATAGTAAATGATAGGTTATTATAGATTATTAACAGTAAAAAATGTTATGTTGATCACACGTTTAGTTTCAGAGAAATGAAGGGTCAAGGTAATATAAGTCATGAGAAATTTTTAAACCAAGGTAAAAGATTCGGCTTTTACGCTCATACATTTTTTAACTATTTATTTTGAAATCAGCACTAGATTTATAATTTAAGATGATATATTTCATTTGGTGACTTGTATCAGAAGTGTTCCAATGAATATAACTTTATGTTTATTCTCGATCAAATTTCAATTGATTTATCTATACTCAGTTTCAAAATCTAAAACAATTTATCTATTGTTCCCTATCATTAAGTGAAATCTACTCTCCCTGCCAAGTTAAAATATCTTTATTTCGTACTCAACATTAATTTTATCGAAAAGTAATTATTTTTTAATCTTACTCTATAGGGAACTTTTTAAAACTTCCAAGCAACGATTTCGAAGTTACATAATTTAAAACGTATTTTTCCCCACCCTTTTATACCTGCTTAATTATTTCAAATACTAGGGATACACCTTCACAATTTAAATTAACATAAAAAAATGATTAATTCTTCAATTTAGAGAAAACTTCCTTATCTCTCATTTTCTATTATTTATATTCATATTATTTATTTATAATAAAATATCATATAATTTAATTGAAATTTTTATTGAAACAAAAGATCGCTATGTTATCATATCTTAGAGTTAAAATACGAAACATTATTATTTTAGTTATAAATCTCATAGCTTTGGTATTTAAATTATTTTAAATATCTTGAAGAAACCAACTAAAGTAAAAAATATTTCGTTAATTACTCGCATAGTAAGTTGGTTAACAAATTATTGAAAACATTTTAATTGCAAATAATAGATTATGAATCTTACGAAAAGGTGTGTACTAAATTTGCTCTGAAAATTCTTGTTAAGCAACGCGTTATATTTTTCGCTTACATTTTCCTTTATGACAATTAGTATCAGTATTTAAGTTCTGTTAATCGAGAAATAGACACTTTAGATTATGTGCAGATGGTTTACGAGTATGCCATTACGTTGCCAGCAACAAATGATTGACCTTAAAATAATTCACAGAGCCGTACATGCCCTCTAGAAAATTTTGTAACTGTCTCTCTCATGCTTTTCTTCGCTCTTGAGTGGTATATTATTTCTTCATCTTTCAACAGAAGTTATTTTTACTGTCGAAATAATGTATAACTAAATAAATAAGTGAGACAATCATATTATTTACCTTTCATGGACATATTAGAGGTATTGATTATATTATACCGATTGATAATGACAATAATTACACAAGAGTATATAATACTTAATTAGAATATATTATATTATATTATAAAATAGAATCGTCTAAGTAAACCTTAAAAACCTTTTTAGCATGTTTTAGGTTTTAATAACATAATATGTTATAATAATCATTAAAATTATTTTAGCTTAAAAAAAGTTAGTAAATACTAAAAACCGAAAAATATATAATAAATTTATTTGAATATTAAATTTCATAATTTATTTGATATTGAATAATGGTTGTGCATTCATAGCATACAATTTTATTTCATCAAAAATACTCATGCTTCGAAAAATTTTATAGTTTCACATAAATAATATATACATAAATGTTAGGAATGTCTTATAAAACTAATAAAACTCTAAAAAAGAAAGTTAAAATATAACAAAGAAAAGTCGAATTAAAATTTTTTATGAAAGTCACCATGGGACCGGCTTACTTTTTTGATACACATATACTAGAATGTCACAACATGTACATAAATATATAAATCTTTCAAAAAATATTTTAAATTTAATTTTTCACTCTAGTCACATATTTTCAAAATTAACGAAACTAAATTTTTTATTTTTTATTACAATTAATTTGAAAATTACCATATAAATCATTTTGATATAAATATAATGTTCTACAATTAATATTTATAAATAAGAGCAATTTCTCATTTGTTTTTTTTACAATTAAAGTCTACATACAAAAATATAAAACAAATGAAACTGTTGTACGATCTTTCTAAATATAGAATTGAAATTATATTTTATTACAATTTAATAGTGTAATTTTTTAATGGTTGAATAAATGTTTTAATGACGTTTTAATGATCAATAAAAGTTACCTATACTAGAAACACAAAAAAAATTTTAAGTAAAACTTGCCAGTCTTACTAAATTATAATTACTTTAATAATTATAAGTTTAGAATCGTAAAATATTTTTACAATGTTCTTAAAAATATTTAAGCATTATATTATAAGAATGTCACTATTGAATTTACACAGATTATAGCAAAGTAAATATACTTTTTACCTGAATGCAACTAATATAATTTATTGAGCACTACTTGTCAGTCGTTTAATAGAGAGTTTCCAAGTTCTTTAAGTAAAACAAGTTATAAGTGTAAGTTAAACTAAAATTCAAAATACAACATATATTCATTTATTCTTCCAAGATAATATTACTATGTCAACTTTTATTTAAAAATTGAAAAATACTATTAAGATAAAACGAAATTTTATTTGTTACTAAAAAAAACATGAATAAAATGTTTATCTTACTTCGCGTTATTTTTGAGGTAATCTATAAAAATATATAATCAATTTTTCATGTTTTGTAATAAAAAAGCTCTGCTTTATAAATTTTTCGAAAAAAAAATAATCAATAAATTCAAATGATTTAATTACTACACGTAATTTTCGTTGTACATTATGACATAAAAGTATTATAAAATTCCAATTATTGTGCAAACTTACAAAAGGTTGCATGCTGATGTTAATAAGAATTTAAATCGTAGCTTGAGTCTACAAAAGAAAACACTGATTACATCGACGATTATTGACATCTAAAATTGATCTATAAAAGTTCTCACTTTATATCTAAGTAAAACCAAAAATAATTTAAGAATAGGTATTTAACGGAACAATCTATGCAAATTTTGAAGATTTCACATAATTCTTTTAAAGCATGTAAAATCGTCAGCAATAGGGCAATGACGTCAGATGCTCTAAAAGCTGTTGCCAGTGGGGTAAGTAAATATGAAGTATAAACAAGCGAGTAAAAGTACAAACAAAGACAATTGCATTGTAACAGTAGAAATGATTATGCACGGAATGATGAAGTGGATGTAGAAAGATAGAGAAAGAAGAAAAAGAAAAAGGAGTGAGAGGAACAGGTGAGTTTTTCTTCGAGCACGACCGTGACGTAATTTCAGTGCCAGAGAAAGTGAATTGGAACACGCCCGAAAGCGAGTGTACGCCTTACGACTTCACGAGCATATAACTTCTTTTTCAGAATTTTTTTACATATCTTTTCGTTTCTTCTTCTCCTTCTTCTCCTTCTTCTTTTTATTAATCCACATCCTTATCTCCATCTTCATTCGTCGTTTTTCTCATTTAAAGTATCCTGGTTTCTTTTAAGTTTGTTCTTTTAAGTACATTTATGTGGGTGTGTGTTTCACTTTCATTTCACATAGATATGTATCGCGTGAGTGTAAGTAGATGCGGGTAAAATATATTGAATGTAATTTGGATTCCATATCCATCATTTCTTTCTTTTCGTTACTTATAAGAGATCATACAACGCCAGATTTCATTACTCGTGAGAATACCTGTAGAGTTATCAGAGATATAGGCAAGAGTTCTGATTGCAGTATGATTGGAAATAAGATCAATCATTTGTTATTATTAGTTTCTGCATTGCCGACTTAATTTCAAATTTTCTTATTCCTACATTTTTGCAGAGAATAATTAGGCAGCCCTAATCGTATGAGCAATATACTTTTATATATACTTTTATATATACGTATAAAATCTCAAGAAAATATAAGAAACATTATTTATCATCTAAGCCCATAAAAAGTTAGAATAAGACACTTAGAACCTCGAAAAAATGGTATAAGAACAAAATTTAAATATATATTAATTATTAATACATGATGAATTTCAAAAAGTTTTCAGCATCAACCTTATTTATAAATACTCTAATTTCTGTTCAAATAATCATTTAATAAATCGATTTTGTTGCTTGGCTAGTTTCATTTTTAAGTATTCAAAACCTACTAATTTCAATGAAAACGCATTAATACAGAGTGGTTCTAATATATCTACTTGAACTTCTTCAAGATTAAACACTTTATATTACATAAATATTATTTATATTTTATGTTATGTTATTATTATTTATTTATTTATTATTTATTTATTTATTTATTTATTTATTTATTTATTTATTTATTTTTATTTATTTATGTATTTATTTATTATTATTTTTATTTATTATTTATTTATTTATTATTTATATATATGCATTAATTTAATTCAATATCGATTAATATTTAAATTTTTAAATAAATCTTCTAATTATTTAATTATACAGTAAAGAATTCTACATAAACTGTATTCAATAAATAAATACGGTATTATTAATTTGTTACCGTTAAATTCTATTTAATCAAATGGTCTACAACTTAAAACTACAATCAAATGAAAAATATTATACCTATAGAAATACTAAAACCATTTAGTAAAATTTTAATGCACATTAATTGTTATACATTAATTATAAATTTTTTATATATTCATCAAACATATATTAGATATGAACGTGTAATTATATTACATTATAACGTATTTGTCGTTAAATCTTACATCTTTAAACTGAAATAATTTAGTAAATTATAATAAGTAAATTAATACTTATCAACGGAAAATATTAAAAATTGTGTTAGCCTTTTATGAGTATTAAACGTATGCGTTTATGGGACTAATTCTGTAATAAAATTAATTCATTCCAGATAGAAAAAAATGAAATATTATAATATAACATTTTTATTACATCTATATAAAGTTTATAAATATTTGATGGGCATGATTAATTATATAAAAGTTTCTTAGATTCGTTTTTAAAAGTATGTATAAAATATACACATATTTTTTCATTTGTAGAAAATAACTTAATAATTCCAATAAAAAAAATTATTAAATTACTTTCAAATATTTTATAATAATTTTTAAAATATATTGTCCATGATCGAATATTTCGTGTGTCTATTATATGAAATAACTTACATTTTCATCTATTATATGCACCAGATTAAAAAATATTGCTTATTATAAAATATAATTCTTTTGTGTTTCAATAAATACAATTCACAAATTCTTTATAAAAATGAAAATATTATAGAAATTTTATTTTATTCATTCACTATGTAATTTGAATATGGTATTTATTTATAATTATATCTTTTCTAATTTATCAATTTAAAAATTATTTATTGAAAGTTAAAAATAAGAAGTTGTTAAAATAACATTTATATATTTATGTGAGATGAAATGTCAGAATATTTTAATATATTTTGTGATAAAATATAAATGTAGTAAATAATTGAATAAATTTGAGAGAATATATATAAGTAAAATTAATTAGTATATAATATTTCATAATTATAACAAATGTATGCTTCATTTACTAATAATAAAGAAATTTAATACACAAAGTATTTTTAATTTATACTTTTGTATAATAATAATAATTTAAATAATAAATTTTATAGAAACTATTTAAGTAATAAAATCTGATGAATATAGTAATATAAATTTTAAAGTTATTCACTTTTTCAGTTATTTACTATGGATATAAAGGTACTTTGTATTAATTATTTAAGTACATCGTTCCATTATCTTCGTCTAACTCTCCGATTGTGACAAATCGTTGATCATGATCCCTAACCGATATTGTTGAATGATCTTTCGTATTATATGAATCATTTATTATAACCATAAAAATAAAAAGCACGTATATGTATGTGTAATATCTCTAGATACATAATTTGCTTTCACAAGAGAAGATATAAAAACATGCATTTGCAACCACTGACGAAGTTAAATTTCATATACTCTTATTGTATTTTCAAAATTATTTACTAATTATTTTAAAATCATAGTAATTAAATAAAATATAAGTTATCTCATTTTACAAAGTTAATTAAAAAGCTTTGAGAAAGAAATATTCAAAATAGAAACTTTGTCAGTATAATAAAAACTTATTCACATGAAATTCTTAGTGTCTATCATTTCTATATATGTAAACCTATAAATGACAAAATTTTTGCAAAATAAAAGTGAAACAGTTTCAGTTAATTGAATATATATTCATACAGTAAATAAAACAAATAGTATTTTAAACTGGTTATAGCTATTTTCCGTTTAATTTTGTTATTTCTAATATACTATTTTTGATTTTAGGAAGTAAATTAAATTAAATAAAACCTCTTTCATTTAAACGGCGTAAGTAAATTTTATCATACAGAGTTCTAAATTAAAATACGATCTTGTTAATGACAGTAGCGATAACTATATATTTCAATGTTAAAATGACCAAAAAATAGAAAATAGATAGTAATAGAAAAAATGCACTATCAAAATTTTTTGTGAATATATAATCGCTATGAAGTTTATCAATTTAATCATAATTTATATATAAAATACATAAAAATGTATTTTATCTTCACAGTTAGAGTTTCAAAAGTACTCTAATTAAAATCAACCGTCTCAGATGAAAATTAATATATTGTATGTTATGTAATTCTAATACTTTAATAAATTTGTTTATTATTATTACGAAGAAACTTTTATACGATCTATTCATTTTCGATTAAATTATTCCTTTTCTCCACGTTAATGTAATGTAATGAAAAATTCTTCGTTACAAAAATTTAAATGCTTGTATTAGGAATGTATATAAAATCTATAAAATACGTGAATTATTCAAATTGATTACATCAGCAAGTATTTGTTTTCATTGCGTAAACCTGAAATAATTAAACAAAGTATTACAGATGTGCGGCAAAGTGCAAAGTAAATTTACTTACCATTTTTGATCCGACCCAATAATTTACGCACAATGCGTGTGCAGCATATGTGCACTTTCGCGGAACGATAAAATTGTTTTTCTTTACATCGCCAAAATATATTTCCTATGACAATCGCCAATGAATTTATAAAAGCCCCGTAAATTAACCTTAAGACAAGGAAACACCATACTAATCTACTGTCAGGGCGTATGTATAATTGGTGGCACGTAAAATTTACTTAAATAAACTTAAGATCATAATCATGAAAAAAAAATATACGAGAAAATTCTAAATACCATGAAATCGATATAGTTAAGATTCAGGAATGGAACAATTTTTCTTAAACCGAATGCGCAAGACTGTTTTATTAATGGCAATTAACGATGCGTATATGCAAAAACTCAAGATAAAAATGTAAATAAAACGGAATTCTTTGTTTAATTGCCACTGTTAAATTAAAAGTTCGATATTCTGCTATTAAATATCCTCAACAAATGATTAAATATACAGTAAAATTCTAGTTTTTTAAATAGTCATTTTCTTGCCAATAACAATTAACAAAAAATATTAAAAATTTTCTTTCTTATTTCTTGGTTTTATTAAATGATTTTTGCGTAATGTTTTCAATAAGAAATCGTGGTGTTCACTATCCGAGCAACGATTGTTAATTTATGAATATAATTTATATTCATGCATTTTTAATTAGTAATTAAATTAATATTGAGTGTTCCTGCTTTTTATACTCAAAATTATATGTGAAAAAATCCTTTAAAAAACACGCATTTATTATTAGTTTCAAAGATTTTAGTTGGAATAATTTACAATTGGAAAACATAATTAATAAAGTTTTATTGAATATAGATGGATATTAAATATAAAAATCGATAATAAAAAAAAAAATAATTAAGCTTAGAAAAAATGTATCTAGCCTATTCGAGCAAATAATAATTTCTTATAAACTGTTACTTCATGTTTTTCGTAATTTGATATTTAAAAATTCAGTGATTATAAAGTTAAGATTAAACATTCTTTACAATTCAATATAAATTACGGCCACGTTATTTAGAGTGAAAAAAATAAATAAAAAACGAAAGTGACATACGGCCTTTACGTGAATTATATATTTGAAGGACTAAATGGAGCACGTGACACCGTCAATTTTAATTAAAGTTATTTCTTTAAAATAACTTCAGCCAAATCAACATTTCAAGCATATGGACATAAAGAATGTTATGCGAGTGGTATATTTATGGTAAAATGTTAGGTAAATTGATTAGTATTACACATTAAAATTTAAAGTATTTACCGAAAATATTTCTAAAGTACTATTTCAAAAATGAAGCAAAGAGAGTACCAACTAAATATACAGATTAAATCATTATAAATACTTATTAAGAGAATTTATGTATTTATTCTGA
Organism: Platyscapa corneri; assembly: GCA_018907185.1. NCBI lineage: Eukaryota > Metazoa > Arthropoda > Insecta > Hymenoptera > Agaonidae > Platyscapa > Platyscapa corneri. Next base: position 1,462,660 of record JACCHW010000023.1, on the reverse strand, counting down.
CTAAATGTACTATTTTTTAATGAAATATTTTAAACTTTCAATAAAAAGATTTAAATGTATAAATATATACATAATGTACTTACGGTTTGATCAACTTTCAAGTACTGATCTAGAAAAGTTTCACTTAAAAATTAGAATTAAAACACAAGAATATTGTTTAAAAATTTAAAGTGTTTTTTGTAACTATACGTGTCTAAATTCTAAGCAGTTTATTATTACTATATTAGCAATACAAATGTGACTTATATTTCAATTTTAGTTCATATATGAATAATAACATTTAGTTTATATAGTATGAAAATAATTTCATATAAATTTTGTTGCTTAAATATTTACATTATGTTTTATACTTTAGTTAGAAGTTTACGTTTTTAAGAAAAGAGAAATCTAAATTTTATTTTTATCCATTTTAGTGTTAAACAAGCGTAAAAAATATTTAAAGTCATGATTTTCTAATCAAAAAATTAATTTCTTTCTTTAAAATTCTTACATAAGAATTATATCAGACATTAAGAAAAGTTTTTTTTCAACTTTCAATTAACTATGTCCTGAAATTAATCTCTTTATATCTCTCATCAAACGCCGCACTTTTCTCTTACATTCGCCACTCAAAACACCAACCGTAGTTTTTTCAGCATTGAGAATTTGCTTGATCAGATAATCTTTTATATTATCAAAGAAATAAGAAGAATTCGATTGCAATCTAAAAAATCCAACTTTAGACGGAACAAATTAAACAAATACTCGGTACGAATAAGCCTACAGAGAATAATAAATGGAAACGACAGTTGAAATTCGCATATTCGCGTAATACCATAAAAAGTCGATTCCAGATAACCATTGAGAAGGGAAAGCACACTTAGCTCGAGGGAATTCACGTTTTGAACTTCGTGGGCTTCTAAAACAAACCGCCAGTGGCTACTTTAATTTTGGACGCACATGTTTGTAAAATATAGTTCATAGCATTGGTTTTATATACACAATGATATTATTTACTTAAGGTACTTTTATTATAGTTATTAAATAATAAATACACGAAATTTAAAAATAGCATTCTGTTTTTTCTTTTGCATGGAAATGCTCTTACATTTTCAGTCAATAAAATCTGGTACTCTTATAGAGATACATCTCTATTTGAAAGAAAAAGATAAATTTTTATATAAAAAAATAAACTCAAGATATCGATTATATTGTAATGTAAATATTTGGTTATTATTAGTCAATCAATCGAACGAAAAATTTTAACGTGGAAAGGTCTTATTAAATTAGCTTACAGTAAAATATTACTTTTATTTTTATATTGAGAAAAAAATTTAAATTATATAAATAAAAACTTATTGATTCCATGCTAAAACTTTTTTATGTACTATTTTTATTTATGAACTTCAGATAAATTGTAGATAAATCAGAAAAAATATTTACATGTGAATATTTTTCCGATTTTCCATTGTTCATAAAATACTAACTTAAACAAGATACTTGGAAAGTATACAGAAGAATAAAAAAGAATAAATATTAATTTTTTATTTCCTACAGAATGTTCAAGTAAAAAGGTATTATAATTTGCAAAATAAAATAAATGTAAATGTATCATTTGTATTCAGCACTTCTTGTGCCTAATTTTATGTACAACGTTTTCTACTTCAGAAATTCGTCTAAATATCATAGGTTTAAATCAAAACCTGTTTCTTAAATACCTTTAAAAATGAGACGTCAATCATTAATGATTACTTAATTTAGGTATGTGATTAATTGTATATGAAGATAAATAATATTTAGAAATATAATTAAGGTAACATAAATTAGTTTAATTGATTAAGTCATACTCAATACAAGTCGTGCAATCAAAATAAAAAATTTAGTAATAAAGCTAACTTAAACAAAATTTCAACTTATTATATAATATTTTAAATAAATATTTTAGAAGAATTTAAAATATGAAATTATATAAAAATTAATATTACATATATTATAATTATCTACTTTTTTTACACTGATATTCATCAACATAATACCTTATAACATATATTTTATAATTCTCCTAACTACGAGTTTTATAAGGCAAAGAAAATAATAAGTATGTGTACAGTGAAAACGTTTAATAAATAATTTAAAAAATAAGACAAATAATTAATCTTGAAAGTTGAATAATTAGTTCTTAATATCGAATTTTTTTAGAAACTGTGTATTCACGTATCTCATGTTAAAATACTATTATTCGGTTTGACGAATATTTAAATATATATATATATATATGTATATACTTACATATATGTATTTATTTAAAAATTATCAAAAACGTATTTTAAATTATAAAATTTTTTAAATTTTCATCATATAAAATCTGCCGAGTTTTGAAAAATGTTGACGAATAAATATTTCATTACGTTAGAAATATTAGCGCAATGAATCCTTAAATGTAAAATATGTATCCTAGTGTATCTTGTCATTTCCAAATCAGGATTTATGTCAAATCAAGTAAATATTTACCAGTCGCTATTCTATCATTGAAATAGCAAAGAAAGTAACGACCACGAATAACCAAGTTTACACGCGATTGAGCCGAAAATCACGATGATATTACAACGATCGAACCCAAACTAAGAAGTAATTATTATTATATCCAGAACTCTTGCGAACATTCACATCATCCATGGTTTTCAAACTTGTCCATAATCGACTTTCCCAACGTATAAACGAATGTAGGGGCTATATCTTTTCTCTCTCTCTCTCTCTCTCTCTCTCTCTCTCTCTCCCTTTATCGCGATTTATAGAAAACATGCAGAAGGCCAGCGCGTGGCGGGATCGTACCATCGATCGCTTCGTCGCGATCAGTCGGTCTTCGATCTTGCGAATCCGAGGGCCGGCACAGACCACGCCTCGCACTACGCAACCAAGTTCCAATATATTTATATACACGCGGCTGGACGGAAAGATGGCGAATGCAGAGCACCTATAGGTCTTTTACTAGGGAGAATGTGTAGAATTGTTGAATTATTGCAAGGCACTTTTGAAGGGGACTCTGGGCCTCGAGGTTTTCTTTCTTTGTGTGATTGAGAAGTGATATGAAATCCCCTTTCTACCGATGTTTATATAAAGACTTGATAAAGGAGATTAAGCGTTTTCTACTTACTGTCTGTATTTTTTCAAAGCTGCTTAATTTTTACGAATTACTTAGTTAGTATTAGTTGTATTATTAGTATTATAAAGTATAATACTAATGATTTATTAAACGCTGATGATTCCGTGGAGTGTTTTGCCTTTTTATATTTAAATTAACTGAAATTATAAATCTGTATTGCGAATGTTAATAAAATGTCAATTAAATAGAAAGTGACAAACCTTTAAATTATCTGTGATCGAATCAATATATCTTTCTTAAAATTTCGAATGTAAATATTTTCATGGACTTATAATATGTTTGTCCTATTAAAAATAAAATATCTGTCAGGATATTATTACTGATTACTTAAAGAATAGATTGAAGTTTTTCAAATTTAATTTAAATCAATTGAGGGAAGTTCCAATAATATGGAAGTGCTATTAGAATGTTCTAGAATTAAATGGCAATATAATTATTTATTATTAATTATCGATCTCCAAATCTAATAATTCTCCTGATAATTATATTAAAAAATAGGTGTCTTTTAATTATGCAACATCTAGCTTATAATCATAATCTTCATAACCTTCGGTAAACTTTAAACGTGTAATTGAAATACTTAGTCAAGCTACTTATTGTCATGCAATACACGTTGCACTTCAATTCCATTAGGAAAGTCACAAAGGGACGATGCGTCAGTTATGTTCCATTGCAGAATTATTCCTTTCATCCTCGTTGCCACATATCCAATTGCTTTTGCGCAAGTGTAAGTACGGACGTGTAGCGCTACTTTTATAATCGCTTGCTTGCCTTTCATTGTAAAGTTGACACGCCGCTGCATCGAATTCCTCGCCATGCAGTTTTTCGACTTTCCTTCTCGCACCGATTTCTTGGCGAGCTCACGCAACCTCACAGTTATCTTAGAACTTAAAAAGACCACGTATTACTTCATTTTTATCATCCTATTAAGTCTGAATTATCTTTTTTGCACGGGTTCGACGTTGTCCGCAGGGACTAATTTGCTCTCATGAAACCATTCGGAAGTGCATTTATCACTTCCTGGGAAAATTCGATGTTTGCGCAATTCAATTTGCTCGATAAATAATTATGGCTCAAAAATATGGTACTTTTAATATGTTTAAGGAAGTTAAAGCCTTTTCCAGCTAATTGAATGATACGTCTAATGTAAATCAGTGTTTATCATAGACGTAATCAGTCATCATATCTATAGAAAAATGTTTTCGACGTAGTTGTATTTTTCTATAGATAGTAGATTAAAAACTTTTTATATGAGTCACTAATTAAATAACCCGAACGACTTGATGAAAAGTATGAATAATATAAAAGTTAATCAAATATAACTGTGAGTAAAAGTTGCAATAATATTATTATTTATTTGAAAATATATCTTATCTAACATTTTATCGAATGTAATGCATGTTTATTTTTCGGCATATTATTCATTAATTATATTGAAAATATACTAATTAGATTAAATTAACGATGTACACAAACTTTCAATATACTAAATAATCGTCGCATTAACATTCTTTAAAACTGTTTTCAAATAAATTATATTATTATTTTTAAATAATAATAATTTTAATAAATTTTAACCAAATACTATTAATCTATAATATGATCAATGATACGTGCTCTATTAAACGTAGATCTGACTAAAATTCTTATCAAATATACTGATGATAGTCATATTAATTGAAAATAGTAGTTTTTTTAGTTAAAAAAGATATTCATTCAAAATTATCCTATTTTCAAGAAAACATTTTTCATAGCTAGTATATTCTCGTTCGAAATTCCGCTTGTAATAAGCTGCAATAACAAATACATAGTTCAAAAGGAAGTACCATCGTACCCATTACATATTTTATGCAAATTAATTTTTTTACACAACATCTTGGATTCTTGTATATTTTTTAACTATTTTGATGTTATTCTGATTAATTGTCTAATATTGATATCAATTGTAAATCGGTTTCCAGTTATGCCACTCGAATTACAATTACTTTTTTAAAAATACAATTACGCGTATATATATTGATCTATATCCATAAATATGTACATATGTACGTAAATACATACATTCAGTTATACATAAAATACATAAAATAGTTGTACATATGAATGTGTAAATATTTATTTATATTCATTCATTCGTTCGTTCATTCATTCATTCTTACATATATGGCTAAAAACATAAATACGCTGTGTAGTCATACATTCGTGCAAACATAAATAAATAAATACATAAATTAGTATACAGATGCGTGTTGACAAGAACACACGTGCATATACATATATTTTTAATATATATTTATTTATTTATGTATTTATTTATAAATTTGTGTATATTTCCATGGTTATAATTTTTTGTATAACTTTTTATTGTAAAATAAATATGAAGTTATTTTTTATGTATATATTTCGATACTGCATAAAAATATTATTCCTTTACAATCTTATAAATTACGTGACTTATAAATTTACCTTTAATTTTTACGTTCTTGAAAATATAAAGTAACTGTACATCGAGTTTGAGCCAAAATATGCTAAATAAAATTTATTCTTTAGTTGTCATGGTTCTTTTTAAATGAACAATTATTCAATGAAAACAATTGTTAAAATTAAAATTTTTTATTAAAAATGTTTAAATAAAATAAACTATAGAACAAGTTATGCATTTACTTGAACTAAAAATTTATTATTTAAAAATATTCTTTTTATATTTAATCTCGATTTTTAAAAAGTTTTTAAAAAACTATTAATTTGATCATCAATGTTTAATAATTATTTTAAATGATTAAATCTCTTAAATAATTCTCTTTAAAATATTGTACCTAATATATAAAATTAAACATTTCTTTTATGTATCTTACAAGATCAAAGGTGTAAACAAATTCGATAATGCTTGTTTTAAATCAATAATAAATCATAATAAATTTCAACGATAGCGTAAAAGTAAAATAAGGAATACACAATTCAAATCTGGTAAAGGTATCATCGGAAATAATTTTCTCCTTACATGAGCAGCAAATCTTAAGATTATAATCGAAATTTAATCAATATATTGCAAGTAGAAGCTGTCGTATTTGTATCTGCCTTCGTAAGTACATTACAGCACATGTACTTGAAGATTAAAAAAACCTGTATAATGGTTATCGATAAATAATTCAAAACTTAAATACATCATAATTCAATAGATATAATTTAGATGTTAAAATTATACATTATATATTAATTACTAAATTTAATTCATGAATTAGGTATTTCTTAAACTATTCTAATAATTAATATACTATGTTTATTTGTTACATAGTATTCAGCGTGAATTTAACATTTATCCGAACGTACATTTTTCTACTAAGAATGTGATTAATATAAACAATATTAAAAAATAATCACAGTTTTCTTAAAATATAATTTTCTTGTTAAAAGTAAATGTTTAATATCGGTTTAAATATATGAAATTAAAAACTAATTCTACACACAAGAATAAATTTTTATTCTAAATTTCAAAATATATTGAAAAGTAATTGGAGTTTGAATTTTCTCCCTTTTAACGTAAAGCTGAGTAAACTAAGCTAGCATTAAAAATATTGATGCATTGATCGGCGATAGATTATTATATGCCGAAATGTCTGATTGATCAAAGCTCTAAGCTCTTTCACTGAGAAACTTGAAGAGAAAGAAGACTAGAAAATCGCGACGATCTACTTGGGCGCGGCAACAGTAGCAGTTCGTCTTAGCCTTCACCCGATGTTATATCAGACGAGCCTGGGGCTAAATTCTTGATCGTTTAACTACCATTCTTGATCCGTTATTATTGGTCGCAGTATATAATTCACAGGCCAATGACGTGATATATGTTCGGTATAATTAAGAAACTTGAAAAATAAGAATATGCTACTGTTTGTTAAATTTAATCGAGATTTTCTCTTATTTTTTTTTTGTATGAAGTAGAGTCACTACAAATATCTTTAGGCAATTCGCTTAGCATAAGTGGATGTGGTTACGTGAGGTATTACTATACGATCTACATCTTAAATTAAAATAGTAAAATTGGAAAACCTTTAGGCGTAACATACTATTATTATTACCCGATTATCATGCTGCTTTTTAATTGATATCTTATTACATCCTTTTAAAAAATATATTCCTGAAAAATGTTTTTCAAAGTTCTTTCATTTTTATTCAAGTTTTTTAATTAGGTCTGATTTGGTGTAATGTAACAATTTACATTACTTCGCATATTGTTTTATGTAACATTTGACTAGAATAAAAACTAAAAATAAAAATTGTCAAATAAATTTTGATGTATGTATAGAATTTATGTTTCTTGTTTCTATAAATTTATAATAAATAAAAAGTTTATGCATAAGATAAAAATATAAAAGAGTTATTATTTGACCTCAAAACTCATTCGAAAATTTCTTACGAAAATTTTATTCTCCGTGAAAAAAAAATATAAATAAATATGTCAGAAGGTGCGAGCTCAACCTGTTTTCTCAAATCACATAATGATATAATTGATTAACACGCTTCATGGTCGACATGCTTTACTCGATGGGCAATTATTACATGATTTGTCATTAGATTTCATATATAAGACGATTAGCCGTTGAATCCATATGCTATGGATTTACGACTTCTTATAATGCAAACCGGTAAATTGAGCGATGTGTTATTGTTGCTTTACAACTTCTCCTGTATATTTTCAATGCGTAGGTAGAACTCTTCTAAGACTAACGAATCGTCGTAACTAACGTGGGTTCGTTAAGCCTATTTTTACTTAACAAAATGATGAAATTAATACTTATTGTGACATATTTTACACTCAGTAGCTGATAACTAATTACTATTACTTTTACTGTTTTTATTTTTCATCAAGAGAAAAAGACTTATCCGATGTTAATCCATATTATATTTCCCATGTCAAGGAGCACAGATAATCGAATTGTGACCTACAATCATTGATACGAAAGCACTAATTCTTTGAGTCCTTCATATAAACTCCATTATTAAGTCATGTGTATAAATTGCACCTATTGCTCACAATAGTCGGTATCTATATCCTCATTTTTAGATACGTTTTTCTTAATATGTAATATAATAGTTGAAATAAACTAATCTAAATATATGAATTAATTATTGGAATCAAAGTATAACAATATATTATCTTAATATATTTATTTTTTGATTGTAGCATTTAATAACTAAGTATTTATTATTATATAATGATAGTAAATCATAAACGAAATTACTGTATTTTTCTTATTGGAGTGTAATAGTTTAATTATATGTTTTTATGAAAGATTAAAACAAATCAATGCGTGAAAATATAATGAAGCGCATAGCTAGGACAACAATTTTTTCTTAAACAATGAAAAGCCCAAAAAATTCCAATAAATTTACAACCGCATGGACATCACTCTTAATAATTACCTCAAACCACACTTTATAAAAACATTACTTACTCTCGGATTTCGCAACGACAAGTGACTCATATTCACGATTTCACAAGACACTTATACGAATTTTAGGAGCTTTATAATTTATTCATACGGGTTACAACCGAATAAAGAAAGGAAATTTACTGGAACTGAACTCCATTTAAAAAGAAAGGAGAAAAACAATCTGTAATGAAAGGTGTTCCCATATATCTGGGCATTACGCACAGGGCATTACAGAAAATTAAATCGGTGCATGACGGAACCGCGTCGGTAGTTCATCATTGAGTCGCGCGAACTAGTAAACTAATTATTAGTACGAGTTATTTAGTGTTCCGTAAGTGTTGCTTATTTTTTGTTAAGTTTTGACTGAATTTTAACTGCTCGGTATTTAATTGTTCGAATTATATATTTATTTAAAATAAATACGAAGGATGTTAGATTGGTTTTTATATAAACTAGTTTTATAGGTTGATAGCTTGATGAATGTGCTGTAACGTTTATTTACATTCGTTTTTTAGGAAACTTTACAATTTACTCGAAGTAATAGAAACTTTATAGTTTCAAGACTTACTTTTTCTTTTTAAATAACATTTTGAATAAAGTTAAACTAACGTGTCTTAAGAAAAGGTAAATCTAAGAATGCAGATAATATACATTAGAATTATAAGTAAAAAAAATATATGCAAAATTCTTAAGTAAGATTATTTATTGAACATATTTATTAAGATATGAAATTACAGTAAGTGCTAACTTTCTTAAATTGATCAAAATGATCGTGTAATTTAACTATATCATTATTTTATAAAAATTTATATTGATAATATTCGAATCAAATAAACAAATTTTCCTATTCCTGAAAGTAAATAGTCTCCGCTGCATAAATGTATCTTATGTAACCATACATACATAAAATATATTATATAAATAAAATGCATATCAAGAATTGTACAAACGTGTACGACTTAGTTTCTGAAATTATGTTCACTTAAACGTAAAAAGTAGTCATCGACTTGCTACTGTATAATTAAAATAGCATTTATAAGTTCGCTCCGAAATCGAGTTATATAATTATCAATCTTTTAGATGGTTATTTTATTCATAAAAATTGAAAGAGAAAATAAGGCGGTACTGAAATCTGCATAGAATTTTAGAAACATTTTTTTAATAAGCCACTGATATCCTTCTAAACCCTATTTATGCATTATAGAATTCTATTGCGTCTTAGAAATACAAGATTTTTCTTTTTGTAAAATGAGTATTTTGTAAAGCATATACCAAGAAAATAAAAAACAAAGAATATATTTAAAAAAGGACATTCTAAAAGTAATTTACTCGGAGTTACAAATTTTAATAGTTGCTGAAAAGTTGTGTGTACATTTACTTCCATCAGTTCTAAAATAAATTTCTGTTTTATCTTTCGGAAACGTTTCTCTAATTTTTCGTGTTACATTATTTGACAGAAATATCTAATTTTCAATAATTCTATCAAATAAAGAACAATTGTTGTCCACGTGAATTTAATTTTTATTTGTATAGAAAGGAGTTTTGTCTAAAAATTAAATAAAAAACGGTTTTTAAGTCTAGCAATGAATCTTATTAATACTTTTCCAATTCTAATAAAGTACTACACATTACTAGTCTGTCGACATTGTAAAAAAGCTCATAACTTCTTTCGCGTAGTATAATCCATAATAAGTGAGCTATTTTCTCGACAAACGCACTTAGACAACAAATTACAATATTAATGACTTAATCCTATTGTAATTTTTTGTAGCAATTTACAGTACAATGTCTTTTTTTACTCTTACATTAATTTTATGAAAGTACTTGAAGTAGCGCTATATGAAGTAATAAGTGTTTTTATCGGTGAAACGTAATTACTCTTCTCTAAATTTTTGCAAAACAAAAATTTTATAGTACATTATTGAAATACAACTTTTCTGCAAAACTTCAATTTGGTTTAAAAAAAAAACAAAATACGATACCGTATAATTCTATTCAAATTTTCGCTCAATTACGATCAAGGTTTCATTTCAGATGTTTACAATATAAACAAATGTGTAGTGACAGTTAATGCTGCCTATCAGGTCCCCAATCTTGCGATAAAACTGAAAAAGTTACTTTATAATCCGATTCTTTCTTGAGCGACTAAGTGAATATCCCCAAAAGCACCATTACACGTGCGCTAATCTATATCGCAGCGAGGGTCAAGCTCTCGATCGCGCTCGATTCGAGGCAGAGGACAGGCTTCTCTCTTGGGCGAGTCCTCGGAATATCGGCAAGGTACACACCGTTGTGGCTGCAGCTGCGGCCACGGCGGCGCGCCTCGTTCCTCTCTTTCGCCCTCCCCCGTTTCCTCCCGCGGTATATGCACACAACCACTCGAGCCGGTGAGACAGAGTCTTAAAGTCCGTGCTCGTGGAATCCTCGACTCCAGTCAGAGCTGAGACCCCGGCGGGCCGTGATCAGGCCCCTCCCAAAATCGAAAGCAAACGCGAACCACAAACTGGAAGGGTGGTCTAAAAGGCAACGAGGAACCGATGTCTTCGATTTCATGCGGTTAAGGTCCTTCACACTCCAGCACAACTGTTATCCACGCCTCTACAATAATATAAGGCCCTTCCAATTATCTTTTGCGAATTTCGAACGGTCGGGTGTGCAAGATAACGGTGACGACGGCCGAAGACGAAGAGGCAGGATGGCACGTTATCAACGTGTGTGCCACCTAACCGGACTGTTACTACTGATTTGTGCAACAACTCCTTCAACCGCCCTGCGTAAGTGTGTTGGGGATCATCCGGGGGTGATATTTCCCTTACTCGTCTAACCCGTTCGTGGGTGATTTTCAGTGATGGATTTGCTCCTTCAACGTGTATTGATATTTGTGCACGTGTCCGAGCATTAATTTCTTGCAATTCGGATGATTTAATTGCATGTAACGAGAATACAATTCATTGTAAAGCGTTAATGTAAAAACGAATCGGCTTCTTCATTTCTAGCGATTTCGTTTTCAAGCTGTTGAAATAGTTTCTCTCTTTGATATTTTATGTTTGTATTGGTTCTATTCTTCGCATTTTTAAATAATTCAGGCTAAGTAGATGTTAGTTATAAATAATAAAAAGCTAATATTATTAAAATTACTTCATTATTAATCTGTAATATAATTATTATAGCTTACGTTATCTTAAACATGTGGCACTAAAACAAATTGTATTCAAACTGGAAATATTTAATTTATCATGATAGCATTTTTAATAATAATCAGTTTTTGAAACTTGAAAATTTTTATTTCGCATTCTAGATAATCATAACATATAAAAAGAAAAGCTTCGATCATTTGCAAATGAATTATTTTACTTAACGAATATTCTATTTCATAATTTTTTTTGTACTACCGAGTTACATCGTATGCTCTTCTCATTCCTATATTGCATTGTATTACAAATACAAACGACCCCGAATTCAATTTATAGATTTCCCTATTTTTCGTAATAATTTTCTCATCTATTAAAATCATTCGTTTAAACATTCACTTGATTTAAAATATGATAAAGATATTAATTTTTTTACTTTTGATACGATTACGAATTTTAAATGCGATAAAAATTTTTTTTATTTAGCTTAAAAAAACTATTATTAAATTATCGATATTTTCTAAAGCAATCATTAACAAATTACTATAATTAAAATGAATAAATTTGGGGTTATTTCATAGAAAAAATTATACACGAATGGTTTGCCTTATAGAATAGAAATATTTTTGCTATTATTAAAGCTGTTAGAAATATGTCGAAATATATACGTATGCGTTAAAATTCCTTTTTAAAAATAAATATCATGTATCACAGTGGCTCAAGTGTAATATTTTGCACAAGAACTTGAAATCAAAACGACATGTTCAAAATACTGGTAAAAGTAAGTTTTTAAAAATGTTTAATAATTATATTAAAATTATTGTTTTGTTTATTATATTTCATTATAAAATGAAATATGTATTATAAAAAATATTTATTTTTTATAAACATTAATTCGATTTATTTATATTTATTATTTAATAAAAACGTAAATTTTTAAAAATTGATAATTTTTTCTTCAGTTGTAGAATGGTCTTTCAAAATGTTTTGTGATCCAATAATAATAGAAAAATTATAGGAATTAAAATAAAAATACTCTGTGAAGAAAATCCTGAAGTACATAATTATTTACAGTTAATTTATAAAAAAATAGTATAAAATATTTCTATTCTATAATAAAATACTACTTGTAACAATCATTTTTTATTCTGTCTATTAATTATAATTTATATTATTATAATTTTGATTAAGTTAATTGTTTAATTATCGAACTTCTTTGATTTCCAATTGATATATTTGAATAATTAAATATTCACACGAAAATATCTGAAATTATTTAAAATTTTAAATAGAGCAGTATTACTTATATACTCCAGATCTTATATCAAAAGTCTCTCGATAAAATTAATGCTTATCCATCTATTAACTATATGTATCTAAGTGCTAAACACAAGCTTTTTAGGATTACTAAAGCCTTATACAATAATATCATTGACCCATCGTGTACGTGTGCATTATGACCGAAAGTACAGCGGCCAACGCAAAAAAGTCACTTTCTCGGAAAAGTCGTTCAGCGTACTGAGCGTTGAAAGCGCATCTGTAGTATAACTCTTTGCGGTGCCTTGGAAGCCCCGCAAGCAACGAACCGTGAACTTTGCTCATAACGAATTTTTATTGGCGAATGTTGAAAACTCTTTCGCCAATTTTTAGTGAATTCGATGTTCTCTGCTTGTTAAGTTATGTGATACGACAATCCGTTAGTAATCAACCGATCATACACTGAGTTACAATCAATAAATTGCTTAGTATCTATCAAGTACTGGGAATTTTGTACATTATATATCAGTTGATACAATTATAATTAGTGTATTTAGCATTATTGTATTCGGCAATAATGTATCGAATGTATAATTTGCAAAATTTGCAAGTCATTATGTGTAATGAAGTACGTTTATGCGAAAACGAATTTATATTCGCTTCAAATCAATATCTTACTTTTTCACAATATCGAAATTTAGAAATCCCATTGTCCGAATTTTTTCAATACTATCAATTCAAATATCTCATTTTTTTACGATATTCACGTATTGTACTTTTTATGAAATTGAGCTCAAATACAAAATACGATATTTGTGAATAATTTCATTTTGATTGATTGATCTTTTTTTTAAAGTTTATATTTTTCCCTAAAATTTATATTTTAATAAAATCTAATTAATTAAAGTATTATATAAAGTATATTTTATATTAATGTTTGTATAAAATACAAAAACTGCAGTGCGTACGATATAAATTTTATCATTATAGAAAAATAAAATCAGTAATACGAATACTTGTCATCTTAATATTTTAAATTGATTTTGCATTATAGAATAACTAATATAATAATATATTACAATTTATACTCCAATTCAAATTTGTACTTATATTAAAACAATTGTGCAGAATTTTTTATATTTGATAGTAATTAATTAAATTATTCTTATAATGGAAAATATAAATTCATTTAAGAAATTCTTTATGAAATATACTATTATCTCACTTTTATTCAATATCTGTACGTAAAAAGTGATTATAAAACACAATTATAACTCTATGTATGTACCTATCGTGTTTTATATTATGTCACAATTTAATTTTAAATTAATAATGCACATTTTTCATTACTTTTTATAATTTCTTTAAAACATACATATTAATTAACACAATTATATATTGCATTAATTAATTCATAAATAATCATAATTTTCAACAACCAACTAATTCAATTTAAAAAAGAATGTTTACGAGCGTGTCTATACAAATAACCGATGAAACAAAGTTTAAAAGGATTGCATTATCGATGATGTCACACGCGCTAGTTTTCCGACTTCTCAACCTTCCTCCATAGATTTCCGTCACTCAACTGTTATAACTTATTTACTTCCTTTAAATTTTCTTCGAAATCCATGTTGTAAAATTAAAATTACAAATAAATATAATTTATTTCAAAAAATTAGTGAATCACAACATCTTATAAAAATCACTTGGATAAATTAAAGAAATAAATAAATGCAAAAAAAATTTTCATGCTTTTTAAAATAATTTTCTACTTCCTATGTACATATCTTACTATATATTTATATTACTGTACTCTTTATGATCATTTTGAACTCTTTTATTAAAAACATAATATTAATAAAAATTTTATATCGATTTTTAAGTATAAATTTAATTTAATTGTTCAGAAAATGTGAGTTTTACTTTTATCACTTCACTGATTTAAAGAATTGAAAATAGTTTAATTTAATATATAACTTATAAAGTAATATATAACTTCTAATACTTTATTTATTTATATGACATCTAAACTAGCTTTTAATAATTTTTTTTTTTCAGTTTATAAAGTATGTTTACTTAATAATACTCTTATTTCTATTAATAATTTATTTAAACTTATTTTGAGATTCTACTTTACTAAATAACGTGCGCTTACTGATTTAATATAAATTGTTATTTTGAATGTCGGGCTAATTGAATAATACTTTTAAAATAAATTCAGAGTAAGTATTATGTAGTGTATATTTTTTACTATTATATGATAAACTTTTTAATATATCCTGAAATGTACTTATCTACTTGAATGAAACAACTATGAATGAATTGCAAATTCAATATATTTAAAATCATTAGCATAGTATATCTCAATATGATCAAAAAATGACGCTTTAATTTAAAAAATGTATATTTTTATTCAAATTCTTTTTTACAAGCATAAACTATATTCAAATCGAATAGCCATGTATCCCAAGATATTTTTAATGATTAAACCAAATAAAACTATACAATAAAAATCATGACTAATAAATTTTATAATAATGTTCAATATTATTATATAATGTGTGTTAAGTTTCAACTTTTACGCATTTCCTTACATAATTAATTTTATTATCATATCTAAAACAAATAAATACGATCACTTCAGTAAGTCATGAATTTAGTTGGGTAAATAATACAAAAAATAATAACTTTTTTCTAAGTATTAATCAATAAAAATAAACGTATTCAATGATTTTAATTTCTCGAGCATTGACCCAGATTTTATTAAGTAAGAAGACTTTAATACGTTATCCGATGATACTTTAACAGTTGGAAAGTTTTCACTAGAAATCAACGCTTTTTTGTTCCATAAAATTGTTTTCTTGTGAATCTATTATAAGGAATACATGCAAATATATGTATTTATAAATGGAACAAAATTTTTTATAACTGTTTTACTCTAAGCAGATACGCCTCTCAGATAATTGTATAATCGAATTCTTGTAATGAAGGATCGTATAATTATATATGTTTTAACTACATAAATTTATATATAATCTTTTTAAAAAATAAAGTAAAATATTATGTTATATAAGTTTTATAGCTAATTTTAACAGTTTTTATTAAATCTTGAAAACTAATGTTTTGAAATCATTCACAATATGTGCATTATTACAAATTTTCCCTTCTATGATGTTCTGATTTTCTAAATTTTCTCTTTCCATTAACACTCGCTTATGTCAGAGATAAATTTTACGTGAATTTAAAATTGAAGATTATAAACTTTTAATTTTACTCAAATGCTTCAAAAGAACATAATAAAAAATCTTTCGGGCAAATCTTTAAAATAATCTATCTTTACGTTGAAAATATACTTGTAAACAAATAAGTCGGAAAAATTATTAATAAATAAAAATAATTTTAATATATTTAAATATGTTAATAAGTGTATCATCGATATCATTCTTCAATAATGTTAAATGTATGATTCCGTAATTAATTATTTACTTTAATATCACATTAACTGAAATATGTTTAAAAAATTTGCGTTTATGTATACAATAAATAAAGGTATAAATTTAATAGAAGCACTCGTTATTATTAGAATTAATCATTAGTTTAAAGATATGCTAATTATTAAAAAAAATTTATTATTCATTTTTAAAATTAATAAAAAATAATAATTTTCAAAAGGAAAAAATTATTTGAAATATAGAAACAAGCCTTTTTACCATTTTTCGTTATATTAAAAAAACCGACCTTTTGTAATTTACAATTCCTTCTTTTACGTATGTACATTCAAATTTTTCAAACGCCACTGACAATATATTATTGTACATCGAATCTGAATTGATCGTATACATGTAAAAAGTTTCTCATATGCTTAAATACTTCCAACTGAAAATTTTAGAGCTTAATTTTTATTTTTATTCCATTCATTAATTAAATATTGAAAATAAACGTGATTGCTAAATCAATTTCAGAATGTGCAGACCGGCATGGCGCGCCAGGACGAATGATCACCTGCTACACCTCGAGTACCAACGTTAAGGAGCTGGAAGATGCCATCTGCCGTTGCACGATGATCGTACACCAAGGCCATGATCTACGGAGTCTCAACACTTCCGGTGAGTAAGGAATGCTTTAGACGCCTCCGCGAGTGATGCGTAGGTTTTCGCATGATGCAGCAAGCGTAAGTTACATTATTTCGCGACGACACCACAGCAGCGGCGAGAGATACGAGCGCTATTTAAGGCGATTGTTTGCGGTTATTAAACACGTGAGAACATATCCCGAGGCTATTAATCTTCAAACTCTGCGGCTTTTCGTTTGACATTCGCTATTTTTTTTGTAATTGTTACTGAATTCTGATTCTCGTTTGAATCAGCGTAATACACTTTTTATCATAGAATAATATGCAGGTCGTTTCTGTATTAAAGTTGGAATAAAATGATAAATCTGGCTTACTGTTATGAAATCATTAAATTATATCAACGTTTAATCCGAGAACTTATATCCTTAATTTACTTAAGAAATGGAAATGTTAAAAAAAATTTTTTTAATCTGATTTGCATATTTACAGTATATACAGAAATTTAATTTATATTTAAATAATCAATATTGATTCAATTAAAATTGATTCAGAAATATATTTTATTGTTTCAAACATTCTTTTTCACCCTGTTTGAAAAAATACTAAAAATATATTTTGATATACAATATTTTGAATAATTTCAATATATATATATACACAATAATATACATAATATTGACTGAATATTTTTTTAATACTGCGAGTTAGATTATGTGGGAACTAGAAATTTGCTTCAAATAATTTCGTTTTACTTAAACACAGAAATTATTTTTATCGTGAATTTAATAAACGAAACGTTTTGTAATAATCTTTTATCAAGATTTTTTTATAATCTACATAATTATATGCATACGTTATTTTAGATAGAATTTAATTTTTATTTAATATTTATAAAAAATAATTACAATAAAAGTCGTCATAATTTTCTCATTCAAATTATTCACTCGTTCTGATTAATCTAGATTTTAAAATTAGCACACTATTTATGATATTTTTCATTTTTAATTGTCGAAAACATCATATTAATATTCATTTCTGATTTTTTAAGAAATAATAAAAAAATTTCTCTAAGTTTCTTTTATTATTATTCATAAAATTATAAATTTAAGAAATCATAATCTACGAACATTTTATATATTGAAGTATTAATTTTATAAGAAATGATGTAATTTCCAACAGCACCAAACTTATTGACTTGAATATCGGTCGTATAAAGCATAAAATAAAATCACGACAACAAAATATGATCAATTGCAAAAATAATTTTATGTATTTTTCGTAACATTGAATTGTACTAAATTGTACTCAGACTTGAATGCACTGGAATATCCATAATCCATTGTAAGTGTGCTGAAAGAATGTATACATTCTTCGTAACGTTAAACTGTGCTGTTAAATGTTACTACCACCGTAGATTAATATCAGTTTTCAAAAAAGTATGTTCCTCAATTCTCGATAAAACATCAGACTTGTAACAAAAACAACGTAGCATACCACGCGATAATTACGCCAAGCAATTACGTCTTCTCGAATGCACATCGATATCCATCCCTGGGCCGCGCGATTCTCAAATTACCCCCCTAATGTACCTGGCTTTACGACTGTCGCGAGGGTTGCGATCTGGAACGAGGACAGCCGGGTGTAGATCTTTCGTGTTTCTGTCCGAGCTGTCGCAATCCCGCTGGAGTAATTAACGCATGATTACCACCTGTTCACGGTTGCTTCGGCCTTTACACACTCGTCACCAGATGCTTTTGAGCTTTCGCACTTGACGTGTTATTTCATCTCAAGTGAAAACTAGCCTTGTTCGTCAATATTTGCAATCTAGCAGGAATGCTGAAACTTTTTTGCAAAGGAATTCCTATTTACGCTTTCGAGAACCCCGAAAAAAGACTCGATTAACATTTACTGTTGAAGTTGTATGTTAATTATAATTAATGCTAAGTAATTACTTGTACGTGTCTTTCGATTCAATTCAATTTATTTATTTACGAGAGCTTGTGTTTTAAAAAGCGAAAAACTTTTTTCGTGATGATTAGCTAATTATCAACGAATAAAAAATCCTAATAATATCATGTTAATATTTGTTTAAAATATAGGTTACTTGCTACTTTATCGATGATTTATCAATAAAAATTTTGAAATTCACGGGATAGATTTTTAGTATATCATATAATTGATCAAAATAATGCAAAATGTACAAAATTAAACTAAAAAAATGAACTACTAAAACTAAGTAGTAAAAGACATTTTAGACCTGGCAAAGTAAAAATAGCTTTATCATTTTTTCTAATAAATTAAAGTTTATAATTTCCCAATGCAAGGCTATTTAAACTCAACATGCATAATGTCTGAAATAATATCAGGAATTCAGGTGACGAAAACCTGAAAAGAAAAAGAAAATCTCCCAAAAGAATAAATCGTTGACAGCTACAGGCTTGAAATTTCCCCATAAACTCTTTACAATGTTCTTTGCAGAATTTATATTTTGCAGCGTCAATCCTTTGAATCGCGATCTCGAAGTTTCGAGCGTTAGCTGGAAGATCGTTGAAGTGGGAGGCCCTCAAGCGAATTGCGAACTCGTTTCTTAAACGCAACGAGGTCTGTGTATCTTTCATTGTTGTATTCCATCGGGGATTGATTAATTCTGCGTTACACAAGACGTCAGTCCAAAAAATTGGCTTTGTATTACTTCGTCCACGTGAAGAAAGAACTTTGTTGGGGCGAGGGTCGGAACGATCGCGACGGTCGTAAGCACTACACGATTATGAATATTCAGTGCAGCAATGAATATTTACGAGCATCCTTTGCTAGACATATATATTATCAAAGCTGCTGCTAAGTTAGGGACTAGATCGCCTTCTCTTGTCTCTACTACGTGCGTTTTTATTTACTGCTTCATTGAAGGAATCTTTAAGAACTCTCATCTAAGAATAATTAAGGCCTTTGTAAAGAAGATAGGAATTTTATTTTTTAGCTTTATGCAATTACGAATAAAATTATTTATTTTAAATGTCTTTAAGTGTTTAATAAAGTAATTAATTGGAGAACATTTTATTTTATAGATTCGTTATGAACTTTTACAGCGTGTTTCAAATAGTTACTTGAATGCAATAATTATAGATAAATTTAATTTTAATTTAGATTCCTAATAACATTTTTTTATATTATTAAAAATTTTTAATGTTCGCAATATTTGTTTATCTACTTAAATAAATGACTCAAATTTTTAAATTGATATAAATATGATGAAATACGATTTAAATATTTGTTTCGGGCATTATATAAACTATAATACGTAAATACTATAGTGAACAATTATACTGTTAATATTAATGATCTAAGATTTAAAAATTTTTTTATGTTTAGTAACAATCATGATTTAAATATAATAATATTTCGTATTTATATACTTTAATCAAATATTCTTATGCAGCAAGATTTCTTAGCTATAAAAATTAAAAATTAAAATAAATACTGTACGATATAAATTTTAAAATGATTTTCCGATATCAAAAATGATGCACCCATATTTTTTCAAATATTTTAATTAAAAAACTTATATTTTAAAAATTTTTAATTTAATTTAACATAAATAAAATTAATATTCACTTATTATTTATTAATTTTAAACTACAACAATTTTAAAACCGACAAATAAGCTAATATAAATATTGTTTTGTTAAAATATGTAAAAAAGTAAAAATATTTGATTCCTCTATTTATGTTATATTTACATAAACACGAAACTCTTTTTATTAATTTTTCAATAAATTTACTGTATTATTCCATGAAAATATCCGTATACATTTCAACGAAAGATAAATTCTAAAAAATCATTGTTTTAAGATAATACTAAATTATCGCGCACAGACAGTTTGCATTGAACTGATATAATCACCAAGCTACACTTATTAGAGTATATAAAAAGTAGTGAATTGAGTGAAATAAAAGTCAACAAATAAAAAAAAGTGAATTAACAGGCGTTAATTTATGTTGACTTGTATTACAAAATGAGCAATGGATAATTCGACAAGTTGTCGATGAACTAATAACTAGCCAATAGATTGACAAAGTGAAATCTTCTCAAATGACTACTAATTTATTGAACGATTAATTAAAGAAGCTTAAATAATATAAAATTATATATAAATAACAGAGTAAAGTAATTCAACAGAAATATTAGAGTTCGTGAAACCAAGTTATGCGCTACTAATGTGCATTATTTAGTCTGATTTACGCACACCAATAAATTTGCCGACCTACGTTATTTTCTAATGATGTAATAGATATTTATTTACCTGCTATCTCACTTCATTTTTTACGTATAAATTTCACTTTGCCAAATAGAAAAATGCATTTTCTGAAGATAAACTGGTTTAGTTCAATAAAATTGTAACGACTGCATCAAAAATTGAACTTTTTTTTATAAATTGTAAATAAGAAAATTTGAACATCTGTTCGTATATTGAACGCATACAAACATATCTTTCAACGATAAAGTTATTATACTACGTGTTTTGAATGAAAATTTATAGAAAATTATTAGTTTTAAAATTTCTGCAAAAATCTTCATCTTCTAAAATTAATTAGGTATTATTCATTTTCCAAATTATATATAAATTTTTATTTTATAGATTTACTATATCATACGCTTAAAAACTATTAGTTTTACATTTTACGATAAAATTAGTTAATACTTATGAAAATTATGTAATTTTTAGAATATATAATTAAACGAAATTATTATTCACTATAATTTTTTGAGTTTGACTTTCGTTTGCCTGCCAACAAATTGAAACTTTGTATGGTAACGTAAAATATTATTTTTAGTATGACCAAACATTTCATTTTAACTTATTGCATTTTTAAATCATAAAAACGCTAAACTATTGTGGAGTAAAAAATTTAATGTTTTTATCTATATTCATTATATCATCTAATTTTTTATAAAAGTGTAATATAATTTAACTTTGTAAGGGAAGAGGAACGCTAGCTAATTGAATGTAATGGTGAAAACTAAAATATTTCACTTACAAAATAACCATGACCATATTATTGCTCTAATAACCAGTTATTTTTTATTTTTTTTATCCTCATATCGATTGAAAAGTCTGGTAGAAGGCATTTCGGGACAGGTTTTTGAATACATGTTTACGTCTGATTTCGGACCCATAAATGATGTTGCCATTCGCAAAAGTGAAAGCTCATTATTCGCAAACTTGTTGCTCTTAATAAGCAAATCATTAAGTAGGAGGTATACGTCCTTCGCGAATAATTTAATCGGTATTTCGGGAAAAATACGTGTATTACGTTATTTGTGAAACATTTATAAAAAATGTATTGTATTCTTCCAATTTACATGATCAAGATAAAGATTGATTACAAAATTGAAAGATATTCGTTTAAGTAACATGAAGAATGTTTTGAATATCAATGAAGTAAATTAATAACGTAAATTAATGTAAACTCACGCATTTATTTGTCAAAATAAACATCTAATAATATGTAAAACGTATTCGCTAATTGAACTCTAACGACTTTTTATTATCATTACGTATCATTTATTCGATAATGGTTATTTAGCGAAAATATTTGCACTTGAACTATAAGTTTTCAAACGATCGGTAATACGAGAAAATGAAAGTTGTATGTAGTTTTTGAATTTTTTTGATATATGGAACTATCCTTTTATCAAGTATAACTAAAACATATTACAGATACTATGATACTTCTTATGATTATCATAAAAATTTATTATTGATACGAGAAGATATTTTAAAATAAAATTCTTATTTTAAAAATTTCTCATTTAATAATAATAAGGTACCAATAATGATTAAAAATAAAGTATGCAATTGTAATTGATGAAATAATATATTAAATAATCTCGGTTAGTTTCAACCTTTTACTGTGCAAAATAAAAATATTTTCTTTCTGTATTTAAGAAAATTAAGCATATCGGATTTCTTTATCAATATTGTTCGAATCAGCCACTCCCATTAAAAATTCAGTGTATTCCATGATAAAAAGTCCCCTTAAAGTGCAGTATGTGTTTAGTCGTGATGCGCGTTTGACGACCTTCACCTTAATCTAACAAAAGCGTTTAAGTTGCATCACAATTGGAAGTCATCGCCTTTCGCGATCGTTCTAAATACGTGTATAGAGACTCATAAATAAGTACCAGATTATCTCTATACTTGTGTATAGTAGTAAGACAACTATAGGCATAAGAAAAATTTAAACTTCTACAATCCACACAATTAAAGCATACCGATGATTCGAAAAAGATACGTAAAACGTGAAGAGAATGGATAATCATGTAAGTTTTCCGCCCGTCTTTCATCATAACATCAGCTACGATGGTTAATGATTGTAAATCTGCGATTTAAGGTTTCGAGAGTAGGAAAAATTATGTACATTATTATATATCATACGTATGATTATTCCACTTGTCGGTTCCGCCTTCGTTACTTATTAAAATTTCAAACTGGAAAGTTATGCAGCGCTCGCAGGAGAACCTTTTTATACTTTCTATGTGTGTTCGGAAACGCTGAAAACTTCAATCTTAATACAAACTGAAATTCACTGTTTGACCTTCTGGTTAAATATATTAAATCAAACATCGTTTAAGTGATAATTATTTTAATAAATCAATAATGACTGATCAGATAAATTCGAAAGCATTTTAACGCTCAAAATTTGCATATGCTTCAGAAAATATGAAACATACTTTTTTCTATTTTATATCTTGAAAAACAAAATTTATAATACATGAATGTATATGTAAGTAAAATATTTTATGAAATACATTTTCATAAATATTTTTAGAAACTTTATTAATCACTTGCGATTTCGAAAATAGATAAAAAAGTATCAGAAATTGTGGATCGATACTTCAAAAATAAAATTAATAATATGATAAAAATGGTACTTTTAAAATTTTTGAAACTTATTTCAACATTCATAAATTCTTTGTTCAATACTGATTATGTTTATAGGAAAAAATTATTTTAGCTGTTTAAAACGTATTTTTAAATAAATATTTTTATATTTTATGGTTCTAAAAAAATAGGGTTTTCACAAGTTTAATAAATATTCCTTATTGTTTTATTTCTTTAATTTCAAACTTTTATTTTACACAATTTTACAAATGTACATTGACTCTAGTTGTTAAAATAACTTAAAAAATGTTTACAAGTTTTGAACAAAATCATATATAAAGAATATATACAATAAGAAAACATTTATATAACATTAATACAATATAAAATATAAATAATAGCATAAGATATTATTTCTATTCTAAATTATTAGTATCTATAACTACTTATTATATGAAATTTAGTTCTGCATTTTATATAAATTATCAAACTAACTTTTCTTCTTAGGTTTAAGAAGCCTACAAGAGATTAGAAAAGAAGCCAATCCTGATCTTAAAGTGGTTATGTCCATTAGCGACAAACACGAATTGTTAAAAAATTCGGCAACAACGAGGCACGTGGTTGCTGCTAATTTGACAGAAATTTTAAAGGAGGTAAATCATTGATTCGAAATTTATAAATCCTTAATAACTTTTTACTTGCGATAAAATTAAAATTCAAAAAATAACAAATATCAATTTAATAGCTCAAAATATTCTTATGGGATGTCTTGCTTAGTCCTTTATAAGTATATTCTACGTATTAAAAAATTTTACTCCTACTTTATAAAACATGAAACACATACAGTATTAATTACTTCGCTAACCTTCGTAAAGAGTATTTGATATTTTTGTTACATATTTGTAAGTTTGGCACTGAAGGATACATCGTGTAAGTATAGATTACATGAATCTTGTTTTCTAATATAATGAGCCGAATTTCAATTTAATTAAAAAGTAAATCAGCTTTGTGTATATTGTATTACAATAATTGCTATTGTTTATGTTAGTTACTCATCACTTATTTATGACCAAACATGGAAATGTCACTGATGGATGGGTTGGGACTCTATCATTATTAGCACTCATAATGAATGTATCCTACATACAATATAAAAGACGAATAAGTTAAAAATAGGTGTTTGAGTTTTTATGTTTCAACTTTTTGTAGAGTAATATTCAGACCTATAAGATAACTAAGGTCGTTTTAAGCTTTACTTCATATTACCTATGAATACATGAGAAATATTTATTTATATATTAAAATAAATAGTATTAGAAATTAAAAAAACATTTAGGTCAATAAAGATTGGTTTCAATCTATAAAAGTTGTAACAAAACATTTTATAAAAGAATAAATTTTATTATTACAAATTTTAATTTTTCATAAAATTTTCTTTTACTTTTCTTTAAAAGCATTCAACGATAATTATACTATATTAAAGTAAAAAAATATAAAATACTGTTAGTGATTTAAATACTCTTGTCAATGAGAAACTAAACTTTCTATAATTTACATTTATTTATCAAGAATTCATTTTTCATGAATAATCATTTTTTTTAAATACTCTTGATAGTTAAAAAGTATTTAGATAATATAAGTATACAAAACAATTAAATTATTATTTAAATAAATTTCTATAATAGGACACGTAATTAATTTTATTTTTATCTTTATGTTATTCTTTTACCATACCGATTCAATATTAAAAAAGTCAAAAAAAAAAATTCAATAGCTTTTCGTAAAAGTTATTTTAAAGTTGGAAAAAATTTGTAGAAAATACAAGAACAACAAATTAAAAATAATTATTAAAAGAAATTGAGTATATTTTAATGAAGTGTATTAAAAGCAAATTTAAAAACATGCGCGCAAAATTTTTAAGAAAACATTAAAAAGTAATTAATTAAGAAAAAAATAAAAATTAAATGCAAATATATCAACATTACTCATAATCTATATGTGTACAGCATCTATAAATTATATAACGCGAAGATTCGTTTTAAATGCAAACCCTTTTAGCGCTTTTCTTGTACCTGGAAAATCTTCGTTACCACGCGTGGCGAAGCTAGAAACGTGTGATCCGGTATTCAGATACGACCATGAAAATGAATCGATCTTAAGAAGAAGAAAATATCGTCGGATGCTGTATAGGTCGACGCGCTGGAGCTACTGAGGTGCGATAGAGACTTCCTACATAGTTTTCGTAGTTTCCTCGATCCTACGTCCTTTCTCTGTTTTGCTATCTGTAGCTGCAGTGCCTCGGGCCATTACTTTAAATCACTTTTGATTTTTTTCACGCACTCGCACGGTTCTAACTACCGTAAATTATGTCACAATTCTAACTGAAATTTTTCTCAAATGCATATATTTTCGTCTATTTATTCATTAAATCGATACTGATTTTGTTTATTTATATGTGTATTGTTTTGTTTCTACGGGCTCTATGTAGGAAAGACTTTTTGTTCAATATTAGGTTATACCAAAGAGTTGATACAGGTTTATATTAAAACAGTTCAATAATTTTCTTTTTATTATCTTGTAGTTTAAACGTTTTATTTTTTAAATAATATCATTACATGAATTATATGTATGGTTAAATATGTATATATGTTCTTGTGAATGTGTGTTTGTGTACACACACATACACGCGCAAATACATATTAATATGTATTCAAAATAATCAATGATAATAATAATACTTAAATTATACATAACAAGTTAAAATATAGCGAATTTTTAAATTTCATCATTGCTACTTTAATATTGTATGCATTCTAATATTTTAAAATTACTTAATATATAATGATTTATAATATGTTCTGAAATTATTTTTAATGTAATTATTTTATAAGGAAAAGTTACACATATTATGTAATTAATAACTCACGACATTTTTATAAATAAAAAAATGTGCATAAAATCATCTATTTTTTATAATCTTTATTTGAAAGAATTGTGTAAATAATTTTGCTATTAAATAATCTATAAAAAATTTGATTTATTTTCTTTACTTAAGTAAAGTAGATTAAAACTAAATGATTTATCTTTATATGATTTTACTTCTGGATTTCTATTCCATTTCAAAATATATATATATAATTTAATTCATAGTTCATATAATTTTATTACTGATTTTTTTTATCCTGAATCTTTTTTGAAGGTCGATGGTGTTGAGCTTAATATAACAGCAGGTAACAAACTACGCCTTATTTCCTTTATTAAGGATGTGAAGAATGAAATGACAAAGAAAAACTTGGAAAAATTGATCCTACTTGCATTACCGACGAAACCCGAGGACTTAGCTAAGCAATTCGAACTCAAGGAGCTCTCTAAGTATGCCATATATTTTATATAATTTATACGTATTTACTTTCGCATAAGTTATTATTACACATATTAAATCCTACTGCTTCCCGTTATTTGTTTACTTAAGTAGTTTAGCAAGTTTTTATCATATTTTCTCACGTTTATGAGCATAAATTAAAAGAAAATGACTTTTTTATAGATACAGTATGATGAATTAGCGCTAAAAATATATTAAAATTCAAAATTTTTGTAATTAAATAAAGTAAATTTTATTTCTAATTTTTAATGTAAAAGATTGTACTAAATTCTTTTAAAACATTTCAATTTTTTTAATTATTCAAGTCTTATATAAAAATTAATGTAATAAAAATAAAGAAAACGTAGTTTGAATATTACCTCAAACAATTATTTTTATCGGAATACTTAAATTATCTTCGAAATGAAATATATTTATTTTTTATTCTAATTTCAAGTAATAAATATTTATATAGAGAGTTTATAAAATTCTACTAAAAAATAGAAACAAATTTACTTTATTACAATAGAATAATTTATAAAAATTACTTGAAGCCTACAATTTTAACATTTTAATAAAATAATCCTGAAAAGTAAAATGTTAGATTCAATTATAATAAATTTGATGAATTTCTAACAAAAGTTATAATCATTATTTAAAATGATATGAATTATTTTACTAAATTTTAAACTTTAAAATTTTTAAATTGACGTTTTGAAATTTAAAAAGTTACGTGATAAATGTATAATCTGATTATTTCTACTTATGTATATTAAATACAAATATATATATTATGCCTTAAAAGTTTCCTTAAAATTCTAATAATCTGAACAAACTTTATATTTAAGAACAGTAATTATTAAATGTTCCACGATACTTTACAAATATTCAGGTAATATCATTACTTCATCAGTCACAAAATTAAAACACATCATTTCTGATGCACACATTAGTATCGTTCCAATCATCTTTCCAAATGAATCAAGAAGCTATGAACTGTGTAATTGATTTATTTATGCGTGACGAACCTTTTAATTCTGAATATTTAATAATAATATTTCAAAGCGAATTGCATCAGCTTCTTACTAATGTCCGTTCTAAGACAAATGACACTGACAAATTACCTCACTAACTATGGTAAAAAAGGAGGATACGATCGATCTCGCGCCTATTATGAGAAACAGAAAATCAAGCCATTTAAAACGAGGAGAAACAGAAAGAAGAAATAAGAACAAGAGTGTATCATCTTGGGCGTATCCCTGAGAGCGTCTATCAGTCCACTTTTCTCGGTAAATTTGGCCTCCTTCGGTACTCCAGTATTGGTGAATGAGCGACTCCTGGGTCTAGGTCACGTGTTTGGAATGCGCGAAGCTGCGATGCTACGATGAGGCGATGCTGCAATGATCGGCTGCACCACTTTTGCGAGTACACGTCATTGCCTCCACGCGAGAAAGACAGATTTCCTCGTTGCATATGGATAAAAAGAAAAAGAAAACGGTCCAATGCCATTGATGCCTCGCGAGTGCGTGCGAATTACCTTTACCATTCGTGACATAACACCAGGCGTTCCTTATAATCTATTTTAGCTACATCTTTTTAATGAGAGCGCGAATACATTGGATAGTAAGAAGCTTTATTTAGTTTCAAGAATGTCTATTACTGATACTACCAGTCATTAAAGCAAGTGCACTTTGAAACTGTTTTGCATACGCAATGTGTAGATATGACTCATCTTTTCTTCTCAAATGTCATTGCTATAACATATACGTAATTTTTTAAGAACTTCGAAGTATTGCTTAAATGTTTTTTATAATTTAGCTTTGAAACTCTGCTGTTAAACATATTATCACTAGAGATGCTATTCTCTCTCAATCATTTGCATTAAAATAATTATTCATCAATTTTTTATCGCAAAAATTTTCAGTATATTTATACGGATAGATTCGATGGCATTAATAAAATTAAAGTCTATTATGTGAATATTACAAGTACTATGGTACATGGTTCATTCGATTCACGATAAATTAATGTAATCATGATCACAATAATCTTCAAGTTTAATATTATTTTGATGCATTAAACTATGATTAGCTATATAATATTTCTTTAAAAATTTTCCTAACATTCAGAATATTTTAAAACCTTTGAACTATATAAGTCCTTGAAAATACTTATTGAGATTTTTTATCAAAAAAAATATTTTTTTAATTTTCGATTTTCTGCACTTGAAACTGTTAAACGAATCTTACTCGATTTTCTTGATAATAATATTGATGAGCATACTACGTATATGTTATATAAATAAATAAACCAATAACCATAATAACCTTACTTCAATACAGATTTAAATGTTTCTTCTTCAGATACGTCGATGTTTTTACAGTCACGACCCATTACTTGAAAGATAGCGATGAAACTTATCGAACATTCCATCCGTCTCGGCTAATGGGCTTGTTTGATATGCTGAATACTGATAGTTTAGTGGATCTTATCACTGGCATGGGCGCACCAAAGAATAAAATACTAATTTCGGTTCCGGCGAGTGCCTATAGATTTACACTAAAGAAAGCCGAGAATAATACGCCGAGATCATTAACGGTGGAAGAACAACCCGTGCTACTAGATCGTAAAAAAGTACAAACTATTCAATTCATTCATTGAATGATTTCCATGCTTCTTTACATTGTTTTAAAGATCTAACAAAAATATGCTCTTTAAAATATAGTTATGCGAGACAATGAGCGATGGCGAATGGACCGTGGAGAGAGACGAAGATCTCACAGCACCTTATGCATTCAAAAATACTACGTGGATTGCCTTCGAAGATGAAATTTCCTTGAAAATTAAGGTTTATAGATTTTTATTTTTTCAATAAATCGTAGGCTTCATAAATAATACAATTTATATTATTTCAACTATACATAAGCTTAAAAAACAATTTTTTAATTTTTAATTTAAAAATATAATACAAAAGCGCATATAATCCTTTCATTCTAAAAAAAAATATATATATATACTTAATAAGTTTCTATGTAAATACTTTTTTCTAATATTACCTATAATTAATTAATTTTATCATGTAATTAATATAATATCCTTTATTATATAGGGGAAATACGTTATTTTACGAGATTTAGCAGGATTGGGATTACGAGACACAGAAAATGATTTAAAAAATGACTGCGGAATATCTTTAGTAAAATCCATGTACCAAGCTTTCGTAGACATGAAAAGAAAATCGAGAGCAGTAGTGCTTTCATCGTTAGAAAATGACTTAAAGGTAAAAATTAATTTTATTTGGCACAACTTTATTCAACGTAGAGAATTAAATTTACATTACCAAGTGAGTAAAAATATTGGCTACTCAATCGGTATAGAATAAATAGTAAGATACTAAGAAATAAGCGAAAGGCTAATGATTTTATCTTGCACTAATCTACGTCTGTATTCAATGCGAAGTATATAGTGCTGTCACCTATTGAGAATTAATCAAAATAATATTTATATTAAAAACAACTACAACGTATAATAATTATGATTCAAATTTTTTTCTTATATATTTATTTATTAAATTATTTATTTCCTTGAAAATAATTCTATCAATTTTATTAATAATTTTATTATTATTTTCATTACATAAAATAGTACTTAAATTTTTTTTAATTTTATTTTAAGAAAAATTCCAATTTATAGAGTTTATATATTGTTTTTTAGGATACTAAAATTGCTTATCCAAGACATGTGAGATCTTCAAATTTTAGAATTGTTCGCGTGGTAGATACCGAAGGAAAAATTCGCGCTGTTCGGGAAAATACTCAAACAGCTTTCACATGTACACGACAAGGTTATTTTGTTCATCCAAAAAGTTGTAATAGGTAATATAACATATTGGTGTTAACAATTTTTTTTTAACTTTCTGTTAAATGTATTAAAAATATTTATTTCTTACACATATCCTTACATGTTAAATCAAAATTTTAATTGAAATTTAAATTTGAATTTTTAATACACAGGTTTTATAGATGTGTAAAATTTAATCAAGAAATTGACGATTATTCCGTTTTCGAATTTGATTGTCCAGCCGGATTAGCTTTCGATGAGCGAACGGAAGTTTGCGTATGGCCAGGATCAGTTTCACAAGGTTCAGCATGTCCAGGAAGTAGCGAAATTGAACCAGTACCTCGAAGCAGATTTCGTTGTCCAAATCAACCGGGTTTCTATGCGGATCCTCAAAATTGTAGATGGTTTTTCGCCTGCTATGATCTCGGTATATTTTTTGTGATTTAAAATCATTTAACATTTTAAATTAAAGATTTACATTTACTTTCAAAATAATAAAAGAGATTACACAGAATAATTTTTAAATCTTGTAATTTTTAAATATTCTACAATAAAAAAAATTGTTAAATAATAATTTTTAGGTGGCTCTGAGATGGTCCCGTATGAATTCCGTTGTCCATTTGGCTTGGTTTTCGATGAAAATAAATTAATTTGTGAATGGCCATGGAAAGTACCAAATTGTAACAGTCCTGAACACAGTAATAGATATAGTTCTTACACTTATGGGAGTAATAATGAACCACAAGACAGATTCATCCCTCAAGAAGGAATAATTGGACAAAATGGTTTTATAGGTCACACACTATTTCCAGAACATACTGACCCATATAATGAGGGTTTTTATAATGGACAAAATTACAATACAGACAGTATAAACAATGATTATGATAAAGCAATTTATAATTTAACTGAAGCTTTTGGAACCCAGATAGAACGTGATAGACATAATTACAACAAATATAGCGATATTATAACAGGAGATACATATGGTAAAAATAACTATAATGCTGCTAAGATTCCTGAATTTAAAGTACATTATGATGGACAGTCGTATAACGTAGAAGAAACTTCTGGAACTGATGTCAATTGTGATGAAAAAAATAGTAATAATGGTGGTACTGCTAAACCAATAATAGTATATGGTGAACCAACTTATAACCCTATAAAATCTTCTCAAAATGGAGTGAGATATAGAAATAATTATAATACAAATGATGGTACTGGTATAAAAATAAACTACGATGGAAACATTTATAATACGAATGATAATGTAAAACCAACAACAGGGCATGTTGAACAAACGTATATTCCAATAGGAGCTCCTGAAACAGGACATGATGGATCAAGTTATTATTCCAATGGAAATTCAGGCATAGAATATTCTGGACTTAATTATAATATAGACGATAATACTGGAATAGACAAACATTATAACGGGAAAAATAATTATGCATCTGGTATTAATAAACCGGCAACAGGATATATTGGGCAAACTTATATTCCTGCGAAGAGTCCCCAAGGAGCAACAGGATATGAACATAATTATAATGGAAATAATGGTATTGGAACGGGAATAAATTATGATGAAAATATATATAAGATAAATGGTGCTACGAAACCAGTGACAGGACAAGTTGGACAATCGTACATTCCAGTAGGAGCTCCTGAAATAGGAGTGGACTATCAGGGACATAATTATAATATAGAAGATACTGGTGGACCAAAAATCAAATATGATGGATTTAATTATAATACAGATGGTCCCCATGGAACAGTAACAGGCCATAATCCTCAAACTTACAATACTTTCGGAAATATTGAACCAGGTGTACAAACGGGCCCTGCATTTAATACACAAGGATACGAAAATCAACATGGTAATAAGGATGGAGATGATAGAACTAGAGTGGATTCCAATGGTCAAGCTCCTTATCCTGGTATAACTTATGATGGACAATATTATAATCCATATGAGAGTGGGTATAATTATGGACCCAATCAAGGATATCCTGGATTAGTATACAATAATCCAGTGTACGTACATGGATCTGATATTAATACAAACGGATATAATGATCAAAATGTAAATACTGGCAATAAAAATGATAATAAAGGCAGTACAACAAAATCAAATGATTGTGACAATCACGATGATAAACACAAATCTACTAATAACAATGGAATTACCACTACTCAATTCAATTTGGGAAGTTCAGTAACTACTGTTGCTGTAAATAATTTGAACACGGATACATATGCAACGATTGGATTTAAAGATGGTACAGCTGTTTTTGGAGGTGAATCGGGATCAACTGCGGGATATACAACAAGTAATATAAATGGATATTCAAAACATACTGTTACTGGAGGGTCAGTAAATGAATATGCAGGACATGTCACTACTGGATATGCACCAAGTACTATAGGAATTACAGCTCAAAATGGATTACCTACAAATCCATTCGGTAATACAAACTTTACTAAACTAGTCAAAACTAATGCTAATATATCAATGTGTTAATAATGTGTAAATATTTTAATTCATAGCTAAAACTGATGTATTTGGTGTTACAAATAGTGTTATAACAACCGGAAATACACAATATCCTACTACACCAACTCCAACAATATATAATTCATCGTATAATATAGGAACTGGATTCCCTACTACGACTATTCTTCCATATGTAACAAGTCAAAATACCTCTGACTCACTGGGTCATCAAGGAACAACCCCTATCAACTGTAAGTTAGTTGAAGTAAAAATTTTATTAATACATACTCAAATATATAATCTTTATATTTAATATAGCAGTAATTTACCATTCACAAATAGCTATGGGACTATCATCTACTGATAATTTCGGTAATCAATACACCAATCAAGCTGAAAAAAGTTTTACTACCCCCGGACAAACTCCGTCTGGTATTACATCTAATAGAGCTAATCAAATTACTCAAAATTTTAACACGGCAACTAACATCTACGATTACTCCAAAATAAATTTAGGTAATTGCAATAGGTTAATATTTCAATAAATTAAGTAAAAAGATAAGATAAGTTTTTATTTGACTTTATTAAATTAAATTGTATTTAAAAAATAAGACACCACATTAAAAATTTTTAAATATTATTTGTTATTATGTAAGAATATATTTTATTTTGCCTAAAAATGAAAAGTTATTTAGAAAATCAATCAAATATTAAATGAGCATCCTGCATATTTTGAAAGAAAAAAAAAATTTTTCAAATTTGAACAAAAACTTTGATTTACAAAGCTTTATAATTTTTGATTGTATTAAAAAATTAATAAATAAATTAAATATTTTGTAAATATGTAATATTATAGTATTTATAATGTATTAGAAAAATTTAATTTTATGAAATATTCAAATAAAAATAAAACATTCTAATTTTCAATACAGTACAATTATAACACCCATAAGTATATAATACTATATATTATTTCTTAGGTGTCATTACACCTGAGATCACAATAATTCGAGATGGTGATACTGGAAATACAAAAAGTTTCGACGGTGTATCCCACATTAGTACATCAACAATTACTCCAACAAGCGGTAATTTTGCTACAGGCTCAACTAATTCTCCATACATTGGATCAAGTATTACTTCAGCCAATAATGGAATAACAAATTTCCATGAGTCAACAAAATTACCTAGCAACTTTCGAACTAATGAAAATACCCCAGCTAGTTCATTCAACGCAGGTATTCATTCAATTGTCATTTAGAATTCAAATTGAATAAATTCAAAAAATATAATTTTTTTAAATGAAAAACTTTTTAATTTGTGTTATCAGATAAATGATAATTATAAAAAATATTGATATACATTTATAAATAAATTAAAACCCTATAATAATGATTATTAAGCAATGTCAATTTTTATGATTTAAATAATGAAAGAATAGTTAATATCTTTTTTTAAATTTTAATTTAATAATATTAATTCCTATATTTATTAAAAAATCTTTAAATTAATTAATTCCAATAGAATTTAAAATTATAATCTGAAAAAAAAGTTTTTAATCTACTCAGTAACAATTTGTGGATACTTGATAGATTAAATTAATTTAATTATTTATTTAAAAATTTAATATTGCAGTGAATAGATATTTCTTATACTGTAATACTAAATATTAGATTTTTTATTTTTTATTTCTTAAACATTTTCGTTAAAATTTAAATAAAATAAATATTAAAAATGTCGTTATTAAATTAAATTGTACATAATTTATATATTTTATTTCTAAATATTTCAAGTTTTAAGCAAATAATTTATTAATATTTATAATGTATATGTATAATGTATAATGTGTGTATCCATATTATGGAAATACACTTTAAATTTTACTTACATAAAAGTAATGAAAAGATTTGGAGTAAATCGATTCAAATTTAATCAATTTTTTATTGAATTAAAATCACTTATATTTAAAATGAAATGAATTCATTGATTACGTAGCTTAAATTAATTATGAAAGGCATATCGTAAGTTTTTTTAATATGTAAAATTTTTGTATCAATTTAAAAATACATTAAATTTATATTATTGATTCGGAAAGATATTTTCATTAATTTATAAATAATTTCAAGATATTGTTGTTAAAACTTCAGAAGTTTATTATTATTTTATAATACATTGTAATTAAAATATATAAACGCTTATAGGTTCAACTAATTCACCAATTGTGTCTTTGAGTAATGCACCTGAAGTAGAACTGGATAATTCGGGACTATTTGGATCTAAATTAGGTTTTCCTACGACTCCTGCTTCTGAAATACAAACTCCTATCTATTCATCTAGTACAGCGCAACATTCTGGTTATAAAACGAATGAATATTACGATAATGGTGGACGTGGAACCATTCGTTATAATAATGGTTTAATAGCAAATAAAGTAACGGACAATGATATTCAAGATTACAGAACACCTGGTTACACACGATTACCTAATTCTTTTATCATTAATAGTGGTAATGGGGAAAATGAACAATCAATAATTCAAAAAGTTAATAATGATACAAATCAGCAATATACCACAGGATCCTTTACCAAAGAGGGTTTTACAAAAACAGGTCCAACAAAAACAGGTATTACGACTGCTCAAGTAGGTGGAAGTGGTAGCTATGTTATTGGAACTGGTCCCACACGTGCTAAACCAAACCCTCAATACATTGGAGAACAAGCATTTGCTGGACACATTGGTCCATTAGGAAGTACATCAAATTTCGAAATATCAACACCTTCCGCTGGCTTCACTAACAATGACATATTGAAATTTGATACGGAAACACCTAATCAATTCAGAGGTTATTCTTATCCTAAACCTATAGTAACAACAAGTTTGCCTGATAAAACTCAAACTAGATATAGTACTATATCAACATTATCTCCAAACATTCACTCATTTAATGATCACAACTCTGTTATAATAGAATCAAATGCTCAAAACTATAATGACCTTAGTACAACTGTTACTCCAATTAAATATACGGCAAATCCCTTAGAAAGATTTAAAACAACAATATCCCAAATTAGTACACAACCACAAGTAATCTCAACTCATAAGCCCGATATACAAGCTGAATTTGAAACTGTGACTTCTTCCACTCCTGCATATACGACTGGTACTATACACAAGCAAAGGTATCCTTCAAACACCCTGTCTACTAAACCAGATACATATTTAAATGCTGGTGTTTCTTTCAATCAACGAAATGATTATATTTCAACCGTACAAGGATCAACGGGAAGCTCTGATTATTCTGATATCACATCTAATTTTGACCAAGGCAATTTTGGTCAAAAGATTGCTGGTCAACCAATATTCACAAATTATAACTATCAATATCCTACTACAAATGCTAAAGCGGTAAAATTCCAAACTTTTCCGATTGTAATTTAGTTTTAAAATAATTCAAATCAATGTATATTAAAATTTAATGTTTAATTGCTTATTTGCAAAATAATAATATATTGCGAAAAAAATTAAAAATATACTGAAGTATTTAGATTATCAATTACAGGTTATAATAATTTTATAAAAAAACTGATTTAGTAAGTAAAAATATTTAATGAGTTATACAAATTTATGCAATATAATTATATGATTTATAACATATATAATTCATCAAGTAAAATGAAATTATTTTGAAATGGCGATATATTCTTATAATTCTATTCTAATTTTAACCATTGAATAAAATAATAAATCTTGTTTATTGTGCATCAATTATTTTTTAGGAAAATCAAAATAGTGAATTAATAAAATCTACACAAGATGCATATATTCAAACTGGAGATGATTCAATAATACAAATAAGACCTAATCAATACACAGGCTTTCACACGACGGTAATTATTTCAAAACAAGCAATTGTTTATATATAAATATTTTTATTTTCTCAAAACGAACGGATTATTTAAATTTAATTTAATTACAGGTAAATTTACCATCTAGTACAATACCGCCAAATCATAATCATGCTTTTAGGAAACCAATTGTCGCCACTGAATTTTCACAAAATAACGATGATCATTCATCGGCAGTTGAGATTTTAGGAAATACTAATCCACTACATATTGTCCCACAACTATCAAACTATAGAATTTATAATAATGAAGTTCCTGTAGAAATTCCTCAACAGACACTAGCGAACAGAATTTTGATTAATCAGGCATCTAGAGATCGAACACCATCAAATAAGATTTTAAATAATAATGAAGCTACTGGAAATTTTGGTTCTCGAGAATTAAATAATAGAATTTTAAATCAGCAATTTTCTGCAAATTACGATTCTCAAATACCACATACTAGGGTATTGGCTAATCAGAATACAAAAGATTTCGGTATTCGAACACCACCTAATGAAATTATAAGTAATCTTGCATTTGAAAACTCTTACTCTGGGCAAAATTCAGGTTTTAATGCACATACAAGAACTTTAATAGGATCGGATGTTGTGACATCAATAGGTGGAACACATCTCGATAATAGCTTTATTCCTCGAGATAACTTTAAAATTATTACAGAGTTTAATACTGTAAATAACAAAAATTTTGGTCTAAATTCACGTAGTACTACTGCTGCACCAGAAGTTACAACTTACATAGGAGACTTCAGTAGAAGTAATACTTTTTCTAATTCCGGTTTTAATACAAGAAATAAGAATAAAAAAGTTATCGTAAAACTTAGCGATTTGCACCCCTTGATTCTTGATAAATTAAGTGCCGAGTGTACTTGTAAGGCTGATCCATTTGCAATTTTTCAGGGATTTAATAAACAAATATTACCGATTAATTCTCAGAATCGCGGTCATGTAGATCTAGCAAATTACGACGAAAGTGACATCTATGTGGATATTGACAGTGACAAAGAACATGAAAGGGATATTGAGTTATTAAAAAATATTCCTTCTAATAAAATTATTAAACCTTCAAAACTCCAAATAAATGATGATGAAAATAAAAAAAGCGATCTTATTAAATCGAGAGGAGAGCCATTTTCAACTTACTTACCACCAACAAGGACAAGTGCTGTAACCACTTATCTTCCTCCTACAAGTTCATCAAATATTTTCTTGTCAACCGAAGCCCCTATAAGTCCTGCATACAGAAATAACCAGGCTTCATCAATCATTAGAACACAAAATCGTCAACCTTTATTAATCAGAGTTGAAGATGATAATATCAATAATGCTGCAATTACAACTGGACGAAGAAGATCGGCTAAGGCACTAAGTAATGGATCGGTAAAAACGTCCAATAATATCAAAGGTCAGAACGAATCCAATGATCGTTCCAAGATTGAAAGCTTTAAAAATACCGATGATTCAAACCAAGATAGTTTAGAATGTGCCAGGCCAGGTCTCTTTAGACATCCTAAATTTTGTAACAAATTCTACGCCTGTCACTGGGACAACTGGAAGAAACGCTACACGCTGCATGTATTCAATTGTCCAGTACATTTAGCGTTCGATTCAACTGCTGGAGCTTGTAATTATCCAAGCAAAGGTCCCGCTTGCCAAGATAATAAATTACTTGTCTAGAAAAGCGCTACTGCCATTGATTATGTATATTACATTGCATGAGTGGTTTCATGACATAATTGCATAAAATTAATAGCAATTACTAATAGTATAAATTGTATTCTCGTAAATATATATCAGTTTTTTATATATTTAAAAATATGAATGAGAAATAGTTACACAATTTTATAAAGTTCAAGGCTATTAGATACATTTTTGAAAAATTGAGACATAAATGTCATATTATTATTATAATTAAATCTAATTTTTAATGTACACAATTTATTTAAAAACTTTATTTAAAAATTATACATTATATAATTTATTACAATTTAGCAAAGATTTTTATAATGAACTCATTAAATAATATCATTTACTTGTATATGTAAATTATTTTGTATTGAATAAACATTAGAATTTAATTTCGATTTAAGCAGTATGAAAGTACGTTATATATGAAAATTAATTTTTTAGAGATGATAGAATATGTATATGCTCAATATTTTATATGTATACTTTGTATTAAAATCACTAGTCGTTAATAAGTTATTCAAAATTTTCTGAAAATGTTAATATGATGCACCTAAACTTTAATTCAACGTGTTATCTGTTTAATTTTTTTTATAATTTTATAGCAACCAATATATGTATGTTTCATAATTATAGTGAAAATTAAAGTATAAAACTATACTCGCATAAAAGCTAAAGGATGCTTGAGTAATAATGTATATAAATACACTATTGAAAAAAATTGTAAATATGAAAATAAAATCTACATTTTCAAAAATCTTGCAAATTAATTATATGTGAAAAGATGTTTTATACAAAGAAGCAATATATATACCTAATACTCGTGTCTACTTTATATTTGTAATAGTTAGTATAAGATTGGATATTTTGTATATAAATATATACTATACATAACTGAATTTAGTATTATGTTTATTATTTAGAAAGTTACATATTAATTATAGGTACTTGATTTTAACAGTTAATTAATTTTAGTTGTAATTACTTATAATCTAACATGTAATCATTTTAATATTAATTATATTGAAACTGTATTTTTTATTTTTTATTAACGAAAACCTTTTTTAAATTTAATTAATATAGTTAATACAAAATAAAATTTATTATGAATTCAATTAAGAGTACAATTAATAAAGCTATATCTGCTTTCGAAAAACTTTCAACATTTATAAAAATATACTGATTTCACTATAATTTAACTAATTTTTAAAAAATGTTTGAACTTAATTTCGTATAAGAAAAGATTTTAAAGTATTAAAAAAAAATTAGATGTTGAAAAAAATTTCTCGATGAAAAAAGATATTTATTAGTTTTTTAATAAAAAGTTAAATAACTTATTAATTTCACATAGCAAAACTAGATAATATTCTATAAATACTTTATTAGATATTTTTAAAATGTGCTTAATAATAACCGATAGATTATCATAACCGGTCTTAAAATAAGTGAAAAAACTGTAGAAAGCTGATGATAGTTCAGTGAACTGTCGTAGGTGAAGAAATATTGTGTAATATTTAAGCAATTTATATTTAATTAAAAAATCTAATTACATTATAGTTGATTTTATGTACAGTATTTACATGAATAATTAATATATTTTTAACAATTATATATTTCTTTATGTGCAATTCCTCTACTTTGAAACTGAATAAAATTAAAATAAATATGTAAGAATAAAACATAAAAATTGGCAACATTAAATTTATTTTATCCATTACGGAATCGAGAAAGGTGAAAGGATTAAAAGATATACTATATAATTTAAAAAGATGAATCTGAGAACGAACAAAAATGAAAAAAGGAAAAGAATAAATACTCGCATGTAAACCGAAATGGAAAGCATATCGGGTAAAGTGAGGGTGTTCTAATAACCTAGTGATATATTTTCAGTGAATTGTGTTGAATAAAATAAGAAACTTGTAAATCAATTCCTTAGTTGTAAGATATTTATGTTCTAAATATCAAAAAAAATTCTACTTCTGATTTAAAATTTCTTAATAACAACAATAAAAGAAAACCTATATTCGTATATATTTATTTTTGAATAATACTAGAAATAACATAATTCTAATTTTTTATTTATGATTTAAATATAATCATATTTTTTTTATAAAAAAAGAATAAATTATCATAGTAAAGGACGATTTTTTAAATTTTATAGTTTAATAAGTAGTATGATTATTTAATTATTTCAAAGTGATAAAAGCATACAATAATTTCAATAAATAATATGTCATTTTATAAGTTAAAAAATTGTTCACGCCTTTAAAATCAAATGAAAATAACCCTTGATATTAAAAATTAATAATAAAAATTGAAAACAATATTTATAATAATGACAATACATTATTTATTTTAGAATAATAATAATTAATAAACGGCGATTGTTCTACTTTACAAAACTATTTTGTGAACGACTTTTAATTTATAATTATTTATAACTTATCCGTTTAAATATATATTACTTCGATATAAAAAAATATTGCAATTTAGAATCCATAATTCTGTAGAATCTGTGAACCGATTAATCGAATTAATAGTTGAATTTGAAGTTACTTTTGCAATTAATTCTATTATATATTTATATTATATATTTTAGTGAATTCGTATTGTTCAATAAATATTTGAATTCATTTCTTAATATTTGTAATTATTAAACGTTCAATGTATCGTTTACATGATTCCAAGTAAAAAAAACAGATATAAATGTAAGATTTTAGATTGTACAAATAAAAATTATACTTTATTAATTAATAAATTATTAACAATAATTATAATAAAAACTTACTTTTATTTTATTCACTTTGTACAAAATAACGTTTCAATCAAGAATAAATTTCATAACCTTTTTCTTCATTTCTTTTAAGTTTTTCGTCGATCTTTACAAGAATCTTTCTTAAACTTCTGTTTACATTAAAATTGGTCGAATAAAAATTGAGTATGAATGTTATATACCTGTATACTTGTAGTTTATTTTTATGCTCAAGCCCCAACTTGATTTATTTTATGTTATTTCATTCTAACGAACAAAAAACCAAATAAATCGCAATAATTGGTTCAACTGCAGCGTTATTGCGATCATAAAAACTAAAACGAAACCTGCAAAAATACATAAAAAGATGAAAATAATCAAATTCAACTTAGTGTTAGGATATA
The DNA here is from genome assembly GCA_018907185.1 of Platyscapa corneri. NCBI lineage: Eukaryota > Metazoa > Arthropoda > Insecta > Hymenoptera > Agaonidae > Platyscapa > Platyscapa corneri. The sequence continues at coordinate 1,420,297 of JACCHW010000023.1, read as the reverse complement.
AAACATTAAATTTTAAGATAATCCTTGATATTGTCTATTTTTATAATATATTTTCCATTATAAGAAATTCACTGTAACAAAGGCGTCAGATTTTGGTTCATTTTATTAACTATAATGCATTAAACTATAAATAATAATAATAATTTGAATTGAAAATGAATTTTCTTGCATTACGTAACGTTAATTAAAAAAAAACTAAATTTACACGTATTGTCTTAAGCTGAAATAGAGACGAGAACAATACATTCATCATTAATTTCAAAGATAATCGAAGTAAGATATCGTCTTCATTATCAGTTTATTATTGATTCTAATAAAATGTGTACATGAAAAAGAAAAAGTATAAATTAAGAATAACAATTAACAATATATAGTGATGTGCGTGATTTAATTAAAAAACTCGGTGTTTTTAAAAAAATATTTGTATCAAACGATCCAATGTCTAGAGCTAAAATTTCGTTTTTAAAAAATGATGAAACATTGAAAAACGTCGAAGTATTCAAAGGGGCATGAACATAGGCTTACGGAACAAAAGAGTAACTCTAAATTCACCTTTACAAAGTTTACCACAGGAAAGGAATAACTGTTCTGAGTAAAATCGATCTGAAATTCCAGAACAAGTCAACATCATCGACTTTGCCTTTCAGCGAGCAGCAAACGGATTCGCTCCATTACTACGGAGGTAACTGCCCCAGGATAATACGTCGAAGAGGGGGAACCTGGGGTAATTCGGGCAAATGAAAAGCAATCCTTAGAAAGGTACGCGCCCGTCGGAAGAGGGGAGAGGGGACTCATGGAAGGAGTCCCAGCAATCCGCGGAAGTGATATAAAGCGACGTGCGACCAGGGCCGACTCCAGCGGATCGGACTAATCGTGCGACGAACGACAGCCGACGGGAGTCGGAGTCAGGGAACCAGAGCAAAAGATAGAAAAGCCCGCGGCGCCTGACACCGGCCGCGAGGATACGAGACCGAGTTGTAACCACGAACGACACTCGGACACCAATCATGTAAGTACTCGTATTACTCGTACCGAAGATATTGAGTTATGGAACTACCTTTAAAGACAGTTCTTTTATTTTTTATACTTTCGCACTCTTCGTGATTAGAAAATTGATCGAATGATTTTTTAAATTTGTCAAGTTATTCTGTCATATGTAAGATGGTATTGTACTTTTTTATTGCGTAAATCATCATTAATGGACTACTATAAAGTACTACGGAAATTTATTTTTAAACACATTTATTATTTTTATATAATATAGAAAACTTATGTTTCTACATTATTCATGCTTTTATTTATATTTTTATTATTTAATATTACAATACACTCATAGTAGATGTTGTATAATTTTTATTAAATGCATTGAATAACGGTCATAATATATATCGTTGATATGTATATATAATATTATTTATTAATGTAAACTTTAAAAAAAATAATATGCAGCAACAATTTCTAAATCAAATATAAACAGTATATTTAGATTGCGTTACAACTTCACTACTGATTATAATTCGAGTAATTTCTTATTAGTTCTTTATTTTTTCAAATCAGAAAAGTTAAAAAATTTAATTTATTCTTGATGGATAATATATTAATAGCATTGGTTATATGTTGGTATTTAATTAAAATATGATAAACTAGTATTATAGATAATTGAATCGCCGTGACTATAAAAATATACAATGTTTAAATCGTGCATTTAAATAATTTTTATATATTAAAATCATCAATTAAAATCATATTTGCTATCAATTTATTTATATATCATATACAATAATTTTATTAGCGTATTTCGCTCAGACATTATTTTGAAGATTCATGTAACGGCTATAATTTATTTGTAAATTTATGCTTTTTATCTAATGATTTTGAAATATCTTTCAGTGTAAGTATGTTTAATTAATTTATTCATTCAATTATGATAAAATATACATAAATTCATGATAGACTATTTAATAACATTCATAATCACAGTGTAAAAATGTAACTTTAATAAATTATATTATTATTATTTCAATAAAATGTAGATTTATTTAGATTTATTTCTTGAACGTATTTTTCTTTTTTCGTCAATTATCAAAAAATTTTAATTATAAAAATGCCACATATAATACTAAACTTTCAACTTTTAATATTAAAGCGGTACAATCTTAGTTTGTTAAGTTTCTACAATTACGTTAATTTGAAATTACAAAATAAAATTATATGAGCTCCCCTTTCTTCAAGTTGAGTACGACATGTTGATCTCGAGTGCGTTGCAATCTTTGTTTTTATACTATGAAAAAAGTACAAAAAGGAATTTTACAACGTTGATTTAAGAAAATACAACTGTCACCGCTAAGTAATTATAAAAACTAATTTATACTAAAAAAATTGCTTGAAATTATGATATTAAAACTTTCACAGGTGCGTGCATTTTGCCTTGAAACTCGCGTGCGCATACGGGAAAGTGAAAGGTTTTCCTCAGAACTTTGCAAATGTAGAATTTCATTTCGCTTTAAGCAAAGGCTATTTTGCTCCAGTGTACAACATCATTTTTTGTGTCCCCGTACTTTATTTGCAAACAAGATGCGCATAATTCCGTTACATTCCGTCAAGTCCGTTGATCCTGTGCGTAACAATGAAAAAACTGAAGTGGAGAGAAAAGAAAGAGAAAAAAGATTAAAACAGAGAAAAAGAGAGAAAAAGAGAGAAAAAGAGAGAAAAAGAGAGAAAAAGAGAGAGAAAATCCCGAATGTCCGAACGAAAAGTACTTTCTCTCCAAGTAGAAAGCGGAACAGTCTAACATAAGAGATCAATGAAGCGTGATCGCACACAGCCGTCGGCAATTTTTCGCGGTAATAACGAATCACCAATTTAGTTTTCCAATTCGAAATTAATGTACAAACGGTTCGTTTAAGTTGTTTTCGTGTACTGTTTTGTGCTGAAGAAATAAATATCAAGTTAACCATTGTTCTGAAATATATGTGACACCATTATATTTAATTGGATGTTGAAGCTATTTTATTTAATATAACGTGATTTCGTTGTCTAAGTTGAAACAAAATTTAATTTCATTAACTACGATACTAGTTAGAGAAACTTTTAATTGTACGCAATAAATTTGTTATAAAATGTCGCCCAATACTTTTAACATTAATAAATATAGAATTACGTATAAGTATAAAGAACTAGTCAAGATAAGACAATTTAAAAATGCTCATAGAAAAATATTCACTTATCCAAAACTTTTCGATACTATAAAAATTTACGTAAATTTTATAATTTTGAATGAATAAAAGAAAAAGTGATTGAAATTAAAATAAAAAACCGTCTAGCTTATAATGTATTTTTTATGGTTGTAAATTATTAATTAAAATGTTATAAAGCTTATAAAATACGAAATTGGTTCTAAAAAATTCTGTGATTACAGAACATAAAATAAATTATTCAACGTTCCACCTCCTTTTTCAAATTTATTTAAATATCTGAATTTTTATCCAAATAATTATTGCAAGCTTATTAACAATATTACTGCAAATTATTATTTTGTTTATTTATTGATAACAGAATACTAAATAATAATTTTTAGATGCAATATTTTTTAATATTTTTAATCATTTACTATAAACAATTATATACCTTATAAGAACAGTTATCACTTTCAATAAATTTTTAAACCATAAAAAATTATTTCAAGTAATTATAGCTCTTGAGTTTTATTTATGTACTGAATGCTGTAAAATTTTAAATTTCTATAAAATATATCTTATGTTCCAATAAAAAATTAAAAATACACTGAATTATAGCCGATTATGATTGTTGTAAGCAAGGTTGAATTATATATTCGCTAATAATTGTAACAGTAACTGAGAATTACTATAAAACCTATACAAATTGCTTTAGATAACGATAGCTAAATTTATTTATTTTTTTGACATTAAGATCTTGCGGTAATTTATTACGATGCACATAGAGAAATAATCTTATAGATATCTATTACCTAATTGATAATTTTAATATGAAAATCCAAAAGAAATGTCAAACAATATAAACAACTGTTTGTGGACGAATTTAAAACGAAATAATTCTTTGAAATCTGAAATATTTTAAAAGTAGTGAAAGTTGCTGATAGTTAAAGCCAACCATTTACAAGTTTTGTCCTAATAAATCTAACATGTACAAAGTATCTATAACAATTTCAAGTTTGGCATATTACAATACCGTAGCCCTTATAAAATAAAATTTACACGCACACAGTAAACGTGTATAATTTGTTAGTTTAAAATTAACTATGTAATCAAGCCAAGAATAATGTGCTTAAACTTATTAGACTTCAAAATTTATGAAAAATTTAATAAAAAATTATCGTTAAAACATAGAATATTACAAAAAAAATGCTTATAGAACCATTCATTACAAAGTTCTTTTACCTAATTGCAATTTTGTAAATAGTTTTATGATGTTTAATTTTTTTTTGTTTTATCTCAGTCATATTTTAAAGAAATATATTTATATTTTAATGTAGCCTACTATGAGATTTCTTATAGATTATCAAGAGAAATGTGCCTCTTTACACCTTTCACTTTTCAATCAGAAAATAAATACACTATACTCTCACTTGCTTTTTACGTATATTAGAAATAAGTCTGAAAAAATTATGATGTAATGATTTAACTATTTAATAACTTCTTTTTAAGTTATAAACTTTTTAATAATAACTAATAATCCTTTTTAAAATTTTACTTGAAAATTTCACATTCAGTCCTTTAACCCAAACGATTATAATTAATTTATATGTAAAAGAATACGATTTTATAACAACGAGAAATGCAATATACGTTATAAATTTTCAGATTTACAAACTAAAATGTTACAGAAACTTTTCTATTTACAGGTTGGTATGGACGGTGCTATTATTGACAGCCTGTTCGGTAGTCCATTCGGCAAATCCCGAACTACCGGATGGCATTACAACTGTCGGTTCACAAAAGTTAGCTACAGCATCTGATTGCTCAAAACCTGTTGCTTTTTCCGGCACTCATGCGAAGCTTAAGGTATATTAAGCAATTACTGTATTCAAAATTATAAAAAAATTTTAATATAAACGAGTAATTAAAAATAAACGTGTAACTTTGTCAATGCTTATGTATTATTATAGATGAAAAATATATTTCAACAGAATGTATAATTTTTCAAGTTTTTTATATAAATATTTAAAGTTAAAAAAAATCGTGATACCGCAATCATAGATTATGAAAATAGATTGTCATACATACATATTAAATTCCATGGAAAAGAAATTTATTAAAATTTATTCTATAATACTTTATTTGAATATTTATGAATAAATAAAATTCCAATTATTAGAACATAAGCAAGATATAATATAATTATTTGTTTCATTAATGATTCTAGCTGATTTTATAATTAATATTAATATTCTATAAAAAAAAACTTAATTTAAAAACCAATTTCTTCATTATGTTAACTAGATACTACATTTTTACTTTAAATAAACTTTTTACAAATGCAGTTAGAAAAATACGAATATATGTAATTTATAATTGTGCGTGTGTGTGTGTGTGTGTGTATTTAGTTCAAATAAAAGAATAACCATTAAGATAAATAGAAAAAGAATAATCAAAGTTTCATATTCAATAAATTCATCCCTTATTATTTTTTTATTTTTCACTATTAAGCAGAGGTAAATAACATGTATTCGTATTTTTCTAACTGCATTTGTAAAAAGTTTATTTAAAGAAAAAATCTAGTATCTGGTTCATATACTGAACAAATTGGTTTTTAAATTAAGTTCTTCTAATTAAATATTAATATCAATTATAAAATCAGGTAGAATCATGAATGAAAAAAATAATTATATATATAATGTAATAAATATTTAATAATAAATGAAACTTTTAATTTTTATAATTATCTACAAAATTAAAAGGTATATAATATAATTATATATATATATATATATATATACGGCCTTGATTTGGGTACAATAAAATACATAAAATAATTGTATTCAAGATTTTTGCTCATATAAATAGTATCTAAGATATATCGCCTTATAAACCTGCACTGTATAATATAAAAACTTAACATCGGTAAATTTCAAACTATTAATATCATTTTCTATTCATAAATCAGTATGCGTTGTTAAAGATGAAAGTATTTTAAAAAAACTTTCTTGAATGAATACAGTAATAAAATAATATAAAAATAAATAAAATAAAATCTTTCTCGAGTACCAGAATTAAATGATTTCTTTATCCAGGATGGGCAGATAATACTGGGGGAGACATTATTGGATCAAGGCGTTGGTTACGCTGCCTCTACCGGCATTTTCACCACTTACTGTCCAGGTCTCTATCAATTTAGCTTCGTCGGCTATGGCGACAAAGATCTTCGCTTAACATTGAAACGTAAATTAAGCAAGACCGACAGCTGGCAACCGGTTATCAGTGCAGGAGCTGGTGGTGGTTCTAACATCGTACTCCTGCGTATGGCAGTAGGGCATCAAATAGCCGTCTTCGCTGACTCTGGCAAGCCCGACCCTAACACCACCTTCAACGGCTATCGCATCGCCAAGGAATAATCATTTAACGTCTACTCTGTTCTTTTGGGATATGCCCGACCGCTCATGCACTCGCAAACTCTTCTCTCGATTAAAAAAATTGACTTAAAAAAAAAGAAAGTAAGAAACGCGTGCCAAATTTTCGTAAACAAAAACAGCTGAGCGAACTTTTACTGTGATAGCTTTTTTGTCTTTCTGACGTTGTCGTCATAATTATTATACCTTTATTATAACTTTTTTCTTTTGTACATAAATTTCTCTCTTTACTTCTTTGTCTATACTTCTTATATTTATTTTCAAATGAACTTTCCTTTCATACTTTGTTAGATTATCTGCTGTCCGCTAGTCTCCTTTCTACTTTTGAACATTTTTTTATTTTTCTTTTCCATACATCCTCTATCGTACTTTTTCATCTCAAGACTCTACCTACCAGTATTACAATTTTAATATTCCAATGGACACCAAATTTTATCAATACAATGTTTACTTCTATACTTGTTTACTTTTATCGGGTCTTTTTATAATCAGTTTTTTGCTAGCACTCTTTGCCTACTTCTATGAAACTGTTTATAACTTACTTTGCTTATTTTACTTTATTCTCTCATCTTTAATGGAAATTTTCTTTTTTTTTATAATATTCTTATTCTTCTATTTCTTTGCTTTCTAAATATATCATTAAATTGTTTACATGTTTTTATTTCTTCTATTGTAAAATAAATAATCCTTTATATTCTATTTTCTCTTCTATATTTCACTTCGAAAACTTATTTTATTTTCTAAACTCTTTAATTATTATCTATTTTTTTTTAATTTTCTTTCATTTTCTTCATTCTCTAAGTTACTTCTACATTTTTTCTTCTTTTCGAAAACAATTGTAACACATCTAATCTGAACACTATTTTTAAAATATTTTTTTATCCTTGTATTAGTTTATGGATTAATTTCTATTTTCGTCCTTACTTTTTAATATTTTATCTATTTTCTTAATTATTTTATAAATCTCTTGTTTCTGCTTCAAGCTATAAGATTCTTTTTCGTTAAATTTCCATATTTCACACTATCTTCTTTTTATCTATATTCTTCTTCATTTTATTTTTAATTTAACTTTGTTCTTCTATTTTCTATCTTTATAATTCGACCTCAATCTTTTATACTCAACATAATTTTCTGCTTTTATCAATACTTAAACTAACTATCTACTTCGACCAATACTATCTAATTTCAGTTTTTACCTATTGCTATCAATTTGGGTTACAAATTTTCAAATTTTTACGAAATATTTTATTACGTTTATATAAATCTTTTACCTTCTTTTTTCTTATCTAGTCCATATTCACTTGTGATTGTCTTTATCTGTGTTATTTTCTTTCAAGAATCTGTATTAATATAAACCAAGATTTTTATATAAACACTACTTCTATCAAAAGTTAATACTTCACACTACAAAACTTCTATAACATGAAAAGAAATATGTATATCACGTGAAAATTTATACAAAAAACAATGTAACTTTTTCCTACCTCTCAAAAACTTCATTTCTTGTTTACTTTTAAACCATTCTTTTTAAACTCTCTTCAAGACCTTTCTTTACTCTCACTATCTACTAAAATCTATATTCTATTTTTCTATAATCCTAAATTCTATTTTTGATCTTTTAAAAATTTTTTTGGTTATTTTTCTTCTTTAAATTGTGCATATTTTCAAATATTCTATTCTATTTATGTTATCACAGCATACGATAAAAAAAAAGCTCACCAAAAAAAAGCTCAATTCTATTCGTAATTACTAAACATAAAAATTATTGTAAGAATTAAAAAATTACATTATTGTTTTTCACAATCATTATTGTATTATAATATATATTGGCTTATTTGTATCCATAAATACACTCATTGTTATATATTCTCTATTCGGTTTGTTAGAAAATAAAATATTTTTTATCTATCACACAAATAAAAAATGTTGAATGAAATGCATGAAGAAAAATACTGTTTTATTATATTTTGTTATTGTCTCATAAAAATTTTTTATATAAACTATAGAAATAATATAACAAAATTATAAAAATTATAAGTTGATTACAAAACTTTCAACTGATTTAAATAGTTAATTCGATAGGTTCTATATCTTGGTCCTCGTATTTTTTTAAAATTGGACAAACTTCCTCGTTTAAGAATTCTACTACTTGATCTGGTGCTCTGCCGATAAATGTTGACGGATCTAGTATTGTACCAAGCTGATCCAGAATGGGATTAAAATAACTATCGCTGCGTATTCGCTCAACCAAATCATTATCTCTGCCATATTGTTTTACCTGATCGCTGGCCTCATGAGAAAGGACTCGAATTTTTTCATGGCACATCTGAAAATATACAGTCCATTAAGTCATCATTCTAATAGAAAATAAACATTAATAACATAGATTTTTATATTTTATATATTATATCAGCTCCGTTTATTTGTTAAACTAGGGTGATATGTGTATTTATTAAACTAATGTATTAATTCCCGTTAATTTTCAATGCTACCTAAGACGGTATTTTCTTACAAACACTTAGAAGCTCTCGTGTTATCCAGTTACTCGTTACTCTTTGTTTGCACCTTAGATATACCCTCCAATTTTTTGATGCTATCGTACGCGATTCATTATCCAACCCTATTAGGATTTCGTTTAAATCCTTTTATTATCATTTTTTATCATAAGTGTAGCTTAATAGTAAAATACGAGGAATACATTTTTCTTACTTCCTTTGCGACAGATTTGCACTTTCTATTAGAGCTTAGAATTAGTTACTCTCATACGTACCAACGAAAATAGAATTAAATATACATTTTACTCTAATTAAACGAAAAAAGAAAGTAGATTACATGTGGGTATTTTGCCGAAAAAATATAATAACCTTAATATAGACAATTGTTCTATTCCATCCATTATTCTATATATGATAATTTTTGAAGCGTTTAGAATATCTACTGTAATAATATTAGACTCAATAATTTTTTATATTTTATATATATGTCAACAGTCTCCAAACTATAAAACTGGTGACACATTATAACTGAATATATAATTAAAATAAAGTTACCTGTCGGTCTCCGCCGGCCTTCACCATCGCCATAATAACATTCTCGGTAGACATGAAGGGTAACTCTTGATCTATATGCCTGGATATAACCTTGGGGTACACAACGAGACCCTCGGTAATATTTAGCAAAGTCATAATGATGGTGTCAGCAGAGAGATAAGCTTCAGCCAAAGTGATGCGACGATTCGCCGAGTCGTCCAGGGTACGCTCCAACCACTGATTTGCCGCGGTCTGCAGACTATTGTTGACAAGAGTCATGAGATGACGAGCGATGCTGCAGCAGCGTTCACTGCGCATGGGATTGCGCTTATAAGGCATAGCAGAAGAACCGATTTGCGTCGACTCGAAAGGTTCCTCGATTTCCTTCATGTTGGCAAGAATTCTGATGTCACTGCAGATCTGAAAATTACAAAATCGTTTGGTTATGATATAACTGTTTAATCATACGTTTCAAGAACTTTTTATGCGCAAATATAATTTATCATATTTTCAAACTCTTACGAATATGCAAACGATAGATTTTTTTAGCAATTATTTAAATTATACAAAATTATATGTTTTATAAATATCCTCGTTAAAAAAATATATTTATTAATATATTTATATTCATAAATACACTAATCAAGAAAATAAGTTACTAAAAACACAATGAAATTAAAAAAAAAATCTTTATGTAAATACAAATTTACTAATTATAATGATAATTATATCATTAATTATTTTAGCAAAATTAATTTATTTACATAATTATTTTATTCTGAAGCATATGCTACTGGAACTACTATTACCAAAAGCATTTGACACTTGAACTTGAAAAATAATTAGCTTGTTATAAAATAATCTACAATTATTACAACATCTAGCTCTAAATACTAATTAATTAATGTAAAATATAAAAATATAAAAGATTCATTGTAAAAATATAATAGTTTATATTCTGCATTACCAAATTGCGTGTTTATTTTTTATTATTGAAACGCAATGTAATCAATTTTTAAACGTTAATTATTAAAAAAAATTCCAAACATGTATTTACATTAACATATTATTCTTCTTAGCGTAACTAACCTTGTGTACTGTTGCAGCTAGTGAACTAAGAACGTTCAAGCACTCGATATCAACTTTTCGACTATAAGTTTGTCCAGTTACCGGATAACATTTTTCAAATCCCGCCATTTTTGCTACTAATTTGTCTAACTTTTTCACTTTCTCTCCGTCTCCTTAAATTATGAAAATAATTTATATATTAATGAATTTCTATATTTAAAAAATCTTTGTAACAATTATTGCAGTAAAGAAATTGATTTTATTCATAAATAAAATATAATTTATATACAAAATATTTAAATGAATTTTGTTTAATTAGCATGAATAGATATTCTGACTTCAAATGATTCGAACCATTAAAAAGTTGCAAGTACGAAGCCTGAGTTCCAGTTGTGCCTTTTGCCCCTCGGAAGCACAAGTCGTTTCTAGCTCGACTGATTGCTCGTTCGTCCATTAGAAGGTCATTTATCCATAAAGTCGCTCTCTTACCAACAGTCGTTAACTGAGCTGGCTGAAGATGCGTGAACCCAAGAGTGGGAATAGAACGATTATCGAAACTAAACTTTGCCAAACGTTTTATTACCCCGGCAAGTTTTGGCAAAAGAATGTCAAAACCATCACGAAGAATTATCAAGTCCTGTAGAAGAAAAAAACACTGAAATTTCTGCATCATAATATTGACTGCTGCAAATAAAAAGTTGTAAATAAAATTATAAATAATTATTCAGCTTCTAAATGAGAAATGTGTTGCTTTAATCAACTTTAAACAAAAAATATGCTATTGGATATACTTTTTAATAATATTTTTTAGCTTAAATTTAATAGAATGAATCATTCTTGTAAGTATTGTCAGAATTACTAGAAGTAAAATTAAAGCACAACCACATACCGAGTACCGAATATATCAGTCACCAATTTTTAAAAAACAATGCTTAATCTCAATTGCTTCATAAAATTAGCTTGCATGCTGTCCAAATTAAAAATAATTTATGCATAAATATAAATTATTAAATATAAAAATTGTTTTTTGATCTAAGTAAGACAGTTTTATTATAAATTTTAATATAAACAGTAAAATAATGATGATAAATTTTTCAGAATTGTATTGCATAATATTTATTAATAAATAATTTTTGTTTTATGAATATATTTTTTAATAGTAATATATATTTATTTTTACTTTTAATAGGAAAGACGAGTAATTTGAAAAAGGGAACAAAGAGAAAAATGGTCTTCTCACTAACACAAGAAAATAAGTTAATTGATAAAAGAAAGCTGGATAAGATTAGTTCAAAGATAGAGAAGGAACTGGCTTCAATAGGGAGGATCGCTTGAAAAAAATAAAAAGAATTAGTGAAAATTATGGAAGAAATAATGCGAAATTTAAAAAATAAGGTTGGTATTAATAAGATAAGATATCTGGAAGAAAAAATGAAAATATAAAGAGAATGGCAGAAATCGGAAAAGAATGACAAAATAAAAAAGGCGTTGAAAAAAAAATACGGAATAAAATAATAAAGAATGTAAGTGTAGAGAATTAAGAAAGAATCAATGAGATATAGTATAGAAGATTATAGTGCAATAGAATTTAGGACTAATAGATAGGGAAATAATATAAAAGGAAATAGAAAAGATATAAGTCTAATGTACAAAATACTCTGGAAGAGAGAGACAGAGAGAGAGAGAGAGGCGTAAAACAGATAGTTGAAAATTAAATGAAAAATCACATATACAACACGAGAAGTTTAATATAAAGCGCAAACATTTTATACGTAGAAAAATTTTATTTAGTCAAATTACTACCAAAGCTTTAAATATAAAAAAGTGATAAAATTTAAGCAAAAATAGTACAAAAATGTATATTCGCAGATTATTAAGTGCTAATATGAATACATTGTAATAATGTGTATATGTTCAATAAATAAACAACTTACTTATTTTTGATAATACTTACTGTATTATCTCCTACATAACAACTAGTTGCTCCAAGATGAATAATAGGAGCAGCTTTTGGACACTGATTTCCAAAAACATGAACATGTGCCATAACATCGTGTCGTGTAGCTTTTTCTTCTTTAGCAGCAGCATTAAAATCAACTTGATTCATACATGCCTCCATCTCTTGAATCTGTTCTTGTGTTATTCCCAACCCCAACGACTATATCAAACATATAAATTAATTAATCTATTAATTTGCAAATACTCTCAATACTATATGTTATTAAAATAATTAATTACGGTAACACATAAATATTATAATAGGTTTTTTACGAGATGAATATAATATACTTATAAAATATATATTTGACATCAAATAATAATAATGATTTTATTAACCAGTATTTTTGTAACCATGATATTTTATTAATGTTAAATATATTACTTTAAACATTTTTAAGCAACTGATTGTACATTTCCCATAATAGATATTGAAACAATATTTATAAAATATTTTTTAATAAAAGTAAATTCAATTGCAAAAAAATTAAGAAATTCAATAAAATAACTATAAAAAGATTTTATAGCTTCTTGTACGCTATTTTATGAAATTCTACTATTCCTGTTCTGCCCAGTAACCACAAATAAAATAACTTTTTCATAAAATACTATAAATTAGTTACTCATTACGAAACTTTTATAATTCATTCAATAAATTATAATTGAATTTTTATAGATAAAAAAAATGAATGCAATAATAACATTGAACTATATATAATATATATATCGATAAAATGATTCGAATAAACCTGTTTGCAATTGCATTAACTTAGAATATTTTAATTAGGTTCATTCATACAAAAAATGCAATTTTACGTATTGAAAATATGATGTGCAGCAAAAGACAGTTAAAATTACCGTTTAATAATATTTTTTATATGAAACACATTTTTTTTATCAGGATTATAATAATTATAAATCAATATTAAAAAAAAAATATTTTTAGTTCTTGAATAATTATTAATTAAATTTCAGCAAACTTCTATTTTGCGAATAGATTTGACGCAAAAATAAAATTAATGAATAAATCATTTCATATTTCTATGCAGTTTACTTGAGGTTAATAAACTGCAATATATGAAAAACTAATATAGTTATTAACATTTCAAATATTTTAAAGATTATATTATATACTTTATAACGTTGCTACTGTCTTCTTTCAACAAAATAAATTAAAATTATAAAGTATATTTAAAGAATTTAAGAAAATAATTAATGTAATCAACAATTACATGTGTAAAATTACACAATTTTCTAACAAAATTATTTTTTTAATACTGCGTAGAATGATAAGAAAAAGTAATCCTATGTTGATTAGTTTGTCCCAATATTATATACATAAATAGCCTCAAAAAATTCAAAAACGTGAGGCCTAATTGTTAATTTTAAATAAGTAAACGTATGATTGTAATTGCTACAATTTGTATTGAATTATCTTCTACCAAAATAAAAAAACTTTGGTCAACATAATTAAAAAATCTCAAAATAAATAATATGATATTATAACAACTGGTTGTTCAATTCAAAACTTATAGATAGCAAAAAGAAAAGTTTGTTCAGAAATAGACCATAATGTGTGAAGTCAAAGGTACTCGACTCTTCTACTGCTTCACTGGACTTACAAAGTAGCTAAAAAGCGTGGAGCGCAGGTGTGTTACTCGTTTTTCCTCACAAATTTATCTCCCGCTGTGTCACACCCGTTATCAGATTAGATAAGTACGGTTTAATTTTTTCATTCTCTACTTTCGGTCTTTACACCACTCGTTAGTACATATCCAACGCTGCTTAAGTTTCACGGAAAGTCTTGCAACTATTTTTCGAATCAGAGTTTTCTAAGGTTTTCAACGGAAGTGTGCGCGAAAAAAATATCAAAATGGTATCTGTGCAAACAATCGGTACTATAGTGATCAAAGCACTCAAGTTGGTGAGTAAAGCAATTTTTATATTCAATTCACAGATAAGATGGTTTAAATGCTTCCTAGTAATTTCGAAATATGTGGATTTTTTAAATTTTAGAAAAACGTTTAACTGTGCACTCTCGTAAATTGTGTATCAAATAATTATTTCGATTTTGTTCTCAATGAAATTATTCATATAAATTCATCTTTTAATGCTTTTAATCTATGACATGAGTCCTACTAATTATTTATTTATTGCAGATTGTAATTTGAACATATAAAAAATTTATTGTATTAATATAAACTTCTACCTACATAAGTAGTCACTTTATTATTTTAACATGCACTTCATGCTAAACAATGACTCACGTAAAATAAATAGCTAAGATTCATTTAAAATTTGTAATTGTACTATTCATAACTAAAAAATGTTAATATAGTTATGTTTTATTTTTCAACAAAATTTACATCTTAATGAGTCTTGTATTTATAAATATTTATTATTTAACTGAAATTAAAATTCTAAATGCTTGTAAAGTCTGAAAATAACATAAATGTTTTTAAACTTATAATAAAATCTTACGATATACAATCTTATTTATAAACGTAGTTTTTTGTTATTGCAAATAATACAATATTTATTAGATTAAAATAAATTCAATGAAAATTTTAGACTTGACATATTGTTGTGATAAAACAATTATTTTTGAAAATATTTATTATTTTGAAGAAGATTAGAATCAAGAATAATTAGTGTCACTGTTACTTATTCAGATAACTATAGTTTTAAAAATTATAAATTAAGTTTAAGAAATAATCGTGATTCACAAGGTGTATCTCTTAGCTGATAAGAATGGTTTTGTTTGTCAAATGAGACTATTCGTGTCAATGTAATGAATGAACCGAATACGTATTTTTCTAACCTGTGAAAAGAAAAGTTTATGTCATACTCTTTTTACTTGTATAGTTTATATTTTAGTAAGAACAATTATTTAAGATTATTTATTAAAAATTATTTGCAGTTTTAGTAATCTATCAATTTGTTAATTTTTTTAATATTCTGAGCATTTAATTAATCATAGAATTAAACGAAAATGTGATCCTAATTTAAATTTTAATCTACTTTAAAAAACATTCTTTAATAAAATGCATCAGTTTCCATATACCAGTTTTCCATATCAGTTTTACAAGAAATAAAAAAATGTAAAATTTCTAAAATACATTTTTTGTTTTTTGCTTTTATTTGTTGATGTAAATATTTTTCCATAAAGAATTATGAATCATTTTATCATATGGATGATGCAAATTGGTATGTGAAAATTATTCTTATATAAATAAAATAGTTTAATAAAGAAAGTAAATACCAAAAGTTTTATTTAAACAAATTATAATTTTTAATTCTTCTTTAACATAAAATATTTGAATACGTAATATAATGACATACAAAATTAATTTTCAATTAAAGCAATGATAATGTATAATTTACTATAGTAAATTAAATTTTTCTTTAAATTCTTTTTAGCTTAACAACCAAATACCTATGCGTTCAAAAGTTTATATCCAAATAATTTACGTTACATTATACAAGATAATTTTATCATACTTAATGTATCATACTGAATTTGTAAAAAGATAAAAGATTTTTTTTTAAATCAATATTATTTATAAAGTACAACTATATATAAAATTTTTCAGGTACTCAACTTAATCATTATCATACTCTATAGAACAGGTTATGGAGGTGAATTTCTTGGTGTCGGTGGAACATGGAATTTAAATGAAGAAAAAAATCCAGATGCTGAAATTGTTGCATCTGGAGTGTTTGTTGGATTCTTTATATATACGAGTGTAGTATTGATTAGTTTTTGTTTTGGAAATATGGATCAGAAGAAATCTGTTGTGGTAATTAAATTTTTTTAAAAATATAAATTTTATATTTCTATTGACAATCTTTCTATTGACTTCCTTTTAAAGATGAGAAATTTTATTAAAAAATTTTGTTAAAAAATTAGGAAATTATCATGAACTTCGTAGGGATGTTCATGTTTATAGCGGTTGGAGGAACTGCTCTTCATTACTGGCATGGATATATGGGTGAACACAAGTATTTACATGTTGCGGGTGAGAGACAGGTAAAACAGTGAACTATAAACTATTACCAGACGCTCAAATACTTTTATAATGAATTTATATAAATGGAATAGACATAATAAATTTTTTCTCATTAAAACTAAAAAAAAGTTTTCAAATTTAAATTTTTTAAATTCAAAATTTTTTTAATAAGAAATAAAAACCAACTTAAACTCGAATTATTTCTAATTACATACTTTTAATCTATATATGTTTATTTATTTAATACACTATTTAATAGCATAATGTACTGTAACATAATATCACGGTGAATGTGCTCTAGTGCTTGAAGTAGATTTGAACCTATTATTTGAAAATAATATAATGCAATGTAGGCGAAAATAAATAACGAAGCTTTTACCTTTCTGTTTTTTCATTAAATGTAACATTCATTTGCCAAATTGAATATTTCAATTACTATTTTTACATTGAAACATGAATAAGAATAAATATAATTTATGTAAATTATAGTTCATACTCAGAGACAAGAACAAGTAAAATAAATATATTGGCCTATATTTTCAATTTTTTTATTTTAACAAAAATTATTGCATAAAAATATAAATTAAACAAGAATTAAACACGAATAAACTTGAATAGAAAAATTATTTTTTTACATATATAGTTTATATTATATTGTATACAAATTTTAATTAATTTCTTTTTTTTAATAATATTTTTGTTACATAAATAAGCTTTATAATTTTTTTCGCAGGTTGGTTTAGCCCTTGGATCTTTATGCGTTTTAGAAGGTGCAACATATCTACTTGATTTGATATTGACGTTTTTGCATTTCGCCAAAGAAGAATTTAACTAACTTTTTTAAATAAGTAAAACAAGAATTTACTTAATTTACATTCCATAGATCATATATTGTCCGTTATCCATAAATTTACACAATATATAAAGTCGACTTGCACGTTCAGCAATTCACAAAGTCTAATTATTTATTTATAAATAATTCACGATTACATGTTTATACATATATATATATATCATTGAATTTATTGTTTATCATTAAAACTATAGTTTATTTTTTATAATATTTCCATGAAATAGGAAAAAGCATCGTATGCTATAAAAACCCATTGTTTATATAAATATTAGAAAATTTGTATTTCTCGTTTATAGAATAAGTACCCATTAATAAGCTAATTTTGTTCTTAAGCTAATACCATTTTTTATGTATTTTTAAATTTAAAAAATTTATATCTGATACATGTATTGTTCTCGTTTTAATTTAATAAACATTAAAAATAATAAAAAAAAATTTTAAACGTGGTTTTTAAAATATTTTTCTTAATAAATGTCAAATTTCAATTATTATTTAGGTTATACATACCTACATTAACAAAATCAAACTATTAACGTTATATAAGTAATCAGTTTCAATTATCGATGTTTACCGTCATTTCTTTCTAATCATTATATTTGGTCTTATGATTTAATTCCTTTACTTTGAAGAAACATGTATTGCGATTTCTGTAATTTTTGAATTAATTAATATTTTCTTGCTTATATTATAAATAATAATAATATATTTCCCTAGATATTAATATTTAAATTTTTTAATTATTTTTTTAAAAGTAATTTTATATAGTTTTCTTTAATTATATCAGTACTTAATAAAATACAAATTTTATCTAAAAAAAAAACATCTTTATACATTTTCCTTTAAATGTTTAAGGGTACGAAATTTATACCTAATTTAATATAATGTATTTATTTAAATATGTTAAAATTTAAATGTAGAATTTAATTCTTTTTAAAATATATAGTTTTTTATCAGTTCAATAAAAATTTTTGTAGCAATTTGTGGGTCATTTATTTAAGAAAATTCATCATCTTGTAAAGAAAAATGTTTAGCACAAAAAATGATAGTTATTTTTTTTTTACTAAATTAATCACGTATATATATAATTATATGAGTATAAATAAAAAATAATTATAATATTTTTACCAATATTGAGAAAGATCTAGAAAATATAAAATAGTTCTTCTTGTAACCTAAATAATTACAAAATTATAATTTGTACAATTTTCTCATTTAATGAAATATTAAAAAATTTTGATGAAAAGGAATAAATTTCTTAATTTTTATTTTCAAAATCACAACATCGAAAAATTTGTTATCAGGAATATAATGTTTAAATGAATTTTAGCAAAAGTATATTTACTGGAAGAGTATAAACTTCACATTTAGTAGTACAATAGAAAAAACATGTGATTGCTGGATCTATCATAAAAATCTTACGAGTAACATGTTTAAAAAAATACGTTTTTTATTTATTATAAAAATATTTAGTATCATGTATTCTTATCTCTAATATTTAACGAAAATTTTAGAACTAAAATAAAAAAATCTAATTTTTATTTTTGCTATTTTAATTAATTTTAATATAATATTAATGAAAACTAATTTTGAAATAAGTATATTTTTACAAAAACTAATATATTATTAAAAAAATTAAAAATATAATAAATTAAATAATATTTCTACAGAAAATTATTTATATTTTTGAAATTAATACACAGTTTTAATTAATTAAACTATCTTTACTATATTGAATAATTATTAAAAATGTTGCAGATGCAAAAAAGTAATTTATGTTTCTCTAATACTAAATAGATTGTATTATCTCAAATAGAAATTCTTTAAACAAAGTTTGAAATATATCTTACACACTGATAAATACCACGTTAAAGTATAACACGATAAAATATACACAAAAATATTTTATCTTACACATCCTACAGTCGTAATCATTTAAATTTTTTTTTACTTAGGAGTAGTAGTATGATTGAAGAAACAAAATATTTTTATGTTATGCTGCCTTTTTTGGTTATTAAATTTCATATTATATACATAAATAAATAAATATAATTTAGTTTAATAAACGTAAGTGATGAAGATGAATTCACTCCTCTGACTTACTAAATTAGATGCTAACGATTGTTGTTGATGACTAAGTGTTTGCTAATGAAAATTGTGTCCAGCGTCATTAAGTTTTTTCAGCAACATACTCCCGCAGTACAAATAAAGTACTTATATATTTTATTTTTATTGTCATGCCTATACATGAGCAACTTAATAAAAGTGTAATTAAAATTAAGCAATAACAGCGTTGTTATGAATAAAAATTTCTTTTTATTATTTGAATAAAAAATTGTTATTACTTATACAATAAAAAGATCATGTAATTATAGTTCATGGTAAACTTACGTAATATTTTAGAATTGCTTATTTGAATTTAAAATAATGTAATTCTTTATCATTTTCCATAATTATATCCGTATTTAAATAAAGTACAAATTTTATTTAAAAAAACATTTTCATATATTCTCACTGAAACTTTTTCGGTTATAAAATGCATACAAAATTTAATATAATGTAAATCTAATAAAATGTATTAAAATTAAAACGTAAAATTTGATTCTTTTTAAAATATATATTTTTTTTATCAATGTCATAAGAACATTATATATATATATATATAATTATTACAATAAAATAATAGAAGAATTTGAATATTTAACAAATTCTTAGGAATTATTACAAAAAAAAAATTATTTCTCTTTTAGTCTGAATAATTATAAAATTATAATTTGTACAATTTTTTTATTTAATGTAATATTAAAAATTTAGATAAAAGAGAATAAATTTTTTATTTCTTTTTTGACTATCACCACAAAATACATCCGCAGTTGAAATAAAGTACTTATATATTTATTTTTTATTATAGTGCCTATAAATGAGTACCTTTATAAAAGCGTAATTAAAACTTTGTGTATAAAATTTTCTTTTTATTATGTGAATCAAATATTTTTATTACTTATTCAATAAAAAGATTATCTAATTATACTTCATAATAAACTTACGTAATTTTTTAATTATTTATTTAATTCTAAAAAAAGGACTCGGATTTATTTTTTAATTTTTCTAATTTTTGATAAATAATATTACTATTTAATATTTAAAAATATGATTTAAAAAAACTTTTATATTATAAAGTTGAACTTAGAATAATTAATTTATTTAGTTAATATAAATGAAATTTATGAACATAAAATTTAATTTTATGACAATACTTATAATATTATCATTTATTTATAACACTCAGCGTGATCCATTAAATTTGAGAATTCAATAAACATATAAAATTTCATGTCACTTTACGTGTAACACCAGTACATATTAGGTATAGTACTTGAAAAAAAGTTTTATTGTAAAATACCTTCGTCGCCTAACATATAATAATATATTCATAAGAACGTAATATCTACATTATTTAATCATCAACACGTAAGTTGGTATTATTACCAGAACGGAGTATTTTTACTCTACATGTAGATGTCCATTATTATCGTGTGCATCAATTAGTCCTACTTGACCTCGGCGATGCGTCGCGGGTGACTGGAATATTACTGCACCCACGATCCGAATTTTTATTTACTTTTTTTCTAGCTGCAATTTAACAGTTGAATTTATTACTGGCATAAACAAGATTTGAATTGGAAAGCTAGGAATGTAATTATCTTGTAAATAATGCGAATGAATCTATTTTTTTATTACTTTCATTCTACAACTTGTTCTTTTGTTCTGCAGTTATTGAAGCAACTGATTTTATTTACATATAGAGCTTATTGTTAAGTATTAAAACTGACATGCAAATAACAAAGTAATCAATTTTTATTAGAACGTAATAAGTACTTATTTCAAGCGTTATTTATATTTTCTGATTTTTATTTATTTGTGTACATATACAGTCTTACATATAAACTTATACATTCTTCATAAAATTTAAAAATGATTTTGGGTATCAGTCATGATTAATAAAACGTTTGTGTAGATATTATTTTTTTCATATTATTTCTTATTTTTGAATAAAAAGATATCTACGAACTTATAATTCTAAAAAAATATAAAGACATTGATTTTTGAATGCAACATAAAAGTAATTAGTTTTCATCTAAATTAATTCAAGTTGATTACATTAACTAAAACGGATTTATATTGCACAATATCTACTATAAAATTAGATGATTATTTTAATTCAAAATATTATTAAAAGAATAAACGCGACTTTTTGGCTAATTTCAATTAGCCAAAAAAAAACATAAACAATTTTACCACAATATTCTTTTAAATAATTAATCCACTTAGTCAAACAATAAACATATTATAATTTAGCAAATTTTGATATTCTTATATATGATAAAAATTTTTATTTTGAAATTAAATACAATATCGATTTTTCCAATTTATAAATCAATAATAATGATATTTTTAAACAGAAAAAATACTTTTTATTATATAATTATATTATTATTAGAGCATTTTTATACATATTTGCTTTATTAGAACAAAGTTAGGTAAAAATAATTTTATCTTAAGATTATATAAAAACATTTCATAAAAAAAGGAGATAGATAATTTAAAAACTTTTTTTTAATCGTTCTAGATAAAAAATAACACAATTTTATTACGCTGATTTGAACTATAAGAAAAAATTAGTTTTTTATGAAAGGTACATTAAAGCAACAATGAAGCTAATCGTCAACTTCTGATAAGGGAAGTCAATACTCATCTGCTGCTTTTTCAAAAATAGTATTTCTATTATTTTTAAACTATACATGGAACATATTGCGGATAATCGTGTAAAAGTTAATTGTAATATACACAATAGGGACTAACAGAAAAAAAATATTTCAGAATCAACAGTAGAACAACTTCTACTTATCTACAACTGTTCGTACTTTCGACACCAAAAGATTTATGACGATCTTTCATAATAAGTAATTTGCGGAATAAGTTTGTATTTTGCTATAATACAAGAAATTATTGAAAAACAATATGGTAAAATTTAATCTACGCAAATAAGACTATATCTGAATTTGTTTACTTTAATTTTCAAACAATTGCGAGAGCTTACAAGGATTTTATTATGGTAACCTTTTGTACAGAAAAATTCGTTAAGAAAATAATATTTTAAATGAAATTTAAAATTCGATAAAAGATTTTCTGTATTATACAGTAAAAATGGTATAATAATTTTAAAATTATATGTAAATAATATGTAAATTATTATGTGTGAATTAAAAAATTAAATAAACTAATTAAAATATAGCATTGAGGATAAATTTTTTTTAAATTAATTAATATTAATAATAATATTTTTTTCTTATCACATTTGATAAACTGAATAAAATAATAAAAAAATTTTTCTTACTATTTAAATTAACATTTATTATCCATCCATTTTATTAACCAGCTCAAAAGAAGAAAAAAAATATATTGTTATTTCAATTTATTCTTTTTTAATTTTTATTTCAGTAATTATCAAAACTTAATTTTATAATAATTAATTGTACGTATTTAAATGAAAAAATGTTTACTATTTATTTTTCTTAAATAAGTGCACACTTTAAGAAGTCAATAACCTGCGAGTAATCAATCATTTTTGTAATTTATGTAATAATGTATGTGTAGAAACTTCTCGTAATCGATTTTGCCTGAGGTGTGCGGAAACCATGAGTTCCTGGCGTATATCAAGTTAGCACGAAATCAGATTTTTGTTTCATTCACACGAAATGCAAGAGAACACGGTTTCTATTACCTTGGACTCCATTCTGTTTACATCATGTTTAAGAGAAAAAGTACACGCAGGTTAAGAATTTATTTAAGCAGAAAAGTATTCTGATTTTCTCTGCTCAAAACGGAAAATATCTTAGAAATTTTTTTTAAATTTATATTTATGTTTCAATTTAATTTGAGTAAAATAAAATATTATTTTTATAATTAAGAAAATTACTCTCATAATGTTCTACACTTTAAAATCCATTTAATCAACCTAATTTTGCAGTACACAAAATGGAATAATTTTAAAATTACTATACTTTTCTGTAAAAGTTGCAATTATGTTTAATTTTTTTTTTCAGTACCTATAAATTTCTATTTAATGATTATCTATTTAATTATTTCTATTTAATTATTCCTATTTAAAATATGTAGACACAATTATAAATATAGCCTATAACAAAAATTTAAGCACGAGATCTACACACGTAATTTTCAATAAGAAAATAAGCAAATTTTATTAAAATGATGTAATTTTGCTTTTAATAAATGCCAACATATCTTTTTGTCACAAAAAATTATATTTTATAAAATTTAATTATTTAAAGAATATTTTTAAAAAATCTGATGTGATAAAACTTAGTGGCGTGGTTAAAATATTATCTAATTATTAAGTAATCAACCTAATCTACCTACACATTTGAATATGTACGCACTAGAAACTATTTACATAAATTATAACTGCTAATCTATTAAATAATTTTAATAAATATAACACATTATTATGTGCAGTTTTTAAATAAAAAATATTACTCTTAATAATAATTATTAAAATTTACATAAGACATTTTCAAAGTACATAAAATATAGATTGTACGAAAATCATCTTTAATAACATGTGACAATGATGCAAACTTAATTTTATTATTCATTTTAATTTTATAAATAAATTTCATCTTTTTAATTATTTAAATTGTATATTATGAAAAGTTTATTTTGAATACGATTTTTAGTTAAGCATTCTAACTCTAAATAAAGTATATTATGACCTAATTTTATTTGCATCAATTTAATCTTTCTCTCGTAATTAACGAACCCGATAAACACTAATTCCAACTTATAAATGTTTATACTTAGATATGGACAAGTAGGTCAGTGATAGGTGTAAATAATTAATCTCTTTCCAATATTTTCAAGTTCCTACAACCATTCTTATTATAACTACAGTAAAGAAACATTTAAATTTCAAATAATTTTTATAATAAAATAACCAAAATTTGTTTTTATTGAAAAAAGACGAATTGGAAAATAAATAGATATATTTGAATCTTTATACTTAATTTTTTAATGTACCTATATTTTAATAAATTTTTTTTAACATAAAATATAAAAATATTAAATAAAAAAAGCTAAAATATAAAATATCTATAATTAGTGTTTTACGTTATAATAATAAATTGTAAATGCACAATAAAACTGCACTTTTTCATTTATGTATAATTAATGAGAAACAGTCCTAATGTTGATAGACTTATTATTATGTAATTAACATTCAAGTTCATGTTTTTTTCTTTTTATGATTAAAACATAAAACTTTTGTGCAAACTTAATTGAATAATTTAAAAACTAAAATAACTTTTCAAGCAAATAAGTATTCGATTTCTTTTAATCGCACATTATATTTATTAAAGAAATAACAAATATAGTTATAAATAATTTTTAATAACAAATAAAGTTCAAAAAATTAATCATTGCGAAGTCTTAAATTTTTTTTAATTTTTTCATAGTATTACCACGTCTTTAAATTTGCTTATTCAAATATTATATTAGAAATTCGTTTACTTGGCAAAATAATTTATCTTCCAATTTTAAATTTATTCGGTAATGTAAAAAAGAAGCTCCAACGAAATAAGAGTAATAAAATTGATATTAAATTACACAGCGTACTTTTGCTTCTAAAACACAAAAAACATTAATATGTATGGTAATTACAATTATTTAGTAGTATTATAACACGTGTAATAAATACAAAACAAGTAATTAATTTTAAAAATTAATTTATGTTAGCATATGATGTCTTAAATATTAAGAAATCATTCCTGATATCCTGAATCAAAAATAATAATAAATATTATAATCAACAATGATTGTTTCTATATTACATTTCATATCAAATTTTTCAATTTGAAATCGCATACGATAAAACAAAGTCATCTTTCTGCGAAAAGAATAACTTTGTTTCGCAATAATTCTTTTCTGCAATAGCTGAAATTCCATCAGGTACTTATTTTAAAAACAATTTTCAACGTCGAGAATATCCTCGTATTGCAGAGGCATTCTTAGTATAAGTTATAAATTTCCTTATATCATCTTAAAAACAAGATTCGTAATCACTCTGAAATTCACTATAATTCGTAAAACATTCTTACAATGAGCTTTATTTCTCCTTTGTTCTCGTTAGTCTTAAGCACTCAACGAGAAATAGGATTTTTGCCCAAGAAAAGATGAAATTAATAATGCATCTTTCAAACAGTTCATATAAAATCAACTACGACCGAGGAGAAGATGAAGCAGAAGAAGAAAAAGTATAAAAGGCAGTTGTCGGAGAAATAAATAAAAAATGTCTAATAATATAGGTGAGCGACGATTTCGCGCGTACAAGAGCCGCGCCCATTCGTACAGCTTGTTACCCCCACAGTCGCCCCCACCATCGATCTTATTCGCGTGCTCGTGTGAGCGTCAAGTGGAGTGGTGTGTGCACTACCTATATACTATAAACCACAAGCCCGCAATGCCGCTACACGACACTGTGTTTACGTTTTCACCGTTCCCCTCGCAACTCTACACCTCCTGAGAGAATGCGTAGGTTTGTAGTATAGAGTAATTTTTCTGCGCACTCTCTCTCTCTCTCTCTCTCTCTCTCTCTCTAACTCTTCCTCTCTTACTCTAATATTCTATATATAGTTTACAAAGCTTATTCATTCTTTTTTACGTAAATTGTATGTGTATGCAAGAGATGCATGTTGATATTGAAAATTACTGTGTAATATCTGGATCGACCGTTGTTTAGTAATGACTGAAATTTTTTGTTATTATTTTGAAAAATACTACTTTAAGAGAAAAAAATATTTTATCATAAACAAATAACAAACCTTGTGAATTTTACAAACAATAATTGATCTAGATTTAAAAAATCGTCGATTTAAAAAACTGATTTTACACTTAACTAAACTAACTCAACTAAATTGCGCGTACTTCGTTCGTTTCGTTCTTCGATTATAAAGGCAATGGATACTATTTTAATTTTCACTCTCGCAATATTCCACAAATATTATCAATACTATGTTTATGCCCATGTGGTGCACACGCCTCGACCGATGACGTAAGCTTGTTAATTCATTCCCGGTTGTGATTCACACTCATTAAAGCAGTGTCAGTTTAAGCTAGTAAAAATAACCTAATTAAAAATAAACTCAAAAATAAGCTCAAACAATAATTTCGGTACCGTCCAATAATCCCCCAGTGTTGACGAATAACAAAAGCTCGGCGATGACCTCAAAAAAGATCATTATCATAATTATCAATTCCGGCTAAAACTGACCAACGCAATAAAAAAGGCACGCAATCCGTTCGTTAAACAATATGAACAACCGCGAAATTTCAAAAGCCTCCGCATATTACATTACGCGTGACCCTCGCGTAAATCCAAGCTCTCCTTTTCCTTTACCTCTGCTCTTCATGTTTCCCTAGTCGGCAACTCCGTGCAAACAACAAAACTACTCTTTACTCCTCGGCCCCCCCCTCCGCCACTCTACCGCTACTCAATTCCTTATCTTCGGAAAGCAGGTCCCACGCACGTTACGTGGCGTGCGCGTACACCGTCTTTCATTCCAACGGACTCGCAGACCCACGCCGAGGACGCGTTCGTCTCGGTTCTCTGACTTCCAGACTCCTTTTTTCCCCCTCCCGGTTCGTCATCACGCGCACACACCGGCATGCTCACGCCGTGCGTGTGAACCTACTGCGCCCCTTCTACGCTGCCAATCGTTTCGCTTTGATTTTCCAGGAGGGACGCCTCATTTTTAGAATGCCCGGAATTCGTTCCCTATTAAGTGGATTCTTTACTAATACGATACCAAGCTTCGACAGTGTTCTGAGGTTTAGATTATCTTCCACCTCAAGGATTATTTCAGCTTTTTTACAATTTAACATTATTAGGTCGTGTAAGTATTTTCCGATTAGAATTTTTTTTCAATAATTTGTAATTATTTAACGGTAGCTAATTATGTAATACTGATTTAAACAATAAGTGAAACAAATACCTTTTAATGCAAGGATCACGCGAGAAAAAAGCTTCTGAATCAACAATACTAAATATTTTTATTTTATAATGTTGCAAATTACAAGTTAATGATTTTAGTTTCATAAATATAAATTACGAGTTCTTTTTAATGAAAGCTAAGAAAATCTCGCTGAGAAAACGTATTTAATATAAAATCGATTGAATTCTGACACTAATTACTGATTATTTACAATTTAAAGTAAAGTAAACCTTATTTTAATTTTATCGCATGTTGAAAGCCATTTATGAAATTCTTAAGAATATGTAGATATGTGAATGAGAAGTGTATTAATTTGAATTTTTTAATTATTTATTTTCACAATAATTGGAATCGACATTTATAAAATTACTTTTAATTATTTATGCCCTACTATAAATATTTCATCTTTACAAAAACTTTATTAAAATTTTTGTACGGTTTAGGAAGGGTTGCTAATGAATTAGAAATTTTCAGTTGAAAGATTGATAAGGGAAACGCATAAACAACTGATCATTGATAAAATTTAGTGTATTAGCCAATAACAACTATTACTATTGTACTACAATGTTCATAAAAACGTTACATAGCATACTATTAATTACTGTTGTTATAGCAGTTGTTATAACAATGGCTCTGTCATATTTGCTTATCTATACGATTCATTACACGCATAAATCTCCTTGTGCAGTAAAGTAATTTCAATTTAATTGCTCGATTATTACAGATTATATAAAAACATTTCACGTACAGAAGTATAAAAAATAATAATTATTAAGTTGCAAAATGTTAAAAAATATGTCGACTAAAACGTCAAAACACGAGTACTAATCTTTTTTCGATTAACCGCCGATTAACAAAATTAATAAAATAGAAATAAGAATAATAAAGAGTAATAAAAAAGAAATTATATCAAGTAGGATCCTAGGGTAATCGATCTTAGCCGCGGATATTACATTCATTAAGGATCGACCAAGAAAGGTACGTTTTAATAGCGCGCGCTACGAGTGTAGTAGGGGCGAAACGAACACGAGTGCAGAGGCGAGCGAAACAGGTATATAACCTAGAAGTGCGGGGAGAAGCTGCGCGCGCGTACATCGTGGATATATATGTATACACCGCCAGGACGGCGTGTCGCGCTCACGCCGCGACGCCGGAGTTCCAGTTGGAGTTACGCTGTGCCGCCGTGCGCGCGACTCAGGAGCGACAGCTATCGTTGCACCGCGTGTAGGTGCACTCGCTCTAAAGCCGCGTTAGTAGCTTTGTTTTGCTACCGTCCAGTGACGCACAGGCGATACCGGAGTTATAAAGGTAGAGAACTACTCGAGCCGGACATGCGCGGAAGCTCGCCCTGCCACCAAGTTGCGGACACACCGGAGTCTGCGCGTCCGCCCCTCTTCGGTCCGAGCGCCAACACTTATATCATTTAAGGGCGCGGGAACGTGCACGCGTAAACTGCCTTGGCCACGCCTTTACGTATGATCTAAGCCAAGCTCCGTGATCCATGTAAATAAACGCTCGTACCAAGTGTTTCCGTTGATCTGGTTCACGCGCGCTCCTCTCGGCCTCTCGCGCTCACTGAAATTCCTCGTTAGTCATCGCTTGGGCGACTTCGCGGACTTGGTTAAACTGCGTTTACAACATGCAACGCATTCTGAGACGATGATCATCTTAGGTTTTCATACGATCGTGTCAACCATTTTTTATTTTATTTCTCAATGTGCAATGTCAAAAGTGAATGCTACCAAAACACGGAAAATGCACGAGTGAAGTAATGCATTAGCTACGATAGATTGTTTCAGAACCACAGCATCCTGTGGAAAGCGCGCACAAAATGTTTGTTTCTCAGGCTCATGAAAACGAAAATAAAAATACTTTAATGCGCGTTGTCTAACAATGTTCATAAATTTCCTCGTACTTTCTATGTTAAGTTTGGAATTTTCAAACTCGCGAATGAAACGCCCAATAACCAATTTTCGGACTTCGATCTGCAGGCATTCAAACGGTTAATACAATGTACAGCTATGGTTTAATTTCTATTAAACTATAAATAAATCTACGAGACTAGTCTCCACATAACTCTAGAAAATAACTTTGTAATGCACTTTGAACGCCTATCTTCCTTAATCATCTCATTCTTTATTCCGGAATTGCACACTCGTGTGAATCCAGTAAGACTCACTTTACTACTTAAAATTTGGAGGATATTCTAACATTATCGGATATCCTATCGGTTCATTCATCGTTGTTTCACGCGATCCAGTCGTGACTACGAAAAACGCGACCTTTCGCTGGCACAAAGGAGTCGCTTAAAAAATGTAACGTTTGGATCCAGACGGCGCACAGCTCTGAAAAATAAAAGGAAAATATAATAGCCACGGCGATATCTTATAAGCATTATCGTTGAGGCTCTAAACGGCCTTACGGCCACTTTCCAGGGCTAGTAATAATTATTAAACAGTTATTCCCGGACTCCGCGAGCGCTCTTCCCTCTCCAAACTTCGAATGGCGCAGTGGTTCCCATTGACTCCGAGTCTGACTCCATGACATTGCACTCCTCCGCTACTTTCCTTGCATCGCGTAAGGACTCTTAAGCGTCGTCGGGCTCTCGTGTACTTTTTAATGAAAGTATCGTGAATCATATTTTAAAGCAAACGATGTGCTCTGATTTTTGTAGTCCATTGATGGACACTACTCCATTGATATGTAAAATGCATTTGGAATAGAATTCTAGCATGAAATTTATTCTTTCTAAAAGATACTCGAGATACTTCTGTAATAAGTATAACCGAAATGTGCTGAAATTTATAAAGAAAATATTAATAATCTTCGAAATAGGTATCTAAAGATTTTTAATACAGCAATCAACAGTAAAATCGCTTATCTTAGGTGTTTAAACTCAAATTTTTAGATATTATATGTACATAATACACATTGTGCAAAACAACGTATGTTTCATATTTTATTTTACTGGCGGTTCGTATGCAATTTCTAATGACAGGAAGTCAACGGCAAAAGGATCAAATGTAAAAATATACGTTTCAATAGCTTGCACGGTAATTTGCTACTTAGAATTGTTAAGTTTTAACTTTCTTGAAGTGGTGGAATAGCAGACGATTTTAAATACAAAATTATGTAAGGTAAATTTTTTATTGGTGTAACGGACTTTTAAATATTAATTTAATCTATGGATAGTTTGTTAAAAACTAAAAAGTTTCAGCATAACAATTCATCACATAAGCAAGGTTGAACACAAATACAAAACATTTGAAGTATCGAAAACAAAGATTCGCTGACTTGCATTTATATAAATGGGAGTATGTTGATGAGTTTTGCTTAATAAAGTTACTGATTCAATTAACGTTATTTACGAGTTTCGTTTAGTTATTTTTGCGACTCTTCGTCGTATAAATAATTGAAATTCCTTTGTGACATCCTTCAGTAGAGATTTTTCCATTTGTTTTATTATTATAGCGTTAGATTACTGGTGCTGTGTCCTTATTTTACAAACCAAACGTTAATCGCAATATTATTGATAGTGATATAATTAAGTATATAAAATTTATATAAATAACACATTTAACTATCAATTAATTTTTATAACTAGTTTTAATTAAATCCACTATGAAATTTTAGAAACTTACTAGAGTATAATATAAGTAATGAGTTTATGATCCATAAATATATAATTTAAAAAATTAATTCAAGTATATTGCGAGTAAAAGTTTATTTGTTTTCAACTGCGTGAAGGAATCATAATCATTGAAGCTGTAATTTTGTGGACTTAAAAATATTTAATAAACTCAGAGTTGGGTAAATTTGTTTTATAAATTAAATTTACAAGGTATCAAAAATTAAGTTCAAAGATAGCACATTAACCTTTCTCGACAATTTTAGTTTAAAATTAAATCGTTATAATTAGAAATTGCATACAATCTCTTCAAACAAGCGTTCCAAATAAATTGAGAACACTGCAATGCAATAGAAACTCCAAGAAAATAAAAATTGTCAGTGCACGTCGAACGTGGCAACAGTCACTTGAATGACCCTACAAAAAAATAGGCTCGCACGATAGTTAGACCCGAACGAAAGCAAAAACAGGCGTAGGAATTTAGTGCTGGAAAGGCTTATCGCTTTCCCGAGATCGGGTAGTAGAGCCCGTAACAATAGGCTCCTAATAGCGGCGTTGTCGGTGAATCGAGCGCGCGCATCGTTAAGCAGCTGAATTTTCCTTTTCCAGCCGTCCCGGACTGTTGACGCGCGCGGCGCACGTGTGCCCCAGGGAGCGTCTCCACGAGTGTCCCTGAAGCTCCGTTAAAGAGAATTAACCAACGTTTGGAGGGGACAGGAGTGGGTACACAATAGCGCTGGACTCAACGGCTGCGTCAGAGGACCCTAAGAAGTCAGTCAAGCTGGGCGACAGGCGAGGAAAGCACAAGCGGGTCAGGATGGCGGACGAGGGTGGAATGCAGAACTCACACGTCACCACAGAACTCGACGTCGACGTCGTCAGCTCAAAGTCGATATTGCTGAAAGCTATCGAAGTGGTAAGGATTTAAAGTTTGATATATTGTGAAAAAATTTTCCATTTATTTTGATTTTCATGATTTTTTACTTAGATTTTTAAAAATTAGGATTCATTATAAGGTAGCAAATTGTAATTATATTTAGTATGGATTATTTTGATCGTTTTTAAATGTAATTGTTTGTAAATTGTAATTATATTTAGTATGGATTATTTTGTTCTCAAAATCGTGCATATTACGTTTGGTTGATACTGTATGCCAGGGTAGCCATATCGTACTTTTGAGTCATGACGTATTAATTAACCATAAAGTATGAATCACATTACCGAAAGTTGTAGTCTAACTGCTCTTGAATTAAATGAACTCATAAATGTAAGAGTAAATCATGGTTGCTATATTAATTATCCGAGGAGATGTCAAAACAATCCTACTGAATGACATAAAACAGCAGAAAAAATAAGGAAAATGTGTAATTTTTTAGCTTCTATATATATATAGATAGAATATAAAATATAAAATATATTTTATATTGTATTTCATATAATGCAATTTTTATTCTACTTTTTAAATTTCTAATACAGAAATATTATCTGAAAATTAGTTTCAAATCAATTTCAAACTAATGTATTTTGATATTATTTAAAATTGTAAACAACTATCCATTTCTAAAAGAAATAGCAAACTTCAAATCTTTAGTTAACTAACCCAGAAGTATTATATTACTTGGTTATTTATTTAATTTTTTTTTTTTAATGTTGTACACCTTACATGCTAATTTTAATTTATATTGACTCTTATTAAAAAACTATCTATATTATTATAATAACATTCGTAACATAAATATACGTTAATCAAAAAATTCAGTTTATTTTTTGATGATTTTAAACATGGATACATTCGGCGATTATTAAATAAAATTAATCAATTACAATATTTACAAAATATACTGATTATAAAAATATTAGATATTCAAAATAATGTAATTTAAATTTTAATGAAAATTGATATAAAAATTATCAAAATTTAGTTACGTACAAAATTATTACTTTTTAAAATTTAGTTTATGTAATTTATTTTTTTAATTAAATTTAATTTTTCAAATTTTAGACTACTTGATTTAAATATTCTATCAATAATTTTAAAACCACGTATCGTTTTTCGAAAAAAGTTATATCTTTAGTAAAGAGAAATAAATACATATTTATCTTGATCTTTAAAAAAACTGTAAAATAGAAAATTAGATTTTTTAAACGATTCATCATTAGCTGAATCATTCTACGTGATTCATCTCCAGAAAAATATTTATAATTTTTTATTATAATTTATTCATTCATAAAGATAAATGTTGCATTTATTTATTAAGCTTTACTTATTAAATTGAATATAATGACTTATATACTACAGTTAATTTGTAACTGGTTAAAATTTAATAATAGACTATAGAAAAATTTTATGTAGCTTTTTTAATATTTATGTTTATGTTATGTCAACATTATAATAATTTTCTGATATTTTCTATTTCAAATATAGATATTTATGAAAATTTACATGATTCTCACTTAATTTCAAAGATAAATTTATTAGGCTCTAGTGGAAATAACCTATGAGTGTTTACAACTTTATACATAAATAACAATATATTTAAACGTTGATTAAAATTTTTCATTTTTTTTATTTTTACATATTGAAACAATTGTACTTTAAAGTAGTGAAATTTTTCTTAAAGAATTAAATGTCTATTTGATTCAGTCCATTAACTATATTACTTTTAGGATATCTGTTTAAATTACGATAAATCTACAAAATTAAATTTTAATATTTTACTAAAAGTTATATTTTAAATTATATAACACAGTTTTCTAAATGTTCATAAATTATATTTTAAATTCTCTTAAATTTTAAATTCATTTACATGATTTTCTAAAGGAAATTTTAATACTTTGTGTTACTCGATATAATTGCAATAAATATAATATTCACTATTATATTGTTTTATTTAAATGGTGGAAGTAAAGAAAAGATGCTATGAATGATCAATATTCGTATATATGAATCGAGCGCAGGGTTAATACGCTAATTCCTCGATTACTTAGATGGCGAACTATAAGCATTGTTGACTTAATATAGTAGGTGGAAATTAAGTAACTGATAAAATCAATGTTCCACTTATCCTAATAAGTAAATAATTTTTGCGGCCACAAGACTCATTGAAGTTGTATTAGCATAAACTTATCGTATTACTAACTTTCTTATAACGGTTAATACATAGTATTACTTTTTATTTAGTGTACTCTTTTATTTTGCAATAATACTTTCATTCAATTATTGTGTAGATTTCATTTAATTTTAGTTAAATCAAAAACTAACAATCTTTTCATTATAAATCTTGTCTTCAATAATTGTTAAATTTTCGTATAATCAAAAGGCTTTTTGTGATTTATCGTATTCAAATTAAATTTTATAATAGAAAATATTATAGTTTAATCACTTTTATTCGACAAGTAAGTGAAGTAAACTAAATCCATTTGTCGAAATTTTTTGATAATTACTAAAAATAATAGATTCAATATTGATACAAAAAACTATCTACTTAATTAACGTGCTTTATATAAAATTAAATATTTATTATCATAATAGTTATTTTTAAATATTTAATAAAATGTATATTTTTTATTTATTAATAAATTATTTACTTGATCATCTATTGGAAAAAATTAATTAAATTATGTTCTAGAATAATTCCAATTATAAAATGATTAGAAATTTAATTAAATCAAACCAAACTATATTTTTTCACATTTTGCAAACGTATCTGTTATAACACATCTTACAAGCTGCTTCCTCTAAATAAATGTACAAACAAATTATCAGTGATGGAATATTATTAGAAAAATCTTTTTATTTACAAATTAGTTATTTAAACAAATTACTTCGTTAAAAATGGTTTGCAATTGTTATTAACTATAAATCCTTTATTCAGAAAAAAAATTAAATTATATCATTATAACAAAATATCTTCCAAGCTTAAAAAATTAATATCAATTACAGATTGTATCCATATTCGCCGTAGGGCTGATTGTCGATCCGTTCGACTCATTTCATCAGATCTTTCAGCTCCAACACAAACCGAACCTCGATGATATCGCTATGATTTACGTGACGATCGCAGGCTTCATCGTTATCAATGCTATTTTGATCATCGGACATTTGTTGGGTGATCGCATGCCGAAAAGAACGGTAATTATCACTTCTATTTAAACAGCTAAACTTTTTATTTTTTATGTTACTGTATATTTTGGTAAGGGTCCGATGAAAATAAGAATCTTGCATTTTTACAATTTCTGGAATCACTCTATATTAAAGAGAAATTGTAACAAAAGATAATTAAGAAAATGTCTTTTTGCTTAAATAGGACATGTGAAATTTAGATTCTACATCCATAATACTGCTTATAATAATTAAATAAAATTTGTTTTGTTAAATTAGAACATCGTGATAATTTTTTATTTTATATTGTTTAATATATTATTATATAGAATCATATGATCTTTTGAATAATGTAGAAATTCAATTTAAAAAGTACGAAAAAACTTTTTCTAGATTTGTCATTTAAAATTATAAATTATATTACGTGCAAATTAATGTTATAGTAAAGATTCAATAAAGTTATGATATATTACCAAGAAAACCATTTATTATTTGTTATTAAGCAAACATACAATAACAATATTCTATTTTCCATTAAACATTCAATTAACCATAATTCTAAATATCCATTACATTAGATTTTATGTGAATTATTTATAAAATAGTAATATACTTAGTTTTAACTTATAATTAACAGGAAGATACACGGGAGTTCCATCATTATTTAATTTTCATTTGAAAACTATATTTTTTTAATACTTAAAATGTGCAATAATTTACGACCCATACTTTTTAGCATAACTCTATTTTTAATTTTATTCAGAAATTATATTGATAAAAATAAATATTTTATGAAACATTGATAAATGTAGATGAGTTG